>CM060677.1:186543091-187875591 GCA_030686995.1 Artemisia argyi
GTCTTACGAATATTCCTCGCATTTTGAAAAATTTCTTGAAATCTCTTACGGCCATGGCGTATTCTTCGTCATCACTTTCGGAAGATGAGCTATCTTCGATACTAGATTCCTTTCTAGCTTTCAAGGCGATTGACTTGCTTTGCTCTCGTTTTTCTTTGACCATTTCGGAATCCTTCTTAATAATAACTTCGTAAACTTTTAGATTTCCAATTAATTCATCAAGTTGCAATGTTGACAAATTCTTTGATTCTTCAATCACCGTCACTTTAGCTCGCCATTTTGGATGAAGAGCCCTAAGAAACTTCCTAACAAAATTCTTACTAGAAAAATTCTCATCAAGTGCTTTTAAACTTGTGATGATAGTGTTAAATCTAGCAAAAGCATTATCAATTGATTCCTCTTCCGGAATCGTGAATTGCTCATATTGTTGAACAAGTAGATCTATCTTATTATCTTTGACTTGACTATTACCTTGGTGAGTTATTAGTAAAGAGTTCCAAATTTCTTTTGCGGTTTCACACATAAAGATCATTTCGTACTCTTTACGTGGTAGCGCATTATAAATAACCATTTTTGCTTCATTATTTTTAGCAAGTTTTCTTTTTAAATCATCATTTTGTTTTTCAAAAGGTACGATTTCATCTTTCTTTGTTTCGGGGTTATTTTGAATAGGTAAAAAATCACCATTAGTAATAACATGCCAAAGATCTAGATCTTTTGACTTCACATAAGTTTCGAATCGATTTTTCCAATATAAAAATCCATCACTTTCAAATAGTGGTGGTCTTTGCATAGATTGCCCTTCTAAATAATTTTCAGATTCCATAGATCGTTACAAGTTTTAAAATACAATATATTTTAAAGATCTTGCTAGACGTGGCTCCTGATACCAATTGTGGAAAACTAGAAGAGGGGTTGAATAGTTTTATGTCCTTTTTAAATTTATTACCAAAATATTTTGTAGCTTATTTCAAACTTTCGATTCGATCTCAAGTGAATTCAAGTGACAACCAATATAAGCAATTCTAATCTAATAATGAAAGTATTGAAATGTAATGAAGAAAAGATAGAGTTAGAAGGATCAAACCACAACACGCGAATTTATAGTGGTTCGGCTACAAGGAAACCTTCCTTGCCCTACTCCACCAGGCAGTATACCTGACCGTTGTAGTATACTATAGTGGCAAGTACCGGGGATTGTTCGTTCAACTCAAAGAATAGTGTTCGCTAGGGTTAAAACTCAATTAAACTAGATCTAGAGATAAGGGATGATTCTTTTTGTATTTTTATATTTTAAGGAAAGCAAGTAAAAATCTCGGGTTTTGAAGGAGTGGGCGGAATTAGTTGCTAATCAACTAACCCAAATAACTACAGGTGCAATCAAAATAAAATAAAATGAACTTAAAGTAAATGTGGTGAAAACAATAATAAGATAAATGTGTTTACTTAGATTTCACTACTCCCTGGCTATCTTTTACCGGTTGATTAGTTTGTTACAATTGCATGGATGACGGGTTATATTCCTTAATACCATTCGTAGGGCCGTGTACGATCTTCCCTAATTCTATAAGCTTCTACCTCTTCCTATGTCGAGCCGACTACTAGAACCTACCATGGCCTCATTAGTAGTTACCTACGCATTAAATATAACCAATTTATCATAGTACACCTCTGATCATGTTTCTTAAGACGTTCAAGCAAGTTACCAATTGGAAGTCTGCCAGTTTTCTTAAGCCTAACATCGAAATCATTCATCCACAACAATTATAAACAAACAACCAACTAATAATCAATATCTAAGTTGCATTACATCTAAGCAAACACAAAGAAAACCTAGCCTGGCATGTTAAAGAGAAGACAAGCATAAGATATAATCAAACAACACATAGACATATTGAATGATTATTGGAGAACTTATCTTCAATTAAGAATGGATGTAACAGGGGTTTGAAACCCTCAAAATTGTAGTAAAATTCGTCTAGGGTTTTCTCCCTTCAAAGTTGCACACAAAGAATGAAAACTAGAAAAGTATATATAGATTTTACACTCTGACGGCGTCAAGAGTAAGGTCTGACGCCGTCAACTCACCGCCAAAATAATACTCGTATTGCCTAGATCCACTTCTGATGTCGTCATGTGTAAACTTGGTCTTGGCCGTCACATGCAAATTACTCTTGGCGGCCTTGGTGACGCCGTCATGTACAATTCTTCAAAAGCCTCTCTAACGCGTCACGTGTAACTTGATTTATCCACCTCTTTGTCAAGTCTTGACGCCGTCACTAGTAATCCTTGACACCGTCAGGTACAATCTTCAGCATTATTTTGAGACTTTGTCGTTTTCTTCACTTTTTTGCTCCAAAAACGTCCAAAATGCTTCCCTTTGCAAATTTCCTCTCAAAAGTACCTAAAATGACAAAAGGAATGATTTAGGGCAATATTTGATCAAATAATCTCGACTTTGGGCTTAAATGACCCCCCCAAAAGTAGTACACTTTTCGTCTCATCAAATACCCTTACATTTGAGATTTGCTTGTCCTCTAGAAAATGTGCTTTTATTCTAATCAAAATACAAGCTAGGGGTCATTTAACACTAATATAAAAGTAATTGCAACAAATAATCGTTCCACTTCAACAAAAAACAAGCACGGAAATTATACACTAGCACCTCACAAATAGTGTTTAGATACTCACATTTCTCGGTGTAATAAAGTATATATCACAATATGGAAATAGAAAATATCTCTCACTACCTGTCATAGCAAATAGATTACCATAGGCTTGGGAAAGGATCAAACCTCCACCACTTGGCGTAAGCACCTAGGATAAACTATCAAAGAGGTCTTTTAAAGGGTTATAACGTGAGGTGTAGGGATATGGTAAACACGGTTTTGTTGGATAAAGGCAATATTTATTAGTGGCGAGTTAATCATCTTGGTCAATTACATATACAATGTGGTGTTGC
This sequence comes from Artemisia argyi, assembly GCA_030686995.1. Lineage (NCBI taxonomy): Eukaryota > Viridiplantae > Streptophyta > Magnoliopsida > Asterales > Asteraceae > Artemisia > Artemisia argyi. The sequence goes on from CM060677.1 coordinate 186,546,054, forward strand.
TAAGCCAAGACTCGACTCGACTTAAGCTAATCAAAAACTAACAAAAACATAAAATAAACATAAAAGGAAACGGGATGGTAGTCCGTATGTTTTTTTTCTTTATATATACATATATATATATATATATATATATATATATATATATATATATATCAACCTATATATAGAACAAGTGTGATTACTATTTTTAGAGACAAAAGTTCTCCCAAAATTCTAAAAGAATGACACCTGGAAACCTCACTACTAATAGAAAGCTTGACCAATTCATTCAAGATTCGGCTGAAACAAAATCATAACTAAAAACCCTTTAAATAAGGAAACTTAAATCCAAAATCAAAAATCAAAAATCAAAAATCAAACACACTGCAAACACAGCCATTAACCACATACAAAATCATTAATAATTTTAATTTCAATTCCGTTTTTCAAATCTATGATATCAATTCTGATTGCGCGTTTCTACTTCACAACTCGATCAAACAATCTCACGAACAACACATCATCACAAATCAGTCATATTTAATTTTACTTTTTGTTCGGATTGAAGATAAATTAAGTTACTTGATGTTTGATGAATTTAGAATAGTTTTGTAAGTATTAATGGAATTTTGATTTTAGAATTCAATTTTGAAATCAACCTTGACTCCATATGTTGGTGATGTGGTTACGAAATCAGTTACAAGAGCAGCAAATGATCATTATGAATAGAACCAATCTATGACATTTGCCTTTCTTTAGATTGGATATGTAAAGGTCAAACCGAGAGGAAAGGATGCAAACATGATGGATATTATTTTTATATAATCAATGCTTGTGTTTTTAGGTAAGTAGTAGCAGGTGGTTTGTGGGTGATGCTGAAATAATTGGTCCTATTGATTGCGAAAAATACTTGGACCTTTTGGCAACTTTATATATGGAACCGGTTTTCCTCTTAACTGACCCATTGTTAAGGACATTCCTAACACACTGTTGCGACACATAATTCTTTAGAGTAATAATAGTAGGCATGTTACTTACACAACGGATACTCAAGAGGTACTTTTTCTTTTAAACCTTTGTATGACATGCTGGTGAGATATACATTAATGAATCTGTTGTAGGTTAACGTTGTATTATATACTTTTTTAGGCCGGAAATGCTAGAAATTTTAAGAGCTATTCACCCTCTACGTCTTTGTTAATTGTTTTGAACTTCTAGGAGAACATAGAGAAGTTGTTGAAAGCCAGAAGGGTTGATAAGGCAGCTTTTCAAGAAAAGGTAATACTTAAAATTGTTATTGATGAGATGCGTTGATCGACCTAAAATGCTATATTTTCAATAGAAAAGGTGGGTTTATGCTTAAAAAAATGCGCGTTTACACAATTCATGCTTAAATACCTAAAGTCCCAAGCCACATTCTATGGTTTTTAGCGTATAAACTGATGAAACACAATGTGAGTTTCTTAATAGGTCAGCCTCATCCCTTTCAGATATCCTTTGGATGAAGCTACAATCGTAGCCATATTTGCAATTAGAGAGCATTGCATTGACACAAAGGAGGTATTTACTGATTCACATTTCGTTGTCATGCTTAATTTTTGTTTTTAGTGAAATCAAGCCTTAGGTGTATTTTTTTCAGGTTCACTTTGTACTTTTTGCGGATGACATCTATGATATAAGACGTTGTCATCAATGTACTCTTTTTTCATCGGTTTCATGGCCTGGGGGGATTGAATTACCCGACCAAGCCGCAAGTATGTTAAACATGTTCTTTATTCTTGCCTTATATACATAAAGAGGTGGATGATGAACCACAGTCCTACTATTTTGTTCATTAATTTTTCACTCAATACTTTTGATTTTTTGACTAAACATGATGTGTGTGTTATTCGATTAAATGGTGCTAAGATTCTCAGCTTATAATCTCTTATTGTGTTTTGCTAGCCTAGCCAAATAGATTGCTGATATCTTGAATACCATAATAAATTAAGAAAGAGAAAAGTAGATGAACAAGGTACCTTAACTGCGCTACACATTGGGAAAAACCTAAAGATACGCCATCAGCTAGGGGAGGGATGTACGGGTAAGCTGGTACTTACTGGCTAGAGTTTCTTTTTATGTATTGCTTTATTGAATGTTGGTTCCTATACGTCCATCTGGAATGTAGGGAAGGATTATGGTCTACGCACCATCAATATCATGTACGAAGAGGTTTTAGATCAGGAATTTATATAGGCTTCTAATGTTGAAGGCCAGCAGCAAGTAACAGATTGCGTCAACATGAAAGGGAAGCAGAAAAATGGCGAAAGGGAGGTTCGGTCCTCCAATGCTCAAGACACGTTCGTACATGGTACATTCCCAGCCCATTAATATGCTGATCTATGTGTCTGTGTGATAACTTTGTTTTTGTTAGAAAAGGTAAAGGTTTTTTTAATGTAATACAAAAGATCTTTTCAATCCATCAATAACTACAAAACCACTGATCTCATAAAACTTGCTAAAAAAGATAAAAAATAAAAAATAAAATAAAAATCACAGAAATCGCAAGGAAACGCCTCACAACAGGTGGATGGCATATCTAGAAATCAACCCTATGGTGGATGGCATATATAGAAGGTGCTACTATTGTGCACAACACATCTTTTTATCATTCTAAGCATTACATGTGTACTCATAAGTTTCATCATTAACAGGTAATAATTATTCGGAAAGCTGGTTTGTGTGTTTAGTATGTTTTGATCATAATTTGTGGAAATTTATGTTAATGCTTGATGGATTTTTGTGTTGTGGTCAGGTCTTGGAGGCTGTGATCATGAAGAATATCATACCAAGGCAAATTTTTTTGGTTTTGGCTCTACAAGAACTTTTGCGAATCCAGGTATGAACTTAATCGGTTTTAAGTTGTGGGATTTTTATAATAGTCCTTGCGAATTAGTATTTTAATGTTGAGGGTTTTATCAAATCTTCTATGATAATTTTAAGTTGCTTCAAATGGCAGGTGTGTAAATATTGAAATCAGTGACGTCTTACCACATTATGACAATTCTCTTTGTAATATCAACATCAGGTATATGATAATCTTTATTAATGATGCTGATGATACATTTGCCTTGATTAAAGTTTTTGACTTTGAGTTTAACTTTTTAGGTTGCCAAGGAAACACTCAAATACAGAAAATATAGAAAATCAACAATGTAAGTGGTCTTGCGCGGTATGCACCTTCACCTTCCACTGTGTTTAATCACTTTTACATTTCCGTTGATTAAACATTATGACTTCGCCTTTAACTTTTTAGGCTGCTGACGAAAAGACTCGAATACATTAAGTATAACCAACACGCGGCAATTTGAGATAACAACATTGTATAGGTTGCAGGTACATTATGTGCTTCACTCGCTCTAATTAAGTCATTTTTATATATTGTCAAAATGGTTTCTAAAGTGTGTAGGGTTGCAAACTTGCAGGTACATTATGTTGCCATTTTGTGTTTTTTTTTTTGGTTATATGATCATTACTGATTTGTGTTGTTAATGTACAACTGCTATTTCAATAGTCATAAGCCCTTTTGCCACTAAACCACACTTGAGTGGTTTAAGACTACTGAATTACGGTAGAGTAGGATAGGGATAACAATGGGTTAAGGACTCAGAACCTTATTCATCGTAGTTGACGAGGTTTTCGGTATAGGGAATTATGATTTGGAGCTTAAATGTATACTTTTTTTTGGATAAAAATTATACACATGCCAGTTTAGTGTAAGGTACCCATAAGGTTGCTCATCCCCGCCCCATCCCTGATTCTTAGAGTCAAGGAGTTTCCCACCCTTGGTCAATTTATACATCATCGGTTTAATTCTAGAGTCAAACTGATGACGTATAATGCTCATTTTACCATCTACTTATTTGCATTTATTAAATACAGGTCTGCAGGGGCCAAAACTGACCACGGAGGGTGCGTATTGCAATGAGTTTGAGATTTAGGATTGTTTAACAAGAATGCCAGGGATACCTTTAGTTTCTCGTAAAGCCAAGTATGTTATCTTGCATTTTAGGCCATTTTTTTTGGACAAATAAGCAATTTTTAAACGTTTATGGATGGACTCAAGGAATAAGAATTATGCTTTTGTTTGCAGTTACTCCAGAGACCTGGACATTCGTGTTGATCAGTTATATGAGGAAGAACAAAGAGAACATGAGGAAAGCCTTACGGTTTTTTTCAAGCCCATTGAATTATACAACATTCTTCAACGCCGTGCCACTAAAAATGTACTGTAACTTATTTGTCTGTTTCTTGATTTTTTTTATTTGTTTAGTCTTTTTTTGGTACTGATATACATATGTAGAATGTAAAGCATGCATTGAATGGTTTGAAACAAATTATTTGGGTATAAATGCACAAAACAGATTGAATGATTTCAGCATTATTTTGCAGAATTTCATTGTATCATGGTATTCATTTGTGTAAAAACTAATAGTTTTGCTACAAACTGTTGGGATACCAGTTGCAATTATTATGGTCATAGCATCCGATTACTTTCTATTGAGTAAATTATGCAGACGGTTCTTGTGTGAATGATGAATTTTTCTAGCTCTAAATTCATAGTTACTATCTTCAAAATTGGTTCCTAACTGATGATGGCGGCCTGACAAGTTTGGATGGTCAGAATATACGGGAGGTTATCGACAATAGGTGAGTTCACAGACTAATCTAAGACTCAACTTTTTTTCTTTTTTCTGTTTTATTGGTACTGATATACGTATGTAGAATGTAAAGCATGCATTGACTGGTTTGAAACAAATTATTTGGATATAAATGCAAAAAACAGATTGAATGATTTTAGCATTATTTTGTTGAATTTCATTGTATCATGGTATTCATTTATGTAAAAACTAATAGTTTTGTTACAAACTATTGGGATACCAGTTGCAATTATTATGGGCATAGCATCCGATTACTTTCTATTGAGTAAATTATGCAGACGGTTCTTGTGTGATCAGGTATAGATGACCATGGTCTTATTTCTTATATTGGTTTTACAGGTCTTGAGACAGCAACAAGTTATTGGCTTTACTCATTCGATTTTCAATGCTCCAATGGTCTTCTTTGACTCGACTCCAGTTGGACGAAAAGGGTAAGAGTTGAATGACCTGAGTTAGTCACCTATACACTTGCAACATGTTTGTGAACTTATCTGTTGTTCATACCGGCCTTATATAATCAGAGTGTGATTGATTTTAACATACCTTTTTCGATTGCATATGTGATTGGTGCTGGTATAGAAATACTAGCCACGATTGCCATTATGGCTTTAGTGACCTGGTAAGTTCTCATTGTAGCCATTATAGCTGTCACAGCATCAAAATATACTCAAGTTTAGTTTGTCAATTAACACTCCTTTTAATATTGAGATGGGTCTGTCAATAGTGTGTGTGTTTATATACATTAAATTTATGCAAGCATGTTGCTGACTATTGCTCAAGGGTGAGACTTTGAGAGTAGAAAAGAACACGCTAAACCTGAAATCAGGAACACAAAGACAATATGGAACCAACACTTGGAATTTATATTATAGCTCAACTTATGAGTACAAAATCATGAACTTACAATTTGCCAAACAGACAGACACTAATTAATATTCTATTATCGTGTAAGTCAAGTTGTTATGGATTGAACTGAATGGATGTGTCAAAGTTTACTGATTCAGTATGATGGTATATCTTTGTTGATTCTGAAGCAAAAATGAAAAAAAGGGTGAGAAAATGTTGGAATAATCATTAAGCACCTCAAAATGTGGTCACTGCACCTGAACCAGTTATGAAAGTCCTCGTCAAATATCTTTTATATAAATGGAGTTAAAAGCTCATGAATGGCAGCTAGGCACACTCATCCTATTGGCATAAAATTAGCATGCAAACGAGGTGTTCGGATAGTTATCATAGATCAGCAAATTAATAGCATAGGAATCGATACATATCTTTTATATAATTGTGTGAATTCATATATCTTTTGTTTGTCTTAATATTTAGCAACTTTATGCATTATAAACAACCATCTTATGTTTAATTTTCTAATTTTTAGTAAATTAAATTCATGGAACTAGCCCGCCCATCGGGCGGGTCTTGAAGCTAGTATATATATATATATTGCATACACTCTTGCCCTACCATCCAAAATAATACATCATAGGGAATTTGCATTCCCCTTACACTTGAACTTTTACATACTTTACAATTAACTATTCTAATGACTCGAATCAAGATAATCAAAACACTTGGAGTACTTTTTAAGATTAACGCACATATGGGGGTAATATATGATGTTCTTCCCCATTACTCCATAACACTAGTACTTTACCCATGAGTCCCAAAATAATATGTACAAGATATGACTCGACTTTGCAACCATGTAACCAATTAGACAATTAACTAAGGGTTTAAACACATAACAATAATGCACTAAAGATGAGTGCATACAAGAAAGGCTAAGGCGATTTGGTTGCACATTTGGGGTGGATTGCAAACAAATTCTTCCTTTAAGTAAAATGCTTAAAGTTAGAAATGAAAAGATAGGCTCGGAGGGGTGTACTAGGAGTATCGTGTACTAAAATTGAGTACAACGCAAAGGTGTGGGAAAAATTAATTGACTTTACTAGTCAAGTAATTATGACTTTATTGGTCAAATAATTATGATACGGGTTTAACACAAGGGTTATCCTAATGCCTCTTATCATGTAGTAAATCCTAAGTACACGGATGTAGTCTAACTAGCGGTCTCGGGATGCATCACTAACGTAAGTTCTAGAATCTAAGTACTACCGGTACACTTATAAGCACTAATAATGAACGCTTTTCCTAACAAATCTAAAGGCGAACCTCACATATTTGGGTGGAAATTTTTTTTGAGTGGTACGGTTTTTGTGCTAGTCATACAACTCCTATCCATGAGACGCTCATTAAGATTAAAGCTTCACTCCTAAATGTTGTAAAAAAAATTTAATTTGGCGCTAAAATTGACCTAACAAATATTTCTCTTAGTTTTATTACACACCTACTATTGAACAAACAAACTCAAGTGCAATTGCATTCTCTAACACTAGTACAAATTTGGCCTTTCGTCACACATAGCGTATTTCGAATGGTCACACAGCAACATATTTACGTAACTAAATGTACCAGCCTTAAATAAACAGCCACACTTGATCCGACTTGTGTGACCATTTCGTAAAATATATGTCACACATTGGTGTATATATGTGACTAGAGGGTAACTGGTAAATATTTTTGACATTTTAATCACTTTTAATTCGGGACGTGTGACTGATACAAATCAGCTCGAAACATTAGTCACACTATAGATATACATATGTGACAAATATATGTCACACAATTGAACAGTGTGACTAAAAAAGATATATGGTCACATGAAGTACTTGCGTATGTGGCTAAATTATATAGTCAAGTTTGTCACACATTATATAAACGTGACTGCTATTCTTTGCTGAATAGTTAGCCACATATGAATTTGAAATGTATGACAACTAAAAATTCAGTTTGAAACGTTAGTCACGATATGCATTTAAGAATGACAAATATATGTCACACACTTGAAGAGTGTGACCAAATGTCATATATGGTCACACTAAACCATACAAACATGATTAAGCATAACAAAAATTCGATACATATGGTCACGTAAGTTAATATGTGTGTCTAAAGTTTATTGTGTGTTTGCTTTCCAAATCCTAATGTGTATAGTCACATATATTTGTAGCACGGTCATGTGACTATAGGCTTTACAATAGTCACACCATATCACAAATGTGTATCTAAATCATGATTATGGCTACGTTATAAGGGTATTATATGTGACCATTAACCATGTACACATTTATCCTTGTAACATAAATGAAGTTGTTGTAGTCTACTTAAATTATGTTAATCATTATCTAAAAATAGATTTAGTTAGTTGAAAAATGAATTTAGATAGGATTGTTTTATTTTTTTAAAATTTACAAAGATTTGTTGTTTTAATATTGTAGTTTTAAATGTTTGTAACAATCATTTAAAACTATAATGTAAAAGTTATAATCTAATTAAAATTCTTGTATTTACAAACGAAATAAAGTTAAAACATCAAGTTAAATGAAATGAAGTAGTTGTACGTAATCTACTTTAATTATGTTAATGCTGTTTGGCATAACTTAATGCTGCTAGGCATAAATTAATGTTGCTAGGAAATTTTGGGATGTGTATGTTGGTAACCCAAACGTTTAGCATTTATTACCCAAACACGCCTAAAACACATTTTCACATGTAATTACCCCGCCTATTTATATGCTATAACCCAAGTAACTTCCTCATTCATCCAGTAAGCAAAAACAGTAAAACATAAATTGTATCAAAGGGTGTAAGAATGTCTCAATTTGTGCTTCTTCAGGAACTTGAAGCGGCTGCTAACTCAACTAAGTTACCATACCAAATGACGGTGTATTTTGATAGGGAGACACAGTGTGATGTGAAGTATGCGAAAGATCTGTTTAAGGCATATCAAGAGTTGCTTGATATTGTTATTCAAAGGAACAAGTACATGGCTGAAATGGAACTTGTGCGTCCTTCGGTGCAGATGTTCAAGTGCTTGGAGTATTTTAAGAAGCTTCAAAAGTTCGACGTTATCGAGCTTTTGGAATTGAAGAAGAAGATTGCCGAAGCGAAGCTCAAGCTTTTCAACAAGCACGCATTTGTCAAGGGACTTTAGAGTTTCTTTCAATGTTTTTTATCAACCATGTTATGTTCCTTTGAATTTTAATATTATGTTTTTATCATGTCATGTTATATTTTTTTTAATCAATTTTAATGTTATATTATTAATTATGTTGACTGCAAGTAGATATACTAGTGAAAACTGCAAATTTTTTCATTGCAATAGAAAAGCTTGACTTTTTGGAGTCTAAATCCATTACAATAGGCTAAATTACACAAACAACTATTGTAATAGCAGTAGTAACTTAATAATAGCATTAGTAACTTTTGTACAAACAACAAAGAAGCTACAATTCTCTGTTTAATGAAAACAGAGAAGCTACACCCCTGCTACCTCCAAACACCTTATCTTCTTTTATTCCGTTCTTGCATTTGTCTCTCATACTGAGCACGAATTCTTTCAATGAGATCTTTAACTACCTCTGTAATTTCTTCACATATGATCTTTTAGATATCATCACAGCAAGTAAATTAGCACTCAAAGGATACTCTTTTTCTGCAAGCATAAAAACATCAACTCCACCTTGTGTTGATAACTGATGTACATTGCAGCTATCATAAAACTTCCATGAAGTTGAGAGATCATAAATTGGGAAGTTCCAATAGATATCAGCTGGATCAGGTTCATATAACCTGTGTAACTCAACCCACAACTCTTGCTCTTTTACATATGGCTTCTTGATTGTTTTGAGTTTTTTTTATCCAACTCCCATAATCTGTCTAAGTCTTCTTTGTCACTTCTTCTTATCAATTCCTGAAAACTTTTGCACACTTCTTCTTATCAATTCCTCAAAACTAATACAAGTTAATCAACAAAACACCTTTCATATTTAATCTTCTTTAATGGGTAATTTGATACATGGATCGTACTCAATTTTTAAAACCATTTGTTTTGAAAATTTGAGCGACGTGGCTCTGGTACCAATTGTGGAAAACTATAAGGGGGGTTGAATAGTTTTCCCCTCTTTTTCATTTTATAAAAACTTTGTTTCAAAATGTTGATTCGAATTTATTCAATTGTTTCTTTGGAAAACCTTTAATTAGAGTTTAGTATGAAAACAACATATAATCAATATGATCAATTATATATGTAAGCTTTTGGAAAGACTTAGTTTTATGAATGGAGCTTTGGTCGATCTTTGTGTGAATACGTTTTCCTTTTAAAATCTTAAAACGTTTTATATCAAATTATCTATCAAGTTAAACTTAATATGAGAAGTGTGAATAATAATCTATTTGACCATATCATATAATTATACACACAATCACAATATTAACTTCTATGTACAACACAATCAATCATCACAACTATATAAGCAACAACTAAGACATATAGGCAAGCATAGATGTAAAGCGATAAATGCAAGAATAAATGAAAAGAGATAAGAGAAAGGAAATGCAAACCGGACACGATGATTTATAGTGGTTCGGCTACAAGGACACCTTCCTTGCCCTACTCCATTCCCCGAGTCACCTACTCGAGAGTTTTCTTCACTACTCAACAAGCTCCATTTTGGTGGAGAAAACCGTACACAACTTTTGCTTACACCATTTAACGACACTAAGCTAAATGTCGAGTTCTGATAGTAGCTAGAACCAATCTCACAACACGACTTCGATCACTACACTACTTCTACACGACTTCACGACTTCTTCAAGGCTTCACGACTTCACAACTTCTTCATGGCTTCACGACTTCACGACTTCTTCATGGCTTCACAACTTCACTACTTCACAACTTCTTCTATACTCCACTACATATTCACACATCTACTTCTTCACAACTTCATGACTTCTCCACACTTCTACTTCTTCCCACTACTTCTTACTCACTCACAAACTCACTACTAAGTAAGATCATCTTGATCTACTTATTACATATACATAACTCACAACATCACATAAACACTAACTAGATCCTAATACATCTTTGGCTCTATGATAGGGAGGATTCTTCTCTTGCACTTTGAGTGGTGAGGGATTGGATCACTTGAAACAAAGACTTATAATCTTATGATCAAAGGATTTAGAAGTATGTTTTAAAGGGATTGGGACTGAAAATTTTCGTGCAAAAGGTAAGAAAAAATTGCAGAAATGAACCAGTATTTATAGGCAAAAATTTCTGACAACTGAAGCGTGTCGGTCCCCTTAATTGTATGGCCGATCCCCTTAATAATTAAGGGGGCCGCCCATAATTAAGGGGGCCGCCCTACTAAAATGGTCAGAAATCTTTGTCTTTTCTGGTGAAAGTTTATTTGGTGAAAAACTAACTGATTTTGGTTAAAAATTTGAATTCATATATTTGTTATGAATTAAACATTTTTCTTTAATTACCAAAATTGTTTTTCAAAAATATATACCATGTCTATATCATTTTATAAACTTTGTAATGTTTAAATAAAATCCCTTTGATCATAAAATGTATTAGACATTTGTTTGTACATACCTTAAGTGATTGTTGAGGCAAACTCGAGACGTTGAGATGTCGAGGCTTGTTGATGTAAGAATGCATAGATGAATTGTCATCACAAGTAACTTAAGAACTTTACGTTATATGTTGTAACTTACATCTTTGTCATCATCAAAACATGAAGAGAATGTTTAGATTAAATATCGTAATATTCATGCCAACAATCTCCCCCTTTTTGATGATGACAAACTATGTAAACTATAACTCATAGTAAAATGTATAAGTTACTTGTTTACACTTCTTCTCCCCCTTTTGTCGAAGCAAAAAGGTGGACTCTTAGACGAGACTTCAACTACGCTTGAACCCTTGAGAAAGAATGTAAAAGGCGAGCTTGCATCATCGTAAGTGAAGCCTTGATCCTATCAACCTTAATGCTCCCCCTTGGTGTATGCTCAAAATTGTTTTGGCTAGCAAAGAATCGAGCGATAAAGTAATCCTTCAAAACAAAGTTAGTAGACAAGTGCAAATATATATAATGATGATGATAAGTATATGCATGATACTAATAGGGGAACAATATATGGACGTAATAGGTATATGCACTAAAAATATGACACATGCAATTATTGTTTTAAAAACAACAACCTAACTCCCAAAAAAAAATTACCATGACCAAATCTTAAGACATGATAATGATTAGAACCTAATGCAAAGATTCTACCGACATATTTTGGCAAAAGATGCCAAAATATATATTCTAAAAGAGTTTAAAAAAAATGAAGATGATAATGATGCGTTCTTTTAAAAACGTAGAAAAATGAAGAAGGATGAGCGTGAATGAAACGGGAAGGTAATGACAAAAGGTTGACAAATATGGTTTAGATTAATATATCATTTGACAAGGGTGGATGATTTAGAATCATGGGATTTTTAGGTGTTTTGTTGGTTGACGACCGAAGATGGATATGTGAATGAGGTGGTGATGGCTCGACAACACTTGAAGCTTGGATATCTTCTTTGTGTTCTTCACTTGCTAGGAAGTGGACAAGATGCATTTCATAAAGAAATTCGCTTGACTTTTAGGGATTTAAGTTTTGGTGGTGATGACGCACTTAGTAGAATGTATGGAGTTTAGAGGTGTAGATTTAGGAGCGGAAGAGGTTGATTGAGAGTTTGGATGTTGTTCAAGCGAGGGTTTTGGATGAGAACTAGCGAGAAGATACTCAATCCAAGTGAAGTGTACCTTCAATGAAATGGTTTATTTTTGGGGAAAAATGCAACAAGGAAAATTGTTGACATGTTTTGCAACTTGTTTCAAGTTGTGGGGTGATGAAGGAGAGCTAGAGGGAAGTTATTCCAAGTTGTATTGAGCAAGGTGTAAGGCAAGAAGAGCACTAATGCTCATAGGCTTCCTTGAGTTCTTCAATGAACTTCAAGTGTTTGGAGAAAGGTGATGATGGTGGATTGTGGTTTTAATTAGGGATGGATGGAAGATAGGTTTCATGAGTGGATGGTGTTTTATTTTTGTTGAATGAGCATCAAGTGAAGCATTGGTGATGAGTTTTGGATTGTTGTTTTGGGATTGTGCATGCTCATCATGAGAAGAAGCATTGGTGGAACCAAGCATGGGTGTTAGCCTTTGTTTGTAAGATGGGTTATTTGTATGAGCATAAGATTTGGGTATTGGTTGATTTGGAACAACATCACTTTAGCTTTGACAAGAGTAAATTTTTCTCCTCCAAATGGGTTTTACGGAGATCTTAGCAACTCTTGAGAGTTTAGATCTTGAGTTGTTGGGGGATGACATGTTTGGTTGGATGATCATTAAGGATGAAGGAAATGTATTTATAGTGTAGGAAAGATGTGGTTTAGGAAGGTAAAATTTGAGGGCATGGAAATGGTGGATGACTCGAGATTGGTAGTATAAAGGATGATTCAGTTTTTCATTTCACATGGGTGGTTTGAGAATGTACTAAAGAAGGGTTATGAGGTTTGAGTGTAAGGTAGAAGGATATATGTGAGTGAATGTGTTTTCCCTTCCCATTAAATTCGTGCTCATCTGGATATAGAGTTAAGCATGTAAAGGCATACAATCAAATCACATAGGAGCAAATATACATCTAGAAACAACATATATGCGATATGCCATAAATCTAGGAATGACAGAATCTAATGAGAAGCAAAGTTCATAAGAGTAAACTAGCGTTAGGTATATTTAGGAAGAGCAATTTAATCAAGTTGGAGAATGAGTATGAGACTATTACTAGTGGTGCTCAATTCAGGCTAAACACGACCATTTTTATGGGTTACACACACCCAACTTCTCACATGGAAGCAATTCAACCGTTAGGTTAAATTGAATTTCTAGTCAATAGATTCTCCAGTAGTCATTCTCTTTTTAGAAGAAATTGAGTTCCTAAATTTACCTATCGAAGAGTACCAAATATGTTTGCTTGATTCACTAATACTTGGCTTAATGTGACTTAAACATCATGTTTTTATGAAGGTAAATCTACATGATATATTTTATTCACGATCCAAATAGAGACGTGTTGAAAGAGTAAACAAAAATGTTTTAATCTTTAGTTCATGATTTACCGGTTGTTTGGTTTTGATGGAATATTACTTGATTTAATGAATGTGCTTGATTTAAGAATGCTCCTTAGCATATCTTGTAAAATGAATCTCATTAAGATTATTTATCTTAAATGAGATTGTGATTCTCAAATGATATCAAAACTAGACATTTATATATTCTTAAGTAAATATTATTTTCTATGATTTTTGCCAATGTTCTATATCATAATTTAATTAGTATTTGAAATAAAATGAATTTTACTTGTTTATGCATTGTGACAACTTATTTTTCAATTCTAATAACTTACATTATTTCAAAAAGGAAAGTGTAGTGCATTATCTTGTAACACAACCATTCATGCTACAAAGAGAATAAAATACATAGAATATATGGTGTGTATTATTCTAAAATATGTATTTTATCTTGAAGTAATGATTTTAAGTAGTGTGAGCAAAGTTTACATATGTTGTTAGTTTGCTCATGTTTGGTTTTTCAGATATGACATATTTATCCATTGCATTGCAATGTAAATTGCTTGAATATTTCGGACGAAACATCCAAGTCGTCAATCCTACTTCATTGTATATTTTATGAATGTGTTTAAAATGTTATTCTAATATTTGGATCACAATTATTGGACAAGTAGATTTAATATGACATTATCAACACAAGTGTGAGTTATTATCCAATGCATACTCTTTTCATCTACAAAGGATGTAACTATTTTCATATCAATCTAGTGTGATTGAGTATGTAGATTCAAGACTATATCTTTTGTTGTAATTTGATATAATCTTGAAGCTAAACAAATAGCAATCCAATTTCTTGTCCACACTCAAAAACACGTCAATTAGATTTGATTAATATATCAACCATAATTTGAATAATGAATTGATATAATATCAATATCTTTCTTGACCCTCACAAACACTCATTTAAAATAAATAGACATTTTGATAGTGTGTTCCATTAATCCTAAGATTATTTAAGAGTGAGGTTAGTGAATGATTGAAATTTAACTTATTACTTCATGTTTGTTATATGTTTTGCTTATGTGAAAGACTCTTCATTATTACTTATTATGAACACACTTAGATTATGAAAATACTTTTTCTTTTATATAACTACTAATGTTTTAAAATAATTTAATTTATCTTATTCAAACAACCTAAGGTAAAACAAGGTAATTTGTTGAAACTATTTAAGTGTGTTGTGAAGAATAGATTAAATTGTTTGAAATATTTAGGTGACTAGATTTAACTCATTTACAAGATGTTTGAGTAACGTTAAGCCATCTATACCTATATGCAATGCAAGCATATTATAACAATCCTAACGCAAGAAATCTAGCATAAGATCTAGTTAAGTATAAACCGGAAAACTAGCTATAAACTAATGGGGCACATATGCTTAGACATAAAAATAGCTAAACTTCAATTAGCAACAATTATCTAATATATTCAAAAAATAAAATCACAAAGAAGTTCACATAACATATAAAACACTTGTCGTCGTTTTGTGTATTATATACACCAATGTTTACTTAGCTCGATTTTATTTGAAAGTAAAATAGTTTCCTCCCCATTCTATAATTTAATTAAGATCAATATTTTGAAAACATAAATACTTAATTTTTCAAAAGTATATCAACTAGGAATGCCCGACTTGAAGGAAAAGGTAAAACAAAAGTTTTACGTTAAAACAAAACACAAATTTTTGACCACCGTATAGTATTTTGACTTTATTACTTATTTAAGTTTGTAATGGTTACTTGTAAGTATTTTTAAATGAAAGTAGACTCAATTACCTTTAAAATTCCGGGTGGCACGACTTCTACGGAGTTACGGTTAATTTTATATGAATTTTCAAAGTTTCCGAAAAACTGTCAAACAGACAGGCGGACCCCTTAAATTTAAGGGGGCCGCCCAGACAATTAAAGGGGCCGCCCATCTGATACTAAAAAATGAATTTTTCGTTAAAAATTGTTTTCTGACTTTGTGTAATGGTGTGTAACTTTCCGATTTTAAAAACGAACATATAACACTTGTTTTAAGCATAATCTTATCTCGAGCTAGTATAATTAGTGTATATAATATCAAAACTAATACAAGTTAATCAACAAAACACTTTTCATATTTAATCCTCTTTAATGGGTAATTTGATACATGGATCTTACTCAATTTTTAAAACCATTTGTTTTGAAAATTTGAGCGACGTGGCTCTGGTACCAATTGTGGAAAACTAGAAGGGGGGTTGAATAATTTTCCCCTCTTTTTCATTTTATAAAAACTTTGTTTCAAAATGTTGATTCGAATTTATTTAATTATTTGTTTGGAAAACCTCTAATTAGAGTTTAGTATGAAAACAACATATAATCAATATGATCAATTATATATGTAAGATTTTGGAAAGACTTAGTTTTATGAATGGAGCTTTGGTCGATCTTTGTGTGAATATGTTTTCCTTTTAAAATCTTAAAACGTTTTATATCAAATTATCTATCAAGTTAAACTTAATATGAGAAGTGTGAATAATAATCTATTTGACCATATCATATAATTATACACACAATCACAATATTAACTTCTATGTACAACACAATCAATCATCATAACTATATAAGCAACAACTAAGACATATAGGCAAGCATAGATGTAAAGCGATAAATGCAAGAATAAATGAAAAGAGATAAGAGAAAGGAAATGCAAACCGGGCACGATGATTTATAGTGGTTCGGCTACAAGGACACCTTCCTTGCCCTACTCCACTCCCCGAGTCACCTACTCGAGAGTTTTCTTCACTACTCAACAAGCTCCATTTTGGTGGAGAAAACCGTACACAACTTTTGCTTACAACATTTAATGACACTAAGCTAAATGTCGAGTTCTAATAGTAGCTAGAACCAATCTCACAACACGACTTCGATCACTACACAACTTCTACACGACTTCTTCAAGGCTTCACGACTTCACAACTTCTTCATGGCTTCACGACTTCATGACTTCTTCATGGCTTCACGACTTCACGACTTCTTCACTAATTCACAACTTCTTCTATACTCCGCTACATATTCACACATCTACTTCTTCACAACTTCATGACTTCTCCACACTTCTACTTCTTCCCACTACTTCTTACTCACTCACAAACTCACTACTAAGTAAGATCATCTTGATCTACTTATTACATATACATAACTCACAACATCACATAAACACTAAATAGATCCTAATACATCATTGGCTCTATGATAGGGAGGATTCTTCTCTTGCACTTTGAGTGGTGAGGGATTGAATCACTTGAAACAAAGACTTATAATCTTATGATCAAAGGATTTAGAAGTATGTTTTGAAGGGATTAGGACTGAAAATTTTCGTGCAAAAGGTAAGAAAAAATTGCAGAAATGATCCAGTATTTATAGGCAAAAATTTCTGACAACTGGAGCGTGCCGGTCCCCTTAATTGTATGGTCGATCCCCTTAATAATTAAGGGGGCCGCCCATAATTAAGGGGGCCGCCCTACTAAAACAGTCAGAAATCTTTGTCTTTTCTGGTGAAAGTTTATTTGGTGAAAAACTAACTGGTTTTGATTAAAAATTTGAATTCATATATTTGTTATGAATTAAACATTTTCCTTTAATTATCAAAATTGTTTTTCAAAAGTATATACCATGTTTATATCATTTTATAAACTTTGTAATGTTTAAATAAAATTCTTTTGATCATAAAATGTATTAGACATTTGTTTGTACATACCTTAAGTGATTGTTGAGGCAAACTCGAGACGTTGAGATGTCGAGGCTTGTTGACGTAAGAATGCATAGATGAATTGTGATCACAAGTAACTTAAGAACTTTACGTTATATGTTGTAACTTACATCTTTGTCATCATCAAAATATGAAGAGAATGTTTAGATTAAATATCGTAATATTCATGCCAACATATAACTCTTGACAGAACTATATACATATTAATCGCCAACAAAGACTAGTCACAATGGAACATAATTGACCTGAAGAAATCTGCAAAATTTCATGATTGACCTGATCCAAATATCCCTTCGGAAAGTAGTCTGACCATGGATTTGCTGCAAAAAAATTTAAAAATATATTAAAATTTTAAAAAATATAGTGTAAATGAGATAAAAGATAATGTTACAATTCAGGGTGTGTTTGAAACAACCTTTGTTCTTGGAACTAATACTTGATAATTGTTTCTGTATTTTGGTAAGTTGAACATATACTTGATAGTTGTTTCTGTATTTTGGCAAAGAGAAAAGATGAATCAGTAATGGATGAAACACCAGAACAATATTATGTTCATACTTGAAAGTGGTGGCTTTTAATCCATCGTTGATACTTCTTCCATCTTTGATACTTGGCTGTTTTAGCCTAAATATTCGCACACACATATGATCACTTTTTTTCCTTATTCTCTCAATACAAATGCAACATGATTCTTATATCAAAAATACATCATACATATATATAAAGCTAACAGAGTGATACAAACAATCTACAAATGTTGAGTAAAGATTAGAGTCTAAGTAACATCACTCATCTTGAATGCGATAATGAAGGAGTGTGGCCTGTCATGAACAATACACACTATATCATTATCGCATTGAAGACGTCTCAATGATCAGGCTAGATCTATCTAACGATGTAGATGGGTTCCATCGCTTTAATTGGACCCCGTTTTCTAACGATGTTTAATCTTGATTATTGAAAGAACCATTAAACATCGTTAGAAAATGGGGTCCAATTAAAGCGATGGAACCCATCTACATCGTTAGATAGATGGGCCCTGATTATTGAGCTTTAAGTTCTTAGCAACCAAATTCTTACAATCATTTATATTGCTTACTTAAATGTGACGAACATACATATTAGTTATGTAGGTTGATGAGTGTGTAAATACTCATCATTTTTATCGTATTTTAACTGCCAAAACACGTGAAAATACTCATAAATGCATCAAAACAATGAAAATATCCCAAAGATCGTGTTTTATATGGTTCAGATGCAAAATTATTGAAAACAAACGAAAATCAAACAAAGTTTGCATTATTGGCAGTTTCAGTCCCCCAACTTTCAAAATTTGTCAAAACTAGTCCCTAAGCGTTTATTTCGAAAGAAAAGTCAAACCAAGTCTTAAAAAAATCAAAAGTTACCAAATAATGATCTTTGGGTGAAAAGTTTTTAAAAGTTACAGTTTTAGCTCCTGGAGTTTGGAAATTGGCGATATTGGTCCTCGGGTGCTCAAAGATGGAAAATCAACAACAATGGTCTTTGTGGAATCATGATATGGCAAGAAAGGTCCTTGGAAATAACTTTGGAATGATGGGCAGGATCAGTCCCTAAAAAAATCAGAAACTACAAATTTAATCCTTGGGCTCAAATTTTCTACAAACCAAACAAAGCCCTTTTACAATATCACTAATAATAAATCCAAACCACAATCCACTCCTAGCCCAAAATTCCCCCTAGCCCAAGTACCCCTCCTAGCCCAACACCCCCAAAACCCTTATACGTCTCATAATATAACGCCCCCACCCTTTAGTCAAACATCGGTCAAACAAAATACACCCCCAACCTTTCTTCATCTCGTATTACCCAGGAAACAGACAACCCCCCTTTACCCAGCAGATACACCTCCACCCCCTCACGGGTATCCCTTCTCCACTCCAGTCCAAACCCTCACTAATACCAATCCCACTCCTTCACATGATACCCACTCCAAGCTGGCAATCCTTGTAACAATTTTGGCGCCAAATTAATTTTGACGGCTGAGATGATATCAAAGAAATCTCATGGCTGGAATTCGACTCACAAGAAGCACAAAACACAAGAGGATGCACAAGGAAGAGAAAACACTAGTTTTGCTAGTATAAATAAGGGCCTTAGGCCACATTTGTAATTGTCTAATTCTTCATGCTTTTAGAGGAATTATTGACCTTTTAATGTTTTCTTAGTTTAAACTTTCCTTAAAGCTTGTAATTTTTGTTTGATTAATGCAAAGTTCCAGCTATTTTTCTAGAATACTTTTTCTCACTTTTATTGCTTACTTTCAAGTTCTTGTTTGTCTACTTTCCAAAACTGTTTCTTATGATTTACTTTAGTTGTTCGATCATTTACCTTTCAAAGTTTCAGCTAAAGTTAGCCCTTTTAAGTTAAATGTCATAGCAGTCAATGCATTAAGGGGTGTTTGGAACAAGCGGAATTTTTTTTTTGGTTAAAGCCTGTTTTGTCCCAATTTTAAGTTTAGGACACCTTTAGTTTAGTATAGTAAATGGTTTGAGAGTGAAATGTGTTACTTCCAATTAGTTTTAAGGATTTTTAGTAAGCTTCTTAGAGATTTGGCCTTTAAACTGTCTTGAATTAGTAGCTAGGATTAGATTTAGGTAAGGCTTCTTTAGTGGTTGTTTATGGTTGCATTAGGCTCATTGTAGGATATTTTGGCTGTTTAGCTTATGGTACTTTAGTCAAAATTTTACATTTTACCACTTTTGTTCACTGCAACAGTTAATTATTTGTCTCACTAGGGTTATTTTGATTCAAGGTTTAGAGCTATTAGAGTAGTAATTAGACCTCCAATTCAGTTGTACATATAGTTTGTAGTTTAGTTTTTATCTAGGATTAGCTTACCTTTCACTTAGGAGTGCCCTTGTTAGCTCATTCAAAGCAACGTTTTCATTTTTTTTACCCAGCAGACCTGCACCCAAGTCCCCATCAGACCTGCGTTTTTCATTGTTGTCCAACAGACTTTGGAGGAAATTTTTAGTTTGATCGTAACTTGTTCATTTGACCTAAATTTAGGTTTGTAGATTATTTGCAAGCTTGTTTACAAGCTTGTAATTTTAATTCATTTTTAGGAATTTTCTATAATAGGTCTTAGCATGCCCAAAGTCGGTTATCTGCCCATTTATGCTCACCTGCTACTGCTACTGTTCTATAGCAGTTGAGCTTGTTGATTTTTTTTGTTCCCATTTGATCCAATTCTGTTTAATTATTGTTATCAGTTGGTTGGTGTTTTGAACTAGTGTTGATGGCTTGTTATTATTTGAGTTATATTGGATTTACACTTGTTTGATTTTTGCTTCTAGGACCAAATGACTAGCTGCTACACAATCTAAGACTCTTAATTCACAAGCAGCAATTGTTGTGCATTTCCCTTTTAAACTGCTGCTTTAATTGGTTGTAAAAAAATGTTGTAGTTATAAAAAAGTAGTGTTTTTATTAGAATAATCAGTTTATCAAAAAAGAAAAAAAAATGTTTTTGGCAAAAATTTGGTTTAGGAAGGTTTCGAACCTTGGACTCTTGGCTCACACAGATACACAAACAACCAACCTAAACCATCTGTTCTAGTTTCCCTTTTTGTTGAAATTTCCTTTTATTAATTATTTAATGTAGTCTAACTTTATTAGCTTATTTAAATTTTAGCTTATGTTTGCTTATTCCCTGCTTAATTGTAACTGCTTATTTCATAATTTTATTTTTCCTAGGTTAGAGTTAGTGTTAATTAATTTTCAAAAAAAATTCATATTTTTCCAAATTAATTTAGTATTTTTAGTTAATTAATTTAGTTTAATTAGTATTTAATTAATAATAAATAATTAAAAACTCAAAAAAAAAAGTAATTTTCTTTTATCATTAGGATGTTAGAAATATAATTTTTATGTCCGTAGGATTAGCGTAGCTTAAAATTTACGTTTTCTTTTGCGCACTCGCGTTTTCTTTAATTAAAGTTCGCGCTTCTAAATTTAGATTATGTTTTAGGTTTCCTCTATTCCCTATTATCATTCCCGTAGTTTTTAAGTTTTAATTTTCATTGCCTTGTTTGTATTCGTGTTTTAGTTACGTTTATTTTACTTTTCGTACGTTACTTGCAATTTATCGTAATTCCACACTACCAAATAAGCTTTCAATCACTCTTACAAGCATTTTAATCTCCAAATTTCACACGATATTGCCCATTCACACCTCGTTGGGACACGACCCGGGTAATCACTTGCCCGGTATCACATATATATATTGTATTCACGAGTTTTTGCAAGTTAACCTTTTCCTAAAAGTTAATTAGTAAATTCCACTCACGTCTACTTTGTGTATATTTTTGATACGCACTCAAAAAAACACACTATCATAGGTCCTACGACATTAGAGAGCTAATCATGAATCAATGAAATAATATTAAATTTATATCAACAATGCAATGAAAATATTTTCATTGTAACTAAATACATGAAAAAAAAACTCTTTAAGTTCTTGATATGTTTAGTGTACTTCAACCTAATCCTAAGATAAAATAAGCTAATCCAAGCAAACCTTAATATCTATTTTGCTCTAATTATTCACAAAAACAACACAGCATGTTCTTCCTTATTCTATCAATACAAATTATACTTGATAATTATTTATGTATTCTGACAAATAGCAAAGATGAATCAATAATGGATGGACAACACCAGAACAAGTTTATGTTCATACTTGAAAGTGGTGTACCACCCATCATTGATACTTCTTCCATCTTTGATACTTGGATGTTTTAGCCTAAATATTCGCACACACATCCGCCATTTTTCTTCCTTATTCTCTCAATACAAATGCAACATAATTCTTATAATAGATAGTCAACCTAATCCTAAGATAAAATAATCTAATCCAAGCAAACCTTAATATCTCTTTTGCTCTAATTATTCGCAAAAACAACACAGCATGTTCTTCCTTATTCTATCAATACAAATGCAACGCAATTTTTATAACAGATAATCAACCTAAGCCTAAAAATAAATAGCTCTAAGGGGGTATTTGGATTATATTCATTTCTGATCTTATCAGCTTTTTGAGATTTGGGATCAAAACCTAGATCCGAGTGAGTTGTAACTGTGAGTGTGAGAGAAAAAGAGAGGATTATGGAAATGTGTGAAGTGTGTTTGATAAGTTTGTGTGTGTGTATATATATATATATATATATATATATATATATATATATATATATATATATATATATATATATATATATATATATTATTGTAGAAGTTTAAAAGTGAAGTGTGTTTGATACTCTTGGTAGGGGTGTTCACGGGCCGGGCCGGTTCGGTTCGGTTAGTTGGAAGATTTTAACTATCCATCGCGGGGCGGGTAATTTATTTATATTATATACGGTTCGGTTCGGTTAATCACGGATATCTAAAAGTAAAAACCGAAACCGAATGCTTGGTTTGTCAGTTTCTCGGGTTTTTTTAACACCCCTAATGCTTGGTAGGGGGTTATAGGGGGTGAAGAATGGGAAAGGTAGCGAAAAAATATGCTTGGCAAAGCATAATGCAATAACCCATTACCCAATAGTGGGTAATGGATCATTACCCAATAAATTGGGGGGATTGATCTTCTTTACATTTCCCTTTCCCGACCATTAGCTTACACTTTCCCTTTCCCTTTCCCTTTCCCAAGTTTGAACCAAGCGCACCTGGCCTTTAGTGTATTTTGTATTTAAAAAGTCGCCCATGTGAATTAGCCATTATCACCGGTCATGCATGGTTTCCATTACACTATAAGCGACTACAACCCAATGCAAATGACCCACGACCTATGTTAATTACCCATTATATTGTCGATCACCATGAATGTATTGGTTGATAACATGACACTATAAGCCACGACAACCCAATACAGATGACCCATTACCCATGTTAATTACCAATTGTCAATAGTCATGGATGTGTCGTAACATGACACTCTAAGCAACTATCTACCCAATGCATATGACCAATATGATCGATGTCAAAAACCCATTAATTAATTAATGTGACCAGTGATAACCTAATGCACATGACCCATGACCCATGTGAATTAGCCATTATCACCGGTAATGCATGGTTTCCATTACACTAAAAGCCACTAAAACCCAATGCACATGACCCATGACCTATGTTAATTACCAATTGTCAACAGTCATGGATGTGTCGTAACATGACACTCTAAGCAACTATTCACCTAATGCATATGACCCATATGATCGATGTCAAATACCCATTAATTAATGAATGTGACCAGTGATAACCTAATGCACATGACCCATGACCCATGTGAATTAGCCATTATCACCGGTAATGCATGGTTTCCATTACACTAAAAGCCACTCTAACCCAATGCACATGACCCATGCATGTTAATTACCAATTGTCAACAGTCATGGATGTGTCGTAACATGACACTCTAAGCAACTATCCACCCAATGCATATGACCAATATGATCGATGTCAAATACCCATTAATTAATGAATGTAACCAGTGATAACCTAATGCGCATGACCCATGACCCATGTGAATTAACCATTATCACTGGTCATGCATGGGTTGCACCGGCTTGGTAGGTGTATACCATTTGTCACAGACACTAAGAAGTAAGTATCCAGGGACCTTCCCGATCATATGTTATCCGGGATCGAGAAAGTTTGAACTCGGATTGAGCTTGACTCGAAAAGCTCGATTTATCTATAAAGATGTGTTTTATTACAAAAATTAAATTTGAAATATAACCTAAGAATTGAATTTGGTTCGACTTCAGCTCGGAAAGCTTGATACATTCATAAATAAGTATTTACACTTAGTACACTTACAAATAAAAAAAAAGCACATATTTTATATCACTTACAAGTTCGAGAACTCAAAAATAACTCGAGTCGAACTTATATAAGGTTGAGCTCAACTCATTAAACATTTCGAGCTCATTTGATAGGCTTTCAATCTCCAAATTTTTAATATAGCGCTCAACATTCCGCCCCTTAATTTTCCCCAAAATTTCAATCTCCCGCTCCGCTCATATGGCGCCCCTTTTTCACCCAAAATCAAAACATTAACACTACTAGCTTGGTCAGATCTATCTTCTCTCTATTAATCTCTTCTCCTTCTCTCTAGAACCGACTCACACCACCGCCACACTTCACCGCCTTATCTCGCCGTGGTTCCACCAACCATCGCTCCTCCACGACATCACCGTCATCAAGACAAGGGAACTGTATGGGAGACTTTGTTTGCTTCGATTGTTTGGTTCGAGATAACCACCACATCCACCACCATCACAGTCGAGCCACCATCACCCTCATCTCACCTATCCTACTATGTTCATGGGTATGCTCAAACACATATTTAATTTATATTTTCTTAAATGTGTAATCGAATATAAAATGATTTACATTGATTTTCGTGGATTAAACTAGCCTAAAACATGTTTTTGATTATAAATTCGTGTGGTGGTAATCGTTGCAGGTAGATTTATTAAGACGACATAGTTTTCCTGTTTATTGGAATGGAGACAATCGACGTGTTCTAAGAGGCCACTGTTTTGCTCGTAAAGGGAGTCTTGATCGGTTTCCACTCTGGGAGGATGTTGCTGAACAGTTGGAGTTTGCTTATCGCAGTTGCGTAAGTTATCTATCAAAAGATTAACATAACATCTGTTATATAGGAAATTAACTCAAATATGGTTGCTTTTTGTCAAACTATTTCATTTGTACCAAATGTTAGTGATTTGCTTGCTTGGTAATGTGTTTGACATTTATTCGTTCCACGTTTGGCACTGCATAAAATTGCAACCAATTGTATTAATTGTTGCCCGAGTCGATATGCAACCCGTATGTTTGTTTTTTAGGCTAAACTTATATTTGGGACATTTAACGTTGTCTTCTTTTATGTTAGCATAAATCACGTTACTTGTTTCTTGCAAGGGCTACATGCTATTTTCACGGGTGAGGATAATACATGGGATGCCTGGCTAAAAATTCCCTCAGCTGGATTTTCTGGCACACTTCATTTTCAAGGCGTGGGTATGCTCCATCTCAGTCACCAAAGCCAACCAATGTATATTTTTACGGTATTATGGTTGGTAGATCTTATATTATGCAACGTTAGTAGTGCCTTAGTTTTTTACATTTCCCATAATTTTTTTTTTGCATAAAGAAACTGGCATTAGACTCAGATGTAAACCACTTTTTATGTTGTTAACAATTTCATTTTCTAATGATAACACCATTGTATTTCTTAATTTATATTGCAGGTGACCACTCCAATGGCCATTGCAACTTTGGAAAACATACCAGTAGTGGAAACAGTGGTAAGTAATAAAACATCCACCTTTGATTTTTTTAGTTTTACATACATACCTAATGTACCGTGTTTTATATATACATATAGGAACCTGTTAAAACTATCGGACATACGAAAACGCTTAAGCCACGACAAACCGGTTCTACAGGTTACACCACCAACTATGATACCAAATATTAGTGAACAAAATACTGGACTAAAATTAGTACCAACGAAGCGAAAACATTTGGTCTCTAGTGAAACATTGCAAAAGCAAGCTAAGGCGGTGAAGAGTCAACAGGTTTTAACTTATAATAGTTGAGAATTTGATTATATACGACATTACAATTTTATATATACTTGCTTCATTTATATACATTCTGTTTTATATATATATATATATATATATATATATATATATATATATATATATATATATATATATATATATACTAGCAGTAGTTGAACCAGTGGCTCGTCTAATTCTGTTATGTTGTGAGCTTTGACATGTTCTAGTTCTGCTCTCATCCTGATGTGTTGATATGCAGCAGCCTACATTTTCAAGGCTTTTATATCCAGATGATGAGATTAGATCAATGGGAGAAAAACTTGTAAGTTTAACTGCAAATTTTATTATTATGTTCATTGTTTTGGATTAAAATTCCTCATGATGTTGTTTGAATTACTGCTGATCATGTTTGTGTTAATATTGCTTAGATGGATTTAGTGCAGCTCATGAACTTCAAAGAAAATGTGTCAAGTATTTACTACTGCTATTACAAAAGTTAATACTGCTAGTTAAAGTTGGTACTGCTCAGAGATTAAGACCGCTCGAAGTTGCTAATTGCTTATGGAAAAGATTATAGATACTTAAGAAACTATTGTAAGCCGATTAGGACTCCTTGGTGTATAAAAGGATGTCCAATTTTATATTTTGTTCAGTTATATACATTCCAATTTTACTGTATTTGAATTTGTTTTGATATGTATTTGAATTGTTTTGATATATATTGATTTTTTAAATGTGACTAAAAGATGCATATAGTCACACTTATTAACACTTTTGGTCACTGTTTGCTTTATTCGTTGTGTGACTAAATATTACAGAAGCCCACACAAACATAAAATTCACGTGGCCATTGGATGATCTATAGTCACACAAAATATACATTTCTTCACTTTAAACAGCATACGGCCACACTTATTAAACACTTTTGGCCACTGTTTCCTAAATGGTATGTGACTAAATACCCAAAACAAACATGCTTTGTGTGACTAGATATTATAAAAGGCCACACAAACATAAAATTCACGTGGCCATTGGATGATCAATAGTCACACAAAATACACATTTCTTCACTTTAAACATCATATGGTCACACTTATTAACACTTTTGGCCACTGTTTGCTTAATGGTATGTGACTAAATACCCAAAACAAACATGCTTTGTGTGACTAAATATTACAAAAGGCCACACAAACATAAAATTCATGTGGCCATTGGATGATCAATAGTCACACAAAATACACATTTCTTTACTTTAAACAGCATATGGTCACACTTATTAACACTTTGTGTGACTAAATATTACAAAAGGCCACACAAACATAAAATTCATGTGGCCATTGGATGATCAATAGTCACACAAAATACACATTTCTTTACTTTAAACAGCATATGGTCACACTTATTAACACTTTTGGCCACTGTTTGCTTAATGGTATGTGACTAAATACCCAAAACAAACATGCTTTGAGTGACTAAATATTACAAAAGGCCACGCAAACGTAAACTTCATGTGACCATTGGATGATTAATAGTCACACAAAATATACATTTCTTCACTTTAAACAGCATATGGTCACACTTATTAACACTTTTGGCCACTTTGTGTTAAATTGTATGTGACTAACGCTAAAAAAACAACACCCATTGTGTGACTAAATCCTCACAAACGTCACATTTATTGTATATTCATGTGGCCACAGGACGGGAAATAGTCACACAAAATACACATTTACTTGAATATATCATCTCAAATTTCACATATATTATATATTTATGTGGCCAAAGGTTGAAAAATAGTTACTCTCAAAAAACATTCGCGTGACTATAAAGTGTTTACGGTCACTGATAACGACTAATCCAATAAAACTTGTGCCTAATTTGTCACACACATTCGGGGTTTTGGTCACTCTTTTTCGATGGAAAAGGCCACGAACTCAAAAATATGACCATATGCCACCTACGGTGGCGGGACCTCTGATGACACACAACGAAAAAAACGTGTGTGACTATATGCATATCATCACACATTTTTGGCGTGACCAATACAACTTTTTGTACCAGTGTAAGGTATCATCATTTACCCTCACCTTACACTTATTCTGAACATTGTCCCCAATGTTCAATAAAAAAGATGTAAAAGTAATAAAGGTAAAAGAATGAAACAAATACTCCCCTGATTCGAACGGTGTGGATAAATGGATAACATGGTTAAATCCTCCTCCAAGAAAATGAACGTTGAAAGCTTCCCTCCAGAAATATAAATCATCTTCTTGTCCAATATAACCTGTTAAACGTGAGAAAACAATCAAGGCAAACCTCGCGTAAAATCGGCGGCAATCTATATATATAAGGATATAATGCTCGTGGAATGAATGTTTGCAGATTTTCTGGAGTTTATAAAATTAAAGAATTAACAAAAACTTTAATTCTCCGTTAAAAAAACAAAACTCGCAAAATTTTTCAGAATTTTACACCTGACGCCGTCAAGTTATGATCCTAGCGCCGTCAGAGTGCTCTGACAGAAATCTCATGTTAAGTTTTCGGAAAATTTATGGAAAAACTCATGCCTTAATTCCTGGAATTCCTGCAAAACATCATTATGACTCGATACAAACATTTGACTCAAACAAATACTAATATACATGTTCATTTAATATTGTTGTGGTTCATGTCCAATCTCGTTCTTAGAAAATAAATTTAGATTTCCCTTACACTTATCTTTTGCGAAATACCCTTTTATGAGGTTAAGACAAACAACAAGGTAAAGCATTTTCACAATTTATTATGAAACATGATCCACAAACAATAAAAATAAAACATGCATACGGAAAGAAATAAAATCAAACAAACAAACAATCAAACAAATAAAGCAAGTAAAACTTGGGTTGCCTCCCAAAAAGCGTTTTTCTTTATTTACGAGTCTTATAGCTAGACTCGAGGTCACGGGCTATCCTATATGAGTGAGTTCCTCATCGAGGACATCTTTGGGATCAAACTTAGGCTTCAATTTCCTATCGGTTCTTTAAGTTCGGTATGACTTCTCAAATTTTTCTCCATCCGGATCATATAGAATCATCTTCATATGCCATGATCCGTCACCTTCCATAGGTGGCTTGTCTCAATTCCATTTACATTTATCACCTTCCCTTTTCCACTTGTTCATTCCTAAGTTGATGGGCATTACTCCTAGGAATTCAATCATTTTCCTAAATACTAAAGGATCCTCAAAGTGGTTTAGTTCTTCATCCCTAGCTATGAGTTGCTCTACCGAATGCGTTTTGTTTATAAACTCCTCCTCTAAATAAAATGGGCGTTGAGGTCGTACGAAGTCTCTATTAACCCAATGTCCGTATCTAGATGGTCTTCTATTCACATCTACCCAATGAGGCGTTGGTTCCTCACTAGTATCATAGGCATGTTTCTTAACATCATAGACCGACCAAGTTTCTCCTTCTCCTACCGCTATTCTAGATTCCTTACAATCAATCATCGCACTTGCGGTAGGTAAAAATCCTCTTCCTATTAATAAAGGCATGTAGTGTCACTAACCATATCAAGGACGTGGAAATCGGCTAACATTGTCAACCTCCCTATATGCACTAACACATCCTTTACTACCTCAACCGGGTACGCTACACTTCCATCCGCAAGGCTTATCATTACCTCCATTTCATCTAACTTTCCTGGCTTAAGAGTGGTGTATAGAGATAATGGAAGCAAATTTAGGCTTGACCCAAAATCGGCTAATGTGTCAAAAGCCTCAGAATTTCCGATCTTACAGGGTAAAACGAATATGCCCGGATCATCTAATTTTTTTGGCAACTTGTTTTGAACGAAGGTGGTCCCATTCTTACCCAACTTAAGTTTCTCTTCATATTTTTCTAAAAGGGCATTGTAATAGGGAGCACGGGCTAAGACATCAATGACGGGACGCTCAAGGTGAAGTTCATTAAATTCTTCGCCAAGGTCTTGTGTAGGAGGTGTTTCAACTATGCTATTGACCGAATTGATGTTGGGTGTTACATTCAATTGGTTCTTTTGAAAAATTTGGGTTTGCTTGAAACACGTGCTCACGGCATTGACCGAATATTATTGTGGACAAGAAGTGGGAGACAAAACAGATGATATAGCGTTAACGTTTAGTTTCGGATTCTTGATCGTGTTACTTGGGAGTACTCCCATTTCATGGTCATTGAGAACTTTCAACAACGTATCAATCTTATTGGTCATCTCACTTTGTTTTTGTTTGAAATCCGCTTCAAACTTTGCTAAACGAGCTTCTTGATATGCCATAAATTTGGACATTAATCCTTTAAGATTATTGGTACTACCATAGTTGTTGGAATGATTGTTTTTGAAAGTACGGTTAGAGGGTGGACCGTTTGGTTGGTAACGATTAGGTGGAGCGGAAGAATTGTTTTGGGGCATGTTTTAGTTTTGTTTCTACCTAAGGTTCGGGTGATTTTTCCAAGAAGGGTTATATGAATCACCGTAAGGGTTTTGCTCGAGTTTGAAAGTGTACCACTTGTCTCCCGCTCCAT
Source organism: Artemisia argyi (assembly GCA_030686995.1). Taxonomy (NCBI): domain Eukaryota; kingdom Viridiplantae; phylum Streptophyta; class Magnoliopsida; order Asterales; family Asteraceae; genus Artemisia; species Artemisia argyi. The sequence continues at coordinate 186,576,700 of CM060677.1, forward strand.
CGGTACGCGAGGATGCGTAATCCGCAAAAGCTTGTTCGGGGAGTTCCATGCAATCACGAGTGTCATGGGGACCACTACATGAAGAAGTGATTTTGTTCACTTGGCTTGAAGGTTTAGGAGCTTCGTAGGATTTCATGAGAAACTTGACTTGGTCTTCAAGTTCCATGATCCTACAGTCGGGAGTGCTTGAATTATTCGAAGGCAAAGATATTGCCTTGACCATTTTGTTCAAATCACGGGGATCATTCCAACTTTTGTTGTCATAGAGAGCAAGATCTTCTATGAGTTCCCATGATTCTTCCGCACTTAGATCACGAAGCTTGCCACCGGCCGATTGGTCAATGGTTCGTGTAATATACTCTAATATGCGAACATGGATGGTTAAATGTTTAGGTTGAATTAGGAGTAGATTTCTAGTGAGAAGTTAGTGAGAGAAAGAGATGGAACCTTAGAGAGAAAAGTGTGAAATGTTAGATTGCAAATGAAGGTTCAACCCTTTCCCATGGGTGGGAAAGGGTATTTATAGTTACAATAGAAACGCCCCTTGAAACGGGCTGTAGAGCGGGCTGACAGTGGGTAAAGACCCGACCCGACTCTACAAATACTAACTAATACTATACTACGTACTAACTGATATGATAGTTACTACGAGCAACAATATGCTAAATTATACTCGGGGTGACCGAGTCTTCATATGAATAATCGTAATCCTAACAATCTCCCCCTAAGGGAGGTCACCCCGGAAAATAAGTGTTGAGACATAGCATTCAGATCTTTGATGACATCTTCGTAGCTCGTAGTCTTTTGATTCTTCATTGTTGAGATCTTTGTGCATTAAGTGGTAAACTCTAGATGACACCTTCAATATGATGGATGATCTTTGGAAATTGTTTCAGCTTCATCATCCAAATGAATGTCAGAGGGTCATCTACGAGCTATAATGTCTACATGTGATGTGAACATCTTTGTGTTGGCATGCTCACACTTTTTCAGGATCATGATCTTCTGCATCAGAGTTGTGGAAGCATATGTGTGGCCCAGTCAATGATCATGAATACTAAGATTGTGATGTTGAAGTGTGAGCATGTGTTGATGGATCAACATCTTTTCAGCAATCGACTGCAACAGCCAGAAATTCCTGCAAGTAGACAGTTAGCAACAAATCATCCGGTACTTATAGGTTTGGAATTAGAGATCGTCAACAGCATAGTGTGGAGACTCCCTCTAACCCTTACCATGACCGTTCCTAATCGGCAAGTCCTGAAAGGATTTGCATGACCTACCTAAGTAGATCAACGATTGGGTGAGTCGCTGGAGATCACTCCATGACTGTTGACCGTTATTAACCATAGCAACCACTAAGCGTAATCCACAAGGAGTTACCTAAGTGACCTGCTTTCAGGGTTGCTTGATGTTGACCCTGGCAGGAATTTCCATTCAATCACTGGGAGTTACTAAAGCAACATCCCTCATAAATGTTCTGGCAGATTGCTAAGATCTGCGTAGGACTCATAGTTTTACCACTGGTGTCCTTAATGTTGAACAACTAGGGTAGAGGTAGCACGTGTTCCTATGAGATCTTTTTATGCATCTCGAGGCTCTAGACTCAATAAGTGCATTTGGTTTTCCTATGCGGAGATTAGGGAGAGGTCTCCTGCTTCAATATCAACTATCTCTAAGAGATAAGTCGATAGATTACACCGGTTCCCCGTGAGAATGAAACAAGTTCTTTTAAGAGAACTTGAGTGGCTAGAAGGTTTAGTGCAGTGTGTCACTGGGTCCATGACGTCTTGTCTTCAATACCGATGTCGCCTTAGCAACAATCAGTAGATTATGAATTGAACCCGGTTTCTGCCATAAGGTTGAATAAATGGAGGGCTATTTCTTTTCACCCTTTCTCATTTCATTTCTTTTTAATTCTTCAACCCCTTCTTTCTCCATTCTCACATTTCTCCTTTTTTCATGATCATACCTACGGACTTTCTAATACTATCTATTTGGTATTGTCCATGGGTAGATCCCTCCGGCTCTGGCGGATCATAGGACGGTTTTCCTAACCTTAGCCACCTTATAACTTCATGACTATCCTATGTTGCCATACACCAAATCATTGAAAAATTCTCTCAACGTGTTTATGATTAAGAAACACATTTTGTTAACACATTGAGAGTTTTGTCATTTTCAAATGCTCCCCCTTAACATGTGCTCATAAGTATTGATTTGAAAATTTGCACATGTCGGGAAGAGTTGCACTTTTGAATTGATATACCTTGAGTGAACATGACCGGGCATTCGAGACACGCTTACATCACTAGTTAAACTAGCTTGAAGTTATTACCCAGCCCGATCAAATTCACCCAAGGTTTCTCGAAACGGTACATTCTACTTAAACTAGTCCTCTTCGAGACACGCTTACATCACTGGTTAAACCAGCTTGAAGTTATTACCCGTCCAGGACTAGTCCTTTTGATTCAGGACAATTGTGTTTCGTCAATTCATGAGTCAAGACTGATATGCACTCATATGAGATGCAAGGATCCTTTTACACAAACCATTTCGCTCCCCCTCAATATGTGCATGGATATACGAAAGAGTTTGGCACATAGGAAAGAGCATATTTTTGTTTTCTGGTTCAAAACATCACTTTAATCAGTTTTTCATATTTAAACCACATCTTCTCCCCCGATCAAAAATTTCAAACCAATTGAGATTTGTGATCCCAAGTGATTTAAATAAGTTTAAAGTTTTTGGAGAAAGATATGACATTTTTAAGAATGACTGACTTTGAGACGACATTTTAGCTCCCCCTCAAACCTTGAGGGAGTATGTTATGTGTTAGAGATGATGAGTTTATAAATAATTTTGAGTTTAGCGAGAAACTCATGAAAGATTCATATACTAACACATAACAATTGCACTTAATCCACTGTAGTTATGCACAAAGATCTTGTTTAGATGATATATAGTTTTTGAAATCGTTCTCCCCCTCAATCGATGACACATTTAAAATTAAACATTTTGCATAAAGGATTAATTCTTACAGCATCGATTGAGTGGAAAATTTTAAACCACATTTTGAGTTTGTTTGATCTTCAAAAACCATGGTACCACCAAGTTTGGAACAAATATTTTCCCGAAGAATAGTTGAAGGAAAAAATATTTGGGATGCAAAGAAGACTTCTCTTCTTTTACAAGAAATGATGCACTTAAGCGTACATCATATCGGAAAGGCACGAATATAAAGTAATTCATGCCTTTGTTAGGAACAGTCGTCTTTTTGGCGACGAACTTTCCCCAATACTAAGACCGGGTTGCTATCTGAAGTAATAGCAAACCATTATGAACATCATAAAGTCAAGAACATAACCACACACAAGTTCACATGATAATATAGTTACAAACCATATACTATAGAAACAAGTGTTACATATCATTGTGACACAAGATTAGATGGTACGTTCCATGAGCCTGAAGTCCCCTTCACGAATTCTTCCACCAACAAAGCATTCCAAACTGCGGGAGATGCGTCCTTCAAGCAAGAGTTTCCTGATGGCATGAAGAAAGTGCTTGTTTCTCTGGAACACCTCTGCAGTCCAGGAGGCAGTGTATTTCCCATCCTTTGCAATTATGTATTCCTTATCCCTGACATCCAGAGCAGCTTCCACCTGTGTAAGTGTTCCATCACTGAAGTGGTGAAGTTCATCAAGTCTCATAAGCATTCGAGTGTTGAAGCAATCAGTAAAGACTACTGCTCTTGGTGACTCAATGACCGAGTAATCTTTCCTGTATTCCATGTTTCTGGATTCCCATCGAGGTCTAGTGAGATTGAGTTGAGTCTGATAGCTTTCAATACCTAGCTGGAAGTCTTTAACTCTCTGTCTGACAACAAGCCCACGGATCCACTGAGTGATAGCAGACACAAGAGTTTTTCTCTCAAGTGCAGGAAGGTGATCCAGTTTTCCCTGGAGATATAGCAAGTACAGATCTTCAAAGTCATTAGGATGTAGATGCTTGAAATCACCTTCTGATATGACATGTTCCCAGTAGCGTGAGCGTCTCAGAACAATCTTTTTCAGGTAATTGTATCCACATGTGGGGAAGAGCTCGACACGAATGACACTTAGAATCCTTTTCTTGGAGTAGGCGGCTTTGGGATCACCAGCTGCAGTGTGTCTTGCAATGTAGAATTCACGCTTTTTGAACCACCAGTGAGAGATACCAAAGGATGCAGCGATGTCATATTTACACTCTTCATCACACCACATTGAATCCGGAACCATCTGTTCAAGACCGACATTGGTATAGCGTGCAACTTTCATCTTGGTAATGGATAGAGCAATTTTCTTTCCAGACCGAAGATACTGAAGGTCTTTGTTGAAGAAGAAATCAGCTTGCAGAGTGTGATGGCCCGGAGATCCTCCAAAAGGAAGTGGTTTGCCGAGATTGTAATCCAGGATGTCGTCTTCAACTTGATCAGTAAGCATTTTGTGACATTCTTCCATTTGATAATGTAGATGCACAATATCAGGATGAAAGGCTTTGACAATTTCTTAAGCGGGTCCCTCCAGGTCCTTTTTGGTGAGTCGGGAGATTCCTTGTTTCTTGCAATACCATTGAATGAACGCACCCATATCTCCTGTCTGAGCAAGTAATGAGTTTGAGGGAGGTGGAACATAATGATCAGCTATAGCATAAGCCCAGTTATTGTCGGGGACAGATAGATCATCGGCAGTGATCATCCATTCAGGTTCTGGGGTATGAGATTCTTTTTCGGTTTCATCAGGTTTCCACCATGTATTGATGACATCCTCAGTGATGGTTACTGGAGCACTAGGAGACCCTTCACTGCATGTGAACGATTTCCACCATTGATCTCGTTGAGACTTGGGAGGGACATTGTCATCATCTTCCTCCACCTCCGACGAAAGGTCATTGTCAGGTAATTCAGTATCATGTCCTGTATCAGGAGCCTCTGTGTCTGTTGATGCATGTCTCTTCTCTGTTATCGTCCATGCTTTGTAGGTGGTATGTTGGGAAGACTTGGGATGACTAGATTCAGTTGAAGGGTGAGCCTGACTCTCCTGTGACGATGGTTGCTGAGCATGGGGAGGTTGCATAGAGTGGAGTGAGCCAATGCCATTAGATGACCAAGGTGCACCAGCAGATCCTGATGGAGGTGGAGGAGGGGGAGGTTTAGGAGGATCTCCTGAGGGAGGTTTAGGGATGTTCGGCTTATGCTTCTTTCTCCTTCGTTCCTCGGCCAAGTCTTTCTCAAATTCATTGGCATTGTCAACCTTCATAGATTGATCAAGTGACTCATACAACTGTTGGTGTGCCTCATGTTCTTTGTAATGTTCTGTTTCAAACATACGTTGAAGTAGTAGATCTTTCACGTCAAAGGTGGACAGGTCTCTGAATTTTGCTTTGAGTGGTGCATCCGTGGCTCGTTTGACAGCATGTGACACTTGATCTTCAATAGCTACGCTTACCAAAGTATTAATATTGAGATTTTCGAGCTTATAGATTCTGGATGCTTGATGGTTGATGACTTGCTGAAGATTGAGCTTTTGGAGGTCTTTAATTGCATCACGGTGCTTCTCAAGTGTAGACTGGATGTCAAGAATGTCAACACGAGCCTTTTCAGCAGTAGACAGGGCCCTTTCAACTTGAGATGACAGATTTACTTGAGTACTTGGAGGGATGGTGGTGGTTGGTGCAGCAGTGGAAGTATCTCTTGGGGATGCGGTGGCAAGAATTGGTATAGTCATTGTGGGAACAGTGGACATATCTTGTTCAATGGGAACATTTACCATAGAGATAACATCACTTTCATTGGTGGGTTTAGAAGCTTCCTTCCCCTCTGGATCATCCTCAACATCGAGATCCCCATAGGTGAAGTCCTGGTCCAAATGTTTGAGAGAGGAAAGAGTTCCCGTTGAAGTGTCAGGTTCCACAAGCAGCGTTTGTTCATCCGATTTCATCTTTAAGTTCACTTGAACCCCAGGATAGATAGATGCCACAAAGTCATCTTGTAAAGTAGAGTGAGGTTCACCCGTGGGTACAAATTCACGAGGAGTAGAGTCCTTAGATGACTTGTCAATGGTGGCAGTTACAGGAGCTTTTTCTTCATTCTTAGAGACGTTCAAATCGGACTTTGAATCACTGGATTCAATAAAGAGTTCATGACTTTGAGGTTGCTCCTGTGTGTCTTCAGAGTGCACCTCCTTAGGCATAGGTGGTTCGGGGGATCGTTTCTTGAACTCGTACTGAGGTGCTTTGGATTTAGAGGCAGGAGATGAGATGTGAAGGAGCGTATGTGCAGCTTGTTCTTCAGTTACAACACTCTTTCCTTTCCCGATTGTATCCGGTAGTTTCTCAAGTCTCCCAGACTCCGGCTCTTTAATGCTGACACCTGTCAATGGGGGACCAGGGTGTGTCTCACTGTGTTTGAGACTTTCTTTAGCAGCCTTCTGTATGTCCGCAGCTTCTGTTGGTGATATTGTTTCAAGTGGGTTGTCCTTTGTAGCTGAAGCTTGCGCTTTCTTGGATTTCTTGGATCCGGATTTACTTGAGGTTTTGGTGCGTTTGTGTTTCTTAGTCCCACTGGATGCCACATCAGTAGTAGAAACAACTTTGCGTTTCTTAGATATTGGTTTGTCCGTTGAACTCTTAGTGGTTGATTGTTTGTGGTAGGCAGCAACTTTATTCAGATAACTCTTGTAGTATGGTGCGTCAAGTAAATTGCTGGTGATGAGAGCATCTGGTATGTCCATTCCAAACATTTCCTGATCCGTACCTTTAGCAACAAATTTGAGGTTACCCACACAGTGTTCATCGGATGCCAAATGTACTGAGGATTCCGGTCTGGAGTGTATATTGCGAGATTGTTGAAGGTAAAGAATAATGAGTTTGGTGAATCTGATACTTGGAATTAAAGATTTGGATTTCCATTTCTTGCTTTCTTTGTGAGTTTTCAGCTTCATCCTGTTTTCTAAGAAGGTATTAATGGAGTGAGCAAATTATTCCCAGATACGTTCGGCAAAGTCTATGTTTTTCCCTTTCACAATACCCCACAGTTTCTGAAGTGCAGGGGCCCGCAACCTCTCATGTCCAGAAGTCTTCTGATGCGTGGGAATCGCAACAGGCTTTACCTCTCGAGGGATCTCGAGAAGCTTACAACCCCCACCAGGCAGTGTACCTGATCGTTGTAGTATAGTATAGTGACAAGTACCGGGGGATTGATCGTTCAGCTTAGGAATAGTGTCGCTAGGATTAGAAAGCCTAATTACTAGTTCTAAAGGTGAGAGAAGATTATTTTTGTGTTTTTATATTTTTATGAAAGCAAGTAAAATCTCGGGTTTTGAAGGAGTGGGCGGAATTAGTTGCTATTCAACTAACCCAAAACTAATATATAATCAAAATAAAATAGTAAAAATGAAATTAAACTAAATTATACTAATGTTGTGAGCAGTAATTGGAGAAATTGTGTTTACTTAGACTTCACTACTCCCTAGATATCTTTTACATGTTAATTACTTGTTATAATTGCATGGATGACGGATCGTATTCCTTAATACCATTCATGGGGTGGCATACATAACTCCCCAATTCTATGAGCTCTTATCTCCTCCTACACCATGACCCAGCACAACTATAGGGATTCTAAACAGTGGCTCATGCATTAAATACAACCAATAAAGACCTAGTACGCCTCGGTTTATGTTTCTTAAGACGTTCAAGCATGTTACCATTTGGAGATCTGCCAATTTTCTTAAGCCTAACATATAAATCATTCATCCAAGAACAAGAATAAACAAGTAATCAACACATAATCAACATCTAGGTTTCATTAGATCTACGCAAACACAAGAGAGATCTAGCCTAGCATAATTGAATTGAGACAAGAACAAGATATAGACAACCAACACATAGACATATTGATTGAATTAGAAGAATATTTATCTCAATTACAATGCAAGGTATCAAGGGTTTGGAACCCTTGAAAAACCTGTAAAAGATGCACCAAATTCGTCTTTAGGGTTTCACCAAAACTTCTCTCTCTTTAATGTAAAAACTAGAAAACTATATATAGGAAAACTGGGCTGACGGCGTCAAGACAACATTGTGACGCCGTCACCTCGCCGCCAAATACTTCCTCGGACGGCCTTGATCTACTTATGACGGCCTGTGTGACGCCGTCACCACCTACGGTATTTTATTCTTGGTACTTTGACGCCGTCAGGATGACTTTTGACGCCGTCATCAACTACGGTATTTTATTCTTGATGTCTGACGCCGTCAGGGTGTAACTCTTGACGCCGTCACCTAGTGTTTCCAGCATGGAAAATTGATACTTTGCCGTTTTCTTCACTTTTATGCTCCAAAAACGTCCAAAATGGCTTCTTTTCCAGAATTCACTCTCCAAGTACCTAAAATCACAAAAGGAACGATTTAGGGCAATATTTGATCAAATAAAGTCGGATTCGGGCTTAAGACCCCCTAAAAACGGATCATTTTTCGCCTCATCATCTTCCCAGTGAGACATAAGTTAATAAACGTGATCAGCACTCTCCATGGTTGATACATTTCATTGGCGGACATGGATGACAGTGTGGTGACTTCCTTAGGATATCCTATATCGTTGACGAACTTAAGAAGTGCCTCTGGATTTGGTGGAGATGAGAATGGTTTGTCTGGAAGGATTGGGTTGATCTGGAGAGCATTTCTGAGCGTTTCTTTGGTGATTATAAACCATTGTTCATCGAGTTGACAACGACACGTATTGTCTTCCTTGTTGTGGGTCATGGTGTTCCAAAATTGCTTGATATAAATGGATGGTATAGATGATGAGACAGTGAAAGCTTTAAAGAAGGAAGTGTTTCTCAAAATGTCTACAACAATCTTGTAGGTGGGGTTATTCTGAGGTTTATCTATGTCAATGTAGAGATTGCTCTTCCCAATAGAAACCCATTCATTGTGTGGTAGTATCTCATCATCTGTGCGTATGGGTGGTGGCATAACTGACCCCAACTCAGTTGGTAAATTAGTATCCGCCATTTATCTGCACAAACACCACACCACACCACGATAGGTACACATGTATAGTTAGTGGTTAGACAGCTCTTCAGACAGAGATACACAACAGTGACTTGGGGAACAGCTAAGCACACAATATGACATGCAAGTTGTGCAAACAAAAGTGATAACAGTAAGCACATAAACCAAATTGATGACACTTGAGTCACATTACACATTCATACCAAGAAACAACCCACATCCATTAAATACTGCACATACATACAATGTATACCCACACATCAGTGAGACATATATTAGTGAAACGACAGATAGCAACACATGACCATATGCAATTAGGAATTTCACTCAACTTGCTAACCGAGTGTTAATCAACTCGCTACCAAGAGTTTTAGTCAACTTGCTAACTGGAATCCCTAACAACTCACTAACAAGAGCTTAAGTTAAACCCCTTATCAACTCGCTAGCCGTAATATCGGTCAACACGCTATTATGGTTGCAACTCGCTGTCAAGAATTTTGGTCAACTCGCTAGTGGGGTGTTAATCAACTCGCTACTAAGAGTTTTGATCAACTCGTTAATATGAATTTTCATCAACTCGCTAATAGGAATAGTAGACAACTGGCTATCAGGAATATCTGTCAACACGCTACTAAGAGTTCCAACAACTCGCTAATAGGAATTTTAGTTAACTCGCTATCGGGGACATGTATCAACTCGCTACTAATAACAACACAACCCGCTAGCCAGAACATCATTTATCTCGCTATCTTGAAACAGCTCAACTCGCCATTATGAAACTCCTCAACTCGCTATCAAGAATAAGTTCAACTCGCTAACAAGATCATACCAACTCGCTAATAAGAATCACCACAACTCGCTAATAAGAATTACCACAACTTGCTAATAAGAACAACATCAACACGCTAGCAACATCACACCTTAACGTCCTCAGTCAATTTAACAGGAACAAGACCCATATGAGTCATCTAATGCCCAAGTAAACCAAAATGATACTACCCCTTAACAAAACCTATGAAGTAACCCGTATGGATGACCCCAAGATCAACACGCGATAAACTTAAAATTGCGCTAAATCACAAGATAGGCATACACGCAGAGATAATGGGGGGAGCAAGAGGTGGGATAACATCATAACAAATAAACAGTCAAAACCCAACACAGATTACGCAACAATAAGCACTCACCACTAAATCACCAATCGAAGGAAAAAGGACGACCTAAAAACAGGTAATATAATCACTTAATCAATTGTAACACAAGAGATATCTAACCAGGTAATAAGTATAGCACAAAATTTAGATCAAAACCCGTTAGAGAGACACGAAGAGGAGATCAAAGAAGAGTAAAAACAATGGGCAGCGAGTTGGAAAGAGTGGGGAAAGAAACCAACTCGCAACACGATTTTAAATATATACCCCCCTTTGTTAACTTTCACAAAATGACAAAACAGACCCTCTACTTAAGAGTACTCTTTTATCTTACAACAAATGACCAAACAGCCCATCTACATGTAAACGACTCAACTTAAGCATTTAAGAATAACTTAATCATCAGACCCGAAACCCACGAGTGCATAGAAATACCACATATTAACACCACAGATGCCTAAGGCCACATATTAACACCACAGATGCCTAAGGCAAAATTCATGCATAAATCAGAAGTGTTAACACCACATATGCATAATCATATTCCAAACACTCTCCCCCTCAATCAATGACCTTAGTGTAAGAACCTGAACAGAGGTTGTTGATTGACGGAGGGATGCATTAGTATGAAGTGAAAGAGCGGGTTGCAATCAGAAAATAATAGCAAGCCATGATGGCAACTTTTAAACTTCTGTTCGAACTTCATTTAAAGACCCGTGCCATTATTGAATGACATTTCTAGGACCGTAAATGTTATCGATGCCAGAAGACTTGTCAATGCAAAAATTGTGATAGCACAACGATATATGAGTAACCTATTTCTACATTTAACTGTATATGTATATGTATATACAAAGGATGCCAAATGAACGAACTCAGTCATTCTTACACATCACCATCACTGAAGTCCGAGTCCTGATAAGAGAGTGACCAGGAGTCATCATGCACTATTCAACATTGTCTGACCGCCTGAATCCCAGTCTCTGTAGAGAGATAGCATTTAGGATGCCAAACTTTGAGGTTCTCTGAAGGAGATCCTGCACATAAGCCAGAAGACCTTACACCAACATGAAGATAATACTTGTTTTGATATGAGTTAGTGTTGTTAGAGTCCTGTACAGTGGTGGTCACACAGTTAACATTGGGGTTCTCAGTAAACCTCATTGGTATCCAACTAAGACCAATCAACTTAAAGATTCTACCAGTAGGGACCCACTTAAGGCAAGTTTTGGAGTGCTTGTATTCTGACTTTCCTAGTCCACTGGAGAACTGCCTTATAGATAGTGAACTAAGCCTAATGAGATGTTTGTTCTTATGAAATGGTATTCTACCTGTAGTTGGGATACCTACATTGGCTACACTGTCTTTCCTGATGGGGTTCGTGTGATACGGCACAACCTTATGATGACGTTGTGAAGTGACTGGTTTTGATAATTCCTGTTTAGTAACAATTTGGGGAACACACCTTGATTTATTAATCTTGGATCTATTAGTACGAAAAGCAGACAGTTGCCTCGTAGATCTGGAGTTTCTATGTGACTGGTCCAAAGGTGCTCCCACAGTGGAGGATTTATCAAACTTAGTGTTCACATTTTTCATGGTCAATTTGCACAATTCATGTTTTAATGTGGTTATCTCGAGGATTTTCTTCTGAAGTTTAATATTGACCTCATCATTGTGTGCAATCAGAGACTTTGTGTGTGCTGCAGTTTTAGATCTCTCTTCTTGGACAAATTCATTATGTTTTGCTCTGTGTCTTTTCAAAGATTCATTTTCATTATGCAACACTTTTACCTTGTGTTCTAGCTCAGCATATGTTATAGAGTCAGTATTGTTATCGTGTGTGGCATTGACCTTAAGGTTACTACACATAGCATTCATCTCATTAATATGTTCCTTGAGGCGGTTGATTGTCTGATCTTTGGTTTCAATTTGAGCTTTTAACTCGTTAATCATGAAATATTCACGAAGTTCAGGAAGTTCTGAAAACTTACATGGTTGGTTGATTAGAAACTGTTCTTCATTTTGTTGCATTGCAATTTCAAGAGAAATGCAATGCTTTTCCAATTGAGAAAATCTGTTAGCCAATTCTTTAAAAACATGTATGTCAACCATTTCATTTGATTTTGTTATTATGTTTGAAACCAAAGGATTTGACACATCACCTATTGTGGCAACCTGATCACAATTCTCCCAAACAGGATTCGTGTAGATTGAATTAGACGTGACATCATTATCAGTCTCTTCCAGTGGATACGAATCATAAATGGATAAATCCTGATCAGGATCCTTGTCACAATCAGAAGCATGAACCATTGAGGCAGGATGTTGTCCTGTGACCTGTTGGTGTGAAGCATCCACCTCATGTGTAGAGAGGAAATCAGGAGATTCAATAAAATTCCTTTCAGCAGCGGCAGTCTCACATGTGGATAGGAAGTGTGCACGTTCCATGATAAACTCCTTAACATTCCCTGTAATCTGAAGTAAAGTGACTCTGAAGGCATCCACATCTAATCCAGTGTGATTGACAAACCATTTACTCGTCATATGGGAGTCATGGTCATACTCCATTGTGAATCTTGAATCAATGAATGCTTGGAGTTGTTTAAGAATCACCCCGAATGCTGCAGTACAACTTTTTTCAGAGAAGTTAGCTTTGTTAATTTGTAGTTCCAGTTGATTTAAGTACAGGGTCATGGTGACTGTGAACGATTCAATGTCATGTCCAAAGAGTGTCACAAATGCATGTTGGTAACCTCCAGAGTAGCCTGATTTTTCAAAGAGTCTTTCAATGTGGGTGTGAAGTAGCTTGAAGCAATCAGCACCTCCTTCAGAGATTAAAGGTAGTCCAGTTGAATTCACAACAACACTAGATTGAATACTTGTCATGTTGATGTGAATGAATAAGACTTAGTAGCATAAATCACACAAGCTTGATCAACAACTCACTACTACATTCACCAACCCGCTGGATGTGATCAACACTCAGTAGTACTCAACTCTCTGGAATAGTATGCTCTAAGGCAATTCGCTAAATAGAACAATAACATGCTAAAATCTGATCAACTCTCTACACCCACCAACTCGCTACAGATATCAACACGCTAGAGCAAGGTTCAACACTCTGACCACACCAACTCGCTGGAGATGACAACTCGCTAGATTGATCAAGTCGCAATCCACACCAACTCGCTAGCTTCATCAACTCGCTATAATCAGAGGTCACAACTCGCTAGAATAGTAGGACAAAAATGTCACTATCTAGCGATTTGGCTTTATGTCCCAAAATAGCAAATCGCTAGACCTCTACTCCCAAATCGTTACTAAAGCCGTCAACTCTCTACAATGAATTATCAACTCGCTAGCAAGAATTGATACACGAATTGCTTGGAGACTCCACAATAATGAGGATATTGTTAAACCAACGATTACACTAGATGCCTACAACACTTCTACATACGAAAGTACAAGAAAATACACACCAACAACCCCTAACGAGATTAAACCAAGTGTAAAACCTACTAACTAAATTCGAACCATGCTAAACACACAAACCAATCAATAAATCCGAGCATACCACGAATCCTAAGATAGAACCATGGCTCTTGATACCAATTGTAATATACTCTAATATGAGAACATGGATGGTTAAGTGTTTAGGTTGAATTAAGAGTAGATTTCTAGTGAGAAGTTAGTGAGAGAAAGAGATGGAACCTTAGAGAGAAAAGTGTGAAATGTTAGATTGCAAATGAAGGTTCAACCCTTTCCCATGGGTGGGAAAGGGTATTTATAGTTACAATAGAAACGCCCCTTGAAACGGGCTGTAGAGTGGGCTGACAGTGGGTAAAGACCCGACCCGACTCTACAAATACTAACTAATACTATACTACGTACTAACTGATATGATAATTACTACGAGCTACAATATGCTAAATTACTCGGGGTGACCGAGTCTTCATATGAATAATCGTATTCCTAACAGTTCGCCTTATGGAGAGATCGATATGGTCATAGAAAATTTGGACTTGGAGCCAAAGATCTATAACATGATGAGGGACTTTTTGGAGTAAGTCCTTGAAACGAGTCCATGCTTCATAAAGAGTTTCACCTTGACGTTGTTGGAACATCAAGATGTCATTTCTAAGCTTAGTAGTTCTCCCCAGTGGGAAGAATTGAGCAAGGAAACAAGTGGTGAGATCATCCCAAGAGGTGATAGATCCCGTGAGTAAATGCTCAAGCCATTGACTAGCTTGGTAACGTAGAGAGAATTGGAAGAGACGCAATTGGGTCATCTCTCGAGTCTCAACATCAAGGTCTATGGAATCTACGATTTTGAGGAAATCTTTGAGATGTTGATTAGGATCTTCGGAACGAAGTCCATGGAATGCACATCTGCTTTGCACCAACTGGATGGTGTTGGATCGCAAGGGAGACACATTGGCTCCTTGAGTGAGCTCAATAGTGTTTCGATAGCCTTGGTGGCTAGGACAGGAGTACTCTCCTAAAGTTTGGGGTCTAGAAGGTTGGTTTGGTTGTGGTGGGTTTTGTGGATAGTTTTGTTGCGGTGGGTTGATGGGATCAAAGAGATTACCACCTTCCATGATGGCGGATGGCAACGGCTACGAACAAAGGAAATAAAGAAAAAGATAGACTAAAGAAACCTGATGAGACGAAAAGAGTACCGCTTTTGGGGGTCATTTAAGGCCAAAGTCGAGATTATTTGATCAAATATTGCCCTAAATCATTCCTTTTGTCATTTTAGGTACTTTTGAGAGGAAATTTACAAAAGGAAGTATTTTGGACGTTTTTGGAGCGAAAAAGTGAAGAAAACGACAAAGTCTCAAAATTATGCAGAAAATTGTATCTGACGGCGTCAAAGATTGCTAGTGACGACGTCAAGACTTGACAAAGAGGTGGATAAATCAAATTACATGTGACGCGCCAGACAGGTTTTTAAAGATTTGTACATGACGGCGTCACCAATGCCATCAAGAGTAAATTGCACATGACAGCCAAGACCAAGTTTGTACATGACGACGTCAGAAGTGGATCTAAGCAATACGAGTATTATTTTGGTGGCGAGTTGACGGCGTCATACCCTACTCTTGACGCTGTCAGATTGTAAAATCTATATATACTTTTCTAGTTTTCATTCATGGTGTGCAACTTTGAAGGGAGAAAACCCTAGACGAATTTTACTGCAATTTTAAAGGTTTCAAACCCGTGTTTCATCCATGCTTAATTGAAGATAAGTCTTCCAACAAATCATTCAATATGTCTATGTGTTGTTTGATTATATCTTATGCTTGTCTTCTCTTTAACATGCTAGGCTAGGTTTTCTTTGTGTTTGCTTAGATGTAATGAAAATTAGATATTGATTATTGGTTGGTTGTTTGTTTATAATTGTTGTGGATGAATGAATTTGATGTTAGGCTTAAGAAAACTGGCAGACTTCCAATTGGTAACTTGCTTGAACGTCTTAAGAAACATGATCGGAGGTGTACTGTGATATATTGGTTATATTTAATGCATAGGTAACTACTAATGAGGTCATGTTAGGAGCTAGTAGTCGGCTCGACATAGGAAGAGGTAGAAGCTTATAGAGTTAGGGAAGATCGTACACGGCCCTACGAATATTATTAAGGAATATAACCCGTCATCCATGCAATTGTAACAAACTAATAAACCGGTAAAAGATAGCTAGGGAGTAGTGAAATCTAAGTAAACACATTTTCTCTCATTATTGTTTTCGCTACAATTAGTTTAAGTTTATTTTATTTTATTTTGATTGCATCTGTAGTTATTTGGGTTAGTTGATTAGCAACTAATTTCGCCCACTCCTTTAAAACCCGAGATTTTTACTTGCTTTCCATAAAATATTAAAATACAAAAAGAATCATCTCTCATCTCTAGACCTAGTTTAATTGAGTTTTAACCCTAGCGAACACTATTCTTTGAGTTGAACGATCAATCCCTCGGTACTTGCCACTATACTATACTAAAACGGTCAGGTACACTGCCTGGTGGGGATTGCAAGCTTCTCAAGATCCCTTGAGAGGTAAAACCTTTTGTGATGGCGCAATTCCACACATCAAAACCTATAAAAATAAAAATAAAAATCTTACTAGAAAGGAATCTAGCAAGTAGACCTAATAAAAAGAAATTTCAACCTAAACAATAACTATTCCCCGGGCTGCGGCGCCAAAAACTTGATGCGTGGAATTGCGCCCTCACAAAAGGTTTTACTTCTCAAGGGATCTTGAGAAGCTTGCAATCCCCACCAGGCAGTGTATCTGACCGTTGTAGTATAGTATAGTGGCAAGTACCGGGGGATTGATCGTACAACTCAAAGAATAGTGTTCGCTAGGGTTAAAACTCAATTAAACTAAGTCTAGAGATGAGGGATGATTCTTTTTGTATTTTTATATTTTAAGGAAAGCAAGTAAAAATCTCGGGTTTTGAAGGAGTAGGCGGAATTAGTTGCTAATCAACTAACCCAAATAACCATAGATGCAATCAAAATAAAATAAAATGAACTTAAAGTAAATGTGGTGAAAACAATAATAAGAGAAAATGTGTTTACTTAGATTTCACTACTCCCTAGATATCATTTACCGGTTGATTAGTTTGTTACAATTGCATGGATGACGGGTTATATTCCTCAATACCATTCGTAGGGCCGTGTACGATCTTCCCTAACTCTATAAGCTTCTACCTCTTCCTATGTCGAGCCGACTACTAGCTCCTAACATGTCTTCATTAGTAGTTATCTATGCATTAAATATAACCAATTTATCGTAGTACACCTCCGATCATGTTTCTTAAGACGTTCAGGCAAGTTACCAATTGGAAGTCTGCCAGTTTTCTTAAGCCTAACATCAAAATCATTCACCCACAACAATTATAAACAAACAACCAATTAATAATCAATATCTAAGTTTCATTACATCTAAGCAAGCACAAAGAAAACCTAGCCTAGCATGTTAAAGAGAAGACAAGCATAAGATATAATCAAACAACACATAGACATATTGAATGATTGTTGGAGAAGTTATCTTCAATTAAGCATGGATGAAACAAGGGTTTGAAACCCTCAAAATTGCAGTAAAATTCGTCTAGGGTTTCTCTCTTCAAAGTTGCACACAAAGAATGAAAACTAGAAAAATATATATAGATTTTACACTCTGACGGCGTCAAGAGTAAGGTCTGACGTCGTCAACTCGCCACCAAAATAATACTCGTATTGCCTAGATCCACTTCTGACGTCGTCATGTGTAAACTTGGTCTTGGCCGTCACATGCAAATTACTCTTGACGGCCTTGGTGACGCCGTCATGTACAATTCTTCAAAAACCTTTCTGGCGCGTCACGTGTAACTTGATTTATCCACCTATTTGTCAAATCTTACGCCGTCACTAGTAATCCTTGACGCCGTCAGGTACAATCTTTAGCATGATTTTGAGACTTTCTCGTTTTCTTCACTTTTTCGCTCCAAAAACGTCCAAAATGCTTCATTTTGCAAATTTTCTCTCAAAAGTACCTAAAATGACAAAAGGAACAATTTAGAGCAATAATTGATCAAATAATATTGACTTTGGGCTTAAATGACCCCCCCAAAAGTGGTACACTTTTTGTCTCATCACTTTACTAGCTTGTAGATTGATTATATGCCCTTGTTTTGAGCAAAGGGCTTGTTAAGTTCACTTTTCCATTTTTGCTTATTTTACTTATTGCTTATTTACTACTTATTCTTGCTTTTCTGTGCTTATTTTAGTATTATATTGCTCTTTATTGCTATTTGGTAGTTTACTTGTCATTTAGTTTAAGTTTTAGTTTAAAACTCATAAAAAACACAAAGTTAGCTTAACTAGTTTAGCTTATTCTTAGTGTTTAATTTCAGTTCAAAATTGCTTTTCAAGTCTTAATATAGCTTATTTAATATTTGCTTACTTAGTTTCAACTTAATTCGGTCTATTTCAATTTAAATTTCACAACAATCAACTATAAAGAGGTGTTTGGTACAAGGAGTCTTTTTGTATTCTAAGCTCTTTTAGTCCTTAAGCTAATTTGAATTAGCTTTAATTTAGTCAAATCATCAGCTTAAAAGTCATTTTGAGTGTTTTTCTTTAGTTTTATAGCTTTTCCAGCGATCTCTAAAAATTCATGGTTCAAAACAAGTGTTATACAAGTTATATTTGATTTTATAGAATAAGTTTTTTTTTTTGTCTGTTATTTTAGTCTCATTTCAGTCTAAAACAAGTGTTAAAGTGAATTGGTAAAAGAGGTTAAGTCATATAGGTCATAGTTTGTCTGTGTCATAAATCAGAAAACCAAAATAGTTGTTCTAAGTGCTTGTAAACTAGATCTGTTTTAACATCTTAAACCATGTTCAAATTTATTTTAAATTGTTTTTTAGTGTTCCTTTATAGCTTGTCTTTATCTGTTTCTACTTTTTATTCCCTAGCTTGTCCCTTTACTTGCTTATTATTTAACTTAAAAAGTACTATTTGTCTGTTGATCCACAAATCTGTCTGACTAGCCTTATTCTAAGATTAATTTCTACTTATTCATAAGTCATTTAGGTCTGAAATTTGGAACACTAGTAGCTTATAGTATGATTTTGATCTGAAGCTTTTGATGCTCTGGCTTATTAGTTTAGATAGCTTTTGATTAGTTTAAAGTAGGCCACTTAGGGGTCTGTTTGGTTCACATATGGCAGCTCAGCTTTTGTTAACTTCTTAGCTTATTTACTTATTAGGACAACTTTTTTGGGTTTAACTCAACTTATTTAGATTACTTTAAGGACCTAGTGGCTTAATTAGTCTCTAGGTTTA
Source organism: Artemisia argyi (assembly GCA_030686995.1). Taxonomy (NCBI): domain Eukaryota; kingdom Viridiplantae; phylum Streptophyta; class Magnoliopsida; order Asterales; family Asteraceae; genus Artemisia; species Artemisia argyi. Next base: position 186,595,741 of record CM060677.1, read on the forward strand.
GCTTATAGTTTTTGAAATAGCTTTTTCAGGTTCAAAATTGTTCCTTTTTAGCTTTTAAGCCTAATCTGTCTTAAATTGTGCTTGTTATATAGTTATTTTCCAGATTTAAAAAGTTTGTCTTTATTAAAATTGCTTATTTGTGTTAGCTTTTTAAGTTTTTAAAAAAGATAAATAAAAAAAATATTTTTCCAAAAAGTTAAAGTATAAGATTCGAACCCTAGATCTCACCACACCCTAACGCTCTGTTCTCGAGTTTTTTTTATAATGGAAAGGTAAGGGATGGGAAGGGAAATTGAAAAAAAAGGTGTTCTTAAGTTTTTTTTAAGAGAGAAAGGTATGGTACGAGAAGGGGAGGGAGGGAATGTATGGGCTTTTGTATGTATATGTATTCCACTCAAAATTGGGATGATCAGGAGGGGAAATGGGTAAGCATTTGTTAAATTACTATTATATCCTACTAGAAAAAAATGAAAATCTCAGACAAATCAGATCCTAAAACTAAAGAAGACAAAAAAACGCAGAGATTAGATTATGATTTCATAAATATATAACTCTTGGTCAACTTGTATTATTCTCTATTTAATTAACGAGGAGACTTAAACATTCATGAATACAAGGTATTACTCAATTGATTATCTACGAATTGTTTGTCTACTAATTGATGAATTCTTTGTTTTCAATTGCGACCCCGCATGTCTTATCTGTTATTTCCATTTTCCAAAAGTTGTGTTCACTTTATTTTGATCCAGTTTCTTGTTCATTTACTATGAAAGTCGGAATTACTCAGTTAATAATTTATTGATGTATGTTCTTATTGTGCAAAAATTAATTAACTAATTTATATAGTTTTGAGGGTATATTGGTAATTTGGGTAGTTTCTAATCCTTTCCTTGCTACTTAAAAAGTAAACTCAAGAACACAAAAATAAATAACCACTTTCTTCACTATGTCATCCCTTACTTTGCCCTTCCCATCCCTTCCTCTTCCATTCTTTTAAATTTTGACTTGAGAACAGAGTGTAAGCCTCACACCACACACACAAATCCATCTCGCCCTTGGGTCTTTTTAAGAATCTATTAGCATTATTAATTATTTACAAGATTGGCGACGATCGCCACGTTGCCGGCGTGCCTGTTTATTTTCTCCATAGTTTTTTGGAAATCGATTTCAAGGGATAGATGTACAGGTTGTTTGTGAAAGCATACATTTCAAGGGAGTCAACAGTTCGCAACAAAACCAACCATCATTAACTACCATTATTACCATTTCAACAATCTCGGCGTCAAAACAACATTAACTGAACTAACAATAATCTATCATTGACCTTTAAAAAGTCAATATAACAGCAAAATCAGTATCACAGCTTCATAACAATGAAATTAACAAAAAATAACTACCGATACTCTACACTCGACCTCAAAAAGTCATCATTTCAACGACATTAACCGAAAATAACTTATAATATTCTTAAACCTAGCTGCATGATACTTATAATCAAGTAGAAAGTTGCTAGCCATGTAACTGTACCAAACCTGAATCAGATCAAGTACAAATTTAGACCGTCATTGAGCTAGATTTGCTTGAAACCCCGTAGCAGCAATGATGCTGAACAACAATAACGCCCCTTAGAGTGAGGTGGTAAGCATACAATATTGAGATCAGCTTGCACCTAACTTTATCTTTCTCATCAGTATTGGCATTATGAAAGCTGACCTCACAATGTCTCATATGCATGATTGGCTCACAACATACATCTGCAATTGAATTCCCATTCGGTGTGCGCAAACTAAACGGTCTAGCTTCACAATAAGAATTGAATAGATGATACAATTCCAAAACTTTGAAAATTCATAAGAGTGACAGTCAAAATCCAAACCTGAACAAATAATAAAGGGCGGCGTTGAAACTGTTTCTTCGAATCTCAAGTGAAAAAGACGAAAAAAACTTTAAGGTGATACCACGTCTTGTAACTTCCGAGCTTCCATAATAAACTCCAACCTGATTTCCATAATTGAAATGCAAAGTAATCATAAGTGTGTGTCTGATCCAGCTGTTACAACAAAACTAAGAAACAAAGAAACTACAGAAGCCTTTAACTTCCTCCTCAAAGCAATCATCAATCTGACTGGCCTAGAAATCCGACTAACTTCGTGAGCATAAGTTCCAGAGTCGATCAATCCAACAATTTCCTTCAAACTTGAAAGTAAATTTCGCCATTTCCACAAACAAATGTGCAATTTTTTTTACCCGAAACAGCTAAATATAAAACAAATAATTCCATCTAATCATGCTGTTGTAACTATTCACGGTCTTACACCGGAAACTGTTCATTAACTTTATGAGGGTATGTGGCATTAACTTTTTTTCTAGTTATCAGCTCATTGTTCAACAAATAAGCAGTTTAAAGATCTAATTTGTTTATGCTCAGCTGCCTAATTTGAGCAGAGCAGATTGGCATATGGTTATTTCCAAGTGGTTATTTGAGATGAAACTAAATTTAGTATCATAACTAACCCAAAGGCCAAACCCCATTGTAAATGTTTGATGCGTGGGAATTGCACCAGGCTTTACCTCTCGAGGGATCTCGAGAAGCTTACAACCCCCACCAGGCAGTGTACCTGATCGTTGTAGTATAGTATAGTGACAAGTACCGGGGGATTGATCGTTTAACTCAGGAATAGTGTCGCTAGGATTAGAAAACCTAAAAACTAGGTCTAAAGGTAAGGGATGATTCTTTTTTGTATTTTTTCATATTTTATAAAAGCAAATAAAAATCTCAGGTATTGGAAGGATGGGCGGAATTAGTTGCTAATCAACTAACCCAATAACTACAGATTCAATCAAAATAAAATAACAAAAATGAAAATAAACTAAATTAAACTAGTGGTGTGAGCAATATATGGGAGAATTGTGTTTACTTAGATTTCACTACTCCCTAGATATCTTTTACAGGTTAATTACTTGTTACAGTTGCGTGGATAATGGGTTATATTCCTTAATACCAATCATGGGGTCGTGTACTTACTTCCCCAATTCTATAAGCTCCTACTTCACTCCTATGTCGAGCCGGCTAAGAAGCTCCTAACATGGGATCACTAGAATTCACTCATGCATTAAATACAACCATAAAAACCTAGTACACATCGGTTCATGTTTCTTAAGACGTTCAAGCAAGTTACACAATGGAGATCTGCCAGTTTTCTTAAGCCTAACATTGAAATCATTCATCCATTACAACTATAAACAAGCAATCAACCTATAATCAACATCTAGGTTTCATTAAATCTAAGCAAACACACAAAACATCTAGCCTAGCATGTTAAAATCAAGACAAGCATAAGATATATTCAAACAACACATAGACATATTAAATGAATTGGAAGAAAACTTATCTTAATTGAACATTAAGGGTTTCAAGGGGTGAAAACCCTTGAAAATATTGTTACAAATGACCTATGGTTTATTAGGTTCGGCCCTAGAATTCTCCACACAAGTTCCTCCCTTAATGAATGAAAAATAGAAAAGTATATATAGATTTTGTGAGGTGACGGCGTCAAGAGGAAAAATCTGATGTTGCCGTCATCTCGCCGCCAATAAAGTTCTCGGACTGCCTAGATCTATATCTGACGCCGTCATGTGTAATCTTTTTCTAGGCCGTCACCAAATTTACTCTTGACGCCCTACTTCTGACGCTGTCACGTTTTCTCTGGGTCGTCATCCATTTTGCTCCTGATGCTGTCATAAAATTCTTCTTAACGCCGTCAGGTACTGTTCCCAGCAAGTTAAATTAAGTCTTTGCCGTTTTCTTTACTTTTATGCTCTAAAAACGTCCAAAATGCTTCCTTTTCCATAATTCACTCCCAAAGTACCTAAAATCACAAAAGGAACGATTTAGGGCAATATTTGATCAAATAAATTCCAATTCCGGCTTAAATAACCCCTTAAAAACGGTTCATTTTTTGCCTCACCATATACCCTTACACTTGAGATTTGCTTGTCCTCAAGCAAATGCGCTTTTATTCTAGTCAAAATACAAATTAGGGGTAATTTAACACTAATATAAAAGTAATTACAACAAATAATCGTTCCACTAAAGACCAAATACAAGCACGGAGGTCATACACTAGCACCTCACAAATAGTGTTTAGATACTCACATCTCTCGGGTGTAATGAAGTAATATTACAATATGGAAATGGAAAACATCTCTCACTACCTGTCATAACAAAATAGATTACCATAGGCTTGGGAAAGGATCAAACCTCCACCACATGGCGTAAGCACCTAGGATAAACTATCAAAGAGGTCTTTTAAAAGGGTTGTGTTAGGAATTAAATATTCCATAGATTTGATGATCAGAAACAAGAAGGATGAAACATGAAGAATACTGAAATGATAAGCAAAATCTGCTGAAGTATGTTTCTGCTGAAGTGTATTTCTGCTGAAGTATGTTTCTGCTGAAGTGTTTCTGTTGATGACTGCTATACATTTCTGCTGATAAAAGCTGCTAGTGCATTTCTGCTGATGGATTCTGCTGATTGACACTGCTGCTGATCAATGAGTCATACTACTGAATGGATAACGATGAAAGAAGATATTATGTGCATAAAAGTCAAGTATATCCTCTAGATAATATCTTTCATCAGTCATCAAATTGAACACTCTAAATGAGTTGTAAACATTGATACGTGTTTACTGACATCCTAGTCATAAGCTAGATAGTAGATGACAAAGCTTATCAATTTTGTAATGATCTCCTTTGTTCTATAACAAGGAGATCACACCCCTTTAGATAAAATGCATGCTTCACAGTGAAACAAAGTGAACATCACCAAGGTGCTTTCTTACTTAGAAATTACAACAACACCAAGTGTGTTAAAATGTAATGCATCTAGAAGAGAGTGTGTGTGGGAACTTCAGACAAGGGGTCTTTTGTTGTTAGGTTTGTTTAGCCTCAAGGATCTTTGATCCCTGTTAGATTGTAACCGTGCTATACTTGATCACATAGCATTGGGGCTAGTTGAAATAACAAACGGAAAAGTTAGAAAAACCTTGTTGTGATAATATTGTTTCTTTCATAGAATATTCCGTCAATATTATCATTGTGCTCGTAATAGCCAAATTCCTAGATCAAAGGCTTAACATCCTAGAGCTCATAAACGATCGCAAAAAGCTTATTGTTTAGGATATTAGAATAAGCTTTTCACATGTTGTAATGTTAGGTGTAGGGATATGGAATACAAGGTTTTGTTGGATATAGGCAATATTTATTGGTGGCAGGTTAATTATATTGGTTAATTACATGTACAATATGGCGTTGCTAAGCCAAGACTAGACTCGACTTAAGCTAATAAATCAAAAATAACAAAAACATAAAACAAAAATAGAATAAAACGGGATGGTAGTCCGTATGTTTTTCTCTTTTTCTTTTCTTTTTTCTATTTTTTTTTTCTTTTTCTTTTTTTATTTTTTTATTTTTTATACACTCTTACCCAACCATCCAAAATAATACATCATAGGGAATGAACATTCCCCTTACACTTGAATTTTTACATACTTTACAATAAACTAATCTAATGACTCGAATCAAGAAAATCAAAACACTTGGAGTACTTTTAAGATTAACGCACATATGGGGGCAATATATGATGTTCTTCCCCATTACTCCATAAAATAAGTACTTTACCCATGAGTCCCAATCGTCCCAAAACAATATGTACAAGGATATGACTCGACTTAGCAACCATGTAATCAATTAGATAATTAACTAAGGGTTTAAATAAATAACAATAATGCACTAAAGATGAGTGCATACACGGAAGGCTAAGACGATTTGGTTGTACATTTAAGTTGGGTGTAACAAATTCTTCCTTTAAGTAAGATGCTTAAAGTTAGAAACGAAAAGATAGGCTCGGAGGGGTATACTAGGGGTTTCGTGTACTAAAAATGAGTACAACGCTAAGGTGTGGGAAAAATTAATTGACTTTACTAGCCAAGTAATATGACTTAAATGGTAAGGAAGAAGGGGGTACAGCCACACCTGGAGATCGCAGTACCATGAGTCAGTTCGTATCTACACTTTCCAGTAAAAGCTCTGTAATAAATTATACTCGCTTATCAACAATCTAAAGTAAGGACCAACAATTATGGAAATACTACCTCCAGCAGTAATGTATTGATGTCTATTCATTCTGCCAATCTCTAACTAACACAATCATAAGCCTTTGGTCCTTGTCTACGCATCTTCAAACCCATCACAAAGTGCGACAAACCAAACTCCTCGTGTAATCGTTACTGACGATGAACTTAGACCAAAATTCGGGAACCTTGTAAAAGAAAAAAGTAGTATCCACCTTACTCTTTTGAACTCTTACTTGGACCTTAAGCCCCGCGTCGTCGTTGTTGCACCAATATATGGGCCTCAACCACCATTCGGGTCGGGTTGCCGTGTCAAGATATGGGCATCAACAAACTGTTCCAACTTTAACCGTCTCACCCTCCTCCGATATTTTTAACCTGCCAAAATCAATGGAAATCAGAAATTAAGCAAAACTTATTGTTCAACTCGACCGTGTAAGGTTTTCCTTTTTTAAGTCATTAACCAAAACACTAATATTTCAATTTCCTATTTTAAATACAATGTTGAAAAAGCTGTTAAAATCAACATTTACCTTCATATCTAACCTAAATTCTAGTTTCCTTGATATGTTAACATAACACAAATGAAAAAAAAAAAGGCAATCCAAACACTGATAATTAAAAAATTATAACCAAAATAGCAGATAACTCATTACCTGAATGATGCCAGTATGGTTTCACTGATTAATTCCTGGCGAGCCTGCGTTAAAATAAACATCGAAATATTAAGTGTCGTTTCACATATTTTAAATATTAAGTGTCGTTTCACATATTTCAAATTATTTAAACCTCGATAGTGTTTACAATGCAAACCAACTCTAAAAATAATTAATTTGGGTTGAAAGGTATAACATGATTCTTGAAGATTCATCACAAATTTCAAATTTTGTTAAAAAAATTAAAACCATGGCTAAAGAGCATACCTTAATTAACCGACCCGCCATCACCAAAAACCTCCCAAATCCAAAGCCACAACCTTCCCCTGAAACCCCTTTAAAATATCAGCGGCTTCAATCCTTTAATATAATAAAGCATATCTGATTCGAAAGTACAAAAAAAATAAGGTATCAATACAATGTATCCTGGTAATTTGATGCTAAAGTACTTTAGAAAATCGTTTATTGATGCCGACGAACTGGGCAAGAATTATGCTCATCTGCCACACAAATACCACTATTCTCAGACCCTACCATTGCCGAACATCATCTGCTATGAACAAAGTTTTTTTTACTGCAATAACTAAAACCCTTAGCCTATTGTTCCATGTAACCACATCTTACATAATTTATCCTATACAATAAAAATTTACTCCTAATTTTGGCTATCACGTACAGTCATCTGAAAGGGGGCAAACAACTAAAATTTATAAATAAATCCAAAATTAGCAAAAACCCCCAAATTATAAAAAAAACCCTAATTATAACAAAACCCTAAATTAAAAGTAAATTGTATATCAAAATCAAAAACCTAAAACTGATAACTAACCTGAACATGCGATTCACCCGTTTCAGCTCCATCTTCAAGCTACGATTGATCCGTACCTGGTGGTGTGCGTGTGTGTGATTTTGAGAGCGATATTATGGTGGTGTGCGTGTGTGTGATTGATCCAGAATTCCAGATATTATGACAAACTGGGCCAAATTATGTGGGTAAAGTGGGGAGGCAGCTGGGCTAATGAGGTGGGCCGAAAAATGGCGGGAAAACGGAAGCATGAAACGGCGTCGCATGTAAGGAGATTTAATATAAACTCTAATCCAAGCTTTACTTATTTAGATTAATTTTAGCTTTATCTTATAAACAACTTATTAAGATAAGCTGTTGACTCAAACTTATTTTTCCTAGAATCTACACCGTTCAAAATACTTCCGTGCAAAAATTCAGTTTTTTCTCTTGTGGGTTTACTATTTTTAATCATTTAATTAGTATAAAATAGTTTTTAATTCATAAAAAAATAAATAAAGTCAAAAAAATACTGTAATTTTATTTTTTCTAAAGTTTTCTTTTATTAATTAGGACCTAGGAAAAATAGAATTGCATTTCTAGGTTTAGTATTTCATTGCTTCGACTTTTTAGGCTTGGGATTATCCCGAAAGTACGCGTTTTATTTTTGCTTAGCTTATTTGATTCATGTGCCTTTAAGATAGTTTTTTTTCGCAAATTTTAAGATTTTTCCTTTTAAGTTGCTATTTTTAATCATTTATTCTCTTCAAAATAGTTTTTAATTCATAAAAAATAAAATAAAAATCAGAAAAATACATTTTTTTTTCTAAAATTCTTTTTAAGTATTTAGGACTTTTTAAAATTAAATTTGAGTTTTTACAGTTATTTTTCCAAATTTTAGGTTTTTAAGGCGCGTTTAAATCCCGTTAAGTTGCGTTTTTAGGTTTATTTGTGTTTCAGCTTATTTGATATTTGTTTATTTGTTTTATATGCTTATTAAGTGTTCTTAGTTTATATTTTATAATTGTAGTCTTAAAAATCTAAATATCTTTCATTATTTAAATCACTCGATCACGAACCGAATCACAAAATCCCATTCACACTTCGTTGGGACACAAAACGACCCAGAAATATCATATATACTATTGATTACCCATTAGTGACACCTATCGTTGAAAAGCTCTTTGACTCTACATTCATTTAAACATACTTTCAGAAGTTGGTTTTTATCAGAAGTGTAAAAGAGCCTTTGATTTGTTATAGAAGGTTTTTTCCAGTTAAGCCACTGCACAAAATAAATTTTTATCAAATCAGAAAAAGGGCGTTTCATTTAACACTGTCTAATTATAGATAAACTTATGAATTATATGCTTTTATACACTAAACAACTACTATTAACTTATATTTACAACTACTTCCAATGTTAATAGATACGGATTGGGACTAATATTTATATCAAAGAAACTATTAACATGGCTAAAACATGCTTAATTTTATACATAAACTTCAGTGTTAGTATTTTGCTAGTTGTAGCTAAAAGGGAAAAAAAAGGAAAAATCACAAGCTAGTAAAATGTTATTGTACAAATTTAAAGCATATAGTGTGTTTTCCAATAGGTTTATAACATGTCAAATCACTAACTTACAAACCGATGTTATAAACCGAACACCACTATGTAAAACCTTTTATTAGTGTATGAAATGTTCAACCATATGTGACAACCGGCAATTTAGGGAGCCATTTTGAAAACCCGCATTACGTTAAAGTTCGTTTATAATTTTTATTTAGAATTTTTATTCACAACGAACTTGTAAGACCGATTTTATGGATAATTATATGTTATGACGTTATGGAATTCGTGAATTATTTTAATAATTCCTTATGAAATTATACTCGGTGATGTATTCTTAAATTCTCACTTGGTACTACGTTGACTCCGGCACTAGGAAACTGAAAAGTTTAAAAACTTACGAGTTTTAATACGTTGGACTTTTAGTAACGTATTTATTATAATTTTCGGTGGAATAATATATATAGTCCGTCAAATGGTGAATATAACGAGCTTCGGGGACGTTTAATATTTTAGTCGTAAGTTCTCGCTTACGTAAGGGGACATTTTTATTAATTAAACTTGGAGGTAAAAAGGTTTGTGTGCAAATATAAAGGAAACTTAGTAGAGGGACCAAAAGTGTAAAATACCCTTAATAAACCTAACCCTAACCCACCCATATCATTTTCATTCTAAAAATTCACTCACTCCCTCTCCTCTCTTCCCTCACCGCCGGCCACCCTAAATCCGGCCACCACCGCCGCACACCACCGTACACCGCCACTCCCAAAACACTCCCCACATCCTCCTTGTTATTGTGTTGTGATTCACGCGCCCAAAAACAACCATCCCCACCTCGTACTAGCATCACCGACGCCGTACACCTCACCACCATCATTTTCTTGGTCGATTTTTGTAGATCCACGGGTAAGTATGCACGGGGTGCATCGGGTTTGTTGAAAAACGAACCAAACCCACGGATTTATTTATGTTATGGGTCGGATTTGGAAGAAATTGATATAAATAATAATGGGTTTTGTTAAAAACTTGGTAAAACTTAGTTTGGTATCCGGGTATTGATGTTTGGTGTGTTTTCGTGCGTGGTCGACCCAAGGCCGAGGGCCTCACCCTCGATTGGTGATGATACCGAGTCGTGGTTACTATTTTGACCCGATTTATTTGTTGGTGACCACATTTGGCCCTAGTGATTGTTTGGTTTGATGGGATTTCGTGGTTTTGTTTTGTTGGTCGACTTGGGTTGGAACCGACGACCCCCATTGGGTCGGTTTGATTATTCTTTTTGTTGGGTCGAGCTCTTGTGAGCTAGCCGCGACCTTGTGGTCTCGGGTGGGACCTACGTGACACTTGGTATATGATTTTGACTCGGGTTGACTTGGTATTTGACCCGAATACGGTTATTTTTGAGAACCGTTTGTGATGTCGAAATATATATATTTCGGCTAAGTTTATTTTATGGTTATTTATTTATTGTTGGTTACCATTATTGTGGCTTATTTGATTTTGAAGAAGTTGACGAGTATTATGGACTCGTGGTATTATTTGAAGTTGTGTTGACGATAAAGTGGTTTTGGGGACCGATTGTGAGACGGTCACTTAGATTGACGGAGATAGGTTAGTCGGGTGCCGTAGTCGGACCCTATTGTTGTAGCACGTGGATTGGGATTGTGTTTGACGGAGATGTATTGATTTTTATGACATTTGCTTATTACTTTGGACTTGGACAATGATCCGAGAGTCATGACTCGGACATGTGACCATTTCGTGTAACTCGATAACTATTTACAATTAAAACATAAATAATAAAACTCGTAATAATAATTATTAGTAATATAAACGTTTATATGAATATGTAGACGTGAATAACGGATATATAATTATGTAAATGCGTATATTAATAATAACAAAAATCACGAGTCATATTATAAATAATACGACTAAATATATATTAGGCTACGAGAGTAGCGTAATATTATTGGAAGTATTATCATGAAAATGTATTATAAAACGAGAAACTCTCGACAATTACTAAATATTAAATAAAATGTCATTTTATATATATAACGAGTAAATCTATCGAGTTATGCGGAGTCGTGGTCACTCGAGTTCAGGTAAGTTTTATTTGTGACTTTCGTGTTATCACGGATGTATGACGATTAATATAAGCGTTTTCTATAACTAAATAACTACTTAACCGAAAGGTTGAACCGGGTTATTTGGCTATACGAAATGAGTATATTAATGGGCATCGTATCCTACGACGCCCATAGGTTGTAGTATATGTAAAGGGTAATAAATTGCATATATATATATATATATATATATATATATATATATATATATATATATATATATATATATATATATATATATATATATATATATATATATATATATATATATCGGGAAATCTGGCCAATTTGACGATGTATATAAGGAATTTATTAAACTACGATATATACCATATAGTATTTATGTGCTATGTGCTTTAGGATTGGGTGTAATCTTGGAACGGTATGTTACGTAAATAAATATGGGGTTTATCAAATCGACGGATTTGATAAACTTCGGCAATTTATTTAGATAATATATTGGGCTAATATTAGATCCATAGTTTATTTTATTATTCTTTTGCGTGACCTTTTTGGTTTGTTTTGAGTCGACCAACCACCCGTATGGATACCAAACGTAAATACACCAAACTCTTACGAAATGGATTTTCGGAAAATAAAACGGATTACGTCCGGGTTTGGGAATATTTTGAATTGAGGAAATGATTTCTGAACGAGTTGATATTGTTAGGTCGTGCCGAGTCCGTAGTTGCCGTCTTGTGAGTTATTATACATCTTACTTCTACCGACTTCTTCTTGCTGTTTTCTGGACTTGAGGTGAGTCATAGCCCCGCTTTTTACTCTTGAACTATGTTTTCAATACTTGAGGTGAGAAACGTGCAAATTATTTATGTGGACTACTATCGCTTCTATATTCTTTCTAAAACTTGCTATGCGTATGGACTAGGATGTATTGTCAGCTTTAGTCACATATATTTTGTGTGTACTATTCAAGGTTGGCTTATTTGGTTATTGGTGAATTGTCAGCTTTAGTCACATATATTTTGTGTGTACTATTCAAGGTTGGCTTATTTGGTTATTGGTGGATTGTCAGCTTTAGTCACATATTTTGTGTGGACTATTCAAGGTTGGCTTATTTGGTTATTGGTGGATTGTCAGCTTTAGTCACATAGTTTCGTGTGTACTATTCAAGGTTGGCTCTGTAGTGTGCACCTATAGGTTATTAATACTTCGGAGGTTATCCGAGTATTTATGATATTGCGGAGGTTACCCGAATATCTATGTTAGAGCGGAGGGTATCCGCAGGCTTTTAGTGAATCCTTAGTCTAGCTAGCAAGCGTTTTGCGTATATGTCCACTATATTGTTAGATGAATTTAAACCTATGATCTCACCAGCGAAAGCTGACTTTTAGCACGTTTTCTCAGGTAATTAAGTGATGATATGAATGCATGGATTGGATGGCTCGGCTAAGGCTCCTGGTTTATGGATATATTTTTCTAAACTCTGATATTGAATTATGGACCTACTATTATTTATTTTGGGCCTGACTCTGAATGATGTTGGGATAAACGTAAACTTAAAACCCCGTTTTGGTTGCGTTTTTATTATGTTTACTTTATCTCGTTCTATTATGTCTTGTGTTGGATACCAATCCCCGTAGCACCCCGAAAGCTTGTTGAGTCTTCCGCTGTATCAAATTTTGGGGGTGTTACACCATGACACATGTGCATTAAATTATGAAGAGGTATAGGATTTTGGACTTTTGCATATCACATTGATATAAATTAAAAGGGGTTGAAGCAAAAGATAAACTTTTATGATGAACTAGGATGCCTTTAGGGATTATGGGCCTTCGGTTAACATAACGTATTTTACTACTGGAAAAAAAGAAATCATCCGATCAAATTCAAGTGTTAGTTAGGTATCTTACTTTTTTTTTTTTTTTTTTTTTTTTTTTTTTTTTTTTTTTCGAGATTTACATCCAATAATAAAAAATTAAAAATTAAAAAATAATTTGCTTAAATGAACCCTTTTAAATATCTTAATTTATCATAGAAAAAGAGAGTAAATTGCAAAAGTAGTCCTTGTAGTTTGGCAAAATTGCAGCTTCAATCCTTATCATATCGAAAGTGCACTTATAGTCGCTGGAGGAACTTACAAGTGCACATTTGATCCTTGGATATGGTGGTGAGCACATGTACCGAGAACCGTGGTTCCGAACCGAACCGAAACCGAACCAGCCCGAACCGAATTTTTGAACCGCGGTTCGGTTCCAATTCCTCAATATGCCAAAATTTCAATTCTTGATTCGGTTCGTTTCGGAACTGAAGAACCACCCTACTTCCAATATATGGGATTTTTATTAGGTTGTTGGTTTTCTTACGTGATACTTAAAACATTCATCGTGATTTTAATAGTTTAACAAGGTACTATAGTTCCATCCTTGTTGCAACTTCATGTTTATATTTCTTCATAACAATTACATTAACACATAATTAAAAATTCATATATTCTCGTTATTGAAAAGAGTCGCACGGCGCACAGGGAATAAATAGTGTCCAGGTATTAGGTAAGGTACGTAGATGTGTGAAACACATTAAGAATATTGAGTTTTTGATTTTTTTTTTTAGAAATTAGCGGTTCCAATCGGGTAGAACCGACAATACCCTAACCGAACCCGAGAACCGAAGCTGAACCAAAACATGCTCTCGGTTCGGTTCTCGGTTCCTAAAATATATGTTTTTCGATTCTCGGTTCTCTCAGTTCCGGGTCGGTTCGGTGTGATTCCGGAACCGAGCTCACCCCTACCTGCATAAAGTTAAATCACTAAAATTCCCTCTTCGTTAAAGTCCATGTGAGGATGATTTAGTCATTTTAATGTTAATCAGGGACCAAAAATGCACTTATAAGTTGGGCAAACCACAGGTACAACTTTTGCAATTTACTCAAAAAAAAAATCCCAAACTCAACCGGGTTAAATAAACCCAAACGAGTTCCCATTCTAAATATCCGGGTCTGAATGTCAGAGTTGAGTTAACACTTCTAGGGCTCCGTTTGGTTTGACTGAAAAAACAAAACACACACTCACACAAACACTCACACACTCTTTGTATTATAGGTGAGAGTCTTGATAAAAATTCACTAGAATTTCGGATCAATCACAACCACCTCTGGCCCACAATTAAACCCCCAAATTTTTCTTCCATTTAAAAAAAAAACCCAATTACACAAATTTACCGCCAATTTATGTAATTAAGACACAAGATCGTATTAATTTAAAAGAAATCGGTGTAATTTTATGGATTAATTTATATAAATTAATTGGATAATTTATAATTGCATGCAATCTGGTGGTGGGCCCGGCGGAGGAGGAGGAGGGCGGGGTGGGCCGCCGTCCGCCTCCGCATCGCCGTCGTCTTCTTCTTCGTCGCCTCAAGTAGGGTTTGATCCAATGCAGCAGCAACAGCAACAGCAAAGACAGGTTAGGGTTTCTTTTAGTTAATTCTTTAATAGTGAGATTAATTGGTTGATTTTTGTATTTTTTTCAGCTCAATTTTGTACTGTATTTGATTGGGTATTAAAAGTATGAATTTTTATAAAAGTTTGTATCTTTAAGTAAATTTTGTGCTAGTTTTGTTGTATAGTGTGTCAGTATTTGATTGGCTGTAAAAACTTTGAATTTTTATAAAAAAAGTTGTTATCTTTGGCCTCATTTATTGTTGAATTTTGTATAAAGTTTGTTGTATCTTGTTGTCAATTTTTGTGTTTTTGGTTATAAAAAGTACTGGTATGTATTTTTGGGAATAAATTGGTTATTGGGTTAAAATAAATAAAGTTGTTAACTTGGAAATTAGTTTATAAAATTATCAGGCTGAGCTGAAATTCTGTATAAATGGTGTCAATATTGTTGAGTTTTGTATAAAGTTTGTATCTTTAAGCAAATTTTGTGTCGGTATTTGGTTAGCTATAAAAAGTTTGAATTTTTGTAAAAAAGTTTTATCTTTGGCCTCATTTATTGTTGAATTTTGTATAAAAGTGTTGCCAAACTTTGTGTTTTAATTGTTTAGTTTCATTTAATTGGTAAAATACATAAATTGGTTATTGAGCTAAATAAAGTTGTTAACTTGGAAATTATTTTATAAATTTAACAGGCTGATTTTTCTGACCTGAAATTCTGGTGTATTTTGTTGTGTTAAAGCTGTTTTAACATTTTAGTAAATTTGATGTATGTGTGTTGTCACCATCTGATTGGCTGTAAAAAACTTATCTTGGCGTCATTTATTGCTGAAATTATTTTTAGAAACTATCTGTTTTATTAGTTCTGTATTTAACTATTTATGAGTTTATTTTTTGTATGAAATCTGTATCTTGTTGTCTATTTTGTGTTTTAATTGTTTATTTTTAGCAGCTTTTTTGAATTTGTGTGTCATAACTTGATTGGGTATAAAAAGTTTTGGATTTTTGGCATTTGGAAGTTTGTTTTATTACATAAATCATCAATAGGTTTTCGGGTTTTAAGAAAGTTATAATGCTGGCCTTATATATTGCTGAAATTATTTTTTAGATTACTGTCAGGTTAAATCTTGTATATATGAGCTGAAATATGTATAAGAAATTAAGAACTTTGGATATTTGGGCATGTGGAAGTTTGTTATAGGGAAAAACGTAAAGTAGTTTTTTGGTTTTTAATAAAGTTATTATCTTTGGCCTCATTTATTGTGTAGCTGCCAAAATAATGTGTGCATAACTTCAAATTGCTGTCATGTTTGCTGTAAAAAGTGTATTTGTTTGTAAATTTTGTGTTCCATATAATAGTGTTGGGCATGTGGAAGTTTGTTATAGTTAATATTATTGATTGGTTATTTAGTTTTTAATTAAGTTATTAGCCTAACCTCATTTATTGCTGAAAACGTCAAATTAGCATACGAAATTATCTGGCTTAATTTTGTGTTCCAGTTCAGCAATTTTCTGTCATCATTTATTGGGTTTTAAAAGTACGGAGCTTTGGGCATGTGGAAGTTTGTTATAGTGAAAAGCATGGTGGTTTTTGGGTTTTCAATTAAGCTATTATTTTGGCCTCGATTATTGTTGGAATTGTGTGGTTTATGCACCAGAGTGCATATTGTTATCCATTTTATATGTTCCAGCTGTTTGATCTTTCAGTAGTTTTGTTACATGTGTCATTATTTAATTGGGTATAAAAAGTATGAAATTTTCGGCAGTGACAGTTTGTTGTAACACCAACCTTAAATTTGTCTGTTGGTCTTCAATAAAGTTATCACCTTGGCCTCATTTATTGTTGCAGTCAGTTGAATTGAGGGGTTGAGTACTCTTAAGGTGTTTAGTGTGAATATTGTGATCAGTTTTATGTTCCAGTAGAATCTTTTAGTATTGTCTTTATCTGTATCGTCAGTTGATTGGTCATAATAGTGGAATTTTTGGGCAGTGACAGTTTGTTATGACAAAAGCCATAATTGGTATTGCGGTTTTTGGTATGGTTTTTATCTTGGCCCCTTTTGCTGTTGCAATTAGTTGGATTACT
This sequence comes from Artemisia argyi, assembly GCA_030686995.1. Taxonomy (NCBI): domain Eukaryota; kingdom Viridiplantae; phylum Streptophyta; class Magnoliopsida; order Asterales; family Asteraceae; genus Artemisia; species Artemisia argyi. The sequence continues at coordinate 186,612,500 of CM060677.1, forward strand.
GGTTTGGGTCTCTTAAAGCATGTGTTTGGATGTGCTTTATCAAAGTCATCATTGTGACTTACAGAATCAGAGTGACGATTTGATCACATTAAAATAAGGGTTAGTTAGGTTACTTAAAATTTATGGTCTGTGCTTAGTTATACTGGTTAGGGGCACTGTTGCATTGTAGTATGTGAAATAGCACGAGGAAGTAATAAAAAAAAAAGAAAAGAAAAGCATCATGAAATCACCATAACTGACTGGGAGGTAACTGTTTAAAATTACCCCTTCCCCCATTTAAGGACTACAAGTGCAACCAAGTGCTTAAAGTTAATATAGTTAGACAGTTATCTCAAATCTCAGTTTTTTCACAACCTTTAAATATTTGAAAGATGTGTTGATATTAATGGGGATTTATTATCTCCTCATCACTTGCTGTTTTATAGACCAATTTTTTCGGTGCTTTTTAAAAGCTTACAAATTTAGACTTTTTTCTGTTGAACTTGGGGTTTGTAACTACTTAACTTCATAGTTGATAGATGAAAATCCGTTTATAGTAGTTAGTATGTATTTTAAATTATGTTAATGTGCCAGGATTTTCATCAAGGTTTATTTGAATTAAAATGCTCTTTTTTTTTCTTGCTGCAAACCAACCATCACTATTGTGCCAAATAAATTTTTTAAAGAAAAGAATTTATATGGATGTGCAGACATGAAGCTCTTGTAATAACTGATGCAATGAGATGATTTTGAAATTAAAACCCATCCCTAGTTGTGGTTCTTGCAGATTAACTTATTCAATTGGGTACTAAGTTCGTTTTGTGGGATGTTGGTTTTGCAGTCATTGCAACAACAGTTGCTTCGAAACCCTGAAGCAAGAGAAGCCATGTTAGCTTACCACTCTGGAAATCTTCAAGGAGTCATTGGGGGAGGTGTTGCCTCAAGTCCCAATTCTATCCAAATGCAGGGGCAAAATCGGAATCAGGGTTTTGATCAACAACATATGATGAACCCTGTTCATCAGGCTTACACGCAATATGCTTTCCAAAATCAACAGAAATCTACTCTAGGAATGCAGCCTCAACAACAAATGAGAATGGGAGCAGCAGCTGGCCCATCTTCAAAGGATCCAAATTTAGTGGATTCTGATCAAAGTCAAAGTCAAAGTCAAAATCAGAAACAGTTTGCTATGCCGACATCACTTGGCCAGGCGATGCAGGGTAATAATAGTACACGCCCTATGTCAGCCCAACAAGCTTCTCAAAATATGACAATGGCGGCTCAACTGCAAGCAATGCAGGCTTTGGCTCTTGAGCGTAACATTGATCTGTCACTTCCACAAAATGCTAATTTGGTTGCACAACTTATTCCGCTCATGCAAGCTAGAATGCAAAAGGCAAATGAAACGAACATTACAAATGAGAATTCCCCAAGAGGGAATTCATCAAGTGATGTGTCAGGCCATTCGGGGTCTTCTAACCCACGCCAGACCATGCCTGGGGGCCATCTTGGTTCAACATCCAGCCCTTTACTTGTCAGCCACTCTGGTCCTGGTCACAATCAGGGTCAGGTTCAGGTTCAGGGTCAGGGTCAGGGTCAGGGTCAGCAGCTTCCTCCCAGGCAGCTGACTCCTGTCAATAGTGGGATGTCATCCATGCATCCTCCACAGTCATCCATGAATGTGAATCACCAGATGAATCGATCTTCTCCTCAAACACCAGCTTCAAACTCTTTACCATCTCAAAAGGGACAAACATTACAGAAAAAACCACATTCGGCATTTTCAAAACAGCAACTGCATGTTCTTAAAGCACAAATACTAGCTTTCAGACGTATAAAGGTATGTGTTGATATACAATTTTAGATCTGAGTGACTGGGTGTTGAATCATCATTCTTGTGAAAGTCCTCGAAAAACTTTAGTTTGCAAGAATGAATGAATTTGGATGCATATTGGAAATTGAAATTCAACAATTAAAATAAATAAATGGTATATTACACTTTTTTTGTATCTGTCACAAGCATGATGGTTTATACATAAAACTACCAAGAACTTTGTTTTAAAAAGTCGGTCACTCTTATGTTTGGTAAATAATATTTCTGAAGATTTTATTGTTGATTTGTTGATATGATTTGATGGCAGAAAGGAGATAAAACTCTACCGAATGAACTAATCCAAGCTATTTCCCCACCACCCCTCGAGTCACAAACTCCACAGTCAACTGCTCCTGGTGGAATTGTCAATGTGAAAAGTCAACCTGATGAGCATACAAGACATTTAGAGTCCAATGCTAAAGATCTTCAAGCTGCAACATTTGCAAGTGGAATGAATAATGTGAAAAGAGAAGGGCCTGAGGAAACCGCATCAACAGTGAGTGCGCAAGGTACAACATCGATGCCAAAGGAAACTCCACCTGTTCTTCCTGCTAAACAGGAACATGAAGTCAGACACGTGATTCAGAAAGCTCCACATGTCGGTGACAGTGCCACTGACAAGGGTAAATCGGTCGTGTCGGAACCCGCTACTGCCCCCGAAAATGTTCAAGGCAAAAGACCTTTACAAGCCGGAAATCCACCTCAACCGAAAGATTCCGTTCCTAAAAAGTACCATGGACCGTTGTTCGACTTTCCATTTTTTACCCGAAAGCATGATGCTTTTGGGTCAAGCATGATGCTTAACAACAATAACAATCTTACTCTCGCATACGACATAAAAGATATCATTGCTGAAGAGGGAATTGAAGTAATCAACAAAAGAAGGAACACAAATGTCGAGAAGATTAGCAGCTTACTAGCTGTTAATTTAGAAAGAAGAAGAATTAGACCGGATCTCATTCTGAGATTACAGATTGAAGAAAAAAAACTAAAACTTCAAGATTTACAGAAACGAGTGAGGGATGAAGTTGAACAACAGCAGCAAGATATAATGGCAATGCCTGATAGACCATATCGGAAATTTATTCGGTTATGTGAACGGCAACGGATGGATCTCAATAGACAAGTACGGGCTGCTAAAAAGGCGATTCGGGAAAAGCAACTGAAATCCATATTTCAGTGGCGTAAGAAGCTGCTAGAATCTCATTGGGCGATTCGGGATGCACGGACTCAAAGGAATAGGGGTGTTGCTAAATATCATGAGAAGATGTTAAGGGAGTTCTCGAAGAGAAAAGATGACGATAGGAGTGCACGAATGGAGGCATTGAAAAATAATGATGTGGAGAGATATAGACAGATTTTGTTAGAGCAACAAACGAGTGTGCCAGGTGAAGCTGCTGAGAGATACGAGGTTCTTTCTTCATTTTTATCTCAGACGGAGGATTATCTTCATAAACTTGGAAGCAAAATAACTGCTGCGAAGAACCAACAGGAGGTGGCGGAGGCTGCAAATGCAGCCTCTCTTGCTGCAAGAGCTCAGGTACCCATCTTAATGAAATACCTTTACACACACTTTTATACATCTATATATACATGTGGCTGACTTTGAAATATCTTGGCTTATGATTGTGAGCTTGCTATCCTTCTACTTATGTAAGTTTTCTTTATGTGCATGCATGTATTTGTTTCTTGTTTAATGTTTTCTAATTGTTACTAAAGGGTCTATCTGAAGAAGAGGTGAGAGCTGCGGCATCCTGTGCTGGAGAAGAAGTTACAATAAGAAATCGTTTCTCTGAAATGAATGCACCCCAGGATGGCTCCTCTGTTAGCAAGTAAGTTCTTCATGACTATAACTTGGTCATTTACGAGACACGTGAAAGTTGCCATAATCTATTTGAAGTGTTTGGATACAATTATTATTGTGATATTCAGATTATTTAGGATCAAAATAGGTAGATTTGGAGAAGCAGGTTAGAAGTAGCGTAAGAAAACTGATTTTCGAGATGAGACTATGATTTACTTTCATATCCCTTCCTTTAGCTAACTGATTATGTGATTCTTCTTTATAAAATCAACAACCACTTTACAAATACTTCCTAATATGCAAAAATTTAAATGTATCAACTGTGTGATATTAGGTAATATTAGTCAACTGATGTTATTCTTACGAATCAAACCAATGTTCTTATACTCTTTTCGTTTCTTGTGGCTGTCGATAGGTATTATACTCTTGCACATGCTGTGAACGAAAGGGTCCTCAGACAACCCTCAATGTTAAGATGCGGAATTTTACGGGATTATCAGCTTGTATGTCGTTTTATTTTATGAATTAATGGATATGATTGTATTGCTTAGGCACATGGATTCCATGTGGGCTAGGTTCATGTTAATATCATTGCAATTGAATATAGGGGGATATCATAATCATATGATCAATCTTTCAGGTTGGGTTACAATGGATGCTTTCGTTATACAACAATAAATTGAACGGTATATTGGCTGATGAAATGGGTCTCGGGAAAACCGTGCAGGTAAACTTTTGCTGTGCTTGTGGTGGCCGAATATTGGATTTATATGTATTGTAAATTTTATTTATTTTTCAATCATCTCTCTTCAGGTTATGGCTTTAATTGCTTATCTGATGGAGTACAAAAGCAATTACGGGCCACATCTCATTATTGTTCCAAATGCCGTTTTGGTGAATTGGAAGGTTTGTTAATATTCATTTGTTTGTATGAATTCTTTTAGTATTTCTTAATACATATCCTAATTTGGGTTTCTGCAGAGTGAGTTGCATAATTGGTTGCCGAATGTATCATGCATTTACTATGTCGGTAACAAGGATCAACGAGCAAAGTTGTTCTCTCAGGTAAAAGATTTAACCACTTCTTTTTCAAAGTAAATTCCAGGTTTTATTAGTGACATTTTGATGACCTCTGTTTTTTTTCACTTTGTAATTGTAGGAAGTTTGTCACATGAAATTCAATGTTCTCGTGACAACCTATGAATTCATTATGTTTGATCGTGGAAAACTTTCAAGAGTTGACTGGAAGTATATTGTTATTGATGAAGCACAAAGAATGAAGGACAGAGAGTCGGTTTTAGCTCGTGATCTTGATAAATACCGCTGTCAAAGACGGCTCCTCCTTACTGGGACCCCCTTGCAGGTTTGTAATAGCCTTCTTATGTTCTACACTTGCACATTTAAAGCTTTTTTTGCTGATAAGCTTTACAACCATATCCGATGTTGCATATGCGCGTTGAACCCCCCCCCCCCCCCCCCCCCTCCCTCCTGATTTTGCGTATAGTCACTATAGCTGCCGATATATGGCTGTGTGTGGTGTTGGGGGTGAGGGGGTGGGGGGGGGGGGGGGTTTCACAGGTCAATTTTGGTTTCCTTTTCCTAAAATTTTGTAACTCGTTCATATAGTTAGCACGGCAAAAACAATATTCAAATAGTTATCGAATTTTATTGATCAAAGCCATTTAGAAGGCTGTAAACACTTTTAGTGCATGCGTTGAAGACTTTTGAAAACCGTCAATGAACCAAAATGGTCACATGGGGTAATTACCAAAAAGGCAAATTTACTATAGGTCATTTGGGACCTACTACTGTATTGCAGTTTTCACCGTCTTGACAGATATTAGTCTATATAGGGCCATAAATCTTTTGCGTCCAACAATAAGATCAAACACATTCCAGCATGAATATGCCATCATAATTTTACTCAATTTGAGAACATGGGCTAATGTTATAGCATAGCAATGTAATTATCTTCCACATTGATCATTTTTCTGGAGTATCTAGTGATCAATATGGAAGTATGGAACATATGAGAAAGTTTGTTGCTATACTATGGCATTAAAAAGGAACACTTGCAAAGTTTTGATGACCAAGTCATGATTACATCATTTTATTATGACTACGTGATGGCCTAAAATGGTGGAAACTTGGTTTGATGCTCTTTGTTAATACAACGTTTGGCTTAGCACATTGTTTAGTACAATAGTTACTTTATTATCAGATTTGTTTAATGCAATAATGCCAAAAAGGAAAATGCTGCATTTGTTTCATGAAAGAGGGATCCAAACACCCTATGTATGCGTGTGCGTGTGTGTTACCTTCTAGCTCCATCTTTGGTCACATTTTAATCAATTTTTCATGGTATTTTGTCTTGTGCAGAATGATCTTAAAGAACTTTGGTCATTATTGAACCTACTACTTCCAGAAGTATTTGATAATAAAAAAGCTTTTCATGATTGGTTCGCAAAGCCTTTTCAAAAAGAAGCAGCACAGAGTGGTGAAGATGATTGGTTAGAAACCGAGAAAAAAGTTATCATCATACATCGACTTCATCAAATCTTAGAGCCTTTCATGCTTAGACGCCGTGTTGAAGATGTTGAAGGTTCACTTCCTCCAAAGGTATATCCTTTTGCAAGATGTGGTCTGATCTGTCCGTTCTGTCACCAATCTGATTCTAAATTCTTTTAATTGCAGATTTCCATCATTTTACGGTGTAAAATGTCGGCAATTCAAGGTGCTGTGTATGATTGGATCAAAGCTACTGGTACTATTCGACTTGACCCTGAAGATGAGAAGCGCAAGGCTCAAAAGAGTCAGTTGTACCAACCAAAACCATATAAACCGTTAAATAACAAATGTATGGAGCTTCGTAAAACTTGCAATCATCCATTACTTAATTACCCTTATTTCAATGATTTCTCGAAAGATTTCTTAGTTCGATCATGTGGGAAGCTATGGATTCTTGATAGAATTCTAATAAAACTTCAAAGCACGGGACACCGAGTGTTGCTCTTCAGTACAATGACAAAACTTTTAGATATTTTGGAGGAATATCTACAATGGAGGAGACTTGTGTACCGAAGAATTGATGGTACAACGAGTTTAGAAGACCGTGAATCAGCTATAGTTGACTTCAATAGTCCCGATACCGATTGCTTTATCTTCTTGCTTAGCATTCGTGCAGCGGGGAGAGGTCTAAATCTTCAAACAGCTGACACGGTCATCATTTATGACCCTGACCCAAACCCGAAGAATGAAGAGCAGGCGGTTGCTCGAGCTCACCGAATTGGTCAAAAACGAGAGGTCAAAGTTATTTACATGGAAGCTGTGGTTGATAAAGTATCTAGCCATCAAAAGGAGGATAATTTTAAAAATGGAGGTAGTGTTGATTCGGATGATGATCTTGCTGGGAAGGATCGGTATATAGGCTCTATTGAGAGCCTTATAAGGAATAATATTCAACAATATAAGATCGATATGGCAGATGAAGTTATTAATGCTGGGAGGTTTGATCAAAGAACCACCCATGAAGAGAGACGGTCGACTTTGGAGTCATTATTACGTGATGAAGAAAGGTACAGTTAATATCTGGCAAAATTGGTGGGTCGGGTCAATCGCTACTTTTTTAAAGTTCTTTTATCATTAAAGTTTATTCATTTTTATTTGAAGAGAGAAAACGAAATTTTAATTTTTCACAACAAGTATTGTTAAAACTGTGTTATAATGGTAATTTCTGTTGTGGGTCCTATCAGGTACCAAGAAACCGTTCATGATGTTCCGTCACTAAAAGAGGTCAACCGAATGATTGCTAGAAGTGAAGAAGAAGTTGAGCTTTTTGATCAGATGGATGAAGAATTCGATTGGGCCGATGAGATGACACGATACGACCAAGTTCCGAAATGGCTTCGGGCTGATACTCGTGAAGTAAACACTGCCGTTGCCCGTTTATCCAAAAAAACACCGAAGGACATGATCTTTACCGAAAACATTGAAAACATCGTTACCACCGAAAGGAGGGGAAAGCATAAAGTCCCCAATTATGCTGAGCTAGATGATGATATTGAGGAGTTCTCAGAAGCTACCTCTGAAGAGGCAGAAGATGATGATACCGCTGATGCTGATGAAATGGAAACACCAGTAACCGCTGTTAAAGGACAGTTGGAAGAAGATGTTCCCGGTGCTTCTAATCTATTTGAATATCCTCGGGCTATTAAGCTTAAAGAAGAAGGTTCTTCGGGATCATCCTCACATAGTCAAAGATCAATCCCGATACCAACTCCGTCTATTTCGTCTCAGAAATTCGGTTCACTTTCTGCATTAGAGGGTCGACCTGGTTCTCGTTCCAGAAGGCTGGTATGTGTTCTTTTTGTAAATATATTATATCTTTTTTTATCAAAATCATAGTCGACACGTATAAATTATGAGTGATAATTTTGTTATGGTGTATTACCAAACTATCCCTTTTAGGATGGGCCTACACCAATCTGACCCACCCTCCTTCCATTTATTGATATGTTTTGTGAAGTACATATATTGTCAAGAAGTTTACCTTCTGTAATATAATCATATAAGTGAATTTTAATGTTTAAAACTTATATCGTGACAAAAAAAGTGTTTTTTCCTGACGCAAAAAGTATTAAGGGCTGTAAAAAATGAAAAGGAACGGTCAGAATGTTGTAGGTCCCATCTCGGGGCTAGTTTCGTGATTTTCCCTTATTTGTAGTATCTAATTTGTTATGAATCAAATTAGCGTGATGATCTAGAGGAAGGGGAGATTGCTTTTACTGGTGATTCTCATATGGACGTTAAGCAATCGAGTAGCGGGAACGAGGACAATGATCAGGATGAAGTTGAAGGTGAAGATGAACAAGTTTTGCATCCGAAAATAAAACGGAAACGAAGTATTCGTATTCGACCCAAGCAGGAAAAGCCTACTATCCTTCGTGGCGATTCTTCTTCTCAGTTACCATTTCAAGCTGACCGTAAACATGTAAATGTGAAAACCGAAAACGAACGTGAAACCGATCCTTCCCTCAAGACCAAAAGAACGCCGCCTACTAAGAAAAACTCAAATAAGGCGAATGTTAATGTTCCAGTGAGAACAACCCGAGGAAATTCTGTATCTACCCCTCCAAATGAAAATTTGGCTGCTAAAGTGGGGACTTCAATTGGTGGGACAAAAATGTCTGAAGCGGTCCAAAGAAGGGTACGCACGGCTTTCAATACTTTGTGCTATCAGTTTTTTTATTTTGTTTTATAGAGCTAATTTTGTAGCGGGTTTCTCTTTTATTTTGGGTTGCAGTGTAAAAATGTATTAACCAAGATTCAACGGAGAATTGACAAGGAAGGTCAACAAATTATTCCGTTGCTTACTGATCTATGGAAAAAAACGGGAAGTCAAGAGAAGAACCTTCTTGATCTACACAAGATTGAACTTCGTGTTGATCGACTCAGATACAATACAGTCCCAGACTTGATTGCTGATGTGCAGGCTATGTTGAAAGGTGGAATGCAGTATTTTGGATTTTCACATGAGGTACGTCTTATATTCCGTATGAGCACATAGCTTTTTGTAGCAATTTAAATAAACGAAGTATTGTTTTTTTTACTAACAGGTGAGATCTGAAGCAAGAAAAGTGCATGATCTGTTTTTCGATATATTAAAGATTGCATTTCCCGATACCGACTTCCGAGAATCCAGAAGTGCACTCACTTTCACAGGCCAGGTAGCTGCATCGGTCTCGTCTCCTAAAGGCGTACCAGTGTTCGGTCAACCCAAGAAACAGAAACAGATACTTGAGGTTGACATGGCACCTAGCCCTACCCCAAGGTCACTCCCTCGTGGGTCCCCTGCCCCTACAGTTCAGAGAGAAACAAGGTTGGGGAATAACAGCACCCGAGACTCAACCGAACCGACACCATTTACCCATCCAGGTGAGCTTGTTATCAACAAGAAGAAACGGAAAGATAGGGAGAAATCTGCGGTGGTGAAATCCGGGAACAGATCAGGAGGTTCGGTTTCACCCACTACTGGCGTTGGTCGTGAAATCAGGAGCCCGGGTCAAACTCGGTTGAGTCAGGGTCACAGTCAAAGTCAACAAGGGTGGTCTAATAATCAGTCTCCTCAGCAAGGAAGTGGAAACAGTGGCGGAACTGGCTGGGCGAACCCTGTTAAGCGGGTGAGAACAGATACAGGGAAAAGACGTCCAAGTCACTTGTGAACGTTTCAGGTAGGATCTCGGCTTGTAACTTCTTTTAACTTATGTACTAGTGGTGAAGTAGAAGGTAAAATGGGCATAGCTTAGAAGCTTAAGTCCAAGGTTTATGTCGATATGTAATGTAATATTAATAATCGCTTCTTGTTTTTTGGTTTCTGGAAAGGAATTTCCATTTACAATGAACATGTAACGTGATGCCCATATTCTTGGGTTTCTATTTACGACGTGTTAATTTTAAGTTGAATTAAATGTGTTTTGATGCAAAGAAAAAGTTTCAAAATTATTTATACACTATTTATCGGCTTCACTGGGTTTATCTAGTTGGATTTAACATATTAATGAAAGTGAAGTCTTGTGTTTAAAGCCTTGTTGTTACTCCTTTACAAGTTTTATCAATTTTTTCATAAGAAGCAGCCTTGCCCATTTCAAAAGTATAGTTTTGTGGATAAGCTTGTTTGAGATGAAATATATCGAGCTCCAAGAGTACCAAAAATGAACTAAAACAATTGAGTCAAAATCGAGACTAAAAAGGGGTTCGAGAAGAATTCATATTGAACTTTTCGTTATGTTATTTGACTTCAACATTTAGGTTCCAAAATAAGTTGAGCAAATCTTGTTTGCTTACTTGAGGACGGTATCGATTAAATACTTTTGAGTCATTCGACTCTTAAATGGAGATCGAATCGTCCTCTAGTCAATCAAAGCTAGACTTGTGAACTGATAAATATGTGAACTGAAACATATGACAAGCTTTTTAAAAAAAAAAAAAAAAAACACTTCTCAATCATACCTACTATAGAATAAGGTTGGCTCGTTTTCAGCACAAAAGAACAAACCCCAATCATAAAATCAAATAGTAGATCATACCGTAAAAGATTTACAAAGCAAGGGCGCCTACATTTCTATAAATGTACCAAAAATATGTAAGCATCAAATCCCTCTCAACCTATGCCTCTTTACCCTTTAAACACAAAAACTTCTACATTTTGGTCCCAAATTCTTTCGCCTTCAAAAAACCACAAAACAGCCAAAAACGGGGTCTATCCCTCACCATTAATATTGATAAGAACAAAAAGCCGAAACAATCTCTTTCGAAGGAAAAAGTATCATGCAAATTTCAAATGCACCTTTGGAGAGCATATGATGGAACCCTCAACTTTCTCTAGTTCATCATCATCACTATCAACATTACTTGGATCAGTCCGGTTCTGGTGGGCCCTACGTCTCAAGAGGTAGACATTAAAATAGTAGCTGACCAGAATTGCCTTTGATTTGTTCTTGAAATGGGTCATAAGTTCATGCCAAAAGCTTCTACCTGAAGACCAGGGGTTTAACTTGATTATTTCCGCAAACTTTTTTTCTTCGAATTTAGTCCAATTTAACGAAACTTCCTCACCCATTGCATCAAATTTCCATTTAGCAAAAGCAGGCCCAAGTTCAAGTCTCACCCTGGATCTTTTTTCTGAGATATGAAATCTAACACATTCTAAAGAACCCTGGAATTCACATCCACACGAGCTTTGTCGCCCTTTTCCTATTGTTTCCCTTTCAATCAGATTTCTTCGTTTTTCAGTTTCTTCTAAAGGCCAAACACGGGTCCCAAGCCATTTAGTTTCACATTTGTAAGTTTCCGGGGTCCACTCTGGTATTTCTGCCTGATAAAACAAGTAATAAACTTCGTCCTCTACATCACTCCGGCTCTCAGTGGAAGATGACTCGGAATAATCTTGAACGTGCAGTTTTCTGGTCAAAAGGGTTGACCGAGTCTCTTTTATTGAAATGATTCTTTGGCTGCATCTCGAGGTGATATTCTTGGTTTGGTCATTGTACATGTCTGGATGCATCTTTCGCTTCTTCTGCAAAAATGAAAAAAGAAAAAGCTGCATGGTTAATCTAAAATGTAATATCACAACGAAAGCTATTCATTAAAAAAATAACATAATAATATGTTATTCTTTAAACCAGATTTGTCCTTGGATTATATAGCTTAAGTTGACAAGATGGTCAGATGGGTCAAAAGTCAAAATGCTTTACTGATATGGGTCAAAACGATTTTTTTTACTTGCGGGTTAGACAGGTGGAGATGGGTTGACCCAAAACAAATGGGTGAAACTGACACCTAGTTACAATCCATTTAAAGGGTAATTGTGCTATTAATCTTTTTCATAAGCAACCTAAAGTTGAAGTAGAGAAAGAATATTATTCAGGCACAAAAACATATGGGAGGTACTTATATTTTATTTTTTAATTTGAAAAAAGAAAATTATTTGATTTAAAATAAGCAACAAGGACTGAAGTAAACCAACAAAGTACACGAAATTTTCAAAACTACTTCTAACATTTACTAATACCATGAATTGATTAGCTAGTGGAGAGTGATCATTTTCAAGTTTCGTACAGTTTTTCTGATAAAAAAACTCAAGAAAATGGGGGTTCGTACTTCAAATACAGAAAAAAATGGGCATACAAAGATGAGATTAAAACAAAACTAGTCGAAGATGCTAGTAATGGCAAATCGGAATCAACAAGGGTATGCGCTATTACAAACTTAATAAGATTCAAAAGATGCACTGCAATAACATTTTCATAATTTTTAAAAGTACAAATATACTTTTTGCTGATATTAGCTCCACTTCAGAAAGGAATTTATGGTTGGTTTTCAAGTGTCAGATTGATTACCTATTACCTTCAAAATAATTAAGACGTATATTTTGTGTGTGGACTAAAAGCTGACGACGACAATTAAATGCATAGGAAGAATCTGAATTTAATAAACTAAAAGATCAAGTCACTTATCAATCAAAGATATACTATGTTTAAATGTTGTACAAAATATCATTACTCTTTTTGGGGATAGAGGGGTAGTACTTACATGACGGGATTGCAAGGTCGAAAGTATTAGTACTATACCGTTCAGCATACACATAACCATATTCAATTGTATTTAGCTATTAGTCAAATTTCGCAGATACCCTTCAACTATAAAAAATCACAGTGAACACAAATCTACGCCGCCAAATAATTAGTGATAGTGATAATGGAAAAACTCATAACTGAACACATACCAAATAACATAACATAATTACATAAACAAAATATGTGGCATTAACAGAATTACATAATCACAATTCATTAACAAATGACTAGAGAATTCCCGATTACCTTCCAAACAGATTGGTTAGCACTCGAATCATCATTACCCTTCAAAACCATCGCCTCTTTCGCCAATAAAACCTGCTTCCACACACGCTCACTTCCATACGCCTTCCACTTAGAACTACCCGGCATCGACCCAACTGCAGGATCACAAGGATCTTTCGCCACTCGTTTCACCCAATCCAATAACGGCAAATAACACTCTTTCTTCCTCTTCCTAATCAACTCCTTCTCTTCATCACTACCTACACACAATTCACTTCCAACGCCACAATTCTCACCAACGCAACACCCATCCTTAAACCCTTCAAACATCGTTGTTTCATCGCTCATATCAATATCCTTAAGAAACTTCCTAAAACTCATTATTCCAACAACCCAATGTTCTTTGAAATTCGCCGAAAACAATCAATTCAAACCCGAATACAAAAACCAATGTTTACGCCTAAAAAAACAACTAAAACAATATTTACTAAACCCTAACAAGATTTTACACCAATCCAATGCATACCCATTTGTTTGCTTTAAAGAACCTGTCATTAATACAAAATTGTCAAACCCTAATTAAAAAAAGTAAAATTTGCAAAAAAACAAGTTATGTTAATGAATTTACTAAACAATTTAAGGGTTTTTGTGGGTTTTTTGGCGGGAATAATAAAGTGTAAATAGGATAGAATTTAGGGGTACAAGTTTAATGTTCCTACATTTTGTCTGTCTCCAAGAAAAACAATAATAAAAGAAAAAGTGATTTTTTTCGGGTCAATAAACTCAAACCCCGTAAATTAGTCGGTTAAAAGATTGGATACTCAAACCCCGTAAATTAGTCGGTTAAAAGATTGTAAATTATTGCTTAGAAAGGAATAAAAACTAGGCTTTTAAGGGTATTTTTCAACAGTAATTTGACAAAGAGAAATAAGTGTGTGTGTTTTTAGTGTGTGAGAGAGAAAGTAAGATTTTACCAGTAGTACTTTGTGGGGATTGTATTTGGTCAGTTGTGCTTTCGAGTTTATTTATTGCAAATGGGTAATTGGGTGTTTTAGGGAGATAAAATTTTCAATTTGGGGTTTTTTGTTACAAAAGAAAATGGTGTGTGAAATGTTTTATACTAGGAGAATATTGGATCTAACCATGGTTTTGTTAACCAAGATTATGAGTTGTATTGGTTGAGTTGTATAAGGGTGTTTTTGAGATTTTGTATTGTTTTTTTATTTGTGTTGTTTACCCTAAAAGTGAAGACTATGAAGATTGTATAGCCCATGGATTTGATATTTTGTATTTGGGCTTTATTTAAGATATACTAGTAGATTATGTTTGGTAAAAGTAGCTGTTGTTAGAAATGAAAATTATGTTGTAAATGAAGATGAAAATTAAAAATGAATACTATTTTTATAAGTTACATAAGGTAACATTTAATTTTTTAGAGATTATAGAATGTAATATTTTTCTCATTTTCTTAAAAATTATAATTTTCAAACAAAAATTATATTTCAAATCTTATATTCTCAAAAAGTAAGCACAATATCTTGCACTAAACATGCCCCATATGCATCATTTGTTTTGGTGCATTGATGCGTCAGGATTTTAATATAATGTGTTGGTAGTTTACTAAAGTTTCAAAAATAAATCTTTGACAAGAAAAGAAAAAGAAACTCTTGATCAAAAGTTCACTTAAGACACATAAACTAAGCATGAAGACAACAAAAGTATGTTTGGATATATGTTGATATTGTAGGGAATTTTTTAATACAATACAAGCATAGCAAAAAAATAAAAGAAACAATATAAGTTATATGAAAACCCTTTCTATATCAAACAAATACAAGTTAATAAAAGTAATGATATTCGTTTAGTTAGTCCACGCTAACACTAAACTAACTCTTTCATCTGCTAGGCTTGACTACAAAGCACATCACCAACTTTTCCATATCCAGCTATTCATATACATGACTTATGACTAATCAAAAAAACAGTAACAACAATTGCGTACCTTGTTTGCGTGGGAGATCAACACAAACTCTAGTGTTGTCAGTAGAGTGCTAGATCTTGATCCAATTGATGAACACACGAACAATCCAATTGCTAGAACAAAACACAACGGTGTGTGCGTGCGCGCGCACGTGTGTGATGGTCGACGATCAAACAAGGAGGAGGAGAGGGAAGGTTTCGACTATAGGGTATTAAGAATGAACTTAAACCCTAGATTTAGGTCTTGTATAAATAGACTTATTATGAGATAATTACCTAATTTAAATATAAGATAAACACCATATTTAAAAAAAATAATTACTAAAAATAATGTGAATAATTACTATATTTATAAGATATGATATATATCCCATAATATAAATAATTACTAAAAATAATGTGAGTAATTACTATATTTATAAGATATATATATATATATATATATATATATATATATATATATATATATATATATATATATATATATATATATATATATATATATATATATATATATATATATATATCCCATAATATACATAATTTAATAGATAAGCAATTGAACCAAGGTCGCCCAACAACCCATTAACTGTTTTGGCTGAAAATCAAGCCCAAAAAGGTTCCTCTTTTTAGTTATTGGTTTAAGCCCTTTACATTTTAATTAGTTGTAACACCTCGATTATTATAAGCTTTAATAATAGACTTTTATATTGTTATTAGAAAATTAGAAAAGTCCTTATTTTAGTATTTTATAGAAATAAGGATTTAGTTTGCAAAATAGTTAAAGAAAAGGACTAACGGTGCAAAATATTTAATGACGGGGACTAACGATGCAAAATACACATTTAGGGCAAAATTTACAGAATTGCCCTTTTGACTTAGTCACCTCAAAAATGCAGAAATTTGGTCATAAGGATATGTGGATCTGTATGTGGCTTACTTATGTGTTAAATCTAGTCTTAAATTTATAATAGCCGACTTAACCAATTAGACTAACACTTACGGGCAGTGTACCCGATCAATCCTAGCTAGTTTGATAAGTACTGGTCATTCGCAAGGAGTAGTTAAACCTAACGCTAACCTGATTGATTTTCTACAGTTTAAAAGAGGGTTTCAATCTGAGAGATTGACATAATTTTAATATTAATTAAATAAACTACTAAACAAGAAAAGTAAATTAAACTAATTTAAACTACGGTTATGATCAATTAAATAAGAAAGTTTTAACCATGTTATTTCTAATACATTTTATTGTTCTGTTTATAAGTGCAATTACCTAATGACTTATGTTGGTGGATTCAGGACCTGCAGAAAACATTTCCTGTCTATTGTAAACTAACAGAGGGTTAGTTGCACCTAGCTCTATGTATGCAACCTATATCCCTGAAGCAAATTATCGGTCTACTCAGTTAGATACACACAATAAGTGTTTTCCAACCAATCTATATGATTCATCTACGGTAACCTAGGGTTAGTAGTGAAACCTACTCTTCAAAGTGTTACCTCTATTTAAGAGCACTTATGTTAACTTACATGTTTTAGTCATTTTTTGTCTAACCTCGGGGGCCTAATCCGCGAGTCCTAAGGAAGAGCATCATTGAAGCCAGGTCAAGGGTACCGACCATAGTGATACGAATTACATACATAACTAAAGAGCTACACTATGATAATATAGACAATAGACATAGAACGATAAACAAGTAAACGAACATATTATTTGAAGGATGAACATATAAATTATCCAACATAAACTGAATTAAGTCTTCATAAACGGAATCAAATCAATGTAAAAGTCATAACATGGCTAACACCTTCCATAATCTCAGTAGCAAACACTAAAGAAATTACAAACGATAAACAAACTATAAACATAGTGAAATCAATATTCAAACCGAACAATATTACTTCGTGTGATGATACTAGACCTTCCTCTCTTGATCTCCTCACTTGTAACTGATCTCTTGGTGTTATTCTTTTCCTTTGGTCGTCTATGGGTGGTGGAATGGTGTGAAAATGCAAATTCTAGGGCTTGTATTTATACTGTTCTGTCTGACGGGTCAATACGGCGTAATAAGGTCCAATGCGCGGTATTCCAAATATCTTGAGTGGAGTCCAAGAATAGAATATTCCAGTTTATTCGTCTATCTTTTTTAAATACGTCGTATGACCAGATTTTCATACGTCGTATTCCTTATTCAGTTAACTTTGGCTTTAACTGCAAAACAGTAATCTGTAGATGAATTAGACAAACTTAAAGAGAGCATAGTGTAGATTTCAAATATACATGACATACAAATATAGAGTAAGAAAGTCATATATGACACTTACTGTAGTGACTTTCTTCATCATCCCAGTTATCATCAAGCCCACTTCTTTAGACGGTCAAACTATCACATGGACCCTGAAAAAGGGATCTATAGTTCCATGACTAACCTTAATTGAACCTACGTATAACAATAGTGTGTGACTTACAAATTTTCGTATTTCGACTAAAGATTCTCCAAATATATCATCAGAGAACATGTCCTTTGATCGTTGAATCTGTGCATTAAGATACGAAGTCATTACTTATGGAATTTCAAAGTTGAGTAGCAAATAACTTGCAAGATAAATTACGACTTATCGTTTCATTTGGTTAGCCATATCACTATTCTATGTCATCATTTAAAAAACCTTCTCTTATATAACTTGCAAGATAAATTACGAATTATCGTTTCATTTGGGTCGAAACTGCTACCTAAAAAAAAAAAAAAAAAAAAAAAAAAAAAAAAACCAAACGAAAGTTTTCTAAGAGTAAACTGCACTATTATTACCTCCATTGCAGTAACTCGGGCCAACCCTGGGACACCATCACCTTTAAATAATTGAACCCCAATCATTTGAAGGGGATTTATAGCCGCTTCTTTATCCTTAACAAGTTCAGTATCACCATCTTGGTTCTCAATTTGGCAAACATATACACGTTAACATTAAAAGGCTTCGAAAGACGTGCAGCAAAGACTCATGTATTATGCTCCTGCAATTCCAAAAAAAAAATAAAGATGTGGAATTGATGAGTGTTAACACATTTGAAAAATACTTGTTTTAGTGATTATGTGATGCCCCATTAAGGGCATATGAGATAGCGTTCCAAAAATAAACTTTTCAAATGTATAAATCAGCTTTGACGAATTTTTTATTCTGTTTAATCTTTTTTTTTCTTGCAATGTATTCTAATGTGTATCATTTAGTTTGTTAACACAAATAAATCGCGTAAAAACATTTATTTATATTTACGATCTTTCTAAGTTTTATCGATGACAATCATAAAAACATATTAAGTAAAGTTTAAATTAAATAAGTTTTAAACATATAGTTTTCTAACTTATCACATTTATCACTAAATGCATGGATAAATGGATATCTAAAAATCTTTTGCAATGATCAATGAACATTTTTCATATTGCATTTACAAATATTTTTGAACCCACACATTACTTGTTCTTTAACAAGTCATTTAAACCATTTGTCTCAAAAATATTTTTGGTAAGTAACTACATAGTTTATTTTTACAAGTGTCCAAATCACTTTTAAAGTCAATTGTACATTTTTCTTTTAGCAAGAAAACCAAGTTTACTTGCACTCTCCTTTTTTGGTAACTAAACAATGTCTAACTACATTGGGTAAAAATAATTTGACTTTTTAAAATACACTTTGTTTTAAATAACTAGCTGATGCGAGATATTGCAACCTCATAAGGAGTTTTACTTCTCGAGGGATCTCAAAAAATTTTGCAATCCTCCAGGTAGGCAGTATACCTGATCGTTGTAGTGTAGTATAAGTAAATCTGAGGGATTGATCGTTCTCTAGAGGAATAGTGTGGTTAGGTTGAAGTTTATGTCGAGATAAGTCTAAAGGTGAGGGATGATTCTTTTTATGTTTTTATATTTTTTATAAAGCAAGTAAATCTCGGTTTTGAAGGGAAGGGTGGAATTAGTTGCTATCCAACTAACCTAAAAACTACTTTTATAAAACTAAAATTAAAAATAACAAGAAAGGTAAATTGGTGAACTTCTTATAGCGAGATAAACGTGTTTACTTAGATTTCACTACTCCCTAGTTATCTTTTACTAATTTGTTGAATTGCCACGTCCTTGTTTTAGTTGAAGCATTGTATTCCTTAATACCGGTCATGGGGGTGTGCTACCTTTCCCAACTCTATGAATATTAATTTCACATAGAACCTTAAAGTCTATTAAGAATTATAGGGTCATTAACCTTAATTCATGCAATAAATACAGCGAGAAAAACCGATAGTGCACGCTACGATTATGTTTTCTAAGACGTTCAAGCTAGTTACATAAAAGAGGTCAGCCAGTTTTCTTAGTCTAACGTGAAGTAATCAACTAAACAATAGACAACCAATTAATAATCAATAACTAGGTTTCATTAGATCTAAGCAAACACAAATAAGCTTAAGCTAGCATGTTAAAGTGAAAAAAGATAAACAAAGAATCAAACAATACATAGACATATTGAATGATTAAAAAGATAACTTATCTACAATAGAACATCGATGAAAAAGGCTGAAAAAGCCCTACAATAACTCTGAAAATAGTTTAGGGTTTTGTACCAAAAGATGTCACACTTAATGAATAAAAATCGAAAACTATATATAGCTTTACATTGGTGACGGCATCAGGTTATAGGTCCTGACGTCGTCAGCTCGTCACCTTTAGTGTTTCGTCTTGTGCAAGTCGCCATTCTTACAGCGTCACTAAACAAGCTCTGACGCCGTCCATTGTAATCTCAACGCGTGACGTCCTTCTCCAAAATACACCTGATGCCGTTAGGTGTAAATCCTTGAATTATTTCTGAAGTGACGTGTGTTAATTCTTCTAGCTTCAAAATAGAAAGTGATGGCGTCACAATGCATAACGTGATGCTGTCAGGCCTTCTTTTCTGATAGGTTTTCCATGACATTGTCGTTTTCTTCAGTTTTTCATCAAAATACGTCCAAAAAGCACTGAATTCGAGATTTCTCATCCCAAGTACCTAAAATGCAAAAAGAAATGATTTGAGACAATATTTGATCATATAAACACGATTTTGGGCTTAAATGACCACTTAAAAAAGTACCAAATAAATCCTTATCACTAGCCAAGTCATTTTTTACCTCATCCATGACATCATGCATAATTGACTTTCATGAAAGGTCACATCAAAATCTTACTATATTAGGAGTTGACTTTTCTAGATTTAGTAAGATAGTGTAAGAGATTTTGTCTAAAAATCTTTCCAAATTCGGGCCTGTCAAACAACCCACAGATCTCTTCAAATATGAAGGACTGATCTCTTTTAAAGGGATATGTGGGATCTGGAAACTCGCTGCCTATAAATAGCTTCCATTTTTCACCATTTCAACTCACATTTTTCAGT
Source organism: Artemisia argyi (assembly GCA_030686995.1). Taxonomy (NCBI): domain Eukaryota; kingdom Viridiplantae; phylum Streptophyta; class Magnoliopsida; order Asterales; family Asteraceae; genus Artemisia; species Artemisia argyi. The sequence continues at coordinate 186,632,913 of CM060677.1, forward strand.
CACATTTCTCTCATTACTTTCATACTTTCATACATTCATATACTTAGTTCCCTAATCATTACTTAGTTTTACATATTCATTTTAGTGATTATCTACTAACTTCTTTGTTGAATAGAAGATCACTACATTTGCATACAAGACTTCCAAGCCACAAGCTTCTTGTTGCTAGTCTTTATTCACATAACAAGATCATATTGTTACTATTTGTATATCATTTTCAAACACATACATTGTACCACTTACCATACACTCTTGTAGAGTAAAGATCGGTTAGATCTTAGGTTGGTTCTACCTCGAACTAGAACTCAGTATTTAGTTTTGTATCGGATAAAGTGTAAGCGATGTCAGGTTGGTTCTACCTCGAACTAGAACTCGGTATTTAGCTTTGTGCCAGAAAAAGTGTAAGCGACGTTGTAAGGTTTCTCCACTGGTTAAAGAGCTTATTGACATAGTGTTTACAAACTCTTGAGTTGGGTACTCGGGGAGTGGAGTAGGGCGAGGAAAAGAGTCTTCGTAGTCGCACCACTATAAATACTTGTGTCACAGTTTGATCTTTCCATTCTTTACTTATTTGCTTTTGTTGGACCCTTTTACTAGGTTAAGGTTAACTACAAAGTTAATCTAACTAAGTTCCATGGTATAGCAAAGTATTGATTAATTATAAAAGTAAGTAAACGTAGAAGATAAGACACAAAGTTTTTCAACGTTTAATTCTTTATTAGAAATTAATCAAAAGAATTATACCCAAGTGTTTGCGGAATAACACTTGGGATTGAATTGACAAGTATGGTGTACTCCTCACTAAACCCAAACTAGTTTGAGTGACAACTAAGATCCTGCTGAGCTAACTCAGGGATTGTGTTGTTCTTTGGAGAGAGTAAAGATTTGATTTGTGAATGTCTAAGCATTAAGTGCACAAACGTAATCTTTACCTCTCTCACTTATTCTCTATTTATACACAAGTAATTTCTAACACTTACCTAATGGACAAAGACTACAAGACAATATTACATCATCCTACATTGGACAAAATACATATGTATTTTGTCCCTGTTACAATTGGCTATTAGTAGTAAAGGACAAGGATGCTTTATGGTCTTCAGTGTTGACACAGGTCTTGGTATTATACTCATTCAGGGAAAGTTAACCTTTGCATGATAAGAACCATCCTTTATCCATTCAAACTTATCCCGCCTAATCCCGCCTTTACTTCAGTCTTCTTATCTTCAGTCTTTGTTCATTCAGTGATCTTAGTTGGTGAGGAGTCATGGAACTCAGTGAGTTATTTTCATCCCTTACTGAGTCCATCATCCTCTTCTTTGGCTCATGTATCATTCACTGAGAACCACCTCACTGAATGGTGAACCTTTCTTCATAGATTCGCCCTAATCGTCTTGAGGATGACTCACTGAACAACTATGCATTCAGTGACTTGTTTGGTGTTCTCGGTTTTCAAACACTTAGGATATTTTAGTTTCAAATCCTAGATTAAGGAGTTTGGGTTTTAACAGACCCAACAGTCTCCCCCTATTTGGATATAAAAATAGCCTGAGTGTTTTCAAGGTTTTGAGAGATAGCATAGGTATTATCTCTACAATCCTAAATTACTACGTATTGCTTAGGACACTGAATGTTAAACAAAGCATCAATATTATTCATAATTATTACAATCTTAAACAAAACAAAGTAAATAAAGATAGTTGGTGTTGCAGACATGCTCAGGCTTCAGAACTTTAGACCCATGGCTTCAAGTTTGGCTCTCTTTGAATTCAGTAGGTGTTTATCAGGATGCTCTTTGATTTTGTTCTTTAGGTCATGACAGAATTTTTCATTAGCCTCATTCTTGATGGGATTGGCCATGAAAAAGTATCCTGTCATTGCCTTGACTCCAGCATGATCAATGTCAGCCCATCTTTGGAAGGCTGGATCTCCAAACTCATCTGTGAATAAGAGGCCTCTCTCAGGTTGCTCAATGACTAAATTGTTCACAAATGTAACTCCTTCAGGGAGGGCTCTGTTGCAGTTTAGACCCGGAGCACTGACTTCTGGTTCAGTCTCTATCTTCTTCCTTTTCCTTTTAGAAGACTGAGTAGGAGGAGCCTGAATGGCAGGTACTGATGCTGGTAGCAATGAAGGGATCCCAAGTTCCTCATGCTTTTTGGCTAATAGATCATACCTGATTATGAGGGATTTCATTAGGTTCTTGACAACGACATTGTTCTTCTTTGCAATGATTGGACCTAGCTCATCAAGCTCAGTGATCCCAAAGTCAGCAAATCTGAAAGGATCATGAACTTCAAAGTGTCATTTGTCCTGACCTCTGTAGACACTGAGAACAACAGGTTTAGAGTTCTGGTGAATCTTGACATCAGTGATAGTTTCTGGGTTCAGTCTCTGTGTCATGATCCAGGTATACTTCTCAATGTTTTGTTGCCTGATTTCAGCAGTTCTCTTCAGTTTGGCCTCCCTCTTTTCTTTTAGAGCCATCAGGGCAGCATCCTGAGCCTTTTTAAACTTTTCACCACCTTCTCTATGTGCAAGGTCCTGAGGCTTCAGTCCAATAGTTGTGGCTTCCTCATTAACCACCTCAATGAGAGTAGCCTTGCTTGCTTGTTCCTCCAAAGCTACTTTCCTCAGTCTTTCCACTTTATCCATGTGAGCTTGGATTTCATCTTCAGTCATCATGTATGTAACGCCATTCATTTGAAAAGGAATCCTGACAGTTGCATCAGGGTCCGGTCTAATGACTGAAGAAGCAGCAACCAATGTAGTTGTAGGCTCAGACACAATAGTGAGAATGCCTTTGCCCTTATCCGTCTGGATTGATGGTTGAGTGGTTGTTTTAGGAGACTGGAAGGATGAGATTGGAGTGGCTTCAACTATGCGCTCCCCCTCAGCTTGAGAGGAAGGTTGACTGGTGGAGGTATCAGGGACTCCTGTTTGTAGGACTTCAGTAGATCTCTCCCCCTCAACTGTTGCCGCAACATCAGTGAGAGCAAGAGTTGGTGCCACTGAAGGACCCTTGAAGGCCTGGTACAGTTCTGAGAGCATGTTCTTGATGTCAGCAGTGTCCTTCTGAATTGTAGACACTTTGGCATCCAGGGAAGCCTGAGATGATTCAATGGCAGACATCCTTGGCCCAAGATTCCAGGCCAAGGTGTTTGAAGACTTAGCCCAAGCAACCAAGTTTTTCTCCATGAGACTGAGTGATGAGCAGATGGACACCACTGAAGAATTGAGACCCTGAAGATTTGTAGCCTTTAGCATATCCACCAACTCAGTGAATTGAGCAGAATTCTATTGGTATGTTTGAGCAGCCTGAAGGATTTTCTGGTTGAGTTCAGGATCATCTTTGACAGACTCTTGAATGGTAGAAACACTCTTGGTAATGTGGCTGAGCGTTTCGTTGAACTTGCTGAGGTGTCCATTAAGAGTAGTCTGTTTGAATGCAACATCAGATTGCTGTTTCAGAGTGTTGTCATGAAAGGCTTCAACTGAGTCCCTGAGGTTGAAGTAGTGAACAGCCTGCTCAGTGTGCATATCAAACACATCTCCAGTGATATCATCGTAGATGACTTTACAGGCCTTTTTCAGAAACTTCATCAGCTTTCTTTCAGTGAGGGGCCTTGAGTCATCATACTTAGCCAATTTGTCAGGAGAGGAAGGTTCTGGTACATTTTCTTGTTGAGCAACAGGAGACAGAGGAGATTGTTCAGTGGCTGTTGCTTCAGTCTCCATATCATCACCAGCTTCATAGAACTCTTCCTCACTGAATTTGCTATCATCATCATCAGAGTCAAGAACAACCTGAAAGGTAGCCATTGAGTCTATCTGCAAAAATGGGTTAGCCGGCTCCTCTTCATAAGAAGACTTGCCTTGGTTGTGGTCGCTCCCTGACCCCTCAAATCCAACATACTGGGTTTTGTCTGTCTGGTCCTCAGGATCAGTTTGCGAAGTATGGGCAGCTCCGTGAGGGGGTGTAGGTTCCATATCAGCGGGTGGTTTTAATCCCTCTGAGTCTTTGTCCCATGTGACTCCTTCAGACACTGACGGGTATGCTTCAGTGTCATCATTAGAAATCAATGAAATGTTGAGGCCCCCGTTCCAACAGGCTGGTGCTGGCCTGTCGAAGATTTAGGGGCCGCCACTCCCTGAGACTTTGGTTGTGATGTACCAAAGACGTTAGCGGGATAAGTGGAAGGTGCTTCCCTACCAGCGGGTTGTATGTTTCCCTCTGGATCTTTGGGAGTAGTCGTGTGGACCAAGGACACTGACTGTGATTTGTCAGTGACCTTCGTTGTCCCTGGGGGTGGTGGAGCCTGGTCAAGGGTGACATTTTTTGGCTTAGGTCTTCTTTTTGGCTTAGAAGCCTGTGTCCCTGAAGCCTCAGGGCCCTGCGCCTTGGGTTTGGTTTTTGGCACAGTCTGAGACTTCCCTGTCCTCTTAGGAGGGGAAGGTGGGTACACTGAGTCCCTCCGGTTGTTTATGGCAACCATATGGGCCGTTAATCCTATGTTTGAGACTGAGGATGGGTCTTTTGAAAAATTTGAAGAACTCAGGATGGCTGGTAAAGAACTTAAGTGTTCATCCTGAGTGTAGTCACAACCCAGTAACCTTTGAAGAGCACATGAGATAAACCTAGGATACGAAACATAGTGTAGCCTAGTTTTATTTAGTAGCTTGGTTATAAGATCACCATAAATGATCTCTCCAATGTCGACAGTGGCCCCGTTCATTAGGCAATAGGCCATCATCATTTGAACAAAATTAATCTGTTCAGTGGATGAATGGTTCCCACCGAGAACCTGAATCACAAAAGTGAACAGGATCTTCCAAGCCATGGGAAAAGAGCTCTTGGTGACAGGGGACTTGTCCAAATATTTTGGATCCAAAGCAATTTTTTTTAACCCTGATTTGACATTACTTGGGTCAGGGTGTGCAACATATTTTCCATTGTTATAATCAAGTCCTGTTGCTGAGCAAAAAGTTTTGAAATCCAGGACAAATTTTCTTTTCCCATTTAAAACAGAGAAGCTGATGAGAAATTCCTTGTAGGGCCTGAGTTCGTTATCATCAGCGCTGGGTGTCGGGTCAATGGCCTGAGCAGTACACCATAACTCCCTGAGGAGGTGATGATACTGAAAGTAGGGTGTTGAGGTGAAGGCATTTTTCAAAGGACAATTGTACAAAAATTTCATTATTTCCTTGTAGGCAGGAACATTGGTTGGGTAATTAAAATTGCCTACAACAATGTTTGTTTTAAATTGTACATCAGCCAGAGTCATTTTTGCCCATTGAGGTGCAAGCATGATTCCTTGGTCTTCTGCCATTTTTAGGTCAAGAAAAGGTTTTGAAAGTTTTATGGTAGAATATCACACCCCAGATGATTCACAAGTTAAGTCTAACTTGTTTTCTGTTGTGAAATGTGTGATATTGTTATCAAGATGTTTGCAAACAGGAAGGATTTCTTGTTGCAAATGTCTTAACCAAGAAAGGATGTTTTGAAAATTACCTTTTGTTTTTGAAAAGATTACACACAACTTTGCAATGGAGAAATTTTTGCAGAGTTTCTTTAAGAAATTTTTGTGTGTGTGTTTTGTGATTTTGGAAAGGGGTATTTATAGAGGGTGAGGAATACCATTGGTCAGAAATTTTGAAAATCAAAATAAAGAACCGTTTTGGGATCTGCATTAAATGCCACCACTCCACATACCCAAGTTTTTCGCAACTGTCGAGGTAAACAGTGCAAAGAGCCTGCACAAAATGCACTTTTGCAGACATGATTTCACAAAAATATCAAGGGATATTATTTGTAAGGGAAGGCATTAAATGCCTAGTGGGATGTTGATGTGTAAGTGGGGGCTCAAGGTGTGGATGCGATTAAGGCAGAGACATATATTCCTATATTAAATAGAAATTTCAGTTACCAACCTAGGACATTTACAAACTAGATACTTGAAGCATTTAGTTATGCATTGAATTGCATTGGTATAATGTCCTGAGCCCCCTGAATGAGAATTCATTCAGTGTGAATTGTTTTGGGTAAGGAGACCAGTTTGTTACAATCTCAAGGTGAGAAGCTCCCTGTGAATAATTTTGGTGATGTTGAAAGGTTTCACCGAGGAAGGTTGATTATCAGGGGATAAGAATATACACCATGTAAGATATCTCAATCAGTGATCTGACTATCAATATCTAACATGCCTAGTTCTGCTTTCAGCCTGGTGAAAGTAGGTTCATCCAAAGGTTTAGTGAAGATATCAGCTAGCTGATACTCAGTGGGAATGAAGTGTAATTCAATATCACCTTTCATGATGTGATCCTTGATAAAATGATATCTGATATCAATGTGTTTTGTTATTTGATGAAGCACTGGGTTGTTTGAAATGGCAATTGCACTTGTGTTATCACAAAAGATGGGTACCATTTTGTAATGAATACCATAGTCACTGAGCTGACTTTTCATCCATAACACATTTGCACAATAGCCAGCAGCAGCAACATATTCAGCTTCTGCTGAGGACATTGCAACAGATTGTTGCTTTTTAGCACTCCAACAGACTAGCTTTCCTCCAAGAAATTGGCAGGAGCCTGAAGTACTCTTTCTATCCATGTTGCATCCTGCATAATCAGAGTCTGAGTATCCTTTGAGATCAAACCCTGAACATTTGGGATAGTAGATTCCAAGACTGGAAGTGCCCTTGAGATATCTCAGTATCCTTTTGACAGCAGTGAGATGAGATTCCTTTGGTTCAGACTGATATCTTGCACATAAGCACACTGAGAATTGAATATCCGGTCTTGAGGCAAGAAGATACATCGGTGACCCAATCATGCCTCTGTATAGAGTAGGATTAACTGGTTTTCCAGCAAGGTCAGGCCCTAAATTGTTGGGAGGTACCATTGGGGTTTTCACCGAGGCACAGTCACTGAGGTCATACTTTTTGAGTAGGTTCCTAGTATACTTTTCTTGACTGATGGAAATTCCTTTCTCAGTTTGTTTGATTTGTAGTCCAATAAAATAAGTGAGTTCTCCCATCATACTCATTTCAAATTTCTTTGTCATCAGCTTTTCAAACTGTTTACAAAGTTTGTAACTTGTTGAGCCAAATATGATGTCATCCACATATACTTGGATTAAAATCACATCTTCTTTTGTCCTATAGGTGAACAATGTATTTTTAATTTTACCTCTGACAAACTTGTTTTGTATCAGGAAGGCTGAAAGAGTTTCATACCATGCCCTGCGAGCTTGTTTTAGTCCATAAAGGGCTTTGTTAAGCTTGTAGACATGGTTGGGAAACTCACTGCTTTCAAAGCCAGGTGGTTGTTGCACATATACATCTTCTTTAATGGTACCATTTAGGAATGCACTTTTTACATCCATTTGGTAGACTTTAAAGTTCATGTATGTTGCATATGCAAGAAAGATCCTGATGGCTTCCATTCTTGCAACAGGTGCAAAGGTTTCCTCATAGTCAATACCCTCTTGTTGATTATATCATTTTGCGACAAGTCTTGCTTTGTTTTTGACTACTGTTCCTGACTCATCTGTTTTGATTTTGAAGACCCATTTCATTCCTATGATAAACACTCCCTGAGGACATTCAACTAAGGTCATGACATCATTTCTATCAAATTGTTCTAACTCATCTCTCATGGCCTGAACCCAACTCTCATATTTAAAGGCTTCTTTGACATTTTTAGGCTCTATTTCTGAGATAAAGTCAACATAGAGGCATACATTGGCTGAAGCCGCCTTGAGTTTGGCAGCCATGCTCCTTGTAAGCATGCCTTCTGAGGGTTCACCTATGATGTTAACAAGTTCAATTGTTTTGGACTTGGTCCAGCTATCCTGAGGTCTAGGATAGGAATTGGAACTTGTAGAGGCCTGATGTATACTTGGAGTGGGGTCTGACATGGGTGCCTGAGGTACTTCAAGATTGAGATTTTCAACAGCCTCAGTATGGTTAACTTGAGTTGTGGTATCCTGAACAATAGGTTCACTGGTGGTAGTCTCATTGGAGACTGGTTGAGTTTCTATGAACTCACTGATGGTGGGTTGAGGTAGGTTGTGTGGATTGATGTAGTAAGAGACATCAACATCAGCTTGATATTGTGTGCAGAGATTACTTTCAGGATGAAACACATGGAGGATATCTTGATGAGTTATTAATACCAATTTCTTCCACAGTGGAATTTGAAAATCTAACAGCTTCAGTACTCTCATCAAAAGTGACATGGAAGGTTTCCTCAGTCTGTTTTCTCCTGGTGTTGAATACCCTAAAGGCTTTTGAGACAAGGGAGTACCCTAGAAAGTATCCATCATCAGCTTTTGCATCAAACTTTCCAAGATAGTCCTTATGATTATGGATAAACACAGGACATCCAAACACATGGAAATAGCTGATATCTGGAATCCTTCCTTTAAACAACTCATAGGGAGTTTTGCTATGTATCTTCACAATAATGGACCTGTTTTGTGTATAGCAGGCTGTTTTTACTGCCTGTCTGCCTCAGTCCAAAAATGTTTGGAGAGAGCAGATTCATTAAGCATTGTTCTAGCAGCCTCAATGAGAGTTCTGTTTTTTCTTTCAGCAACTCCATTTTGTTCAGGGGTGTAAGGAGAGGTAAAGTTTTGAGAGATACCCTTCTCATCACAGAAACATTCAAGGTCATTATTTTTGAATTCAGTTCCATTATCAGTCCTGATTTGTTTGACCCTGATGTCATTTTGCTTTTCAATCTTCCTGATGAAGGACATGATTGTTTCAACAGCCTGACTCTTTTTGGTCAGAAAATATACCCAAGTGTATCTTGAGTATTCATCCACAATGACCATAGTGTACTTCTCATGATGAATAGCCATTGGACTGATGGGTCCAAAGAGATCCATGTGAAGTAGGTGCAGGCATTTGGAGATAGAGGAATTTTGTTTGGTTTTAAAGGATGCCCTGTGGTGTTTACCTTTTTCACAGGTAGGGCATGGTTTATCTTTTGAGAACACACGTGATGGTAAGCCAAGGACTTTCTTTTTTGTTTGGCCAGGTTGTTTATGTCTTTGAAGTTCAGGTGGGAAAGTCTTTTATGCCAAAGCCAGTTGAGGGTTTCAGTGGATTTAGCAAAAAGACATGTTCCATTCTGAGTGAGTGAGGACATATCCAAGACATAGACATCCTGTCTCCTTGGTGCAATAAGAACTACTTCTTTGTTTGCATTAAAGATAGTACCTTGCTTATCATCAAACTGAACTATGTATTTTGCATCACATAGTTGACTGACACTGATCAAGTTGTATTTAAGACCATTAACATAAGCAATTCTAGTAAAAACTATTCCACTACAGTTTACTGAACCATAACCTTTAGTGAGACAAGATGAATTATCAGCAAATACCACCTTAGGTCCTGGTTCTTCTACATATTTGTGCAGATATTCTTTCATGCCAGTCATGCTTCTTGAACATCCACTATCAAGATGCCAAACAGGATCTCTGGCATGTCTCTGCACAAATATAAACTGAGTTAGTTTTTCTTGTGAACCCACTTTCTGGTGGGCTTGGCTTTAATGGCCTTTTTGAACTGGGATATTGATCCATGATCAGTGGTGGTGTGAATGTTGCTTCCACAGATATTGCATCTGGGTGAAGGGGTAGTTTGTTGGGTTGGTATGGTATTTCCTCTTCTAGACTGAATAACATGTTCATGTCCTGAACTGTCATGAGTAGGATCTACACAGATATCACAACATGGATACATCAAACAATCATCAGGGAGATGATCATTGAATCCACAGTGGATGCAAGGTGTGAAAGGTTTAGCTTTCTGCCTTATCTGTTTGGAGCCTGAGGCATAGTTATGAGACTGAGCATTGTGGTAGGATACAACACTTGATGAGACTGTGTAAGATAGATGATCAGAGGTTCTGTGATCATCTTTTTTGCATATCATGCAAAAGAGGATTCTATAACAGTCATCAGTGTTATGTGTTGTATAACTACACAGTTCACATCTCATTTTTGGTTTAGATGTTGCCTTGGATTTGGCAGAACTTGAGGAAGCTGGTTTAATTTCCTTTTCCAAGGGTTGAGTTTTCTTCTCAGATGATTCAATTTTTTCACTCAACTTCCTAACAAGTTCAGCCAACTGATCAAATTTGGAATCAGGGCTGTCAGTGATAACCTCATTTGAGACTGAGGTTGTGGAGTCATCATTTGTGGTAGAGACTTCAGTGAGTGGTCTTTTCAAGATAGTTCTTCCTAAACCAACTTTCTCTCTTGGAGAGTGTTGAGTATACACCAAGGGTGTTAGCTCAGAGATAGGTTTAGCTCACTGAAGAACTTTCAGTGGTGGGAGTGGACTTTGTGATATAGGTTCAGACTCATTAATGGACTCAGGAAGACTAGACTCATCAGTGACTTTCAGGTTCCAAAATTTTGCCAGTGTTAAAGTTTGGCAGTTTGCTATCTGGGTTGACTCTTTCAATCCAGTCACTGGGTTTTGGTGCCATTTCCTTGTTAAAGGATATGCCTGAAGGCAGAAATGCCTTTTCACCATGATTCTCACTTGAGGACTCAGTGGTTTGATCTTCACCAATAATAGCTTTCTTGAGACTCACTGAGTCAAAAACCCTAGGGTTTTTCTGAGTCCACTTATATATCACAACCTTTTCTTTCTTAAGTTCTTCTTGAAGAGCCTGATTTTGTTTTACAAGTTCAGTGTTTTGAATTTGAAGTGTGACAGCCTCAAGTTTTGCTTGTTTTAAAACCAGTAATTCATCTCGACACTTATTTAATTCAAAAGTTAACTTGTTGAATTTTGAAAACAAATTTTGTCTTTGCTCTTCAACAAACTTAAGATCTACATTTAAGTAGTTTCAAAAAGATTGCCAATCAGCATCATCATCCATAGATAACAAAATGTTTACCTTTTTCATGGTGATGTTGACCCATTCTCCATTTCTAGCATGATTTTTTCCAACAGCCATCTTGTTGTCATCAGAAAGTGCCATCAGTGCACTGACCCTTACTTCTTCATCAGAGGAGACATCTTCCTCATCCCAATCATAGGCTTCAGCAACAAGCACCTTGTTTTTGCCTTGAGCAGGTTTGGTAGGTGCAACTTGAGGTACTGAGGGAGTTGTCTCAAGGAGAGCAAGTTTAGATTTTGCTTTTCTGTATTTAGCTTCAAAATCTTTTTGAATGTTTGCATTTTGAAAATGTTGAGTGGATTGAAGCATTTTTGGTTGAAACTTGCTAGTTCCTGAGGAAGAATTACTACCAGAAGGTTTGTATGAAGGATCTGAGGTTGTTTTTGAAAAACAGTCTTTAGCAAAGTGACCCTTTTTGCCACAGTTGAAACATTCAGTGGACTCATTTTCCTTAGCTTTTTGAAAATTGAACTTGTTTCTTTTAATAAAACGTTTTGAATTTGCTAAAAGAGCCCTTTCTTGAAATTTAACTTGAAGATCATTGAGGCACTCATCACTGGTTCTCATATCAACCTCATCATCAGAATCATCTTGAAAATCCTGCACAACACCATTAGAATAGAAGGCAGTGGATATGGGTGAGACAGTCAGGGCCTTTTTGTTTTCTTGAGCCTTTTCAGGGTATAGCCTTGCGATTAAGTTGTCTTCATAGACAGACTTCCCATATATTTGAGGCAACTCAAGATTCTGAATGTGATTAGCATTCCTGAGACCCTGAGAGAAGTTTAACCACTTCTCAGGGAGACTGTTGACAAAGCCAACATTGATCTCATGCTTAGACAGTACTATACCATCATTTGAGAGCTCATTGAGCAAGGTTTTGTATCGGGTATAGGTCTGAGAGAGACTTTCAGATTCTTTGGCCCTGAAAGTGTTATACTCAAGTTTCAGGTCCATGATCCTATTTTCCTTGGTATCTGAGGGACCTTCAAAGCTATGAACCAAGTCAAGCCAAGTTTGTTTGGCTGTAGGACAGTTAATGACTGATTCCATTGTATCGTCAGGGAGACACGATATAATGATGCTTTTCAGGCGTTGGTCCTGATTGACCACCCTTCTCTCATCAGGAGTCCATTGTGCTTCAGGTTTAGGTAAACCTTGAGCAGTCGTTGGGACAAAGGGACCTTCATTGATACACTTGATGTAGCATGGTTCCATACCAGTCAAGTAGCAAAGCATACACTTTTTCCACTTGCTAAATTTTCCAGCTTCTAGTCTAGGAGCGACAGCTGAATAGCTACCTCCCTTTTTGTCAACTAGCTGGGGTACATCGCTATCAGCCATGGTGAGATCTTTTGATTTTAAAAACTGAGCACTCTTTTTGTATGAAAGATTTTGAAAGTTTTACAAATCAAAGGCTCTGATACCACTTGTTGGACCCTTTTACTAGGTTAAAGTTAACTACAAAGTTAATCTAATCAAGTTCCATGGTATAGCAAAGTATCGATTAATTATAAAAGTAAGTAAACGTAGAAGATAAGACACAAAGTTTTTCAACGTTTAATTCTTTATTAGAAATTAATCAAAAGAATTATACCCAAGTGTTTGCGGAATAACACTTGGGATTGAAATGACAAGTATGGTGTACTCCTCACTAAACCCAAACTAGTTTGAGTGACAACTAAGATCCTGCTGAGCTAACTCAAGGATTGTGTTGTTCTTTGGAGAGAGTAAAGATTTGGTTTGTGAATATCTAAGCAGTAAGTGCACAAACGTAATCTTTACCTCTCTCACTTATTCTTTATTTATACACAAGTAATTTCTAACACTTACCTAATGGACAAAAACTACAAGACAATATTACATCATCCTACATTGGACAAAATACATAGGTATTTTGTCCCTGTTACAATTGGCAATTAGTAGTAAAGGACAAGGATGCTTTCTGGTCTTCAGTATTGACACAGGTCTTGGTATTATACTCATTCAGGTAAAGTTGACCTTTGCATGATAAGGACCATCCCTTATCCATTCAAACTTATCCCGCCTAATCCCGCCTTTACTTCAGTCTTCTTATCTTCAGTCTTTGTTCATTCAGTGATCTTAGTTGGTGAGGAGTCATGGAACTCAGTGAGTTATTGTCATCCCTCACTGAGTCCATCATCCTCTTCTTTGGCTCAGGTATCATTCACTGAGAACCGCTTCACTGAATGGTGAACCTTTCTTCATAGATTCGCCCTGAGCGTCTTGAGGATGACTCACTGAACAGCTATGCATTCAATGACTTGTTTGGTGTTCTCGGTTTTCAAACACTTAGGATATTTTATGTTCAAATCCTAGATTAAGGAGTTTGGGTTTTAACAGACCCAACAGCTTTGCATCTTATTTACTATCCTTATTATTGTTTATATTCTTGCTATTTATTATTTACATCCATATCGAAAAATTTCACATAAACTTGAATCAATTATTTTTGAAACTAAATTTTAAGTAAAACTATTTAACCCCTTCTAGTTTTTCACATAGTTGTCGCAACGACATGACTTTATGACTAAAACAACAAAAAACTATTTAGTTTAAGATGAATGGAAGGTTGGTTGAATACCTTATGAAAACGGGCTTCTGGATCTTTGTTGAATACCTGATGATCAGATATTGTTCGAAGAAGATTAGAGTTGTTTGCTTGATGATAGATTTAGGGTTGTTGTTGCCGAGATTTTTTTTGGTGAGAATGGTGTTTTTTAAATTTTGATTGTTGATGGTTAGCTGTAAACGATGAAAGAATAAATGGTGCCTGTAAAACTGCCGAAGATAGCTCAATTAAAATCCCGTAATTTTAGCTTAATTCAAAATGTAGTTACATGAGGTCCCTATATTGTAGCTAAATTCGCAAATGAGCATTAAAGCATGACACTAGTGAATATGAAAGTTTTAACACAAACATTCAAATGCTCTAGTTGAGGCTTTCGTTGTTTTTTAAAAGCATCCCAAGTTTGAACCTTGGGAGCTCTATTTTTAAGTCCCACGTCAAAAATCCAAATTTTAGTGTAGTGCTGGATGTGTCGAAAATACTTCAGAAATCGTTTTTTGAAGTTGATGAAAGAGGAACGGAAACTGCTGCTAGTAGTGTACTATGTGGAAGGACGAAGAAGTATTGTGCTAGAAAGACGATAAACCTCCACCACGAAGTTTTGTGGCTGACCACCCATTCATGTTCATGATAAGAGAAGACTCTTCCCAAGCTGTTCTATTTGTCGGAGTCGTTCTCAACCCTCTAGTAACTAGATGTTTTCCTTACTCCTTAACCATATTGATCCATCCTTTAATTCCATGCTCAATGAATTTAATATATGGATTGTACTACTTTAATTATATTTGAATAATTTGTTTTCATATTAATTGGAATACCATTGAAACAATTCTTGAACCATAATATGTCCTCGATTCGTAATTTAAATGTTGGAACTTTGAGGAATTTGGCAAAGTTTTCATGAGGATTTAACACACATATAAATAGAGCAAAACTACAACTAGTTGATGCAGCAACTAAATGTAAGTGATTCAAAACACATGGTACAAGTCTTTTAACAAGAAAACAACTACTAAATGTAAGTGATTCAAAGCACATGGTAAGTCTTTAACAAGAAAACAACTATATGTTGACTAAGTAAAAACGTCCCTAATAGAATGAATCATGTTGTGTGCTCTCCTATTTGCCAACTCGAGTGTTACTGCTCTGCCATCGTCATTTTGTTGTTACCATTCTCTGGTGGTTAACAACACGAGACTGCGTCAAATCCTGGGATTCGTTACGCATGAAGCTTGCAGAGAATTGAGCGCGTAAACATGTTTTAAGGACAGGGAGTTTGGTCCCGTGCGGAGCTCTTTAATGGTTTTGTTGCCATCTACATATTAGTCCTTAACGTTAAAGGTTGCGGGTTTACAAAGTTGGATGTTCAGGTCCATCTTTACTAATGTTATTAGTACGTTGTCATTAATGTGTGAAACAATATGATATGTTATCTCAATCATTTACTTACTGGAGGGTGTGTATATAACGTCTTAAACTAGATGCATAAAGTCCAACATTAAATGCTCGTTCTTCTAATATTCTTTGTTCCCAGTCTCATGATTCCATGAAAAGAAACCGAAAATTTATGAGAGGGGTTTAAATTCGCGCATACTTCACCTGCCAATCTGCCATATTACCATTGATGTGTGTCTTGTTAGACCTCAAGAACACTATTAGTTACTATGAAGAGATTCAGCATTGTCCGCCGTTCAAATTACGGAGAAAATATTTTTGATAATCAAGGGATCGAGTGCTAAACTGTTTTTGAGTTACAGAGTATTATTTTACATGTTTTAAGGCCTTTAAAACAATTCACCGTGAAAATTAAACAAAGAAAGCATGAAAAAATTTAAAGCCGCAAGAGTCTATGCTTAATTGCTTATATTATGACAGTCTGTCATGGACATGTATGATACTATGATGTATCAAATGAAAACAAAACAAATATGAATAAATATCGCAAAAATTAAACATAATAAGTCGAGCCATAATAAGATCCCCAACTATGAGGCTTTCAAAATTGATCTTGACCATCTATAATAGTGAACCGGGCAAATGTGCCACCTTTAGGAACCGGTTACCATTTCATAGGTAGGGTGCATACTCCATAGAAAGGAACCTGTTACTATTCCATTAGCAAATGAACCAAACACCGACAGATAATCGTCATTATAGTAAAACTGTTCATAACCGGTCATTCAGTGATCAACATTTAAATTATCAATCGTCGTAGAACCATCATTCCCTTCTGGCATACCGCCCCTCTCACATAAAAAAAGAGTTACCCCTTTCATCACATATCCTGAAGCTAGCCCTACAATCATATAATAAAATCTGATCAACTGTTGCAGTGGGTGAAGTTAATTAGTTCCTCATCTCAGCAACTTTTCCAAACCGACAGAAATCATCCAAACTTTTATTTGAACCGCTCATCGAAACCTTTTCCAGCAGGGGAGATGTTCAATGCTAGTTAACACATACAATGACTCCTCAGTCCTCACCACATCCAACAAACATTGCAAACTTGCAATGCAATCTAACATTTCTTCTTACTTGACCTCACATCTTATTCTTCAAAAGCTTGTTCCGTGACCAGCTTCGTAAACTTGTTACCAAACTTGATAATCTTACACATAAATAAACTACCACCCAAAAGGCTTCAGCTCGTTTTGGCAAGGAGGGTTTATTTAGGTACATTTCAACAAGCTTTGAATCACATAATCACAGGAAAAATAAACCCAATGCATTTAAAGTGCTTCACCTTAAAAGTAATTTGGAATCCAGAGTTAAAGCAACAGTTCACTAAAATTAAACCAGTTTTAATTACTACATAACTTATATAATTTTCAATGACTGACCATATCATCAAGAATCTTGGCAATCATCAAACACAACTAACTCCGCATATGTCAACAGCAGGCTTTATGATAGCATGCAAACAACGGAAAAAACACATAATGACATAACAGCAAGAAGATTCATCCTAAGTAAACCTCACAATTCGGCTCCTATGCTTCTTTACTATCTCTATCATAGCTTCACTATATGCAACCTCCTCTTTATCTTCAAAATCATTCACATCAAATTTCATAAAACTATCAATATCATCATCAAGGAGATCATTCCTCCCAAACAGAAACAGAGTTACTTCCTTCATGTTGTACCCTGATACAGGCAATTTCAGCAAAGGGATGTAACACTTACTTATCCTATGAGGAATACGTTTGAGTGACTTTTTCAGTTCCCTAGCTTCAGATAAGTTCCTCATCTCAGAAACTTTTTCCCCATCAAGAGAAACTCTCCCCTTTTGACCTGGATCTGTAATGGAAACATCTTGTAACAATGGCAAATTGGTGATGGGTTTCATCAACAACCTAAACTTCACAAAAGCATCCTCCAAACATTGAAATGCAATCCGAAGTTTCTTGCTATATAACTCCATATCTTCTTCTTCTTCTTCTTCTTCTTCTTCTTCTTCTTGACCATTTGCATTAACATATAATTCCTTGTTAGGAAAAACTGAATTTGGTGAAAGAAATATAAATGAATCGACGACTCTGCCTCCAAACTTAATCTTCCACTTGAACAACAAATGATTGTTATCAAAGGAAGATGGAACTTGGATACATAGAGATTTCACTTTTCTAAAATTCTTCAAACACCTAATAGCAGACCAATAGGGACCCAATGAAGCAGGAGTATCAGTGGAGATCAATTCCTCAGTAGGAGGGTCAGCAAGAGGATCAGTAAAGGAAGTGAAGGAAACTGTGTCGACTTGACGGACAATCCTCCCGATACGTTTGGAAACGAGTTCGCAAAGGCACAAGGTTTTGAAATCGACTAATTTGCTTAGAATTTGAAGTACGATTTCATCTGGTAAACAACTGAATGAAGAAGAATCATCTGCCACATCGTATTTCTTGTTATTCTTCATCTCTCTTATGACGATGATCGATAATCAATTTGTGGGATATTGGAAGATGAAATCCTAGCCAGTCTCCTTTGCACTATGACTTTATGTAGCTGTAGATTGAAACACAATACAAGTTAGAAATAAAACCAATAATGTCACGTGAAATAATCAACTGTAAGTCTGTAACAGTACAAGTTGCATGAAATAGTCTGTTTTCTATATATATCAGAAAACTTATTTTTTAATAAAACATTCAATAAGCGGTCATATGATTTAGCCTGTATAGCCTTTTTTAACGTCACCACCAAACCACTTATCTTACTCTGCACGTCTTCTAAAACCCCTTACTTCTTTGAAACAGTAAATTTTTAACTTTATCTTATCTTTTCTACAAGTATGATATCAAGAGACGCACACATCAGGGAGTGTTTGAGATAGCTTCTTATGTTATATAAAAATAATCAAATAAAGAGTTTGACATAAACAAACTCCAAGACTGATTTTTAAAACTCTGTGTTTTCTCCTTGAATAATCATATAAAGAATTTGCCAATTTGGGTTAGCAATCCCAAACACCCCCTTTGTCCGAATTCTGCAATTACACAAATGGCTGTTGCTTACGAACCTTTGACGAAAAAGACCTCAGAACAATCATCAATTCATCTGCTCCTGGAAGCTATGCGGCTGCTTTGAACAATAAACCTGAGAATCTGAGACGAAAAATTACAAATGGCTGTTGGTTGAGAATCTGAGACGAAAAAGACCTCGAACAATCTTCAATTCATCTGCTCCGGGAAGCTATGTGGCTGCGTTGAACAATAAACCTAAACCAAAACCAAATTAGCTTAGAAGTGAATGGATTGTCTGGTAGGTAGATTCCCGTTTTTCGTAAGGACATAACCTAGCTAAGGTTTTATCATCAAAACTAATTATTTGATTTGAAAAGATACCATAGGATGTAAAGATGGATTTAATTACCATAATTACCATAATGCAACAAACTTATAACTTCACATTATGTAATCAGAACTGAGAAAACGGACAATGAAAAAACAACAAATAATTGAACTAAGAATAAAAGTAGCTCGATCAGAAAAATGACAAGTGCGAAATCATAAGCATGAAAAAACAACCTTAATTTAGACAATTCAAAAACACATAGTAAATAAGTTATAACAAGTGATTGCTTATTTACATCTACAATATACATTAAAGCAACAATGAACAACCAATGCTTAATCTAAAACGGGTAAACAGAGTGGGAAGTCGAGACTTTTTGGCTTTGATGTACGCGGCCTAACGGGTAATCCCATGACCGTTTTCAAACTTTTCCATGGCCATCCCAAGTTGTTCACCCAACGAGGCTTGAACGTGGCCTCTTATGAAACTTTAGGGTTGTTAACGCTTACTATACTGCCTCTAACTTTATTTTTTTCAAACGGCAAATTTTTTACTCTACAGACCATCTATCTTACATACGTCTCCAAATGAGACTTGAACCTACAAGCTCTTGGCCAAAGGGCTTTTGTAGTTTTTGCCTCTAATAATAAGTTCTAAAACATAAGGGATTGCTGCTTCCTAAGCATACAGTAAATTGTCTTGATACACACACATTATTCAACTACACAAATACAATTTACAATATACATTTAACAACAACAACAAATACAACAAGGGTTTTTATAAATTTACTTAAAAAATAATGAGGTTCAGGTATGCCGGAAAGTCAAACCTCCTGCGAAGGACAGCCGGTCAACGGCACCGGCGACAATTGATTTCCGTACTTTCATAGTGTGTCTGTGTGTGTGTGTCAAGTGCGTTTGGTATATACTCGGATTTTTTATTTTTTATATGTTAATAAGGATCCAATAAGAAGAGGTTATAGAAGCTTTTAGTAAGCGAATATTTTTTATTTTTTATATGTTAATAAGGATCCAATAAGAAGAATAATTAAAATAAAAAGGGTAAGAAGTAATTCTAGCCACACATTTTTATATGGGAGGAAAAATTTGAATGAATATGCATCCATTTTTGTATGTGCATCTAGAATGTGTGGTTGTGGTTACTTCTTATCCTTCCTATTTTAATTATTCTTCCTATTTGATCCTAACTCATTTAAATATATGTATATCATCTAAAATTCTAAATACAAATTTTGAATGAATGATGATGTACAAATTTAGGGGTGGCAATTCGGGTCAGGTTCGGGTTGGTGAGTTCGATTTGACAGGTTGGCAGGATAGAAAACCTTAACTCGGACCTGACACATTAAATAATGAGCCACCTATGTCACTCCTAACCTGTTTATACTTAACCTGAACTTGACCCATTTAACTTATATATATACTTGGGTTGATAGGTTAAATAGGTTACACGTGTTTAATAGGTTAAAGAGGTTTTAAGTTGACCCATGTAACCTGTTTGTAGACTAAAGTTAGCACATTAAATAGGTTAAATGGGTTTGTGGGTCGACCCGTTTAACCCATTTAACCCGTATAATAAAATATAAATAAATTTTAATTTAAGAAAAAATCTTAAACGGATTAGCGGGTCGACCCGTTTAATTTATTATTCCCAACCCAAACCTGACGTGTTTAATAAACGGGTTAGATGGGTCGACCCAAACCCGACCCGAATTCTATTTAGACTCAACCCGAAACTGTTAATTTTCGTGTCGATTTCAGGTCAGCTTTCGTGTCAGGTCAGAAATTGCCACCCCTAATGTACAATACAATTAAAATATGTTTTTTAAATGGCCCCTTTATATCAGTAGTTTATCAAAATGAATTTCGCCCTTATTTTTTTTTATAAAAATGAACTTTTACATATTAGCTCATTAGGTTGATATCAGGACACACGACCTCTTACAAGACTAAAAAGTAAAAATGGAGTAGTCTATCCTTTTAGGCGACCTCTTACGCGACTAAAGAACTTTACATGACCTCCTAGACGACTAGAGCACCTTAGGCGACTAAAAACACCCCAGGCGACCTTGTATCTAGGTGTCTAAAAGCCGGCGACTAAATATAGACATTCATTGTTCAAGTTTGGTGGAATCAAGTGTAAGAGTAATAATTTACGGACTTATTTGTTTTCTTGCATCCACAATATCAACACCAAATCAACAAACACATTCCATTGATATTGAAAAAACAAAAACAAAAAGTGGGTCACTTATATTGAAGTGTGTCGTATAGGGATGGAAAGGTAGAAGTGGAGTAGTGGACCCATTTTCTATGCATATGCTACACGTGTGAGTTGATGACTAAACTGTATGGATAGTGCCTATACAATGCAAAGACCATTTTCATAAACTCATGTTTTTAGTTCATTCTTGTAAATTCAGTGACTATTTAGTCATGTTTCATAATTACCTTTTTAGTTACTCTTGTATGGTACGCCATACGGCTTGTTAGTGCCCTATGGTGCTATCCTATGATACCAGTCAGTACTCTCCTTTGCATTATAGCGCATTATGTCAAATCCATCAGTCAAGCCATCGAGCATTTTACCTTTTTCACATGGCAACGGTTTGGGGTTTAGAAAAAAGGAGTTATCATGTAAAAAAAAAAAAAAAAAAAAAAAAAAAAAAAAAAAAAAAAAAAAAAAAAGACGTTGGGGTTTAAAATAAAATATAACGCGATTGGCAACCAAACCTTGAGACATAGTGGTGAAAATGATTAAGATTTGAAGACGCGTGTTGAACTCTTGTATCATGACAATGAAGGAAAAAGTTCCCCACATACAAATTTTCATCACAACGAAGTCAAGTTAAAAAAAAATGTGAACTTAAAAAGGTGAGGTGATATTAGTAGTGTGGTTTGTTAAAGGCGGGCGGACGAGCATCCAAGACCTCAAAGGCCTCGTACCTACGTTTAGCAATATTACATAAAAATATAAAATACTTAATGGAGATATTAAGCAAATTGTGTTAAATATGAAATTTTCATGCTTTTGTTGGGTAGAATGTGTTTCTAAGTTTTAATTGTCTAAAAAAAATAGGGCCCATAATAGCCTTGTACGGCCGCTCATATCAAATTCATTGGGCCGCAAAAGAAGTCTTGGTAGACTATGTAGATATAGTTAGCCAAAAGCCAAAGTTGAGGCTTTTTCTTTGAAAGAAACAACATGTCGTGTCTTGTCCTATTTCTCTTTACCCACTTCATCTTTTAACAATTGTTGTAAATTTATAATATAATAAAGTTACATGTGTTGATGCTTTTACTATAGTTGGTGACCGGAGGCACGCATAAAAAAAAAAAAAAAAAAAAAATGCGATAGATACGTTGTAGATGTCTACATTACCAAGTTACAATTTTAGGTTGGTTATAGAAATTCTCGCTAGAAGTAGCTAATTTATACGTAGATTGGTATCACACATTCACACTACATGACTACAACAACAAAATAGGAAGGGAAAAAGAAAAGAAAAAAATGCCCCTTTCATCACATATCCTGAAACTGGCAAATATAAAAGCAGGACATAACACTTGCTAGCCCTACAATCATATAGCGGGTGAGGTTAATTAGTTCCTCATCTCAGCGACTTTTCTACGATGACAGAAATCATCCAAACTTTTATTTGAACCGGTCATCAAAACCTTTTCCAGCTGGGGGAGATTTTCAATGCTAGTTAACACATACAATGACTCCTCCTCAGTCCTCACCACATCCAACAAACATTGCAAATTATCAATGCAATCTTACATTTCTTCTTATTTGACCTCATACTTCTTCTTCAAAAACTTGTTCCATTACCAGCTTCATAAACATGCTCGTTGTGGCAAGGAGGGTTTATTTTGGTACATTTCAACAAGCTTTGAATCACATAATCATATCAATCAATTTTAGAAAACCCAATAAACTAAATTACGGTAAAAATAAACCCAATGCATTTAAAGTGCGTCACCCTAAAAGTAATTTAGAATCTAGAGTTAAAGCAACAGTTTACTAAAACCAGTTTTAATCACTACATAACTTACATAATTTTCAATGACCACCATATCATCAAGAATCTTGGCAATCTTCAAACACAACTAACTCCACATATGTCAACAACAGGCTTTATGATAGCATGCAAACAACGGAAAAAACACATAACAGCAAGAAGAGTCAGCCTAAGTAACCTTCACGATTCGGCTCCTATGCTTCTTTACTATCTCTATCACAGCCTCGCTATACGCAACCTCCTCTTTATCTTCAAAATCATTCACATCAATTTTCATAAAACTATCAATATCATCATCAAGGAGATCATTCCTCCCCAACAGACGCAGAGTTACTCCCTTCATGACGTACCCTGATACAGGCAATTTCAGCAAAGGGACGTAACACTTACTCCACCTACGAGGAATATCTTCAAGTGACTTTTTCAGTTCCCCAGCTGCAGATAAGTTCCTCATCTCAGCAACTTTTTCCCCATTAAGAGAAACTCTCACCTTTTGATCTGGATCTGTAATGGAAACATCTTGTAACAATGGCAAATGGGTGATGGGATACTTCAACAACCTAAACTTCATAACAACATCCTCCCAACATTGAAATGCAATCCGAAGTTTCTTGCTATATAACTCCATATCTTCTTCTTCTTCTTCTTCTTCTTCTTGACCATTTGCATTAACATATAATTCCTTGTTAGTAAAAACTGAATTTGGTGAAAGAACTATAAATGAATCGACGACTCTGCTTCCAAACTTAATCTTCCACTTGAACAACAAATGATTGTTATCAAAGGAAGATGGAACTTGGATACGTAGAGATTTCACTTTTCTAAAATTCTTCAAACACCTAATAGCAGACCAATAGGGACCCAATGAAGCAAGAGTATCAGTGGAGATCAATTCCTCAGTAGGAGGGTCTGCAAGAGGATCAGTAAAGGAAGTGAAGGAAACTGTGTCGACTTGACGGACAATCCTCCCGAAACGTTTGGAAATGAGTTCGCAAAGGCACAAGGTTTTGAAATCGACTAATTTGCTTAGAATTTGAAGTACGATTTCATCTGGTAAACAACTGAATAAAGAAGAAGCATCTGCCACATCATATATCTTGTCATTCTTCATCTCTCTTATGACGATGTTCAATAATCAATTTTGTGGGATATTGGAAGATGAAATCCTAGCCAGTCTCCTTTACACTATGACTTTATGTAGCTGTAGATTGGAAACACAATACAAGTTAGAAATAAAACCAATAATGTCACGTGAAATAATCAACTGTAAGTCTGTAACAGTACAAGTTGCACAAAATAGTAAGATTGGGCATGCTTCTACTCGCTGTTTGATTTTTATCGTGTTTTGATAATTCAAATCACTAAACATAAGGACATTCTCACTCTTTTATCAGATTATTTAAACATAATAGTCTGTTTTCTATAAATTAGAATATCAGAAAACTTATTTTTTAATAAAACATTCAATAAGCGGTCATATGATTTAGCCTGTATATCCTTTTTTAACGTCACCACCAAACCACTTATCTTACTCTGCACGTCTTCTAAAACCCCTTACTTCTTTGAAACAGTAAATTTTTAAGTTTATCTTATCTTTTCTACAAGTATGATATTAAGAGACATACACATCACTGACATCAGGGGAGTGTTTGGGATAGCTTCTTATGCTTTATAATTATAATCAAATAAAGAGTTTGACATAAACAAACTCCAAGACTGATTTTTAAAACCACATTTTTTCTCCTTGAATAATCATATAAAGAATTTGCCAATTTGGGTTAGCAATCCCAGACACCCCCTTTGTCCGAATTCTGCAATTACAAATGGCTGTGGGTTACGAACCTGAGACGAAAAAGACCTCAAACAATGTTCAATTCATCTGCTCCAGGAAGCTATGTGGCTGAATTGAACAATAAACCAAAATCAAATTTAGCTTAAAAGTAAATGGAGCGTTTGGTAGGTAGATTCCGTTGTTTCATAAGGACATAACCTAGCTAAGATTTGATCATGGAAACTAATTATTCGACTTGAAAAGATACCATAGGATGTAAAGGCTAATTTAAATTACCATAATGCCACAAACTTATAACTTCACATTGATTATGCAATCAGAAATTTGAAAACCAACAATGAAAAAACAACTTCAAATAATTGAAATAAGAATAAAAGTAGCTCCATCAGAAAAATGACAAGTTTGAAATCATAAGCATGAAAAAAACAACCTTAATTTATACAATTCAAAAACACATAAATAAGTTTTAACAAGTGATTGTTGATTTACATCTACAAATATACATTAAAGCAACAATGAACAACCCAAGTCCATCCCAAGTTGTTCACCCAACGAGGCTTAATCTAAAACGGGTAAACAGAGAGGGAAGTCGAGACTTTTTGGCTTTGATGTACGCGGCCTAACCGATAATCCAATGGCCGTTTTAGGACTTTTCCATGGCCATCCCAAGTTGTTCACCCAACGAGGCTTGAACCGTGGCCTCTTACGAGACTTTAGGGTAGTTAACGCTTAATTTTCTTCCTATAACTTTTTTTTTTTTTCCAATGGCAAATTTTTTTACAATGGGCTGAGCATTGGTCTGTAACCGACCCGACCCGACAAAACCGAAAACCGTAAAAAACCTAAACCGGAACCGAACCGAATATGGTCGGTTTGGTTCGGTTTTGTGTCGGGTCCGTCGGTTCAGTTCGGTTCATGTGTGTTTGTCTGTGTTTTTGTCGGTTTTGGGCCGAACCGAACTGACCCGAAAATCATGGAAAACCAAAACCGAAACCAACCCGACGAGCTGTCAGGTCGGCTCGGTTTTTGTCGGTTCGGTCGGTTTTGTCAGTCCGGTTCGGTTTTGAACCTTCCACTCCAATGAGACTTGAACCTACAAGCTCTTGGCCAAAGGGCTTTTGTAGTTTTCGCCTATAATAAGTTCTAAAACATAAGGGATAGCTACATATTATTCAACTACACAAATACAATTTACAATATATACATTTATTTAACAACAATAACAATAACAATAACAAGGGTTTTTATAGATTTACTTAAAAGATAGTGAGGTTCAGGTGAACAGGGAAGTCAAACCTCCGGCGAAGTACAGCCGGTCAACGGCACCGGCGACAATTAATTTCCATAATTTCATAGTGTGTGTGTCAAGTGTGTTTGGTATATATTCGGTTTGGGAATATTGGGTTGTGTGTTTGGTTAGGAGGTTATAAAAGCTTTTAGTTATGGGAAAATTCCAAAGCCAAAATTGAATTTGTGTAAACAATTAAGTCCGAATTTTGCAAATTTCAATTTTTGATCATCGACAGTGTTACTACGCGACTCCATTTATAATTGGACATGTGACATGACAAAAAGTATCATTTCAATCATTTGGCGGCACACTTGTCATATTTTGAATAGGGTCGTCACATTTGTCTTCTTCGACCAGCGGCTGTGCGACTATGCGACCCATTCAAAATATGACAAGTGTGTTACTAAATGATTAGGATGGTACGTTTTGTCATGCCACGTGTCAACTTTTTAATAGGGTCGCGCAGTAGCACGGTCGCACATGATCAAAATTAGAATTTGCAATATTCTTGACTACATTGTGGACACAAATTCAATTTTTGGTGGTTTTTTTTTTTTTTTTGGAATTTTCCGACTTGTTAGTGCCTTATGGCGTGATATCGTGACATCAGCCAGTACTGTCCTTTGTGTTATAGGGCATTGCGTCAAATCCATAAGTCAAGGCATCGAGCTTTTTACTTCTTTTTTATCATATGGCAGTCCAAATTGAGGGGCAAAAAAATAATAATAAAAATAAATAATAAAATAAAAAGTCGGGTTTAAACTAATAGGCGTTGGGGTTTAAAAAATATTATAACTCGATTGTCAATCAAACTGCGAGCTTAGTGGTGAAACTGATGAAGATTTGAAGACGCGTGTTAAACTCCTTTGTATCATGACAACGAAGAAAAAAGTTTTCATCCAAATGAAGTGAAGTTAAAAATTTGTGAACTTATAAAGGTGAGGTGATTTGATTTGTTATAGGCAGGCGATCAGACCTCAAATTTTAAAGGCCCCAAATTCGTACTTACGTTTAAAAATATCACATAAAATACTTAATGGATTATCAATGATTAGTGATATTAATTGCAAATGATCGATATTTTTAGAGCAAATTTTGGTACTATCCTAACGTGTTTCAAGTTTTAATCGTCTAAACAAAATAGGGCCCATAATTGCCTTGTGCGGGCTGCTCATATCAAATTCATAAGGCCGCAAAAGAAGTCCGGGAAGATTAAATGTACATAGTTAGCCAAAAGCCCAAACTGAAGCTTATATTCAGTTGTGGCGCGAGAGTCTTTGAAAGAAACAGCTTATTGGTGGCTTTCTCCTATTTCTCTTTGTCCATTTCATCTTTTAACAATTTTTGTGGTAAATTTATAATAAGGGATTAAGTCATAGAATAGCAACGAACTTTCTTCATTATTTCGCTTTGGTACGTGAACTAATTAAAAGATGTGCA
Organism: Artemisia argyi; assembly: GCA_030686995.1. Taxonomy (NCBI): domain Eukaryota; kingdom Viridiplantae; phylum Streptophyta; class Magnoliopsida; order Asterales; family Asteraceae; genus Artemisia; species Artemisia argyi. The sequence goes on from CM060677.1 coordinate 186,659,797, forward strand.
ATAGCAATTTCATAAGTGTTTCAATCTGCACATTTTGATGATGTGTCGCATAATAAATGGTGACACGTGGCAGACTTTAAGATATGACATGTCATCAAAATGTGCAGATTGGAACACGTATGAAAGTTCGTTGCTATTGACATCTTTTAATTAGTTCACGTATCAAAATGAGACAATGAAAATTTTTTGTTGCTATTCTATGACTTAATCCGTTTATAATATAATTAAGTTACATTTGTTGATGCTTTTACTATAGTTGGTGAACAGATGCACACCAAAATCCAAAATGCAATGCAATAGATACGTTGTTTGCTGCAGATTTTCAAGTTAGATGTACAATTTCATTAAATTTTTATGTTGGTTAGAGAAATTCTCACTAGAAGTAGCTAATTTATCCATAAATCGGTATCCCACTACAACAATAACAGAAAAAAACACTTCTTTTTAGCATGGTGCTTTACTAAGTCAGAAACTTGTTACGCGTCAGTGACATTCTTTAGTAACGGCCAACACTTGGCATCGCAACACTTAACATTCTTTAGTGGCATTCTTTACACAAAATACATCGCACACAAAATTATATGTAAAAACCATTGGTTCATCTAGCGAATGGCTAAATAATTTGCAAACAAACATCAACGTTGTGACCGACACTAACTGTAAGTAAGCACATACTCAGACAGGCAGACTATGACTGTTAATTAAAATAGCATCATAATGTAAAGAAAAACAGGAGGGTTATTCACCTTCATGTGAATTACATATGCCTAAACATGAATTATTCGCCTTCATGTGAATTACAAGTTATCAGTCCTAACCGCACCCTACAATGAGGGTGACAATGGCACAATTAACAAACTAGTTACCTGAGCCAGTCAAAAATGGGTTGTAGAAGTCGTAACCAGAGCAAGTTAGGGGTGATCATCGGTCGGAAACCGGACCGGACCGGCCAAGACCGGACCGGACCGAAGACCGAGAACCGGAAAACCATAGACCGAGACCGGACCGAATATGGTCGGTCCGGTCTCGGTCCGGTCTCGGTCCGGTCGGTCTTCGGTCGGTCCGGTCCAATTAGGCAAGTTTTTTCGGGTTTTTGGTCGGTCCGGACCGGACCGGACCGGACCGACAGGACCGAGACCGAATTTGGCAAAAAGCTTAGACCGAGGACCGGACCGAATGTGGTCGGTCCGGTCCGGTCGGTCTCGGTCCGGTCGGTTTTGTCGGTCGGTCCGGTCCGGCCGGTCCGTTTGCTCAGCCCTAGAGCAAGTAGCACCCTCGGCCCTACGCACCATCCCGCTATTGTGACCTTTGTCAGGATCAGACCAACCATCTACATTACCAAAAGATATACAGTAGTATTTATTCAGATTATGCATACATAATCAAGAAGGATAACTGAGAAGAAACAAAGTGAATCAAACTAATATCATAGGTGGCAAAAATGACATTTAGGCCTTTATTTCGTTTGGGTCGGGTCTAGTTGAGTTGACCCCCACAAACACTTTTTCTGCCATGTTCTAAAATGTAACACTTTGGGCAACTATTAACAGTCGATGGTAAGATAAATTGTTAATCGAGATGAAATACAGTCCAAATCGACCTCTTCACAGGTAAACAGATCAAGATTGTCACCTCTACTTAACATCTATCTAAAATCATAATAAAAAATAATAACGAAAGGATAAAGTAAACAGATCAGGATAAGCTAAGGTGGTTAACCTTGTCTGGTGGTTCAATTGCAATCTGGTGGGAAGAGCGACTCAATGTCCTGACAAAGCCTTTGGTGAAGACCTATTATGTAAACAAAATAATACAAACAATTGTAATTGAAAAGCATCTTTCCACCTTTGAGGTCATTAAACTAGGTTTTTTTTTTTTTTTTTTTAAAGTTAAGAGTCAGATGTTAATACTTTGATAGGGTGTATTGAATACTAACCTTTCATAGTTTCATCACGAAGCCTTGAAATGTGAGAAATATCAGATGAAGCTATGTCTAACTCCAAATCTCGTCCCAGACCTGTGCATCAAAAATCACAAAAAAAAAAAAAAAAAAAAAAAAAAAAAAAAAAAAAAAAAAAAGAAGATAAAAAGATAAAGAGAAAGTGAGATACCCATTCTTTCTACTATGGGTACATTCAGTTACTAAAAGTTAAAAACATATCATGCCAGTTGGCACCAATTTCACAACCAAAACAAAAAAGATAAAGAGAAAGTGAGATACCCAAGTTTATAAATGATATGTTAAGCGAGTAGCATTCCAATTTCACAACAAAAAACACATTCAAGGAAGAATGAAAACCTGTGACAAGCCTTTGGATTGTTTTTAACCTGATAACTTTCTGGTTATAGAGATCTGCACACAAACACAAATGTTACTGAAGAAAGTAACTAAAACCTAATCCTAATTAGTGTGCAAACAATACCAAGTTAGTAGTATAAGGATGTGATGAATGTACTAACTCGTATTTTAACCTTAATTACAATTTACAAACAAATGAGAACATGGAAGACGGACTAACCATCCACAGTTTTATATATGGTTCTCAGGCAAGACAAGTAATGTACTGCAAGTGCTTTTGTACCTGGATAAAGGATAAAGAACCAAGACATCATACACAGAAAATAAACCATAAACGAAAAATGAAAGAGTTCATATGATGCAGGCAGCATATATATATGACCATAAGAGACCGAAATACTATAAGTTGTGGGAACGAATACATGTGTATTGTATTTAGATTGATTTGGAAAAACGAACCTATAGCAATGATAACAATATGTTTTTCAGAATAAACATATCTAGGAAGATGTATGCATGATGCAATCCCTTTGACCCATTTCATTTTTCAGCTAAATTTTATCCCCTTGTATAAACTTTAACTTTTTACCAAAGACAGTCTACTTTAACAAAATGGGCCTATAGTGCCAGAATTGTTTCGACATTACAAGATGCAATAGGGAGTATAAATAATGGGTTACAATTAGAATAACTCTTTAACCGAAGACAAACCATTTTTAGGATGAAAATGCCAGAATTGTATCTGAGATTACGAGTGGAATAACTGAAACTGTTACACGTATTATATAGCAGGTTGCCTAATGTTTTTAGTAGCAGATGCAACAGGAAACACAAAGAAGGGTTCAATCAGTCATAACCAAATCAAGAAACATACCTAATGGTTCTTGATTGGTAAGAACAAACTTGCACAGTGTTCTTGCTCCATCAGAACTATTGCAAATTACTTCAGCCAGGTAGGTGCCAAGATTTCCTTCTTCGATGGCCTCTATGGTCATGTAGAAGTGGTAACCCTTGCCAAATTTCAAGTAACTGCATACTACAAACTCGAAATCATGGAGGTTGTTGTGTTCGCCCTTCTTAACATGCTAACAAACATAAATTTGTTTATATGTTACACCACAATGAGAAAAACATAGAGAGTCTCAAAAGCTGAAAGCATGTGGAATAGAACCATACCATCTCACAGGCATTGTTGAAGGCATTAATAGCAAAGTTACCAATAACGCTGACAATTGGATGATCAACTTCAATTGTCTTTCTCTCTTCCTCAACAGATATGGAATTTAGAAGGTCAACGTCGGGCTGCCAGTTAAAACGCATGAAAATGTGTCATGAAATATGTAAATGAGAATACACATCAAAACAAAAAGAGAAATGAAACATACAGTCTCTTTATCAAACTTTATAAATTCCATCCAGATTTTCTCCTCATTTTCTTTAGGGAGATTCGTGTTTGGATCATTTGCGAGTAGCATACCTGCTGAAAGAGAAACTTACCAATTAAAGTTTTAACACATTTGTGAACAAACAAAGAACACCCGTAGACACACACATGAGCATGCCAAACCAATAACAAAGACAGATTCTGCCTTGTTTTCTTTAGCAAAGAAGTAATATCAATGAATAAGAAAATGAGCAAACAAAAAAACAAAAAAAAAAAATGAATACCATTTCCCAACACCACATTCCGATCTACCAAGGGGATGGGGGTTGCTTGATTTGGGACCTCCTTCACAGTCTCGTTTCCTTTCACTTGAGGGATCCTATGAATATCAGGAGAAATAAGACCTTCCTTGGGAAACTTGCATATGTACTTACCCGACTGAATATAAGACCAAACAACAAAAACCAAATCAGCATATGATATTTTTAAGATGGAGGATATTATTGTCATTAGGAGGTAGGCAGTCATAACTCTAGTTGAAAAATACTAGTCACGAAATGGTGCAGTGAAATCATTTTGATTTCTAACCTGGTAAGCATTATAAAAGTTAAATTAACATAATCTGGTAAACATTATCAAAGTTGCAACAATTCAGGTAATCTGGTAACATCTTCAAAATTTCAACTTCGGTCACTTTGAATTTATGTTCAATAATTTTTATTTTTAATTATTACTGTATTATTTTTTTTAAACCATATTCAGGGACAATTCATTTATACAATGTTTGGCGAAACATATTTTTGCAAATCCGAATAAGAAAAGAACAATATTTGTTGGCCAATATGCTGGAAGGATAAAGAAAATGAATAACCCTAGAGAGAATCGAAAGAAAGTTCAGCTAAACCACTTTAGACAGCAACAGACTGATGACTAAAACAATGAAATTAATAATAAGCATAGCTAACGATAACTATTCTTACCTTCTCCTTTGAAATCCACCTGAGCCAGTAGTTTGTATACTCCATCTTATTCCTGTTCACCAAAATCACAATGTAAAATCAATAAAAAAAAAAAACAAAGATAAACCACTGAGATATTTATATTGTGCGAAAATATAGTGATAGAAAGTAGGCTAACGTGCAGACTTGTGTTTATGTCGTTTTAGGCCCTTTTAGAATTTAATGAACAGTGAAACAAGCTTGCTTTGACAGATACAGAAACGTAAAACTCAAAAAATTGTTTTATAAAATTTTAAAATGCATATATGAAAAGGCATGGGAACATACTTTCTCCAGATAAAAGGATGATCCTTCATCCTCTTGCGGTAGCGAGCAACAATATGAATCACGTTCTCAACTGAATCCATTATGAGTTTAGAATCCTTGTTAACGTATAGGTGTGCCTCCAAATCCTTGATAGCAATTGCTTCTTTATGCAGCTTTCGTAAATCATTTGAAAGTTTAGATAAAGCCCCTATCAATACAAACCAACATAGGAAAAACAAGTTAATGTGCTTTGCTTGATTGCTAATAAATTTATATATTTAGCATTAAGGAAATAAGAAAAATGAACCAGAGAATGAAAATGCATATCATACCACGTCCCTTGACATTCTTGAATCCCTTTGGGGATATGTCGTTCTTGACCTGAAGAAATGAGAAAGAAGCAAATAAAAAGATGAAAATAGACAAGATAACAGTTGAATCGCTATGTATTCTGATTTGTTTTGTTTGGAAAAAATCCAACCAATAGCAAATAGTTGAAAAGTGGGGGTATAAGTCATGATTAAAACTGGTATTTGGACGTACCAAACTCAATTTGAAAAGTCAGAAAAGAAGTGTAGTTGTAGGATAATACGAAGAATCTTTTGTGTTTTGGTAAATTTCATGTTTCATGATCATACGTGTACTTTTTTCGTTCCACTATATGCTACAAATTACCAAATTGTATCCAGATATCATACCTGTTGTTGACGTGTCAAGGGCATTTTGGTAAGTTTTAGGTGTTAATAAGTATTGATATCGGGACACAATTTGAAAGTTTGTATATAGTGGAACAAAAATAAGTACACTTATGATGATGGAACTTAGGGAAAGTACGTTGCTATATTATGACCCAAATCCTAAAATAATGTGACCTTGTAATTTGATTTAAGTCTCTGATAACAAAAACTAAAATTCACATAATCTGAAAAGTGAACTTACGGTCACTGTGTAATGACAAATGATATGGGATTGAAGTTATGCTAAGATGATTTGTTTCAACCGAATAAAGTCCTCTTAGTCAATATACTCAATATCTCGCATAATATCTGAACTTGAACCTTTTAAAATCAAATTTGAAAATAATATTGATTTCAAATTATCCAGGGAGTGTGAGAGAGAGAGATTACCATTAGATCTAGCAAAAACCTGTTCGCCAAAATCCAATAAACAGATATAGATTAAAACAATGTGAAATCAATCAACTGAATGAGTGAAAGCTATAAGTTATAAAAAGTACCTCCTGCGCCTCTTCTTGCAGAGCTTATCATTAGCTGCTGTCGAACTACCTTCTTCGTTATTACTGTTTAACAAACAACAGTTAATCTAACAAACAAAAACACAGATGAATGAATGTTAACATGTAGTGAGTAAAAGTTGTACCCGCTCTTCTGCTTTTTCTCCTTGTATATGGGATTCTTCATGATGGATAGTTGTTCTGCAGAACCATAATTTGCAGAAGGGGAGGTATCTTTTTTTTACTTGTTTTTAAGGTCGTATTATTACTTACTTATATAGTTTTCTGTTATCAGCAGACAGAAATATAAAAATCATTTTTAGTAAATTACTAGTACATTACTGTCCCCCTTTAGTTTGATTTTTGACCTTTATACCACAAGAACCAAGATGCATGTAATTTACTCACAAACACTAAAACTAAAATCCTATAAAACTTTCTTAATAGCAACTAATTAGATAAACCGTATACGTCAACATTTTTGTGAGTGTCATACAATACTTCAGATCACCGTCAAATATTTAAAAGTGCATGAATTTTAATCAAGGTCCTTTTTGCCACAAAAAAGTAGCTTAACGCGCTATTGTAAAATTTTTCTTGATGTCAAATATATGTGTGTTTATCTACTTTATCATGTATATGTATGCATGTATAGATATAGATAGGTGGGTTTTTTGAGAATGCTGAGTATGATTTCCAAGGCTTTATGACGTTTACGCTTGCTTGTAGGGTATAACAATACCATAAACGAAACAAAGATAACACAATGGTATTAACAAATTTTTGGATAACAAGCAGAATGAGACCTTAAATAGCAAACTGAGAATCCTTTGAATCAACAGATACATGAGACAAAGTATCATTCCGACTATTACCACCAACACCGTGGAAAGACTCACCAGAAACTAACGCTTGAAGCAGTTTTGGTGGCGGAGGAACCTCCACTTCCACCACTCCTTCTAACATCTTTACTACCATTCCCATCGTCGGTCTTGACACCTCTTCATCTTGTATACACCACACCGCTACCAGACCCACTCTCACCACCTCCTCCATGTTATACTCGCCACCAAGTCTCTCGTCCACAACGGCTGCCACATCACCTTCCGATATCCTCCTTGCTGCCCACGGTGGAAAAAACCACTTTTCGTTACTCTCACCGCCATTACCACCATCTGGGGGGCCCTCCACATTCCGACGACCCCCTAATAGTTCCAACAAAGTCATCCCATAACTATACACATCCGCTTTCGTGGTTATAGCCACACCAGATATCCACTCGGGTGCAACATATCCCCAAGTTCCTCTCATTGTAGCCAAAACCCTACTAAAATCTCGCCCAATCAACTTTGCTAAACCAAAATCCGACACCTTAGCAGAATAATCTTCATCAAGCAATATATTTTCCGGCTTGATATCACAATGTAAGATACAATTTCTACATTCTTCATGCAAATAAGCAATCCCTCTGGCCGTTCCAATTGCAATTCTAAATCTAGCATCCCAATCTAGATTCCGACCACCCGTTTTCAAGTAAGAACTCAAAGGACCGTTTGGCATATAATCGTAAACAAGTAGTCTGTGTGACTCTTCAGAACAAAAACCCCTTAATCTAACAAGATTAACATGCTGAATATTACCAATCGTACATACCTCCGCTCGAAACTCCTTTTCACCACCACCTGGTCGATCCAACCTCTTCACTGCCACAAGGGTCGAATCCACATTCCCACTAAACACCGCCCCAAACCCACCATGACCAAGCTGATCCGAAAAGCCATTAGTAGCCGTCTCAAGCTCTTTATATGTAAAAACCTTCAAATTCGTAACAGGAAACACCGATTCCTCCTCCAACTTCTTCCTCCTAACCATCTTCTTCCTATAAAACACTAAACCAACAATGGCAAGCAACAAAACCACCACTAAACAACTAACCACACTAATCAAAACAACCACTTTCCCACCGATTTTCTTCCCATTAACCCCTCGTGACACCCTAACACTCAAAAACTCCTGACTTATCCCTATATCCGAACTCGAATTCCCCATATTCAAAATCTTCCCAAAATAATTCTTACACGAACTCGTCTTCACATTATACGAAATCCCAACACACGCGCAATCACCCAAACACTTTTTTTCACACTCACTCCTACCAACCCCCGAAAACGTCCCCATCTTCTCATAATCAAACGAAACGTCCCCAACAACCTCAAACTCATCACCGTTACCACACCCCTCCCTCCTACACCCACCCGAATAATCCCCGGCAGCCCACCCGTCACCATCCACCACCTCAAACCCACCCAAACACTCACAATACCCCACATTCACACCGCTTTTACAAAACCCTAAATCCCCACACACCCCATAAACCCTACATTTACTCTCGGGCTGCGACCAAAACATGTTCCAGCTCTCAGTCTGCGTTGACCAAGTGAACTGTTTGACTTGACCAGAAAAGTCAACGGTAAACCTGGTCAACGGCTTAGTTTGACCAACCATATTCTCAGTAAACCCAAACGACGCCGTTTTAGTAAAAGGATTTATAAAATAAAATTTATAAATATAAGGCAGAGTCATCTCAGGCACATTAGCAAAAATATTACCAGTCCAGTTCCCTGTACTCCAGTAACTATTCTCTTCACCGTAGTCAGTAAAAAGTAACTCGACCTCACCGTAATCCGGTGGACGCAACCTCAGCGAATACTTCCCCATGGAAGGATCATTTTGACTTTTCCAACAAGTCAACGTTTGACCAACCGTCAAATTCATCCCCGGTAAAAAAGTATCAGTTGGGTAGTCAAAACTCTGCCAAACAATTCTACCATTATCAGAAATTACCAAATTACCCTCTTCTAGAAGGTTTACATCACTACTCGGGTTTATATCCGGGTTAAAAGACGGTGAAGAAGTCCAAACGACTTCGCATTTGTCGTTTTGATACTGGGCTAGAGTTAGTGAGTTGTTGGTGAGGAAAAGGAAGGAATGGTCGGGTGTTTGGGATAAGGGTGTTTGGCGATTAGCGACCCAGATGTAGGTGGGTGTTTGGATGGAGGAGTAGGAGATGGCTAAGTAGGATTTGGAGTGTTTGGTAGTGAAGAAGGAGAGTTTGAAGGTGTTGTTTGGGGATGAGAGGGAAGAGGTGTTTGTGAGGATGAGTTTTGAGGTGGTTGGGTCTAGGCAAGGGGTTGAGGGGTGGAATGAGGTTGCTAAAATTAGAAAGATGGTTGTGATGATTGGAGACATGATGATGTTTGAGGTGTTGTTTTGTATTGCATGGTTTGATTGAAGAGGTTTTTGATGGTGTTTTGGTGTTGGATTTGGGGATGGATATAATGTTGGTGTGTGTGTTTGTGGGAGTGTTTTGGTGTGTGTGAGAGAAATGAGGGGAAAGGGGAAGGTGGGGGTGTGTTGGTAATTTTGGGATGAGTTTTTTTGTTTTTTTTAGGTTGAGCATTTGTGTTCAAAAGATCTATTGCTTTTGTAATTTTTTAAGTTTTCTTAATGGAATATTTGTGCTAAAAACTTGGAAATTTTTGTAAAGATATGGATTAGAGATGGCATAACAGGTCCGACACGACACGAACATGATAAGACACGGATCTGTTAAGCCCTGACATGAACACGACACGATAAGCTAATCGTGTCAGATCTTAAAACACAAACACAAAAATTAACAGGTCACACGAACACGACACTATAAGACACGATAAGAGGTCTTAACAGGTCTTGACACGCTAAAACACGAAATCTTAACAGGTCTTTAACGGGTTTTAACAGGTCTTAACAGGTCTTATCGTGTCTTAACAGGTTACACGAGGTCTTGACACGACCACGACACGTTATCTTATCGTGTCATCTTACACAAACACGAAACACGATAAGCCCAAACACGAAACCTGTTAACTTCGTGTCGTGTTTTCGTGTTTCGTGTTTCGTGTCGAAATTGCCAGCTCTAATATGGATTTAGCTTTGGCTTTTTTTATGAAAAGGTTGTTTAAAAGGAGAGAGTGAGAAAATAATCAAAAATTTGTTTTAATATTTATTTATTTATTTATTTATTTATTATATTTTATTTATTATTATTATTATTTTTTTCAGTAGCACAGCTAACCTCAAAAGCTAAAAAGCAATAACACGACGTGATCATGCAACATCTATTACATCTTCAAGGACAATTGAACCAAGATCAAAAGGAGGAGAATCAAACATGCATAACCGTTCTTCTTGCTCACAACCATGATTTGCCAACCAATATGCCGCTATATTAGCTTCGTGATGCTCACGTTTCACTTACCGATCTGAACTTTTCACAAGATCATGACATTTTTGCACATTGTAGAATGGAGGGTTATGATGGATAATTTTCCCCTCCATTAAACAAATTACCAACTAACAGTCCACTTTAATTATTACTCTCTTCGTCCCAATTTATTTGTCCAGTTTTGACTTTTTGAGTCTTTCTTTGTCAATTTTGACCGTAAATATTCTTATTTGTGTTATATGATACTTGATGAAAATTATACAAATTAAAAATACACTTAAAACTCAATCTATTCATATATTTTGCATCAAATATTAAATAACACAAACAAATATATTTAAGGTCAAATTTGACAAACAAAGACTTTGAAAATTAAAAGTGGACAAATAAATTGGGACGGAGATACTAACTTTCTTGGCCATCTTAATCAAAGATTTGAGACAATCGGAAGAATTGGTTTAAAGAACAAGTTGAGATATTAAGAATAGGAACTCTTATTTTTAGTAGCTTTTTTTTTTTTTTTTTTTTTTACTTGATTTTCTTATAAAAGTTATAAAGGTTGTTACCGTTTACTATTTGGATGGTTATCATTGCAATTTGATAATCAACGAGTCATATTCTTCAAAATGAAAATAAAAAACTCATTTAGAGGGCAATACAAGAAACTCATTGACAAACAATTGTCCTAACTAACACGTTTTAAAAAACCGGTTTTTTAATTGACATACCAGGTCACAGTTCAACCGGCAATTTACCAAGTTTTTCATTTAAAACTGGCTTCCAAACACCCGACCGGTACACGGTTCAACCGCCTGGATCAACCCGGGTTATAAAACACCTTATGTAACCACTACAGTATCAAACAATTAATTGCTAAAAAGCTTTTGTGATTATAGATTGTACGAGGTCTTAAGCTCAATAACCAATGAACGAAAAGGAAATTAGCGCAAGAGTGTTAATTTCAAAGTACAGTAACAACAAAGTGTGATACGTCTGAAATTCTTATCTGTTGAAAATTTTAAAATTTAAATGGCCAAACTGAAAATGTTGAAAGATGAGTGACCGCCCTTTGTCGTAAATTACAAAAGTGCACTCATTCTTGGAGATGTACGAAACTACGAATGTAGCAAAAAGTAATATGAAGGCTATTTTTCAATAAAGAAACGTGATTCTAGTCTTTGGATATACAGTTGTACGGTGGCAGACAAAGGGGATCTTCGAGCACCGAAGTCCACTCGACACCTAATTTCTAGATTAGATTAAATAATGTAACGTTGAACTTCAAAAACTAAAGGCTAAAGCTCCAAATTAACTACTGTTAATGAGCTTACGCTAGTTTGACTTTAATTAACAACTTACAATAATTTGACTCTAAAAACATTATGTATTTAACATGAAGAATGTCATCATTTGTTAACAAAAAGTTTATTACTAGTTTACTACCATTCAATTTTTTATTACGTGTCCGACAAAAAGATGAATCTGTGCACAAATTTAAAAAGTAAATGTCATTTAACTATTATAAAAACATGAATTTCAACTTTTGAGATTAAATAAGTTGGCACATTGCACATGCGGTGAACAACAATTCTGAAGTTTTTAAGACAAAAAGAGTGGTGCATGGTGAGGTCTTTGTTGACACCTTTGACTTAAGCATGTCGACTATATATATTTTAATATACACAAAAAACGATCCATAATTTAGAACTAAAGAAATATGGGTATCACTACTTTCACAAATATTAAAATTAGAGTATGCTACGTACACACAAAATTTATCAAAAAAAAAATAATAATAATAAATAAATAAAATAATATAAATAAAAAAATTACATACACATGTGGCAAATGTAATTCACTAATCATATTGTATTCTACTTTCTCTTTTTTATCTCACTTTTTATGTTTGGTTGTCATGTAAGCGAGTGAAAGTTTTTTTGTAAAACTTTTGTGAGTGTAGCTCCTTTTAAAATTTGTTAAAATTATTAACATTCTTTTACAAACTTATGAAACTACAGGGTTAGTTATGTAATTTATTTATAACTAATACTTACTTTTAGCTGTGTTTGTCTAATGTTTGTTTGTGCAGGGTCTTAAGTTTAACTTAGGAGCTTATATAAACAACATTACGAGCTAGGGTTTGGTATTATCTCATTGTTTCCAGTCACACAAGTTTCTTTGATCGTTTTCTCTCTCAAGTCAGCATCATCTGTTTCTAGGGTTTCTGGGTATTAGTTTAGTTTGTTCAGGATAGTTTAAGTCAAGATCTACTTGATCTTGACTGGTAGTATTGGTGTTATAGTTTGATTGATTCTGGGTTTGGTTTTAGAGTGTGAGTTTTGTAGACAACACCTAATAGAGGGACTGCTATTTTTCATTGTATGTTCTTGACTTGCATCCGTGTTGGGGACAAGTCTTCTTGTGTATATTGTTATAATAATAATAGATCACCAAGGGGTGGTTGGTTGGGTGATAAATCTTGTGTTAGCTGTTTTGATACCATTTTAACATGGTATCAGAGCCAGGTTTTGATTGGTTACTTCTTGGTGAATCTTGGAGTTCTGGTTGTTGAATTGTGGTATTTCTTGGTTTAATTGAAGGTTGATAGATTCTATTGACGATTTGGGGTTTTTTCTTGAAACCCTAGATTTTGGGGGTTTTGTTATTCTGATCGATTGGAAGGTTTTGGTGTTGGTTTCTTGAGGAATTAACAGTTGATTGTTGATTCTTGGTTGATTCTTGGAAATCCTTATTGCTTCATTGGGATTTTAGGGATCTGTGGTTTCTAGGCTAGTTCTTGATTCAATTACTCTAGACTAAGTGAATCTAGAGTAGTTGTTTGTGGTTTCTCCGCTGCTACTCACTGTAAGTTGTTTTTCCTTCTCATAGGGTTAACTGGTTTTAAGTTGAGTGGACGTAAACGGTTTGGCTAACATCTTGATCTGTCACCTTGAGTGACACGAAAACCTGCTCTGGCCATTCACAGTCTGCTGGCTTGGGCCAAGTTAACTCTGGGTGTGAGTTTAAGTGTTTTTTGTTGTGTTAATCTTGGTTGTTTGCTGGTTTCTTGTTTCTGCTTAGTTGTTTATCTGGTTGTTTTTCTGTTTGGTAGTTTGTTAGTTTGTTATTTGGTTTCTTGTTTCTGTCTTATTGCTTATCTGTTTTTTGTTTCATTATGGCTATTATGATTAGTAGTTTAGATCAGAGTAACCCTCTGCATCTTCATCCTAATGATTCTAATTGTGCTTCTGTTGTGTCTATTAAGTTGGCTGGTGTTGAGAACTGTAGAATTTGGTCTAGTGCTATGAAATTGGCTATGCAAATTAAGAATAAGATGGCCTTTCTTGATGGTACTTGTTTTAAGTCTGCTTATGTTGCTAGTCCTTTACTTGAGGCTCAATGGGATAGATGTAATGTTGTGGTTTTAAATTGGATTTTGAGTTCTTTGTCTCAAGATGTTTATCTTGGACATGTGTTTTCTGATAATGCTTCTGTGGTTTGGAAAGATTTAAAGGATACTTATGATAGAATAGATGGGTCTGTTGTGTTTAACTTGCTTCAGAAAATCAATAGTTTTAAACAAGGTGGATTGCCTATATTTGAATATTATCATAAGTTGAATTCTCTATTGAGAGAATTTGATATTCTTACCAAACTGCCTGATTGCACTTGTGAAGCTAGGACTGAGTTAAATGATCATTCTAAACTGTTAAAATTGATGCAATTTCTTATGGGTCTTGATGACATTTATCAACCCATAAGGAGTAATCTCTTAACTAGGGAAATCCTTCCTGAAGTTAAGGATGCTTTTGTGATTGTGTCTAGAGAAGAATCTCACAGAGGGGTTCCTACCACTAGTGCTAATGTGAAAAGTGATAAGCCACAAGTCTCTGCTTTTGTTTCTAAAGCCTTTGATAATAAAAGAAGAAATAATGGTAATTGGAATAATAACTCTGGTAATAATATAGGAAATTATGACAATTTACTTTGTTCTCATTGTGGGTTAAAAGGTCACACTGTTGATAGGTGTTTTAAAATCATTGGTTATCCTCCTGGTTTTAAAAAGAATCCTAATCTAAAACCTGTCAATGGCTTAAATAAACCTAATGATCCTAAGGTTAATTCTGTGGCTAACAATGGTTTTAAGAGTACTGCTGGAAGTTTGTCTCTTAGTAATGAACAGGTTATGAAGTTGATGAATCTTTTAAATGAGAAACCTGTTACTACTGCTCATGCCAATATGGCAGGTAGTTCCTCTTGTTCTTTTTTTAATTGCAGTGTGTTTTTTAATCAACATATTTCTCATTTTTTTTGTTCTAATATTAAACTTAATGGAGTCAATTATCACATGGGTTGGATAATTGACTCAGGGGCTAATCAACATCTTACTAATAGCATTTTAAATATGTTTAATCTTGCGGATATTTCTGATTTAAAACCCACTGTTGGTCACCCTAATGGAACTCTTGCTAATATTACTCATGTTGGTAATTTGAGACTTAATAATAATGTTGTTTTGTTTGATGTTTTGGTTATTCCTGAATATTGTGTTAGTTTGATGTCTGTGAACAATTTGATTAAGGATAGCAAGTTTAGAGTTGATTTTGATGAAACTAAGTGTTATATTCAGGATTTGAAACAGCAGAGAGTGCTGGGGACTGGTAGTGAATATGGTGGCTTATACTTGTTTGATAAGTATGAGAGTTTGTCTGCTTGTGTGTTTCAAAGTGAGTTTGTTAGTTGTTTTGTTTCTAAAGAAATTTGGCATAATAGGTTGGGACATCCTGCTAATCAAGTTTTAAAATTATTAAGAGGTTCTTTAAATTTGACCAATATTGATCACAATGGTCCTTGTGATGTTTGCCATAAGGCTAAACAGACTAGAGATGTTTTTCCTATCAGTGAACATAAGTCTACTGTTTTTGGTGATCTCATACATTTGGATGTATGGGGTCCTTATAAAGTGGTTAGCAGAGATGGTTTTAGGTATTTCCTGACTATTGTTGATGATTTCAGTAGGTCTGTTTGGGTGTATATGCTAAAAGGAAAACATGAGGTTTTTGATATGTTTGTAAGTTTTTTTTAACATGGTTTTAACTCAATTTGGTAAGAAAATTAAAGTCATAAGGTCTGACAATGGAACAAAATTTCTTAATAATAAAATGAGTGATTTTTTGAATACAATGGGAACTTTACATCAAACTAGTTGTGCATCTACACCTCAGCAGAATCGTATTGCTGAAAGGAAACATAGACATCTACTCAACGTTGCTAGAAGTCTTATGTTTCAGGGAGGGATTCCTCTTGTGTTTTGGCCTGAATGTGTTTTGACTGCTACTTATTTGATTAACAGGTTGCCTTCCTTTATTTTGAATGGAAAATCTCCTTTTTCTCTTGTTTATGGTAGGGAACCTAGTTTGTCACATCTTAGGAGTTTTGGGTGTCTTTGTTATGCTGCTATTGTTAAAGAGTCTGATAAGTTTTGTGAAAGATCTGAAAAATGTGTTTTGCTAGGATATGCTAGTGGTAAAAAGGCATATAAGCTTTTAAGTTTGGAAAATAGGTCTGTTTTATACTCTCGAGATGTCAAATTTTATGAAACTATTTTTCCATACAAAATGAATCAAAATTCTGAGTTTCAAACTGAGGTTAATGTGTTAAACTTTTTTGATAATATTGATTCTGAGTCAAAAACCAAAACTCCTAGTCCCTCTCCCAATGATGATAGTGATAATAGTCATGATATAGCATCTGTTGGTAGAGATGGCAGTCAGTCACAATCTGGTAGGGTTGTGAATTTAGATCAGACTGATAGTTTTGAACAGATACATCAATCTGGTAATTCACAGCAACCAATAAGTGATGACTCTGCAACTCCTTTAGATGAAAATAATAGTTTTAATTCTGAGGGAAATCCATTTCCTGATCCAGATGTGTCTATGCCTAGGTTTCAAAATATTTTACACAGTCATACAGAGGAAGGAACTACTAGTGCTAGAAGGTCTAATAGATCTTCTAGGTTACCACCTAAGTTCAATGATTTTATTCTTGATGGTAAAGTTAAGTATGGTTTAAATAAGGTTGTTAATCATTCTTTGTTAAGTGCTGAGAATTGTTGTTTTGTTTCCAATTTGAATAAGACTGCTGAACCTACTAGTTATGAAGAAGCTAAAAATAATCCTAATTGGAACAATGCTATGAATGAAGAAGTCTGTGCTTTACTTGAAAATGATACTTGGGAAGAATGTGATTTACCCCCTGGTAGGGTTCCTATTGGTAGTAAATGGGTTTGGAAAATCAAGTATAAGTCTTCAAGAGAAATTGAAAGATATAAGGCTAGATGTGTTGCCAAGGGTTATAGTCAAAAAGAAGGTATTGATTATGAGGAAACTTTTAGTCCTGTTGTAAAAATGGGTACTGTTAGGTGTTTACTTAGTTTGGCAGTTCAGAATAATTGGGTATTTTTCAAATGGATGTTAATAATGCTTTTTTGTATGGTGATTTGGTTGAAGAAGTATATATGCTTCCTCCACCAGGGTATTTTAAAGAGGAATCTAACAAAGTTCTCAGACTTAAAAAGTCTTTGTATGGGCTTAAACAAGCTCTCAGACAGTGGAATCATAAGCTGTCTGAGGCTTTGTTTGAAGCTGGTTTTGAGCAGTCCAAAAATGATCATTCTTTATTTATTAAAAATAAAGGGAGCTCAGTTTTGTACTTGCTGGTTTATGTTGATGATTTGGTTTTAACTGGTAATTGTGTTGATGAAATTGAAAATTTTAAAGTTTTCTTGAAAAACAAGTTTAAAATTAAAGATTTAGGAGAACTTAAATATTTTCTTGGGATTGAGGTTTTAAAAACTAAAACTGGGTTGTGTTTGAATCAAAGGAAATATTGTCTTGAGTTACTTCATGAATATGGCTTGTTTGCTTGTAGGCCTGTTATGACACCATTTGTAACACCCCCAATTCATGGTTGCAGTGGAATCCGAACTGGGTGTTACTTGACGGCACAATAGTCACAATAATAGAAAACGAACTCCAATTGAGTAGTTTTAAAAAATTTATCATTCAAATTGTATAAATATCAGAGATTACAAAATGAGGTCCCAAATGGTTCCATGTTTACAAATCACATTAAATGAGTTTTTGAATGATAATAAAATTTATAGCCCTCTTGAGTATCCGTGCCCTTCCGTGCCATCCTTGATCGTCATGAACCTGAAATACATGCTTGAGAGGTCAACACAAAGGTTGAGTGGAATTCGTAGAGTTTAGTTAAATCGTTTGAACACAATAATCGTAGTGTGAGCTATAGACTCACACTCATAGTTAGAAAACAAAATCGTTATTTATTTCAATAAGCTCATGCAACCAAAACATTAACATCGAACCAACAAAATTGGCATTATAGAAGCCCTATCAAGGTACTTTTGCCATTATACCGCTAAATCTCAAATATAGTGCATTTGTGTGAACTCATCGTTGTTCAACACAAATGGGATCCGTCAATCCCAATAGATCTATTCACAATATTCGTGCTCACTAAAGGTAGTGACTAATGGTTCATGATATAGGGACTTCGAACATGGCAATCGTTACTTAGTGACAATAAAACATAGTCGTGAAGCATACATTAGAAAACATTGTGTTCGAGTAGAAAAATAATAGCATGTATTCCCCCCATGGGTTTGTAAAATAGTTAAACAATAGAAAGTGGGGCTACGAACTCACCTTAAGTTATGTAGTGAGTAGTGAAATTTTCCGGGAATAGTAATTATCCTGAAAATGCGAATTGTTACAGTCTCTACCCCTTACGGGGAACTTCGTCCTGAAGTTCTATGTGTATCATATGTTGGAGTGGTGTCGATGAAGAGGTGTGGTTACTTATGAGGACTAGAGTCTGGGATTACCGGTGATGTAGTTTGATTTGTCGTTTCAGTGTATGGTGTAGGATAAGGCTTACTTTTATGTAGGAAAGGTATGGTAATAGTCGAATATCAAAGGAAATTGATATAGCAGTCGAATATTAATAGGAATTGATATAGTAGTTGAAATCATAGCCTAGTAGATAATCTGTTGTTGTACCTAGTGTTTATTGACTTCATACTTATGTTATTTCGGATACAAATAAGCTCACTTGTTTATAATTCTTTATTTACATAGAGAGGCATCCCAAACAATGTAAATAGGGAAATATAAACTTATGGTTCGGTGATTTACAATGTCTTTATTTAAATGAAAAGGCATCCCAATCCATTCAAATAATTATAAATCATCCTACTTAAGAATTCCCAACACAACATTCACAATTAGCCGGTGAGTTACAAGGTAGGGTATTACGAGATGATACTGGTGTTCCAAAAGTACAAGATGAATATTCAATCTTGTAAAGCTGATGAGGGTACTTGTGATGTAACTAAGGATGATTTGAGCTTTAAAAGTGCATCAAGATCTGTTAATGAGCTTGTGGTTGTAATGGTTGTAAAGATAATGATGTGATATGTTGATGAACAGAAGTGTGTAGTGTATGCTTAACATTAATACTCTTAGGTATAGATGTTGAGTTTGTTTTGAAAATCTTAAGAGATTTTAAAGGTTTATGATGGAATGGTATCTTTAGGACCTAAACAGGATAGTACTTCTACAGGATGAAGAGAAGAATTGATAACTATCCCAAGATAGTAGTTCGGATTATCTCATAAATGAAAACTTTCAAGAATGAAATTAGGTAGTACAAATAAGGTGTTAAGATTTCGCTGAGTGGTAAGGCACTATCGTGTCTCTAGATCGTTTTAATGTATTCTGGTGATTTATCGAGTTCAAGTAGGAAATCAACCTAAACATAACCCTAGTACAACTATTCTCAGTATTTGAAAATTTTAAGTCGAATATAGTTAGTCAGACTATATTCCACTGTCCCTAGGTTAAATATAGGTGACTAGTCTATAGTTAGCCGAGGTTCGATAAAATTTTCAAATACCTAAATTAGGTATACTTGTGATATGTCCGTTGCTTTCGGGAAACTGTCCACTAAACAAAGGCAATGTCAAACCCTTCAGTTGCAAGTCCCGCCCATACAAGAATTGTAACCTATGTTTTCACATTCCATCGCATAGAAGATGGTACGGGTAGGTATGTGTGGAAAGGAAGTTTTAAGTAACAGTCCATACTTGGCCAGGATCACGAGCTTTTAACAATGAAGGTTTCAGAAGAAAACTTTGATGAATGTAGAGAAACTTCAGCTTTTGTAGGTGATGGATTAGTTTATCCTTTAGAAATCTCATATTTCTTGTTTAGAAATCGATAGATTGTGATGGGTTTTTGATGTCATATGAAATGATATTGATGATGTGATGGAATAATTCCAGAGACCATTACGCAAATCACAATGTCTCGGAAGTAGATTAGACCATTGTGCAATTCACAATGTCTGGGAAGTAGGTTAGACCATTGTGTGACTCAAAACATTTGAGAAATGATTAAGACCATTGTATCATACAATGTCCGGAAAATAGAAAAGACCATCGTAATTCGTTACAATATCTTGGACATAAAATGTTGGAGTAGGAACATGATTGGGAGAATGTGGTTGTGCCGAAATGCCCTAGAATAGGCATACGCAGATATGTTTAGATAAAGTGATTGAAAATAACTCGAATGTATATATAAATATACTAGTATTTGTTCGTGTAGTGTAAAATGCCTAGTGTGTATATATGAATATACATATATGTTCATGTAGCATAAAATGCTTAATAAGTCCATAATCGTCTGGAGGATGGAAGACACGGAGAGCGGAAGGCTATAAAAATGTTTTTGCTTGTATGTGTGGTTATAGTTTAGGTCTCAATTAGACCCGTTTCTCTATAACCATGGCTCTGGTACCAATCTGTAACACCCCCAATTCATGGTTGCAGCGGAATTCGAACTGGGTGTTACTTGACGGCACAATAGTCACAATAATAGAAAACGAACTCCAATTGAGTCGTTTTAAAAGATTTATCATTCAAATTGTATAAATATCAGAGATTACAAAATGAGGTCCCAAATGGTTCCATGTTTACAAATCACATTAAATGAGTTTTTGAATGATAATAAAATTTATAGCCCTCTTGAGTATCCGTGCCCTTCCGTGCCATCCTTGATCGTCATGAACCTGAAATACATGCTTGAGAGGTCAACACAAAGGTTGAGTGGAATTCGTAGAGTTTAGTTAAATCGTTTGAACACAATAATCGTAGTGTGAGCTATAGACTCACACTCATAGTTAGAAAACAAAATCGTTATTTATTTCACTAAGCTCATGCAACCAAAACATTAACATCGAACCAACAAAATTGGCATTATAGAAGCCCTATCAAGGTACTTTTGCCATTATACCGCTAAATCTCAAATATAGTGCATTTGTGTGAACTCATCGTTGTTCAACACAAATGGGATCCGTCAATCCCAATAGATCTATTCACAATATTCGCGCTCACTAAAGGTAGTGACTAATGGTTCATGATATAGGGACTTCGAACATGGCAATCGTTACTTAGTGACAATAAAACATAGTCGTGAAGCATACATTAGAAAGCATTGTGTTCGAGTAGAAAAATAATAGCATGTATTCCCCCCATGGGTTTGTAAAATAGTTAAACAATAGAAAGTGGGGCTACGAACTCACCTTAAGTTATGTAGTGAGTAGTGAAATTTTCCGGGAATAGTAATTATCCTGAAAATGCGAATTGTTACACCATTGCCTGAAAACATTGTCTTAAATCATAAAGAGACAATTGATGATAAGTATTTGAAAAATTTTACTGCTTATCAGAAACTTGTGGGTAAATTGATATATCTTACATTGACTAGACCTGATATAGCATATGCTGTTCATTGTCTTAGTCAACATATGCATTCACCATTACAGTCTCATTTTGAGATTGGTTTGAGGGTTCTTAAATATTTGAAGTTAGCTCCTAGTAGTGGGATTAGTTTCAATAAAAGTCAATCAGGGTTCAAAGTTGTTGCTTACTCTGACTCTGATTGGGCTAAATGTTCTATTACTAGGAAGTCTGTTTCTGGTTATTGTGTTTTTGTGAATGGAAATTTGGTATCTTGGAAAAGTAAGAAGCAGAATACTTTGTCTAAATCTTTTGCTGAGGCAGAGTATAGATCTATGGCTTCTGCTACTTGTGAAGTTATGTGGGTTTTAAAATTTTTAAAGACCTGGGTGTTGGTGAATGTTTGTTGCCAGTGGATTTGTGTTGTGATAATAGGTCTGCAGTTCAGATTCTGCTAATCCTGTTATGCATGAGAAAACTAAGCATTTTGATATAGATGTTCATCTTATTAGAGAAAAGGCTTCTTCTGGCTTGATCAAAACTGTGAATATTGGGTCTAAGGATCAAACTGCTGATATTTTGACTAAGGCTCTTGGAAGTGTGCAACATGGTGTGTTGGTGAAGAAGTTGGGCATGGTTAATATGTATGTTTCATCAGTTTGAGGGAGAGTGTTAAAATTATTAACATTCTTTTACAAACTTATGAAACTACAGGGTTAGTTATGTAATTTATTTATAACTAATACTTACTTTTAGCTATGTTTGTCTAATGTTTGTTTGTGCAGGGTCTTAAGTGTAACTTGGAAGCTTATATAAACAACATTACGAGCTAGGGTTTGGTATTGTCTCATTGTTTCCAGTCACACAAGTTTCTTTGATCGTTTTCTCTCTCAAGTCATCATCATCTGTTTATAGGGTTTCTGGGTATTAGTTTAGTTTGTTCAGGATAGTTTAAGTCAAGATCTACTTGATCTTGACTGGTAGTATTGGTGTTATAGTTTGATTGATTATGGGTTTGGTTTTAGAGTGTGAGTTTTGTAGACAACACCTAATAGAGGGACTGCTATTTTTCATTATATGTTCTTGACTTGCATCCGTGTTGGGGACAAGTCTTCTTGTGTATATTGTTATAATAATAATAATAATAGATCACCAAGGGGTGGTTGGTTGGGTGATAAATCTTGTGTTAGCTGTTTTGATACCATTTTAACAAAATTATATTCTGAAGAATACTTTTTTTCAGAGTGTTTTCATATCTACTAATGATTAAGTGTTATTAGCAATGTTTTGAAAACCGGGTTTCAAATCGACCCGGTCGAGTCACCGGACACTGGGTTAACAGATTCGACCACCGAGTCAACCCGGTTTTCAATTTATTATTTTTTTTTTATTTTTTTGACCGGGTCAATCGGTTCGACCGCTGGGTCAACCGGTTCAACCCGGGTTTTTATTTAAAATTTTTGAAAAAACGAAACCCGGTTGGGTTTCGAGAACCGGGTTGACCCGAGTCACTCAAAACCCGGCGGGTTTAACCGGTTAACCCGGTTTTAGAAACCCGGGTTTTTTTAACCCGTTTTTTTGACCGGAACCAGTTAACCCGGCCGGGTCGACCCGAGTTTCAAACCAATGGTTATTAGAATGATACTCATTCTTGCCTGAGCGGAAGGTGGAGAAAGTCAAAGTTGAAATGTAGATAAGTCATACCCCAATTTCAAGTTAAAACCGAGAATAGAACGATTGTTTTAATACTCATTTTAAACTTTCTATTTAAATATATGTTAAAAATCAAGTTTTATACAGATTATTTGTATCAATAATTAAATTTATTTTACTATTTTAGAAGCTTAAAAGGGAAAGAAGATGAGGTCTCCTTTTTGTTGACATATCCTGAGTTCTTTATCTTGATTCTTATCCTATTTGACTTTTGTGCGACTTCTTTATCTTGAAATGAATGCATGCTAAACAGCATCCTTACAAACCGTTTATTTGAGTTTTTTAGGTTATCGTAAGAACCTTTGAAAGTGATCTTTTAAGCTTTTAGGTAACTTTCGAAATTGTACTTGCATTATCCTTTGAAACAAAAACTAAGATGATCATGTAACATAAGTTGCTTAATTTATCTAGAACTTTTTAAAGGAAGAGAACAATTTTTGGAAAAGGTGGAAATAACAAAAAGACGAGATACCTTAGATAGTAGTAAGATACTCTCAAGATATCGTCATGGGCTCCAATAAAAGAATGTCCACCACTTACATATCTCACCATCATATCATATTTTGACTTTAAGATGAAAAGTAGCCTAACTCAATAATTGTTTTTTTGCATCATGAAAGTGATCATTCGCATCTCTTTTAATGGAAAAAAAATATCTAAAGAGATTGTTGGTTATACAAATATTTCGAACTTTCACCCATTTTGTACAATACAAAAATGATTTGCATCACACAAAACATAGATATTTGAATAATATTACATCTAATAGCATCAAGTATCAAGAAATTTCATGACGCATATTTTTGTATCATGTCAGCTTTTGTGCTATAACACAACTCTTTCACTCACACCATAAAAAACACCCATCTCATAACGTGCAATCACATGCCATTTGGGGCCATTTTTTTTTTTTTTTTCTTTTCATTTGGACCCTACTGTTTTTCATTATTCATTGTTAAACGCTCATTATCACATACGCCACCACAATGACAAATTCGATCACTATCACCATTTGACATGAGGGCCGGTGTTGTGGCTAGCCAATGACGTGCACCAAAGGCCAATGGCGAGACCATACCTGATGGTTGATGCTCTAATAACTACATAATTAAACAAATATATGTATTCATGTGATAGATGTGCACTAAAAACCATTTAACAATTTATGCATCTTTTCTTTTACCAAGGCTTTAGTTAAACCAGCTAAAAACATATTGGTACGTTTAACGCGAAGTACTTTGAAGTAATCAATGCTTAAAAATTTAGAATAAAAAACTTGTTTGACAACAAGCGATTGAAAATAAACACTAAAATTTTATTTTGGTGTTTCTTTTTCTAACGCAAATATAACAAGCACTAAAATTCAAAAAGTTGTTTTTACTTTTTTTGCTCGTTGTAATTTAATCACAACTGTTTTGCCAAACGTTTATATAAAGCAAACTACTTATAGTTGCTTACTAATAGTCTGCTGCTACTTATACAGCTAATTAAATTTCCATCAAACATACTCATACACTAGTTGTATACGTATATGAGTGACTTATTAACTAAAATGTTGTGAGATCAGAATTTTAAAACTTGTAGTTAGTTGATATAAAGTTTGTGTGAAATACCTGTCTTTCTTAAAAAAAGAAAAAAAAATTGTGTTATCTCATTAGCCCATGGTACTAAGATCGAAATGTAGGATTACCGGCTAGAAAGCGTTATTAACACTGTATTTTCGAGTATAACTTAAAGAAAAAAAAAAAAAAAAAAACATAAAAAATTATATTTTCAAGTATTACTTAATAAGAATAAGAAAAAGAAAAGGATTAAAAAACAAGTATTATAATTTTAAAATAAAATGTTTACTCCTATAATTTAGCTTACCTCCTATTAAATTACTTTCTTTACTAAAAAAACTGAGTGTAAATCATATTTACAAACAAAAGTTACTCACAATACAACAATCCAATCCTTTCCATTGTAAATATTGTTTTGATGACAATGCTTAAATGCTTCTTAAAACAAAACCCAACCAACTTTTTCAAAAAACAGTTAATAACAACCCAAGTTATTAGTTACCACAAACCTAATTTTTTTTACTGTTCCAACACTTTAAAAATCTCAGCTAAAAAGGGTCTCTATATTCATGGAAAACAGATACATTCACCCATAATTAAGCTAGGTTATAATAACATATTATCATTACAGAATAGTCTCTTAAATTTTTATATAAAATGTGGTAAATTTAGTAATGCCCATAAACTGTTTGATGAAATGCTTGTGAGAAATATTGTCACTTGGAATGTTATGGTTCGTGGTTTCGATATGGGTTTTTCTTATTTTAGAAGAATGTTGGCAAATGGGGTTAAGCCGGATAGTGTTACTTTTTTGAATTTAGTTGGTTTGGCGATACGCGTAGGGGAAGTTGGGATGGGTAGGATGGTGCATTGTTGGATTGGGAAATTTGGGTTTTGTGGAGATTGTTATGTGAGTAGTTGTTTGGTTGATATGTATGGGAAGTTTGGGTTGGTTTGTGATGCGAGGCGAGTTTTTGATGGTGTGGTGGTGAAAGATTTGGTTTTGTGGAATGTGATGGTGGCATGTTATGCGTTGAATGGGTTGAGAGATGACGGTTTGAAAGTGTTTTGGATGATGCGGTTGGAGGGTGTTAAGGGTGATGAGTTTACATATACGAGTTTGGTGAATTGTTGTGCTAGTTTGGGTTATTATGGATTGGGAAAGGGGATGCATTGTCTTGTAATAAGGTTTGGGTTTGATAGGGATACGGTGGTGGCTAGTGCGCTTATTGATATGTATGTGAAGAATGAAAGTGTTATTGATGCTCGTAAGGTGTTTAATAACATGTCTACAAGAAATGTGATATCTTGGAACAGTATGATTATTGGTTATGGACAATGTAATGACAGTAAGGAAGCTATGAAGTTACTGATAAAAATGTTACAAAAAGATATTTGTCCTGATGAACTGACTTTAGCTAGTGTCGTTAGCTCGTGTGGGGATCTTTCTTTAAACAGTGAAATAATTCAACTTCATTCTTTCGTGTTTAAAACTGGGAACATGTCATTTAAATCGGTTTCTAATGCTCTTGTAAATGCATACTCCAAAACTGGGAACATAGTTTCCGCTTTAAAATCATTTAGCTCGATTGAAAGACCTGATATTGTGTCATACACTTCTATGATTCAAGCATATGCATTTCATGGTCTTTCAAGAAATGCCATCGAGCTTTTCAACAAAATGATACTGAAAAGTGTACCAAAACCCGATAAAATCTTGTTTCTTGGTGTTCTTTCTGCATGTAGCCATGGTGGATTGGTAAGTGAGGGTCTACATTACTTTGAATCAATGACCAAAGATTATAATATCATGCCAGAAATGGAGCATTATACTTGCCTAGTTGACCTACTTGGTCGGCTGGTCTACTAGATGAGGCTTTAAACGTTCTGCTTTCAATGTCAGTGCCACCTGGACCCGACACACTAGGAGCTTTCATTGGACATTGTACGGTCTACAAAAATATTGACTTAGCAAAATGGGCAAGCGAAAAACTTTTCGTGTTGGAGCCAAACAAGAATGTGAATTATGCTCTTATGTCAAACACATTTGCGCATTATGGGAAATGGTTAGATGTGGCTAAAGTTCGTAAGAAGATGCGGGATAACTGTTGTGTAAAGGTACCAGGCTTTAGTTGGTTAGAGGTTAATGGAGAGGTTCATGGTTTTGTTTCTAGAGATGAAGCTCATCCCCGATGCTTAGAGTTGTACAATGTGTTGGAATCGCTGTACAACTTGATAGCTCTAAGTTTAGTTTCTACGGATTAAAAAGAATTAAAGGAATTAATGTGACAAATTGTCACAAAATTTGCACTCACTTAAGGGTATGATGCATAACCATAACAAAAGAGAATATTCAGGGGATGGGTTGCATTGAACTGATATAGTTTATTCTATTCGTGCACGCTATAAAACTTATATCTGGGTATGCATCCAGATCATGTGAATATGCCTCTAAGTAATTTCAAGGTGAGCGTTCTTTTGCACCTACTGTAACGCTTTTCATGTTACACTACTTAATCAAGTTCTTTGACTGGGACGTCAGTTGTGATGCTAAAATAGATCTTGGACTGCATTTCTCAATCTACATTAGGACTTTTCTCTGCATTTTGACTCGCTCCCGGGATGAATTATTCACCCTTGTAATGTCTAGGCCCATGATGATGTGAAAGGTGACATGTGACCAAACTTTCACCCACTCTTGGAAGTATTTTAGCCAAAAGTTCTCGATCATTTTATCAATATTTGACAAATATGAGTAAAGTAATTTGCCATCTACTTTGTTTGTGCAGTTTGTATCTTGGGTAACTATTATTTCCTTGAAATCTTTTTAAAGTCACAAGTATCATGTAATTTTTTTTCATTGCTTGGCCCAAAATGTTTAAAAACCAAATATGATCAAAATTGAACTTTGGTGTTGCAACCTGTTTTAACAGCTAAACTGATTTCATGCTCATGTTTGGCTTTTCATTATAGAGCCGAGGTCAATCTATATAGGTCGAATTTAAGAAGGATTGATCCCTCATCGCCGGAAGCAGTATTAAAATGGTTGGAAACTGATAACTTATACTCTAATACTCTATGTCACAACTCGTCTATATTTAGGTATCTGCTCTATACCGAATGCATAATTGAATTTTACACTCATGTTGCAATTTCACAAGAGTGATTCACAAGAAGTGTAGAGTTAGGAACGTGGTTTAAGTATTGGATCCAAGACTGGAGATTGGAGAAGAAAGCTGCGATCAATTTGGATCTCTGAGAGATACGACACTTCAATCATGAAGTGATGTGCTGTGATATCTTCTTGAACATTCAAAATGATCACATAGAATGAGTAGCTTCAGACATTGTGGCAAGGAAAAATCTTGATGGAAGTAAACATTAATCTTACATAATGTGTGTTAACATAAGTCACAATATATCAATATTTTAATTTTTTTTGTGCATAAAAATGTAAATTAACTAATTTTAATAAGAGTAGTGATTTGCATGACTAATTGTCATGCCTAATTTTGTGACTAATGAGGATCTTCATACACTATAACACTATAACACTATAACAAGTTTAAGAAGAGAAAAATCATGCAATCCATGTGTCTAAAACTAATAACAAATAAACATGAAAGAAAAGATTGATATGTTTCATTGTGATAGATACATCACGATTAAAACAAATGTTAATATGTAAAAAAAATACAAGAGAAATGCACGCCACAAATAAATATTTGTAGCACACATGCTTCCTGGGACTAATTGTCATGCCTAATTTTGTGACTAATGAAGATCTTCATACATTTGGCAAGATTAATGGTAAGTTTATGAAAAGAAAATGGGAAATTGGCAAAAAAAGGCATCATACTTGCCACCTTTTGTTATTGTATGTATCATACTTTTTTTTTCTGATTATAACACTAACCTTTTTAAATCGTGTCATTGTGTGTACTTTGGCCATGTGAAATGACCATTTTACCCCTCAAAATTTGAAAAAAGTAGGGGTAAAATGGTCACAAAGTACACACAATGACACGATTTAAAAAGGTTAGTGCTATAATCAAAAAAAAAAAAAAAAAAGTATGATACATACAATGACAAAAGGTGGCAAGTATGATGCCTTTTTTTGCCAATTTCCTAAAGAAAAATCATGCTATTCATGTGTCTAAAACTAATAACAAATAAATATAAAAGAAAAGATCGATATGTTTCATTTGTCTAAAACTAATGTAACAAATAAACATGAAAGAAAAGATCGATATGGTTCATTCAATACGTCACGATTAAAGCAAATGTTAATATGTAAAAAATCCAAGAGAAATGCACGCCACAAATATATATTTGTAGCATACATGTCCCCTGGATTGCATTGCACAATCATACGTAAACTTATATATATCTCCTTATTCTTACTTGCTATCTATGTGGGACACAAGTTATACTCATCAAATTATCAAATTTTCAGATCATCTTATACACTATGTTGTATAAAACCATTGTTTCTTTTTTATCATTGCATGTGACACTTATAGTTTCCTACAATCATATATAAAGTAGTTTCATCAACGTAAAACGCATCATCGCTTTCATTTTCCTCACTTTGAAAGTTACAATACGCCATCAAATGTAACATAACATGGTTAACCCGTCACACCTTTCTCATTTCTTGCATCTTGATCAGATGAGTAAATGTTAAGTTTGAAGTGAGGTCCGGATGGCTCGATTGCATCCACAGCTTTAGGATGATCAGTTTTTTTTGGTTGTGGTTGATGTGGCTTTGGTGGTGTTGCTCTCGTTCTCATTGGCGGATTCAAGAAGTCAAACGTTTTATATATCCGTCACTTTTGGTGAAAAGAGACCAATGATACATTTGACTTGTCAAAGCCAAATGACAATTAATCCAATGATGCTAAAGCTACCCAAGCCAAAACCAAACTTGTTTCGTTTTCTTGGTTAGAGTATGTTTAGAGGCGTTAAACGCTGTAATTGATTTGATTGGATTAGATCGCCTTTGTAATTGTCTCTAGCTTCTTGCTGGAGATTTGTTTCTAATATAATTCGCAGTATAAAAAAAAGTCAGGATCATCGTATTTCATTCGACACATAACAATTAGAACAAATTAAAGATTATTTAATATGTAAAAAACCTAAAGAAAAGCACGCAACAAATGAAATACTTAAACTTATATATGTCTTCTTATCCTTACTTGCTATCGATGTGGGACACAATTTATAGACATCAAATTTTCAAATTATCAAATCATCTTATACACTAATTTGTTGTATAAAACCATTGTTACTTTTTACTGTACCATTGCATATGACACTTATAGTTTCCTACAATCATATATAAAGTAGTTACATCAACGTTTTCATCATCACTTTCATTTTCCTCACGGTAAAAAAAAAAAGGAATCCATCAACTTTAAATAACACTTGTGGTAAATAGATGTTTCACACAAATAAACTTTAGTTACATCATACTGAAATCAAATAATTTTGTAAAATGCAATAATCTTAATTTTTCAAGTGAACGTAAATTTTTAAATATTAAATTACTAATAATAATCTAAATCTGTTTTGATTAGTAGTATTATTTGATTATGTAAGATTGATGTTACCATATTGTATTGTACTAGCTAGTAGTACACTTAAATTAATTACATCATATTATATATTATGTAATCATATCATGTCAAATTAACAATATAATATCAATTCTAGTTAATAGTTATGTCTATATGACTATATATATAGGTAGGGGTGTCAAATGGGTCGACCCGACCCGACCCGAACCCGACCCGAACCCGATAAAGCCTTATAGGGTCGGGTTCATTCGGGTCCAACTCGGCTTATCGGGTCTATCGGGTCAACCCGACCAACCCGATAGTCTTATAGGGTCGGGTTAGGGTTATATTTTTCATACCTTATCGGGTTCGGGTTCAACCCGATAACCCGATAAAGTATAAGCTTTTTTTTTTTTTTTTTTTTTTTTTTTTTTTTTTTTTTTTTTTTAAGCCAACACTTAACATTTCTATGTTTTGTTTTATGATCAATATTATTGGAACAGTCGACTTTTATATCTTTATGTTTTGTTTCTTGAATTTGCTTGAGCATTAGTCTCAGGCTCTTGGCGCAAATGCTAATAATGATTTAAGCTTATGAAGTAGCAGTATTTTTTCAAGTCTATCATTATTATCCTAGCTTGTCATGACATGTTTCACTTTGACAATATCTCCTTGTGCGAATGTTTCTTTGGACCATATTCCCGTTGCCGTTGGAACTTGTATATCACAAGCTTTAGCTTTTGTTTCATATTTCTATCTCCGGACCTTGATTTTTATCGTTCTTTTCTTTCTGCTGTCGCTGCTTGAACACAACGTAATTAAGGATAGGTGTACATGTAAAGTTTTTCAGTTTTTGCATTATTATAGTTTGTTAAATTTCATTGTCTACTGGTACAACTGGATTAAAGTTTTCATAATATTTTCACTGAACAAGTCTTCACAACTTTTTGCTAGGTGAGTAATCTCAGTACCGTTAAACCAAAATCATCTTGCTTCAAATTTGCGTTGTATGTGCATTCTTCTTTGGATGTGAATGTGAACATAAATGGTGCTTTTTAAGAACTGTTGTGTATTACAAACACGTTATCATAGGTGATTGGTTTTTTCAGTCCACACAAATACCTTATCGTGAGTTAACCATGATTCCTGACATTTTGGCTAACTATTCCACGAGGCTTGAGTCCACAACCACACAAACTTAAACCGCTTAAGATTCGAGTTTTGTTTTGTGTTTGGAACACCTAACTTGCCACAACCCGATAACCCGATAACCCAACCCGATTCAACCCGACCCGTTTTGACCCGAAACCCGATAACCCGATATCTTATAGGGTCGGGTTAGGGTCAATATTTGGGACACCGAAACCCGAATCAACCCGACCCGACCAACCCGATAACCCGACAACCCGACCCGATAACACCCCTATAGGATTTTTCTAACTTGTGCCCTGAGGGCACAAGTTAAGCTCACTAAAAGACACGGGGATCCCACCAAAAAGTACAATTTATGTGGATCCCCATGTCCTTTTCTGTGGGATCCTGCTGTCTTTTAGTGTGCTTAACTTGTGCCCCTAGGGCACAAGTTAGACAAACCCATATATATAAGTCTTTCCTTCTCAAGTCTCAACCACTTATTAGAAAATTGATAATTAGGCTTACCTTCTAAATTGCAAAGATTGTTGTGATTGATTTTATACTTTTATTTCAAAAAAACATTTATTGGTTTTTCTGATTATTTATGGTTTCAGCATATTAGTGCTTGTTTAGATATTTAATTAATTACAGATTAACTGTCCTTTTGCTTTATCTGCTCTCAAAATTTCTAGAATAGAATTCATGCAGTCATGCAGCTATGATGAACTATTGTATCCTTGTTTTTAAGCATTTGATTTTACTATACAATATCTACGTATCCAATCTAGCTATGTGTATTCTTTATCTTGATTCTTATCCTACTTGACTTTTGTGCGACTTCTTTATCTTGAAATGAAGTTTGGTAAATTGTTGTGCTAGTTTGGGTTATTGTGGATTGGGAAAGGGGATACATTGTCTTGTAGTAAGGTTTGCGTTTGATAGAGATGTGGTGGTGGCTAGTGCGCTGATTGACATGTACGTGCATGAAGAATGAAAGTGTTATTGATGCTCGTAATTAACGTGTTTAATAACATGTCTACAAGAAATGTGATATCTTGGAACAGTATGATTATTGGTTATGGACAATGTAACGACAGTAAGGAAGCTATGAAGTTACTGATAAAAATGTTACAAAAAGATATATGTCCTGATGAACTGACTTTAGCTAGTGTCGTTAGCTCGTGTGGGTATCTTTCTTTAAAAAGTGAAACAATTCAACTTCATTCTTTCATGTTTAAAACTGGGAACGTGTCATTTAAATCGGTTTCTAATGCTCTTGTAAATGCATACTCCAAAACTGGGAACATAGTTTCCGCTTTAAAATCATTTAGCTCGATTGAAAGACCTGATATTGTGTCATACACTTCTATGATTCAAGCATATGCATTTCATGGTCTTTCAAGAAATGCCATCGAGCTTTTCAACAAAATGATACTGAAAAGTGTACCAAAACCCGATAAAATCTTGTTTCTTGGTGTTCTTACTGCATGCAGCCATGGTGGATTGGTAAGTGAGGGTCTACATTACTTTGAATCAATGACCAAAGATTATAACATCATGCCAGAAATGGAGCATTATACTTGCCAAGTACGTTGATCTACTTGGTCGAGCTGGTCTACTAATTGAGGCTTTAAACGTTCTGCTTTCAATGTCAATGCCACCTGGACCCGACACACTAGGAGCTTTCATTGGACATTGTACGGTCTACAAAAATATTGACTTAGCAAAATGGGCAAGTGAAAAACTTTTCGTGTTGGAGCCAAACAAGAATGTGAATTATGCTCTTATGTCAAACACGTATGCATATTCTGCGAAATGGTTAGATGTGGCTAAAGTTCGTAAGAAGATGCGGGATAATTGTTGTGTAAAGGTACCAGGCTTTAGTTGGTTAGAGGTTAATGAAGAGGTTCATGGTTTTGTTTCTAGAGATGAAGCTCATCCCAGATGCTTAGAGATGTACAATGTGTTGGAATCACTGTACAACTTAATAGCTGTAAATTTAGTTTCTACAGATAAAAAAGAATTAAAGGAATTAATGTGACCAATTGTCACAAAATTTGCACTCACTTAGATTGTTCGTGCGTACTATAAAACTTATTTCTGGGTATGCTTCCGGATCATGTGAATATGCCTCTAACTAATTTCAAGGTGAGTGTTCTTTTGCGCCTAATATACCACTTTTCATGTTACACTACTTAATCAAGTTTCTTTGACTGGGACGTCAGTTGGGATGCTAAGATACATCTTGGACTGCATTTCTCAATCTACATTACGACTTTTCTCTGCATTTTGACTCGCTCCCCGGATGAATTATTCGCCCTTGTCATGTGTGGGCCCATGATGATGTGGACAGGTGACATGTGACCAAACTTTCACCCACTCTTGGAAGTATTTTAGCCAAAAGTTCTCGATCATTTTATCAATATTTGACAAATATGAGTCAAGTAATTTGTCATCTACTTTGTTTGTGTAGTCTTTGTATCTTGGTAACTATTTTTCCGTGAAATCTTTTCAAAGTCACTAGCATCATGTAATTTTGTTACATTGTTTGGCCAAAAATGTTTAAAAACCAAAGATGATCAAAATGGAACTTTGGTGATGCAACCGGTTTTAACAGTTAAACTGATTTCGTGCTCATGTTTGGCTTTTCATTATAGAGCCGAGGTCAGTGTATAAAGGTCGAATTTAAGAAGGATTGATCCCTCATCGGTCTAAGAAGTATTAAAATGGTTGGAAACTGATAACTTATATGTCACAACTCATCTATATTTAGGTATGTGCTCTATACCAAATGCAGAACTGAATTTTACACCCATGTTGCAATTTCACAAGAGTGATTCACAGGAAGTGTAGAGTTAGGAATGTGGTTTAAGTATTGGATCCAAGACTGGAGATTGGAGAAGAAAGCTGCTATCAATTTGGTTCTCGGAGAGACACGACACTTCAATCATGAAGAGATGTGCTGTGATATCTTCTTGATTATTCAAAATGATTACATAGAATTGTTGGAATATTTAAATCATAACAAATATATAAACATATAAACACATCAATCACGCAGCGGAAATATATCTAATACATGTAATTAAAATTAACCGAATATAAAATCAATGTGTACATCTTTTGTGATTTCTAGCAAGAACAAGAAATCAATTGAACACGAACTTATAAACCCTTATTAGGGCAATCACAACGTTAGCAAAAGTATGCCAACATTTCGTTCTTGAACACACGTACTATTAGCGTTTCAATAAGAAAAACTAGGTTCTTAATTCACGAGCAAGCACTACTAGTTGAGCCTTAATTGATCCTTGTGGATCGCCTATAGCTCAAGGGAAAGAGAGGAAGAAGAGAATTGGCTTGCTAATGAACCAATGAATGAATAGAATGAATTCATGAGGCCATGTATTTATACTATTCAAGTACCTTGGAGCAAAAGACACAATCCCTAGCTCTAGGACTATGGATCGGCCGAACATGGGTTTACCAAGCCCATTCCATGCTTTTCTTGAACTCTATTTCAAGTTCAGTCCTTTAACTTTCGTCTAACGGTCGTTAGTTACCGTTAAGTATTCTTTTCGTGAATTTAATAATTATTCGTAACTAAAACAATAATTATTAATTAATTGAAACTCATACGTAAAGTGTGCAATCCCGAAGTCTCGAGTTCGAGTCCGGACATATTCATTAATTTTTATCCGTTAATTCTAACAGCTCCCACTCGGATATACATTAATGTAATAATGACATTAGATATGCATTTCTATATATTTTTAACGAACCTTTTTTGTTTTTCAAAATTTTTGCTCGGAAAAATCACATGTGATTTGTAATCTATAGATAAATAATTTAATTATCGTCGTGATGATGTATTTTTTGTGGCTTGAAGATTTACCGTTTGCAAGATATGTTGTTTTAAAAAAAGGTAAAAATAAATTTTTTATTAATTTAGATGAAAAATAGATAGCTAAGGGTGTGTTTATTTCATTAATATATTTTAGGTCTGAATCTGACTATCACATCTTAATAATAAGAGGTGTCTAGAAAGTCTAAATCTGAACGAAATATATATATTTTTTTATTACTATTATTATTTTTTTAATTATCCGAATGATTTTAAGTGCTCGCGATTTATTTAAGTAACTTATATAATATGAAACAAAACTTTTTATCATCAATATAACATAGCTAATAAACCATCAAATATAGTATATTAACACGAGTCTTCATCTCTTATCGAGTAAGAGGCAGTAAGACAAGTTTCCCCACCTCTTACTGAGTAAAATGTTATATGTCTAACTAGCTCTGACTCAAAAGTAAAAAACAAACAAGCAAAACGTCCGCCCACCTCTTACTGAGAAGAGAAAGAGGGCTAGTAAGATTTTTTTTTTTTTTTTTTTTTTTTTTTTTTTTTTTTTTTAACAAAACAAACACACCCTAAGATTGGTTCTTGGGATCCATGAAAAATGTGACATATATATTGATCTCAACTCGTGTTAACATAAGTTACAGTATATCCATATTTTTATTTATCTGTGCATAAAAATGTAAATTAACTAATTTTAATAAAAGTAGTGATTGCCATGACATACCTAATAAGGATCTTTATACACTTGACAAAATTAATAATAAGTTTGATACGAGAAAAATTATGCAATCCATGTATCTAAAACTAATACTGTACATCATTTTACATCATTTTAAAACAAATGTTAATATGTAAAAAATACTGTACATCATTTTAAAACAAACGTTACTACCTCCCTCCCAGTAATATGTAAAAAATCCAAGAGGAAGGCGTGCCGCAAATAAATATTTGTAGAGCATCCTCGCTCTTTGGAATACATTGGACAATCATACTTAAACTTATATATGTCTTCTTATCCTTTCTTGCTATCGATGTGGGACACAATTTATAGACATCAAATTTTCAAATTATCAAATCATCTTATACACTAATTTGTTGTATAAAACGATCGTTACTTTGTATCATTGCATGTGACACACTTATAGTTTCCTACAATCATATATAAAGTAGTTACATCAACATAACACGCATCATCACTTTCATTTTCAATCGAGCTAAATGATTTTAAAGCGGAAGCTATGTTCCCAGTTTTGGAGTACGCATTTAGAAAATTGATATCACAGTTTTGGAGTATGCATTTAAACTGGGAACATAGCTTCCGCTTTAAAATCATTTAGCCATCGAGCTTTTCGACAAAATGATACTGAAAAGTGTACCAAAACCCGATAAAATCTTGTTCCTTGGTGTTCTTACTACATGCAGCCATGGTGGATTGGTAAGTGAGGGTCTACATTACTTTGAATCAATGACCAAAGATTATAATATCATGCCAGAAATGGAGCATTATACTTGCCTAGTTGACCTACTTGGTCGAGCTGGTCTACTAGATGAGGCTTTAAACGTTCTGCTTTCAATGTCAATGCCACCTGGACCCGACACACTAGGAGCTTTCATTGGACATTGTACGGTCTACAAAAATATTGACTTAGCAAAATGGGCAAGTGAAAAACTTTTCGTGTTGGAGCCAAACAAGAATGTGAATTATGCTCTTATGTCAAACACGTATGCGCATTATGGGAAATGGTTAGACGTGACTAAAATTCGTAAGAAGATGCGGGATAATTGTTGTGTAAAGGTACCAGGCTTTAGTTGGTTAGAGGTTAATGGAGAGGTTCATGGCTTTGTTTCTAGAGATGAAGCTCATCCCCGATGCCTAGAGTTGTACAATGTGTTAGAATCACTGTACAACTTAATAGCTGTAAATTTAGTTTCTAGAGATAAAAAAGAATTAAAGGAATTAATGTGACAAATTGTCACAAAATTTGCACTCACTTAGATTGTTCGTTTGCACCTAATATAACGCTTTTCATGTTACACTACTTAATCAAGTTTCTTTGACTGGGACGTCAGTTCGGATGCAAAGATAGATCTTGGACTGCATTTCTCAATCTACATTACGACTTTTCTCTGCATTTTGACTCGCTCCCCGGATGAATTATTCCCCCTTGTCATGTGTGGGCCCATGATGATGTGGACAGGTGACATGGCTGACCAAACTTTCACCCACTCTTGGAAGTAGTTGGTAAGTATTTTTAGCGAAAAGTTCTCGATCATTTTATCAATATCTGACAAATATGAGTCAAGTAATTTGTCATCTACTTTGTTTGTGTAGTTTGTATCTTGGGTAACTATTATTTCCTTGAAATCTTTTTAAAGTCAGAAGCATCATGTAAGTTTTTACATTGTTTAGCCCAAAATTTTAAAAACCAAAGATGATCAAAATTGAGCTTTGATGATGCAACCGGTTTTAACAGTTAAACTGATTTGCTCATGTTTGGCTTTTCATTATAGAACTTAGGCCAGTCTATAAAGGTCAAATTTAAGGAATTTAAGAAGGTTGATCCCTCACCGCAGTATTAAAAATCTATTCTCGCATTGTATAATTGGTTCAAAGATAATTATAGTTGCGTAAAAAAAACTGTATAATAGGAAAAGTATAGAACACACCAATAGTAAGAATGTGGTCAAGGTGAGTCAATACAGTGCCAATATCAAATTCATCTAAATTAGAACACAACCAAACCCCACCCCCCCCCAAAACAAATAAACTTACAATTAGTTGGTTCATTTATATTCTGCTGTTGGTTCATTTTTGCGCTTGGTGCCACGCCTTAATATTCTCTTGATTCTCTCTATTTGAGTCTTTCCCTCGGCAACGTAAAAAGTTAAAGTCAAAGCCAAAAAAGTTTAATCGAGACAAATCTAAAAGTGACAAAACCCAGTGAAGGTGCATACCGCATTTGCTGCATCTTTGGCTGTTCTAAATCGTCTAGACCAGTGTTGGTTCATTTTTGCTCTTGGCTGATGAATGGCTGTTGAATAAAAGGCAATAATAGCTTCTTAATAAGGCGCCATCCGCCCCTACTAACAACCTCTAATGACAACCAATAGCAACTCTCAATAAGGTGCTGTCCAAACATCCCCTAATAACAACCAAAAGCTGCTGAAATGTGCAAGCACCCCAGTATGTATCTAATTGTACACCAAAATTCAGTTTCTTGAGAACTCTAATAGTTTCTACAGCAGAAAAATGGGATGGATTTTAACGAAATGAGAAAAGAGTAGAAAACGCAGTTCTAAATCTCAAAGAGCCATTTTACTTGTGCATTGGGTGTATGCACTTTGGAGCTGTAAAATCAATTTGTATGAGTGGTGGAGATGTATGAATATCATCAAAACCGGATAATGCCAATCATGGCTGAGAAATATCATAAAAAACGGAAGCAATAAAAGCTCAACGAGGTGAAAGCTCGCCTTGCCTTTGAAGAAGCATCACAATAATCTGAATCCAGGACACCTCACCGAAAGAAAGACCTCAGGAAGAAAATTGAATCCAAGCGCCCTTGAAGCGCTTCCGTGACTCCTGATTCACGCGGTCGCAGGTCGAGATCCCCAACGGGAAGGGGTTCAGGAAGGAAAAATGTGTTCAAAAGATTGGAAAACGGAGTGTTCTACAGACTCAGAAGCAAAGAGGGAAGTATGTCCGCATACTCGCAACACTCCTGACACCTGTCTCACCATGATGACGAAGGAAGGGAAGACAACCACTACCAGAGTTTCTGCTCCCGTGATTCTGAGAAGCATCATAGTCGTGGATCATTCCCTCGATGCAAGGACGACCTAGAAGTCCGAGGTCGCCGGAGGAGGAGGTCGAGGTCAAGAAGGCATAGATCCGATTGGGGCTGAGCAAACGACCCGGACCGACCGAGACCGGACCGGACCGACCACATTCGGTCCGGTCCTAGGTCTTGGCTTTTTGGCTAATTCAGTCCTGGGTCCGGTCCGGACCATAAACCAATTATTTGGCCTTGTTGGACCGGACCGACCACATTCGGTCCGGTCCTCGCTCTTGGCTTTTTGGCTAATTCGGTCCTCGGTCTTGTTGGTCCGGTCCGGGACTGATGCTCACCCCTAGATCCGATGGTGAGGATGGCGACCTGGCGTAGCCCTGGTCATGCCGGGACTCTGATCCGTTCACCCCCGGCATCCGCCACTTCGACATGCCAAAAAGGACCCGCATGCCAGCTGAGGTCAAAACGTATGACGGAAGCGAAGATCCGAAGGATCACCTAAAGATCTTCCAGTCCGCGGCAAAAGTGAAACTGATTATTACTTATATGTCACAACTCATCTATATTTACGCTCTGTTCTCGAGTTTTTTTTTTAAGTAATGGAAGGGGATGGGAAGGGAAATCAAACAAAGAGGCGTTCTTAAGTTTTTTTAAGATAGAAAAGTAGGGGATGGGAAGGTGGAAAGGAGGGAAGGGAAGGGAATGGCTTTTGTGTGTAAATGTAATCCGCCCAAAATTGGAAGGATTAGGAGGGGAAGTGGTAACTAACATCATGAGCTTTTGTTAAATTACTATTATGTCCTCATTTTCATTCGCAATCTGCAAAACATCAGTCAGTTACGTCTTATTTCATGAATTTGGGTCATACCTTCTTATCTCCTCACAATACTACGATAACATAAAAAAAATCACATCTCTATTGCGCTTACAAAGACAAAAAGTTTTATGATTACAAAACCAAATTGAACATACAATCAAGTTTCTAACAAGGAGCACGAATACATACACGAATACATGTAAATAGATATTTGCATAAAAGATACAATGATAATTTAATTCTTAAAACAGAAAAATAATACTACG
Source organism: Artemisia argyi (assembly GCA_030686995.1). NCBI lineage: Eukaryota > Viridiplantae > Streptophyta > Magnoliopsida > Asterales > Asteraceae > Artemisia > Artemisia argyi. Next base: position 186,699,780 of record CM060677.1, read on the forward strand.
TAACTGTATTATGCCTTTGACCCTCCAAACTCCATGTTTCAAAGCAAAGATATCTGGGTCATGTGGGTGTGAACTTTTTAGTAAAAAGATAGAAGAACAGAGATAAATGCTATGCATTGGAATTTAGTACAATATATATTTATAAAAGGATTTTGTTGGTCATTTGTAAAGTAGGAACTCCAGTGGTTCCTACATTATAATAGAATTTTGTTAGTCATAGTTTTGAGGGCATATTGGTAATTTTGATAGCTTCCTATCCTTTCTTTTCTACTTAAAAAATAAACTCAAGAACACAAAATAAATAACCACCTTCTTCACTATATCATTCCTTACTTTGCCCTTCCCATTCCATCCCCTTCCATTCTTTGAAATTTAGACTTGAGAACAGAGTGTAGGTATCTGCTCTATACCGAATGCATAACTGAATTTTACACTCATGTTGCAATTTCACAAGAGTGATTCACAAGAAGTGTAGAGTTAGGAATGTGGTTTAAGTATTGGATCCAAGACTCGAGATTGGAGAAGAAAGCTGCGATCAATTTGGTTCTCGGAGAGATACGACACTTCAATCATGAAGAGATGTGCTGTGATATCTTCTTGAACATTCAAAATGATCACATAGAATGAGTAGCTTCAGACATTGTGGCAAGGAAAAATCTTGATGGAAGTAAACATTAATCTTACATAATGTGTGTTAACATAAGTCACAATATATCTATACTTTAATTTTTTTTGTGCATAAAAATGTAAATTAACTAATTTTAATAAGTCATGATTTGCATGACTAATTGTCATGCCTAATTTTGTGGCTAATGAGGATCTTCATACACTATGATAAGTTTGAGAAGAGAAAAATCATGCAATCCATGCGTCTAAAACTAATAACAAATAAACATGAAAGAAAAGATTGATATATTTCATTCGATACATCACGATTAAAACAAATGTTAATATGTAAAAAAAAATCCAAGAGAAATGCACGCCACAAAAAAATATTTGTAGCACACATGCTTCCTGGGGACTAATTGTCATGCCTAATTTTATGACTGATGAGGATCTTCATACATTTGGCAAGATTAATGGTAAGTTTGAGAAAAGAAAAATCATGCTATTCATGTGCCTAAAACTAATAACAAATAAACATAAAAGAAAAGATCGATAAGTTTCATTTGTCTAAAACTAAGGTAACAAATAAACATGAAAGAAAAGATCGATATGTTTCATTCAATACGTCACGATTAAAGCAATTGTTAATATGTAAAAAATTCAAGAGAAACGCACGCCACAAATATATATCTGTAGCCATTGTTAGTCCCTGAATTGCATTGCACAATCATACGTAAACTTATATATCTTTACTATCTATAAAGGAAAAATTGTCAAAGGTGAAAGTGGAAAAGTAAAGAAAAGTGAAATGTTGAAAAATGTATATAAGGAAATATTGAAATACATTTAATACTCTTATTAAAATACCCCATTACTTAAAAGTACAATGATTTATTCACATTGTACAACCAATTAAAAACATATCTACCAAATTAAATACAACCAATTAAAACACAAACCGGGTTGACCCGGGACGCTTCAAACATGGCGGGTTGTCCCGGCTTAATTTGACCCATTTTCGACCCAACTAGCAAGTTGACCCAGTTTAAATCGACCCATTTTTCGACAAGAACGGTTCAACCGGTTGAACCACCCGGGTCGAACCGGGTTTCAAAACATTATCCGTTACTTAAAAGTACAATGATTTATTCACATTGTACAACTAATTAAAAACATATCTGTCAAATTAAATACAACCAATTAAAACAAAAACCGGGTTGACCCAGGACGCTTCAAACCAGGACGGTTGACCCAGTTTAATTTGCCCCGTTTTCGACCCAACCTAGCAAGTTGACCCGGTTTAAATCGACCCATTTTTCGACCGGAACGGTTCAACCGGTTGAACCACCCGGGTCGAACCGAGTTTCAAAACATTATATTAAATTCCCAAAACTTCAAACTTTTATTATTTTTCGTTTATAACCTATAAACTTTTTTTATCAATAAACTATTTGTCGCTATAAAATCCCGTTGCTATGCACGGGTACTCGTCTAGTATCTCCTTATTCTTACTTGCTATCTATGTGGGACAAAAGTTATACTCATCAAATTATCAAATTATCAGATCATCTTATACACTATGTTGTATAAAACCATTGTTACTTTTTTATCATTGCATGTGACACTTATAGTTTCCTACAATCATATATAAAGTAGTTACATCAACATAAAACGCATCATCACTTTCATTTTCCTCACTTTGAAAGTTACAATACGCCATCAAACAGTGACGAAGCTAGGATTTTGTACATGGGTGGGCCAAATATAAACATACCAATTAACCGATCGAATATCATCGCTCCGGGTTATATTAGGTGTGTTATTGTTGTTGTAATTAACCGATTGAATATCGCTGCTATTTTTTTTTTTTTTTTTTTCTATTTGCTACGCAAGATAACTTGAATGATAAAACTTGAATATATCTTTTATATAACTGCAATTTTGATGCTAAAATTGGATTGGAAAGTAATGAAAGATGTGCTTATATTAATTTGTGGCATCTAGGTGATAATGCTTTTTACATACAAATAAAATATAAAAATAAGAAAATTGGAAGACTGGAAAACAATAAAAACGTTTAGGTTTGAATAAATAAAATGTGAAATGTTATAATAAAATGTGTGATACAGTCACATATAATTTTAGATTATTTGTGCCTCCGATTCACATATATCACACAATTTATATGATTTATCATTTTTGAGATTTTAGGTGGGCCAAAATGCCATATTATCTTTCAATGGACTATTTTCAACTTGATACCGTAATGTAGAATATAAGTAACTCTTTAAATGTTGAGGACTTGGGGTGGGCCTTGGCCAACCCAATTACCAATGTAGCTCCGTCTTTGCCATCAAATGTAACATAACATGGTTAACCCGTCACACCTTTCTCATTTCTTGCATCTTGATCAGATGAGTAAATGTTAAGTTTGAAGTGAGGTCCGGATGGCTCGATTGCATCCACAGCTTTAGGATGATCAGATTTTTTTTTTGTTGTGGTTGACGTGGCTTTGGTGGTGTTGCTCTCGTTCTCATTGGCGGATTCAAGAAGTAAAACGTTTTATATATCCGTCACTTTTGGTGAAGAGAGACTGATGATACATTTGACTTGTCGAAGCCAAAGGACAATTAATCCAACGATGCTAAAGCTACCCAAGCCAAAACCAAAACTTGTTTCGTTTTCTTGGTTAAAGTATGTTTAGAGGCGTTAAACGCTGTAATTGGTTTGATTGGATTAGATGTCCTTTGTATGTCTCTGTTGGAGATTTGTTTCTAATATAATTCGCAGTATAAAAATAAGTCAGGATCATTGTCTTTCATTCGACACATAACAATTAGAACTAATTAAAGATTATTTAATATGTAAAAAGCCTGAGGGAAAACACGCCACAAATGAAATATTTATAGCGCAACCCCTTTGGCTGCATTGGACTATCATACTTAACCTTATATATGTCTTCTTATCCTTACTTGCTATCGATGTGGGACATAATTTATAGACATCAAATTTTCAAATTATCATACATTAATTTGTTGTATAAAACCATTGTTACTTTTTACCGTACCATTGCATGTGACACACTAATAGTTTCCTACAATCATATATAAACATTTTTTTAAAAAGGCAACAATATATAAAAAGCACAAAAAATGGTACAAACAAACGGCATTCCTACTCTCCAAACAAGGGGTTAAACACATCATCACTTTCATTTTCCTCACGGTAAAGAAAAGGAATCCATCAACTTTAAATAACACTTGTGGTAAATAAATGTTTCACACAAATAAACTTTAGTTACATCATACTGAAATCATATAATCTAAATCTGTTTTGATTAGTATTATTATTGGATTATAATTGGCTTATTGTAACTTGTTGTTTCTCTTTTCTCTAGCGTCTTGCTAGGGTCTTTTAATAAAATCAACGTTAAAAAAAAAAAAAAAAAAAAAAAAAAAAAAAAAAAAAGGTTAGGCTGATGTGACCCGTCACACCTTCCTCATTTCTTGCATCTTGATCAGAAGAGTAAATGTTAAGTTTGAAGTGAGGTCTGGATGGCTCGATTGCATCCACAGCTTTAGGATGATCAGGTTTTTTTGGTTGTGGTTGATGTGGCTTTGGTGGTGTTGCTCTCGTTCTCATTGGCGGATTCAAGAAGTCAAACGTTTTATATATCCGTCACTTTTGGTGAAAAGAGACTGATGATACATTTGACTTGTCGAAGCCAAATGACAATTAATCCAACGATACTAAAGCTACCCAAGCCAAAACCAAAACTTGTTTCGTTTTCTTGGTTAGAGTATGTTTAGAGGCGTTAAACGCTGTAATTGGTTTGATTGGATTAGATCTCCTTTATAATTGCCTCTAGCTCCTTGATGGAGCTTTGTTGACCCTTGATTATCACATTCGATGACATTCACTTTTGAAAGAGAATCTTGTCGTTAAACGCTGCATTAAACGCTGATTTTCTTGGTTAGAGTATGTTTAGAGGCGTTAAACGCTGCATTGGCCGGTTGGTCTTCACCTCTTGAAAGAGAATCTTGTCGAGTCAACTGATAGTTCGTGTTTGTAGACCCTTGATTATCACATTCGATGACATTCACTTTTGAGCATAGAAAAAAGAAGGAAGAAGTGTATATTGATACATGCCACATGCTGCAAACCAAGTCATGTAATTAACACATTATCGAGGTTAACTAAAATTCCACACAAAGCAAGTAGCTTTAACTAACCTGTGCCAAAACCAGTAACTTTCGGTTGATTCAAGACTCCAGCTTATGGCAGCCATTGCTAATGCAACGAAACGCGCGAGCACGAAAAACCACCGAAAACGTTTAAGAACCGTCTTTACAAGATTAGGAAGCCATCCTTTAATCTGCCACCTAAAACATTTCATAAATTTGCGCAAGTTACTTTTTTGTAACACAAAATTTTCATATAAAGTAGAACCTGACATTCGTACCTCTGAAGCATATTCAGTAAAAGTTCGGCAGAAAATGATCCTTGTTTATAACGTGCAAAAAACTCTATCAACCAACCAGCAAGAAGACCGATTGCTCCGATTGATATAACAAGAACAATGTTGGATGATCTGTCAAAAAAAAAAAAAAAAAAAAAAAGAAAAAAGAAAACCCCACCTATGCATCATTTTTTTGTTTGTTCATATGATATCTCACAGCTTCGAGAATAATTGTCAAAAAAGTTTACAAATACCTATGTAAACAGTAAACCACGTAAAGCATACCTTGTTGCTCCTGTTTCAGCCATGAGTACTGTAAGAATGGCAACAACTGTATGAATTGTCCTCTTTGAAGCTTCATCAATGGTAGCTAAGTACACAAATGTGCTCACGACAGCCATGAACGAAAGCCAGAAATCCATGAACTGAAATTACATCAATAACATACTTTATAACAAGTTCACAACATATGTGCATGTGTGCATGTGTGAGTATGTGTCACAAGGGAGTATTATTGTATTAATGGACCTGTAAAACTCGAAAAGATAATGCACACCAAGTGCCAACGTCACACGCATGATATAAGCCGCTTGAAATACCACTAGATATATATAGGACCCATTCTGCAAATGCCTGTATTAACAGATATGTAAAATAACAGGAAAGATGTCTTGCTTATGACTTAGACAGACCAACTCTTTTACAAAAAAGAATTGATAACCACATTAAATCAGTTACTGCTTATATGTTTCACAACATAAAATATGTTGTAAAAAGGTAAAGAGTTCGTGATGTTTGTGCACTTATTAGTCGTAGTAAAGTGTTTGTGTTGATTTGAGTTGGGAACTATTTTGTTCGACTTTAAATTCTGAAAGTGTTCAATAATTCAATTTAGTTTACTTTATTGTGATTAAATTAATCAATAGGTATGTTTTGGAATACCACTAATGAAACATTTGTTTTCTTGAAATCATGTAAATGGCTCGTATGTTTTGAGACATTTAAGACGCATGTTATGTAATATTATTCCGCTAAATCGTTAATGCAATGATTGAAACTTGATTTTTTTGTGTTTTACTATTACTTTGGTGTTTAAAAATTGAACTTTGTCATTTTTAAAAGGATATTATATGAATTTATCTTTGACGTTGAGTAGAAATATAAAACAGTTTAACTCGTTTATCATTTGTTTACAAACTATGACAAATTGGTTACGATCGATCTTGCAAAGATAAAAACGATCCGACGAACTTGAACAAATGTTAATATGTTAAAAATCCAAGAGAGAGATACGCCACAAATAAACATTTGTAGCGAGACACTTCAAATTGGATTACATTGGACAGTCATACTTAAACTTATATACATCTTCTTATCCTTGCTTGCTATTGATGTGGGACACAATTTATAGACATCAAATTTTCAAATCATCTTATACACTTTTTACCATTGCATGTGAAACACTTATAGTTTCCTACAATCGTATATAAAGTAGTTACATCAACGTAAAACGCATCATCACTTTCATTTTCCTCACTTTGAAAGTTACAATACGCCATCAAATGTAACATGGCATGGTTAACCCGTCACACATTCCTCATTTCTTGCATCTTGATCACAAGAGTAAATGTTAAGTTTGAAGTGAGGTCCGGATGGCTCGATTGCATCCACAGCTTCAGGATGATCAGGTTTTTTTGGTTGTGGTTGAGGTGGCTTTGGTGGTGTTGCTCTCGCTCTCATTGGTGGATTCAAGTCAAACGTTTTATATATCTGTCACTTTTGGTGAAAAGAGACGATGATACATTTGACTAGTCGAAGCCGTTAAAGGACAATTAATCCAACGACGCTAAAGCTACCCAAGCCAAAACAAAACTTGTTTCGTTTTCTTGGTTAAAGTTTAGAGGTGTTAAAAGCTGTAATTGGTTTGATTGGATTAGATCTCTTTTGTAATTGTCTCTAGCTTCTTGCTAGAGCTTTGTTTCTAATATAATTAGCTTTGTTTCTAATATAATTCGCAGTATAAAATAAGTCAGGATCATTGTATTTCATTCCACACATAACAATTAGAACAAATTAAAGGTTATTTAATATGTAAAAATCTAAGAGAAAACACACCACAAATGAAATATTTATGACGGATTTCTTTTGATTGCGTTGGACTATCATACTTAAACTTATATATGTCTTCTTATCCGTACTTGCTATCGATGTGGGATACAATTTGTTGACATCAAATTTTCAAATTATCAAATCATCTTCTACATTTGTTGTATAAAACCATTGTTACTTTTTACCGTACTATTGCATGTGACACACTTATAGTTTCCTACAATCATACATAAAGTAGTTACATTAACGTAAAACGCATCATCACTTTCATTTTCCTCACGGTAAAAAAAAGGAATCCATCAACTTTAAATAACACTTGTGGTAAATAAATGTTTCACACAAATAAACTTTAGTTACATCATACTGAAATCATATAATCTAAATCTGTTTTGATTAGTATTATTATTGGATTATAATTGGCTTATTGTAACTTGTTGTTTATCTTTTCTCTAGCGTCTTGCTAGGGTCTTTTAATAAAATCAACGTTAAAAAAAAAAAAAAAAAAAAAAAAGGTTAGGCTGATGTGACCCGTCACACCTTCCTCATTTCTTGCATCTTGATCAGAAGAGTAAATGTTAAGTTTGAAGTGAGGTCCGGATGGCTCGATTGCATCCACGACTTTAGGATGATCAGGTTTTGGTTGTGGTTGAGGTGGCTTTGGTGGCGTTGCTCTCGTTGTCAATGGCGGATTCAAGAAGTCAAACGTCTTATCCGTCACTTTTGGTGAAAAGAGATGGATGATACATTTGACTTGTCGAAGCCGTTAAGGACAATTAATCCAACGACGCTAAAGCTACCCAAGCCAAAACCAAAACTTGTCTCGTTTTCTTAGTAAAAGTTTAGAGGCGTTAAAAGCTGTAATTGGTTTGATTGGATTAGATCTCCTTTATAATTGCCTCTAGCTCCTTGATGGAGCTTTGTTTCTAATATAATTCGCAGTATAAAAAAATAGTCAGGCTCATTGAATTTCTCAGCATTCTTGATGAAGAGAAAAGCTAAAACTCAAAATTATACCAGAAGATGTGGATTTACATGAGCCCTCATAAGTTTAAATGAATGACAAAATTACCCCCATCCTAAACTTCTATCGATTTTCTATAACATTCTGATTTACATTTTTGGTTTCCTCCTATAAACCCTCTCCCACCTCTTATAAAGACCATCAAACTATAAGCTACGCATTGGCCGGTTGGTCTTCACCTCTTGAAAGAGAATCTTGTCGAGTCAACTGATAGTTCGTGTTTGTAGACCCTTGATTATCACATTCGATGACATTCACTTTTGAGCATAGAAAAAAGAAGGAAGAAGTGTATATTGATACATGCCACATGCTGCAAACCAAGTCATGTAATTAACACATTATCGAGGTTAACTAAAATTCCACACAAAGCAAGTAGCTTTAACTAACCTGTGCCAAAACCAGTAACTTTCAGTTGATTCAAGACTCCAGCTTATGGCAGCCATTGCTAAAGCAACGAAACCCGCGAGCACAAAAAACCACCGAAAACGTTTAAGAACCGTCTTTACAAGATTAGGAAGCCATCCTTTAATCTGCCACCTAAAACATTTCATAAATTTGCGCAAGTTACTTTTTTGTAACACAAAAATTTCATATAAAGTAGAACCTCACATTCGTACCTCTGAAGCATATTCAGTAGAAGTTCGGCAGAAAATGATCCTCGTTTATAACGTGCAAAAAACTCAATCAACCAACCAGCAAGAAGACCGATTGCTCCGATTGCTATAACAAGAACAATGTTGGACGATCTGTCCAAAAAAAAACACCCGTGCATCATTTTTTGTTGCTCATATGATATCTCACAGCTTCAAGAGTAATTGTCAAAAAAGTTTACAAACTCCTATGTAAACAGTAAACCACGTAAAGCATACCTTGTTGCTCCTGTTTCGGCCATGAGTGCTGTAAGAATGGCAACAACTGTATGAATTGTCCTCTTTGAAGCTTCGTCAATTGTAGCCAAGTACACAAATGTGCTCACGACAGCCATGAATGAAAGCCAGAAATCCATGAACTGTTCTTACATCAATAACAGACTTTATTGCAAGTTCATAACATAAGTGTGTGTGTGTGTGTGTGTGTGTGTGTGTGACAACTCACAAGGGAGTATTAATAAACCTGTAAAACTCGAAAAGATAATGCACACCAAGTGCCAACGTCACACGCATGATATAAGCCGCTTGAAATACCACTAGATGTATATAGGACCCATTCTGCAAATGCCTGTATTAACAGATATGTAAAATAACCGGAAAGATGTCTGCTTATGACTTAGACAGACCCAACTTTTTTACAAAAAGAATTGATAACCACATTAAATCAGTTACTGCTTATATGTTTCACAATATAAAAAAATATGTTGTAAAAAGGTAAAGAGTTTGTGTTGATTTGAGTTGGGAACTATTTTGTTCGAATTTAAAGTCAAACATGTACTTCATTGTCCCATAAAAATTGCAAATAGCCAAACACTAGATAAATAGGGTATTTTAAATAGTATCTAAAAACTTAACATATTGTTACCTTCTGACGTAGGGCCCAATAAGCAGGAAACACGAATGCAGCATTGGATGCGATAAGCGAAACTGATTGCAACATATGTCCTACAAGAGATTTCATTGTACATCATATGAAACCATAATTCATGCCAACGATATGATGGAAAAAGTACAATCTGAGAGGTAACATATGCACAGAGCCACACAAGCTTATATGAAAACACACTACAGCCACTTTCACATTAACCATACCCAATTGAAAAGATTCTTAGGTTTCAAGATTACCCTTCTAGATAAAAATGTCTACCGTGAAAAAGATCCGACCATATTGAAAGAAGGGTATTTTGGTTACTTGACATGAAATATGAGTTTTCTTGTTTTTGGAAGAAGACACTTGATAGTTGATAGCACATACATTTGAAAACATCAAACATATGTGTCTATTCATTAAAAAGATTATCAGGGTTCCAAGACTACCCTTGAAAAAACAATTCTAATTTAGGTGGTAGACATTTTTGTTTTCAATTTTGTTTTCATTTTCATCTGTATCATGAAATGAATAATAAGGAGTCACATATACTTGCTATGATAAATATTGAAAAAGAAACAATTATTTCCTGTTTGTCTATCTTATATTCGATCATAAAAAGTTTACCTCGATGAGAAACAAGTTCAGCACTACAGTCGAAGCCTCCATGGGTACGATCACACCAACAGTAGCTGAAAGTAAATTATATGAATTAATCATATACTCCGTAACAATCAACTAAAAAGAGCATTAACAAATCAAGCTATTTATTTAAATATGATCACAGACAATATGTGAAATACCTGTAGATTGACAGTCCACTCATCTCAACATCATTTTGACATGTTCCATGAGAAGAGCACTTTCTTGGACATCTTTCAACCGAAATCGACATAGTAGTTTGACTTTGACTTGTACGCGAAGAAGTCAAATGTTTTATACCAAAACTCCAAGTTCCTCCTTTAGCATAGATGATGTAAAAACCGACAGTTTTTTCATCTGAGTCATACAACTTAAAGAACATAGAACCATTGCTGTTACTGGTTGAGTTCGCATAAAAATAATCCCATCTATCTTCTAATGGTAATCCACCATATGACACATAAATTTCGTGATTCAACTTAGCATCTGAATTAATTCGAAAATGAATGCTTCCTCCAGCTGCACCAGATGGGACTTCTACTGCAAAGTAAGTCCATGCAAAATCTTGACTTTGACGACCGAGTGAAGAGTTGCTAAGAAGCGGCTCAAGAAGAAAATTAGATGAACGCGAAGATCCTTTATCGGCCACAGGTAAATAATATGATTCGAAAAGGAGAGAAGGATCTTTCCTCAAAACAGTCTGCAGATATAAACAATCAGAGTTAAATAGGTCATTTGGGGTTATACTTTACTGCTAACGGGTAAATAATTCTAATAAAAGAGGTAGCCGATACCCTACTCAAACGTTTAAAAGCTTCAAATTTGGGTCAGTTGTTTAAAAATACTTTTTCTTAATCGTATATATGATATATTTATTAGTATTTTTAATTCCAATAAACATTGACGGGTCAACTGCCAATTTTGACCCGATCATTTTGCCACCTATAGTATTAATTGACAGAAAGAAAAGCTGTGTAAATAACATGGAATATGAAGCTAATTATAGTTATAACTAACCTGAAGCATGTATCGTTCCCACATACAGTTGAAACCAGCTTTATTTTGAGGACATTGATTTATTTGCCACAACAATGAATAGCAAACCTTCATGTTCCCCATGGTTCCATTTGTGAGGTCCAGGGGTAAAATGGTAATATACCACATACCAACTTTTGGCGAATGTATAGCCAAAGGGGCATCATTGATATTACCCGAATAGTCATGAATAGACGGCGACGGCATGGCACCATGCCGGACATAACACATTAAACCGATGCTACTATAATTACTTGTACCATCTGGAAGTTGACTTCGGTTGACTTTAACAATTGCAGCTGAAATCGTTATTCTTTCTGAAATACTAAGCAAGTCCAAGGAATAGACTTTTGGTTCATTCTGACCGCTGCAAGAGGTTTCGTGATTGTTAATGCAAGAAACAACATTTTCTTGTGTTGAATTCTGGTCAGCGCAAGAAAGTTGGTCAACGGTTTTGTTACAGAACTGGCCCGAGATAGATGGGCCCATACAACCTTCAATGCTCACATTCCCACTAAAAGAATACCCAGATCCTCGGTTTATCTGTAACACCATATAGATAATAAAAATATGTTGGCGAAAAGAAAAACTAGGGAAAGTTAGCAATTATATCAGGACTACCATCTTTGATTGTGTCCTCATCGATCCAATGCCATTAAATAGACCAAAGTACCATACACCCGGAGAGATCTGTAAAAAAACTGAGTCGTTTAATGATAACAATATACTAACAAGGACGTCAGTTTCTAATTCATATTTGTTTATAAAATTTCCATCCATTCTGCATATCATCATCACATCTTTGTTTGCCTTGGCCCATAATAAATTTTCAGGGTCTCTGAATGTAGGTATAGAGAGAAAAGCAAACCTGCTCGTTTGTTAGTCTTAAAAATATATTGTTCTGCATAGGATAACATTTCTCAGCAAATTGAAGACCTTGCGTTCCCAATGATTCGTTAGAAATAGGATCCAACACTGCAACATCAAGCAACCGATAATACCAAAAAAAAGGACATTATTAATGGTTCTTCTATAGAACATGGTAAAACTATATACCAATTTACGTAACAATAATATTTTGAATAAAGAGTTTACCATTGTACCTAAACCAGTTAAAGAGGTATTATATGCATCCGGCAAAGGAGGACTGCCTTCACGAACACATATAATTGGTAGATTATACATATTGGCCTTCTTAACGTAATTTTTATTCTGAAAATCAAAGGAACATTGTCAGACAATAAAAAAGAAAAGCAAGGCGAAATCTGATTAAAGGCTTTCACTATTGACCTAAAGTCTGAGAAGCTCTCAATTAAGACAAAATAAGGGGATCCTAGTATGATTACTATGAACAGATGGGTAATCACAACCTACAAAATGAGGCGTTCCGAAGCCTCTCCTATACGAAAGAGTCCACATTTAAACTTTGAATTTGATATAGCTAATTTGAGCCAAACAGCAAAGCATGATAACTACATAAAAACACTATGAACATCTGGAGCTCAAAACTTCGACTACAAAAAAAAAACAAAAAAAAAAAACAAAAAAAAAAACAAAAAAAAAACAATAAAACAAAAAAAAAAAACAAAAAAACTTTGAAATTACTAAATTCGATTTCAGTTCACAAGTTTTCTTTATTTTGTTCTAATTAAGGAGCATTCAAACATTTAATCATTCGTTATTTTTTTTAATAAAATAGTCAAACGATTATTTATTTATTTATTTATTTTTAACATAAATAGTTAAAAAAACACTTGTGTGATTATATAAAACATAAAAAGTATTGCTTACAAGTTTTACATCAGACTCCAAAGCAACAGTCATTGATGAAAATGATGTCGGTAAATCAACTGCAAGAAACATGAAAATAGTATCCGATTATAAAATTTTTGCAATAAAATGATTCAAAGCAAATGAATATACTTCAAGTCAACATATCAAGGTACATTCCACAACCAACATATATAACTAACAAACTGATATCCATATGAGCTATTCAGCTGCCTTTACATATCAAACTTTAAATTATCATAAACCATAGAATCTTTCATAAACTTCTACTACAAGTACTAAATATTGACAGGGGTTCCTTACTTCCTTTGACTTTCAAAGTCAAATATGACATAATCAACTTTTTATAACCCATATAAAGAAAAACAATACAATACTAACATGCAGTAAAAAAAAATTACATAAAGTTCCTACCTTTTTTATAAAATCCTGACCCACCATATAAAACCAGTAAATCAAGAATCATAAACATACAAACCTATCATAGCATCATAATCAAGATTTAGCAAACTTAACCCATAGACTGAACTATTATCTAAACTCATAATCAAAACTTTTAAATATCATGATTCATAGAACAATAAACCCACAAAAACCCAAAAATAATTACCTCTGATATAACGCCAATCAAATGGTTTGAGTGAAGTTTTACTATAACTAAACCTTGAAATAATGAAAGACTCATCTTCATGTGAATAACAAGAGATGATTAATGTATAAAAATAAATAAAAATGTAAACTTTATTAGAATAAAGATGACCCATGTATGAATATATGAAAAAGATTAAGGAGACTAGATTTTGTGTGAAGTTGTTTAATATGTTTAGGTGATTGTTGTTGACATTATAGAATTTGGGTTTGGTTATATATATTTTTTTAAGTTTAAGGAAATTAGGAAATTAATAAGTAATTGTATGATCTTGACTTTGGTGTTGTGGACTTGCAAGTCTTCTAGATATGTCATCCTTTGAAGTTTGAAGTACAAGCGAAATCTTGAATGCATAAAGGTTTTAAATATATTTATTTTGACTCATAATAAATATTATTCAATATTTATGTTTTATACGTAGTAACATTTTAAGATAAATGTTCACTTATATTTTAGTTAATCAAAAAGATGTTTATTTAGTAAAAATGATATTATTAGAGAGTGTAAACGCGTAACTATTATAATCTTTTAAAACCTTTGTGTACTTATAAAATAGACATTTATTTTAAAACAAAAAAAGTAAATCTTTTACTGCGCAAGTTCGCAGTGGCACAAATTAGATCACAACTCAAATCAAATGGTTATTGATTTAAGGGATTTGTTAAGAGGAGAGGGAGTGCATGCGGGGAGGAAGCGGGGAAGGTGAACCCCCGCACGGGAACACCGCCGCCTCGCGGGGAACCCCGCACGGGGAGGTGAAATGAGTGGAATCTTCACGCATGCGGGGAGAGGAGAAAATAGACGTTGGAGAGGAGCGTATGCCTTAAACGGCTCTTTTTTGTTTGCTTTAAATACGTGAGAAGAACAAGAGGAAGAACAAGCAAAAAAAAAAAAAAAAAAAAAAAAACACACACACACACCCATATAAAAAAAAAAAAAAAAAAAAAAAAAAAAAAAAAAAAAAAAAAAAACTCACGGATACAAAAAAAAAATGGAGCCTAGAAGAATTGGGTCGACGCTATTGTTAGACGAGCCGTTTGAGTGGTCTAACGATAGTAGTCTCGAGTTTTTTGCAAACGTGATTGACGCAGATGAAGAGGAAGATACGGCAAGGTCGACACGTACGTCAGTGAAACGTGATCGGGTCAGCGCTGCAGAAAGATTGCATCGTGATTATTTTTGTGAAGAACCAAGATACAACGAGCAAGTGTTTGAAGATAGGTATCGTATGCCTAAAAGTTTATTTTTGAAAATCACACATGCTATTGAGGCTAGATTCGAGTATTTTCAGGAAGGTTATGATGCTAGACAAAAAAAAAGTTTCACAGCCATACAAAAATGTGCGTCTGCCGTTAAGCAACTCGCAACCGGTAATCCACCAGATGAGTTTGACGAATATTTACAAATGGCTAAAAGAACGTCACGTGAAAGCCTTCAATTTTTTTGTGATGCTATTATTCAGATATACAGTCGAGATTACCTACGTAGGCCAACAAGCCATGATATTGCATGTTTGTATGAAGCACACGAAGCTCGACATCACATTCCGGGTATGATCGGTAGCCTAGATTGCACACATTTCGATTGGAGGAATTGTCCAATCGAATTGAGGGGTCAATATAAAAGGGGTGATCATCGATACCCCACAATTATGATGGAGGCAGTGGCGTCTCAAGATTTGTGGATATGGCACGCGTTCTTTGGACCGCCGGGTTCAAACAATGATATTAATATTGTGATGCAATCTCCGCTATTCCTCACCGAGCGTAATGGTACGGCACCTAAGTGCCCATTTGTTGTGAATGGCCATACATACAAGCGTGGCTACTATCTTTGAAATGGCATATATCCTTCATGATCTACTTTTGTTAAAGCGTTCAAATTTCCTACCGACCCGCAAGAGAGAAAGTTCAAAAAACTACAAGAGTCGGCTCGAAAGGATGTTGAACGGGCATTTGGTGTTCTCAAGCAAAGATGGGGTGTACTGAGACGACCCTTACGGCCGTACACAGTAGCCAGAATTAGTAAAATGGTTTATACATGTGTGATATTGCACAACATGATTCTACATGAATCTGGTAACGCAATATCCCCCGTTCATATTCGGGATCCTCCGATCGAACCGGTGTTTGACGACGAAGCCTTAGACGAGATACGAAATGAGAACACACATTTTCGTCTCCGATTTGATCTTATGGAGCATATTCACGCTCAACAATTACCATACCTCGAGGTGGACGATGAAGCCGATGAAGTTTAGTTTTTTAGTATTATGTAATTGATGAGGCGAAAAATGATCCGTTTTTAGGGGGTCATTTAAGCCCGAATCCGACTTTATTTGATCAAATATTGCCCTAAATCGTTCCTTTTGTGATTTTAGGTGTTTGGAGAGTGAATTCTGGAAAAGAAGCCATTTTGGACGTTTTTGGAGCATAAAAGTGAAGAAAACGGCTAAGTACCAAATTTCCATGCTGAAGATACAAGGTGACGGCGTCAAGACTACCATCTTGACGGCGTCAGACATGAAGAATTAAACACCGTAGGTGGTGACGGCGTCAGAAGGCTTCGTGACGGCGTCAAAGTGGCAAGAATAAAATACCGTGGTCGGTGACGGCGTCACATAGGCCGTCATAAGTGGATCAAGGCCGTCCGAGGAAGTATATGGCGGCGAGGTGACGGCGTCACAAGTAACTCTTGACGCCGTCAGCCTACTTTTCCTATATATAGTTTTCTAGTTTTTTCATTAAAGAGAGAGAAGTTTTGGTGAAACCCTAAAGACGATTTTGGTGCCTCTTTTACAGGTTTTTCAAGGGTTCCAAACCCTTGAGACCTTGCATTGTAATTGAGATAAGTGTACTTTCAATTCAATCAATATGTCTATGTGTTGGTTGTTTATCTCTTGTTCTTGTCTCAATTCTACTATGCTAGGCTAGATCTCTTTTGTGTTTGCTTAGATCTAATGAAACCTAGATATTGATTATGTGTTGATTACTTGTTTATTCTTGTTCTTGGATGAATGATTTTATATGTTAGGCTTAAGAAAACTGGCAGATCTCCAAATGGTAACATGCTTGAACGTCTTAAGAAACATGAACCGAGGCGTACTAGGTCTTTATTGGTTGTATTTAATGCATGAGCCACTGTTTACAATCCCTATAGTTGTGCTGGGTCATGGTGTAGGAGGAGATAAGAGTTCATAGAGTTGGGGAGTTATGTATGCCACCCCACGAATGGTATTAAGGAATACAATCCGTCATCCATACAAGTGTAACAAGTAATTAACGTGTAAAAGATATCTAGGGAGTAGTGAAGTCTAAGTAAACACAATTTCTCCAACCACTGCTCACAACCTTAGTATAATTTATTTTATTTTCATTTTTATTATTTTATTTTGATTGCATCTTAGTTTTGGGTTAGTTGAATAGCAACTAATTCCGCCCACTCTTCCAAAACCCGAGATTTTACTTGCTTTTATAAAAATATAAAAATACAAAAATAATCATCTCTCACCTTTAGAACTATTAATTAGGTTTTCTAATCCTAGCGACACTATTCCTAAGCTGAACGATCAATCCCCCGGTACTTGTCACTATACTATACTACAACAATCAGGTACACTGCCTGGTGGGGGTTGTAAGCTTCTTGAGATCCCTCGAGAGGTAAAGCAAGGTGCGATTCCCACGCATCAAGTTTTTGGCGCCGCTGCCGGGGATTGTCTATCTTTACATTTATTTCTCATCTTTCGCAAAAGAGTGCGGCGCCATCAAGTTTTTGGCGCCGCAGCCCGGGGAATAGTTATTGTCTAGGTTAGGATTTCTTTTTATTAGGTCTACTTGCTAGATTCCTTTCTAGTAAGATTTTTATTTTTATTTTTTTTTAGGTCTTCTTTAGTCTATCTTATTTCTTCGTGCCTTTGTTCGTAACTCTTTACCATCCGACATTATGGAAGGTGGTAACATCTTTGAACCCATCATCCCACCACAACAAAACCCACCATTAGAACCCCTTAGGCCCCGAACCTTAGGAGAGTATTCCCGACCTAGCCACCAAGGCTACCGAAACACCATTGAGCTCACCGGAGACAATGTGACCCCCTTGCGATCCGACACCATCCGGTTGGTGCAAAGCGGATGTGCATTCCATGGACTTCGTTCCGAAGATCCAAACCAACACCTTAAGGACTTCCTCAAAATCGTAGATTCCATAGACCTAGGTGTTGAAACTAGAGAGACTACCCGTTTACGCATATTCCCATTCTCTCTACGAGATCAAGCTAGTCAATGGCTTGAGCGTTTACCCGCGGGATCCATCACCACATGGGACAATCTCGCCAACCGCTTCCTTACCCAATTCTTTCCGCCAGAAAAAACTGCAATGCTTAGAAGGGACATTTTGATGTTTGAGCAAAAGTGGGGTGAACCTTTCTACGAGGCTTGGGCCCGTTTTAAGGATCTCCTCCACAAGATCCCTCATCATGGCATAAACCTTTGGTTATTAGTTCAGATTTTCTACGACCATGTTGATTATCACACTAAGCGTACCATCGACAGGGCCGCAGGAGGCAAATTGCGTGATAAGAATGCTGAGGAGTCATGGGCAATTATAGAAGAGCTCGCTGTCGATAATAATGAGATTTGGGAATTTAAACATACGGTAGAAGCAGCCATCAATGCAGTCTCGGCATCTGGAGAAACCACCGAAATCCCCGATGAACTCTTATGCAAACTTGAGGCAAAAGTTGACTATTTTGAGGAAAGGCAAAGGAGACCCTTAAGTCCTAGACAAGCCACTGTCAATTCTGTCTCAAGATCAACTTCGGTACCATTATCTGAATCACCTTCTAGAAAACATGTCGAAACTTTTCAGAGATGCACCCCACCTTGCTCCCCTCCTAAGGAACTTAGCTCGGAATTTGAGGCTAGGATGAGAGAATATATGGCAACACACTCTGATCGGCTTGCTAGATTCGAAGAAGCAGTTTATAAGCAAAAAGAGGAGATGCAGGAGAAAATGAATGAGATGTTGAGTCTATTGGAGGAGTATGCCAATCAGAAAACCCCCGAACGAATACTGCTAAGGAAAGAAAGCGCCACTCCCACCACCCAATTTGTTAACTCCATCACCATTGTCCATAAAGATAACGAGAAGGTAGAAACTCCTGCTAAACAGACCTTAGAAAAACCGCCTGAGTCCCAACCTTTGAGTTACTACCTGAAACACGACATAAACAAAAACACCATAACAAGTTGGATTAAGGGTGATAGGCGTAACCAATCCTCCGAACAGGTTCCCGAGAAAGAGAAAGAAGAGGAAGATGAGTATGATACGCTTATTGGAGGATCAGTGGTCGAGAGGTTACTGGTACAGAAAGTGGCCACCAAGCAGGTAGCATGTGGGAATTTTGAAATACCGACGAGCATCGGGGACTTGAAACATCTTTGTGCTTTCGCCGACCAAGGATCGGAAGTAAATCTCATGCCCCTAACTATTTACATCCAACTGACGTCAAAAATGCCAGCACCTACTCGTGTTAGGCTATCTCTTGTTGGACACTCGTACGTATACCCCCTAGGAATCGCAGAAGATATATTAATCAATATTGCAGGATTCATGTACCCCGTTGATTTTATGATCATTGATGATAAAGGGGATGGATGCATGCCAATAATCCTTGGGGCACAATTCCTCACCACCGCTAGGGCTGTCATTAAGTATGAAGATAGGAAGATTGAGCTTAAATCTGGAAAGAGAAAGATTAGCTTCCACATGACTCCGCGAAGTGGGCATGAGAATTTGAGTTGGAGAATGATTAAAAACAACATTGGCGCGACACCCATTCGTGTTCAGAATAAAATTCTTGCATGGGAGGCAAGAATCAAAAGCTATAAGAAAGCTAAGGATGAAAGAAGAAAAAGCAATAAGGTTCCGATTGAACTCAAACACACTCAACACGAAAGCAATCATACACCGTTTGAGGAAGGGAACTTAGTACTCTTGAGACACTCAGAAACAACAATACCACCCGATAAACCAAGTCCTTGGTGGTATGGGCCATTCACAATCGAAGGATTGAGCCAAGATGGGGTAGCTAACTTGAGAAGCAAGTTAGGTGGGAAGGTGATTGCGAGTATTGATAGATTGAGGCACTACCACCATAACAGTAATGATCGCAATTATATGGGGTATATCATTTCCAATGATGAAATCACGTAGTAACACATGACTTTGAGTCTAGCTACAAGACTCGTAAATAAAGAAAAGCGCTTCTTGGGAGGCAACTCATGTTTTGTGTGATTTTAATTGTTTGTTTGTTATTTGCTTCCGTATGCATGTTTTATTTTTATTGTTGGTTGATCATGTTTCTCAACTAAAATGTGGAAATACTTTATTATGTTGTTTGGCCTAGTCTTAACTTTAACCTAAAGGTAAGATAAGTGTAAGGGAAAACCCCAAATGTGTTTTAAGAAACAAACCGATCATGATTCTCCACAATTTTAAATGAACATGTATATTCGTATTTGTTAGAGTCAAATGCTTGTATTGAGTCATAATGAAGTTTTGCAAGATTTTTCAGGAAGTAGGACAAAGTTTTTCCAGAAATTTTCCGGAAACTTAACATAAGAATTTCTGCAGGTCCATTCTGACGGCGTCAGAGTATTGCTCTTGACGGCGTCAGGAGTTAAAATCTGGAAATTTTACCGGTTTTGTTTTTCTAACGGAGTCTTATGGTTTTTGTGAATTATTAAGTTTTATAATCTCCAGGAAATCTGCAAACTTCATTCCACAAGCATTATATCTTACTTTGCTTTCTAGGATTTAGTAACTTATATAGGATGCCGCCGATTTTACGCGAGGTTGCCTTGTCTATTGTTGTCAGGATTTACAGGTTATTTATGACAAGAAGATGATTTATATTCTGGAAGGGAAGCTTTGATGGTTCGTTTTCTTGGAGGAAGATTTAACCTGGCCAACCTATAATCCATACCGAGCAAATCAGGGGAGTATTTGATTTCATTCTCTTTACCTCTTAACTTTTACATTCTTTACTTGAACATTGGGGACAATTTTCATCCTAAGTGTAAGGGGAGGGTAAAAAGATGATACCTTACATATGCACTTTCGCTTGAGTTTGTTTTGTTTGATGGTAGATGTGTAATAAAACTACGAGAAATACTTGTTAGTGCAATTTTAGCGCCAAATTAAAATTTTTTTTACAACATTTAGGAGTGAAACTTTAGCCATAGCAAGCGTCTCATGGATAGGAGATTGTATGACTAGCACATAACCGTATATTCAGAAAAATTTTTCACCCAAAAATGTGAGGTTCGCCTTTAGATTTGATAGGAAAAGCATTTATTATTAGTGCTTATGAGTGTACCGGTAGCATTTAGATTCTAGAACTTGCGTTAGTGATGCATCCCGAGACCGCTAGTGAGACTACATTCGTGTGGTAGGATTTACTACATGATAAGAGGCATTAGGATCACCCTTGTGTTAAACCCGTATCATAATTACTTGACCATTTAAGTCATATTACTTGGCTAGTTAAGTCAACTAATTTTTCCCACACCCTTAGCGTTGTACTCATTTTTAGTACACGATACCCCTAGTACACCCCTCCGAGCCTATCTTTTCGTTTCTAACTTTAAGCATCTTACTTAAAGGAAGAATTTGTTACACCCCACTTAAATGTACACCCAAATCGCCTTAGCCTTCCGTGTATGCGCTCATTTTTAGTGCATTATTGTTATTTGTTAAACCCTAAGCTAACTTTCTAATTGATTACATGGTTGCTAAGTCGAGTCATATCATTGTACATATTGTTTTGGGACTATTGGGACTCATGGGTAAGTACTTATTTTATGGAGTAATGGGGAAGAACATAATATTATTACCCCCATATGTACGTTAATCTTAAAAGTACTCCAAGTGTTTTGATTTTCTTAATTCGAGTCACTAGATTAGTTTAAGTGTAAAGTATGTAAAGATTCAAGTGTAAGGGGAACTTTCATCCCCTATGATGTATTATTTTGGATGGTAGGGTAAAAGTGTATGCAAAAAAAAAAAAAAAAAAAAAAAAAAAAAAAAAAAAAAAATCGAAAAAAAAAAAAAAAAAAATAGAAAAAGAGAGAAAAAACATACGGACTACCATCCCGTTTTCATTCTATGTTCATTTTATGTTTTTGTTATTTTTCATTTATTAGCTTAAGTCAAGTCTAGTCTTGGCTTAGCAACGCCATCTTATACATGTAATTAACCAAGATTGTTAACTCGCCACCAGTAAAACTTCCTTTATCCAACAAAATCGTATAATTCATATCCCTACACCTAACGTTATAACCCTTTAAAAGACCTCTTTGATAGTTTATCCTAGGTGCTTACGCCATGTGGTGGAGGTTTGATCCTTTCCCAAGCCTATGGTAATCTATTTTGCTATGACAGGTAGTGAGAGATATCTTCCATTTCCATAATGTTATATTACTTTATTACACCCGAGAGATGTGAGTATCTAAACACTATTTATGAGGTACTAGAGTATGACCTCCGTGCTTGTCTATTGGTCTTTAGTGGAACGATTATTTGTTGTAATTACTTTTATATTAGTGTTAAATGACCCCTAACTTGTCTTTCGAGTAGAATAAAAGCGCATTTGCTTGAGGACAAGCAAATCTCAAGTGTAAGGGTATATGATGAGGCGAAAAATGATCCGTTTTTAGGGGGTTATTTAAGCCCGAATCCGACTTTATTTGATCAAATATTGCCCTAAATCGTTCATTTTGTGATTTTAGGTGTTTGGAGAGTGAATTCTGGAAAAGAAGCCATTTTGGACGTTTTTGGAGCATAAAAGTGAAGAAAACGGCTAAGTACCAAATTTCCATGCTGAAGATACAAGGTGACGGCGTCAAGACTACCATCTTGACGGCGTCAGACATGAAGAATTAAACACCGTAGGTGGTGACGGCGTCAGAAGGCTTCGTGACGGCGTCAAAGTGGCAAGAATAAAATACCGTGGTCGGTGACGGCGTCACATAGGCCGTCATAAGTGGATCAAGGCCGTCCGAGGAAGTATATGGCGGCGAGGTGACGGCGTCACAAGTAACTCTTGACGCCGTCAGCCTACTTTTCCTATATATAGTTTTCTAGTTTTTTCATTAAAGAGAGAGAAGTTTTGGTGAAACCCTAAAGACGATTTTGGTGCCTCTTTTACAGGTTTTTCAAGGGTTCCAAACCCTTGAGACCTTGCATTGTAATTGAGATAAGTGTACTTTCAATTCAATCAATATGTCTATGTGTTGGTTGTTTATCTCTTGTTCTTGTCTCAATTCTACTATGCCAGGCTAGATCTCTTTTGTGTTTGCTTAGATCTAATGAAACATAGATATTGATTATGTGTTGATTACTTGTTTATTCTTGTTCTTGGATGAATGATTTTATATGTTAGGCTTAAGAAAACTGGCAGATCTTCAAATGGTAACATGCTTGAACGTCTTAAGAAACATGAACCGAGGCGTACTAGGTCTTTATTTGTTGTATTTAATGCATGAGCCACTGTTTACAATCCCTATAGTTGTGATGGGTCATGGTGTAGGAGGAGATAAGAGTTCATAGAGTTGGGGAGTTATGTATGCCACCCCACGAATGGTATTAAGGAATACAATCCGTCATCCATACAAGTGTAACACGTAATTAACGTGTAAAAGATATCTAGGGAGTAGTGAAGTCTAAGTAAACACAATTTCTCCAACCACTGCTCACAACCTTAGTATAATTTATTTTATTTTCATTTTTATTATTTTATTTTGATTGCATCTTAGTTTTGGGTTAGTTGAATAGCAACTAATTCCGCCCACTCTTCCAAAACCCGAGATTTTACTTGCTTTTATAAAAATATAAAAATACAAAAATAATCATCTCTCACCTTTAGAACTATTAATTAGGTTTTCTAATCCTAGCGACACTATTCCTAAGCTGAACGATCAATCTCCCGGTACTTGTCACTATACTATACTACAACGATCAGGTACACTGCCTGGTGGGGGTTGTAAGCTTCTTGAGATCCCTCGAGAGGTAAAGTAAGGTGCGATTCCCGCGCATCAGTAATGTTATTTTATGTTTTTTAATATTATTATGTAATGTTTATTTATTTTAATGAAATTTTAGTTTTAAAATAAATTTTAATAGAATTTAAAAAAGAAAAAAAAAATGAGTGAAGGGTGAGTGAAGGTGCCACCCCCAAAAATGAAGTGAGTGAAGAGTGAGTGAAGGAAAAAGTGGGAGATGATGTGGCGGAATGAGATTGGTTGTGAGTGAGTGAAGGGAAATGGTTTGAGTGGAGCACTCCCCCCACCCTAAACAATGTCAAATGGGCAATGTTTAAAATAGTTATGTATTTAATGCATAGTAAATGAACATAAAATTAATTTAAATAAAGTCATTTTTAATTTAATAAAATTTGAGTTTCCTTATTATATTCCTTTTGATTGTTTCCTTAAACATTGTCTAATAGGCATTGTTTAACAAATCCTTGATTTAATAGGAGGGTTATTGAAATATCTTTTGAAGAAAAGCTTTTTTGTTAAGGTCCTATAATAAAGGATTGATAAGGATTGATGCTGATGTTAAACGTAAAATTTGTGCATTAAAAATTACTTGATCAAGCGTTGTATGACAACACTAGACATATAAATAAGAATTTGGTGTGAAACAAATTAAAAAGTTTCTTTTTTGTTAATTTTGTAAAGCTAGAGTTAATCTTTATAAAAGCTTATCTTTTCATTTGTGGAAGACCTTTTTTGATCAAATTTGTATAGAAATAAAATAAAGTTTAAAGCCCAAGGATCGGTTTCACGTCAAACAATACAGAAAGAAGGTGCCAACCATAAAGCCTAATTGGGCATTAACTTTTTCTTAAATCCGGTCTTTTCTGTTGGAATTTTTCTATAAATAATATTTATTTATTTCGTAATGACATAACATCGCGTTGTAACTGTTATGTAAGTTTTTTCAGTGTATAACTCAAATCCTTTAACTTGACAAAAGACATTATGTCTTCCATCATTTCAGGTTCACCCAAGCTTTACGTTTTTAATTTATTTTTCATAAAATTTAAATAATACAACAGTTTTTCACTATGTTGAAAAACATATATTAAAAGTAGCAACTCAACTCACAAATAAAAATATGCAAACTTTTTACCAAATGTTTTAACTAAATAAAAATCCAAAGTAAAAAAATACTAATACTGCCCAAAACAAGTTAATTATACTATTAAAAAAAAAAAAAAAAAAAAAAAAAAAAAAAAAAAAAATCCTCTTCCTCATTAATGGTTGGCACATGCACTCGAAAACACAACACGCATAAGCAAATACAAACACACCAAAAAAATTTCTTAAAAAAAAACATAAAAAAAAATCCAATAACGAGCGCGGTGACCACGATGTGGAGGTCTATAATACCGGCCTCAGTACGGTGGCTCCTACTATGGCCTATAACACACCGATACTAGGTGCTCTTGGTATTATTGAGGTGAAACCAAAAAGATGAAATGCATTCCTCAAAACTATATTTGAA
This sequence comes from Artemisia argyi, assembly GCA_030686995.1. Taxonomy (NCBI): domain Eukaryota; kingdom Viridiplantae; phylum Streptophyta; class Magnoliopsida; order Asterales; family Asteraceae; genus Artemisia; species Artemisia argyi. The sequence continues at coordinate 186,725,181 of CM060677.1, forward strand.
CTTTAAGATTGGGTGTAGTGACGATTGCGTTCACCATCGCTAGCTCAACACCACGTCAGTTTATCTCTTCACTAACAACTCTACCATCAAACAGGTTTTATAAGACCGCTAACTCAACAAAATAAAAATACCACTTAAACACAAACATATCCGCAATACACTCACATAAATAAAAAAATAAAAATAAATATTATAAAAATAAAAATAAATAAATTAATAAAAAATGTATAAAACCGGTTGACAATAGGCCATGAGAATAGTGTTTAAGCTGATAGCGCGTGAAAAAAAAAAAGTGGTTAGGGGTTTATCTAACCGTCACGGGTCAAAACTAGTCGGAATGCAGAGTTCCAAATTTATTACTTGAATTGTTGTCTTGTTGGGCTGTAACTCGATGGGCAAAAGAATATGTTATCATTTGGCATCACTTTTGACATGGAGTCGAGTTTTCACCTACAATTCTGCACTCGATCAAGCATCAATTTTATTATTTTTTTTTCTCGCTTTTTTAGTAAAAATTTGGCAACACATAGTTAAAGAGTGTGTTTGTTCATTGGTAAAGAGTGTGTTTGTTCGTCTAACTAAAACTATGAAGTCATTGGTTGTGTTATGAAATACATATTTTTTCTTTCTATAAGATGCTACCAACATTAGATCCACACCAAATATCTACTTTACATACATCACTTGATACTCTTTGATTTTTATTTTATATTATTTATTTATTTTTTTGGTTTTTGGGTGCAGAGATACTTTGATGTAAGTAGATGAAAATCAAGTTCACAAAACAAAGTTGGAAAAAAAGATACTTGTTGTTGGACTCTAACTCTTCAACGTAATCTTTTATATAATAAAACAAAACTTCAAGTGAGGATTTTTTCATTTAAAAAAAAATTAAACCATACCTTATTTAGTAATAATATTATTTAGAAAAAAATTATTTTCAGTTAATATTTTATATTTATCCATAACACAAGTAGAAGATAAATATAAAAAAATATAAATAAGATGCAATTAACAATAAGATTAAAATTTTTAAATAATTATCTTTAATAATAAAAAACTATAATTAAACATCATAAATCAAACAAAACAAAGATTAAATTATTTGTTTTTTAATAAATAAAAATATATGATTCAAAAAATTAAAAAAAAAAACTCGCGCGTGCGCGGGCATTATAACTAGTACTGCTAATAGTATAACATAAAAAAAAATACCGAAAAAATACCCCTTTTCAAGAAAATAATGTTAGCATGTGTGAATAAAATTAAAAAGGTACGTGTTTATCAGCAATTTTCAAACTTCAAAAAATCTTAAGATAGAACGAAGCCAAAATATTGTTTCGCTTCATTTGTCTAGATCAAGGTTTTAACTTTTGAGCAATTTTTTTTTTTTTTTTTTTTTTTTTTTTTTTTTGGAACAGCGAAATCTTTTATATAATAAAAGAATTACATCATTTCGGAGTATTTTGGTAAATCCCTTCTCATTGAAAAAAAAATTGGACCAATAGTAGAGCTCGATTTTGCCACATAGGCGAAATCAAGCAACGTGATTGGTCAATAGAAAGTCAAAATTAAATTGATTTTGGTCAAACTTAATAAATTTAGTAGAGAAATTTGGTTAAGAAAAAAAATGCATAAAAATATTAGTGTCAAATTTATGAAAACAAAAACTTAAAAAAAATGAAGTAATTTATAAAACTTTAGTGATTGAATTTTAAATAATTTATATAGAGGAAAGTGTAAATTACAAGTTTCCATGTTTTTTAATAACTTAATAAAAAACACAAATAACCCCTTACACTTTATACCCCTTATACTTTATAATATTAACTTTGTTTAAAATTACATGAATATTATTATTAGGTTTTAGACTTTCATCCATTAAAATCACAAAATTTAATAAATATGCGAATTAGTTTTAGTATACGTTAAATATTTTTTTAAACTAATGTTAGTTTTAAACTTTCGTCTATTAGATTTTTTTTAAATAAGGACTCATGTTACTATTTAAAAGTTTAATTTATGCGTACACGGGTTTGAAATACGGATAAATTATTAGTAACGGGAATATAAATATCAAATGATAAGCACGATACTGTGATATGAAAATAAGTATACGCAATTCTACTTATAATAACGACTTATGAAATTATTATTTAAAATTTGTATATAGATATCCATAAAAATATTTTAAAAACTTTACAGAGCATATTTTAACTTTATCAACGCTCATTATGTGCTACTAAATTCATAGATTTTGTACAACATGATATCAATAGTTAAAGTTAAACAACAAAATCATATATCTGTCAGTTAAAAACGTTATACAAAGCTAATTATTAAAAAAAAAAAAAAAAAAAAAAAAATTGGTTAGATAATCGTTGTTTAATATAAAAGGTGTTTTCCTTAAATTATATTAAAAAAATACACGCATCACAATCCTTATTTGATAACAATCACCTCCTAAAAAAAACTACGTAGGTGATAACCTAACTTTAGTCATTGACATGATGTTATCAAAAAAAAAAAAAAAAAAAAAAAAAAAAAAAAAAAAAAAAAACCGTAATAGTTGACTGTTGTAAACGAATTATATGCAAGAATATTCAAAAAATTAAAACACATAAACCACAATTACAAAAAATTTACAAAATTTATAGTGAACTTTTTACATCATAAAACAATGAGAATTATTCAGCAAGAATATATAAGTAAAAGAAATACCACAATTACAAAACACATCGTAAATTAATAGCACGGGTTTGCAAAATTAAAAACATATATCACTAACATCTCATGCAAGTCAAGTATCATCATGTAATTTTGCTTGAATAATAAAATATAATTTTAATTCAAAAGCTTTCTCCTAAAATAATGGTAGGTTATAACATATACATATGATTTTTTATTTTTAGTCCACCAAGTAAAACCATTTAAAACATGTTAAGTTGTTAATTTCTTAATCGATAATAATACATAATTAAAACGAAATTTTAAAAACTCTGTGCATGCACAGGTATTATAACTAGTTATATTAAAACACAAAATACTAACAAGGAGCTAGGATTACATCACAATAAGGTATGAGTTTTGAGCAATATTAGTTAGCAACGTATAAATGGATGAACTATCATGTTAGAGAGATGGTTGTGTGCAAAGTTTTGAAAACCAGATCTTTAAGACTAGGCACAACAATAAGGGTCAATCCTTCTTATTTTCTCTGCCACGTCAGATTTCTCACTCCAGCGACCTGCAGGCGATTCAGTGCCACAGTAAGGGCGACCAAGTTCCTTTCTTTTCTTTTTTTTAACATTTTTAACACAAACTTAAATTTCATTAATAATGTATAAAAAAATTACAAAACTAAATTAAAAAAAAAACAAACTTCATCTTCCTCGGTTCCTCTACACACACACTAAACACACACACACACTAAACCGATCAAAACAAATAAAAGGCAAAGCAAATGGATCAAAAAGGCAAAAAAAAAAAAAAAATTAAAAAAAAAATAATAATAATGAAATGGTACTCTGTCGAGGTTGAGACCGATTGTCTCATTTCCTTGCCCCATTTCAGTCGCGACCGATTTGCCACAAAAGGGACGATCGGTCGTTTGGTGCTCGACCGAATCGGTCGTGTATCTTATTGTGTGTAGCCTAATTAACCAAGTCGAGTCACCGGTTTATCAATAATATTTAAGGGGAAATCACAAAAATAACCATTTTCACAAACACATTTCATAAAATAACCATTTTTTTCGGAAAAGCAAAACTACTCATAAAATTCGCAAACTTTGCGATTTTTCAAAGAAATTTCGCAAAGTTTGCGATTTTTTTTTTTTTTTTTTAAATTTTCCTATTCACTTGATTGTGAAAATTAAAACATCTTGTCCCTACTGAATTAAAACAAATTTTGGGCAATTGATCAAATGGACAAAATACAGCAAGTTTGCGTCAAGATTTTATTAGTAAGCAATAAAGCAATCAATCCTTAGCCTTGCAACTCTCGTCCCCATGACCATAACTCTTGATCGCGATATTTGTGTTCTTCAGCGTTTTTAATTTGTTAAATTTGTCTATCGTTTTGAAGAGTAGTAATTCAGTATATTTGTAAAAACATAGCAAATGCATGCTGTCCAGTTATGCCAAAATCATACATAAAATGATAAAAATGTGCAGGCTGTATTGTAGTCTTAATCGTACTCCCCAATATATTGTTAAGGAGTTGATGAAGTTATGTGATGGAAGATGGTATCACATAATAGCAATGAGGGTCTAGCCAAAAAAAATAATAAATAAAAAAATAATAAACTTTGCGAGATTTTTTCAAAATATCGCAAAGTTTGCGATATTTTCAAAATATTGCAAATTTCTTTAAAAAATCGCAAAGTTTGCGAATTTTATAGGTATTTTTGATTTTTTTAAAAAAAATGGTTATTAAGTGAAATGTCTGTGAAAATCGTTATTTAACTAGTACATCCGTTATTAGGGGTGTTCATCGGTTCGGTTATCGGGTTATTCGGTTTAATCGGTTCGGTTTGTTCGGTTAATTTTTTTCTGGGTCAAACCGAAAACCGAACCGAACCAAATTTAAATTTCATTCAACCGAAACGAAAACCGAAAACCGAACCCCTATAACCGAAAACCGAACCGCATAACCCGAATTACATAATTTTAATTATTTTTTCATTTAATTATATATATTTTTAGAACAAAATTTTTTTTCAAGCTTAAATAATGTTATATTTATACTAAAAAAGACTTTTAGTGATTATTTTTATATATAGATACATAAAAAATATATATTTTTATATATTTTCGGTTTTCGGTTCGGTTTTCGGTTTTCATTGTCAAACCCATATCCAAACCAATAACCGAATATTTAGTTCGGTTCGATTCGATTTTGACCAATTTGGTTCAGTTACGAATTCGGTTTGGTTTCAGTTTTCGGTTATCGTGGATATTACCCGATCCATGAACACCCCTATCCGTTATATCACTTTTGATTGAGATGTAGTGTCTTTGTTTGGGCCTCAGCCATCTTAGTTGGACTACTCACTTGATGTGAGAGCTTGAGTTTACTTTCTTATTTTCGTAACCTTTTAGCTTTGAGCCTTTGACAACATAGTTTATAGCATTCAAAATCATAAGCTCTTAAAAAAGAAACTATAGTCTGAACTTATAATCTGTTTGTACTATAAGCTATGTCTCTAGCTAAAGTTAACAAAAATATATCAATTCTACATTTTGGAAGTTAAATGTATTACTTTTAAGACAATGATCTATAATAACTTTAATGATAAAAAAGAAACATCAGCGAACACATATCATAGCAGTATTTAAAAAGTAGTAATGGGTATGAGAAACAACAGTAACAAAACTTCATGAGTAAAGTGACAGAAAGATTTAAATGAAATCTAATGTTTACCATGAGTAGTTATGTTCATCATGTCGTATATCCTAGGTTGAAAATGACATTTTGGCTCCAAATAGATAAAAACGAATTTTTTACTTTTAAGTAAATTCTAGAGCATCTTGCAAATGGCACGACCTAAAGATACTAGTAATATTTTATCCAAAAGCATTACGTAGGCTAATTTACATTTAGGTACCTTTGTTTTTCGAATGGGGTTATAAAGCCATCCTAAGTTTACTTTTCAAATTTTAACCCTAAACTTACTTGTTTATGACAATTTAGATGATGTGCTTTGTTGCGTGTTACTGCTATAAGACTGGGTGTAATACTGTAATAGTGCCAACATCACTATCAGCAACTCAGTGCGATATCACATTTTCACTTCATCACCAAACAAGTGTAATAAGACAACCCACTTCATCACTCAAATATATGTTTGATCATCGGTCGAAGACCAGATTGGACCGACCAAGACCGAGACCGAAATTACCCAAAAACCAAGACCGAGACCGAATATGTTCAGTCCGGTCCGGTCTTTCGGTCGGTTTTAGACCGGACTAATACCGAAATAAGGAAAAACTCAAGACCAAGACCGGATCGCTAGTCCTTCGGTCCAATCCAATCTCAGTCGGTCTAGTCGAAACGATCCTTTTGCTCAGCCCTACTCAAATATATTTCACTTAAACATAAATATATCTCACAATAAACTCACATACACTCACAAAATTGATTTCTCTTTCCATACAACTCGGTTGTATGCAAGACCGAGTTCTCAACAAAATCGAGAGAAAATGCATCTCAAGGTGATGTGTGTAATGACAATACACGTGGTTAGGGGTGTGAGTGGAGGCGGATAACACGTTTCATGACCCTTCATTACACTTAGTCTAAGCGCTTTTAAACAATCACATCTAAATGATATTGGAGGTGATTTTTGTGTTACTAATAACTTGGAGTTTATGAAGTTTTTAATGAAAGAACATTTTTTAGAAGTTTTTTTATAATGCAAAATAATATATTTTTTTAAATAGCATAATGACAGAACGAAAAGCTTTCATAAGCTTTTGCATTAAAGATGCTCAACCACAATTATATAGGAAAACCTAAGATAGTAATTGTTGTGGAGCATCTTATTTTTGCATAACTAAAGTATGAATTTTTACGTCGATCAAACATTATAATTAGATAACGATAAGCAATCATATCCTTTCATCATTAAAACATGTGAGTATTGACAAACTACAGAGACGTGTTAGATGATAGGTTAAAACTCAAGTCTAATTGTGAGTTTGGGGTATTATATTTAGGGTTAAGATTGCTTATTCGGTAAGCTATGTTATAACTATATACAAATACACATGTAATATTACTTGTGTAATCACAAAAAAAACACAAGACGAAGCTTTTGGAGACCACAGCCCAGCCTAACCCGTTAAATCCTCTATCCTCGCAAACTATCTTCATTTCATAGATGACACATGTAAGTGGCAACACTAGAGAAATAACGACATGAGTGAAAATTAATATTAACCATGTTTTTCGAAATAACGATATTGGTCTAATCAATACCCTTGTACAAACCTTGAGATCACGTAAATTATTTGAAAGAAAAATAATTGTAGATTAGCGAGAGTGAATATTTAACTCATCAAGTCTATTATGTGAAAACTAATAAGTTCAACTATTATAAATGTACAATCACTTGAGATAACAAATCCCACCAATTTTAGTTTATATTTGTGATATTTTATAGAAAGATCTTACATAGCAGTTTATAAGAATAGAACAAACCTTCCCATGTTTCTTATTCACAACATTAGACTATCACTTCGAATCTGATAAATGGTTTTGAGTTCATTTACAACACAAGAAAAAGAAGAAAGAAAGATTCAAGAACAATTTATCTCACTCACAACCCGATAGAGACAAGAAAAAAATACACACAACTGAGAATGAAAAAAATATAAGAGAGAATGAGAGATTATGTATCTCTCAAGCCCTTGTAGCTTCTAACTTTTATCTTGGACCACATTTAGTCCCATGTGAAAACTAAACAATACAACATGTACGCAAAATAAGAGGATGCATTATCTTTTCCATACCTGAGTGTTAAAACATTTTTCACCATTAGTCCAAACGCAGAATTAGGTTATATATTTTAACATTCCTCCTTAAGCTAACTTATGTAAATATCAAACAAGCCCATTAACTTAAAAACTTTTCATGTTCCAACAGTTAAGCCTTTTGTGAATATATCTGTAATGTTATCACAAGATTTTATCTTTATAGTTTTAATAAGACGTGCAGATATTTTTTCTCATAAAGAACAACTCAATCTAAAAATGTTTAGTTCTTTCTTGAAGCACATGATTTGCTCCAATTTGTAATGCAGAACTATTATCACAATGAACTGGAACATGAAGAGATGTTTTAATATTCATTTCAGCCAAGATTTTCTTTTTTGTATCCAGATAACTTCACAAGTTAGAGTGTTCATAGCTCTATATTCTGCCTTAGTAGATTATTTAACTATAACAAATTGTTTTTTACTTTTCCATGAAACTAAACTTTTACCCAGAGAAACAACATAACTCATAACAGACCTCATTATGACCTTACACTTGGCCCAATCTGAATCACCATAAACATTTAAACCAAACTCACAACTTTTGTTAAAAGAAATACCTTTACCAAGAGCACTTTTTAATATTTGGGAACTCTAAATGCCAATTTCGGATGAGATTGCAGTGGAGCATGCATATGTTGACTAAGAACATGCAATGCATGGCTTATATCAGTTCTAGTATGTGTAAGATAGATAAGTTGACCAACTAACTTTTGGTAATTGTTTATACTAGTTAAAGGAATATCATCTATGATCTGCTTAGGCTTAACAACAGTTTCCTTACTCACAATTGGAGTTCCAAAAGGTTTACAACCCATCATAACAAACTCAGAGAAAACTTCTAAACAATATTTCATTTGAGTAAGATACAAACTACTATTGGATTCTATATTTCAATACCTAATAAGTACTTTAGCTTACCCAAATCTTTTATCAACATACACAAGTAAAGCAATGAAAACACCATTCTTATTTCTAGTGAACAAATATAGAAGTCATTTTTACTTTGAACAAAATCATTTTCAATTAAAACTGATGTCAATTTTTCATTCCATTTCCTAGGGCTTGTTTCAAGCCATATAAAGACTTGACTAACTTGCATACCCTATTATCAATTTTATCAAAATAGCCATCACGCAAAGATATATAAACATCATCTACTAGGTCATCATATAAGAATGCATTGTTAATATCAAGCTGGAATATAGGCCAACTGTTTTGAACAACAATCACAAGCATACATCTAACAAATACAATCTTAACAACAGGAGAGAATGTTTCCTCATAGTCTATATCTTCTTCTTTGTTGTAACCTTTTGCAACCAATGTGGCTTTAAACATTTCAACCTCACCACTAGATTTATACTTAACTTTATAAACCCATTTGCAACATATTGGATTTCTGCCAAAAAGTAACTCACTAACAGATCAAGTATCATTTGTGTTTAAAGCTTCCATTTCTAAGTTCATATTATTTATCTATCTGCTATTCTTAGTAGTTTCACTATAAGTCTCTGGTTCAAGAATTTTGTTAAGATTTGTAGAAAACACATAATTTTCTTTTCTTAAATGACTGTAATTAACATACTTATCAACTCCATGTTTAACGTTATCATCTAAAACAAAATCACTCAACTTAACAGGTAAATTGGTTTTTCTGCTAGACCGACTAAATTATGTTTTAATATTTCCCTGTTTGTGTGGAGTCACATTTAGAGTTTGAAACATATCATTAAACTCTTGGGAAAAACTATCATCACCCTCAGACTCTTTATACTGGCTACTTCTACTGATACACTAGGATGCTCATCCTTCTCATTTTCAGTGTTATCAGTATTTTCAGTACCTCCAAGTAGGGGTGTCAGTAGGGTCGGGTTGACTTGACCCTAACCCCAACCCGATAAGGCTTATCGGGTTGGGTTAAATCGGGTTGAAAAATCTTGTCGGGTTGTTTTGACCTGAACCCCATAACCCGATAGTGTTATCGGGTCAGGTTAGCGTTGAATTATCTTCCTTATCGGGTTATCGAGTCAACCTGATAAGACCCGAAAAATGCTATTTGTTTCTTTTTTCCAATAAAACTTAGTAAGCAATTAGTCTTGATCCTGTAGATAGGTGGTAAATTATTCCTTACGTGGATCTCTTGTACTGTTCTTATACATATTTTTAAGATCGGGTGGATTTATCTTTGAATTTAGTCACTAGAAAATTTGGTATTGTTCTAAAATAAATTTAGTCATCTTGCGTAATTTATGCATGATGTTATTCAAAGTATCTTATCTCAATGGAAATACGACAGCGTGTCATGTCATCCATTGGAAGTAACTGATCTAATGCATCCCTTCTTTCTATCTGTTACTAATGGATATAGTTTTCTAAACCCAAGTCTAGCGTAATGTTATGTGCCTTTTATTTTATCTCATTCTATCATTATGTTATCTTTTCTGTTGTCTATATACATATATGGTGTAGTTCATATTGCATGCTTCACAGTTTGTCAATCTATCAGTTTTTTTTATGTAGAGTTTAATTTATCTTATAACCCGACTCACCAGACCCGATAAGCACCGGAACCTGATAACCCGATTTCTTATCCGGTCAGGTTGCGGGTCACTTTTTCAAAACTCAAAACCCGACTCAACCCGACCCGATAAACCTGATAACACCCCTACTAGAGCTCGCATAACAGGTTACACGAACCTGTTAAGGTCAAACACGAACACGACCTGTTAGCTTATCGTGTCATTTTTTTCAAACACGAACACGACACGAAAATAAACAGGTTAACCTGTTAAGACCTGTTAAGAACATGTTAACATGCATATGACCAAATCCCATGATACAATAACCTGTTAACATGCATATGACCTGTTAAGAACCTGAACCTGTGAACCTGTTAAGAACCTGAACTTGAACATGAAACATACAATTTCAATTTCAAAGAGCTGCTCAGCTGCAGTGCTGCACAGCCTGCACTTGAACTCTTGAAGATGCAAAAGTTCATACAATTTCAAAGACCCATAGAACATGAAACATACATCACAAATCTTAAGTCTTAACTAATACATAAATACATAATGATAATAATCCTTAACAATACGAAGTGGGATTGTTGACATTATATCTTTCAGCGAGCTCTTCAATTTTGACGCCTTTACTCGTATCTTCCATATTAAATCTGAAAAGTCAAAAGAGTAAATGTGAATCAGCAGTTGGCAACTATTTGTAAATGCACTTATACTCGAAGCAACTATTTGCTGATACCTACAAATATAGTAAACAATCAACAGTTAGCAAACACAAAGTTACTTGTCCTGCCATAGCAGATTATATTCCAAACAAAACTTTAAACGAAAAGAGTACTAATCTTAAGCAGATTATATTCCATACATTGATGCATATATGGGTCGACAAAAATACCAATCTTTAGCAGATTATATTCCATACATTGATGCATATATGGGTCGACAAAAATACCAGTCACCACAGTGCACTAATTTTAAGCATATATGGGTCGAAACTCGACAACAATATGGGTCGACAACAAATAACACAAATACCGAATTTATTATCCATGAAATAGAGAGGAAAAGAAGAGAGATTGGGTGCTTACTTACGAAATAGTGAAGCTGCTGCTGCTGCTTACTTCATTAGTGAGATTGGATAATAGATCCGTGATTGAGAGAATGAGAGATAGGGTTTAGTGATTTACGATTTAGAGAGATGATATTGGATAATAGATCTGCTCTCGGTCCGTTTGGATTTTGGAAGAAGGAGGCGATACATGGATAATAGATCTGTGATTGAGATAGGGTTTTTAACTTTAAGGATAATTTATATTATTATATATTTATATATATATATATATATATATATATATATATATATATATATATATATATATATATATATATATATATATATATATATTATAATATTAATAGGTCATAACAGGTCTGACCTGTTAAGACACGAATATTAACAGGTCTGACCTTTTAAGACACAAAACCTGTTAAGGGTTGACACGAAACCTGTTAAGAACAGGTCATGTCGTGTCATGTTAACATGTTTCGTGTCAAAATTGCCGGCCCTAACCCCTACCTCCAAGTGATGAAAGGTCTATGCCTTTACTTTTTCCAGACATTTTATCTTTCCCATCATCATATGGATCATCTTATTTTAGTTTATCTTCTAGATTATGGTTTAAAAAGTTTAAAATTTACGTGTTTTGAAACTGGATAGCTTAACCTTTGTTTTCAGAGCTGTTTTTAAAAGGAAAAACAGTCTCATAAAATTTACATCTATTGAGAAAACATTTCCCTACTCTCAAAACCGTATAACTTGTAACCCGTTTTATCAAATGAATAACCAACATACACAGATTTTTTAGACCTAGAAGAGAACTTATCAACATTATTCAAGATAGTAGAAAAGCACAGAGACCCAAAAGTTTTCAATTGAGAAATATGGTGACTTTTCATAAAGTACGGAGCTTGGTAACTTGTAAATTAAGTAGATATCAGTTAAAATACATTCAGTCCACATGTTCAAAAGAATCTTCCCTGAAACATGAGGGCCCTAGTAACATTTAACAAATGCCTATATTTTCTTCCTGCTATACCATTCTGTTGAGGGGTATTAAAACATGAAGTTTGTTGAAGAATTCTATTTTCTTTACAAAACCTTTCCACATTCTGATTAACAAATTTTGTTTCATTATCACTTCTAAAAACCTTTTATAGTTTTATCAAATTGATTCTTAATCAGATTATAGAAAGCGACAATATGTGAAAGCACTTCATTTTTTTCCCCCTCAATAGAAATACCCAAACAGCTCTAGAAAATCAACTATAGTCAAGAAATATTTATACCCTTCCATGCTCTAATATCAAGTGAAATTTTATACAAAGATCTTACTTAAGAGTTTATATGAATATAACCAACCTTCCACGTTTCTTATTCACAACATCAGACTACCACTTCGAATGTGATATTTGGTTTTGAGTTCAATTACACTACAAGAAGAAGAAGAAAGAAAGATTCAAGAACAAATTATCTCACTCACAACCCGAGAGAGACAAAGAGAAAAATACACACAAGTAAGAATGAAAAAGATATCTAAAACGAGACAATGAGAGATTATGTGTGTGTTTAGTAAAAGTAGCAGTGAGCTGTGAGCAGCAGCTCATAGCTCACCGCTCACAGCTTCTTAAAGAAGCATTGAAAAAAATGAGCATTCCTAAAAAATAGCAAAGCTCACCGCTCATTTGCCAAATGAACAATAAAAAATCAAAAAGCTCATTGCTCACCGCTCACCGCTCATCGCCCCAAAATGCTACAAAAAGCTCCGCGCCAATCATAGCCTATATATCTCTCAAACCCTAGTAGCTTCAAACTTTTATCTTGGACACATTGTTCCACATCTTTAGCACATCTTCACATTTAGTCCCTCCGTAAACAAAAATAATACAACATATATCCAAAATAAAAGAATGCATTACCTTTTCCAATCCCGAGTGTTAAAGTTTTTCACCATTTGTCCAAACACAAAATTAGCTTATATATTTTAACAATATTGTCTTTTGTTTCCTTGGAGCATTGGGTATGATAGCGGGGAAGCACACCAGGTCTGATGTGGACATGGTTTTGGCGCCCCCAAATGCAAGCCACGACACTATAGACCTTCAACGCCAAATATTTGGTAGATCATGAAATGGGTAGAAGACTTAAAGAGGTGTTTTTTTTAATTGGGTTTTTTTTTGATGAGTTTATGTTTTAATTGTGTATGGAGGGGCCCAAATTACATTTGAAAGGGGTGTTATGAGGGAGAGGGTATTTTGGTTTGAATCTTAAAAGTGATAAAGCTAAGGTGGCATCAAAAAGGTGTTTTTGGCATGCCATGATACCTTATGATCTTACCTCACTTACCTAAAACATCGCCCAATGGATGATCAATCGAGAATCGATAAAAGTTTTATCAATATAACTATATAAGTATCTTTCCATTATACCAAAGGTTTCTTGACCCAGCGCTATGTGAGTGACCATCATAAAGGTTGTGGGTTCAAGTCTCGACATGTGAGATATAATTATTAAAATATGTGGTATAGGTTATAAAAGTTGTCATTCAAAAAAATATATGTATCTTTCCATTGTTATCTACATTGTGTTGTGTATTTTAAAATATTTACATCATCAATTAACATATGATCATGTAATGATCCAAAATTTACTCTAACCGTAATATATAACACCTATCTTTTCATCTTAAAAAATAAATCTCTCATGCATTTCTCTTGCACCACCATCTCCCAGTTTCTTACATAAACATGACGACAACTGCAAACTATTAGTCATTGCCAAAACTCTTCAATTGTTGCCGATAACCGTCAACCACCATCAAAAACTTTACAAGAACAATGAGTTTCAGAAAGCTATTCACCGCAACCACGTAATGAAAAACAACAAGTTAACTAACAAGACCAAATGAGCTACAACCAACAAGTAAAGGACCTAAACTGTAACTTCTAGGCTTAAAATAACCTTTGCATTGTTTTCGAGTTCTGTGACACTGCAAAACACCAAAGAAGAGAGAGAAACACAAAGAAAACTCATAATTTTACACTACAATCCATCCTTCACCACCAAAAGTGTCAAATAAACAAAAACACAACCATTAAACACTTATAACCCATGCATTAAAAGCTGTACCTTTTACTATAAATAAAAATTTCAACTCTGAAAAAGAGAAGTATATAATAAACACACATAATAGATATATCGAGCTAGAGAGTGACTCATTTTGGATCTCACCGTCACACACACACACACTTCTCTCTCTCTCTTCGTGTTCTCCATTCTCACCATGAGAATTAGAAAAAATGCTAAATTTTCATCTTTCTATCACACAAATCTTTCAAATGTTAGTAGTGAGAAATGTGAGCTTCAAAGCAAGAGCTTCTTATCATGTGAACTGAATCAATCTCCATGGGATATCATCAATTCTTCATCTCTAGACTTGTTATATGAGGTACCAATCTTTATCAATCTTTACTTGTTTTTATTCTTTTTTGTTAATCAGATCTGTTAAAAGATCAAAAACCCATTTCAAAACACTTAAAATCTTGAGTTTATTTGCTTCATTTCTTCAACATTTTAGCTATCTAGGGTTTAGGTTAAATACTCATAAACCCTAAAATCCCATCTTTTTTATCGTTAAATTGAGCTTAATAAGCTCATTTCCCACATGGGTTTTCTTTATTTGTTAAGTTATAATCATTCTTTATAACCTTATTGTGTTTGTTTATTGTTTTTCATATGTGTTTCTTGCTGGACTTAGTTTGATGATAATGAGGATTATTACAACGTTAATCTTGATGGAAATGGAAGCTTGATCGATTCTACAGATTTTTTGAGGTAACCCTTTAATCCTTTCGTCCAATTTGAATATTTTCTAGCTGCTTTATATATCGCGATAACGAATTAGGGTTCCGGTTGTTCGCATATATAATGTATATAATTAAGTTGTTATTTCTTTAACTTAGTGTGTGTTTTGACTTATGAGCGCTTGAGTACGGATTTAGGGTATGTTTGGTTCGTATTTGCATTACTGTTACGGGTTTAGGA
Organism: Artemisia argyi; assembly: GCA_030686995.1. Taxonomy (NCBI): domain Eukaryota; kingdom Viridiplantae; phylum Streptophyta; class Magnoliopsida; order Asterales; family Asteraceae; genus Artemisia; species Artemisia argyi. Next base: position 186,740,344 of record CM060677.1, read on the forward strand.
TTAACTTTAGTCTTGCTGACAATGTGGCTGCAATGAAGAGCAGTTTATCATGTTCGTTACTGTGATCTTGATGTTATGATATTTGCGAATAATGTGATATGGATACGGGGATAGTTTGTTTCTTCTTTTCGCCTTATTGATATTGGTTTCTAGTAAAGATTACTTTTTTGTGACAGTGTGGCTTCGTGGACCTCGGGTTTAGGCGAAAGCGATAATGTTAATGATTCTGGTGAAAATTTAGGGTTTAAGGAAGAGATGAAATGTGAGGCTCTAGACGAAATTAAGCTATGTGGTGAAAGAGACGAGGAAGGATGGCAATGTGGGAATGTGGTGAAAAATGGCAACACAATATGTGATTATCATCTATGTGAGGCGCACGACTATTCCGTTTGGACTAGCACGGAAAAGTCCGAGCCAGTTTTGGGGCCCGCAAAAGAACGTCGGCCCCGCAGGTATAAGAAAAAGCCCTCCTCAAACCCGCTTGAGTATTACTATTACTCAGGGTTTGGGCCGGCTTGGGGAAAGAAAAGAGGATCAGTGGATACCGTTACAAATGGGTATAATGAAGCAAGTTTAGTTGATCATATGGATGCACAAGAAGAGAAGGGACAAATATTCGAAGCTGAGATGGCGGATGTGGGCCCCACGAAGACGGAATCTGGTTATATGGACGTCGATGGTGATGACCAAAAGGGTAAAGTGGGAATCATTGGAAAAAAGAGAGGGAGAAAGCCGATAAAGGAAAGATCATTGAAGTCTTTGATGTGAGAAAACGTTTGTAATGGTTTTGGATAATGTACTTTTGGTCCTGTTGTCTTTTGGTATGTGGTTCTTTGAATTTTAGTCCCTTTTGTTTTTTTTTTTTAAAGACTTCTGTAGGATAAGCACTAGAAACAGTTAACAATTCATTATTGGTTATTTGTCGATCTAAAGCTATGTTCCTCCTATTATGATTAGTGATTACATTTTCAAAAACATCATTTATATTTAGATTAGTAAATCTGTATCCAATGTTCGCTAGTGCTATTTAATCAATAATTTATGCTCACTTGGTGGCAAAAATCATTTTTTATTAAAAATTCAAAGTTGGAAGGCATTCTTTTATTACTGTGTGATTAAAACACTTTGGTCTAAGAAACCTGATTATAATTAGTGCACAAGTATCATTCATTCATTCGCATAATATTGGGCCAATGTCTTATTGGGCCATAGTTGAAAAAAGGAGTGACACGTGTGCATTCTTGGTTACTAACTTTAAAGATGCCCACATTTGTAATTTGTTAGAAACAATTTTTTTGATAAACTTACTTACCAAGTTAAAAGTATAAGCATTTCTAATTTTAAGCTGTACATTGTATGGTTAAACTTACCAACTTGAAAGTATAAGCATTCCTAATCTTAACTTGCATTAAATTATCATATTCATGTGGTAATCATTTGAAATTTGCTATTAGAGTTATAATGATCAAAACCTGAAAATAATTGCTCTAAAGTCTAAACTATCATAATTGTACTCTTTTCTTAAATCAGTAATCTTATCTTTGCCTTTTTTATATTTGCTATTTGCTGAATGCCTAACAAAACAAGACCAACAAAATTTAATATGTACTATTGAAGTGAATAATTGATTTCTGACCATTTATTTTTCTAAATAGTAACTTGAAAACTTCAGGACAACTGTAAAAATAGTACCATATCATAGCTCAAAAATAACATCAGGCCTCATATTCAATTGATGGTTACAGCAAACACCAAAAATAATTAAGGCAGTCACAAATTTGCCAAAAAAATTAGAGTTGTGACTCATTGGAATGTATGTTTGCTACCTTTGTAATTCCAGCTGACTTACCAAAAACAAATGGATCAAAACCATTACAAATGTTTCTATCATATCAAAGACTTGAATGATCTCGCCTTCATAGCCTTTCTCACCTTGATAGCCTTTCCCCTCCTCTTTTTTCCAGTAATCCCCGTCTTACCTTTCTTGTCGTTGTAGTCATCATCGTCGTCATCATATTTCAACTTGGTGGGCCCCACTTCAAACACTTCAGGTTCATACAAATTTCCTTCCTCTTCGCCTAAATTGACCTTATCTTCGTCAGCTGAACTCATTTCCTTAATCTTGTTCTCCTCCGAAACAACTTTGGTAGGCTCATTGTACTTGTTTGAGATACTACTCCCTGATCCCCTTTTTTTGCCCCAATTCGGCCCAAACCCGGAATAATAATACACCTGATCATATGGGTTTGCTAAGACCCTTTTCTTGGAGTTACGAGGCCCACTTCCCGCCAACGACCCATGGACGGGTTGAGCCTCTTTCTTGGCAGCCTGAACAGTATGTTTTTTAAGCTCAATCATATGATTCTCACACACACTTTCACCATTCTTCACCACCTTCCCACATTGCCATCCTTCCTCATCTATTTTACCACACAACATAACTTCTTCTCGAATCTCGCTCTTCTCTGAGTCCTTAAATTCTAAAACCCCATCACAATCATTCTTTGCATCATTAAAATCATTGTTTACACCTTCAAAGGTCTTCACAGAAACCATACTGCCACAAATATAAGTCAACGCTAGTTGGTAAATACACCATAACCATAACATACATTAAGATTGAAACAGCCCAAATTATACAGACATTTTTGTTCTTCAGTGAACCCACATTGTCAACTAAATGAAATTTTATCCAATACCCGTAAAAATAACACAATAACGCATCAAAATTTCCCTAAATCCAACTCATGTCACTGAATTATTGAACGTTTTAGATATAAACATTAACAACCATAATTTAACTAGGTTATATGAAATAGATCCTGAAATTCAATCCCAACTCCGTGCTAAAGATCACTTGACCAGGTCCTTGTTGCGTGGGGCTAGGTCAGTCACGGGGTCAGGGTTTCCCCGCCTTATGAACGATAACACAGAGTAGGCAGCTAAATTCACTTAATACAACAGAAAAACTATATAAATTTTACGGGTTACCTCTTAAGATCGTTAACATAATCAATCGAGCTTCCATTTCCCGAAGAATTGCCGTTATAAACCTCATTATCAGTAACCTATGCACAACCATAAAAACATTTAAAAAAAAAAAAAAAAAAAAAAAAAAAAAAAAAACCATCAACAAACACAATAAGCATAACAATAATCATTATAATCCAACAAACAAAGAAAACCCATGTGGAAAATAAGCTTAATAAGCTCAATTTCACGATAAAAATGGTGGGGTTTTAGGGTTTATGAGTATTTTACCTAAACCCTAGATAGAGACCAAAATGAAGCATATAATTCCAAGATTTTGAGTGTTTTGAAATGGGTTTTTCGTTTTATAAAAGACCCAGATGATGAAATTGCATAACAACAAGTAAAGATTTATAAAGATTGAATTTTGTTGGTACCTGATAGAATGAGTCAAAAGATGGGATATCCCATGGGTTTTGATTCAGCTCACATGATATGTTGGTGTTGTTTTGAAGCTCACATTTTTCATCATTTGAAAGATTTGTGTAATTTGTGTGAAGAAAAGATGAAAATCTTGCATTTTTTCTAATTCTCATGGTGACACCAAGAATGGAGGTGAGATCCAAAATGTGTCACACTCTCTATGTCATGCTGTGTGAGTTTAATATATACTTCTCTTTTTTAGGGTACAGTTTATGGTTATTGAAAAATGTAGTACAAGTTTTAATGCAAGTTTTATAGGTGTTTAATGCTTGTGTTTTTGCTTTTTTAGTTTTTGTTATTTTTGATGTAGGGTGTGTTTGGTAAAAGTAGCGACGGTAGCTGAAGCGGTATAAAAACGTTTGATAACGTAGTTATACGTGTAATCATAATATGTAAAACAATTCCTAAATGCTACTTCATAAAGCGTTAGAAAATTAGCATTCCGACAAAATAAATAAAGCATTTGATGCTTGACAAACGAGCATTAAAGATTGTAATGCTCAACGCTCACCGCCCACCTCTCTTAATGCTCCACGTCAAACACACCGGTAGCCGGTTATGTCGCGTTTATGTAACCAAAACCTTTTGAGTTTTTGCTACTTTTTGGGTAGAGAGAATGGAATTAGCGTAAAAATTATGTTTTGTGTTCCATTTTCCTTTTTGACCAGATTAGAGCATATGTATTACGAAGTAAATTAGTGTCAAACCACTTTTCGTCGTTCATAACTAATTCAGTTCCATGATAAAATATCTTTGTTATGATTTCCGGAATGACTTAAGACCATTTTTCTTTCATTTCAATCAAAACAAACTAAATATCACACATATAGAATGCCGAGGATGAACTACGCCAGCCCACCCATTACCCATATGGCCTTATTATATGCTCTTTTACAATATTAGAAACTAGTAATTGATAATTTTATTTAAGTTGGGAAGTTATGTTCACCAATTAGGTCTTCTTATTTGTATAGTTTGTTCCTTTTCAACTATATATGACGCATAACTTACAAAAAAATCCAATCACGACACTGTTTAACAATAAAGTGCTACTCCTTTATTCATCTTTATAAATATTTTAGTTGATTATGATATAAAAGTAGACATTCGTTTAAACAATTAAAAATTATCAATAATATGTCTATGTACTTTAGGAGGGAAAATGGTAGTGATTATCGGTATTAAACTATCTCAAAAAAGATTTCATTTGTACTTTGCTACTTATTTAATTAGCCCACTAGGGAAAGCCCAATATTATTTGTTAATATAGTTTGGGCCGGTACAAAGAATTTAACAAAATAGGGCTTAAGAGCAAATAAAGACAAAGGTATATATAACACGTTTACAAAATTTCTAGCTAAACATAACCAATTTATCCATTAATCGACTACTAAAGTTTGCAGCACTTTTTTTTTTGGTGCAAAAGGTGAATTATATTAACTTCATAACCATTTACATCTTGAGAATGAGAAACCTGACATTAGACATACCCCAAGTCAGGATACAACTTAAACAGAACAACATTCTAACTAGACAATATCTGACAAAACAACAACTATATCTCTTATCATACTGTTCTCAGGCAGCAGCAGACATAGAGCATTCAAAGAATCTAATACTCATTCTTCTATCATTCCTTTCACAAACTCAATTCACCATTAAAAAGCACCTACCATCTAGCTACATTTCCATACTCCCACCAAGATTACTCAACCTGCCACCACAGTAATCAAAGTGAAAGAGGAGCATGACATCACTAGGCACCCATAACCCATCCATAGAGTGGCTCTGCCAAATAACCTACATTTCCCTCTCTAAGGAAGGCTTCGGTTATTTGGGAACACACTCCCACCATGATGACCAACCATTACCCCCTGTGATGGTGTATTGAGTGGACCAAGAAGGTTCATCTTTCACACCTCTCTATTCCACTCATCATACACCATCCTCCAAGACCATTTACCCTTCACATTATGGACCAAGTTTGGAGCACTTATCATGGGTCGCCGGTATCAATATTTCTTGTCACTATTCGCATGTTTTAACTTTATTGGTTTTTTGTGTGTAAAACAAATGTTAAATTGTGATTGTGATTTTGGTGAAGAGTAGGCCATCCAAGGATATTATGTACAAGCCATCTCATGATGATGCTAATGTAAGAGCAAACAATTTGTTTTTGAGGTTACCTGGTGTGGGCAAGGTTTCCGTTAAAGGTGTATCTAATGAGGTTTTAACTAAAGCGTGTATTTAAAAATTTTGAATTTTGTTAGCATTAAGTTGGCATTGGTTAGATTTTATGCATAGTAACAAAAATTGCATGTAGACTTTGTTGACACATGATAAATAATGAAAGCTTATGAAACCAATGATATTATTTGTTTAAAACTTTAAATCGATCTTTTCGATCATGTTTACTATATAGCACATTCGAATGACTTGATATCATCATGTACCAGTTCACTTGTTTTTTTGCGACCAAGTATTTTTAGTAGAGTTTTGTACGTTTTATCCCACTCTTGGTGAAATGAATCCAAATAGGAATTTAATCATTGTGTGGAAAACAAGAAGGGGTTGAATAGTTTTTACCGTTTTTAATTGTTTACAAAACTTTAGATTCGATAACTTAATATGAAATCAACACAACATACAATATATGAATATAAACAATGAGTAATAAGTAAATGCGGAAATATAAAAGAAAGATCAAACCAATAGACACGGTTGTTTATAGTGGTTCGGCACGAAGCACTCTTCCTCCCTTACTCCACTCCCCGAGAACCCAACTCGAGAGTTTGCAAGCACTATATCAACAAGCTCCTTTGTGGCGGAGAAAAGCCTTACAACGTCGCTTCACTTCTTTACCGATACTAAGCTAGATATCAAGTCTTTCACAAGGCAAGACCAACCTTATCACTCAATGTATTTTAAGGACTATAACCGGACTCTATAAGTTGTTGTACGATGATCACTACCCTAGTTGGTAGTAGATGGTGAGGTACAATGACATATGCTAAGTTATACAACTAAGTATATGATGAAACACTACTAACTACAACACTTGAAGGCTTGGAAAGCTTCTTGTGTTCTTCACTTGAATTCAAAATAGAATCGTTGGATCACTTTGAATGTGTTATAGGTCAAGTGAATGATCAAACAGTGTTATTATGATATTATAAAATGAGGGAAATGGTAGTAGTAAGCTTAGAATGGATGTGTTTCATTTGTTGAAAAGGTTGGACTAAAATCCTATTTGTACTACCCCATTCTGCCCAAATAACGGCTACCGACGAATCCGCGAATCCGTATTTTGTGGATCCGCCAGTATAAAATACGCGATTCTGTGGCGCACTATTTAGTGCAACCTTTTATCTTATGAACAATAGGTTGCATTTTATCAAATTAATTAATAAAACCTGCCCTTCTAGAATGCCTTAGGCATGAAGGAGTTAGCTTTCTAATTTTGTTTTGATTTAATTAAATATGAAAGTAAAATGTCTAGTTAGTTTACTTAATTATGTTTTGTATAACTATTTAATTAAAGTGTGTTTAATATTTATTTCAAGTATGTTTTGAAAATACTTATTTGTTGGGCTCTTTGATCATTCGACGTGAGGTATAATCACATTATTCATACCTGAAGTGATATACGTTGGAATATAAACTTACAACTTATAACTTGGTTATGTAAACGTTTACTTCGTATGAATTTATATTTCCCATTATCAAAACCTTAAAAGACCGTAAATTCTAAATAACGTTTTTATGTGATATTTGTATTAAGAGAAGCATCATTGTGGACATTTTTTTTGTGCAAAAGGTGAATTTTATATTAATAACACAATCATTCCTACAACCATGAGACTAGAGAATAAACATGCTTATTCTTTATAATTCTATAGAAAATGCTATACTATCATTGAACAGAAACAACTCAGACATCACTTAGCAATTATCTCACACAACAAACCAAAAACATATCTGATACTATACTATCTCAGAAGCCTGCAACAAATTATCTCCAATTTGCAGAGCTTTATGCAGCTTCAATTCATTTTTTATTGCACTTACCATCTAACTACATTTTCACTTCACCTTCCCACCAAGATCATCCAACATGCAACCACAATGACTAAGGCAGGATAAGGTGAATGGCTTCGTTAGGAACCCGTATCCCCTCCAAGTCAAAGGCTTTGCTAGTTATGCTACATTTCCATCTCAAAAATGGCTTCACACAATTGGGAACACACTCTTTGAGTGAGGACCAACCAAAACCTCCTGTGGGAATGTAAAGAATAGACCATGAAGTTTCATTTTTCACACACTCAATTCCATTCTACTTACACTCCCCTCCTAGACCGTTTACCCTTCACAAAGGCTAACCCTACTTTATGGTACATCTATACTGAATTAGACATCTCACTATCCCAAACATACCTTAAACAGTTTCCTCCATAGGCCAAACTGATCAAGTATATGGGGGACAAGTGAGTACAGTCATACCAATTAAGACTCCAAGGTACAAGGTATTAGTATAATGCAATGACCAGAATTTGGTTACAATGGAACAGTAACCAAACCTCTTAGATACGTAACTTGTCAGTATACCTAAACACCCCTTCAAGACAACAGGGGAATTGATGTAACCCATATCTACGCATATTACCACCAAAACATACTCCCTTTTCACCACAGTAACCAACTCACTTTTCTAGCAATGTAAATTCCACATTCCACTCCTTCTGAACTTGTATAACTGCCACTGATTTTTTAGCTTTAAGGCTCATAAGTCTCAGTCTTATTGTTTCCAAAAAGACTTCATGTAACTCCTCCCAGTTTCTTTTCTCATCTCTAAAAATTCTCTGGCTCCTTTCTTGCCAAATTAGATACACACTTGAACCTAAACACAACCTTCTAATGATACTTCTAACAGAGTTATCATTGAATCTTCATGCAAGCTCAATTATAATATCATTCCATTCCATGTTTTCACACCCCTCACCCATTTTCTTGATCACTTTATTCCATAATTGCTCACTATATTGGCATTTGAAAAACAAATGTGAGTGGGAATCCATATCTTTGTTACACATTAGGCACACTGATGAGTGTGTAAAAACTCATCATTTTTGTCTTATATGAACTGCCAAAACGTCCAAAAACACTCAGTAATGCATAAAAATACTAAAAATATTCCAAAATTGTGTTTTATACGTTTTATATGTGAAATGTTTAAAAACAAATGAAAAACGAACAAAGTTTGCACAATTGGCAGTTTCAGTCCCTCAAGTTTCAAATATTGACAAAACTAGTCCCTGAAGGTTTTAAATGAAAGAAAAGTCAACCCAAAGTTTTTAAAAGTCAAAAATTATCAAATCTAGACTTTGGGTGAAAAGTTTGAGAAAATTACAGGTTTGGTCCCTGAAGTTTCACAATTGGCAGAAATAGTCCCTGGAGTTTCAGAAATTGACAGAATTGGTCCCTGTGAAATATTTTTGGATAAAAAGTCAATTCAGGTGTTTGGAAAATCAAAATGTGGCAAATATGGTCCCTGGGTGAAAGTTTTGTGGAAATTACATGGTTAGTCCCTTAAGTTTGACAATTTGTCAGTTTTGGTCCCCGGGAATTTGAAAAATGGTAAAATTATAATTTTGGTCCTTATGTTATTCACATGTGACAATTATCGTCCTTGTGATTAAATTTGGAAAATTACCATTTCAGACCCTAAACTTTGGTTAAAATACAAAATTGGTCCTTGTGGTTTATTTGATAACAAAACAAACGGACCCTTTTAATTATTCATACCCAAAACCAAACCCAAAACAATCCCAGGCCCATGATTTCCCCAGCCCACCAAATAAAACCCAATCCATCTTTGGCTTTGACCCCGGTCAACCCAAACCAGATACCACTCCACCTCATCCCTTCCACATCACCACCCCTACCCCTTATCCCTGCAACACCTCTGCTACACCATCATCACCCTAGCCCTTAACCCACTGCCACACTCTTTCCCCCCCTGCCTAACCAAACAACAACATGAGTCCAAAATTTCCCCACTGGCATCAAATAATCAAAAGAAATTCCAAGAAATCCTTTCCCGCAAAAAATTGCAAAGATAGCTGAAGTGATCCAAGTGGCTATATTATTGATGGGATTTGACCCTGTGGGACCCACAAACCTTTTTGGATGCTATAAAGATGAAAAGAAGCAGAGGAGAAGAGATGATTAGAATAGTTTTAGAGTAACTTAGTCGTAGGTTATGTAATCTCAATTCTAGTTGTAATTTTTAATTAAGATCACTTGTATTCAGTAATTGTAATGTAAGATGAACCTTTTCTATCATTAATTCCAAGTTTACTACATGAATCTCAGTTTTTGCATTTTTAGGTAAAATTGATAACTTTACTTAATATTCTTAAAAGTTTATTTTATTGTTTCCTGTGGCTCAATTCAGTTTATTTATAAGTTTCATTAAGTTTTTAAGGCATTCAAATCAGTCTCCTTTCAGTTTACATAAAATGTTCAAAAATCCATAAAAATAGTGGTAAAATAAAGAAATTGTGGAGAAGAGGGAAGAAGCAAAGGAGCACTGGTGATTTTGGATTTTCTTAGTTGTAGTACCTCTGGGGAGGTGTTAAGATGATTAGAAATAACCCTGGTACCTTGTCCTTGGCTTGGAAGTGATTTGTAAGCCTTTTTCTCTTTTCTTGCATTGTATTGTAGGTATATTTAAATCTGTGTAATTTAGTGATTTTATGCTCATGTAATGTGCTTGAATAGATTTTAAGTTAGTATCAGTTCATCGGAGAGCTTGAAATAGGTTTCCTAGTTTTTGCTTGATTTCACTGCCATTTATTAGCTTACTAAGTTCCAATGGTCAGAGGTTGTTTTTAATGAAGTTTGTATGCTTAAATATGTTAACTACACCCTTTAATACTTTTGTGTATCTATATTTTCACCCAGATCAGTAACATGTTTTGAAAAAATCAAATCAATCTGTTATGAGGGGTGTTTGGATCAGGAGCTAGCTGTGCTATCTAGGGTGTTCTAATTGTTGAATTTGCTTGCATTGGTTCAGGTTAGGTACATTAGGGATAGTTAGACTTTTAAATTCACAAGTTTTTCACAAGAAAGTCAAAAATCACCTCCTATCCTCATGACAGTTAACTGTCATGGGTTTTAGGTTCCAAGATCCTCCATATTAATCTATTGTATGTTTATATAGCTTTAGATAATCTTATTATAGCTTAATATAACTGTTTCAACCATTTGAGATCAAACAAAACTCAAGAAAGTCAAAATAGCAAGTTTCATGGAAAAAGTCAAAAGTAGCATATCAGATTTTTCCAATAATTCAAGGAATATTTGTGATTTTTCTGTTTGGTATTAAGCCCTAAGATTTTCACCATTTGTTGTCCCTCAGCCCATCTTCAAGGTTTCACCATTTTTATATTTTTAGTTAATTTTCTGTGGGCCCCACATTGCCCCAAACAAGGTTGCAGGGCAAGCACTGCTCTGTCTCAGCAGATACATCACCCACCACCACCACTTGGTGGTGGTTTTCCAGCCAACCCAGTGGTCCCACATGCCCAAACTTGGCTCATTCCAACCCCCCTCCTGCCATACTTCATGAATTGACCCTTTGTTTGACCTCAATCTCTGTGGACCCCACCCGAATCTAGGTCTCAAAGTTGTCCCATTTCTGAGCAGTTAGGAAGTTCTTGGATTGCTTATTTTGTGCTTATTGCTTATTCTGTGGTCCCTTTTGGCTTATTCCAGCTTATACAAGTTAACATAACTTGTTGGAACCTGATTCATCCAGAGTAGGTCCCACCTAAGCTGACTTAAGCTTATTTTCCATTTTGGTCAACTGTCTCACCATTTAGCTTAAATTTTGCTTATTTTCAGTTTATAAAAAGTTTGTTTTTGTAAAAGTCTTTCATTTTTAGTTGTAAAACAAGTTTCCAAAAAGAAAATCCAGAAAATCAAAAGTAATTTTTAAGTGATAGTTTCTATTTAATTTTATTTTTCATTTTTAGATTTTAATTAAGTACTTGTCATTTTTATATTTTTCTTAAATTCCTCTTATATTAAAGTAGTTATAATAATTTTATCAGATTTTTATTTCATCATTTGGTATTTATTATATTTAATATTAGTTTTATTAATTATTAATTAATATCAAGTTTAAAATAGCATAATTAGTTTTTATTAAGCAAAACTTAGTTTTTATATTTTTTATAGCTTTTATATAATGTAAAATAATTTTAGAAATTTTCTTGTGATTTTTACTGTTCATTTAGTATTTTTCTTAATTTAAAATAGTTTAATTAGGTAATTAGTATTTAATTAGTAATTAATTAATATAAAAATCACAAAAAGACAAAAATGCTTATTTTTAATTTTAAAACTTGTTTTTAGTTATTTTATAATTTTAGAAATTTTATTTTCATTTTTCTAGTATTTAATTAGTATTAAATTATATTTAAGTGTTTTAAATATTAATAATAAGTAATAATTAGTATTTAATTAATATTAAATAATTAATTAGGGTTAAAATTTATTTTCTTTTTCTAAAAATTTTCTTTTACCTTTTAGTTTGTAAAAAAAGTCATTTTCACCCCCTGGGTGTTTTCAGATTTCCGTTTTTACTTTTTATTTCGTACGTTTACGTTTTATTTAAACGTAACGTACGCGTTTTAAGTTTTAAACGTTTCTGGTTTTTCTGACTTTCCAGTATTGTTAATATAGTGTATTTAAGCTATTATCTTTCATATTCCCGTAGTGTAATCATCACAACTCATTTATACCCTTGTCTGTCCAAATTCACCCGATCACAAACTCGTTTTGATTACAATCCACACCTCGTCGGGACATAACGACCCGGGGAAACACTATATTCCGCGGAGCATTGACTCTAAGCCTTTTGACTTTGTTGACCATTGACTTGGTCAATTTAAGGTTGACTGTTTAGCGTCAATCACACACCATCAAATCATAAGACCCTCATTTCCTAGCTTTATCCTGAGTCATAAGTTTCTTCTGCATAACAAGCCATAGGACAAATGCATGCTTAGGAATATTTTGAGAGTACCAAACTAAATTGCTCCATATGACATTCTCCTCCTCATTTTTAAGATCCCTATAAGCTTGCTTGACAGTAAAAAAAAACCCTTTCTTACCTTGTCTTCCCTTCCAAACAGCTTCATCTCTCTTATTTTCATCCAAAGAACATTTAGGAATCTATGTTATCATAGGAAATTTTGTCTCACATGCCATAGGCCAATTCCAATTACCATTAAGTACCATATCTTTCAATTTCATAAAATCTTGCATTGTATAATTCTCTATATGATAGTATCTCATTTAAGGCTCCAATCTAACTCCAGTTGTCAAACCAAACATCAATTTTTGTCCCATCATCAATCTCCATGGTAATAAAACTTTTAATTGTAGCAAGTGGGCAACAAATGAGGGCAATTTTGTCCGAATCTTTGGTTTTGGCATTTTGTTTTGAGCATGCTATTGTACATTAGATTGTAGCAAGTATACTTTCTGTACTTTATAGTTTAAAAAAACACGTTTTTACTCGTAAATTATTTATTTGATTTTTTCTAAATTACTCGTATGTTTTTTTCTAAGTTTTGACAGGAAGATAATTACGAAACAAGTCTAATACACTAGTGTGTTTAACTAAATGACACTTTAGTAAAATAAATACTTTTGTATTTTTTGATTTCAACCAAACACCACGCATTACTTATAAATATTCTTGTAAACATGAATTAGGAGATAAAGAAAATATTAAGCACAAGGTTTCCACACTACAAATAACAAATTGATATTAGACGGAAGAATCTGATTAAAGTGAAAGTTATAGGACCATGAGATAATATTTTCATTCTTTTTTGTTATTCATTGTTTCAAAGAGCATGCAATATTTCAAAAAATATAAAAAGAGAAAATGATACCAAAAAAAAAAAAAAAAAAAAAAAAAAAAAAAAAAAAATTAACTGGTGCAAATGAGAGTTTATATTTTTTGTTAAGAAAAGAGAAAGCACAATAAAAAAAGAAAATAAGGAAACAAAGACATTGTTTATATTTTTGTTAAATAAGATGTTTTAACAAAAAACAAACGACATAGCCGGATACTTAAAAACATAAACTCTATTCTTCACCACTGTCACTTTCATCAAACAAACTATAAGCTATTTTCATACCAACTACGATTACTCGAGTCTAAACAGTTGGTGTTAGAAATTCTTCATCATCATCATCGTTATCACTTGAGATGGCAAACATATAGAGCACGGTTAGAAGGGGATGAAGCTGCATAAAAAAAATATAAGGACAAATTAGAACACAATATCTCTATTAGTAACTGAGATGAATTAACTAAAGAAAAAAATTATACTGTGTAACTGAGATCAAAAAATAAACAAGTTGTGCCAATGCACATTACAAACATAAAACAAGTGCGTATTGCAAAACAAGATTATAAAAAAGAAATATATTTCTAACCTCAAGATCGTTATCAACATTCTTCTCATTCTGCATTTCCATTATTTTTCTGTCGTGAAAGGATTTTCTGGCAACACATTAGGGTTGATTTGGAGATTGTTTATATAGGCAATAGGCCCTTGGAAAAACCCTATCCCGCCCTTGGAAAACCGTATCTCTACTTCTCTACTATAAAATGTTTGGGCAAATAACCTAATAAAGCACTATACTTGCCACAAAAGTCACTTTCGCGTACTGAACAAAAAAAATCCTTGTATGTACACTAATGTTAACAATTTTATCTTTCTTTAAGTATTATGACCATTTTACCCTTCCAAATTACATAAATGGTCCCTGTGAGTTTGCGAAAATTGCATCCACCGTCCATAGGCTAAATTACATAAATGGTCCCTGTCGTTTGGAGAAAATTGCGTCCACCATCCCTATTTTTTTTTCACACTTTTCGAAATCCTTTTTTTCTGATTTTTTTTGTTTGAAATACTTTTTTTAGAATTTTTTTTTCGTGACATGTGAAAAAAAATTGACTGCTTTCTGGTCCAAATCATCAAAAGTGTAAAACACAAAAGTTGTCAGGAATGATGTTTTACATCAATGCACGTGAGATTTTAACCTGAAAATGCAAAACAATGGTTGTTTACTACCAAAAACTTAAGCAGTTTCAGTATCGATTTGAAATCACGATTTTGATCCCTTTCTGGTCCGAATCATCAAAAGTGTAAAACACAAAAGTTGTCCGGAATAATGTTCTACATCAACAATTTTGAGATTTTAACCTGAAAATGCAAAACAAGAGTTGTTTACTACCTAAACTTAAGCGATTTTCGACCAAATTCATAATTATAAACTCTTGTAAATTTTATAACTTGTATAAATCATCGAACTTATTTGAAAAAAATAGGGACAAAAACATAAGAAATAAATAATAATTTCTAAAAAAAAATTCACTTAAAAAAATTATTTTTTTTCACTTAAATAAACATTAAAAAAATCACTTAAAAAAATTCACATAAAAAAATTCACTTAAAGATTTTCAAAAAAATATTTGAGAAAAAAAATTTGAAAAAAATAAGAATTTCGAAAAAAAAATAGGGATGGTGGACTAATGCGTGCGTATATCGTAGTAGAATATGATTATTCTTTATCAAGTTTTAAATTTATATTTAGCCGACTTATCATATAACACACACTAATGAGCAGTGTACCCGCTCAATGTAGCTAGTTGGGAAGTAGAGTGTCGATCACTAAGAGCGTAATGTTAACACCTAGAATGTATATTAGTATTTTAGTTCTTAAGTTAGCTTTACAACCTAATCTAACGCAAGGGGGTTCAGTCTAAGAGACTGACACGATTTGAGTTGATTAATAAAATAATAAAACTTATGAGACAGAATACAACGAATGGCGAACACGTACACAGATAGATAACAAATACAGATAAGAGGCCTGACTAATGATTAAGTAGTTTGTCACTTGTTTTATTGATAGTTTTATATGATGAGTGTCGTAAACTCTTCTCTCTCGTTGGTATCTTAATTATAGGCGAGTAAACTCTTAATTATTACTCATGTGTATATTATTTAACCTTTTTTAAGGGCTTACACTAACTTATAATGCTAGTGAAGTAATCGTGGGAGGGGTATGGTAGCCCAAGCAAGCTATAGCTAGACACAGAGGTTATCAAAGCACATATAACAAGAACCAAATAAACATCAAATAAACTTTAATCGATGGGAAAACAATTTTAATGGGGATCAATATAGCGGTCACAATCCCATCAATCCTGATGGATTAAAATGTACTATTACAATAAAACAAAACTACTTAATAGAATTAAAACACAAGCGTGACCTTCTTGCTGCTCTTGAGATCTTCGATTGGGTGTGTCTTGTGTTGCCTTTTCGTTGCTATTCTTCTCCTTAGGGTTTCTGTAACTTTTGGCTCTTTTTCGCACACGAAACTCGGCTGTCTCTTGGGGTATTTATAGTTTTTGTGAGAGGGTTCGATGCGGCGCATTGACTTAACTTCGCGTGGGGTCTAAGATTATTATATTTTGGAATATTCATACACCGTCTTCAGATGTGTCGTAACCTCAATCTCTATGCAGCGCATGTCATTCAGTATCTTGGATTATCTTTGGTGACGTCTTGAGAGTGATGCACCATATGTAATGAACGTAATGTGGCGTATCTCGAGTAGAGCAAGTTGGTTCTTCTTCATTGACCAAGGTTTCATATGCTGCGTATAGGATAAAATGGGATAATTACGTGCGGCGCATTCTTCAAAGTCAGGCAATGGTCTTCGAAATCATCTAAGTATATTCATACGGCGTATCTTCTTCAGTTCAATAGGCTTTTTTCCATCTTGATCATTTAGCTCCATATTTCGTCTAAAACCATTAACTTTCACCATATGCTTGTTTATAACTGAGAATTACAAAAGTAAACGATTAAGTATCAATTCTCACAGATAATAATATAAAACAAGAAAAAAAATATATAGGACAAATGATGACAATATTATGTACTTATTTGATTTCATCAAATATCCCCCCACTTGAACTTTACTTGTCCCCAAGTAAACCTTAGATTAAACTTATGAAAGTGTATCCTAAAAGATATTAGGATGTGTTTTTATAATTAAGCACTTATTTGTTTTATTATAATTGCACAACCAAACACTTAACGAACTAGAAATAAAATATATCTCTCAATCTCTCAACTAATCTAATTCGCTCAATTGCTTGGTCGTGATGAATATTCTATCATAGGCTTGGCAAGTATACACATATCCCCCACTAAAGCTAATGAGTAATAAGTCTAAAGCGATAAAAAGGGTTGATATGGCTTATAGTTAAACCTAGCTTCGTTCAAACATCTCCTGCATAAACTTAGTAGATCGCTAGCGCGAGTCCTCGACGCTTCAAACAACGGATGGTCACTAGTGTGCTTCTTGGATTTCTCGCGCGTTATTTGTATAATGGGTGGTCACCAAGTCACACACCAGCTCGCTGGTGCGTTATTTGATTAATCTAATACTCGAATGGTCACTACCTTATTCACACATTTGGCATTCTCACTTAGCTATATATGGTATAGGGTATGGATAATATTTGGTAAATACATAAATTGGTGTAAAAAAAAAAAAAATAGATTAAGTCCTGTGTGTGGCTAATCACTTTCCCAACCATCCCATGAATATTTTTTTTTGTCCTCCCTAACTTCTCTCTATGGCGACCAAAAAACCCTCCCAAACTTAATCATTTTTTTCTATTCTGCCCAATCCTTTGTGTTCTGTTTAACAATCTGCTATAGTGATTGATTAACCTTGTGTTTCTCTTTTACTTGATCAGTTTCGTCACCCATATCACTAGGTTTTGGAGATTATTATAATTGGTTTTTAGGGTTTCGATTTATTCAAACCGACTTAGGGTTCTACCTTAAATCATTTTTGTATAATCGATCTTAGGGTTTCTTGATCTTTTATCTAAGTCGACCTATCATTATTACTGTAATCTTCTGTCGACTACTATGGTTACAGGTTGATTTGTTGTTGCTTTCACGTTTAAAACCCTAACTGGTCAAGTTAGGGTTTTCTTTTTTACTTGGCTGTCTTAATTGGTGTATTGTACGTGGGTTTGTGAGAAGATGAACAATACATTAACACAACCTGTTAATGTGAATATTGAAGAATTGAGTGCTACTGTTGATCTGTCGAAGGTGACTATGAGGAAACATAAGAAGACATCTCCTCATGTTCAGGTTGAGAATTCTAAAGGACCGATTGTTGCTGAATCATCCCATTTGAATGTGGGTACTGGTCCTTCTACTGAGCTTAATTCAATCAAAAGCAAACATGATTTTATTAAATTGGTGTTTGATGTCTCGCTGAATTCAACCTTGGATATTGATATATTCCTTAAGGAGCTTGAAGCTGGTAAATATCCAATATGGTCTAATTTGGATAGTGATACTCGTTCAAAGGTGCATGAAGCTATGAGTGGTTTGTGTTAATACAAATATCGCCTAAAAACGTTATTTATATTTTACGATCTTTGCTAAGTTTTGTTAATGACAAATGTAAACTTTAGCTTCTAAGTAAAACATAATCTTAGTTTTAAAGACTTGCATAAACTAGACTTTTGCTACATTTTACATTTCATAAAACACAACATCTTTTATTTTCTAAAAATAGAATTGTCACATCACATTTATGGCAAGTTTTGTCATTATACATTTATGGAAAGAAATGTGTTTGACTTACTTTGATGTTGCTTGCAAGTTTAGTGTTTGACTTGATATTATGTGATGTGACATTGTTTGGTTTGCAAGAGTAATGAGATGTGAGCTTGTTTGGTTTGCAAGATTTATTGCAAAACCAACTGCAAGCCCGGCGGTACCCTGGAGGTACACGGGCGGAACCCTTTTGAGGGGTCCGCCTGATCCGCCAGACCTGCAGAAGGTTTGGCTATAAATATTGAGCCACAAGTTGAATTTTGGCTCATCACTTGACATTATATTTTACACACACATTCATTCTTTCATCTAACCTCTTAACATTTCATATGTGAAGTTTCTTTTTGTAGCAAAGAGATTCACGAGCTTACTAAAAGTAACAAGTATTCAACACAACGTTGCAAGACTTGTTAGCTTAGCATTGTGTAGACTTGTGTAGTTTACACTTCATTTGATTGTGTATTTTCAGTAGTGATCGGTTAGTATTTTAGTCCTCAAAATACAAAGAGTGTTGGGAGTTGTTGTACCCTAGTAAAAGAACTAACGGGAGTGGTTGTGCCCTTGTAAAAGAACTCGACATTTAGCTTTGTGTCGGTAAAAGTATAAGCGACGTGTAAGGTTTTCTCCGCCGGTGAAAGGAGCTTGTTGACTAGTGAAAGAAACTCTCGAGTTGGATACTCGGGGCGTGGACGTAGGGCAAGAAAAAAGAGTCCTTGTAGCCGAACCATGATAAATACTCGTGTTGTGGTTTGATCGTTTCTTTCATTTACTTGCATGTTATATATTGTGTTTGTGCATATATCTTTGATCTAACGGAAAGTTTCAAAGCTCACTTAACAAGTTAAAAAGATTTTAATCGGTAAACTATTCAACCCCCCCTTCTAGTTTTCCACAGTTTGTTTGAGGTTTATGAGATGAATACTAATGCAACAAATTCTAATTCTGATGACAGTATCAAAGATACAATGGTTGCTGATTCAGTTTCTGAAGGAGAACGTTTCTATTCCACGTAGTGTGGTTGAAAAGGTTAGTGCACGTCTTGAACATACCCTATATTGCTACTTTATTGGTAATAGAATGGCGTTTCCAGTGGTTGAGTACTATGTTAAAAATAACTGGGCTAAATATGGTTTGAAAAAGATTATGATGAATGAAAAAGGCTTTTTCTTTTTTAAATTCGATACTCAGTCAGGTTTAGAAGCAGTTTTGGAAGGTGGCCCTTGGATGATACGAAAATCACCGATCATTCTTAAGAAATGGTCTATTGATACTAGGTTGTCTAAGGAAGAGCTGACTTGTATTCCGGTATGGGTTAAATTACATGATGTTCCTATTCAAGTGTTTGAAGAGGATGGTATTAGCTTAATTGCTTCATTTATTGGCAAGCCTATTATGCTTGATTCGTATACGAGCTCTATGTGTAAGGATTCTTGGGGTAGGAGTAGTTTTGCTATGTGGTTAATTGAGGTTAGTTCAGAGGCTGAACTAGTAGAGGTTGTTACTATTGGTGTCCCCTCTCATATAGGGGATGATTTTACTAAAGATACTATCCGAGTTGAGTATGAATGGAGGCCTCCAAGGTGTACATTATGCAAGATTTTTGGCCATATCCATGATCATTGCCCTAATAAAGTGGTCAATCATCCTGTTGCTACTACTTCACATGTTGCTAATCCTTCTACTATGCCTGCCAATGATGGTTTCCAAATGGTGAGTCATAAGAAGAACAAAGGTAAAGCCGAGTCTGCTAAAGGTAGTCATTTTGCTAGTACTTCAGTCAAACAGAATTTCAGGTATGAGCCAAAGAAGACCACTAGCGAACCAAAGAAGGGAGCTAATACTCGGCCTAACGTGCATACAACGTCGTCTAAATTGAAGTCTATTGGTTCTACTTCTAAGGAAGGTATTGTCACTACATCTAATTCTTATGTTGCATTGGTGAATGATGATGAGGAAGATGGAGAACATGTCACACATGTGAATGAAGATTTTGCTAATCTAAATACAGGTGGAAGTTCATCTTTCATGGTAGTTGCTGGTTAGCTTGTTTGTGTTATTTCTTGAGTTGTAAGTGCTTATGGCATCTCATAAGCACTAGTTATTTTCAAGCTTCTTAGCTGTCTACCTTGTTATGTAAGCTTTATCGCCTATGTAACGGGCTGAGATATGGGACTTCACCCATATCCTTTGTAATTAAACGTTTTTGGTTTAATATATTTACCAGGGTGCAGGATTACTCCCCTTTACAAAAAAAAAAAAAAAAAAAAAAAAAAAAAAATCCCATGAATAAGACATATATCACTGACTAACTCACGCTTTAACATGGAAACTCACGCTTTAGGTAGACATGAATCAGACTCAAAAATATCTTAATCAAATAATAAACCTTAGTTGGCGTTCTCATAACGTCCAACTCCCTTGCAATCCATAAATATAATACAATAAATACTGGTGATATCTATCACTTATACAAACCTTTACATCGTTGGTATTTCAAACTTCCAACTTCTTCTTTCTTTTTCTTTTCTCATTTTTTTCGATTTTTTTTTTAACATTAAATAAAACTAACTAATAGTGTAAAATTTCACCACTTCACTTAGAACAATAAATCTGGATAATTTTTTCATATTTTTCATCACTTCAGATATAAAAGTAATAGTGAAAGTAGTAAACACACGAAAATTAAAAATGCACTATATACTTTCACTCCAATTGCATTGTGCAATTTCCCGACCTAACCAAAGATAATAAGTTAGGCATACAAACACAGGAAAATACACTTTTACCAAAAGCAACTAACTACGGACTTAAATCTACAGGGTAGGCTAAGGTATAAAGGTGTGACGAAACATTTAAACATTGGTGTTTGAAACGAAATGAATGGCTCTGTGGGTTTTTCTAGGGATATCTTACTCTAAAAATGAGAGTAAACAAAAGGGTTTATATGGGATTTAACTAACCAGTATAGTTAGTTAATAACACATAACATATAAAGGCTATCTGGGTGTAATCCTAGAAATTTTACCAATTTAGACAAGTTACTCCAATTATATCAATAATACTCATTATAGTGGTCTCAAATACTATACAAGCAAAGTTCTAAAGTTTACAAGTCACCGGCACACTCATATATTTGTGGAATTTGGGGTAAATAATAGGAAATGGATACGCTCAATTCTCACAATTTTATAATTAATAGTTATGTGTGCGGCTATGCAACTTAGATTTAACAAAAACATGCTAGAAAAATTTTAAATTTAAGCATATTAAGCACAGATTAACGCATATTTTTGAAAAATTAAGGACAAGTAACGTTCTAATTCTCCATCCCCCAACTTAAGTTAAACAACGTACTTGTTGTTTGAATATGAAATTAAAAACAGAAAATAGAAAGAATTAGAACGGAAAACTCCCCTGAGATTTGCTCGGTATGATATTCCATTATGCGTTTGTCAGCAACTTTTTATTTTCTGTGTATGAAAAGCGTTCAGCCCTCCATGAAGGACGTCTCCACAGAAAATACAGAAATATATAAATACCAACATTATTAAACACCTGTGTTAAGAAAATCAAAACTTGTGCAAAATTTATTAGTAGTTAGTAGAAACAAACCCTAAAAATAAAAAAAATAAAAAAAAGAAAAAAGAAAAAAGAAAAAATCTAGAAATTTCATCAGGTCAGTCGATACGCCGCATCCTTGGAATGGGATGTGCCGCATAGAGCCTGGAATTAATACGAGTCAGAAAAATAGATGCGCCGTATCCTTAACCAGGGATACGCCGTATCAAAGAAACTGACACAAAGTTTATAGTTCAGAAAAATAAATGATAGATATGACCTGTACATTTGATACGCCGCATCAAGTGCAGGTCTGACAGACTCGAGAAACAGAAACAGAAAAAGATAATCCGGGTTGTCTCCCGGTGAGAACTTTTCTTTATTTCAAAGTTTTCAAGTTAGACTCATCTTCAGCTCCTATTTTGTTCTAGTCACGAACCATCGCTCATCCTGAATGCGAAAGATGTGGTGATACACTTGCGTCACATTATTTTCAGTACGAGTTAGTTCATTAAACTTGGTGATCTTTATTGCTGCATATTCTTCCAGGGGTCCAAAGGAATATTTAATAACCTTGAATTTTTCAGCCGTAAACATAGGTGGCTTCTGGTATGGAATTCCAGGAAGTTGACATTTTCGTTTCTTGAATGCTTCTACTTTTTCATTAACAAAGTTGGGTTCTTGATTACAAATCAAATAATCTTCCAGTCCGTTGGTGAATTCGTCATCTCTATCATCAGATGACTCAAAAGGACTTTCCTTTGTATCCGCATGTGGATGATCATTCCAATCATTATTGTTTGATTCATACTCGTCCTAAAGTTCATCCCATTCTCTCTTAAGCTTCCATTATAACCTTCAATCAAGCTTTGTATAGTCATCAAAGTTCCTATGTACCCATTCCCAAAATATCATATTCTTTGCATCGCGAAGTTCCATAAGGGATTCAATTCTTCCTTTCTCTTGTAAGGCTTCGCTTTTTCTTTTACAATCTTCAATCAAGTCGTACCAATCATAATCTGCGAAATACACGTTGTGTCCAACTCTCTTCATTCCTAGCAAAATTTCACCAAAACAAATTCCTTCTCGTTTCCAATCATGGGTCGGCTACTCCTCGTGTCCGTTTTTTAAGCGAATGGGTTAACAGGTATGCTCCCATTTGTTATCTCCCCAAGGTTTATCATATACACATGGTATTTGATCATTCCATTCATAATACCAGGTGTTCTTGAATTCATCATAAGTTTTAAATCCCAGTAAATCCCCAGTTAGACATCGTCGTTGATCTTTAAGAGATAATTGAATTCCTTAAATTCCTTGCATAGAGGTGTCTCGTATTCAAAGAAGTTTGTTTCAATTCTGAATAATTCAGCCACCTCATCATTCAACTCTTCTTCGTCGTCCCCCTTTTTCCAGTAAGTCCAAAGTTTATTTTTGAGATATGTGCTCAACTTATCAGGGTTGCGAAATTTAGACTTTAACCAGTAGGTAACTTCAGGCTCACGCTCAATATAACCAAATTTACCTAGGAATCGTTTTTGTAGTTCAATCCAATTAGTTATGAATTCCAAAGGTTCATCATTCATCCATTTTCTTGCAGTTCCCGAAAGTGAAAGTGGAAAGATAAGAAGCATTAATTGGTCAAGGGTCATATTCTTAATCATGATCAAATCTGCGAGCTCAAGAATCTTTTCCACATGTTCATTGGCATCTTCATTTTCCGATCCATTGAAAGCATTTTCTTGTAGCTCTTTGAGAAATTGACCCTTTAGTTCAAACTTAGCCTATTCATCAAACTTTGCCCTAGCAACTCCCGAACCATAGTCCGCTTGGGTCTTGTTCATGTACTCATCCATTGTTGGGTCCGTCATTGTTTCTGTTACTTTTTCCTCTTTACCCTGAGATTCTTGATCAGAAAAGTAGTCAAGTTCTAACGAACTTGAAAGATCAAAGATTTTTGTATTGAAAAGCCTCTTAAGCGAATGAAAAGCTCTTTCAGGATCCTTGAAAGGTTTTGTTAAGTTCTTAGTTGAACTCCTAGTCATACACTTCCTGAAATCAGCACAAAAGCATCAGTAGGATAGGTTTAATAAAGTAAAATATCAGAAAACTAACAACGAAAACAGAATACAAAAAATAAAAGTTGCTGAAATCTGTAGACGATGTGTCATATCAAATAAATTGGATACACTGTATCTTAATACGCTAAAAATTAATGAGACTTTTATTTCAGAAAATCAATGCGCCGTATTGATGAGGCGAAAAGTGTTATGCTTTTAGGGGGTCATTTAAGCCCTAAGTCGTGATTATTTGATCAAATATTGCCTCAAATTGTTCCTTTTGTCATTTTAGGTACTTGGGAGAAGAAATCTGGAAAAGGAAGCATTTTGGACATTTTTAGAGCGAAAAGTGAATAAAACGGCAAAGTCTCCAAAATCAAGCTAGAAATAGTACCTGACGGCGTCAAGCTTTACAAGTGCGGCGTCATGTGTTGGCAAAGAGGTGGATATAAAATTTACACGAGACGCGCCAGAATTTGTAGTTAATTGGGTTAGTTGACTAGCAACTAATTCCGCCCACTCTTCCAATACCCGAGATTTTTACTTGCTTTCCATAAAATATAAAAATACAAAAAGAATAATCCCTCACCTCTAGACCTAGTTTAATTAAGTTTTGATCCTAACGAACACTATTCCACAAGTAGAACGATCATCCCCCGGTACTTGCCACTACACTATACTACATCGGTCAGGTACACTGCCTGGTGGGATTGCAAGTGTAGGATCGTATGTTTTATGTTGATTATGTGATTCGGGAGGTCGGGTTTGGTGGAAGAAGAAGAAAGTCATGGTTAGAGAGAGAAGGGAAAACTAGTGATATTATTGAATGAAAGGAAAATAAGAAAATAACACACAAGTCTCACCCTCCTAGTGAAGTCTAGGAGGGCTTATATAGGGCAACATACACACTACTTTACAATGATGACGGTTTCAGTACTTGTGTATTTGCCTTACATCATAACTAATGTAATCCCGTAAATGTCGTTCCATTTACGTGTTAGGATCAAAAACTTTGATCCCAACAATCTTCCCCCAATGGGGCGACATAAGGGATTACTTACAACATTTCCTACAAGTACAAATACAAATAAAGAAAGGTCTTCATCGGCTCTTCAAGTGCTGAGGATGACTACAGTTGACGCTCTTTGTCTTCATCTTGTACCTCGGCTTGAAAAACTTTATCTTCACTTGTAGGCAAATGATGTAATATGCATGAAATGGATTAACTTCCCCCCAATTCATGCTGCATGTCTTTAGCGGCTTCTTTGTACACTTCTTTTTGGCGAAGTTTCTGAATCAGCTTCCCCCCAAACTGACAACCGTCTTCAGCAGATTCTAAACTTTGATGTAGTCCACATGTCTTCTAACTATTGAAGTTTTAAGTACGCAGCGGAATTTGTAGATGACACCGTAAACCACACCAAGCAAATCTGACTAGTCACTTAATCACAGTTATGCTCAACGCGGAAGCTCCATTCGGGGGTAACATGCAAGAAATCAGCAAGATCTTCTCACTTAAGTAGGCTACTTCACACTTCACAACCCGCGAGAGTTGAAACGATTACACCAAAGTCACAAAATTTTAACCACTGATCATCTCTGCGAATGTCTCTCCGGTAGTAATAAAATTGTAAGCTCGATCACGTGAGTCTATTATGCGTCCTTGATTTGCACATTTCTTCCCCCTAATTGCAGAACCTCGTGGAAAATGAGTGTTTTCGCAAAGAAGTCAAGAAAAGTCAAAGAAAGCAAAGAACACCCTCTCTATCTTCCCCCACGATGTCTTCGTGGAATCGGAAGCATACACACTATGTTTACGATGGAAACGGAGGCAGCGTAACCCCATATGTCTAACTAACCGATTATGTGTGAAGTATCATAAATAGCCTGTGAGAATCAACTACTGATAAACATCTCTACTCTTTGATACTCCTCTCAACTAACTCTTTGCCAACTCCATTATCATTCTGACGGCTTTTTGTAGTGACTACTGATGGAGAAAACTCAATATTATGAACTTGAGAGCGAAGTAAAATAACCCGAACTTGTGACTTAAACTTGCACTAATGTATGACAAAGAGCGGTGTAGAGAGTTCGCACCCCATCGAATCCCTAAGTACTCTATACTCATCAACCAACCAACCATCAAGTATAAGTCGTACATCACCTCTTGACTATCCACAACTTCGTGTGACACTGAGCACTACAACGTAACTCCTTAAAGTGATAGTTATTTTGTGGTAATAGAAAGAAGGAATCACAAAAATAACTAGATATTCAAGTCTTCGTCATTTTAAAGGTTAAAAGCTCGAACAAGGATCTCAAAGAATCATGCATGCAACCAACCCCGATATCTTCAAGATACTAAGTACACGCACCCGTGAAATTCCACTTCAACCTCAAATAAATAATAATGAATCATCGCCGTAGTCACATCTTGCGGTTAAATGTCCAAAACTAGCCTTTCGACGGTTTAAGTGAGCTTGATAATGGTTTCCCGATCTTGTCAAAAATATATTCCCGTGAAACATATGCACAACCAAAATACCACTCTTTTTGCCGAATATTATCTCGAATTTATAATGTATATGATACATTAGATATTAAAATTATCAGCCCAAACCACTATAAATTTCGGATTCATATATGCAGCCCACTCCATGTATCAATAGTGAAGTCCAAGTCATATTAAGCCCAATGATCAAATAATACCCATTAAGCTAAGAATGACATCTTATGAGACTTGAGCCCAAATGAATCATACCCGATCCACCAACAATTCAGATATACGGTTTAGATATAAGACATTTGATAGTATCATTTTGCCCTAAACCTAAACATAAAACAATACGCCTCCCACATCACACCAATCTCAGTCACACCTTATCTCTCCACCAAATCATCAATCAATCTCATCTCATTACAAACTCATCTTCATCATCAATCCGATTAGGGAACCCAACAGATCGAACCATCACAGACATAAACAAATCCGTACCTATACCTATGTATTCTTCAAATTTATGCTTAATCCAAATCAAGAACGTCTTCAAGATCATTAGATTTGTCTCAGGTAAGGTTTCCTTGTGTTATTTGTCTGATTTTTCTATTATCGAACGAAAGAAATAATTGAAGCTGAATTGTTTTGGTTATTTCTTTATGTGTCCGGATATTAAAAAAAACAAGAAGTGATTCTTGACAAAGATCTATGATGAGTTTTCTTTCGTTTGAATGACCTCTGGTAATGATATACTATTGTATCACACAATAAGAAAGAATCTGAGATCTTGTTAAATTCATTTAAGTTCGAATCGTTGGGGAGTGACATTGGAGATTGTTGTTACGTAAAGCATGACTGATGATGTTCAAATACGGAGGTCACAAGTGAGAGTCGATATTATGGTTGTGTCTTGGTCAAACGGGTCATGGTCAAACACCTTTTCTACATCACCTCAACAGTTTGCGAAACTTTGCATATAGAGTTTTCGAAACTTTGCAAAAAAAAAAAAACATTTTCGATAAAATTTACAACTTTATCGAGAACATGATTTTTGAAAAAACAAAGTTATCGAGATCACTGATAAGTTTTCGAAAAGTTTTCATCCATGACTTTATCGAAAATTAACATAATATTTCGAAAATTCTTATACAAGAATTTCGATAAATGAGGTGTTGTATTCTCGAAAAACCACTTGTGTTCTCGAAAAAAAATACATATCGAGAACCACTTATACAAGAGATTCTGATTTGATTCCGGCGAGTTTTGTAGCAGTATCCGATGACTTTTGGACCACAAATATCCAGACCTTGATATTTGCCATTCATTTTAACCACAATTTGACAACAAACTTTCACGAGATGGTACAAGACGTCAAGATAATGATGTAGCAGTTAACATATATCTATTATTTGGACTTAAAGGATACAAAAAAAACAGATATATGAAACTAATGGTGAAAGATTGCGACATTTTTGACCATGTGAAACAAATATCATTAATAAAATCTATCAAACCATAAAGTAAGAAAACGATCCGTGGTTATAACAGAAAAATGATGTTTTTGACAAGAATCGACCACAAAAAAATCAACAAATATTCAACCTTGGCTCTGATGCCACTTGTAGGATCGTATGTTTTATGTTGATTATGTGATTCGGGAGGTCGGGTTTGGTGGAAGAAGAAGAAAGCCATGGTTAGAGAGAGAGAGTAGAGAGAGAGAAGGGAAAACTAGTGATATTATTGAATGAAAGGAAAATAAGAAAATAACACACAAGTCTCACCCTCCTAGTGAAGTCTAGGAGGGCTTATATAGGGCAACATACACACTACTTTACAATAATGACGGTTTCAGTACCTGTGTATTTGCCTTACATCATAACTAATGTAATCCCGTAAATGTCGTTCCATTTACGTGTTAGGATCAAAAACTTTGATCCCAACAGCAAGTTTCTCGAGATCCCTCGAGAGGTAAAACCTTTTGCGTAGGCGCAATCCCACGCATCACGTATTAAGTAAATCAATATGCCGTATGTTTAGAATAATCAAAATCTCTTATACTTATTAAAAATACATGCGCCGTATGAGCACAAGCTAATACGCCATATATTCGTTATGTTTCATTTACAAGATTTTTGATATCAATGCGCCGTATCATCAGAAATCGATACGCCGCTTCTCGTTAATTTAATAAATTACTGTTTTTAATAAATAGGTAATACGTCGTATCTTTAAAGCAGATGCGCCGTATGGCATTTAGGGTTTTGAAAATTTTCTAATTAAAAACAGAATACGCCGTATCTAGGGGATAGATACTCCGTATTAGAATTATTAAATAATTACGATGTACAAAAAAATTAAAACACAATACCGTATCTGTAAAAACAAATGCGCCGTATCATTTAGATCAACAAAATACAACAAACAAAAAATTATGTAGAAAAATAAGAAAACTAAAAATACGAAAATTACAGAAAAATAGACAACTATAAAACAAAAAATATGTAGAATATTAAAATAAACTAATACACAACAAAGTTAGCAGTTAAAAATCTAAAAATCAAAACTAAATAAGTTAAAAATCTAATTAAAATACTAACAGATAAACAGATATTAAACAATTCACCCCCCGGCATAGGCGCCAAATCTTGATGCGTGTGTTAGACCCGGTCTCGGTTACAACTAGGCCACACCCTAAATGAGTTAGCTAAGACTTGTCGTGATTGGCTAGTCAATAAATGGTACGTTATAGTCAAACCTGATGGTCAACCTTGTAGTCATCGAATGTGTAAATGGTTATAGAAAATATAACGTGTCATGTTTCTAAAGGATGTGGACTTAAGGGACCTAGGATGCCGAGTGCTAAAAGTGTTATTAAGTATATTGTGGCCAATGTGAAAGAAAAGGGACTTGAAGGGCCTAGTGTGCCAAATAGGCATACTTGCCACCTACAATTCTCTAGATACTTCTTTATCCTTCGTTTGAGTTCCAGGAAAGTTAGGTGTATGTGTGTGTGTCGTGAAGTAGAGATTGGAGGGAAGAATGGACCAAATCTTGATGATCAATCATGGTGTCTATGTGTTCTAAATTAAGTAGATGAAGCCTTAGCAATGTGTGGAAAACTAGAAGGGGGGTTGAATAGTTTTACGTCAATTTATATTTTAAAAACTTTGTTTGATAAAAACTTCGATTCTTATTTATGTGAATTTCAACACTTGCACAACTCAAACAATTTAATCTAACTAACTAAATAATTATAACGTAAATATGAAAGTAATGAAAAGATAGAGATAGAGAGATCAAACCACAACACACGATATTTATAGTGGTTCGGCTACGAAGCACCTTTTCGCCCTACTCCACTCCTCGAGTCACCTATTCGAGAGTTTTCTTCACTATGTCAACAAACTCCCTTTTTGGCGAAGAAACCTTACACAACTTTCGCTTACACCAATTAACGACACAAAGCTAGATGTCGAGTCCTAATAGTAACTAGAACCAATCTCACACCACTACACGCCTTCTTCACAACTTATACACACCACTACTTCACAACTACATACTACTTCTACTTCACACCATAACTTCTTCAATACTATATTTACAAACCCACCTAGATCTACCGATTACAATCACTACACAACTTTACAATAAATACAAGCTACACAACTAATCTTCAATACTTCTTGATTTGAGATGAAAGGAGTATTCTTCTCTTGCACTTTGAATGAGGATGGATAGAATCACTTGAAAACAAGAACTACTATGTTTATGATCAAAGGTTTTAGGAAGATGATTTGAGAGAATTAGAACAGAAAGTTTTAGTGCAAAAGGTGAGGAAAAAAATCCAGATTTGAACCAGTATTTATAGACAAAGAAATCTGACACAGGAGCGTATGCCGCCCCTCTTAAAATTAAGGGGGCCGCCCCTTATAATTAAGGGGGCCGCTCACAGTAACAGCCAGTTTTCTTTGTCTTTTCTGGGGAAAGTTTATTTGGTGAAAATTTAACTCAATTTGGTTAAAAATTTGAATTCATATATTTATTATGAAATAAACATTTTCCTTTAATTACCAAAAGTGTTTTTCTTAAATATATAAAATGTTTATACCATTTTATATAATTTGTAATTAGTAAATAAACCTTCCTTTGATCATAAAATGTATTAGGCACTTGTTTATTTATACCTTAAGTGAATTAGTTGGATATAATGATATTTTGTCACTAAATACTTATTTACGTAATGATTTTACGTTTAATGATTTTATATTTTGTGATCGTCAAAACATAGGGATATCGAAAAATAGTAATAACGTTTTTATGCATTATTTATATTAACACAATGATTCCTACCCAAGTAAGTATTTTAATTATTGTTAATTGGAGAATTGAAAGTTAGGGTTCTATGAACCCTAATTGGGGGAAATGGGTAAAGATATTTATCAGATAATTAAGAAGTTATAATGATTATGGAATAGGTCTTAGTGAGTTATGGTTAATAATTTAATTGGGCTAATTATCATATAATCATTATATGGTTATAAGATAATTAGAGGTGTTTAAGGAATGGATATGATTGTGGAAATCATAGTTTAGTAACTTGACTATGTGTGTATGATAATAGTGTTTTAGCCAAGATGACCAGGAGGGTGGAAATGATGATGTCCTTGGCTTCCTTAGCTTGGGATCAAGGTAAGTAAACCGGTTATGATTTGATGTTATAATGATTTCTTACATTATGTGTTATATGATTGTTTTGATAAGACGATTGATAGTGTTTTAATGATTATGTGAGGAAGAAGTAGAGGTAAGGCTAGTTTGGCATAACTAGCAAAAGAAGATTAAGAGTTTAGTTGGTCTAGTGTAAGTGTGTAGGAAAGGTTGAGATGTAATGATAAGGCTTGAAGTGGCCAAGGTATGTGTTATGTTTACATTGTGATGGGATGAGTAGATTATGATGCTTAATGTGTGATTGAGTTATAATGTTTTAATATGATCGTTTTACTTACTAAGCCTTGTCCTTACGGTTTAGTTGTCTAACCATTTTGTAGGTTGGCCTGTTGTTATGGATGGCTTGGTGATGAGGCGAAAAATGAACCACTTTTAGGGGGCCATTTAAGCCCGAAATTGAATTTATTTGATCAAATATTGCCCTAAATCGTTCCTTTTGTGATTTTAGGTATTTTGGGAGTGAATTCTGGAAAAGGAAGCATTTTGGACGTTTTTGGAGCATAAAAGTGAAGAAAACGGCAAAGACTTAATTTTCCATGCTGAGAACAGTACCTTGACGGCGTCAGGAGTAAAATCCGTGACGACCCAGTGAAAACCTGAAGGCATCAAGAGAAGGGCGTCAAGAGTATTTTGGGTGACGGCCTGCATAAGGTGTACACATGACGGCGTCAAACCCAGATCTAGGCAGTTCGAGAAACTATTTGGCGGCGAGATGACGGCGTCAGCAATTTGTTCTTGACGCTGTCACCTCAGAAAAACTATATATACTTTTCTAATTTTCATTCATTAAGGAGGAACTTGTGTGGAGAATACTAGAGCCGAACTTGTGAAACCCTAGGTCGTATTTTACAGTATTTTCAAGGGTTTTTACCCCTTGAAACCTTTCATGTTCAATTAAGATAAGTCCTCTTTCAATTTAATCAATATGTCTATGTGTTGTTTGAATATATCTTATGCTTGTCTTGATTTCAACATGCTAGGCTAGATCTATCATGTGTTTGCTTAGATGTAATGAAACCTAGATGTTAATTATATGTTGATTACTTGTTTATAGTTGTATTGGATGAATGATTTCAATGTTAGGCTTAAGAAAACTGGCAGATCTCCATTGTGTAACATGCTTGAACGTCTTAGGAAACATGAACCGATGTGTACTAGGTTTTATTGGTTGTATTTAATGCATGAGCAAATTCTAATGATCCCATGTTAGGAGCTTCTTAGCCGGCTCGACATAGGAGTGAAGTAGGCGCTCATAGGATTGGGGAAGTAAGTACGCCACCCCATGAATGGTATTAAGGAATACAATCCGTCATCCACGCAACTGTAACAAGTAATTAACATGTAAAAGATATCTAGGGAGTAGTGAAATCTAAGGAAACACAATTCTCCCGTATATTGCTCACACCACTAGTATAATTTAGTTTATTTTCATTTTTAGTATTTTATTTTGATTGCATCTTAGTAATTGGGTTAGTTGACTAGCAACTAATTCCGCCCAACTCCTTCAAAACCGAGATTTTTAATTGCTTTTATAAAAACTAAAATATACAAAAAGAATCATCCCTCATCTCTAGACCTAGTCTTTAGGTTTTCTAATCCTAGCGACACTATTCCTAGCTGAACGATCAATCCCCCGGTACTTGTCATTATACTATACTACGTCGATCACGTACACTGCCTGGTGGGGGTTGTAAGCTTCTCGAGATCCCTTGAGAGGTAAAGCCTGGTGCAATCCCTACGCATCAAGTTTTTGGCGCCGCAGCCCGGGGAATAGTTATTGTCTAGGTTAGAATCTCTTTTTATTAGGTCTATTTGCTAGATTCCTTTCTAGTAAGATTTTATTTTTATTTTTAGGTTCTCTTTAGTCTATCTTATTTCTTCGTGCTTTTGTTCGTAACTCTTCACCATCTGAAATCATGGACGATGGTAATATCTTTGAACCCATCATCCCACTACAACAAGGCCACCCACAAAACCCACCACTAGCTAACCAACCTATTAGGCTCCGAACCCTAGGAGAGTATTCCCGACCTAGCCACCAAGGCTATCGAAACACTATTGAGCTCACCGGAGCCAATGTGTCTCCCTTGTGATCCGACACCATCCGGTTGGTGCAAAGCGGATGTGCATTCCATGGACTTCGTTCCGAAGATCCAAATCAACATCTCAAGGACTTCCTTAAAATCGTAGATTCTATAGACCTTGATGTTACAACTAGAGAGTCAACCCGATTACGCCTATTCCAATTCTCTCTATGTGATCAAGCTAGCCAATGGCTTGAGCGTTTACCCGCGGGATCCATCACCACATGGGATGATCTCACCACTCGTTTCCTTGCTCAATTTTTGCCACCGGGGAGAACTACCAAGCTTAGAAATGACATCTTGATGTTCCAACAACGTCAAAATGAAACTCTATAAGAAGCATGGACTCATTTCAAGGACTTACTCCAAAAAGTCCCTCATCATGGCATAGATCTTTGGCTCCAAGTCCAATTTTTTTATGACCATATCGATCTCTCCACAAGGCGAGCCATTGACCAATCGGCCGGTGGTAAGCTACGTGATCTAAGTGCGGAACAATCATGGGAACTCATAGAAGATCTTGCTCTCTATGACAACGAAAGTTGGAATGATCCCCGTGATTTGAACAAAACGGTCAAGGCAATATCTTTGCCTTCAAACAATTCTAGCACTCCCGACCGTAGGATCATGGAACTTGAGGACCAAGTCAAGTTTCTCATGAAATTTTACGAAGATCCTACGCCTTCAAGCCAAGTGAACAAAATCATTTCTTCATGCGAATTATGTAGTGGTCCCCATGACACTCGTGATTGTGTGGAACTCCCCGGAACAGCTTTTGCGGACTACGCATCCTCGCGTACCAACGAAGCGGGAGATAAATGGTACACTTTCAAACCCGAGCCAAACCCTTATGGTGATTCCTACAACCCTTCTTGGAAAAATCACCCAAACCTTAGGTGGAAAAAAAACCAAACCAATTCTTCCAATCCGCCAAATCGTTACCAACCAAACGGTCCACCCTCCAACCGTACTTTGAACAACAACCCTTCTAACAACTATGGTAGTACCAAAAATCTTGAAGAATTGATGTCTAAGTTTATGGCATCTCAAGAAGCTCGCATAGATAGGTTTGAAACCGAATTCAACCAACAACAAACGGAGATGACCAACAAAATAGACAACTTGTTGAAAGCCCTCAACAACCAAGCGTTGACTACACCTAGGAAGGACACTAGGGAAGCCAATACCGGAATACAAACTAAGGACCCCTCGTCATCCAAACACGTCCACTTTGTCAATGTTGTCACCATTAAGCCAATAGATAAGAATATAGAAGAAAGTGACAAAGATGAAGTTGAAGTAGAAACCGAGACTAGGGATGAAATGAGGGAAGTTGAGGTTAATAAGGGAGAAGAGTCAGAGGAAGTAGAGACCGTAGAAGAGTACTTAGATAAGTTGCCCACCAAGGAAGAACGGGAATATCATAAGGATTTATTCGATGGCCCCGAGACACCATATATCCTTGGCACACTCCTTATCAAAATGAGAGACCCCTCTAACATCAACATACCATGCAACATCGGGCATATGCATATATTGAAAGCTTATATCGATCTTAGATCCCCTATAAACATCATGACTAGGACTTATTATAATTGGATGATGAAGAAACAACTTGGTTATAGGATGATGCCCAATGAGAATTTGATAAGTAATTTTGTAGGAAGAGTGAAAGGGTTGCATGTGATTGTGGGAAATTTCACTTATGAGATCGATTTTATGATAGTAGAAGATACTCGTCCGGTAATAGATGATTGCCTAAGCCAAGTAGTGTTCGAAAAACCATTTGTTGAGGCCACTAGGATGAGTTATGATCCGACTTTAGGGATAGTTAGATTCAAGGAGGAGAATGATGAGATTGCCTACCAAATGCCCTATAAGATTGAGCAGTACCGCCTCTTGTCAAATATGGAAAAGGAACACAAACAAGCAGCTTACTATAGGAATGATGAGGATAGACGTAGAGTATGTGATGAATAGGATGCTTCGTTTCAAAAAAGAATGCTTGCAACTAGGTCCGGAATATAAAACTGGTATAGGAGATGACCTAGAGAGTGGAAGCAATGATGAGGTCACGTAGTAACCCATGACCTTGAGTCTAGCTACAAGACTCGTAAATAAAGAAAAGCGCTTCTTGGGAGGCAACCCATGTTTTGTGTGATTTTTATTTTGTTTGTTTATTATTTGCTTCCGTATGCATGCTTTATTTTTATTGTTTGTAGATCATGTTTCAAAACTAAAAAAAAAAGTGAAAATACTTTATTTTGTTGTTTGGCCTAGTCTTAACTTCATCCAAAGGTGTTTTTGCAAAAGATAAGTGTAAGGGGAAACCCCAAATATGTTTTTAAGAAACAAAACTGATCATGATTCTCCACAATATTAAGTGAACATGTATATTCGTATTTGTTAGAGTCAAATGCTTGTATCGAGTCATAATGATGTTTTGCAGGATTTTCCAGGAAGTAGGACGAAATTTTTCCAGAAACTTAACATAAAAATTTCTGCAGGTCAATTTTGACGGCGTCATGAGTTTCCTCTTGACGGCGTCACGTGTAAAATTCTGAAAATTTTACCAGTTTTGTTTTTCTAACGGAGTCTTAAAGTTTTTGTTGAATCATTAGTTTTATAATCTCCAGGAGATCTGCAAACATCATTCCACAAGCATTATATCTTATTTTGTTTTCTAGGTTTTATTAGCATATGTAGATTGCCGCCGATTTTACACGAGGTTGCCTTGTCTGTTTTCTCAGGTTTTTACAGGTTATGTATGACAAGAAGATGATTTATATTCTGGAAGGGAAGCTTTGATTGTTCATTTTCTTGGAGGAAGATCTAACCTGGCCACCTTATTATCCATACCGAGCGAATCAGGGGAGTATTTGATTTCATTCTTTTTACTTATTTCACTTTTACATTCTTTACTTGAACATTGGGGACAATGTTCATCCTAAGTGTAAGGGGAGGGTAAAATGATGATACCTTACAAATACACTTTCGCTTGAGTTTGTTTGTTTAATAGTAGATGTGTAATAAAACTATGAGAAATACTTGTTAGTGTAATTTTAGCACCAAATTTAAATTTTTTTACAACATTTAGGAGTGAAACTTTACCCTTAGCAAGCGTCGCATGGATAGGAGTCGTATGACTAGCACAAAACCGTACTATTCAGAAACATTTTCCACCAAAATATGTGAGGTTCGCCTTTAGATTTGATAGGAGAAGCACTCATTATTAGTGCTTATGAGTGTACCGGTAGTATTTAGATTCTAGAACTTGCGTTAGTGATGCATCCCGAGACCGCTAGTGAGACTACATTCGTGTAGTAGGATTTACTACATGATAAGAGGCATTAGGATCACCCTTGTGTTAAACCCGTATCATAATTACTTGACCATTTAAGTCATATTACTTGGCTAGTTAAGTCAACTAATTTTTCCCACACCCTTAGCGTTGTACTCATTTTTAGTACACGAAACCCCTAGTACACCCCTCCGAGCCTATCTTTTCGTTTCTAACTTTAAGCATTTTACTTAAAGGAAGAATTTGTTACACCCTACTTAAATGTACACCCAAATCGCCTTAGCCTTCCGTGTATGCACTCATCCTTAGTGCATTATTGTTATTTGTTAAACCCTAAGTTAATTATCTAATTGATTACATGGTTGCTAAGTCGAGTCATATCCTTGTACATATTGTTTTGGGACGATTGGGACTCATGGGTAAAGTACTTATTTTATGGAGTAATGGGGAAGAACATCATATATTACCCCCATATGTACGTTAATCTTAAAAGTACTCCAAGTGTTTTGATTTTCTTAATTCGAGTCATTAGATTAGTTTATTGTAAAGTATGTAAAAATTCAAGTGTAAGGGGAATGTTCATCCCCTATGATGTATTATTTTGGATGGTAGGGTAAGAGTGTATGCAAAAAAAATAAAAAAATAAAAAAATAAAAAATAAAAATAAATAAAAAAAAAAGAAAAGAGAAAAAACATACGGACTACCATCCCGTTTCATTCTATGTTTATTTTATGTTTTTGTTATTTTTCGTTTATTAGCTTAAGTCGAGTCTAGTCTTGGCTTAGCAACGCCATATTGTACATGTAATTAACCAAGATTGTTAACTCGCCACCAGTAAAGACTGCCTATATCCAACAAAACCGTGTATTCCATATCCCCATACCTAACGTTACAACCCTTTAAAAAGACCTCTTTGATAGTTTATCCTAGGTGCTAACGCCATGTGGTGGAGGTTTGATCCTTTCCCAAGCCTATGGTAATCTATTTTGCTATGACAGGTAGTGAGAGATATTTTTCGTTTCCATATTGTGATATTACTTTATTACACCCGAGAGATGTGAGTATCTAAACACTATTTGTGAGGTGCTAGTATATGACCTCCGTGCTTGTCTTTGATCTTTAGTGGAATGATTATTTGTTGTAATTACTTTTATATTAGTGTTAAATGACCCCTAACTTGTATTTTGATTAGAATAAAAGCGCATTTGTTTGAGGACAAGCAAATCTCAAGTGTAAGGGTATATGATGAGGCGAAAAATGAACCACTTTTAGGGGGTCATTTAAAGCCCGGAATTGAATTTATTTGATCAAATATTGCCCTAAATCGTTCCTTTTGTGATTTTAGGTACTTTGGGAGTGAATTCTGGAAAAGGAAGCATTTTGGACGTTTTTGGAGCATAAAAGTGAAGAAAACGGCAAAGACTTGATTTTCCATGCTGAGAACAGTACCTGACGGCGTTAAGAAGAAAATCCTGATGGCGTCAGGAGTAAAATCCGTGACGACCCAGTGAAAACCTGAAGGCGTCAAGAGTATTTTTGGTGACGGCCTGCATAAGGTGTACACATGACGGCGTCAAACCCAGATCTAGGCAGTCCGAGAAACTATTTGGCGGCGAGATGACGGCGTCAGCAATTTGTTCTTGATACCGTCACCTCAGAAAAACTATATATACTTTTCTAATTTTCATTCATTAAGGAGGAACTTGTGTGGAGAATACTAGGGCCGAACTTGTGAAACCCTAGGTCGTATTTTACAGTATTTTCAAGGGTTTTTACCCCTTGAAACCTTTCATGTTCAATTAAGATAAGTCCTCTTTCAATTCAATCAATATGTCTATGTGTTGTTTGAATATATCTTATGCTTGTCTTGATTTCAACATGCTAGGCTAGATCTATCACGTGTTTGCTTAGATGTAATGAAACCTAGATGTTAATTATATGTTGATTACTTGTTTATAGTTGTATTGGATGAATGATTTCAATGTTAGGCTTAAGAAAACTGGCAGATCTCCATTGTGTAACATGCTTGAACGTCTTAGGAAACATGAACCGATGTGTAGTAGGTTTTATTGGTTGTATTTAATGCATGAGCAAATTCTAATGATCTCATGTTAGGAGCTTCTTAGCCGGCTCGACATAGGAGTAAAGTAGGCGCTTATAGGATTGGGGAAGTAAGTACGCCACCCCATGAATGGTATTTAGGAATACAATCCGTCATCCATGCAACTGTAACAAGTAATTAACATGTAAAAGATATCTAGGGAGTAGTGAAATCTAAGTAAACACAATTCTCCCATATATTGCTCACACCACTAGTATAATTTAGTTTATTTTCATTTCTAGTATTTTATTTTGATTGCATCTTAGTAATTGGGTTAGTTGACTAGCAACTAATTCCGCCCAACTCCTTCAAAACCGAGATTTTTAATTGCTTTTATAAAAACTAAAAAATACAAAAAGAATCATCCCTCATCTCTAGACCTAGTCTTTAGGTTTTCTAATCATAGAGACACTATTCCTAGTTGAATGATCAATCCCCCGGTACTTGTCATTATACTATACTACATCGATCAGGTACACTGCCTGGTGGGGGTTGTAAGCTTCTCGAGATCCCTTGAGAGGTAAAGCCTGGTGCAATCCCTACGCATCACTTGGATAAGGATTAAGTTGGATATGCGATGTAGAAGGACTTGGGTAAGATAGTAGACCTAGGTAGAATACCGAGCTCAAGTCAAGGTTGTACCCCCAAGAGTCTTTCTACGATTTGTAAAGTGTATGTCAAAGATGTGGTAATGATTTGGTAGTCAATTGATATGTCAAATATGTTTTGTGAGTTATTGTGTCAAGTTAAAGGAGTGTTTGGCACAAGCATGTTATTACCCATTTTGGGTTGTTAACGGGTCAAGTAATTATGAAACAGATTTAAGATGTTAAATAATGTATGTTGGTTAAGTATGGGGTGTAATGAAAGTGGATTAAGTAGTTTGGAGTGTAATGGGTCATAATGGGTTTATTGCATAACCCATGAAATTCTACATCTTGGTTCTGAGATTGTACATCTTGGGTCTGGATTGTGCAGTTGATTTTGTTCATCTTGGTTATGATTTGTTCATCTTTGTTGTAAATGTCGGTTTGGGCAGATTTTATTGGTTTTGTTTAATTTGTAGAAAATGAACCATAAATCGTTAGAAGATTTGCCATCCGTCGTTTTAAAGGTATTTGAGTCTAGTATCTTTTTAAAATGGTCTCAAGGGCTGTTTTATAATAGATTTTCATCAGTTTAGAAAAGAATGACAGAAAGTCCATTAATGTCAAGTCGTTTCCGCGTAAAGTTTCAAAATTCTTGGTCAAGCGGTCATGGGGTGTTACAGCGTGCGTATATCGTTGTAGAATAGGGTTATTCTTCATCAAGTTTTAAATTTATTGTTAATACAAATATCGCCTAAAAACATTATTTATATTTTACGATCTTTGCTAAGTCTTGTTAATGACAAAATATGAACTTTAGCTAGGAGTAAATCATCACTTTAAGTGTTTAAGTCTTGTTTAAACTAAGGTTTACATCTCTTTTAAACAAAACATTGTTTTTATTTCTTAAATTAGAAAGTGTCTTGTCACATCACATTTATTTCTTAATATAGTAAGGTCACATCACATTTAGGGCAAGCTTTGTCAATATACATTTTTGGTAAGAAGTGTGTTTGACTTACTAAGTGGTTGCTTGCAAGTTTAGTGTTTGACTTGATATTATGAGATGTGACATTGTTTGGTTTGCAAGAAGTAATGAGATGGGACCTTGTTTGGTTTGGAAGATTTATTGCAAAAACCAACTGCAGCCCTGGCGGTACCCTGGGGATACATGGGCGGAACCCTTCTGAGGGGTCCGCCGTATCCGCCAGACCTGCAGAATGGTTTGCTATAAATACCAAACCATTTGTTAGTTTTGGGTCACCCTTTTAGGACATATTTTCACATACTCTCTAAACTAACTCAGTAACATTTTGTCTTGTGTAATTCTCTTATGTAGCAAGGGACTTCACAAGATCATTCAAGAAGTTACAAGCTTCAACTCTAAAGTTGCAAGTTTTGGTAGCTTGGTCATGTATAAGCTTTGGTAGTTTATACTTCATTTGTGTCATGTATGTAGAAGTGATTGGTTAGTATTTTAGGCCTCAAAATACATAGTGTGTCGGGAGTTGTTGTACCCTTGTAAAAGAACTAATGGGAGTAGTTGTACCCTTGGTAAAGAACTCGACATCTAGCTTAGTGTCGGTAAAAGTGTAAGCGACGATGGGAGTGGTTGTACCCGTGTAAAAGAACTAGACATCTAGCTTAGTGTCGGTAAAAGTGTAAGCGACGTTGTAAAGGTTTTCTCCGCCGGTGAAAGGAGCTTGTTGATTAGTGCTTATAACTCTCGAGTTGGAAACTCGGGGCGTGGATGTAGGGCAAGGAAAAAGAGTCCTTGTAGCCAAACTACGATAAACAATCGTGTTGTGGTTTGATCGTTTCTTTCTTTATCTTTGCTTATTACATGTTGATCTTTAGTTAGAATTGCTAGTTACATATAAAGCTTTTCAAAGAACTAAACAAGTAAAAATGTGTTTGTATCTTCAAACAAAAGTAAAGCTTTTCAAATAACTGATGAGGCGAAAAATGATCCGTTTTTAGGGGGTCATTTAAGCCCGAATCCGACTTTATTTGATCAAATATTGCCCTAAATCGTTCCTTTTGTGATTTTAGGTACTTGGAGAGTGAATTCTGGAAAAGAAGCCATTTTGGACGTTTTTGGAGCATAAAAGTGAAGAAAACGGCAAAGTCTTAAATTTCTATGCTGAGAACAGTGCATGAAGGCGTCAAGAATTGCTCTTGACGGCGTCAAAGTCCCAAGAATAAAATACCGTGGTTGATGACGGCGTCACATAGGCCGTCATAAGTAGATCAAGGCCGTCCGAGGAAGTATTTGGTGGCGAGATGACGGCGTCACACCATTGCTCTTGACGCCGTCACCCCTGTTTTCCTATATATAGTTTTCTAGTTTTTTCATTAAAAAGGAGAGAAGTTTTGGAGAAACCCTAAAGACGAATTTGGTGCAACTTTTGCAGGTTTTTCAAGGGTTCCAAACCCTTGATACCTTGCATTGTAATTGAGATAAGTGTTCTTCTAATTCAATCAATATGTCTATGTGTTGGTTGTCTATATCTTGTTCTTGTCTCAATTCCATTATGCTAGGCTAGATTCCTTTGTGTTTGCTTAGATCTAATGAAACCTAGATATTGATTATGTGTTGATTACTTGTCTATTCTTGTTTTGGATGAATGATTTTATATGTTAGGCTTAAGAAAACTGGCAGATCTCCAAATGGTAACATGCTTGAACGTCTTAAGAAACATGAACCGAGGCGTACTAGGTCTTTATTGGTTGTATTTAATGGATGAGCCACTGTTTACAATCCCTATAGTTGTGCTGGGTCAAGGTGTAGGGGGAGATAAGAGCTCATAGAATTGGGGAGTTATGTATGCCACCCCATGAATGGTATTAAGGAATACAATCCGTCATCCATACAATTATAACAAGTAATTAACGTGTAAAAGATATCTAGGGAGTAGTGAAGTCTAAGTAAACACATTTTCTCCAATTACTGCTCACAACCTTAGTTTAATTAGTTTATTTTCATTTTTAGTATTTTATTTTGATTGCATCTTAGTTTTGGGTTAGTTGAATAGCAACTAATTCCGCCCACTCTTCCAAAACCCGAGATTTTACTTGCTTTTCATAAAAATATAAAAATACAAAAATAATCATCACTCACCTTTAGAACTAGTAATTAGGCTTTCTAATCCTAGCGACACTATTCCTAAGCTGAACGATCAATCCCCCGGTACTTGTCACTATACTATACTACAACGATCAGGTACACTGCCTGGTGGGGGTTGTAAGCTTCTCGAGATCCCTCGAGAGGTAAAGCCTGTTGCGATTCCCACGGATCAATAACTAAACAAGCAAAGTTAGGATCATCACAAGCAAAGCTTTTCAATGTATGAAACTTGTAAAGTTAGAATTGTTATTTACATAAAAAGCTTTTCTATGAATCAAACATATAACGTTGTGTTTATTGTTGGAGTATGCTCGTGTCATAAAAAATAATTATATGGCTAGACATATGTGAGCCTATGGGGTCACACACATATACACTTAGGTACCACTTTATATGTCGTGTTTATTGTACTTACGATATATAAATAACCTTACGTAACTAGGAAACTCTATCGGACTTCTAATTATTAAGTAATGGACTTAATATTTTGGACTTGGAAAGTTTATGGGAAGCCCATAAAAAGCCCATAGGGGGCCGGCCATGGGGAGGTTTTTTAGGGGTGATTGGTTTTGAATTTTGGTCAAATATATGGGAGATATCTCCTCATTATTTGATAACGACTTACCAAAACTTTCTCCCCTCCTCTCTCCCTCTCCATCTCACGGCAAATAAACAAACCCACCTAGGGTTTTGGTTTTCATCATCTATTGCTTTGAATCTTGTTCATTCAAAGGCATTAGAAAGGTTACGGGGTTAAGGACTAGCATCAAAGGGGTAACCAAGGAGGTGTAGTGTGTTTCACACATAGAGGAGATCAACCTTATTGATCTCTTGGGTTTCTATTAACATTTGTGGTGGTGACTTTGTTGGTGATTCCCGGTGCACGCTACAAAGGTATAAAACTTATATGTTTAATTTGTTTTTTCATTTGATTGATCATATGGCCGTATGGATCCGTGTGGGTGATGTTGTTCCGCTGCGTTTATTTGATATTTATATATTTTATATTCATACATCACCTATAGTGGTATCACGAGCCATCATATGATGTCATATGATCATCTTGTATGCGTAAAAATGGCTAAAAACGTGTTTTTTTAATGGATTTAAAAGTATAATCTTAAAACAGCCCCTAGGGCTTATATATTATGAATATGTTGACCTTTAAGAGGTCTTAAGATCTGGACTTTTTAATCCTATGGCCATTTGTTATGCATACATCTATTGGTTTCTTGATCGGGTACGTGAAAATGGCCTAAAACGCATGTTTTTGATCGATTTATGAAACGATTTCAAATCAGGCCCTATGGCTTAATTTTCTGTGGTAAAAAGATAATTAAAAGGTCCTAACATCAGTGGGTTTTGAACCTAAGGCCATTTGACACGGGTACCTAACGGGGTTTTAATTCTTGTCAATTAATTTCTTCGTTTTCGTTGGCTAACAATTTAATTCTTGTTATTATTTTGTTTTCCATGGCAAATACATGCATGTTTGTCCATGGAGTTAGCCAACACCATGTTTCATTCATAATATTATGGTATTATTATGTTTATATGCAAAGCCGATGAAAACCTAGACCACTTGTGCATTGAATGGTTGTTTATGTTGCTTAATTTCGTGTTTTGGGGTTTTTGCCATTGTTTCGGCATTTATGTAATTATATTCTTTTGGTTGTAGCCATTGTTTGGGAACTTTTACAGTAGATTAAAAGTAGATTAATTGTATTTTACTTTCAATATAATGTAATCGTGGCTTGGTGGTGAAAGGCGAAAGAGTTAAAGACGTTTTTGCCGAAAAATGACTGCTGGAACACCAGTTGGTAAAACGGAGTTTCCCGGTGATTGGTAAGGTATTTTTGGCTGAAATTTTTTTTGCAGGTACCCAAGACATGGGCCTACAACTTTCTAGTTTTGAGCTAAGCCCGGGGAAGCCTCCATCATGGACTTTTGGGCCCTCTAACACAGAAATTCTGGAAGGACAGAAACTGCTTTTCATGTACATCATGGGCTTCCTACTTGCTCTTGATTGTCTTGGAGCAAGTGGGAGTCCTCCGTGTGGTTGTGTGGTTGTCCCTAGTTGACTCTTGGTTCTTGTGATGGCTCACGAGACCAAGCATAGGTTTCTTCATCGGTTGAGGCTTTGCATATTGTGGTTGTGTGTTTGTGTTGCTTTTTATATATCTTGTTTCATATGTAAAATTGCAAATT
Organism: Artemisia argyi; assembly: GCA_030686995.1. Lineage (NCBI taxonomy): Eukaryota > Viridiplantae > Streptophyta > Magnoliopsida > Asterales > Asteraceae > Artemisia > Artemisia argyi. The sequence goes on from CM060677.1 coordinate 186,784,805, forward strand.
GTTTTTGATAAAACTTAAAACGAAACACAAACCATTTTTTAAAACTAAGTCTTATGATTTAGTTTTACTAAGTTTTTGAAACTTAAAGTCATTGTTTTATAATAACACCTTAACTTGTTATGTATGTTATTTTATTTATGTATTGTCCAAACTTTATTATCCATGTAGGATTAATATTAGTCATGAAAATGGACAACTTGACACACATAAATTAAAACAATGATTAGACTTAAGTTAAGAAATGTTTTTAACTTGTGCTACGAAAGGTGAATGCATGCTCTTTTCGTACACCTTTTGATCCACATCAAAACTTTTACCCGTCAAAATTTAAGTCACGCCGTCCAATTTTGAGAACACTTGCAATTACTTTTTGCCTATGCGTGGGACCTAGGTTGAATTGTAACCCAAGGTGACTATTCTCTATGCGTGGGACCTAGATATATTCTCGCACGTTCTAAAAATTGGATGACTTAATCGAGTTAAGCGGTGAGACCTTGACCCGAGGCAAAGATGGGACTAAACATGCCAGCTTGACACTAGTTGCTTGTTCACTAGTGCCATGGGTCCCATAAAGATCTAAGAGTTGCACTTGTAATGCAATTGGTCGACGTTACCTACCTATTGAATCCTCCATTGCTAGCAGATCAACTGATGTGATGGTGGAACCTCAATGAGGATCTTAGCCTTTTCGTAAAATTAATTGTTTTAACATCGTAAACTTGGGTAGTTAATTTTAAAAAGGATTAATTATTGATAAATTACTAAAATTGAACTTTGTTTATTTTGTAGATGACAACTCCAAATTCAACCATGAACAACTCGTCAATCAGATCAATTCTCGAGAAAGAGAAATTGAATGGTAACAACTTTTTGGACTGGTACCGCAACTTGAGGATTGTCCTCAAGGCTGAAAAAAAGTTTTACCATCTGGAAGAACCTTTACCTGAAGCACCTGCTGCTAATGCTACTGCTGCTGTTCGTAACGCCCACCAACGTAGGAGTAACGAACAGCAGGAGGTGGCTTGTCTTATGTTGGCTAGCATGATCCCTGAGTTGCAAAAGAACTTAGAGAACTTTTCAGCATTTGACATGCTGCGAGAACTGAAAGTTATGTTCGAGCAGCAAGCAGAGCAAGAATTGTTTGACACGGTCAAATCTTTTCATGCCTGCAAGCAGGAGGAAGGGCAATCGGTCAGTAGCTATGTCATGAAAATGAAAAGCTATCTGGATCAGATGGAGCGACTGGGATACCCCATGCCTCAAATCCTTGGAGTGAGCATGATACTTACCTCACTGTCGAAGGATTATGACCAATTTGTGCAGAACTACAACATGCACAGCATGGGAAAAACCATTGCCGAACTGCATAACATGTTGAAACTTGCAGAGAAAGGCATGCCCAAGAAGGCTCCACTTGTCCTAGCTATCAACCAAGGTAGAATTCAGAAAAAGAACAAGGGAAAACCGCAGGCACCTGGCAAGGGACAAGGGAAAGGCAAGGCTAAGCTTGCTTATGCCCCCAAACCCAAAATCCCCCCACCTGCCAAGAAGGAGCACCCAGCCAAGGACACCGTCTTCCACCATTGTGGAGTGGTAGGACACTGGAGGCGCAACTGTCACGCCTACCTAGAAGGGCTGAAGAAGAACAAAGCTAGCGTTGCTAGCACATCAGGTATCTTCACTATAGAACTTTATACTTTTCCTAACAAAACCTGGGTATATGATACTGGTTGTGGTACTCACATTTGTAATAATGTGCAGGGGCTTAGGGGAAGTCGAAAGCTGAAGCAAGGAGCTTTACATCTGTACGTTGGTAATGGCGATCGTGCAGCTGTGGAAGCAATTGGGAGCTTTGATCTTATCCTCCCAAATGGACTAGTTATTGTTTTAAATAATTGCCATTTTGCACCTACTATCACTAGAGGTGTTGTTTCACTTTCGCGTTTGAAAGATGATGGTTTCATTCATACTTTTACGGATTTTGGCATTTCTGTTTCTAAGGATAATGTGTTTTATTTTAATGCTATTCCACGTGATGGCATTTTTGAAATTGATATGCGTGATCCTATTTCAAACAATAGTTCTATATATACTGTTAGCAATAAGAAATCCAAACGTAATTTGGATTCCACTTTTTTATGGCATTGTCGTCTTTGTCACATAAACAAGAAACGCATTACGAAGCTACAACATGATGGGCTTTTAGAGTCAATCGACAATGTGTCGTTTGATAAATGCACTTCTTGCATATCTGGTAAGATGGCACGAAAGCCTTTTTCCCATGTTGGAGAAAGAGCTACAGATCTACTTGGACTCATTCATACTGATGTATGTGGCCCATTTAGAACAATGTCTAGAGAAGGAGCTAACTACTTCATCACTTTTACTGATGATTTCAGTAGATATGGTTATGTTTACCTGATTAAACATAAACATGAAGCCTTTGAAACGTTTAAAGTCTTCCAAAGTGAAGTAGAGAATCAGCTTGGCAAGACCATTAAGGCTCTTCGATCCGATCGAGGAGGTGAATATATGAGTCAAGAGTTTTTAGATCATCTAAAAAGGTGTGGGATAGTCTCACAATTCACTCCTCCATATACACCACAACATAATGGTGTGTCTGAAAGGAGAAATCGAACCTTGCTAGACATGGTTCGATCTATGATGAGTCTAACAACATTGCCAATGTCCTTTTGGGGTTATGCTCTAGAGTCTGCTGCACGCATACTCAATATGGTTCCAACTAAGAAGGTTGATAAGACTCCATACGAAATATGGCATGGGAAGGTCCCTAATCTGTCTTACTTGAAAGTCTGGGGTTGTGAGGCTCTCGTTAAACAAGATACGCCAAACAAACTTGAGCCTAGAGCTATCAAGTGTATCTTTGTAGGATACCCAAAGGAAACGATGGGTTACTATTTCTACTACCCAACCGAGAACAAAATATTTGTTGCTCGATATGCTGAGTTTTTTGAGAATAGTCTCATCTCACAAGAAGCAAGTGGGAGCAAAGTAGACTTTGATGAACTTCAAAGCGAAGATGCACAACCTTCTAGTAACACTAGTGAACATCAAAATGAGACTGAGCATGAAAATGTTGAGCCTCTTCGAGATGTTGCTCCCATTCGTAGATCCGAAAGGATACCTCAAGCACCTGAACGATATGGTTTTTATATCGATGCTGAGGAACATGAGTTAGGGGATCATTGTGAACCCGCTAACTATCGGGAAGCTATATCGTGTCCTCAACGCGAAAAGTGGAACGATGCTATGAATGTGGAAATGAAATCCATGGAAGACAATGATGTCTGGGTTGAAGTAGAACTACCTCCCAATGCTAAAACCATTGGGAGCAAATGGCTCTACAAGATAAAGACCGATGTGGATGGAAATGAACACACCTATAAAGCTCGTCTTGTAGCAAAAGGTTTCACTTAAATCTACGGAAGTGACTATGATGAAACCTTCTCGCCTGTTGCAGACATTAAAGCAATTAGGATTCTTATAGCCATAGCAACGTATTATGACTATGAGATTTGGCAAATGGATGTCAAGACTGCCTTCTTGAACGGCCACCTAAACGAGGACGTTTATATGGTGCAACCCGAGGGCTTCGTGAATCCAAAGTATCCTAGCAGAGTATGCAAGCTTAAAAAATCCATTTATGGGTTGAAGCAAGCATCTAGAAGCTGGAACAAGAGATTTGATGAGGAAATCAAGAAGATTGGTTTCACTCAAAATCCCGATGAGCCATGTGTATACATAAACACTAGTGGAAGTATAGTCGCATTCCTAATCTTATATGTCGATGACATATTACTCATAGGAAACAACATTCCAATGCTACAAGATGTAAAATCCTGGCTTGGAAAGTGTTTTGAAATGAAAGATTTAGGAGAAGCATCGTACATACTTGGAGTCAAGATCTATCGAGATAGATCAAAGCGGTTAATCGGCTTGTGTCAAAGTGCATACATTGAAAAAATCCTGAAGAGATTTAGAATGCAAGATTCCAAACGTGGAAGTCTTCCAATGCAACCAAATACGGAATTGAGCAAGGCTTAAGGACCCTCTACACCCGCCGAGGTGAAAAGGATGAAGGAATCCCTTATGCTTCGGCTGTGGGATCCATCATGTATGCGGTTAGGTGCACTAGACCTGATGTAGCGTTCTCTCAGAACCTAACGAGTAGATTTCAACAGAATCCAGGAGAATGTCACTGGACTGCTGTTAAGAACATATTGAAGTATCTGCGGAATACTAAAGATATGTTTCTTGTTTATGGTGGTGATGTCGAACGTGAGCTCAGTGTTACTTGTTATACTGATGCGAGCTGGGAGACAGATCGTGATGACATCAAATCCCAAACTGGGTATGTTTTCGTCATGAATGGAGGTGCTGTTGACTGGAAGAGTGCCAAACAAAGCACACTTGCGATGTCCTCTACAGAAGCTGAATATATAGCTGCTTCAGAAGCTGCAATGGAGGCAGTTTGGATACGGAAATTCATTTCTGGGCTTGGCGTTGTTCCCAGCAATGAACGACCTATGGATATGTACTGCGATAATTCCGGTGCCATAATCATAGCTAATGAACCAGGTGTTCTAAAGGGTGCCAAACACTTTCGTCGGAAAGTTCACTATATTCGAGAAGTTATCGAAAGTGGTGATATTCGTCTCCTCAAAGTTCACACAGATGACAATTTAGCTGATCCTTTTACTAAACCAATGTCTTGTACCAAACATGTGGAGCATGCTAGGAACATTGGGCTGCGACCTGCTAATAGTCTCATGTAAATCTGTTTTTAGTATTTTAAATAATTGGAATGTTGAACAGTTTATATCTTTAATGAATTGATGTAATGGTTATAGTCGTTTTCATACATATCAACTGTATTCCATTTTTGCATGTTTAATCCATGAATGATTTAATTATTCAAAAATTGTCCATTGTCAGTTGACGATACGGGAGTATCATCGAATTAAGGCAAATGTGAGCGTGTTGGTGATTTTTTGCCAAACTCATATGTTGTTCATTGTGATGAACATTGGACTGACCCAACCTTCGAGATTTCACTACATGGATCGGCGTCAATATTGAATCTCGCAAATGGTTATGTCTCTTATCCTTAGACTTGAGATGCAAGTAGGTCTTGCATGTGCGGAATTTTATTCTTTGATATGGTTAAACGCTGTCCTGAACAAGGTAGTTATAAAAACCATTTTCAGGAGTGATTTGAAACACATGAATGACACGTGCAGTCAAAACAGGATTTGTTCCTCCACATGTCATGGAGTTAGATACTATTGGGCCCCTCGATGAATTGAACAGATGTTTGTATGGCCGTACCCAAATGAGATTAAGATGAATCTTAATTCACTTGGTAATCTTATTCAATATCTAGATCGAGAAACAGAATAGTTGAACAAATGGAATGATTTTGATCCATGTCTAGTGTTCAACATAGTATCTGTAACAAAAGGAAAGAGGGCATTAAAACCATTTAATTGAGAAGTTTAAGAAACTACCCTCACATATTTCTAGGGGCATTGGCGTGTTGCTAGACGCTAACCTTTGCTTGTATAATTACTTGATTATTATGACGTCGCAAGTGGGAGCTGTTGGAGTATGCTCGTGTCATAAAAAATAATTATATGGCTAGACATATGTGAGCCTATGGGGTCACACACATATACACTTAGGTACCACTTTATATGTCGTGTTTATTGTACTTACGATATATAAATAACCTTACGTAACTAGGAAACTCTATCGGGCTTCTAATTATTAAGTAATGGACTTAATATTTTGGACTTGGAAAGTTTATGGGAAGCCCATAAAAAGCCCATAGGGGGCCGGCCATGGGGAGGTTTTTTAGGGGTGATTGGTTTTGAATTTTGGTCAAATATATGGGAGATATCTCCTCATTATTTGATAACGACTTACCAAAACTTTCTCCCCTCCTCTCTCCCTCTCCATCTCACGGCAAATAAACAAACCCACCTAGGGTTTTGGTTTTCATCATCTATTGCTTTGAATCTTGTTCATTCAAAGGCATTAGAAAGGTTACGGGGTTAAGGACTAGCATCAAAGGGGTAACCAAGGAGGTGTAGTGTGTTTCACACATAGAGGAGATCAACCTTATTGATCTCTTGGGTTTCTATTAACATTTGTGGTGGTGACTTTGTTGGTGATTCCCGGTGCACGCTACAAAGGTATAAAACTTATATGTTTAATTTGTTTTTTCATTTGATTGATCATATGGCCGTATGGATCCGTGTGGGTGATGTTGTTCCGCTGCGTTTATTTGATATTTATATATTTTATATTCATACATCACCTATATTTATATCTTTAAGCAAACGTAAAAGTTTTCTAAAAGATATTCAAGTTAAATGCAGTATAAAAAGCGGTAAACTATTCAACCCCCCTTCTAGTTTTCCACAATTGGCATCAGGAGCTACGTTACTCAAGATCTTTAAAATAGAATGTATTTTAAAACTTGGATCGATCCATGGATTTTGAAAATCTCAAAGAAGGGCAACCTATTCAAAACCAACCGCTATTTGAATAAGAAAACTTACTTGAATGTAAAAGTAATTTTTGAAAACTGTGTGAAATCAATTGATTAAGATCTTTGGCATATTATGTCTTTTGGTGATTTCAAACCAAATAAAACAAGTTTTGAAAATCAAGATAACTATCTCAAACTTGATAAAAACACTAAAGCTAAAACAATAATTTATAAAGCTTTAGTACCTAATATGAAAGAATGTATTTGTGTCAAACGGCTAATGATATTTGGAAATATATGTTAAACTTTCATCAAGAAATATGTCAAGTCAAAGATGATCAATTTGATCTCACATATAAATTAGAAGTCTTAGAAATATTAATTGATAGACATTTAGTTGAGATAAATACATGTACTACTAGTTTAAATGTTTTAAATGAAGGTGTAAGTGAAGATGATTACTCATGTCAAGCTCTTTGTGGACTTGCCTACGATTCATGGAATAACACGGATGAAGATGAAGCCAACCATCCGGTTTGTGATTCTCAACTAGATAAAACATCAAGCAAGGTACATTTTGAAACCAAACACTGTTGCTTTGAGAAATCTATCCTAGAGTTTTCTAAACTAGAAAATGAGTCTAAACGTTTATGCAACATGGACCTAAAAGCTATCTTCAAGAATGAGTCTTCAAAATCTTTTAAGAATATCTTTGAAAATGAAATCTTGTTAGAAGATAAAATGTCTAGAATTGAGAGTTATGTTGAAATTGATCTAGAATGCAAATTATGTTTAGATTACAAACATAAGATTAAAAAGCAAAATGAGAAAGGAAAATCATTAGTTAAATTTGATGAAAGCTCAAAATCTCTTGAAAGATTGCTGAGGAGTCAAAAGTTGTTTAAAGATAAAACCGGATTAAAATTTGACTCAAAAGCACCATCAACTAGTAAAGTAACACAAGTAAAATTTGTCAAACCTAGAAGAGAGATTTAGAGATAATTCAATCTCTAATGGAAACTGATGATAAAAGGATTAAGATTATCATGCTCTATGCTTTTACATTATTATCTAACCTTCTTGGATACATGAGTTATTGAGTTTCAAAGCGTGTCATCAAACCAAGATTTTGCGCGTAATGTTTATCCTCTTGATAGCATCTCTATGCAATTTAAAAGGTACACATTACTTCAACTTGTCTTTGATTGTCTCTTGTTTCTAGCATTATGTGTTGGAATATGTGTAGTTAGTAATACTCTAAAAGTGTTTACTTTCTATTAGTAATGACTAAGATTAGATTCTATGTAACAAGGAATTTCATCATTAGTACTAGTGGAGATATAAGGTGTTTTGGTTCTTTAACCATCAAGAGATAAACACGAGAAACTCTTGAGTGAGTCTCACTCAACTCTTGCTTACAAGTGAGCTAACTAAGAATTTCCTAAGTGTTAAAATGTCTAACACTTTTGTGATGTTTGCAAAACAAACCTTTGTTAAACAACTTTCTCAAACACCATACTTTGAGTCTTTAATTGTGTTTTTCTTCAATCACTCTTTTATGATAATCTGACATAAAACACACAAGGTGAAATAAATCACATTAGCATATATTAGGATGTGTGAAAGAAAATGAGTTTTCAACATCTAGGATTTACACATCAAATGTGACACAGAGTCTCATGATGTTGTACCTCTTGGACTTTTTCAAAACAAATAGAGTTCATAGTGTCTTAAGTAAGAAAACTCAAAGAGTCGAGGAGTCGTTAAATATAACATTTAACAAGTGATCTCCTCCTTCTAAGATATCATCTTTGGTATATGATGACTTAGTCGAAAGTCCAATGATCACAAGACAAGCATGGAGTAAAAGTACAAAATAATATCTTCTCACCTTGAGTCAAACATTGAATCAAGCAAAATTGACAATAGTTATAAAACTTGATTTATAGATCATAGTTGTGTCTAAACAAATTCAACAAAAACAATTTTTGGAATTTAGAGTAAAACAACTAGTGAAACAAAATATACGTTTCGAAGTAATCATGTGTTTATATGTGTCAATATTTGAAAGCCTTTTTGATAATAAAAGCAAACTCCAAAAGCAAGGGATTTTGACTTAAAGACATTCTTAGTTACTCTTTTGTTTTCAATGGTTAAGTTATTGATGACTTGTCAAGAATGAGATTAGTAAATCCGTAGGTAAAACTAAACGTAGAGAAATGTTTGGAAGACTACTTGTTATCACAACAATTAGATCCAACATTATGTTTAGCATTTGTCTATGTGCTCGTGTTAAAGAAGATCCTCGAAAAACTCTTTAGTTGAGCTTGTTTGGATACATCATAAGGTACTACACAACTAGGATTATGGTATCCCAAAAGAACGGGAATAGAAACCATAGTGCATGCAAAATGGAATTATGACGGTAATAAGTTGATAAGAAAAACACATGTGGTACTTGCACTTTTATACTTACTTACCCAATGAGTCTCCAAAACACGTAAGGTTCTCAAATTAGTTTTGGATGGAGAAGCACATCAACAAGCTCTACTTGAACAAGCTAACTCACATCGACAACGGAATTCATCTCATCAACATTGTTATCCCTTCAACAAAGGAAGCATCGACTTCGGCGACAATTCAATCCATTATGTTTTTTAATAGACATATTGTGATCCATCATCATCGCCTTGGTAAGATTGTTCGTTGAGGAACGTCTTAACTAAGAAAGTCTTCTATGATAACTATTCCATCAACGCGTTCACAAAATCTCTTGAATGTGAAGCATTCATAATTCCTAGGCTTAGTCAAAGACTCATAAGACCTAAAACCTTAGTTTTGAACATTAGGATAAAACCACAAAAATCAAGACAATTCCTTTTGAGTTTTTCCCTGCAGCTTCCACGGCACCCTCAGACCATACGGGCGGAACCCATTTTTTGGTTCCGCCTGGTCCACCAAAGCCACAGATTGTTCTATTCTTAATTTCAAAACCTAACACCCTCTTAACTTTAACATTAACTTTCAAACAGCCATCACCCTCTCAAAAACACATATCCTCACGAAGTTTAGGGCTTTCAATCCAATTCCTTCAAATCCAACTAACTTTGTAAGTATTCTAATCACAATTGCATATTTGATTCAAGTATAACATTCTTGCTTACAATCATTAACTAGAATCTTAGGATTTATGCATAAAACTTTTTGATTCATGAAAAACTTGGTGGCTAGTCAATTATGTATTTCATTATTTAAGAATTGTATCTTTTTGTTGATTAATTTGATTTGCCAAACACACCAAGTGAATTGTCTTTCAAAAATCGCATCCAAGACTAGAACATGATTCATTACCACATTGTTAAAACAAATAAAAATATCATTAAAACATCACTTGCATACTATCTCTTGAATGCTAAAGGAGATACATAACTAATATGTATTTTCGGGTACATTCAATCGAAGACACATTCAAATAGGAAAGTGTTGGTTATCTCTTGTTTTTATAACAAAATTTGCATAACAAAACAATTTGGAATCAAAATGAGTCAAGATAACCAAGTCTCCACATTGATTGCATATAGGAACACATTAGAACATCCACATTGTTAAAAGTCATTAACATATAATTTTGTGTTTTCTAGGAATCAACATGCCTCCCGCTAATAAATCCGATCACAAGGAAACCCTTAAGTACATGCCCAAACACCATATGACCAAAGGTCTCAACCCGGTTCAAGTAGAAACCTTTAAGGCATTAGAAAAACGCTATGTTCACGAAGGTAAAACCATTGATCCATCCTTTCTAGAAGGAACATCTATTCGCCAAAACTTTGCCGCAATTAACTTTGATTGTCTCCTTGATATAGATGAGCCAATTTGTCCTAGGTTCATCTTGGAATTCTATGCAACCGTAAACCTTTCCACAAGTGTTGTTGGTAAAATATCATTAAACTTCACAACCAATCAAATACCACATGACATAGATTTAAATGACTTAGCTATCATTCTTGGTGTTCCAAAAGAGGGAACTTGCCTCTACACGGATAAGTGGCCCATTTCAAGTCTTGATTCTATTGATCGTTTTTATCCATATGACACACCTCTTGCTAGTAAGGAAACTATTAAGGAACATCTCTTTGTTAGAACCTCTACCACTAGGGTGAATCGTTCGGGGAATATTGTAGATAAGGATCCTTTTGGTATGGAGCTCAATGAGCTTAAACCGCAATTTAAGAAGTGGGAAGAAATTCTTAGAGCTAACGTCATAAGTACCATAGGAAATTGAGATCACATCAACACATGCCTTTGCTACATGCTCTATAGCATTTCCACCGGTCAACCCTTCAACTTAGTCTACTACCTAGCCAAAAGAATGGCCGACATACCCTTAGTTGGAACAACCGCTCTTCCCTATGGAATGCTTCTTACCCGCCTCTTTAGAGCAATCTCACCCATTTCTCCTAACGAAAATGGAATGCGCCTTGACTATTCTCTCGTTCCTCACATCTTCGTTCCTTTAAGTGATAAACGAGTTTACAAAGGTAAGGGCAAACGTACTCGATCACCTACACCATCATCATCATCATCCGGCATGAGCGAGGATGATAAACTTCCTAACTTTAAGTCACCTCCTTTAGAATAACTTCAAGCACTCCCCATCATTGACAATGCATCCGAAGAGTTCAAGCAAACCAAAGGAATGTTCAAATGCTTTGGAAGGTACCTAAACAAGCTCAACAAGAAGACAGACCGGTTATGAGGAAATTAAGGAGTGTTTGGCTTATGAATGCTTTAGAATCGGTTATGTGTTAAACTACGTGAATTATTTGTTTTTCACTTTCATGGTTTATTACGTTTGTCGGATTATGTTTGTATGAACTTTTATGCATAATGACAATATTTGAGATGTTTGTCAATTTTTATGGTTATGGTAAATTTCACTAAATTTAGTGAATATTGCTAGCCCCCGGTCAAAGTCATATGATATGAGTATTTACATGTTCATTTTTTGCATTTCCTAACCAGATATGCATTATATTTTTGATTTTAGGAGTTTTCAAAAATTTTGAAAATCGTCTCGCGGGTCAAAAACGCGGACTGCCTAATTTTTGAGCTCTGGCGGATCTGGCAGTACCCAAAATTGGGTTCCGCCAGTGTATTTTCTGGGAATTCCAGAAATGGCCCAACGGACCAGGCGGTACCCTCAAATGGGTTCCGCCAGTGTATTCTGAGGGTTCCGCCAGACACCTGCAGAATTTTTTTTCATTTTTCTTAAGTCCAAAACTTGTAAAGTGTCAAACCATTATCCTAAGTGAGAAACATCTTCCATTAACTCCAATAACCATATTAGAACAACTTCCACTCACTAAAACAATTAGGAAGCCACTTCCCTCCAAAAATTCAAATTCAAACATAACTAACCCAAGGAACCCTTTTAAAGGATCCTTCAAACCATTGAAACTTTTTCAACCAAATCACATCCCATGATCACAAAGCATTGAGTGCATATGTTGGTCTTTCACTCCACCTTATTCTATTGGATTGACATGCATTGATTTGACATATTCATGAAAACTTTGTAAATAATTTGAAACCTCTATCTTTGAATGGTAGAACGTTAAATCCAAACACCCATTTCAACATCTCCTTCATCCTATAAATTTGAAAGTTTTGCAACAACTCAAATCACATCATCACCATTAAAACTTCTTCTCTCAAAACATCAAAAACACACCTTTGAAATGACTAAATCCAACACATCATCCGAGTCATCAAAATCCTTCTCAAAAACCACTAGGATTAGTGTTAAACCTTGTTGCTTCAACAAAACCGTCAAGTCAAGCTCATCTTCTTCAAGTGATGCTTCTCTTAACATTTCTTCACCTATCCAAGATTTCCTTAACCTCACTACCTCAACATAATCCCCAACACATTGTAATACCAATGTAATTACCTTTCAAGAATTGCTTAATCTTGATACTCCAACACCCTTTCCAACACATTGCTACACAAACATGGTCACAAGTTCTCCAACAACTAGACCTTCAAGTGATTCATCATCACCTTCTCAACAAGCTCAACCAATAAAAACTTCATCACCTCAATCACCAACACCTACACCAATGGAACTTTTCCATACACCTCCAACATCACCACTACCCTATTTGGAAACATTAGAAGACCTATCACCCAAATCATCAAATCCACCATCCTTGTCACTCTTTGACACAATTGCTCAAATGGAAACCCAACAACAACCTAGTGAGCAACTAGATGATGAACCCCATCAACCATCTTTAGTAGAACGGTTGGCTTACCGTTATGCTAGACCATCCATTTTTCCAAATGATCAAGGTCATACTCACTCACAATCATTTGTGTTTCACCCAATTTACAAAGACCTTCATGGCAATCCTTCCGGCGAACCAAGCTTCCGCCATTTTGTTCAAAATCAACAACCACCACAACAACAACAACCATCACCACAAGAACCTTCCCAACAATTTGAATCTCTACTTTCTTCTTATAAGAAATTAGAAGCATCCATATGGAAAAAACCTCCAAACTTTCATAATGAGATTGACACTCATTTAAACCACCTTCATGCCTTCAAACGTATGGTTGAGTCTCAAATCAACCATATTATGGTTTTACAAACGACACTTCACTCAACAAATGAAGGAAGCAAAAACACTACTCAACCATCAACCTTTGCTCCTTCAAGTTCAAATCATCCACCACCAACATCAACACATCAAACCACACTTCCACCAAACTTTCCCCGCCATGATTGCAATCATTGCCAAAGAACCGCTCACATTAGTGAAGGGTGTCGAAGGGAAATTCGTAAGCTATCCGAAGAAATGAGGTTTATACTAAACCACATTTTTGATCTTCTACAATCCTTGTCTCACACACCTCAACCGTAGAGTTTCCAAAATGAAACAAAACCATTTCTTTTGGAAAATGTTTCCCATTTAAACCAACAAACCAAAACCTTGTCATCCTTTTAACCTTCAAAATAAAGCCCGCTACAACCCTCCAACCCACATTTTCATCCTTAAACAACCTTAGCCTTGTTTTTGGAAAATGTTTCTCATTAAGGAAAATGATGATTTCCTTGTAGCTTTTTAAACTCTTAGTTTATTTTTAGTTTTTCTTTTTAAAAGTAGGATAGTGTAATCCAATTTTCTTGTCTTTTGACTTTTTGAGAGTCAAAATTTTACATGAAATGAATTTCATTCTACTACAAGGTTTGCATTGTTTGTTGACCATTTAGGTATAATAAGTGAACTATACCTTGCTATGGTGGCATACATATATCTTGTGCTTTTGAAACTAACATTTCCTTTTTGTAGGATCATTATCCATGTTTTCTTCCTTGACACTCCATTTAGGGGAGTAATATTCAAGGGGGGAGCATGAATGATGTATTATTTCACTTCACAACTCTTAGTTGTGTTTTCAACATGAAATGCTTTCATGACTTGTCTTATACGACAACTAACCTCTTTCTTGTAGGTTCAAAATCCATGTCTCCTCTCTTGGCACTCCATTTAGGGGGAGTATTGTCCAAGGGGGAGCAAGTGCTTACTTCCGCTTCGCTACTCTTCTTTTTGTTTCGACAAAAAGGGGGAGAACTTATATAAACTTGTGCTTATCACCTCATCGATGCAAAAACAAGTTTGTATACTAACTTTATAAGACTTAACACTAAAACTAGTGACTTACTTATAAATAAAGTTTAAGTTTTGTCATCAACAAAAAGGGGGAGATTGTTACTACAAATATCGCCTAAAAACGTTATTTATATTTTATGATCTTTGCTAAGTTTTGTTATTGACAAAGTATGAACTTTAGCTAGGAGTAAATCATCACTTTAAGTGTTTAAGTCTTGTTTAAACTAAGGTTTACATCTCTTTTAAACAAAATATTGTTTTTATTTCTTAAATTAGAAAGTGTCTTGTCACATCACATTTATTTCTTAATATAGTAAGGTTACATCACATTTAGGGCAAGCTTTGTCAATATACATTTATGGTAAGAAGTGTGTTTGACTTACTAATTGGTTGCTTGCAAGTTTAGTGTTTGACTTGATATTATGAGATGTGACATTGTTTGGTTTGCAAGAAGTAATGAGATGTGAACTTGTTTGGTTTGGAAGATTTATTGCAAAAACCAACTGCAGCCCTGGCGGTACCCTGGGGATACATGGGCGGAACCCTTCTGAGGGGTCCGCCGTATCCGCCAGACCTGCAGAATGGTTTGCTATAAATACCAAGCCATTTGTTAGTTTTGGGTCACCCTTTTAGGACAAATTTTCACATACTCTCTAAACTAACTCAGTAACATTTTGTCTTGTGTAATTCTCTTATGTAGCAAGGGACTTCACAAGATCATTCAAGAAGTTACAAGCTTCAACTCTAAAGTTGAAAGTCTTGGTAGCTTGGTCATGTATAAGCTTTGGTAGTTTATACTTCATTTGTGTCATGTATGTAGAAGTGATTGGTTAGTATTTTAGGCCTCAAAATACATAGTGTGTCGGGAGTTGTTGTACCCTTGTAAAAGAACTAACGGGAGTGGTTGTACCCTTGGTAAAGAACTCGACATCTAGCTTAGTGTCGGTAAAAGTGTAAGCGACGTTGTAAAGGTTTTCTCCGCCGATGAAAGGAGCTTGTTGATTAGTGCTTATAACTCTAGAGTTGGAAACTCGGGGCGTGGATGTAGGGCAAGGAAAAAGAGTCCTTGTAGCCGAACCACGATAAACAATCGTGTTGTGGTTTGATCGTTTCTTTCTTTATCTTTGCTTATTACATGTTGATCTTTAGTTAGAATTGCTAGTTACATATAAAGCTTTTCAAAGAACTAAACAAGTAAAAATGTGTTTGTATCTTCAAACAAAAGTAAAGCTTTTCAAATAACTAAACAAGCAAAGTTAGGATCATCACAAGCAAAGATTTTCAATGTATGAAACTAGTAAAGTTAGAATTATTATTTACATAAAAAGCTTTTCTAAGAATCAAACATATAACGTTGTGTTTATATCTTTAAGAAAACGTAAAAGTTTTCTAAAAGATATTCAAGTTAAATGCAGTATAAAAAGCGGTAAACTATTCAACCCCACTTCTAGTTTTCCACATTTATATTTAGCCGACTTATCCTATAACACACACTAACGAGCAATGTACCGATCAGTGTAGCTAGTTGGTAAGTAGAGTGTCGATCACTAAGAGTGGAACGTTAACACCTAGAATGTCTATCAGTATTTTAGTTCCTAAGTTAGCTTTACAACCTAATCTAACACAAGGGGGTTCAGTCTGAGAGACTGATACGATCTGAGTTGATTAATAAAATAATAAAACTTATGAGACATAATACAACGAATGGCGAACACGTACACAGATAGATAACAGATACAGATAAGAGGCCTGACTAATGATTAAGTAGCTTGTCACTTGTTTTATTACTAGTTTTATATGATGAGTATCGAAAACTCTTCTCTCTCGTTGGTATCTTAATTATAGGCGAGTAAACACTCTTAATGATTACTTATGTCTATATTATTTAACCTTTTTAAGGGCTTACACTAACTTATAATGCTAGTAAAGTAATCGTGGGAGGGGTATGGCAGCCACAACTAGACACAGAGGTTATCCAAACACATATAAAAAGAACCAAATAAACATCAAATAAACTTTAATTGATGGGAAAACAATTTTAAGGGGATCAGTATAGCGGTCACAAGTCCATCAATTCTGATAGATTAAAGTGTACTATTACAATAAAACAAACTACTTAATAGAACTAAAACACAAGCAGGACCTTCTTACTGCTCTTGAGATTTTCGATTGGGTGTGTCTTGTGTTTCCTTTTCGTTTCTATTCTTCTCCTTAGGGTTTCTGTAACTTTTGGCTCTTTTTTGCACACGAAACTCGGCTGTCTTTTAGGGTATTTATAATTTCTGTCAGAGGGTTCGATGCGGCGCATCAACTAAGTTGATGCGGCGCATTGACTTAACTTCGCATGGGGTCCAAGATTATTATATTATGGAATATTCGTACACCGTCTTCAGATGTGGCACAACCTCAATCTCTATGCGGCCCATGTCCTTCAGTATCTTGGATTATCTTTGGTGAAGTCTTGAGAGTGAAGAGTCGTATGTAATGAATGTAATGCGGCGTATCTGAAGTAGAACAAGTTGGTTCTTCTTAATTGACCAAGGTTTCATATGCGGCGCATGGGATAATTACACGCGGCGCATTCTTAAAAGTCAGGCAATGGCCTTCGAAATCATCTATGTATAGTTATACCGCATATATGTCTATAATGATACGACGTGTCTTCTTTAGTTCAGTAGATTTTTTCCATCTTGATCATTTAGCTTCATATTTCGTCCAAAATCATTAACTTTCACCAAATGCTTGTTTATAACTAAGACTTACAAAAGTAAACGATTAATTATCAATTCTCACAGATAATAATATGAAACAAGTAAAATATATAAGACAAATGATGAAAATATTATGTACTTATTTGATGTCATCATGGACACAATTTTTTCTAAACAACAGGGACCATTTATGTAATTTAGCCTAAGGACGTTGGATGCAATTTTCAAAAATTCAAGGGTAAAATAGTCATCACATATTTTTTTTTATTTAGTCTTTATTAATCAAAGAAAGGCAAAATTGTTAACATTAGTGTACAGACAAGGATTTTTTTTTTGTTCAGTACGTAAAAGTAAATTTTGTGGCAAGTATAATGCTTTAATAGGTTATTTGCCCAAAATGTTTATATTTATTTACTTTTCACTTATTTATTTTTTTTACTTCACAAACAAAATCACTCACACGACATTCCTATTTTATATAGAGTTTTCACTTATTTATTTAGTCTCTACTGCATTTGTATTATTAGTAATGTCAACTACATTTATATTAGAGTTTTATGTCAACATTCCTAGTTTAAGAGTTTAATATTTTAAGCTTTTTCACTGTTTACATTTTTGCTTTATATGTAGTAGAGAAGAGATAGAGATTGATCAATTTTTTTTCTTTCATTCCCTTCAACTCAAGAACCCAAATATATATTCTAACACAAATATAACTTTAAACAGCTAGAAGCAAGACAACTATCTCTAACTACTGAATGTATAGTAGATGAAACCACATCAACATTTGGTCAAACTTACTTCTTGAGCCATGTAAGCACACTTCATAAACCAACAAAAAATACAAATGTTGTCTGTACTTCATATATTTTTTAAGGTTTTATGAAATGCTTTCCTTACTTCAATAAATAACACTGTAACACCCTAGGCAAATCACACATTGGCCATGACTTGAAGTGATGCTAAAACATATATTAACATTCGTCTTATATACCAACAACGTCTTTTGTAGTCTAATGGTTAATCGCCCACACGCTTAAGCGTGCTTGTGTGAGAGTAGTACTGTCTTGGGTGACCTATCGGGAAGTCTTCACATGAGGGCAACAAAAGCAAAACCGTGAGCCTACGGCCAAAGCGGACAATATTGTGGTCTATAAGGCGGGATGTGGGGAAAATCTCATTGTCGATCTAGGACGATGAGTCCCTTGGACAGGGTTATTACCCAACTTGAATCTCGGGACGGGATTCCCCTAAGGGGGTGAATGTAACACCTTAGGCAATTCTCACATTTGCCGTAACTTAGAGTAATGTTGGGACATATATTAACATTCACCTTATATACCAATAACGCGTTTTATAGTCTAATGGTTAATTGCCCACATGGTTAAGCGTGCGCGTGTGAGTATAGTACTAGCTTGGGTGACCTGCCGGGAAGTATTCACATAAGGGCTACAAAAGCAAAGTTGTGAGCCTACGTGCAAAGCAGACAATATTGTGGTTTATAAGGCGGGGTGTTACAAACACTGACGAGGTAGATAGGTCATTTATATGTATCAAGTAAATTCCAAAAATGTATCTAGTTTCTCATAAACTATTCTTCTAAAAAACCATATGCAAGTATTTGTTCAAAAGCCACTTCTTGTAAAACATGCTTCCGAAAACAGGATTGTACCTACTTTTATCTAAATTATACTCCCTCCGTCCCAAATTGTAAGTTCATTTTGACTTTGCACAAAGTTTAATAAATTCCCAGTAACTAATTTATTCACCAATCAAATATCTTCTATCTCCACTAAAATGTCATTTGATTGGTTGAAATAGGAAAATAGGCAAATGATTTGGGACAACCAAAAACAAGAAAATGGACTTATAAATTGGGACGGAGGGAGTATCTCATTGTGATTTTAAATTTGTGTAATTTGTTTGATTTATTATTTTATTTTTTTGTGATATTGTGTTAACAGGGGAGAGGTCTCTAGTTCTGCTCTGTCACCAAAAAGAAAAAATCATCCATCACCATATGTAAGAAAAAAAATCTTTAATATTGTTTAAAACTAAATGTTACTTATAAAAGTTGGTTACATCTCCCACCTTTAAGTGGGATTCCGTACTAGCCAATTCCCTTCCACCCACTTCATCCCAACATACGAGCGTCCTACATCTTCTACCATAAAACATTTCATAATGTGGCATGACGATGCTCGAATGGTAGCTATTATTATATGCAAACTTGTAGCATTCTGTAAAATTCCTAGCTATTAATAAACGTTAATTAAGAAATAATCAAAGTGTTCACTCACCCATTTCTTGGCAAGAATTTAAACTTTTTGCTTACACTGTGCAACAACCAATCAATATATATTATGTGATTCACACTTCCTTGGGACGAGCTCACACGCATGCCATGATATTCTAAAATGTATACAAATCAAACCCTGCCATTGTGTTGCTCGCCAAAACATCACAACACACTCATACACCCCTCATGGTACCCATTTTCTCTTAATGGGCCTAATATACTTATGCCAAAGCCCAATATTAAACTCATTTAACACCAAACTGATCACTTAATTATTTAAATTAGTTGATCTAATCCTAAGCCCAATTAACCAATCCAAATAACACACACTTAATTATATAAACACACGACACAAACCACAATCACTTAAGATCATTTTCTTGAAGACTCGACACACAAAGTACATAATTAATTTCATGGATCGTTTTATCACATTCCAGAGATCAAGAACTCTCAACATATTTAATTTATACGTACGTTAGATCAGTAAACGAGCATCAAAGCTAATGAGGTTCACACATTCTCAATATATACCAAACTTTATCAAATTTAGTTCTACACGTTTTATAATTTGTCTAGATGATTTCAAATGAAGTATCCCAAACGTTTAAGAGTTCACTTATGCCTCATCATCCTAAACGTGCCTCTATTCTAACTTTTGGTCACGTTGACAAGTCATATGGACCCTTAGAGAATTAGAAACCAAACGAACCATTGTAAAATATTTACAAGACCAAGACTTGATTGTGTATAACAACCACGTTTCACTAGAACTCCTAACGTACCCCAGAATTATTATTAGAATGTTACTGATACGTGGGAATTGCGCCCTCGGATATAATAGAAATGGGTACTTCATGTCGAGCAACTATTTCATTAACATAAATCTTCGCTAATTTATGAACGGGCATGTTTTCACGGATAGGAATGAAATGAGCACTTTTCGTCATACGGTCCACAATAACCCAAATAGCATCATGTTTCTTCTCCGTCTTCGTCAACTTAGTAACGAAGTCCATAGAAATCTTTTCCCGTTTTCACACCGGTATATCAAAAGGTTGAACTTTGTCATACGGCTTCTGATGCTCAGCTTTAACCTTAGCAGGTTAAGCACTTCTATACATATTTGACACAGTCTCTCTTCATACCGGGCCATCAGTAATCTCTTTTCAAGTCAAGATACATCTTTGTAGCTCCTGGATGGATATAATATTTAAACTTGTGTGCCTCTTCAAAGAGTAATTTATTAATGTTACTTCTAAAAGGAATATAGATTCTTCCATACCGAGTCTTTATCCCATGACTATCATCAAGGTAAGGAATGTGAGATTTAATACGTTCGCTCTTCTAGTTCTCCTCTTTCAAGGCTTCTTCCTGGGCTAACTTGATTTTATCAAGAAGGTTAGACGTAACAATCATTCTTAAAGAGTGG
Source organism: Artemisia argyi (assembly GCA_030686995.1). Taxonomy (NCBI): domain Eukaryota; kingdom Viridiplantae; phylum Streptophyta; class Magnoliopsida; order Asterales; family Asteraceae; genus Artemisia; species Artemisia argyi. The sequence goes on from CM060677.1 coordinate 186,805,440, forward strand.
ACTATTGTGACATCATTCCTGTCCTTGCGACTCAAAGCATCTGCTACAACATTCGCCTTACCAGGATGGTAGCGAATTTAACAATAATAATCCTTAAGCAAATCCAACCACCTTCGTTGTCTCATATTTAGATCTTTCTTTTCAAGGAAATACTGAAGGTTTCTATGATCAGTATAAATTAAGAACTTTAGACCATAAAGATAATGCCTTTAGATTTTCAAGGCAAAAATCACAGTTGTGAATTCAAGGTCATGAGTCGGGTAATTTTCATAGCTTATGATTTGGAGCTATCCGAGGAGATGAAAGGTATTCATAACACTTTTCATGTTACTTGAGAATCTATTTAGTGGACGAATCTAGCGTGGTTACTTTAAACGACATTGAAATTGATTCGGAGTTGACTTCTCAATAAGACCCGGAAGCTATCTTGGGAAGAAAGTCAAGACAACTCCGAAACAAAGAAATACCACTAGTAAAAGTCCAATGGAGGCACAGAAAGGATAAGATGGGAACCTGAGGAGAAGATGAAGAATAAGTATCCTCATATATTCCAAGAATAGATTCTGAAGACAGAATCCCATTTAAGGGTGGGAGATGTAACCAACTTTTATAAGTAACATTTAGTTTTAAACAATATGAAAGAATTCATTTTTTTTCTTACATCTGGTGATGGATGATTTTTTCTTGTTGGTGACGAAGCAGAACTAGAGGCCTCTCCCCTATTAACACAATATCAAAAAAAAAAAAAAATAAAAAAAAAAAAAAAAAAAAAAAAAAATTAAACACATTACACAAATATAAAAACACAATGAGATATAATTTAGATAGAAGTAGGTACATTCTTTTTTCGGAAGTATGTTTTATAAGAAGTGGGTTTTGAACAAATACTCGCAAATGATTTTTTACAATAATAGTTTATGAGAAACTGGATATATTTTTGGAATTTACTTGTTATATATAAAAGATCCATCTACCTCGTCAGTGTTATTTATCGAACTAAGGACAACATTTCATAAAGCCTTAAAAATATATGAAGTACGGATAACATTTGTATTTTTTGTTGGTTTATGAAGTGTGCTTACATGGCTCAAGAAGTAAGTTTTACCTAATGTTAAGGTGGTTTCATCTACTATACATTCAGTGGTTTAGAGATAGCTGTCATGCTTCTAGCTGTTTGAAACTATATTTGTGTTAGAAAATATATTTGTGTTCTTATATTGAAGGGAATGAAAGAAAAAAATTGATCAATCTCTATCTCTTCTCTACTACATATAAAGCAAAAATGTAAAAAGTGGAAAAGCTTAAAATCTTAAACTCTTAAACTAGGAATGTTGACATTAAACTCTAATATAAATGTAGTTGATATTACTAATAATACAAATGTAGTAGAGACTAAATAAATAAGTGGAAACTCTAATATAAACTAGGAATGTCGTGTGAGTGATTTTGTTTGTGAAGTAAAAAAAAAGTGAAAAGTAAATAAATATAAACATTCTATAGTAGGGAAGTAGAGTTACGGTTTTTCAAGGGCGGGATAGGGTTTTCGAAGGGCATATTGCCTATATAAACAACCTCCAAATCAACCATAATATGATTACAGAAAATCCTCTCACAACAGAAAAATAATGGAAATGCAGAATGAGAAGAATGTTGATGATGATTTTGAGGTTAGAAATATATTTCTTTTTTATAATCTTATTTTGCAATATGAACTTGTTTTATGTTTGTAATGTGCATTGACACAACTTGTTTATTTTTTTTATCTCAGTTACATAGCATAATGTTATTTTTTTTTTAATTTTTTTTGAGTTAATTCATCTTAGTTACTAATATAGATATTGTGTTCTAATTTCCTTATATTGTTTTTATGCAACCCATCCCCTTCTAACCGTGCTCTATGTGTTTGCCATCTCAAGTAATGACGATGATGATGAAGAAGAAGAATTTCTAACACCAACTGTTGAGACTCGAGTAATCGTAGTTGGTCGGAAAATTGCTTATAGTTTGATTGATGAAGTGATAGCGGTGAAGAATAGAGTTTATGTTTTTATTTTTTAAGTATCTAGCCATGTCGTTTGTTTTAGTTAGAACATCTTATTTAACAAAAATTAAAATGATGTCTTTGTTTCCTTAGGGGCTGTTTGGTTGGGGTAATTTGGGGTGATTTGGTGGAATTTGAAATTTAAATTACTCCAAAAAATGTGTTTGGTTGTATATATGAAGCCATTTAAAATGCTGAAAATGTTATAAATGAGGTAAATTAAATTCTCGTGTGTGGGTGAGTAATTTAAATTTCTGTGGGGACATTGTGGGCGCTTCACTTTTTTTGGTTGCATAACATTTTCATTATTTTGTCTTTTTCCATTTTTTTTGACTTTTTTCTCTACCTAACATTATCTTTTGTCCTTTTACACATTTACTTTGACTTTAATTAGTGAACCAAACAGATAAATGAGTTTTGAATTAAGAATTTCAAATCGTAGAACATTTGATTTCTTATGGGATTAAAAATTCCTGAATTTTAATTTCTATGAACCAAACGCCCCCTTAGTTTCTTTTCTTGTGCTGCTCTTTTATAACAAGAAATATAAACTTTCATTTGCACCGGTTTATATATATATATATATATATATATATATATATATATATATATATATATATATATATATATATATATATATATATATATATATATATATATATATATATATATATATATATATATCCTACACTATATAATAGGCTAACCATGACACATCATCAACCTCTAACATTTGCCACCTCATTGCCACATATTCAACAACATGCCATGTCATTGCCTACTAGGCACACACTTTTCATGCATAAATTGAGCATTTTTAAAAATTTTGCAGCTAATGGGATTTGAACCCATGACCTCTTGAACAAACAACAAACACTCAACCACTAGAGTACTTAAGTGTTTGTGTTGAAAGCTTTGAAAACAAAATATAGATGCTTAAAATCAAAATCCAAAACAGTCGCTAATAATTAGGATCTCAATCTCTTTAATGCTGACTAGAAAAAAGTGTGATTTATTTTCAATTTAGCTAAAGCTACGGAGCATTAATTTGAACATTCAATGAAAGGAGCGTATGATTATCAAATTCAAAACACAAATACTATCACCAATTCAATGACCGGTTCATCATCAAAACACTAAATTCGATTAACACATAATTAAATTGGTTAACCCTAATTCGCATCTTATTCGATCCAGGGTATAAACAATTGATCCAAGGTATGTGTTTGTATTTTAATCATTAATTCTTATCGTCTGCTTAAAAATCTGTTTATGTGCTGATCCAACAAGCTTTTACTTTCATACACAATCAGTAATCAATTCGATTGTGTAAGCAATCCAATAATATGTGTTACTTTCATGCACAGTAGTAATCAATTCGATTTAGTTAACAGGTTTGATTTTACATTGTATGCTATTATTGGATTATTGGATATGTGTTACTGTTATGATAATCCTAATTTCATCAAAATCAGATCGTATCACCACTAATTGAATATTGGGTCTTTCATCTTTGTTTGATTGATTTTAGTGTTTTCATAATTATTCATGAATTTTTAAAATAACCAATTGTTGCAATGATTACGTTTATCATTTATGTTTGATTGTATTACTGACACATCAGGAACTTTGATTCTGGGTTTTCACTTATTTGTCTATTAAGTCTAAATTTTTTTTTGCCTTTTTTTCAGTTGCAGGTTATTGAGACGCATACCTGGGTAACTTATCTTTCTGCGTCTTCACTTTCGGCCACACGAGCTATGCTCAAAACCATTTTGTATTGTTATTTGAAGAAAAAATACGTAATTGTATATGTGTTGGGTAATCAATAAAGTTGATCAATGCTGTTAGAATTCAATGGTAATGTGCATATGATTTGTCAAACAATATTATGAAGCGAACCCGCCCATTGGGCGGGTCATATGACATCACAGATGTTTACCATTTTGTATTGTTAGTTGAAGAAAAAATACGTAACTGTATATGTGTTGGGTAATCAATAAAGTTGATCAATGCTGTTAGAATTCAATGGTAATGTGTTGGGTGATTAATATGTCTTGCTTTGCGTTAGTATAACTGTATATGTGTTGGGTGATCAATAAAGGTTCACCATGGAATGAGTAATAACACACATTTCATGAAATATATAGCCAATGCTGTTAGAACAATGCTGACACATTCTCACCCATAAACAAAGCCGATACAACAAAAATTTAGCATGTCATAACGCCTATCATTCCGTTTAATAGGTTTCACTCACAAAACAAATACCATTTGCAATAATCCTAAAACCTAAATCAACGCTTAGAACTGCAATTACTTAAAAAACTACACTTAAACTCGAATCGAGGGATCTTCATCACCATCTATGATTCACAATACTAATTGGTAAGTCACTGAACCCTTATATGCATTTATCATTTATCCTTATCGCTGCTACATATATGTTTCATTATAATTTATGATGCTACACAAAAGGCAATATCGAGATGAATCACTAATCAGGTATGTATGTTGGATTTCCAGTTTCAGTTGATTATTTCTTATTTGTTTAGTTAGGGTTCTTTTCGACTCATATTAGGGATCCATTAAAGCTTCGTAGATCATCAATGATAAAAAATGTATGATTTTTGTTTATGATTTATGGTTTAATTTAAAATTCATAGACAAATTCTATTTGATAACATAATGTATGCTAAGGTCTGAGTGCTTTGTTTGTAGAACTCTGATATCTCAGGGAGCCGAATTGTAGCAAACGATGATGTAGCATATGATGGGTACCATAAATACAAGGTACATATCGCGTATATTTGTAATATGCCACAACCAATCTTTCTGTTAACATAGAAGGCTAAATTATTAGACTTTATTGCACCATGTTTAAGCTTATAAGGTCTCATTACAAGGCCGCTCCTATTGCTTCTTGGAAGAGAAGGCCATGCTTGTTGAACTATGGACACAGAGGGAATCCTAAATCCTGCCCCTTTCTTATTTCAAATGTAAGTTTTATTGCGATAAACTTACATCTGTATGCAAAATGATTTCTTAAGCTATTGAGCACAAATTATTGATTTTTAAGACCATTTAGTATGTGTTGCAAATACAGAGATGAGTTACAGCCAATGCTTACACATTGGGTTAGGTGTTACGGATAATGGAGTGAAGGTTTGTTTTGATCGCGTTTATTGGCTACTGGAAATGTTTGAAACTGTATTATACTATTGTAAGTGGTATCACTTCATATTTTCCATTTTATCTTTTGGCCTTCATCTTAATGTCACTTTCTATATATAGCCTATAGGTAGGTGATGGATTAACTGTTACTATATCTATTACACATGATGAGTTGTAGCAGGAAGGATAGCTTGCAGATGCCATGGATCTTTTCTTTTTTATTAATTTCAAGTGATTTAAGGTCAGGCTTTGTAAAAATAACAAGCATGTCACATTTTTTCAGATTTCATCAACATTCTGGATGACTAAAGAATATCACTCATCATAGCATGAAGGTGAGAACTTTCTACGTTATAACCTACTCTTCTACAGAAAAGCATCTATATATTATTTGTTTTTTATCTATGCGACAAAATGTAAGTTATTTTCGTTTGCATGATGTATTTGAATATATGTTACTGCCATAATGAGTGGTTAGTAGATGTTTATTTGATAATAAACACTTCAATACTTTAATCTCGGACATGCTGAATTCCCCACTCCGCACTGGTATGTGCTTCTATTTTCCAGATAAGCATTTCTAATGTATATTTGGGAGTGTTTTAATTCACATTTATGTTCAAATGGATTATAATTTGAACTTCAAAATTCATAATGTAATATAAAAGTTTGTATGATGAAGGTGTTTATAACTACTCTATGTTTTCTCAATACCGCTAAGGGTTGCTTGAGATTGCTTATGAAAGTGTTTATCTTTTATAGCAGATAAGCATTTTTTCTGTTAAGATTGATCCTGCTTATTTTTTTTATGTAAAATAAGGGTGTTAGGGGTTGCTTAATTTATTTTCTTGTCTGCTTAAAAAAGTAAGCAGATGATAATATACTTGCTTTAAAATGTTTGCATACTCTAAAAATGAGTAGGTAAACCACCTTAATCCAAACACTCAAAACTGATGATCTGCTATTAAAGATAAGTGGATAAGAAAAGTATCATTCAGGCCAGTTCATGATCTTTTTCATTTGAGTCAAAGAATCATATGTTAGGTTATCAATTTTTATTCATTTGGGTTGGAAACATTCAGCATGTGCTTGCACACTATTGGGAATAATGTAGGCCATACAACATATTTCATGATCGAATTTATGATATTGTCGTGGATATTATCTGTATATTTACAATTTAGGTTCAGAGATAAGCTATTGAGCATACGCCTCTTTAATGTAAATTTATAAGATAGTGACTTAAGTTTACCCCTGTGTATATTTTTTTATTAGTTTGAAAGAAACCGTCCACCCTAGACACAATAAGTTGGATCTTTTTTCTATTTGCGAGATAGTAAATGCATTATAAGATGGATAGATAAAGTACATTTAGCAATTTGTACAAAGTTAGATGCAATACCATTAAGCATACATAAAAATTGTTCTCTAACTTTTGGATTTAAGATGTTTCTCGACAGGCTGGAAAACACATTCGCATGCTTCTCAACATTATAACTATTACAGAAAGTAATGCGTTGAGAGATGAAGAGCTCATGTTACTGAAAACTGAAGCAGAAGTCAAATTCCTGAGTAAGTTTAAAGTTCTTATTGGTATATTGGTTTCTTAGAAATGTAATAGCTTATTATCCATTATTAGTATATGGATGGTACATAATTTATTGCCAACAGGACTTAGATAGTCATTCGCTTCACAACTAATTTAGTAGACAGCAGTAGATAGTAACTGTCGGGCTTTAGTATCAACTAAATTTTGCCTGGCCATCAGTGACAAGATATAGGGGTGTTTATTTTGGTAATTAGTTATACTAATGGGGTATTTGTTTTAGCTTAGGGGTTATGTTTATGTTTATGTTTTGGATTAATGAGGCATTATAGCATTATCTGTTGGTTCGAAAAAATTAAAAATAATGCCTTGGTTTGGACTTACATGCTCTGAGAACATGCTACTTAATGAATTTCAAAAATTATCATTGCAGATTATACATATCTACATATGACGAGCGCGGACGAGTACAGACCAAACAACAAGAACATGTCCTGAAGTTGGTCCAGTATGTACAATCACTGCTGCCTGTAGACGTAGCCACCTGCACATGTATCGTCTCCAAGTCATGGTACATGCTTTCTCAACATAAGGACTCTTATTATTGAAGTCACTCGCCGTGTTTTGAAAATGCTTCAGATGGACCAGGAATATCTAGGAAATGTTGTGGTATGCAAATCTTTTATCATTTTTTTGAATCTAAAAATTAAGTGGATAATGATGTTAATTGTGTATTATATTTGCTGGCAACCGGTGAGGGTTATTGGGATGTAGATAAGAACATGAAAGTAGTCCAAAACGCCCTCTATGTCTCAAGCAAATCAACTCAATGGCGGTTTTTCAATAAATAATGCACATTGTACATGCATTTGAGTAAAAATTATCTATGTAGTTGCGTCATAGGTGAAAAAAATGTAACAGTATATTTTTGTTTAAACCTTTACAATCAGAAATCATCATCGTGAAATTACAACTGTTTAAGCTTCTAGGGAATAGGAGTCCAGTATGTGGAAGGACAAAATAGTTCAGTTCTTAAAAATTTGTTCCTGTATCGAGAGAATAAAATATGTTGCAACTGCAGATGCCAAGATACTTGATATTGCAGGTTTGACACGGGTATTTCGTGTGCTAAAAAAAGATGCAAAAATTAACCCGCTACATCTGGATTAAGAAAACGGTAGCCAAAAACCCAGCACACAAGGATACAAAAATCGATACCGCTATAATTGGCAAAAAAAAATGACAGTCAAAAACATTTTAAGGGGCTTGGCGAATACTTTTTAAGGGGCATAGTGGGGACTTAGTTAAATAAATAAGCTCACTTATTCGTTATATGGAATATTAGGCCTAATTAATTGTTCTTGGTCAAACTCAATTGTCAAAATTGAGTTATTGTACACAAAATAATCACGGAATAATCAATATAATGTGGCTAGCTAATTGCATGAGTCTAATTGCATGCTTTGAATTTGAGTTTGCCTCTATGTGAACTGAAATACGTGTGTGTTATGTGTTTTGGGTGTTTAATGTGATTACATACATTACACTTTATATACTCTTCAATGTCATTACAAGTTTATTGTTTTACTGACATGGTTCATGTTTCACTCATGTGTTTTTTCTCTTTCATATATTTTATTTAGTTTCACACTTTTTTTACATATATTATATGGGCACCTTTTTCTTTCCATTTTTGTGTTTAATATATTTAGCATTATTCATTATTTATTTAGGTCAAGTTATAATTCATCAAGTAATATCATTTTTCTTTTTGCATATATTACATGATTGTTCATTTTACATATAATACATGAATACTATATTTTTGTTTTCAATGATTTTATTAAACATATTTGCCGTTATTCATTATTTATTTTACGTCCATATAATTGAACTCCAACACATAATCATATATCTTTGTTCTTTTTACATATTTTTACATATACTACATGAGAACTATATTTTGTTTCAAATTTTTTGTTTAACATATTTGTCGTTATTCATTATTTATTTTACGTGCATATGATTTGTCAAACAATATTATGAAGCGAACCCGCCCATTGGGCGGGTCATGAAGCTAGTATATATATATATATATATATATATATATATATATATATATATATATATATATATATATATCATCTTCTCTTTTTATATTTTTTGAATTATTGCATGCTCTTTGGAAAATGTAGAACAATGAATAACAAAAAAGAATGAAAATATTATCGCATGGTTTTACAACTTTCACTTTAATCAGATTCTTCCATCTAACATTAATTTGTTATTTGTAATGTGGGAACCTTTGTTCTTAATATTTTCTTTATCTCCTAATTCATGTTTACAGAATATTTATAAGTAATGCGTGGTGTTTGGAATTAATGGTTGAAATCAAAAGATACAAAAGTAAAGCTGTGCAGGTGAAGATGTGAAATAAGCATTTACTAAGAGTCATATGAAGGGAAGTAAAAGATATTGAAGATACTCTTCAATTTTATCCTATGCAGTGTAGGTTTCTACTTTGAGTAAAATAAATACTTTTGTATGAAGGGAAGTACCAGTGCCCTTCCAACCTCCAACCTGATAACCTCTGCCAATATGACACTTTTTATTGAGTGAGCCACAACACTATAACTAGAGCACAAGGTGTCGTGGCTTGCCAAAACTCCTCATTTGGGGCCCACGAGGTGCAACATCATTTTAACAAACCTCCATAAACAACCCCCCTTATCACAACTAAGGCAGGAGGGAGTGGACAAAAAATAACCGTAAGTGTGTAAGTCACAAGAGTGACATCCATTCCTCATGTTACAACTCGCGCGCAAGTCCGAATACCAAGGCCTAAAATGGTGAGTTACTCACCCTGCAACTTTACCTTTGATGTGGGGCCAAAATTCAAATATAATCGTTGCATACTAAAAAAATAATAATAAATTCCCACTATCTAATATTTTACCTATAAATACCAAATAACTTCACCATTTTTAAACCCAACTCCAACAATTTTTATACTCACATAATATCAACAATTTACTTCTTATTTTAGCATAAATATGTCTCAAGAAAACACTCCTCGTAACACTAACCGTCGACAACAAAGAACTATCCAAGGCACTCCCCCGACACCCGACGAAACATTTGTTCTCAGAAATACTCCACAATCACACTTCCGACCACAAGCATACTATCCTTACCCAAACCTACCGTACCGAAACCCAGTCTCACCACAAAACTGTTCTCAATTCTCACAACCAAACGTGTTTACCCAATTCCCCTCACAACAAAACGCGTACGTATTTGATAGCCTCAACTACCCGTCACAAACCCAAGTGGGTGGTTCATCATCACAACGATCCATGTCTCTCATTAATTTATTTCCAAACGAAGAATTGTACGAGCCTACATTTAATGAGATTTTTTATGGAAACACCGCTCGCGAGGACACTCCTGTCGAAGTTACGCCCCAAGAAACGGCACCAGTCAAACGTATTCCTAAGAAATGCGGAAAAAGGATGATACGAAACGACGATGGACCATCCCGGCAAATTCCATGGACTACTGAGGAAGAAATTGCGCTCTGCAAAGCTTGGGTAAATGAAACAGAAAATAGCGCCCTGGGTAACTTGAGGAAAGGAGATGGATTTTGGAATGATATTATAAAATACATGGAGAGCAAAACAAAATATACTCGTCGAACGTATGACATAGTGAACGGGAAATGGAAGTTAGTGCGCCCGAACGTGGCTCGGATTTTTGGAGTGTACAATAACCTCAAGCGTTCGGCGCCGATAAGTGGAGCCGGAGATGAAGATTACTACAACACGGCAATGCTGAACTATGAAGCTGAATACGGAGTACAGTTTACGCTTCGTCATTGTTGGGAGGTTTTAAGAAAATGTGAGAAACGAATTTCGTACGATTACATTTAAGTTTACGTTTACATTTACGTTTTTAGTTTATAAATATAAAGTATTTAATTAAATAAAAAAATGAGATGTATGGTGAGTGAGTTATGCACCACTACCCTTGTATGGTGATTGGGAGTGAGAGAAGAGAGAAAGCTGAGGTGGCGGTGAGTGAGTTATGCACCACACTCTCTAGTCTAACCTCAACTTACTCATTTGGGGCCCACCATTTACAACTTTTCTTTTTGCATATATCCAAATAAAATAAAATGCATTCATTAAAATAAAGATACGAAAAAGAAAAAGCGGTACGAAATTTAATTACTACTCTTGTTATTAACATGACAAGTTTTGTAAACATGCATCCTATCGTTTTATCAGGGGGTACAATTCAATAGATTCAGATGGTCAAATCGCCTATCATATCCTACACCTCGCCCTATTCTCCCAAATCGATTGAAAGAGTTCGCTGGCACGAAATGAAAGAGTCATTAAGGTCCTCTACTAACTTAGACTAGTCTAACGGGATGTGGGCTGTCGTATCTTACATCCCCTCTAACTTCTTAAGCATATCTATTCGGTAGGAGGTCGTTCATTGAAATTTCCAAATGCATGGTTATAGAAGTGTCTACGGTTCATCTTAACCATTACCAAATCACAACCTTCTAATGGGATACGGGTGGTCGCATCTTACATCCCCCTAAAAGGAACTACCAAATATCAATACCCTTAAAGCTAGAGTGTCCTAGGACAAGCTAAGCAAGTATACAAATAAAATGACAATAGATGCGAGAAAACTAAATCATATTAACAACAATTTCATAACAAGGCTCCCAAAAGGTGTTTAGCCACTCATGTTCATAAATGCAGAAAAACAAATATTTATCATACTGAATGTAAACATTGAATCAATACAAATTAAATGAATGAATAAACTTATGATTATGGCGTGAATTCTCTCTTGGAAATGACTTGTATGCTGATGGAACTTCGTTTCCCTTGCTCCCTGAATTCCTCCTGACTTCTATGTGGTGGAAAGTGAATGAATAAACTCGGAATTAGGGCTGGTATATATAGGCCCGACTTTGCTACGGCGTAGCTCTAGGTTTAGCTACGCCGTAGCCTTTATTAATTCGATCTACGTCGTAGCTTGATCAAGTGCTACGGCGGTAGTTCTTCAGTAGTCACGTCTACGCCGTAGTTTTGTTGATAACTACGCTGTAACTTCATTTTGGCCTTGATAGTTTCGTATTGCTTGATTTTAAGGTCTACGCCGTAGGTGGAGTGAAGCTACACCGTAGAGCCCTTTGAAGTACCACTATGCCGTAGTTGTTGAATAAGCTATGCCGTAGTCTTTGTAGTTTTGTGCTACGGCTTAGGTAGATGGTGCTTCTACGCCGTAGTTAGTGCAGAATCCGCATACTTCAATAATTTTCACTTTAATCCTTCTAAATCCGTTTCTTTTCATTCCTTTGCTCATCTTTGCCCTGAAAATAGAATATAACCAAATAAGAGTATATATCCTAACATATTAACACAAAAGATGAGTAATCTAGGGGGAAATTATCACAAAAATATGGGTATTATTTAATGTTATAAAATATCCCCCCACTTGAACTCTACTTGCCCTCAAGTAGACCTTATTAGATAATTCTTAAAAAGATATCTCCCGAGAAACCGAAAGATATAAGTCTAAAAATCTCCTATGCTAGAATATATGAAAGCCGAACACCTCACGAAAATGGGAACAAACACTCATCCTCACTCACTAATCTAAGTGTTAATTTTGGGGTGATCACTCAACGCACAGTCATAGTAAGTATTCTATCATAGGCTTGGCGGTTAGAAAAATCTCCACCACTAGAGCTAAGGTCAGAAAAAAAAATTTAAAGGCAATATTGGGTGAACATTTATAAGGCTACTGGTGTATTGTTGTTACTAACATATTACGGCGAAGGCGACAAAGGCAATGGTACATGACCGGAACGCCGGGCAAGACACCAATGACTGCTCGATTCCCTCACTAAGCATGATTCACAACTAAAGGTTAGGATAAGACATGTGATTTACCATAATGGTGTAAAATAAAAATAAAAATAGTCTTAACCTATAACCGAGTTGCTACCACTTGCTGTTCATCTAAGGTCAAAGCTCCAAGATGCAAAAATTGGATCATAACAAGTGAATGTACTATTAGAGGACGTCATTATGGGCACAACACTTGGTCTTTAAATCTTCATAAGTGATCGAGGTGGCCTCGTAGATGCTAAATCTTCATAAGCTCATAAAAATGTTGCTAAACATTTATGCACCGAAAAGATAAACTATCTACATACTGAATTTCACAATTTTTTTTTCATAACTATTACAAGAAAATACATCCCCCCACTTGAGATGAATCATACTTGGAATAAATTGGGGGTTCTCAAATGATCTTCAAAGATGGGTCTTCAACGTAGGCGTGATTTCTGGATCTCTATACTCGGACCTCAGACTTGAGCAAGTGGCAACTTCTCAATTACAAACCAAGACTACACGGTAGGCTAAAGCGAATAGTTGTATCGAAATATTTATACTATAGGTAAGAAACGAAAGGATAGGCTCAAAAGGGTGTAACTAGGGGTATCTTGCACTAAAGATGAGTGCAACAAAAGGGTTTATAGACAGGGTCGAAGAGTCGATGTGACTAATCGATAAACAAACACATATAGGCTTTTTGGGGTGATAATCCTAAAATATTGCCTTCTCAAAGAGTTTCTTCCAAATGTGTTAAGTAATCTCAACACACTACTCATCTATGGTCTCAAAATGATGTAAAGGCCAAGTTCTAAAGTTTACAAACTACCAGCACACTCATATTTTGGTGGATTTGGGTAAATCAGGGGAAACTGAAAGGGTTAAACCTCACCATGGGAATAAAGGTTAATGTGCTCGGCTAAGGTCTTTTCTAGTTAGGTTTGGAAAAACATGTCAAAATTTTTAAGAATGGCATAATTTTTCAAAATAAACTATAAAAATGGGGCAAATAATAGTTCAAGTTGCATTCTACTCCCGCCCCCCCACTTGAAGTGTACAAAGTCCCTTTTGTACGCAAATAAGCAATGAGAATATAAGAGATAAGTAGAATTGAAATGAGAACTTCCCTAAAAGTTGCTTCTTGAAAATGATAAAAGGATCATGTTTGAGAAAATGTGCCTTAGCTTCGCCTAAAGAGCAACTTCATATCCCTGAAATCACGTAACAATAACAAGCATAAAACCTAAAAAGAAAAATAAAAAGAAAATAAAAATCCTAACTCACTTTCGTAGGAATCACTGTTGCATTTAGCGTATGCAATAAGCCTTTTAAACCACTTGGTGTCCCAAGTGGACGAGTGAAGTCTCGTGAGGTTTTACAGTGAACATACCCACAAAGTTCATTTAATTTAGATGGTACAGGAGAAAACTACGGCGTAGTAAGAAATGTAGCCACGCCGTAGTTGGAAAAATCTTACAGACTGACACCTAGAGGGTGCTACAGCATAGTCATGCTATGGGCTACGTCGCAGACTTTTCCTGGGGGAATTTTCTGGAGCAGAGACTCCATTGTTGGCTCAATTCGTCGACCCCCTTCTCTTTTACCTGCAAAAATTATTAGAACAAAACATTCAAAACCAAACTACGCTAATAAAATGAAAAACGAAGGATAATTCGGGTTGTCTCCTGAAATAGCACTTTTGTTTATTATCGAGTCTTTAAGTTAGACTCGCTGCCGCATCAACCATTTGGCAGGACGAGCTTCTCCGCCGTTCCTTTGTCACAATTGGCGGATGTCCTACTCCAAGCTAGCTCTGGGTTCGAGTGTCATTTCACCCCTAACCACAACTCATCCGCTGATTCTTTAACATCAACAATCAAAGGGATGTAAGGTGTGGATCGAAGACAATCATCTCTTAAAAAGTTTTCTTTTTCCTACTCGCTCCGATACTTCATTTTATTTGCTAGGCTTAATTGAACTTCACCAAATTTCACCTCCATCCAATCTTCAAATGAAATTCCCTTATAGCCGACTTCTTTTCTCATCATTCGTTGAAACAAGCCCACTCATATCTTTTAACAAGAAGTTCGGTTAGCTTTCCCCTATTACATTTTCTCCGAAGAGGATCATAGGTAGGCCAAGCATGAGTTGATCCACCTTGTTTCATAATTGCTGGCCTACAAATATGAACTGTCCATTCTATCTCTTTTCCCAAATTAATCCCATTAAAATAATTTTTTAACCACGGGCTTTTATCAAAATCAGGTTCTTCATAACATGGCCAAACGTTAGCTTCACTCTGTAGCTGTCTTAATCTAATATTTCCTCCACCATTGCAAGATTTGTTGAAGGGAGAACACGAAGACATAAGTGCTCTCTTCCTATCTTTTATGCTTTCTTTTATCTCACAACAATGGCATACAACTGTGACTATTAGTGGTTTTTCACGATGCCATGGGTCGAATGAGCTATCCTCTTCATCACTGTCTTCTCTAGACAAGTCTTCACTTTCATCACTTAAGTCCGGTTTGGCATCATGTGCGATTTTTAAACATGAAGGTGTCATATAGTTAAAGATTTCACCTGAGATTCCAAACGTGTTTGGCGGATCCTCCTTAACAATGCTATTAGTTACACACGAATTGGCCACCTATATGTGCCTTTGCATATTTGTCTTCTCCATGTTGAAAATGATCCTTTCGTTGTAAAGCTCAACTCCCAATGATATCTCTTTCTCAAAGACATTGATACGGGCTCGAGATGTTGCTAGGAAAGGTCTTCCAAAGATGAGGTCTTCTGGAGTTTGTGCCATATCAATCACAACAAAGTCAACAGTAAATAGAAACCTGTCAACCTTAACCAGAACATTATTGATAACTCCAATTGGGATTTCCTTAGTCATATCGTCATATCTGCCATCTCGATCACCAAACTTGTTTCCCTGAGGCTCGTTAGTCTAAGTGAAAGAGATAAAGATAGAGGCATTACGTTGATGCTAGACCCTAAATCAGCCAATGCCGATAAGTTAGAGTTACCAATGGTGCAAGGAAGAATAAAGCTTTCCGTGCTATCCTCCTTAGTTGGAAGCTGGCAAGGCGTTGTGTTGTTGTCCATTGGTTCCTTTTTTGAAAGATTTTCTTCACAAGATTGATTTTCGAACCCTTTTGGATGATCTTCTCCCTTGTCATTGACGAACATTGCCATACATGCCCCAACGGCTGTCTTGCTTTCCTCGACCACGTTCTTCTCATGAATATCCTCAGCCAACTTCCCTATCATCGTTTCAAGATTTTTTTGGGATTCGTCATGACTGAGGAGGCTCTTATTAATAGCATCTTGAAAATTTTTCAACCGTTCATCTTGCTCTTCTTACTTTTTCTTCTAGTCTTCAAGGTATTTGTTTATTGTTTCCTCAAGATTAGGCCTCCTTTCCCTGTATGGTGCCCGGTTGTGTCCTGTGCGATAACCATTGCTATTATTACCTTGGAATTGTCTTCCTTCTCCGTATTTACCCTCCTCAGTTCTTTCGTCATCCTCTTTCAAAGGGCAATCTCTAGTTAGGTGAGCTCCTTCACAAATTTCGCATCCCACTTGAATGACATGCACATTCTCCTTAAGCTTCTTCATATCACACCCCAAGCTTTCCAGTTTGTTAGTTATTAGGGCGATTCCATCCGAACTTCCAACTACGCATCTTCCACTTCCCCCACCGTGCCACTTCTGAGGGTGGTCAGCCATATCTTTAATCATCTTTAGGGCTTGGATAGGGTTCATTCCATGGATCGGCCCCTAAGGATTAAGCATTTGTCGGGTAGAAATATTGATCCCCTTATAGAAAATGTTCACCATTTGTTGCTTGTTGAGATCATGAGTTGGACACTTGAAAAGAAGGTCATTTTACCTATCCCAAGCTTGGTACAATGATTCGTCACCTTCCTGCTTGAAATTGTGGATTTCTTCGAGCTGTTGTGCCATCCTTGAAGGTGGGCAATACCTTTGTATGAACTTTTTCTTCAACAATGCCCAAGTGTTAATGGTTCCCACAGGTAACCTATCAATCCATCTCTTGGCTGCACCGGTAAGAGTCATGGGAAAGACTCTAAGCACTACCACATCGTGAGACACTCCAGGAATGTTGAACAGACTGACAATGTAGAGAACATTCTCAATGTGCTTGTGATCATCTTCGGTCTTTGCTACTGAAAAGGGGTCTTTCCGCAACTCCCTTATAAACTGGTTCTTGATTTCAAACTTAACTTCTGCTCCAATAGCTGGCCAACCAAACCATGCCCTTGTTCTTCTCGCGTAAGAGCTAGGTACTCGTCGAGAGTAAGAGTATCAATATCAACATCACCCATGTTTCCTGAAACTAGAAGAAAAATCGTGAGTACTGAAAACAAAAATTAAAAATGCAAAACTTAAATAAAATCCTAATAGCTCCCTGGCAACGCCGCCAAAAACTTGATGCAGGATTTACCTATCAGGTTTTATATTTATAATAGTCTCGTTTACCTAAGGTCTACCTAATGCACTATCATGCATTGTACCCGGTCGTGTGAGGTATAGCTAGATGGTAAATCCGAGGTCGTCCCAAGAGCTAAGGTGCAGAAAATATCTAAGTTTAATGTCACTAATTAAAAAGGGGTATTTTGATAATTGAATTAATTAAACTAAGGAAATAAATGACAAAGTAAATAAACAAAGCAAATAGTGAGCAAAGGGAAATTAGATGGAGAAAGCAGTGTTAACCTAATTACTACTCTTGTTATTAACATGACAAGTTTTCTAAACATGCATCCTATCATTTCATCTGGGCGTTCAATTCAATAGACTCAGATGGTCAAATCGCCTATCCTATCCTACACCTCGCCCTATTCTCCCAAATCGATTGAAAGAGTTCGCTGGCGTGAAATGCAAGAGTCATTAAGGTCCTCTACTAACTTAGACTAGTATAACGAGATGCGGGTGCTCGCATCTTACATCCCTATTAACTTCTTAAGCATATCTATTCGGTAGGAGGTCGTTCATTGAAATTTCCAAATGCATGGTAATAGAAGTGTCTACGGTTCATCTTAACCATTACCAAATATCAATACCCTTAAAGCTAGAGTATCCTAAAACAAGCTAAGCAAGTATACAAATAAAACGATAATAGATGCGAGAAAACTAAATCATATTAACAACAATTTCATAACAAGGCTAACACCAAAGGGTGTTTAGCCACTCATGTTCATAAATGCAGAAAAACAAATATTTATCATAATGAATGTAAACATTGAATCAACACAAATTAAACGAATGAATAAACTTATGATTATGACGTGAATTCTCCTTTGGAAATGACTTTATGCTGATGGAACTGCGTTTCCATTGCTCCCTGAATTCCTCCTGACTTCTATGTGGTGGAAAGTGAATGAATAAACTCGGAATTAGGGTTGGTATATATAGGCCCGACTTTGCTACGGCGTAGCTCTAGGTTTAGCTACGTCATAGCCTTTGTTAATTATATCTACGCCGTAGCTTGATCTAGTGCTACGGCCGTAGTTCTTCAGTAGTCACATCTATGGTGTAGTTTTATTGATAACTACGCTGTAACTTCATTTTGGCCTTGATAGTTTCGTACTGCCTGATTTTAAGGTCTACGCCGTAGGTAGAGTGAAGCTACACCGTAGAGCCCTTTGAAGTACCACTACGCTGTAGTTGTGGAGTAAGCTACGCCGTAGTCTTCGTAGTCTTATGCTACGACGTAGGTAGATGGTGCCTCTACGCCGTAGTTAGTGCAGAATCCGCATACTTCAATTATTTTCACTTTAATCCTTCCAAATCCGCGTCTTTTCGTTCCTTTGCTCATCTTTGCCCTGAAAACAGAATATAACCAAATAAGAATATGTATCCTAACATATTAACACAAGAGATGAGTAATCTAGGGGAAATTATCACTAAAATATGGGTATTATTTGATGTTATCAGTAATCTAAGATCCAAGAATTAAACTATGGCGTAACAACACCTGGGACTACTACGTAGAAGAAACCCTAATTGGAGTTACGGCATAACACATTCATCATCTACGCAGTAACTATTCCTTTTGGATAAGATCTTCTTTGGATTACACAAGCTACGGCGTAACACACTTTTGTAGTTACGTCGTAGCTATGACGGGCCTATAAATACAACCCTAATTTCTACATTTGTCATACAACTTTCTCACACACAAAGTCAGAGATCGTTGGGAGATTTTATAAGGCTATTCTACAGCAGCATACGGAGTACTTCCAAGGGAGAGATCACGCCTACAACACCATAAGTTTTAGTTTTTCATATTTCTATTTACATTTCTTATTCATGGCTTTCGTAAATATTGAATCAAGTGTCGAATTTAATATTATCGGCTAAGCACCTTTGGTGCTAGCCTAGTTATGATTCTTATATTGTTGTGATTATGTTTTCGTGCTTTTCATAATGCTTCTAGTATGTGCATGCTTAGTTTATCATAGATCATTTAGTTGCGGTAGTCTAAAAGAACCGGTTATACCTATTATGCGAGGAAAATTGACCATAGGACCCTTGCGTAGTTAGGTTGCAAGGAAATGGTTGGGATGACAACCGGCCATTCGCCTTGTGTGTAAATTGACCATAGGACCACTTTCCGGGTTGGATAGACTTAAGTAGTTAGAGTATGGTCTATGATCGTGACAACGGACCATAAGGATAAATCCAACATGTAGTGGCACTTAATGACTCAAATCCGTCAACCGTACGTCGGCTTAATAGCAAGGAGTAGTGCCTTTGGTTCCCGGCAGGATTCGGGGGAGATAGGATAGGGAACTTGACCATATGAACCTAGTGATATATGCTCTCCCCACTTGAAGCATGAGATTAGCTTAATAGGAAACGTAATCATAGAAAATATAGGATGATTAATTAGGCTAGTACATTTCTCTCTTATTACTCAAAAATTACATTTCATTTATGTTTTATTTATTTTCTGTTACTAGTTTTATTAATTAATCATTTCTCCTTTGAAATCAGTTAAAATAGTGACACTAGACTTAGATAAAATCCAAACCACATAGCTCTTAGGACGACCTCGGTTTTACCAAATACTAGTCTATATACGACCGAATTCTCTGTCCGTTAGTGCAAATAGGAAGACCTTAGGTAATCGAGTTAATATAAATATTAAGACCTGGTCAGTAAAACCTGCATCATATGTCAAGGTGCACAAATAAATGACAAGAATGATGGCGTTCAAGACAATCAGGAACCAAAATGCTTTGGTTGTGGTCAACAGGGTCACTTTGCAAAGAATTGTCCGAATTGGAAAGTGCGTAACAGAGCATACTACAAACAGAAAATGTTGCTAGCTGACATGGAAGAAAAGGGCAAACTTCTTAATGCTGAAGAAAATGACTTCATGGTGGATACTGACGACGAAGGGGAATTATTGGAAACAAACATGGTGTACATGGCTTCTTTGGAGAAAGTGGATGTGTTTGAAGCTCTTGATGATGATGCTACTCCAAGCTATGATACTGATGCTGAAGAAGATGACACTCTTGGCAACAAGGTACACACATCAGATGCTTGTGATAATGATGATCTTGATGAATTTATACATGGTCACATTAATACCATTAGTAAGTTAACTAGAGTTAACACAAATAGTGAAACATCTACAAGTGCTACACCGAAGTTACCTACTAATAGTATCGATAGTAATCATGCATCAACAAGTCAAGATCATGTTGATATGCTTCAAAACTATGCCACTATTCAAACTCAAATTCAGAATTATGCTAACTTGATAAAACAAGAACAAGATAAAAGTGCTTCTTTAGAAAAGAAAATCAAAGACATGTTGTATGAAGAGCAGTCTGAACGGCCACTAGTGCTAAAACGTCAAATTCGAGATTTACAAGATGAGATTTTTCATTTCAAAAGAAATATTACTAGTTTTGAAAAACCAAAAAGAATCTTGAAAGTGATGTTTCAAAACTTAAAGAAAAAAAGGCTAATTGTATTCAACGATTAACTAAAGTTGAAACTAAACTTCTCACTACCAATCAGACTCCTCAAACTGCATACATGTTACTCCCTAAACCAGATTCAATCATGGATTTAAAACAGGGACTTGGTTATTCTAGTCCTTCTTATCTTGAAATGGTCAAACATCAAACACCAAGTTTGCATAATACTGATTACATGAGACGTGATACCTTCAAAAAATTACATGTTTGTTCCAAATGACATCACAAATGAGGAAATTCAAAAATGTTTTTTAAAGGTCAAACAAAAGAAAACCAGATTCTCATACTTTAGTGCCGATTATGGTTTGATAAATAAGGAAAATGCTCTTGAACGAAAACCAACAAATGTTAAGAAACATGTGGATCAAACTAGAAAATATGAGAGTTTAGCAAGAAAACCTTTTGTCATCTCAGAAATCAAATAGGTGCATCGTTAAGGATTATTCACGCTAAGCAAGAGTTTCAAACTGATGAACTTGTCAGATCTAATTCTTATGAAATAGATGACTTGACGGGAGTTAAGAAACAGACAAAATTATTTATCGAGCCTCCCGTAAATAGAATTGACAATAAACTTAGAGCCTTTGAAGAGGCATTGATGACTGAAATGCAAAATGATTTGAAATATGTCACATCTCTTGAAGATGAATATGACCTTCTTTGCTTAAACACTGACATTCAAAAGGAATATTTTCAAAATCAAATTGAATCATTCAAACCACAATTTACACAAAATGAAGAGAAAATTGAGAATTTGGAAAATAAACAAATGTCTTTGAAAATGGAAAACCTTTTACTCAAAGGGAGTCTAAAAGAGTGTTTGCAAAAGAATGTTGATTTGAACGAGGAATTGTCTTGTCGTAATGCCAAATTTGAAAACTCTCTTGCTAAACTTGAAAAACAATCTTTAATGTTTGAATCAAATTGGCAACGAAAAATTGAAGAAAACAAATATGACAAGCTTCCCTACGAAAATTCTTTGAAACTAATCTTAAAAGAGAATGAGGAACTCAAATCTAAAGTGCTTGATTTGACGAAAAACAAGAATCGTGAGTCTACTTCAAAAAGCCAGTTGGAAAACCAAAATTTTCATACTTTTCGAATCAACCAACCTTTTTGGCTTCTCAAAAACAAAAGACTCATATTCTTGAGCCAAAACAAAAAGAGGTTTTATTTAATCCTAATGTAATTGCTCATGGAATGTACAACATTGCATCTACTTCTAATTGTGAACCTTACGGTACAAATAATATGCTTTATAAGAGAATTAGAAATAGCTAGGAAGAAAGCATTACTTACTCAGGATATGCCTCTAGATGCACCAGTGTGTTCTTCGACTCCTCCCCCAATAGATAAGAATCCCAAAGGGTCAAAGAAACATAAGAACAAGAGCCGTAAGAAACAGAAATTAGTTCAGCATGATCAATCTACAAAATCTCCTAATGCAGATTTGCTTTTTGATCAAGGTTTAGAAACTACTTGTAGCGTGGGGAGACCACTTAAGACAAATGCTTGGAAGACTAGAGCCTCTCAATCTCAAGTTGTAGAAAAACCTATATATTTTAATGCTTTCAATAAAATGCTCTAAGCGAATGGATGACTGTAAAAACTTAAATCTGCATGGATAAGTTACTTCTAATAGCATGAATGCTTGTTTTAATTCTGTTGTGGTATGTGGGAATTGCGCCTTCGCTACAGGTTTTACTTCTCAAGGGATCTTGAGAAGCTTACAACCCCTACCAGGCAGTGTACCTGATCGTTGTAGTATAGTATAGTGACAAGTACCGGGGGATTGATCGTTCAACTCATAAATAGTGTCGCTAGGATTAGAAAGCCTACTAAACTAGGTCTAGAGGTGATGGATGATCCTTTTCGTATTTTTATATTTTTATAAAAGCAAGTAAAATCTTGGGTTTTGAAGGAGTGGGCGGAATTAGTTGCTAGCCAACTAACCCAATTAACTAAGATGCAATCAAAATAAAATAAAAGAAATGAAAATAAAACTAATTATACTAATGTTGTGGAACAATAATGAGGAAAGTTGTGTTTACTTAGATTTCATTACTCCCTAGATATCTTTTACAGGTTGATAGCTTGTTACAATTGCAAGGATGACGGGTCATACTCCTTAATACTAGTCGTAGGGCCGTGTACAATATTCCTTAACTCTATAGGATCCTACTTCACTCCTATGTCGAGCCGTTAGAAGCTCCTAACATGGGATCATTAGAATTCTCCTACGCATTAAATACAACCAAAAATCGTAGTACACCTCCAATCATGTTTCTTAAGACGTTCAAGCAAGTTACCAATGGAAGTATGCCAGTTTTCTTAAGCCTAACATCGAATATAATCATCCGTAACAATTATAAACAAACAATCAACCCATAATCAACATCTAGGTTTCACTACATCTAAGCAAACACAATAAAGATCTAGCCTAGCATGTTAAATAGAAGACAAGCGTAAGATATAATCAAACAACACATAGACATATTGAATGATTTGAAGGAATACTTATCTTTAATTGAACATGAAAGAATCAAGGGGCTGGAACCCTTGAAAAAGTGATAAAATTCGGACTAGGGTTTATTCCCTCAAAGTTGCACACTAATGAATGAAATTTGGAAAACTATATATAGATTACACATCGTTACGGCGTCATGTGTTGGATTGTGACGCCGTCAACTCGCCGCCATGATAAAATCGTATTGCCTAGATCTATTTGTGACGTCGTCATGTGTAGAAATGCTCTGGGCCGTCACTAGTGTTTGGACCCTGACGGCCTTGGGTGACGCTGTCAGGTCCTAGGCTTAAAAACTCTCTGGATCATCATGTGTATTTTCCACCTCCTTTGTAACTCTTGACGCTGTCATGTGGAGAGTCTTGACGCCGTCAGGTACTGTTCCAGCAAGGAAAATTGAGACTTTGCCGTTTTCTTCACTTTTATGCTCCAAAAACGTCCAAAATGCTTCCTTTTCCAGATTTCTCTCCAAAAGTACCTAAAATGACAAAAGGAACGATTTAGGGCAATATTTGATCAAATAATCACGAATTCGGGCTTAAATGACCCCTTAAAAGCGGTACACTTTTCACCTTATCAAATACCCTTACACTTGAGAGTTGCTTGTCCTCAAGTAAATGCGCTTTTATTTTAATCAAAATACAAGTTAGGGGTCATTTAACACTAATATAAAAGTAATTACAACAAATAATCGTTCCATTAAAAACCAAAAACAAGCACGGAGGTCATACACTAGCACCTCACAAATAGTGTTTAGATACTTACATCTCTCGGGTGTAATAAAGTATATATCACAATAAGGAAATGGAAAACATCTCTCACTACCTGTCGTAGGAAAATAGATTACCATAGGTTTGGGAAAGGATCAAACCACCACCACTTGGCGTAAGCACCTAGGATAAACTATCAAAGATGTCTTTTAAAGGGTTATAACGTTAGGTGTAGGGATATGGAAAACACGGTTTTCTTGGATAAAGGCAATATTTACAGGTGGCGCGTTAATCATCTTGGTTAATTACATGTACAATATGGCGTTGCTAAGCCAAGACTCGACTCGACTTAAGCTAATAAATCAAAAATAACAAAAACATAAAACAAACATAGAATGAAACGGGATGGTAGTCCGTATGTTTTTTCTCTTTTCCTTTTTCTATTTTTTTTTCTTTTTCTTGATTTTTTTTTTTTTTTATTTGCATACACTCTTACCCTACCATCCAAAATAATGCATCATAGGGAAAGTACATTCCCCTTACACTTGACTTTTTACATACTTTACAATGAACTAATCTAATGACTCGAATCAAGATAATCAAAACACTTGGAGTACATTTTAAGATTAACGCACATATGGGGGTAATATATGATGTTCTTCCCCATTACTTCATAACACAAGTACTTTACCCATGAGTCCCAATCGTCCCAAAACAATATGTACAAGATATGACTCGACTTAGTAACCATGTAATCAATTAGATAATTAACAAAGGGTTTAAACACATAACGTTAATGCACTAAAGATGAGTGCATACACGGAATGCTAAGGCGATTTGGTTGCACATTTGGGTGGGTTGTAACAAATTCTTCCTTTAAGTAAGATGCTTAAAGTTAGAAACGAAAAGATAGGCTCGGAGGGGTGTACTAGGGGTTTCGTGTACTAAAAATGAGTACAACGCTAAGGTGTGGGAAAAATTAGTTGACTTTACTAGTCAAGTAATATGACTTAAATGGTCAAGTAATTATGATACGGGTTTAACACAAGGGTGATCCTAATGCCTCTTATCATGTAGTAAATCCTACTACACGAATGTAGTCTCACTAGCGGTCTCGGGATGCAGCACTAACGTAAGTTCTAGAATATAAATGCTACCGGTACACTCATAAGCACTAATAATGAATGCTTTTCTTATCAAATCTAAAGACGAACCTCACATATTTGGGTGGAAAATTTTTCTGAATGGTACGGTTTTGTGCTAGTCATACAACTCCTATCCATGAGACGCTTGTTAAGGCTAAAGTTTCACTCCTAAATGTTGTAAAAAAATTTAAATTTGGCGCTAAAATTACGCTAACAAGTATTTCTCTTAGTTTTATTACACACCTACCATCAAACAAACAAACTCAAGTGCAATAGTATCCTATAAGGTATCATCATTTACCCTCCCCTTACACTTAGGATGAACATTGTCCCCAATGTTCAATTAAAGAATGTAAAAGTAAAACAGGTAAAAGAATGAAAAACAAATACTCCCCTGATTCGTTTGGTGTAGATAGTGTGTCAACAAGGTTAGATCTTCCTCCAAGAAAATGAACATTCAAAGCTTCCCTTCCAGAAATATAAATCATCTTCTTGTCATATATAACCTCTTAAACCAGAGAAAACAATCAAGGTAATCTCGCGTAAAATCGGCGGCAATCTATATATACTAACAAATCCTAGAAAAAAATTTAAGATATAATGCTTGTGGAATGAATGGTTGCAGATTTCCTGGAGTTTATAAAACTAAAGAATTAACAAAAACTTTAAGACTCCGTTAGAAAAACAAAACTCGCAAAATTTCCAGAATTTTACACGTGACGCCGTTAGGAGTTAACTCCTGACGCCGTCAGAAGTGACCTGCATAAATCTTTACGCTAAGTTTCCAGAACATTTCTGGAAAAACTTATGTCCTACTTCCTGGAAAATCCTGCAAAATATCATTATCACTCGATACAAGCATTTGACTCTAACAAATACTAATATACATGTTCATTTAATATTGTGGCGAATCATGATCAATTTCGTTCTTAGAAACAAATTTGGGGTTTCCCCTTACACTTAGCTTTTGCAAAATACCTTTATATGAAGTTAAGACGAAGATAAACAACAAAATAAAGCATTTTCACAATTTAATTTGAAACATGATCTACCAACAATAAAAATAAAGCATGCATATGGAAACAAATAACATCAAACAATTAAAAATCACACAAAACATGGGTTGCCTCCCAAGAAGCGCTTTTCTTTATTTACGAGTCATGTAGCTAGATTCAAGGTCATAGGCAATTACGTGACCTCATCATTGGTCTCATTCTCTAGGTCATCTCCAATCTTAGTTTTGTATTCCGGACCTAGTTGCAAACATTCCTTGTAAAAACCGAGTATTCTCCTCATGACATGATCTACTCCTCTACGTCTATCCTCATCATTCCTATAGTAAACCGCTTGCTTGTGTTCCTTTTCAAGGTTTGATAGAAGGCGGTATTGTTCAATCTTATAAGGCATTTGGTAAGCAATCTCATCGTTCTCTTCCTTGAATCTAACTATCCCTAGGGACGGGTCATAACTCATCTTAGAGGCCTCAACAAATGGTTTTCCGAAAACTACTTGACTTAAGCAACCATCTATTACCGGACGAATATCCTCTACAATCACAAAGTCGGTAACATAAGTGAAGTTTCCTACAAAGACATGTAATCCTCTCACTCTTCCTACAAAGTTGCTCATCCAATTCGTGTTAGGCATCATCCTATATCCAAGTTGATTCTTCATTACCCAATTATAATAGGTCCTAGTCATGATGTTCATAGGAGACCTAAGATCCATGTAAGCTTTCCACACATGCATATGCCCAAAATTGCATGGTATGTTAATGTTAGAGGGATCACCTACTTTAATAAGGGGTGAACCAAGGACGTAAGGTATCTTGGGATCATCGAATAGATCCTTGTGATATTCCCGTTCTTCCTTGGTGGGTAACTTATCAAAGTATTCTTCTACGTTTTCTACTTCCTCTAACTTTTCTTCCTTAATATCCTCAACTTCCTTAATCTCATCCTTAGTCTCGGTTTCTACTCCAACTTCATCCTTGTCACTTTCTTCTATATTCTTATCTATTGGCTTAATGGTGACAACGTTGACAAAGTGGACGTGTTTGGATGATGAAGGGTCCTTAATTTGGATTCCGCTATTAGTGTCCCTAGTGTCCTTCCTAGGTGTAGTTAGCACTTGGTTGTTGAGGGCTTTCAACAAGTTGTCAATCTTATTGGTCATCTCCATTTGTTGTTGATTGAATTCGGTTTCAAACTTAGCTATTCGAGCTTCTTGAGATTCCATAAACTTGGACATCAACCCTTCAATATTATTGGTACTACCATAGTTATTGAAAGGATTGTTGTTGAAAGTACGGTTAGAGGGTGGACCGTTTGGTTGGTAACAATTAGGTGGATTGGAAGAATTGTTTTGGGGCATGTTTTGGTTTTGTTTCCACCTAAGGTTCGGGTGATTTTTCCAAGAAGGGTTGTAGGAATCACCGTAAGGGTATGGCTCGGGTTTGAAAGTGTACCACTTATCTCCCGCTTCGTCGGTACGCGAGGATGCGTAATCCGCAAAAGCTTGTCCGGGGAGTTCCACGCAATCACAATTGTCATGGGGACCACTACATAATTTGCATGAAGAAGTGATTTTGTTCACTTGGCTTGGAGGCTTAGGAGCTTCGTAGGATTTCATGAGAAATTTGACTTGGTCCTCAAGTTCCATGATCCTACGGTCGAGAGTGCTAAGATTGTTCGAAGGCAAAGATATTGCCTTGACCGTTTTGTTCAAATCACGGGGATCATTCCAACTTTCGTTGTCATAGAGAGCAAGATCTTCTATGAGTTCCCATGATTCTTCCGCACTTAGATCACGTAGCTTGCCACCGGCCGATTGGTCAATGGTTCGCCTTATGGAGAGATCGATATGGTCATAGAAGATTTGGACTTTGAGCCAAAGATCTATGCCATGATGAGGGACATTTTGGAGTAAGTCCTTGAAACGAGTCCATGCTTCATATAGAGTTTCACCTTGACGTTGTTAGAACATCAAGATATCATTTCTAAGCTTGGTAGTTCTCCCCAGTGGGAAAAATTGAGCAAGGAAACGAGATGTGAGATCATCCCAAGAGGTTATGGATCCCGCGGGTAAATGTTCAAGCCATTGACTAGCTTGATCACGTAGAGAGAATTGGAATAGGCGTAATTGAGTCGACTCTCTAGTTGCAACATCAAGGTCTATGGAATCTACGATTTTAAGGAAATCCTTGAGATGTTGATTAGGATCTTCGGAACGAAATCCATGGAATGCACATCCGCTTTGCACCAACCGGATGGTGTCGGATCGCAAGGGGGACACATTGGCTCCTTGAGTGAGCTCAATAGTGTTTCGATAGCCATGGTAGCTAGGACGGGAATAATCTCCTAAAGTTCGGGGCCTAGGAGGTTGGTTTGCTAGTGGTGGGTTTTGTGGGTGGTTTTGTTGTGGTGGGTTGATGGGATCAAAGATGATACCACCTTCCATGATGTCGGATGGTAAAGGTTACAAACAAAGACACGAAGAAATAAGATAGCCTAAAGAAAACCTAAAAAATAAAAATAAAACCTTACTAGAAAGGAATCTAGCAAGTAGACCTAATAAAAAGAAATCCTAACCTAGACAATAACTATTCCCCGGGCTGCGGCGCCAAAAACTTAGTACGTGAGAATTACGCCCTTGCAACAGGTTTTACTTCTCAAGGGATCTTGAGAAGCTTACAACCCCCACCAGGCAGTGTACCTGATCGTTGTAGTATAGTATAGTGACAAGTACCGGGGGATTGATCGTTCAACTCAGAAATAGTGTCGCTAGGATTAGAAAGCCTACTAAACTATGTCTAGAGGTGAGGGATGATTCTTTTTGTATTTTTATATTTTTATAAAAGCAAGTAAAATCTCGGGTTTTGAAGGAGTGGGCGGAATTAGTTGCTAGCCAACTAACCCAATTAACTAAGATGCAATCAAAATAAAATAAAAGAAATGAAAATAAAACTAATTATACTAATGTTGTGGAACAATAATGAGGAAAGTTGTGTTTACTTAGATTTCATTACTCCCTAGATATCTTTTACAGGTTGATAGCTTGTTACAATTGCATGGATGACGGGTCATATTCCTTAATACTAGTCGTAGGGCCGTGTACAATATTCCCTAACTCTATAGGATCCTACTTCACTCCTATGTCAAGCCGTTAGAAGCTTCTAACATGGGATCATTAGAATTCTCCTACACATTAAATACAACCAAAAATCGTAGTACACCTCCGATCATGTTTCTTAAGACGTTCAAGCAAGTTACCAATGGAAGTCTGCCAGTTTTCTTAAGCCTAACATCGAATACAATCATCCGTAACAATTATAAACAAACAATCAACCCATAATCAACATCTAGGTTGCACTACATCTAAGCAAACACAATAAAGATCTAGCCTAGCATGTTAAATAGAAGACAAGCGTAAGATATAATCAAACAACACATAGACATATCGAATGATTTGAAGGAATACTTATCTTTAATTGAACATGAAAGAATCAAGGGGCTGGAACCCTTGAAAAAGTGATAAAATTCGGACTAGGGTTTATTCCCTCAAAGTTGCACACTAATTAATGAAATTTGGAAAACTATATATAGATTACACATCGTTACGGCATCATGTGTTGGATTGTGACGCCGTCAACTCGCCGCCATGATAAAATCGTATTGCCTAGATCTATTTGTGACGCCGTCATGTGTAGAAATGCTCTGGGCCGTCACTAGTGTTTGGACCCTGACGGCCTTGGGTGACGCCGTCAGGTCCGAGGCTTAAAAACTCTCTGGATCGTCACGTGTATTTTCCACCTCCTTTGTAACTCTTGACGCCGTCATGTGGAGAGTCTTGACGCCGTCAGGTACTGTTCCAGCAAGGAAAATTGAGACTTTGCCGTTTTCTTCACTTTTATGCTCCAAAAACGTCCAAAATGCTTCCTTTTCCAGATTTCTCTCCAAAAGTACCTAAAATGACAAAAGGAACGATTTAGGGCAATATTTGATCAAATAATCACGAATTCGGGCTTAAATGACCCCTTAAAAGCGGTACACTTTTCGCCTCATCATGTTGCTTATAATTTTGCTTCAGTAAAATGTGTGCATGATAATATGAATTGTGAAAACATGAATGCCAACACCACTAGGACTGCTACATCAAACTTACGAAACACTAAGTTCAGAGAACAAAAGCCAAGCATCTCCAAGGATAGGAATTTAGATTACTCTAACTCTCATCCTAGATCGTGCTTAAAGTGGGTTCCCACTGGAAGAGTGTTTAAACACGTAGGCTATAGGTGGCAACCAATTAAGAAGCAAGAAACACCTACCACTACTTCATTAGAAAAATTCAATCCACTAAGTTTGCATTCTATACTGTCTAACTACGTGGAACCACTTTATCGGCGGAATCCCTATTTTATGTTTTTTCCTTTGATGTGCAGCTTGTCCAAGTGTGCCTCTAGTACCTCGTCTCGGGGTGCACCTGACACATGACCGGGGACAGGGCACTGTTCAAGAACTTCGTGGCCAAATTCTTGGGTATAGTGCATTTTGGGAATGATCACATAACTAAAATTACCGGTTATGGAGATCTCATTCATGATAAGGTTACAATTCAATGAGTCTATTTTGTCGAAGGACTGGGTCACAACTTGTTTAGTATTGGTCAATTCTGTGATAGCGGTTTAGAGGTGGCTTTCAAAAAATATTCTTGTATTGTTCGTACACTTGAAGGCGTTGATATTCTCAAAGGCTCCAGGGATTCGAACTTATATCAAATTGCACTTCAAGAGATAACTTCACCAAAACCAATTTGTCTGATTGAAAAAGCAACATCATCACAAGCCAGGCTATGACATCGTCGACTCTCATCTGAACTTCAAAACGATAAATGACCTTGCTCAAAATAATGTAGTCAGAGGATTGCCAAAACTATCTTTCAAGAAAGATCATCTTTGTTCAGCTTGTGAATTAGGAAAGATGACACGTGCAACACTCAAATCCAAATCAGAACATAGTTCCATTGCTCCTTTGCATTTATTACACATGGATTTGTGTGGACCGATGCGTGTCTTCAGCCAAAATGGAAGAAATATATTTTGGTTATTATGGATGACTACTCACGATACACTTGGGTTCATTTTCTTGCTTCTAAAGCCGAAATACCAAATGTTATCATCAAGTTCATCAAAAGAATACATGTTGGTCTACAAGCTCAAGTCCGATATATAAGAACAGACAATGGAACGGAGTTCACAAATCAGATTCTTCAGAATTTCTTTGATTCTACTGGCATTACTCATCAGAGATCCGTATCTTACACTTCTCAACAAAATGGTGTAGTTGAAAGACGAAACCGTACATTAGTATAAGTTGCAAGAACAATGCTATCCTCTGTAAACGTACCATTAAATCTTTGGTCTAAAGCTGTGTCAACCGCTTATTTCACACAAAACCGATCTATCAATAATAAACGATTCAACAAAACTCCATATCACATCCTTCATAAACGAAAACCCGATGTTAAATACCTTCGCACCTTTGGTTGTCGATGTTACCCTTTAAATGATCGAGAACATATTCGAAAATTAAAAGAAAAGGGGATGTTGGAATTTTCCTTGGATATTTCACACAATCAAGTGCATATCGTATTTACAATCGAAGAACAAAGTTGATACAAAAGAAAATCCATGTTCATTTTGATGAAGTAGGAGAAATGGCTTCTGATCATAAAAGTTCAGAACCAGTGCAAACAACTATGACTTCTGAACAACACAGTTCAGGACTCGTGCCTAATTCAACATCATCAACACCAAAGCTTAATCATATACCAAAGGAAGCATTAGATGGACTGTTTGAAAACTTCTATGATGAATCATGTCGAGGAAACAAGATGAAAGTGTCTACATTATCCGCTGAAACTCCGATTATCGAAGTCAATCATCAAGAAGACATACCATCTCCAGTATCCGGTTTATCAACAACTACTTATGAAGCTACTGATCCTACACTAGATACACCTTCAATTATTCATATTCAACAAG
Source organism: Artemisia argyi (assembly GCA_030686995.1). NCBI lineage: Eukaryota > Viridiplantae > Streptophyta > Magnoliopsida > Asterales > Asteraceae > Artemisia > Artemisia argyi. The sequence goes on from CM060677.1 coordinate 186,837,573, forward strand.
ACTATTCTTCAAACAATGCCACTCCAACCTCCCACATAAATGTTGATGATCAAATAATTACCAATGCATCGTCTGAAGAGGAACCATTCATCAATCCATTTGCGACTCCCGAACAAGAAGTCCAAGGAACATCTGAGCCGCAAAATAATGATTCTTCAAACATGCAACAACTTTACCAACCACATCCGTTTAGAAGAAGATGGACTCACGATCACCCTTTACAACAAATAATTGGAAATCCTTCTCAACTAGTTCAAACAAGAAGATCTTCAGCTAATTTCTGTTTCTACAATTCCTTCCTAAGTATGATAGAACTTGCCAATGTCAAAGTTGCGCTTGCAGATCCAATTGCTAGGATTGAAGCAATACGCTTATTTTTGGCTTGTGCAGCTCATAAATCTTTCATCGTAAACCAAATGGACGTGAAAACGACCTTTTTGTATGGGGAGTTTGATTGGTCCTAAACGGTCAACTAAATTGAACAGGTGATGGTCAACCAAGTCAAACGTCTAAAACCAACTAACCAAGGAGTACAGTGTGTTCCCGGGTCGTTATGTCCCAGTGAGGTAAGCAATTGTATTTAAAAACGTTTAAAGTGATCGGGTGATTTAACAGGAGGATCAGGAATTTGATTTGAGTGTTTAAACTACGAGATTATGATTGAGAATAGCTTAGAAACACTATTGGAACAATTATTGATAATCAGATAACCTAGAAACGTAAGTTAAACCTAAAACGCGCGTTTGAATTTAAAATAAACGCGAACGCGCGAAATAAAAAGTGAAACGTGAGCAAATAAAGTCCTACGAAGGTGAAAATTATATTTTTACAATCCTAATGACTTAAGAAAATTTTGAAAAATTAAAATTATTTTTACCGCTATTTAATTAATTACTAATTACTAATTACTTTTTAATTAACTAAATTACACTAATTATTAATTAATTATGAAAATTAACTAGAAAAATGAAAATTAAATTTAGAAAAATCTAAATTATTATAAAACTAATTTTAAAACAGAAAACTTATTTTTTTCTACTTTTTAATTATTAATTAATAATTAAAACTAATTATTTAATTAATTATGTCACAACTCACCATTTCAGGTCATTTCCCGAACTTTGGAAAACACTATTCATCAGTTTACTATTCATCATTTTTTGTGTCAGTTTGACATTCCGAGAAACATTCAGAAAAATTACTATTCACTAAACACTATTCATTGCGGGAAAAGTTTTTACTATTCACTTGCATTACTCATTTCATCGTAAATTTAGTTTACGGGTATTCAAATTCGCGTAACCGTATGGGTTTAGGTGCGAATTCATTTCATTATCAGTAAGGACACTGCATACGGACTAGGGACAGTCTGCATATCATCATAACAGCATTTCCATGTTATACCACTCTTAGGATTTTCAAATTTATATATTTGATACATTTAACGTTTTTCTTATAACTATTTTTAATTAAACGTTAATACCCGGTTTATAAACACGACGAATATATCTAAATATTCCCACAATGGTCCCGACATATTTTATATCCATTTTATCATCATAAAAGTTATTACATTCATTTACCCAGTATTTTGGAAATTTATTTTATTTATAACGTAAGCTTATGAATATTACGACGGTTTTCATGAAAACTAAACAATAATCACCCGAACACTCAGTAATTGTACCCAACATATTTTTAACATATTTACAACTTTATTTTATCCCAAATAACTTTGTTAACATTTATTTCTATCAAACCCGGTACCCGATTATAACTAATACTTACACTAAACTACAATTATTATTACACTACATTTCCTAAGTGATCAAAACCGATTTTTCTTCTCCTTTTCACATTGAAAACCGGCCATGAGCACAACACTAGACCACTTGACTTTTATTTTCACCTTATGCATACATGTGCTCTTTTAATACTATAAACCTCCTAAACATAAACTTACTAATATACAAGAATCATAACATCCTAGTTTCATAAGCCAAAAAGTTTTCTCATTCCCTTTCCCTTCTCCATAACCACGACCCAACATCATCACCATGATCCATCCATGATTTTCCAAAGTACAAAGCATCAAAGTTGTTCATTTCATCATCCTAATCAAGAATCATAACACAAAAACACAAGTAATCCAAGGTTTCTCATCATCTCACCACCTATTATTTCAAAGTGAGTATTCAAAATTATTTTCATGTTTTCATCTAATTAACATATGTATCTCATAGTATTCATGCTTAATTTCATGCACAAACTAGTTATACCACTTTATTTTTGTATACTTTTTGAACATACAAACCCTAGATTGTGATTTAGGTGTTCCCTTGTTAAATTAACTTGATTACTAGTCATTAGGAACCCATGGCACCCTAAGAAGGTGTATGGTAGGGTTAGATTAGTTTTGTGAAGTTTGCAAGAGTTTTGGTTTAAGTTAAAACTAGTTTTGAACCTTGGAAATGGATTTCTAACAAGTTTATAGACATGCTGTCCCATTTTGGTAAATTCTGGAAAATCAGTAAATACAAAGTAAACTTTGGCAAAATTTTTAGAAAATACTTTCAAAAACGAATGCGTAGGCGAAAGAACGGATTAAAAAGAGTTTATAACGAAGAAGTTATGATTTTTGCAAGTTTATTGACGAAAACTATTTTCCGGAAAAATACATGCTGTTGGACGTTTTTCGTCGGACAAAAAGAGGCTTTAGACGTAACCCGGAGGAGCCAAGCTTTCCAAAATATATTACTACATACTAAGACGTAACCGTGGATATAAAGAACAAGTAAAACGGGCTTATAACGACAAAGATATTCACGTTTCAATATCGGCAAAAATCCTCTATAATTGGCAGCTTTTAGAAATAATAATAACACTACGTACTAAATTCTAGATTTTCTAGAAATATTAACCAAGTACCCAATTTTATAACTAATAAAGTATTAGTTATTACAAGTATATTTTCATTACTACAAGGCGTTATTTCAAGGATTTCAAACCGAGGATTTCAACACAAACATTAGTACATACGATATATATATAAGAATATATATTGCAACTAGTTTTATTTTTCTAATAGCCATATTTTCCTAAGTCTTGGAAAATGTATATTTTGATAATAACAAGTATTTTTCCAAAGAGTAGAGTGGTATAGGAAGCATGTGCATGGACATTCATAACATCATTTCATGATCTAAAGTAGATCGTTCATCATTCATATTAGGTTGCGGCTAGTGTGCGCGCCTTGTTTTTCAGCTCATTACATGTTCATGGTACCATCATATCAGGTGAGTCATAGCCCCACTTTTACTTGTTTAATGCCTTTATAAACTCTTTAGGGGAGATACATGCTTCAATACTTGTTCTATGTTTTTATACGATTTGAATTACTTATTGGGAAGAATACGCTGCTTGAATTATTTTTGTACAATGCCAAAGTACAAATTTTCTTACATTGCTTAAGTTGCCTTATTACCACGTCAGGACAAGTCCCCTTTATTATTTCATGGACCGTTAATTAAGTTCCAAGCGAGAGTGAGTGAATAGATCTATTGAGGGTGACTCCTCCATTCGTGTTTGGGTTGCTCCAACGGAATTACGAATGCATTTCATGTCTAATATAGTACGAGTGTCTGGTAAACACTCATTTGGGGCAAATTTTAGTACGTCTAGCTTCGGGGTCATGAGCTTAAGAGCCAATGTGGGTTTCATTATTGAAATCTTAGTACTTTACTTTATACTTGGGCTATTGTACATACAAAATTACTTATAAATTCCCGATACTTTTTCATCACTATTACTACTGAATTACGATGCCTTTGCATCAGTCTTACTACTGATTTACGATGCTTTTGCATCAGCCTTATTACTGAATTACGATGCTTTTGCATCAATCTTATTACTTTTGTTTACACAAACCAAACTTATTACATTTGGCAGTGGGTTGTAAACACACAGGTTACAAGTCTCTTATGGCGGGACATGCAACTGAGTGGATTTACGATGCCTTTGCTGGGAAATCTTCATTCATATGCATAACATTCTTTTTCACAAGACTCTATGAACTCACCAACCTCGTGTTGACACTTTAGCATGTATTTTCAGGTTTTAACCAATGGCACGCTACTGGAGGTTTTGGCAGGGCAGGGCATGGCATGGTCATAGAAGACTCTGAATATTCATTTGGGGACCGTTTTTAACTATTTTAATGGCCTACTTCCGCACTATTTTTAACGATATAAATCCAATACTTTTGGTTAAACAATTTTATTCTAAATGATTCAAGTGCAAACTATTTTTGAACTAGTGTTGTGATACCGATTGAGTTACACCCCAACTACATGTATGCTTCCGCTGGACCCGATTTTGGGGGTGTGACAGATTGGTATCAGAGCTTTGGCTATAGCGAACTAAGTGTTTTTAAAACCTAGACTATAGCTACTTTCAAGAAAACTTAACCCTATGACCGTCACGTGCCTGCCTGCCAAGCTGAAGCCTCATTTGTGGTTAGTTGCTGACATAGGTGATGAGATTTGTATCTCATTATCTGGTATATTATATTCATTTATTATAGTTGATTACTATAATTGTCTTTCATATAAGCATGTTCACGTATCATATATGTTACCGCATTATGTTTTTCCTTGCATAGTTTCATCATTTGACCTCGAGTTTGGTCATCTGCTTTAGTCTTTCAGAACGTCTTGGTATTTGTGAAGGACATAGTCTTAGTATGACTGAGCTGAGTATTTCAAAATTCATGGAACCTTGGTGGAATATAGACTGGTCATCTATATTCAACCTGGGATAGTGAGATATAGGCTGACCACCTATGTCTGACTCATAGATGAATTTTGCAACACTGAGAATGGTTATAATAAGATTTTGTCTGGATTGAATTCTCTACTCAATTTCCAAATGTTTCATTCATGTGTGTGTATACCCTCGTTGTCAGAACATTCATACTTTACATCACTTCATGAACCACCGATTGGAAGCACGTCAACTGGTCATTTCATCTCATGAATCTTCATGTCTATGCATGATACACTTACATCACATTATTTTCTTTTATCATAATATCATTTTGTCGCAGTTGTCACAGTCTCTTCCCTTCTCACCATCACTATCATTTCCTTTCCCCATCCCCATATATATAAGAAATTAGCTAACCCTCTATATATTCCTATGTCACTCATCCGTCACTACTCCCAATATTGATAAGTGGATATTATCAATGACCTCCCTAGGAAAGACTTTCCATACCATCTATAAGGAGGATCCCTCGGTACATTAAGACCATTCAAAACTCAACAGAAATCTCAGGATATCACAAAACAATTCGAACCACTATCACTGGCCTGATCGCCAAAATTCCATCATCTGGAAAGTGTTGGCTTGACTAAATTACAGGATTAGTTTCGATACGAGTGCTCACTAAGCAACACATAGAGATAAATCCAACCTCTTAACCGAGACTATAGATTGAACATGTCCTCACCAATAGACTTTATCCAAACATGTTAGACACCTATGCCTTTGTGCAGACATACATACTTGACTATTTTATCCTCTTAATACTTTCACTTTTAAATGGGTTTTTCTCCAAACTACATTTATACAAAACATATATCTTGTAAGCAATACTTTTTTGAGGCACTTATTTTGATAAGCAAATTCCTTTTGGTTAATCCTTTACAAAACTATTGAATTGTAGGAAATTTTAAACATCGATCTTTGGTAAACCATATTATCTACCTTATATTAAAAACTGTCCTATCTTGCATAACTATTAAATTTTGAAACATCAAGAAAAATGTTACTTGGAAAGCCGTTTGCTTAACGTTGTAAATTCATTATTTAGGGAAGGTTTATGAACAAAACACCCAATCTCAAAACAAACGTTGAAAATCAATCACTATATTACATTACTTATACATTTAGGATTTGGTGATTTAATGACATAGAGCTTGGGGAAAATCTTAGTAATGGAGACTAAGCATCGTAGTTGGAGAAAGACTCAATTCATGACATCCTGCGGAGGATCACAACCTTATCCTAATCTATTATTTTCAACAACACCCTTTGACAGACTTAACCTTGTAAGTTTTCTACAAGATTCATGATATCCATTTCAATTAATTCTAATAGAGGAATTTAATTCATCTCAAACTCCTAGCGATTACATCAAGATTCATTTGGAACCACACCAACTATCATTTGCAGACCAAGGGTCAGGATTAGAGAATGATTCAAACATAGGGAGATATACCCAAATCGGGTGTAATTGATTCTGGAAATGGTTGGGCTGACCATTTGCTATAAATCGGATTCATTGACAACAATAGCTATCACAAGATTCCAAAGACAACACCATTGAGACACAATTCATAAACATGGAAAGTTAAACCCGATATACACTGGACCATGTAATATTTCAAACAGAGTAGGCCTAGTGGCCGTCAGACTTGAGCCTTGTTAGATAACAACAGCAACAGGACTACACAACCATGTATTATCATCTTTTCAGATTAGTCACTCATAATCCCATTTGGAAAGGAATCCAACCCAAAGTCAAACATAAACCTTGCAGGAGAACAAGTAGAAATCATGGACCGTGTGGTCAAACACTAGAAGTAGAGTCGAATTCCTATCGTTAGAATTCGCTGGAATTCGCGAATATCATCACCTTTTCACCAATATGCTTTCAGAGACCAACATAAACTGAACTTCGGGACGAAGTTCCTTTTAGAGGGGAAGACTGTCACAACTCACCATTTCAGGTCATTTCCCGAACTTTGGGAAAACACTATTCATCAAACACTATTAATCAAAACACTATTCATCAATTTACTATTCATCATTTTTTGTGTCAGTTTGACATTCCGAGAAACATTCAAAAAAATTACTATTCACTAAACACTATTCATTGCGGGAAAAGTTTTCACTATTCACTTGCATTACTCATTTCATCGTAAATTTAGTTTACGGGTATTCAAATTCGCGTAATCGTATGGGTTTAGGTGCGAATTCATTTCATTATCAGTAAGGACACTGCATACAGACTAGGGACAGTCTGCATATCATCATAACAGCATTTCCATGTTATACCACTCTTAGGATTTTCAAATTTATATATTTGATACATTTAACGTTTTTCTTATAACTATTTTTAATTAAACGTTAATACCCGGTTTATAAACACGACGAATATATCTAAATATTCCCACAATGGTCCCGACATATTTTTATATCCATTTTATCATCATAAAAGTTATTACATTCATTTACCCAGTATTTTGGAAATTTATTTTATTTATAACGTAAGCTTATGAATATTACGACGGTTTTCGTGAAAACTAAACAATAATCACCCGAACACTCAGTAATTGTACCCAACATATTTTTAACATATTTACAACTTTATTTTATCCCAAATAACTTTGTTAACATTTATTTCTATCAAACCCGGTACCCGATTATAACTAATACTACACTAAACTACAATTATTATTACACTACATTTCCTAAGTGATCAAAACCGATTTTTCTTCTCCTTTTCACATTGAAAACCGGCCATGAGCACAACACTAGACCACTTGACTTTTATTTTCACCTTATGCATACATGTGCTCTTTTAATACTATAAACCTCCTAAACATAAACTTACTAATATACAAGAATCATAACATCCTAGTTTCATAAGCCAAAAAGTTTTCTCATTCCCTTTCCCTTCTCCATAACCATGACCCAACATCATCCCATGATCCATCCATGATTTTCCAAAGTACAAAGCATCAAAGTTGTTCATTTCATCATCCTATTCAAGAATCATAACACAAAAACACAAGTAATCCAAGGTTTCTCATCATCTCACCACCTATTATTTCAAAGTGGGTATTCAAAATTATTTTCATGTTTTCATCTAATTAACATATGTATCTCATAGTATTCATGCTTAATTTCATGCACAAACTAGTTATACCACTTTATTTTTGTATACTTTTTGAACATACAAACCCTAGATTGTGATTTAGGTGTTCCCTTGTTAAATTAACTTGATTACTAGTCATTAGGAACCCATGACACCCTAAGAAGGTGTATGGTAGGGTTAGATTAGTTTTGTGAAGTTTGCAAGAGTTTTGGTTTAAGTTAAAACTAGTTTTGAACCTTGGAAATGGATTTCTAACAAGTTTATAGACATGCTGTCCCATTTTGGTAAATTCTAGAAAATCAGTAAATACAAAGTAAACTTTGGCAAAATTTTTAGAAAATACTTTCAAAAATGAATGCGTAGGCGAAAGAACGGATTAAAAAGAGTTTATAACGAAGAAGTTATGATTTTTGCAAGTTTATTGACGAAAACTATTTTCCGGAAAAATACATGCTGTTGGACGTTTTTCGTCGGACAAAAAGAGGCTTTAGACGTAACCTGGAGGAGCCAAGCTTTCTAAAATATATTACTACATACTAAGACGTAACCGTGGATATAAAGAACAAGTAAAACGGGCTTATAACGACAAAGATATTGACGTTTCAATATCGGCAAAAATCCTCTATAATTGACAGCTTTTAGAAATAATAATAACACTACGTACTAAATTCTAGATTTTCTAGAAATATTAACCAAGTACCCAATTTTATAACTAATGAAGTATTAGTTATTACAAGTATATTTTCATTACTACAAGGCGTTATTTCAAGGATTTCAAACCTAGGATTTCAACACAAACATTAGTACATACGATATATATATAAGAATATATATTGCAACTAGTTTTATTTTTCTAATAGCCATATTTTCCTAAGTCTTGGAAAATGTATATTTTGATAATAACAAGTATTTTTCCAAAGAGTAGAGTGGTATAGGAAGCATGTGCATGGACATTCATAACATCATTTCATGATCTAAAGTAGATCGTTCATCATTCATATTAGGTTGCGGCTAGTGTGCGCGCCTTGTTTTTCAGCTCATTACATGTTCATGGTACCATCATATCAGGTGAGTCATAGCCCCACTTTTACTTGTTTAATGCCTTTATAAACTCTTTGGGGGAGATACATGCTTCAATACTTGTTCTATGTTTTTATACGATTTGAATTACTTATTGGGAAGAATACGCTGCTTGAATTATTTTTGTACAATGCCAAAGTACAAATTTTCTTACATTGCTTAAGTTGCCTTATTACCACGTCAGGACAAGTCCCCTTTATTATTTCATGGACCGTTAATTAAGTTCCAAGCGAGAGTGAGTGAATAGATCTATTGAGGGTGACTCCTCCATTCGTGTTTGGGTTGCTCCAACGAAATTACGAATGCATTTCATGTCTAATATAGTACGAGTGTCTGGTAAACACTCATTTGGGGCAAATTTTAGTACGTCTAGCTTCGGGGTCATGAGCTTAAGAGCCAATGTGGGTTTCATTATTGAAATCTTAGTACTTTACTTTATACTTGGGCTATTGTACATACAAAATTACTTATAAATTCCCGATACTTTTTCATCACTATTACTACTGAATTACGATGCCTTTGCATCAGTCTTACTACTGATTTACGATGCTTTTGCATCAGCCTTATTACTGAATTACGATGCTTTTGCATCAATCTTATTACTTTTGTTTACACAAACCAAACTTATTACATTTGGCAGTGGGTTGTAAACACACAGGTTACAAGTCTCTTATGGCGGGACATGCAACTGAGTGGATTTACGATGCCTTTGCTGGGAAATCTTCATTCATATGCATAACATTCTTTTTCACAAGACTCTATGAACTCACCAACCTCGTGTTGACACTTTAGCATGTATTTTCAGGTTTTAACCAATGGCACGCTACTGGAGGTTTTGGCAGGGCAGGGCATGGCATGGTCATAGAAGACTCTGAATATTCATTTGGGGACCGTTTTTAACTATTTTAATGGCCTACTTCCGCACTATTTTTAACGATATAAATCCAATACTTTTGGTTAAACAATTTTATTCTAAATGATTCAAGTGCAAACTATTTTTGAACTAGTGTTGTGATACCGATTGAGTTACACCCCAGCTACATGTATGCTTCCGCTGGACCCGATTTTGGGGGTGTGACAAATTAAAACTAAATTAAATTATAAAAAGTACTAAATGACCAAAGAAAAATCTGAAAAAATTCCTAAAATTATTTTAACTAATAAGGAACCTGAGAAAAATTTAAAAATGATAAATGCTTATAAATAAGCAGAAAATAAGCCAAAATGGCTTAAATAGAAGCTATCACTTTATTTATTTTTGTCTTTTTCTTAATTTTCTTTTACACAACTAATTATCTACTGAAAATATGCAACTTTTGTAAAGGAACTTTTGCTAAGACTAAGAAATAAGCTCTGTGCAAGTGAATAAGCTCAACAGTGAGCTTATTGACTTGAAAATGGCTTATAAGCTTAAAATAAGCTGCACAGTGATTACTAAGGAATGAAAAAGCCAAAATGTACTGAGAGTGAACAAAATAATCTATAATTACTTAAACAACAAGCTGCAATAAGCTAGAAAACAAGTTAAGCCATTCCAGCTCCAATGCAAAACCAAACAGGCCAAATGGCTTAATTGCAGTCCTTGGTGGGGCCCACAAGGGTAACCCAAGGTACAAAATGAAGTTGGAACTCAAAAGGTTGCTAGGAGGGCTTCTCAAAATGCCCAAGACCAAGGATTAAGCTCAAGGTTTGAGCTTGTTGTGGTCTTGGGAAACTGGCTCAGTTAGCACAGGTTCAAAGTGAGTTTGTGAATTAAGCAATGTGAGTTTGTGAATTAAGCAATGAGACCAATAAGCTCACAATGTGAAACCAATTCAAATACAAACAAATAAACTCAGGCAAATGACAATTAACAAGTTACAACAATATGGAGTCCAAGAATAAATCATGAAACTAATCAAAACAAGCTAACTGAGTAGCATCCAGAGTACACAGTGGCCAAGGGCAAATTATAAGGTAGAAATTAAGCAGAAGAATAATGCTGACAGATGTAACCAAACTACATAACCCTCAAAGTAGTATGTCAAGCTATGCAAAACCTCAATAGTCACAACTAAAGCTGAGGAATTGACCAAGATAAGTGGGTCAAAGACAATGGGTCAAAAATCAATAGGCTGGGTGCAGGGCACCCAAATACTCACACAACTGACTTTGAGCTTATTTTTCTTTAAGCAAAAGACTTCTAAACCCAAATTTTCTTTTTGGAACACATAAACAAGCTGTCAAATAACACAAATCTTCAAAAATTAACTACTTCCAATCTATATTAAACCCTACAATAACTCTAGAAATCTTGTCCATTTTATCAGTTATGAGAATTGACTTTTTGAGATTTTGCAACAAGTTGACTTTTGTGAGACTTAAACTGATTCTATGGACTGAATATGTAATGATAAGCTAAAGTGAGAGTAAAATAAGCAACTACAACTATTTATGAGAAGCTTTGAATGATTAAGTTACTTAAAAACCTAACAGTGTATGAAATCTAAAAGATTAAAGTTGATTTTGACTAATTTACAAAGAGCACTTGAATTTTATGGTTGAACTCAGCTAAAATAACTTAAAGGAACATGTGATAACCAAAGATAACAACACAAACACCTTAGAGCACAGATATATCAGATAAACCAAACACCCCTTAAAGACTATGGTCTTGTGTTTTTCAATGAGTTAAGGGTGATTTAAGCCAAGGATTCACTTTACACTGCTATATTATGATTAAAGGGACTGGTTTGAGCACAAAGATACACATTTTAACAACACTTATCCACAATTCACAAAAACATAATTTTATGGCAGTTAAGATAAAATGTGATGAAATGTTATCCAAATTGTGAAACCTGAGCTATAACAAATCTAACAAGCTACACTAACTCAGATAAAGCAGAAACACACACAAATTACTCTTATGGCTAAGAACTATGAGTTATGCAATTTTACTCTACTATTACATTAAGAATCAAAAGAGATGAAAGTTTAAGCTCACAGTGTGCTTCCAAGCTAAACCAAATGAACCAGGATCCACATTACCAAACCTAATGCTTCCCAAGAAGCTCTAAACCAGGACCATCCTTGATTTATCCTGCTCCACTGCTTCTTCTTGCATATTTTTTATTTTCTTATTTTTTTTCTGTATTTTAAGTTATTTAAGCTAGAAGCTGAGTAACATGTTGGATGAGCTTAGAAAAGCTTACAGGAACCTTAACTGAGCTTAAATAATTACTAAACAACACTTTTTAACACTAGGAATGGAGTTGAGATTTTTAACATAAATTGACATAAACTTAAAATGGGACTTAGAACTGAAATTATTTGATCAAATTAAGTTGAAATTACACTGAAAAGCTTGAAGGTACAATTTATAGCCAAGTTTACAACTTGAAAATGAGAATTACATGAAAACGTCCTAAAAATTACTAAGTAAAAATACACACTGCTTCACAACTTCAATGCTCCATTTATACATCAAAATTAGGGTTTCTTGGAGTCTTGTGAGCATATTCCAGCAACAATCTTGGCCTTTGGATAAGTAGCATTCAATCTAGGCCGTCCTTTGATTTTGGCGCCGAAACGGTGTTTGGCTTTTTCTTTTGATATAATTGATGTCAAGGGTATACTTTGGAGTTTTGTGTTTGTTTAAGTGTAAGAGGGGGGAGGGGTATTGAGTGTTACAGAGGGTGAGGCAGGCTTAGGGGGAATGATGGTGGTGTTTGGCTGTTTGCAGGATGGAGTGGAGTGAGGTGGAAGGGGGTGGTCAAAGCCAGGGTCAAAGGTCCAAGTTGACCGGTGTTTTTATTTAAAATGGGGGTGGAGAGTGGGTTGTGAGGAGTTGGGCTTTGGAGGTTGTGTGGTGGGCTGGGGTTTGTATTAGATCAGGGAGATACAAGGGTGGGGATTAGATTTGTTTTGGGCTATTATTGTTTTAGGTCTGATTGGTTTGTAGTGAATAAATCCTAAGGACCAATTTTGCCTTTTCTGAAATTTGAGGACCCAAAATGCAAATAATCCAAAGTTGCAACAAGGACTATTTTTGACATAGGTGAATAGTACAGGGGCAAGATTTGATATATTCCAATATTTTAAACCCAGGGACCATTTTTGCCAAATTTCAAATTGCAGGGACCAAACATGTAATTTTCTCAAACTTTTCACCCAAGGACTTGTTTTGACAACTTTTAAATTCCAAAGGACTTGGGTTGACTTTTCTTTCGTTTTAAACCTTCAGGGACTAGTTTTGTCAATTTTTGAAACTTGAGGGACTGAAACTGCCAATTATGCAAACTTTGTTCGTTTTTCATTTGTTTTTAAACATTTTGCATATAAAACATATAAAACACACTTTTGGGATAATTTCTGTATTTTGATGCATTTCTGAGTGTTTTTTGATGTTTTGGCAGTTCAGATACGATAAAAATGATGAGTATTTACACACTCATCAGAGTTAGAGGAAGAGTTGTATGTAAGTCAACCAAAAGGCTTCGTTGATCCAGATAACCTGAATGATGTCTATGTTCTTGACAAAGCGGTCTACGGACTCAAGCAAGCACCTCGTGCACGGTACAAAGTGTTACCAGAATAGCTACTCAAACACAAATTCGTCAAAGGTTCAATCGATCCAACTCTATTTATTAGATGTAAAGGTGATGACATCATGCTAATATAAATTTATGTCGATGATATCATTTTTGGATCTACAAATCCTAAATATTGCAAAAAATTTGAAAATATCATGCGACAGAAATTTGAGATGAGCATGATGGGTGAGTTAAAATTCTTTTTGGGTCTACAGATTAATCAAATTCCTCGTGGTATCTTTATTCACCAACACAAATACATGATGGAAATTTTGAAAAAGTTTGGAATGGATAAATCTGACTCTATAAGTACACCAATGCCTCATAAGCCTAAACTAGATGAAGATAAAGGAGGTAAACCAATTGATGCTACAAAATACCGTAGTATGATTGGTTCACTTATGTATCTTACAGCTAGTCGGCCTAATATTCATTTTGCTGTCTGCCTGTGTGCCCATTATCAATCAAGGCCAACGAAAAAGCACCTTACTGCTGTTAAATGGATCTTTTGGTACCTCAAAAGAACCACTTACATGGGCCTTGTGTATCCGAAAGATACCGGTTTTGGACTAATTGCCTATTCAGATGCAGATTATGAAAGTTGTCAAATTGTTTGAAAAAGTACTTCTGGCTCTGCTCAATTCTTGGGGGAGAAATTAATCAGCTGGTCTTCAAAGAAGCAAAATCACACTACATTATAAACTGCCGAAGATGAATACATTTCACTCTCCGGATGTTGTGCACAAGTATTATGGATGAAAACACAATTGACGGACTATGGTTTCTTCTACGACAAAATCTTAATTTATTGTGATTTGCAAAGTGCCATTGCCATCTCTTGTAACACCGTACAATATTCAAGAACAAAGCACATAGCAGTCAGATACCACTTCATTAAGGAGCATGTAGAAAGACGGACCGTGGAATTGTACTTTGTGAAAACTGACTATCAAATTGCCGACTTCTTCACAAAAGCTCTGCCACCAGAAAGATTTGAATACCTAAGACAACGTTTAGGAATGGCAAGCATTCGTGACGAACATGACAAGGAAACTCAGAAATGCCAAAGAAGCCAACAAAATAGCAGACATCACATGTACATCTGGTAAATCAAAACGGTAATTATTCACTCATAATGGTTGTTGATTAAATAACAGATCAACACCCATTTTCAAATAAAGGACCCTGTACGTACGCTTCAGTGCATCAATACTTAAAGAGAAATCTTCTTATTTATTGTGAGCAAAATTTATACAAGATTTTACAAGAAGTTTTTCTTCCAAAAATATTTTTATAAAATTTTTTGCTCATAATAACCAAATTTCGAGCAAGTCTTTATGATTATTTATTTAATCTTTTTTATGCTCGAGTAAGAATAAAACAAATTTCAAAAACAATGCTACCTACCTCAAGAATAGATAAAAAACAGTTTAAAATATTAACCTATTTTTGAGAGGGCGGGGGGGGGGGGGGGGGGAATGAAAAGTTTGTTTTTTAAAATAATCAATAAGTCGCATTTAAATGTTGCTATTATGTTGTTGAAATGAAAATTAAATGATAAAAAGTTGTTGTAAAAAGTTGGGATATCACCATCACTTCGAAGGGGAGTGATAGATTTTATTTTAAAAATAAAAATAATTTTTGATATAACATTAACGTTCATTTATTTGAACTAACATGTTTTTAAAATGTTGTCAAAAGTTAAAATAAAAAACTAAAAAAGTGTTTGTATGAAAAGGGCTAAAGTAAAAAGGGAGTTTTGCTAAAAAGTATTAAAAGTGATTTGAACCCTCCCCCAGTCCAAAAACCCTCGCAGGCCTTAGTCAAATCAAAGAGGTCAAAAGGTCAAAATGGGTCAATAACCCTCACACGGGATGCGAGGAAAACACACACACACTTGCTATCACACTTGCTTTCTCTATCTTAAAACCCTAATTCACTCGCATCGCAAAACTCTCGCCATTTTAAACATTTTCTTGCCCATTAAGTCCGATTCGTGCAAAAAGTAAGCTTGCAAATCTTTTCATTATATGGTTTTACATCTTTGTCTTCAATATCAACCTTTAATTTAGAGTAATTTGGGCATAATCGAATAATTAAGATTGCGTTAATATGTCAACTTTGATCACTATTGACTTTGCGTTTGTGATGTGTTTTGATCCAAAACTTGTGGTTAGATGACTGAGATAGGATAATTAGATCATGCTTTAGAAATAAAATGGGGAATTAAACGGTTTGATTTGGTGCAAATGGGTCAAAATTGGGGAAGAAGATGAACAGTTAGGGCTGCGACACCCAAAGGGGTGTGATACGAGACTATAGGATTAGAGACAAAAACGCATTTAATATTATTTAAATTTTCTGAGACTTTTGACTGCGATGGTAATTTTACCTCGCTTCGCAGTTGAATTCTCTGCGATACTAGCTTTCCTAAAAGTCCTGCGATAGCTTGCTATCACAGCTCCTCAATACGAGAGTCCTTTCCGAAACTTCCTGCGATAGAATACTCTATTACAGCTTTTGGTCTGCGATACCTGTTCCATCTATGTATGTGATAGTTCACTTTATTTGACCAATGCCTGTGATACCAAATCCGCGATATCAAATATTGCGAAACTTTTTTCACCCACTATTTCTAAATGTTACTCAGCCCAAAATTTTTAAAATCTTTGCAAAATTTTTATAAGTCTTATACTTATACAAAGTTTAGCAATTATTTTAATAAATTTTGACTACGTAACAACATTGATCAAACTTTCTTTTAAAAATAAAGTTATAACTTGTTCAAAATTAATAAAATTGAGAATTTTTTTTTGAAAAGCCAAATTGATTTTGAAAAAAATTCACAAGTATTTCTCTAAAAAGTTTCAAATCAACACAAACTTACAAATCATCAAATGAATGAGATTTTGAACTTTTTGAGACATAAATAATTGCATAAGTTTAGTTTCTATAATTAATTAGACTAGGATTGTATCACTATTTTGTCTTAACATAATACGTGATGCATATGTTTAATTAAATCGTATAGACTATTCTATGATTGCATTGCTTATGAATACTTTGTGTATATATATGAATGAATTTGACAGATAATTTATAAATGTTATTGGTTGCCAAAGTTATCAATTTTCAAAGTTAAACAATTATTGCAACCAAATAACAATAATTTTTTTTTTCACTCCAAGGTTTTTTGATAAAAATGGTTTTGAGACAACTTAATACTATCTTAACTAAGGATATCTCATCTTCAAGGTAGTTATTAGGGCTAGTTATCACCTAAAAACTGATAATGCATCCCTTTAGCTACGCAACGTAATAGAATATTCAAGGTCTAGATATGTTTAAGGAAATCTCACACTTATGCAGCAAAAGCTCTTTTAAGACGTATTATACTTGACTTAGGTCGTGCTTGTTTTTTTTTAAAAAGGCTCTTAACAGCCTTTGAATCTGAACCGTTCAGACGCGATCAGACATTTTGGCCGTTCAAACCGTTTGCTTTTTTTCCCGTTCAGAAGCGGTCAGAGGCAGTAAGATCTTAATGGTCTATACTTGAGAGGGGTGTCTTAATGCCTCTTGTTTACACAAAAATAACCAAAAAATAATTTAGTACGAGCAAGCAAATGTGCGGTTCAAACATGAGTTTTTTTTTTCCCGTTCAGATGCGGTCAGATTCAGACATTTACGCCTCAGATTCAGATTTAGATGTGCGGTTCAGATTCAGATTCAGAGCCTCTTAAAAAACAAACACCACCTTAACTTAAAACTTCTCATCTTCAAGATAGTTATTAGGAATAGTTATCACCTAAAAGTTGATAATGGACTCATTTAACTAGACAACGTAATAGAGAGTTTAAAGTTTTGTCATTTATTTCCAAAAACAAGTGTCTTCTAGTTTAACTAGATTATTTAAGTTTGTAACAAACGATGATACTTTTTCCCAAAACTTCATAACAGTTAGATAAATGTAATTTTTTAATGCATGAGCAATATAAAACAACGTTATATCTATACCTTTAATATCTTTTGAAAAAGTATCACAATAAAACAAACTTTTGGTGAGGAATATAAAAATAGACAGAGAGAATTAAATCGCATGTGAAAAGAAAAGAGCATGTGTCTGTGTTATAAAAGCAAGAAAGCATAAGAAAAGAAAAGAAAAGAAAAGAAAAGAAAAGAAATATGCTCGAAAAAGAAACGCCAAAGCATACAAAAAAGACAGAGTGAAAATAAATAAATGTAAATTTTATCCATATACTTATCCTTTTCATGTCATTTCAGAATCAATCATCAAAAATGGCTCAAGAACAAGTTCATGATCAACCACAAAACATTCAGGAGGATGCTCTAGCTGTACATCTACCGACAAATGAAGAACTTGTACCCACAGCTGAATACATCAGAATTGGTGAAGGCAACCACCACTTTCGCATCTCCTTATTTGAATGTGATCACCCCATTATCCCTGAAATCCTACAAAATCACCCCACTTATCACATAATATCATTATCCGACTCTACAACTCTAATGATATACTTACAACAATTCTGGCGTCATGTTGTGTTCCTCAAAGAAACAAAACCCGACACAATCCGAAGCATCATTGAAACACAACAAATCATAATGACGTCAGAAGATCTTCGCATGGCACTGAATCTTCCTACTGCAGAACGTGGCAACCTTACAGCATATGAACAACCACCGAATATGAATCAGCTCAAGGAATTCTTTATTGAGCTAGGATATGATAAAGATGCTGAAGGTCCGACCACGTTCAAGGTCTTGTCAGCATTTAAGAGAAAATATCTTCCTGCACGATTGGCTATGATCTTCTCTATCCTTTATCTGTGCGTTACCGATAAAGAAACAGGAATGGATATAGGCACTACATCACTATACAAGATATTGTATGGTATAGTGAAACAACGTCACTTTGATTATGCAAAGCTGCTATGGACAGATGTTTTGGATCATGTCCAAAGAACTGAGAAGAAGAAGAATGTATGCATTCTTTTTGTCCGATACTTCAAACTGATGATTGCTCAATTCATGAGGCAACATCCAACCATCTCTAGAAGACAAGAAGATCCAATAGCTAGAGTGTCATATATGCACAACACGAATGGTGATTCTATTGTTACCGCAAATGTACCTATGCCGATACCACAAGGCTTGTTGGAACTAGCTAACAAGGAATCAAATGCATACAAGGGGTATCTAAAGTTAGTAAACGCTCCTATGGAAAGCTCAAAACCGAACATACTGCTAGGAAGAGAACTAAACCGGGTACTAAATTATCGCAGTTAGACAAAGAAGAGGATGATGATGACGAGGATAGGAAAACAAATGAAGGCGAAGAGAAGGTGGGGAAGGATAAGGAGAAAAGTGAACCTTCTAAGGAGAATAAGGATAGTGAGGAGTTTAGGTATAGTGATGACGTCATGATGACGATGATGGAGATGATAAAGGGGACAGAGATGACACCCATAGACCGGAGATTATGACGAAGACGAAGATTGACACTAGTAGGTCTAGGTCCACTGAGCAACACTAGCTCACCCCTCCCATCATTTTCGATGTCGAACCTCCATCACCACCACTAACAATAACAACACCACCACCACCAACAACAAACAACAACAACAACAACAATAACAACACACAACAACCCCAACTCACATTTCACAACCATCAACATCAAGATCTCATCTTAAACACATTCCAACAATGTCAACATCCACATTATTTCAAAGAATCCGAGCTGTTCCAGTACCACTTGTTACAACATCACACTTCAATAAAGTAATGGGAAAGCTTAGAGCTGGCATGGAATCAGGGTTCACAGCTCAACGACAAAGTGAATCTCAAGCTGGACCGTCATCATCAACAAGAACCTTATCTCTGGAACGACTCTCAGAACTCATGCTAGATAAGTTCTTAAATGATGGTTCACTAATGGAATCTCATCCCAACATCTACAACGGTTTACTAGAACCCGAAGCTCAACCACCGGCACCAACTCAAGCTGAAAATCAAATTCAGAACCTTGAGAAGCAGATGACCAAGATGAATTCTGAGGCAATCAAACTTATAAAAAGGTTGTCATCAAGGGTCGAAGAGTTGGAAAGTCAATGTCGTCCTCAGTCACGAAGGCACGATCAGGATGATCCTGAGGGGGAGAAAAGCGCCAAAAGACAAAGAACAGCAACCTTTACAACCTTCTCAACACGCAAACAAGCTTCATCTAAACAACAACAACAAAAATTGGGTTCACAACAAACCGATGAACATGAAGATTTAAACATCAACAATGTTGCAGTTGAAGATGAGAATCAAAATGAAGGTGTAGATGGTGACATGGACTTCTGGAACGACATGACTTATAGGGAAGGTGATATACCTCCAGAGCTCGGGGGATTCGATGTTTCTGATGAAGATGACGATGATGTGTTCGAAGATGTGCTGAATGATCCGATACAAACGGTTGAACATATTATAGATCCTACAGCAAAAAATCTTGACAGCATGTTCTCAAATATGCATGAAAGGTTTGGGATTAACATACAGGAAGATGATCCTTTGGAGCAAAGAGTTAAGAGCGTCTATGATTCGGTTATATACAAGTTCAAAAGTGACAGAGATTTCAATACAAGACTTGTCGATCAAGAAATCTCAAAAGCTCTTATCGTCTCTACTCCTTCAACAATCAAAAGAAATGTCACAAAGAAGAGAAGAATAGAACGCTCTCCATTATGGAAACAGATTCCCAGAGTTCCTAGATCTGACACTGCACCCTTGGTTCCATACTTCAACGACGATCTCAAATACATGCTTTTCGGTCCAAAGGAATACTAACCATCAACAAAGGAGGTTGCAACTTATGAGGAGATTCTCAAACCATTTCTGGAAGAAGAAAGATTCTTGGACATATTCTCTGAAGTAGAAGTTGATCGTGAGGGTTATGACTTCAATTCATTTATCAGAATAATTAATATTAATAAAAGATCAAGGGATTCCTATCGGCTAAGGCAACTCAGACGCAAGCCTCATGATGAAGTCTTCTCGAAATACAGAATTCTCAGATATGTTGAAGTCAACTCCGAATATCAACATTCTCATGGTCATGTTGAATATCACGTTGTTCGTACTGATAATCAACATCACCACTTCACTGAATCCGATTATTTGAATCTTCATCCTCATGATCTTGAAGATAGTCTTAAGAGAAGAAGAGACTGATTCAACAAGAAAGCTATTGATCAAGATGTGATTGAATCAGTTCTAATATTCATGAAAGCTTATGTTGTAGTAGCTCACATTGAAGACTTCCAGATGGGGATTGAAAGCTATCAAAGGAAAGTCAACTTGACGCCTCCAATGTTAGCTTGCATTGATATTCAGAAGATCAAGTGCTGGATATGCTTCACAAGACCCGACCTTGGACTTTGCGTTGTATATGTGACCGATAAGAAGCAAAAAAGATTGTTCAGAGTCGTTGAAGTAGCCAAGTTCTCCTCCGGTACCTTGAAGTGGTATCTAAGGAAACTTGAGCGAATTAAAAGGAAAGTGGAGAAGCTGCAGATTGAGACGACTGCAAGCAATCATCGTATGTTGACAAGGGTTGTGAATGTGATTAGAGAAAGGCTGACGCTTCGAGAATCATGGAGAAGAATGGAACAAAGAATTGGATGTCGAAGCTGGCCCAACAGAATGCCCATAAATAGAAGACCCGAATGATCTATCCTTAAGGGGAGATTGTTGGAACACGAAAAGTGTAAATTGGGACTTCTATTTATCTTTGGTAATAGTTTAGGGTATATTGTGTAAGTTGTAAGTTGCGACAGCATATTACTATCGCAGAACTTGTATATCTGCGATATCATGCTTGGCTAGACGTTGGGTATAAATACCCCCTACCTCATGGGTTATGAGGTGTGTGTTCCTCTCATTATCAATGCGAGACTTTATGCTTATTCTCGCCTCTCTCTCTACTCTAAAGTGCTCACACCCACTTTATATCATATAGATTAGTTTAGGTAAACGTGATATTATTGGAACAACAACGCTTCTCTCAATACCATATTATGTTTTTTTTACACGCATCTTCAATACCATAATTTATGATATTTACGTACCTACTGGTTACTGATGAAGTGACTAAAAAGAAGATACAAAATGGTAGGAGTCTCAAAGAAGTAAGGAGTTCAAACAATCTGTTCTTTTTCTGTCAAATTGTACTAATAATATGGTTTATAAGATTTTGTTAGATCGTAAAAGTTATTCCAAGATTTATTGCGAGCAACCATTTTTATACTTTTAAGAAAGATATGTAATACCAAATGCATGTTACTGTAATTTGTTTTGCTAAACAAATGTAGAAAAGGAAGTAATAATTCATTAGGAAGCAGTTGCATTATTAAAAAGGATGCATTTTTATTCTCAATCTTAATCAAACAAGTAAAAGTAAAAGAAGATTTATTTATATGCTTATATATATAATAGACGAGAACCCGTGCATAACGATAGGCTTTTACACTGGCAAACATTTATAATTGTGGATTTTGGATTCAAATGAATATAAATGATCAAAACAACAAAACTAATAAATAAAAGATGTCAATTATTACAGTATATAATCACAAATAATATAGTTCATATAATAATCACACCAATATTACTAAACGTTTTCAAGAATTTCAAAACACGTGTATCATATTATTTCCTATAATAGTTACTAAAAGTTTTCAAGAATTTTCAAACCGTGTGTATCATATTGTTTCCTATGAGGCTATGATAGTTTTTAACTTTTCAAATTTAAAGGACTAAATTAATTCATAAGATAGTTTTTAAGTTTTCAAGTTTAAGGATTAAGGAAAATGGTGTTAAAACTTTATAGATAGTATAAATATGGGAGGTGATTCGCACATCAAAATTTTTTATTCTTGCACCACATTCTGTGCATTATAGTGTTGTACTGTGTACTTTCTGTGTATTACAGTATTGTACAAAATGGTGTGTTTATAAAAAAAATAGTGTGCGAATCAATCCCCTATAAATATAGATGAGTAACGTGGTCAAAGGCGGACCTATATTATGGGTTTGGAGTGGCGGCGCCCCCAATAGCTACCCGAAAAAGATAATATTTTAGTGTATTTTTTTTATTATTATTTTTTTAATTTTGACATTTTTTCGAAAGTGCCCCCAACCAAAATTTAAATTCCCCCCACCTACATACTAAAATCCAGCATTCAACACTCTCAAACCTTATAAATCATTCATTTCCAAGTAATAATACTCGATTTATCATTTCGATCATACTTTTTTCTTCCGCATTTTGTTGCTATTGTAAAAAAAAAAAAAAAAAAAAAAAAATTGGCCCCCGCCCACATCTTATTTTCTTGGGTCCGCCATTGAACGTGGTATAGCAACTCATTGTGTTTTAGAATAATTAATGCTTTTATCATGTTATTCTAGACTTGTGGTTAAAGTTTTGTGTTATTTTCATACGCAGTTATATATATAACACATCGATAAATTTCTTTCATCTTCTTTAACTGTATGTTACGAAATTTATCCAACTTTAATAAAAAAAAAATGGTATTTGGCGGAACCATCTCAAGTCCGTGTACCTTTTTATCGACTTCTCTGTGCCGTGCTAAGCGCAGCCAAAGAAACTACCTGGTGCTCATATAATATTGATGCAAATCTCCAAATCATTTTTTGAAAAGACACATGCGTATGTAAATTTCTTTTTTGAATAAAAATAAAAAAATGACCGAGTGTAAAAGAAGAAGAAGAGATGCCTTGTACTTTTCACTCATCTCATAAATAAATAACCGTCACATTCTCACACCAACAACAACAAATTTACAAAACCAACCCTCTGATAACTTAAAAACTACACAATCATCATTTTCAATTTCAAAATCTCAGATCCAAACAAACACACTCAGTCATCATCATCCCCAACCAATGCTACCTGATCATCATCATCACTACACAAAACCCTAACATTTCAATCACTATAATTATATATATAAAAAAAACAGTAATCGAAGATGTATATGGCGTACGGATGGCCGCAAGTGATTCCGTTGGAATCAGGACTGTGTCCTACTTCTTCGCAGCAGATTGTTTATTTAAAAGTCGTTGATCGGTTGCTGCTTGTTGTTTGTCCTTCACATTTTGAGCTCTGGAGTTCATCTCAGGTATATAATTACTGTTGATTGAATTAGATCATTAGGTTATGAATTTAATTACTTATAGTGATGCATTCGAGACTCGAAAATGATTATTATTTTTTATTCATTGAACTGTAATAATGAGTATATAGTTTGTTAGGTTATCAAGTTAGTTGTATAAGCTCTGTTTCTATCTGTGATCTGTTGATGTTAGATCATTAGCTTATAAAGTTAGAGCGTTAGGTTATGGAGTTAGTTTGAATTAGAGCGTTAAGTTGTGAAAATAGTTGATATTATATTGTTAAGTTATGAAAATAGTTTGAATTAGACCGTTAGGTTATGAAATTAGATCGTTAGGTCATGAAATTAGTTTAAATTAGAGCGTTGGGTTATGAAATTAGTTTAAATTAGATCGTTAGGTTATGAAATTAGAGCGTTAGGTTATGAAATTAGTTTAAATTAGAGCGTTAGGTTATGAAATTAGTTTAAATTAGAGCGTTAGGTTATGAAATTAGATCGTTAGGTTATGAAATTAGTTTAAATTAGAGCGTTAGGTTATGAAATTAGTTTGAATTAGAGCGTTAGCTTATGAAATTAGATTGTTAGGTTATGAATTAGATTGTTAGGTTGTGAATTAGATCGTTAGGTTATGAAATTAGTTTGAATTAGAGCGTTAGCTTATGAAATTAGAGTGTTAGGTTATGAAATTAGTTTAAATTAGAGCGTTAGCTTATGTATTTAGATTGTTAGGATATGAAATTAGTTTCAATTAGAGCGTTAGGTTATGGAATTAGATCGTTAGGATATGAAATTAGTTTGAATTAGAGCGTTAGGTTATGGAATTAGATCGTTAGGATATGCAATTAGTTTGAATTAGAGCGTTAGCTTATGAAATTAGATTGTTAGGTTATGAAATTAGTCTGAATTAGAGCGCCAGGTTATGAAATTTAGTTTGAATTAGAGCGTTAGGTTCTGAAATTAGTTTGAATTAGAACATTAGGTTATGAAATTTAGTTTGAATTAGAGCGTTAGGTTATGAAATTAATTTGAATTAGTGCGTTAGGTTATGAAATTAGTTGATATTAGATTGTTAAGTTATAAAAATAGTTTGATTTAGATCACTAGCTTATGAAATTTGTTTGAATTAGAGCGTTAGGTTATGAAGTTAGTTCGTTAGGTTATGAAATTAGTTTGAACTAGAGCGTTAAGTTATGAAAATAGTTTGAATTACGTCACTAGGTTATGAAAATAGTTTGGATTAGATGACTAAGTTATGCATTTAGTTTGAATTAGATCGTTAGATTGTGAAATTATTTGAAGTTAGATCGTTAGGTTTTATTAATTCTAGTGATGTATTATAGCCTTATAGGCGAGATTGATGATTTGTGAGTGATTGAGCATGGATGTTGTTGTCGTTTGTGTGTGGAACTGTAGTTGAGTTTACGTTAGATGCATTAGGATTTTAGTGCTACGGGAAATGAGATGAAGTAATACGTAGGTGTGATGTGAAGTTTAGTTGTTTTCATTTTGGTATTGCTAAAAGTGATGATGTATTTTAGGAGAGGTTCATGACTATGACTTTATGAGTATAGAGTTTATTGACAATTGTGTGTGGAACTGCAGTCGAGTTTCTGTTAGAAGCATTAGGAATGAAGCACTTCTTCAAACAACGGTCAAACCTATTTCTCGGTTCAATAGAAGCCCAATGAGGTGAATAGGGTCCCAAATAACGAGAGATATATAAAAAGGAGGTACGATTATGCCTTAATCGGAATGATGCATATATCCATAATCCATAGATTGTTTTTCAATTGGTGTTTTAGGCAGAAATGTTGCATTTCATTCACTCATTTGATGCTTATCATATATTTTGTTGGTAGATGCATGTGGAACTGTACTTGAGTTTTATGTTGGATTCGTTAGAGTGTTGGTCGATTCCGAAAGCTCAAGCAATAGTGTGGAAGTGGCGGAATTGAGAATGCTAAGGTGGACTTGTGGTAAAACCATGTTAGACATGATTTTAAATGAAGTTTTAAGTGCGTAACTTGAAGTTGCAACTGTCATCAACAAGACGAGTGAATGACGGCTGACATGGTTTGACATCGCCACTTAGGAGAGTGGAAGCTTTGGTAATGGTATGAGGAGAAGGGGTAGATCAAAACTTAGGTGGGCGGGTAGAAGGAGCTTCTCTCTCCAAGAACATGACCCCTGATACGAACGTGTGGAGAACTAGAATCAGAATAGACAGTTAGAGGGTCTAGGTCGTTTCGTGTTACAAGGTAGTTTTTCGTTTAGGCTTTCTAGGTGATTTTTAGCAGCCTTGGTACATATCTGCCCACGTTTAGCGTTCTAGAAGATTTTAGTAGTGTCACTTGACATATTTACCCCCGCGTTTTAGGGATAGAGATTCATAGCTAGTTTTCCTTTACGATTTTTAGGCGATTTAGTAACCTCATGTGTATATATTTGCCTTTGCTTTGGTATAGAGCCCCATAACTATATTCATCTACAAACTTCGTCGCATCCTTAGGACATAGAATTATATCTTAGGTCCATTTTCACTAGCTTTTATGTGCTTTATATATTATATGCTTATATGTCTGTTATTCTACGGTTTTATGATAATATCTCTCTCTATCCATAATCCATGTATGTTGATATGTCTCTACCCTTGTAACTTCACAGTTAACACTGACACACACAGTCTCCCTACTTTCGGGTATCCCCTTGGGTATGGGTATGATTTGTCCACGCACTACTTGAAACAATGGAGTGCTGCCACATGTCTTTAGATTGGTTATTAATTGGTCTTGCTAAAAGCAGTGATGTGTCATAGGAGAAAATGATGCATTTGATTTCCATTTGAATATCATGGGCTTATGGAATAAGTTTTGTGGGTAGTTGTGTGTGGAACCGTAGCTGAGTTTCTATACAACGCATCACTAATGAAGTACTATATTGAACAAATTTTTGCTTAATTGAGTAAAAAAGTAGAAACTTACTTTTTGGGAGATTGTTTTGGACTTTTGGGAGAAAGGCACTGTCTGTCTGAGGTGGATGCGGTGTATTGTTGAAGGCAAAACTCTTTCACTTTGATGTGAAGTGGCTGTAGGATTTTTGTATATACGTATGATTATGAGTGCAATGAACTGAAAGTTTACATTGTTTGATCGAAGTTGTTAATGAGTGATATTGAATGAACAATTTACTTTGTATGTGTGTTTAAGCTGGTTCGAGATCAGTACTGTTAGTTAAGGTTGGTCATAATCTCATATGCATTATACGTGTGTGTGGGGTTTAAGGTAATATTTCGATCTTAAAGATGACAAATTTTGCTTTGATCTAAATTTGGTGCAGCATAGGGTGAGATTAGGGAAGTACAAGCGAGGTCCAGATTCAATAGCAAAGGAGGGGGAGAATATGCAGGCTATCTGGAGCCCTGATACTAAATTGGTTGCTATTCTTGTAAGTATGGGATATCTGACCAGCAATGGTTCACCTTTGTTCTGTAACTTTTGTAAACATCTTATATGGAGTTTTTAAAGCACATTAAGTGTAGAGTGATATAACTTTTATACCGTTTCCTTTGCTTGCAGACATCTTCTTTTCATCTTCACATTTTTAAAGTTCAATTCTCCGAGAAAAAAATAAACATAGGAGGAAAGCAACCATCCAATCTGTCTCTTGCCACTATTTCTTTGCTCATGAGCGAGGAGGTCCCCTTTTCAGGCAAGGACCTGGCAGTGTAAGGACCACCTCTAACTTCTTAAAGATGAATTTTTCTTTTTTACTTAACTGTTACGGTGATAAAAAGTTATACTCCTTTATTAACTTGAATTTTCACCTTAGCTTTATTGTCAACTATGTTTTTAAGTCTAAAAGTAGTCGCAAGTGTTTGTTTTTTTCAAAATCAGAGAAAAGGAGAGACTGAAAACGAAGTAGAGAAAATTCTGAATTTTGTGGGTTTGATTCCTTGTGACAGCGTATTATTCCTTTTGATTGCAGAGCAATCTAATTCTTTTTCTGCCTTCGTGACAGGAGCAATATCATTTGTGACAACAAAAACTTGTTGGTTGGACTTTCTAATGGAACTTTGTATAATATGTCTTGGAAGGGTGAGGTAATGCAAGCCGAGTAGTGGTAAACTCATGAATACGTTGTTTTATTTGTTCATTTTCTGCAGTAATTAGTAAAAAAGATTAAAATGTTCTTGTTAGTTATATCTTTCCTTTTTGATATTCTGTTGCACAGTTTTATGGAGCCTTAGACCTGGACTTCCATTTGCATAATGAAAATGGCCATACGGCCCATACGAAATTGTCCAATGGTATCGCTTCAGGAGGGACTCAAGGTGTTAAATCATCCACACATTCTTTGGCGAGAAAGTCGGCCATCACTTATTTGGAGTTTTCTTTGCCACTGAGGCTTTTATTTGTTCTATTCTCCGATGGACAATTGGTTGTATGTTCAGTAAGTAAAAGAGGTCTAAAGCAAGCCGATTCTATAAAACCTGAATATTGGTTGGGCTCTGATGATGCGGTCTGCGTTTCAGTTTCGCCAGACCAACAAATACTTGCTGTTGGCACCAGAAAAGGTGTCATAGAGTTGTATGAAATTAGTGAACCCGTATCACTTATTCGCTCTGTATCTTTACATGACTGGGGGTAAGTTATTCTTTTTATGACATTTAAGTTTCAGAAAATCAGTCATATTTCATGTTACTCACTACGATAAGAAGTTTGAGAATTTGAAAAAGAGATCTAATATTTGTGCTGTTTCTGGGAATCTACATACTGTGAAACATGTGTAGAATCCAATAGTGCAATGCGACGTTTATTGTTTTATCTGTCACCATGTATCAGCTGATTGTAACACAGTTTCTTTTTGCTATCATGTGTTCGACATTGTTCTTCACACTCTTGATAATGTGTTACCTTTCTTCATTTATGTAAATATGTTGGACTTCTGACGTGAATATATATATTTTTTGCAACGTGCCTATCATTATAACCTATCCTGAATGGCATTTATGGCGCTGACCATCTAAAAGCTAGTGAAACAGTCATTGTTTCTAACTAATACTCCTCCGTCCCAAATTAAATGTCCACCTTTCTTTTTTTGGATGTCCCAAAATAGATGTCTACCTTGTGTTTCAACCAATCAAAAGTGCTTTCAGTGGGTAGGGTTGATATTTGATTGGTGGATAATATAGTTAATGAGATTTCCTAAAACTTTGTGCAATATGAAAGTGGGCATTTATTTTGAGACGGAGGGAGTAACATATTAGATAGGTCATAAATTAGTCTGGTGACATCCTGAAACTCATCTATATAATGTGTAATAAATGACTTATTTTTCACACGTTTCTTTTTGTAGATATTCAATGGATGATACTGGTGCAGTTACTTGTATTGCATGGACACCAGATAGTTCTGCTTTTGCAGTTGGGTGGAAGTTAAGAGGACTTACAGTGTGGTCTATATCTGGCTGTCGTTTAATGTCTACAATCCGTCAGATCGGTTTAAATTCTGTGTCTTCTCCAGGGATTAAACAAAGCCAAGATGGCAATTACGAACCTTTAATGAGTGGCACATCATTTATGGAGTGGGATGAATATGGTTATAGACTATATGCTGTTGAAGCAGGTTCTTCAGAGAGAATACTTGCGTTTTCTTTTGGCAAATGCTGCCTCAATAGAGGGGTTTCAGGCAAAACTCATGTCCGCCAAGTTATCTACGGTGAAGATCGGTTACTCGTTGTACAGTCTGAGGATACAGATGAACTCAAATTAATGCATCTTAACCTTCCAGTTATGTGTAGTGCTAATATTGGAGTGGTTTTCTGATCCTTATTTATTTATTTTTTTTTTGTAAATAGCTTTGCTCATATAGTTTTCTTCATATGCAGGTTTCTTATATCTCCCAAAATTGGCCTGTTCTTCATGTGGCGGCTAGTGAGGATGGAATGTATCTAGCTGTTGCTGGTCTTCATGGGTTGATTTTATACGACATTCGATTAAATAGATGGAGATTTTTTGGTGATGTTACACAGGAACAAAAGATTCAATGCACAGGCTTGTTATGGATGGGGAAGATTGTTGTGGTTTGCAATTACGTTAAGTCATCCAACACGTGAGTACTTTTTGCACATTTAGACTCTTTGTATCTAGTGTTTAATTGGTAAAGAATAATTGTCTATCGTATACCCTTTTATGTGAACTAAGTGACAAACTCACGAGCTACTCTTTTAAGGTTCTGATAACACTAATATGAACACTTACGTTTTAAATCGCTTCATTTTTCTCATGCTATAAATTTATGCACCATCTTCATAATTATATGTTTAGTTAAGTTTCACCTTTTTCAGAGTGCATAGTAGTTTCTTGGGAATAAGTTTTTCTAGTGAGTAGCATGCTCTAGGTAAAAAATCTAAAATCATATTGATAATTTGCAGGTATGAATTGCTCTTCTACCCTAGATACCATCTTGATCAAAGTTCGCTTCTTTATCAAAAACCATTGCTCGCCCAACCCATGGTGATGGATGTCTATAATGACTATTTACTTGTAACCTACCATCCATTTGATGTGCATATATATCATGTGAAGGTATCTGGTGACTTGACACCTTCCAGTACTCCGGATATACAGGTAAAGAAATCCGCATACTATTTTATGTTTGTGATCATTAGATTTAATTTGGTACACAGTATGATGAGTGAGGGTTACTGTAGACTTAAAGTTTCATCCTGCATTTTTAAGTGATAAAATGACAAACAGCTTTCTACAGTACGAGAGCTATCCATCATGACTGCAAAGTGCCATCCTGCTGCAATGCGTTTTATACCTGATCAGCTTGAAAGTGACCCATCCAATAAAGATACTACATCATCTTCAGATTTATTAGATAAAGAACCCATAAGGTTTGTGTTTCTTGTATAAGCATGTATATGAAAATTGATTTGGATTTAAATAATTTAGTGTTACGTTTCTTGCAGATGTTTAATATTAAGGGCAAATGGAGAGCTATCGCTACTTGATTTAATTGACGGTCGGGAAAGGGAGCTCACAGATTCTATAGAGTTGTTTTGGGTTACGTGCGGCCGGTCAATGGATAAAACAAATTTGATTGAGGAAGTTTCATGGTTAGACTACGGTCATCGTGGAATGCAGGTAATAGTTTTATTCACTAGCAAAATCTTATGTTTTAGTTGAAGTTGTGAAGGTAGGCAGATCGCCGGGTTGGTCCGGTTGCGTTGAGCCGCAAACGTACTTTCCCCAATTTTTATAAATAATTAATGCGTTAATTATGATTATTAAACAATAATCTAAATCCTTAAAAAACGATTTAGGATGTTGTAAGATTAATAGACTTTTGGCTTCTAACCAATTGATCCTTTTCTCTATTATCTAAATTTATTGTTTTTTTCCATTTGAAATAAAAGACGATCCAAATCAACCCATTCATAAGTTAACAGGTTGGAATCGGCACCTCTAGTGTTTATTAGATTAACTTTAACGTATATATGACATAACTACTGTTTACAGGTTTGGTATCCATCTTCAGATGTCGACCCTTATAAGCAGGAAGAATTCTTGCAGGTAAGCAGATTCAATGCATATGTTCTCATCTTATATGATTGTAGAAAATGATATTTTAAGGGAAATGTTTTATGGGTTTGACACATTTTTGACTTGTGAGCCCAGTAACGGTTTTCTATTTCTTTTTGACATGATGCAATTGTAACTTCTAGTGAAGAGTCAATGTTGACCACACTCAAGTTTGTGGGGTCAGCAGCATTGTCTTATTTGATGCTGAGATTTAAAAAGTAAATGACTATTGAATGAAAATTGTATAGCGTTCAACATATATGAAGAGTGATGATAAACTTTTTATTGGGTGGACATGGCACAGATCACTTATTGTAAAACTTACATAAGTTATGTTGCACACTGAAACTAATATGCGGGCAACTACTAAACTACACATTAAATTTTGGTTCGGAATAATAAACCCACATAACAAGTGATGTTATAGTTGATAAAATTTCCAAAATATTCCAAGATTTATATTTATATTTATATTGTATACTAAAGATTAAAGAAGAGAGGAAATGATATTCTACGAAAGATAAAATGAGAGGAAATTATCATCTGTAATTCTGTTTTCTTTTTTTTGCTGCCTTTGGTTTTTGATTTCTTTGTTTGTCAACTTCATGAAATTGAGTTGGAATTGTAACTTAACCCTATCTATCTATATATATACTTGTAGTTGGATCCTGAGCTTGAGTTTGATCGTGAGGTTTATCCTCTTGGTCTACTTCCTAATGCTGGAATTGTAGTTGGCATCACCCAGAGACTATCATTTTCAGCATGCACAGAGTTTCCATGTTTTGAGCCATCCCCTCAAGCTCAAACGATACTACATTGCCTGCTTCGGCACCTTCTTCAGGTATGTTGCATTGTAACGCTAATTTCCCCTCACCGTTAATTACTCTACAAGGGTGATATTGGATTGAACGAACTATCCATTAAGTTCCTTTCTTTTTTTGTACTGATTTATTCCCTAAACCTTTTATGTTTTTTAACGTATATAAATGGGATAGATTTTTTATCAAAGACAATTAAGTTTATAGACTTGATCAACAGATTGGGGAAAAAATCCTCTCATTTTATACTGGTTCAACAAGACATAAAGTTATTGATCCAACCACTAGAATAAAGGGTTAACGTTAACTTCATTGATAAAATGGTGAAAGCTGACTAGATTGATAAAGTAAAGTAAAGTAACTCCCAATACCGTCTTCCACGGGTTATGGGTCCCAATACCGTCTTCCACGGTGTATGGGGGAGGTTGAGACGTAGACAGTCTTACCCCTACCTAAGGTAGAGAGGCTGCTTCCGGTTCTACCAAAGGTAGAAAAGGACCTCCGGCCTTGCAAGGGGTGAGGATCGAACCCTTGACCTCTGTCTCTAGAGGCAAGGGTGTTAAACTAGCTTAGAAGTTTGAAATCTTCTTTCTGTTTTCTTTGTATCGTAAATAGAGAGATAAGAGTGAAGAAGCTTTACAACTGGCGAGATTATCAGAGGAGAAGCCTCATTTTTCTCACTGCTTAGAGTGGCTTCTTTTTACTGTTTTTGAAGCTGAAATTTCCAGGTAATTTAGCTTTGAACTGACATGCTTCTATTTTTCTGATGTACTTACAGTACTAAAATTTTCAATTGGAAGAATGTTAGAACTCCTATATTCCGTTATACAAATCATATATTACAGTAGTGTTATTTATCCATGTAGACTAGTAGATTTTTCAATAACTTTGCACACATGTTTCCCATTTTATGCTGATTTTCTCACTTAGAATATCGCAGTTGATAGTTTTTTTAACAGAAACTTCCTTTGTCAGGCAAAATGCAACCAGAGATGAGCCGTCTCTTTTGGAGAAAACCTGTGATTTAATCAAGAAATTTCCGGAGTACTTTGACGTTGTGGTTAGTGTGGCAAGAAAGACTGATGGTCGTCATTGGGCAGATTTATTTTCTGCCGCTGGAAGAACTACAGAGTAAGTTTTTTCTGATTACATAAATAAGCTTAACTACTGGAATTATGGAAGTGAGCCGATGCATTTTTTCATCACCTGTCTATAAATCTTCATGGATATTTCATTTGTATCGCTGATGTGTTTGTTGGTTGATAGTCTATATTAGATTAAGTTGATAATGGTGGAATATTGAGATTTGAGAAATGGGCATTTGAATTCTTTTCCTTCCTCCAGATTGTTTGAAGAATGCTTCCAGAGGAGATGGTATCAGACTGCTGCTTGCTATATACTTGTAAGTGATGTGAATCTCTATTGAATTCTAATGTTTGCTTAAGAAAGCTTGTCTTAGTGCTTGCTTAAGATGTCTATGCAGGTTATTTTATATTGTTAAATTTGATTCTGACTTCAACAATTGTATTTTTGCGTATTGAAGTTTATGATTTTTCCTTATCTTGCTCTACTTCCTAAATTTTTTAGGTGATAGCAAAACTCGAGGGAGTACCTGTGAGTCAATACTGTGCTCTACGCTTGTTACAGGTAAATCATGTGATGATAAATTCTATCCCTCTATTTCTCTCTTGTGATCTGATCTGAACTGTGGGCTTGTTCAGGCGACACTGGATGAATCTTTATACGAACTTGCTGGTGAACTGGTATGTGCTCGAGAAATAAAGTTATCCATTGATTTGCATTTAAGTTTCACTTTAAGGTGTTAAATGGGAAAGCCAGAAAAACCTGTTTAAAATAGGGAATAGGTCATATGGGTCGAAAGTAACCTGGAACGATTTTAAATGCTTAAAACTTCTTTCATCACTTTATTAGAATAATTAGATTAGTATTTCTATAAATCTCCATTTCCTAATCATATTTAACACATTTGTTTTTTGATAAAATCCACGAATAATTTATTTCTGGCGTGACCCAAATGCTGCAAGAGTATTGATTGGTCTTCTGTTTTTTACCCAGGTGAGATTTCTATTAAGATCTGGAAGGGAATATGAACCTGCAACAACAGATTCGGATAAACTATCTCCCAGATTTCTAGGCTACTTTCTTTTCCCTTCTAGTTATAAGAAACAGTCTACAGAACCCAAAAGGTAACCATTCACTACTATGTTTGTGATTCCTTGTGCCAATGTTTTTGTCAAGGATCTTACCCTGTTTGTTTTTTTAACCAAACAGCCCTTCATTCAAAGAGCAGAATGCACATGTTGCTTCTGTCAAGAATATTTTAGAAAGTCATGCTAGCTACTTGATGTCTGGGAAAGAACTCTCTAAGCTTGTTGCATTTGTGAAAGGCACTCAGTTTGATCTAGTGGTAAGACAAGCTTTTTATCGCACAATGCTCTTAAAAGGAAGTTTTGATATAGTATATTCTTATATGTTATTCAACTACAATTTCTGTTTGCAGGAATATCTACAACGCGAAAAATATGGAAGTGCACGATTGGAGAATTTTGCTTCTGGACTAGAATTAATAAGCCAGAAGGTATTCTTTGACATTATCGTATTATATCTATTACAGTTGACCTCTGCTGTTAGATTAAAGGGGTGTTTCTGTGTGCATTTCCAAATAGCTGATTGCTACTTGAAAATTTTAATAAAATAGTTCTATAATTAGTTAAATAAGCTAGTGAAACTTATGTAATTTAACATTTTACTTCAACAATCACTCATCCTTTTCTGGTTTTTCAAATCTGATTATAATTTCTGTAAATAATCAAGAATTTAATGAAAATCAAAATTTTCAATCACTCAAAATTGAATGTTGTGGAAATTCACTTTAACATGTACATTTCACCTATATCGTCCTTCGTATGTTATAGGTCATTAGGACTATATTTACTATGGTGTTTTCCACATCAAGTTTTAAGTTACTATCTTAAGTATAGTTAAGGGTGATGGCTTCTGAATTAAAATTTAAACGCTAGTTTAAACTCTGTCAAATTTGCCACACTAACTTTTCACTTGTTAGACTAGACTTACTGTGTAAAGTTTCTTTATGATTTCCTGTAATTTCTATTCAGAAAACTAACCTTATATTTTCATTTCAGCTTCAAATGGGAACTTTACAAAGCCGGCTGGATGCAGAATTCCTCTTATCTCATATGTGCTCAGTCAAGTTTAAAGAGTGGATCGTAGTTTTGGCAACCCTTTTAAGGCGATCAGAGGTACACACCTTGGGAAAAAACTGTAGCTTTGTGATTTTAATGTTTCATCTGAAATGTCTTTTTTATAATACCAAGTACCCTGATTACAAATCATGGATTCACTGCTGATTGCGACATTTTCGTTTTAAAATAGATATATTTACGATAAACTATTTTCATTCCATTGCTGACAAATTGAAAACTATTAAGTTGGGTTTGCAAAAGCACCTTGTTTTGTTGATCGTTGAATGTTATGTTAGACACTTGCAAATTAGTTACTGAATCATAGTGTATTGGGGCTTGATTTCCTCTAAACTAATAAGATTCGTACAAAATAAGAATGTTTTCATTTTTACCCAATTTTGGTACAGGTTCTCATTGATTTATTTCGTCATGATATGCGGCTGTGGAAAGCATATAGTGCAACGTTGGAGGTATGTCTCATAACTTCTTTCCATATATATTTAATTACTTAAACGCTTCACTAATATCATGTATATGGACCAGTCACATCCATCATTTTCTGAATACCATGATTTGCTCGGAGCCTTGGGAGAGAAACTTTCATCCAATGAAATTACAGAAGAGGCCTGATAGTCACACACAAATTTTGAACCCCTGAAAAGCTCAAAGATATCTTCAGCCTAAAAGGAGAGATTTTATCTGAGGAGAGGGATGAATTATTCGTCCAAGAGCTAGTCCATGAGGAAATCAAGTAGTTTCTGTATTGGTTGTGCTATATGGTCATATCTCAACAAGCCAGAAAGCGTCTTGTTCGTGTTAAAAGGACAGGTCTTGCTTTTTTACTGTCCTTTTAGCTTGATCCATGTTTTTGACAAGTTGTATCATTTTGTATTTATTTATAGTTTTCTTGGTTTTCCCGACTTTGAGAAAGAGCTAGCGTGGGTTCTGAAGACCAGAAGTTGAACGAATTACTATATGTTGTTCCTGAATAATTATAATATTAATGTATATAAGACATTGTGTTCAAACTATGCGACTCTTCTCTCGCACAGCCACACACGTGCACGGCCTAAGGAACACAAATTCGTTTTCTGATACAGTAACCGTCAAATCCATCAGAATCACATACTGCGTTTTCCAATACAGTAACTGTCAAATCCATCAGAATTAGTGAATTACGCTACGACAGTTCGCACACATGTTTGGATAAAGTTGCAACGGACTTTGATCATGACATGTGGAGGCAACAAATAGTTTTTATGGTGTTCAAATATGGATTGATTACTTAAGCACTAGAAAATGATACATCTTCATAGTATGAAATTTAAAAGAAAAAAAAGTATTTGGACACAAATGACCTGTTTGTCTAATCACTTGTTGCCATATGAGCTTCTAACACTAAAAAGATGCCCAGTAACAACAATTGTGTGGTCACCCCCATTGAGATTCTTTATGGCAAGTAAAAGGCACATAGTGCTGTATGATTTGCGCACTCAGTGCGGGGGACTGACCAAACTTGAAACGAATGGACTATGTTTGCGCTATTTTACCTCTCCGTTTTGAACTTTATAATAGAAACTAGACTTCAATTTGGTTACTGATTCTACCAATTTTAATATTTGTCCTTGGTTTGACCAATTTAAGTTTCAAAATTTGATGTAAATCGGATTTTTATAACTAAAACAAGGCCATCAAAATCAAATTCGTTATAAATCAAAACTGTATGGGAACTTTGTTAAAAGTTTTTTTTCTTTATCTATAGACATCATGCTTTTATCAAATAAAATATCAAAACACACATAACCTCAGACAAAAATAAAATTAAAAAGCACACTTTTCTATATATTCAGCCAAAAAATATAAGAATGTAATTTGTTACTAATGGAAGTGCCTTTTCTATCAACATATTCTTTCTCTCTCCCATGTTCTTGGTTGGAGATTTAAAGTTTTTTCTTCTTCTAGTATGGAGAATAAATAAACTTTTTCTCTTGACATTTTTATCTTTGTAGAAATCGAATGATGGCAAAATGGATGGTGGGGGTCCTTGTTTAATAATTTCATACGTTTGTAACTTAACACTTGCCGATAGGTATGTGTCGACGGAGGCGGACCTGCCTTTTAGTAAGGCGGTGACCAGGAACCACTTTAGAAACAAAAAACCTTTAGAATTGATGTATTGTTTTTCGAAGGACCTACCTTAGATTTAGGTTAAGAACCACTTTGTGTGAGAACCTAAGGTGAAAGCGTGAAGTTTGTGAAGTTGTTCGCTGAAAATTTCGGTGTGCCATAGCTGGTGGATGTGTGGTTTGTGAGGTTGGTATGTAGCAAAAAACCATTGTTTTAAAACCCAGGTCATCAAGAACCGGCAGAGGTGGACCCACCCTTTAGTAAGGTGGTGCCCAGGAACCACCTTAGAAACAAAAATCCTAAAATCGATGTACTGTGTTTTTGGAGGACTTACCTTATATTAAGGTTAGGAACCACCTTGTGTGAGAACCTAAGGTGAAAACGTGAAGTTTGTGAAATTGTTCGCTGAAAATTCCGATGTGCCATGGCTGGTGATGTGTGGTTTGTAAGGTTGGTTTCTAGAAGATAACCATCTTGAGAGAAAAGAAAATATAAAATCAATGTTTAAAATCAAGATCGACCCGACCGGTTAGGAGATCAGGTTTTTGCTTATTTGAGAACATGATTGAGCAGTTTTTCTTTAATTTGGGTCGACGCGCTTTAATAAGCCCAACCGAATCACGACTTTTATTATTATTATTATTATTATTATTATTATTATTATTATTATTATTTATTTATTTATTTATTTATTTATTTATTTTTAAACAACAGTAACCTTTTTTTCCTCTAAAACTAACAAAACCTTTTGGTCATTTCTCTTTCGCTAAACTCAAAATTTGTGTCAGGTTAAGTTTTATATTTGTATGAACAAACATATTATCTCTTCTACACCATAAAGCATTTGGGACATTCTCAAAATGAAAGTCTTAAAATTTTAAGTTTACACACTTACTTATTATATATTTGTGTCATAAACACTTACAATTAATGTAACTAATAAAAAATCTCCAACATAAAAAATACAACTCATAAAACAAATAATTCAAATGATGAAAGGTACTAGCTAATGTGCTCATCATTTATTTGACATGATACAAACGAACCATATGTTTTCTTATTTTACAATCACTTATTTTAACCAAAGCGTAACGACATTTAACTACTATTTTAAGCGTAATGGTCATATCTTTTATACTTTACTCTTTATCGTCTTTTGTGTCATCTTCTCATCTTATTATTTATTTATTTATTTTTAATCAAATTATCATAAGAAACAATGGTTGAGTACATATTAACTCCATAATACTATCCGCATTCGTAACGGAAAACATATAATCAGAAAATATTAGTTGCCAGAAATTTTTATTACAGGGTATTCGCCGCTACGATGCGCGAGTACACAGCTAGCATATTTGTATGGACAATATTATTATGATTTGAAAATTTTATAGTTAATTAAAAGTTAGAGTGGTGGTGACTGATGTAGTTAAGTTTAGACGAAACAACAAAATTAGAGTGTTATAAACTAATGTTGATATTATATTTGTTTGGTTTAAAATGTTTATTAATAAAGATAGTATTTTAACAACTTTACAGAGTCATTTCATTTTTATAAACTAGAACAATAAACCTGTTGTAAACTAGAACTATACATTAATTATTTTTGCATTCTTTTAGTATTATAAATATGAAAATTAAAAAATAAAACCGAGTAGAGTCATTTTATTTTTATCGGTTTAATTGAATGTAAGATCGAAATTGGACAAATACCTATAAACCATGTTATGAAAAGTATACATATATATAAAATCAGTTTGAACCGGTGGTTGAACCAAGGAACCGATGAACTAAAGCCTGACAGGATCAATTAAAAAATCAGGTTTTAGAACATTGTATATTTACTTTTTGCAGCTTCTAGCTCCACATGTTTATTTATTTGCTTTTTCAACTATCAACACAATACCAAATATTTTCTTTTGAAATGAATTTTCATAGCAAATTTAGCTATTGTACATGCGTTTTGAAGTAAGAAAGCAAAACAATAATAAAGGAAAGTACACTAGTCAACATAATAAAGGAAGTACGTAAATTTAGCTACTGGCTATGTGTTTTCAAAGCTTATTGACAATTTTTACATTTCCTAAATTATTTTGAAAGCAGTCGATTCTATCTTTTGAGAAACCAGTCATAGTTATTTTAGTCATTATCTTAAGAGATGTACCTTTTAAGCATACATAGTATTCTTTTAGACTAGGCTATGTTTGACACATAAGATTGTTGAGAGATTGTACTTATTTTTTCAAAAAATAAGCTACTTAAAAAATAATATTTGTTTGCCAGACATAACTTATAAGAGATTCTAAAAAAAATAATCTTCCATAATCTCTTAAAACCAAAGGTTACTTCATGTAGCTTATAAAAATAATCTCTTTTTATAATCTCGAGCACCGGCACCAGTTCTATCAACAATTACTTTCGCCAAACATATGTATTACAGTAGCAACAATAAATTCAAAGTATGCGCAAGTTATCAAATCTCCAAGATTTACATGTATGAATTTTGAAGATTTATATATACACATATGTGATGATTCGATATCGTTGTGTTAAATTGGGTCCAAACCGACCCGATCCAGTTGATTTGTTCACCTTTTGATTTTCTCATTCGACTAAGTTAAGGAACCACTTTGAATTTCCGGTTGTGTGTTGAGAACGATATATTGTGCATGTATGTATGGTTTATGATTAATTCCATCAAAATGGAATGTATATTCTTTTCTTATGAATTATGTTCTGTAATATACAAGCAGATTATTGCACTTAAATCCATCAAACTGCCACGAAAAAGAACTGTTTATTTATGTATTACAAGTTTACAAACAAAAGGATGATTTACATACACCCTTCTCTCCGATTGTATACACATATACACACAAACACAGATTTCTAGCTTTGAGACCCTATCATAAGTGCAATCGAACCCTTTACCTTTGAAATGTTAAAAACGACTGTGGTTGTCAACGACACGAAAAGAGGAAATCCATTACACACCATTTTTGGTAAGTTGATAAACCAAATCACCAGCTAAAACTTATGGACTCAAAATGCAAGTTTGAAGCCAGTCCAGATGAACAGATGTTTGCAACCTCATGCCTCATCTTCTTTGGCCCACAAACAAGAACTCCAACACTTGATTCTTTTTGCTCAAACAACATTCCTACAAGAAGAAAAAGAAATCAAATATATCAGTTTTCTCGTATTGGTTTATCATTTAAAATATGTATTATAGTACTACAATGATAACAAGATATGAGATCACTATGTCATTTAAAGAAAGTTGGAGATGTGCTTACTCTTAAGATCTGGTCTTTCACCATAATGCACTTTTGTGGATTGAAATAGTGATTGTTGGGGAACACTTTCGAGCTCTCTATCTGCATTATAAAGCCACGAATTAGGTGAGTTAACCGGTGTCGCACCCTCCATGTTTTGAATTTGCTTTGAATCCATTGCATTCTTCTTTTTATTCCACCAAAAACCGATAGTACATGTTGTCATTATAGAGATGCAAATGAGCAACATATTCAGGATGGCTCTTGAAGCATATGAATACACTTTGTTTGTATTTTTATCAACAGGGTATATGTAGAACCGCGTTAAAAGTCCCATAGACAAAAGGAAAACCATGAAAGAACATGATATAATTGCACCAAGCCATAACCAACCATTCTGTCCTAAAATAGGGGTTATGGGAGCGTCAGAGGGGTTTGGTTTGAGCCAAATGGTCCTTATTGATTTTTTATCATTGGCCACAGGTTGGTTCTCTCTTGTCACATACGCCTCGATTTGTAGATCAAGTTTTGTAAATTCTATTGGTGCACCAGATGATGGAAAAAGCAATTCAAGCATGGTGAGATCAGAAGAGTCTTTAAATGCACTTATCAAAAGAACTTTAGGAGCTTTGCATTTTAGGGTCTCTGTAGTAAAAACAAGTTCCCTAAATATCGAAATAAATGGTGTGATCCCACTTCCTCCGCTCACCATCACCAGCACATCGTGCCTGAAACCATAACAAGATTTAGTATACACAATTTACACAAATAAACCTAACCTGGCAATTATCATTCTCACGAACATCTTACCTTAAAAAGTTGGTTGAGATAGGTCCATAAGGTCCTTCAACGCAAACATCGAGTTGGTCAACAGGATTCGGGGATGATAGTATTTGGTAGAGCTTCTTAGACCAACTTCCTTCACCTTTGATCATAACACTTAGCCTTTCAGGCTCCAAATTACTACTTGAACTAATTGTGAATGGATGCCATTGAGCCTTTGAAATGCTTGGGACATTAACGAATATGATGCTTGTTGGTGTAAAACTTAAACCTATAATAGAAAATCATGATAAACATTATCACTTAATAATACTTGATAAAGTTTTTATGTTAAATATTTATGTGCTCAATTGTACCTTGGCTTTTGGAGAAGTTGAGCTCGAGAGTTTCACAAGGAAGAACACGAGAAGAAATCAAACGAACATTTCCCTTTGATTGTAAGAATCTTAAAAATCGGTCAATCATGAAGAGGTAGAATCCAGGAAGCATTATGGAGGCGTAAGATATGCCAACATGGAACACGAAGAACACCATGAAGAGGATGTAAAAGTGGTGAGCATAGAAGAAAACCTCAAACATCTTTCGCCTAATTCTAGGAAACGTTGTCGCCCACATAATTAATCCTGCTACCAAAGCCAACTCTCCGGCTACATTTGATACGTCGGTTTTTGCCCATTTCAACATCTAAAGTCACCATCAAACATAATTCGATTAAGTATATGATAGTTTCATGATACACTTGACATTGTAACCCTTTACAGCCTCATTTTATCTTACTGCAGACTGTAACTAATGTGTCTGGATGTCAAAGTTGTCATTATGCCATGATATGAATAAATGGCCACCATAAAGGGATTTTGTTTGTGGGAGATATTTGACCGATTGGTCCATAATTTTGGACCATCATAAAAGTTGACTTTTTTAAGTGGAAAATATTCTACCCATCAAGCACTTTATCTTATCATTGTCCAAGTATATCGTCCAAATATATCGGGTGAGCTAAGGTAATTTAGGGGTTTACGTTTTGATATTTTGTAAGCCTACATATTTGGATCTTAGAAAATATATAAAATGAGATATAAAGAGATAGAAAAATATATACCTCTGATGTTTGGTTAGTTGCGATCCAGTAAATAATGTAACAAACGCCATGTGCAGAGAAGAGGGTCATGATGATATGCCCGAGCCATATGTGATACTTGATGCTAGCCTCGGACGTGAGCCCAAATAACGACAAAATAGAAGAGCCTCGAGTGACTGGGAAAAACAGAAATGCTAGACACAAATTACCAATTAGCCCAAACCGTAGAGCCACTGAATCCAACTTTGATTCCCACCTGTGTAACAAAACAATCTCAAATCAATAAAGTGAAATAAAATGTGATATGATGTAGTCAAATAATAAAGAGCTAAAGAGAGAAACCCATTCACGTACACTTCCTCTCCCTTTTTTGCTGCTGATTTAGGGGTAATTTTTGCGAAACTAACTTGTAGATATGTCACAAAAGACCAGACAAGAAGAGCGATGAACATTAAAAGGAAAGCAAGCTCGATTTTTGAGACGATCCCTAGACCTTTGATGATCATTGGCCTTTTCCATATACTCAGCTTATCATTGGTAGCTTCTTTTTTCCTAAAATTTGAAAACAATAAAGCTTAGTATTTTGGAATAATGAAATTGAACATAAATATTCAACTGAAATGACTATTGTACCCTTCGTCGCGGTTTTGGTTTGATTGATTCTTTAAATGGATATATACAGTTGCCAAAACGGCGACAAACAAAACCGGGAATGTGTATAGCAACATCGTTGTACCTAAACAAAATATACATTCAATGGAAAATAATTAAGAACAAGATTTAAAAAAAAAAAAAAAAAAAAAAGAAAAAGAAAAAAAAAAGATGCAAGATCTATGTTGTTGTTGTTGTTTTTTTTTTTTTTTTTTTTTTTTTTTTTTTTTTTTTATTTTATAATTTCATGATAACTAAACAAGCTACGAGTAGTTAGTAAAATGAAACTCGATATGAATATCTATTAGACTATTATGTAGAACAATGTATCTTACTTGAAGTACATAAAGTACTGTGTTATTTTTCAAATAACTTGAAGTCATGCAGGGAATGTTTAGATGTATTATCATTGTTCTTAGGTTAAAATCCATTATGTATATAAGATGATATACGTAATGATTTTAATCTAAGAACAAGCAAACAATACTACGTGAACACAAGTGAAATCGTTTAATTCAAAAATCAAACTTGTTTCAGTTAAGCTAGCGCGCACAATTACAAACGAGCTATGTTAATTTACAAATCGAATGAAAAAAGTGGTATATATAGTAGTTGCACAGCTAGGTAGAAACAGACCTTGAGCTCCAAAGTAAGTAGAAGTGGTGTCGGCTCGAACCTTAACTAGCCACTCTGTCTTATAAACATTAGTTGGTGTGATCACCCATAGGAAAAGGTACCCTATAAACACCAATAGTGCAACCCCTTTGATCATCTTAATCATCTTCTTACTCTTTCTATCTTTCCAGATATTCTCTCTCTAGTTGGTTTGCTTAAGGAATAAAGATGGAGCTTGCTATTTATAGAAGTGAGGTATAGTTAGAAACTGAGGTTGAGTGTGAGAAAGGGCAAATTTGGAAGTCCATCATTTTTTAATATTTGACATAAGTGGGTGAATAAAGTATGTATAGTATGTGTACTCTATATAAATAAGTGTGTAGTAG
This sequence comes from Artemisia argyi, assembly GCA_030686995.1. Classification (NCBI taxonomy): domain Eukaryota; kingdom Viridiplantae; phylum Streptophyta; class Magnoliopsida; order Asterales; family Asteraceae; genus Artemisia; species Artemisia argyi. The sequence goes on from CM060677.1 coordinate 186,881,919, forward strand.
TGACTGAATAATTTATTATACTCCGTAACTGTTTCTTTTTCTGCTAGTTGTGAAAAAGAATGGCAAACATACTCTGTATTTTGGTTACAAGAATAATATAATCTTAGACAAATTGTGAAACATACAATTATAGACTAACACATTTTACTGCACAATGTATGTTTTTTTCCCCCTAGTTTTGTAATCTTGGAGGAGATATTGTTGTTTGTAACTATAGTCAACTACATTGAATCATCAATACAGATAGCGTATATCTTTATGCAAAGATGTACTGGTATTCCTTTATACGAAACTTCAAGGTTGCAAAAAATGGCGAACCGGTAGTCGGTCGGTCGACCGACTAATCGGTGATTAGTTGGATTGTAATCGATTTAAGCGAGATTAATCGGTGATTAGTTGGATTGGCATTTTTTGCAAGTTTTAAGTATTTTTGGCAAATTTTGGGTATTCTCGGCAAAATTTTCCTTAAAAAATACGAATATATATAAACAACGACTATTACAACGAGTTTGAGTATTTTCCGTCAAGATTTGTAGGTTTGGCAAGTTTAACCACCATTAACCACTATTAACAACGGTTGACTAGAAAGGAAAAGGTGACTTACGGATCATGGATAATAAATAAAATAAAAAATTTGGTGGCTGATTAGCGTCTAGCTAGACGACCATATTTAATCAGGCCTTTTTTGCAACATTGATTATGAACACATACCGGCCTTCGGGGTTATGCCAAATATTTCAACATGGAAATCTCCTAAGAGATATGAATTCTTGCAAGCTAAGATACATCATAAGAACAGACGCCGATGACTAACAAAATCTTGAATTTGTTTCACATGTGAATATGTGATGGTTTGTTGTGTGACACCCCTTAATTAACAGCCTTAATTAACAAACGTATAATTTCTGTTACTATGCTTATTAGTATGAAGATTATAACGTTGGATCTGACATGTACTCTAGAAAATTTTTCAATATTGACACACAACTTGTAGGATTGTTCACGAGAGCTTAGATGAGAGCGTTCATGAAATTAAAGCTTTTCAAAAAAATAAGTTACTACAGGTAATTCATAAGCCGGTTCAAGGAGCTTTAAAAAATAAGCTTTAGATACAGTTTCTGACTATAACAAGTTTGAAGTTGTCAAACGATTTTTGCCAAATATAACCCTAAAATACGGTAACATACATAAAAGTTAAATTCTTTTTAGAGGAAAATTCAAATGCATACTCTTATTTTGGTGCATACCAATGGACAAATCTCCACCATCCATCTAGTTTGATTTAATGATGGGGATTAACCTAAGATTTAAATAGAGAAACATAAGTCCATGTTTTTTTTTTTTTTTTTTTTTTTTTTTTTTTTTTTTTTTCGTTCTAATTCACGTTTTTTTCCTAATAAACGTTTTTTTTTCGCTTTCATACATTTTCGTCTGTTTTTATACGTTTTTCTTTGTTTTCGTACGTTTTCGCCCGTTTTCTTACGTTTTCGTCCGTTTTCATACGTTATTGTCCGTTTTCATACGTTTTCGTCCGCTTTCTTACATTTTCTCCCGTCAACGTCTGTTTTCATACGTTTTCATATGTTTTCTTACATTTTTGTTCGTTTTCATGCGTTTTCGTTAGTTTTCATACGTTTTCGTTCGTTTTAATACATTTTCATCCATTTTCTTTCGTTTTCGTCCATTTTTCATACGTCTTCGTCCGTTTTCAGACGTGTTTTTACGCTTTCATACGTTTTTGTTCGTTTTCATACAGATTAGTCCGTTTTCTTACGTTTTCGTTCGTTTTCATACGTTTTCGTTCGTTTTCATCCGTTTTCTTTCGTTTTCGTTCATTTTTCAAACGTTTTTGTCCTTTTCATACATGTTTTTACTCTTTCATACGCTCTCTTCCGTTTTCGTTCGTTTCTTACGTTTTTGTCCGTTTTTTCATTCGTTTTCATTCATTTTTAAATGTTTTTGACAATTTTCAGACGTTTATATGTTTCTAAATATCACAAGTGATATTTTGAATATCACAAACTATATTTCGAATATCACAAGTGATATTCTGTGATATTCTAAATATCACAAGTTATATTATGAATATCACAAAAGTGATATTCAGAATATCACAAGTGATATTTTGAATATCACAAGTGATATTCTGAATATCACAAGTGATTTTCTGAGATATGGAGAATATCACAACTGATACTATGAGTACCACAAATGATATTCTGGATATTATAAGTAATATTATGTGATATACAAAGTATCACAAGTGATATTCTGAATATCATAAGTAATTTTTTGAATTTGACAAGTGATTTTCAACAAATGTTTTGTAACATTAAAATCACAAGTGATATTCAAAAAATCACAAGTGATAGATATTCAGAAAATCACAAGTGATATTTAGAATATCACCATTGATATTTATAAAAACACAAGTGATATTCTGAATATCATTTGTGATATTTTGAAACATATAAAAACGGATGAAAACGTAAAAAAAAATGGACTAATACGTATGAAAATGGACGAAGTATGAAAACAGACGAAAACATAAGAAAATCACAAGTGCTATTCATAATATCACAAGTGATATTCCGAAAATCACAAGTGATATTCTAGAACCACTGAATATCACTATTCTGAAACGTAAGAAAATGGACGACAATGTAAGAAAACGGACGAATACCTATAAAAACAGATAAAAACGTATAAAAGCGTAAAAAGACGTATGAAAACGGACAAAAACGTATTAAAAATGGACGAAAACGAAAGATTACGAATGAAAACGGACGAAAACGTTTCTGAATATCACAATTGATATTCAGAATTTCACTTGTGTTTTTCTGAATATCAATGGTGATATTCTAAATATCAATTGTGATTTTCTGAATATCTATCATTTGTTGTTTTTTGAATATCACATGTGATTTTCATGTTACAAAACATTTGTTGAATATCACTTGTGCAATTCAGGAAATCAATTATGATATTCAGAATATCACTTTTGATACTCTGAATATCACAAAATATTACTTATTATATCCAGAATATCATTGTGGTACTCATAGTATCACTTGTGATATTCTGCATATCACAGAAAATTGCTTGTGATATTCAGAATATCACTTGTGATATTCAGAATATCACTTGTGATATTCTCAATATCACAGAATATCAATTGTGATATTCTGAATATCACAGAATATCACATGTGATATTCAGAATATAATTTGTGATATTCAGAATATCACAGAATATCACTTGTGATATTCTCAATATCACAGAATATCAATTGTGATATTCTGAATATCACAGAATATCACTTGTGATATTCAGAATATAATTTGTGATATTCAGAATATAATTTGTGATATTCAGAACATCACTTGTGATATTTAGAAACATATGAAAACGTATGAAAATTGCCAAAAACATTTAAAGACGAACGAAAACGAATGAAAAAATGAACGAAAGCGTAAGAAAACGAACGAAAATATATGAGAATGGAAGAAAACGTATGAAAGTGTAAAAACATGTATGAAAAGGACAAAAACGTTTGAAAAATGGACGAAAACGAAAGAAATTGGACGAAAACAAAAAAAAATGGAAGAAAACGGACGAAAACGTATGAAAACGAACGAAAACATAAGAAAATGGGCGAATATGTATGAAAACGGTCAAAAACGTATGAAAGCGTAAAAACACGTTTGAAAACGGACGAAGATGTATTAGAAATGGACGAAAACGAAAGAAAATGGTCAAAAATGTATTAAAACGAACGGAAATGTATGAAAATGGACGAAAACGTATGAAAACGAACGAAAATGTAAGAAAACATATGAAAACAGACGTTAACGGGCGAACATGTAAGAAAGCGGATGAAAACATATGAAAACGGACAAAAACGTATGAAAACGGCCGAAAACGTAAGAAAACGGGCGAAAATATATGAAAACGGGCGAGAACAGACAAAAACGTATGAAAACGAACGAAAACGTATTAAAACAGACGAAAATGTATGAAAGCGAAAAAAACATTTATTAGGAAAAAAAAACATGAATTATAACAAAAAAAGAAAAAAGAAATGAAAAAACAAAAAAAGAAGCGTGTAAAAAAAAGACACCAACAAAAAAGAAAAAAAAAACAAAAAAAAGAAAAAAGAAAGAAACAAAAACTATAAAAGCGTGAAAAAAAAGAGGGAGAAAAAAAGAAAGTAAAAAAAGCAAAGAAAGAAAGGAAAAAAATGAATAATAAAAAAGACAAAAAGACAAAGAAAAAAAAAACATGGACTTATGTTTGCCTTTAATCTTAGGTTAATCCTCACCGTTAGATCAAACTAGATGGATGGTGTGGATTTGTCCATTGATATGCACCAAAATTAGAGTATGCAAAATAAAGTGCCTCGTCTTTTTAACCCATTTAAGAACTAGCTGTTTAGTTTATATATTGCAATTTGCAAAAAATGACATAAACAAGAAAATGTTGACAATATCTTATTGAAACGTACGTACGTATGGCCGCCAACATATATAACACTTGTGCTATGGTTAGTTGTACTGTATAGTTTTTTTTAGCACAAAGTATAGCAATTTTGATAGAAAGCATGATTCATGTGAGAAAAAGAACCGAGGAGAATTTAATCTCAATTTTTATTAGTATTAGGTATGTATTATGTCATGTGTGAGTAAAGGGAATTGTTGTGTTGCATGGATCATGCAAACAGTTTTATGTCAACTTTCTTGATTACTTTACTCACAAGCCAAACACTTGTGTTTTCCGCACTCTATTTGTGCATCATATATTAAAGTGAGTGTGTGCAAATATAATCAAAATTTTTACATGATGTATTCATCTAAAAGTTTCAACTAGGATTCGTATTATCGCAACAAGCCAACAATTTCTTTTAAGCTATAACCTATATCACATTATATCATATCCTTGAATTAATAAGTTTCACAATTTAGGTTGTCTTACAAAGTTACACGTGTAGTAAACCCTTAACTCCTTTATAGAGAATGAATGTGTTAATTAGCCTAAGAGATGACGTCGCCTATAGTGCATGGAGCCGAAAAAGAGCTAGGTTGCTTAGTGGTATTTTATCATGTCGATGAGAACCTGTCTAGTTAACTTTATGCATTATTATTTAGTTGATTGTTAAGATGAAATACGTTAAGGTATGTCCTTTTGGCATCCTTTTTAATCTTGGTATGGTTATCAAAATTTATTAGTTATAAGGTCCGTGCACACATGAGATTTATACATGAATCTATTAGCATCAAAATTCAAGTATGATCGAGAGGTCTAGGTTGATCAAAGAACACTAAACTAGACATAGTGATTTCTAGAGAGAGAGAGAGAGAGAGTTGAGAGATGATGTGTGAGAATGAAATGTTTTGTTGATAAATGAAAGTCTTACACACACCCCTCAAGTGCATTTTTGATGGGTATCACAGTCTAACTATTACACGTTTACAACATTAGTGCATGTGTGTCTAGCTAGCTATGGTTTTAATCAAATCCCGTAATGTCTTCACTTTTATATTTCTAACAATCTCCCTCCAAGTGATAACATAAGAAAATTGGTTACAGTGGTTCCTACAAATACATAATAGAATCTTGAAACACAACAGTCTCTCTAAGTATTTCTTCAAAGTCCTTTTTCTTCATGAATCCTCAGCTTTTTCTTCATTTATACTTGCAAACGAACATTGTAATTATAATATCGAGGATGGCTCTAAAGTTCTCTCTGCCAACAATCTCGGATTTGATCTTTTGCACTGAACTTCCTATGTATCATCCTTGAAGTTCCTTCTTCCGAATACTTCGGCTTTGATCTTTAGCTTTGAACTTAAGTGCTCCCTCACAATTAGTGAGCCTCTTTTTTTTGGTCTTTTCTGAATCTCTTAAACTGTTGCAAAATAACATATAAACAAAATAGATAGATTGTACAACTCCCTCCCAAGCTGACAACCCTTTGACTCGTAACTTGATGCTGAAGAAGTTGTCTTTTGATTTTTTCAAATGTCTTTAGTCTTCTATCACACATAAAAAATATAGTATAGATTCTAAACTAAAACTTCTTCAATTCTTGATGAAGGTTGTTCGTTCAGGGAGCATATAATCAACATCATTAACTCACTTAGAATGCTTCCCAATTACTAAATATATCTCGATGTACACATTTCTCCATACATGATGGTGACGATTTTTCAGAATCTTCATAAATTTGTGAGCATCCCATAACTAGATCAACTGCAAGCAATATGAAAGCCCGTGTAATCATAAGCATTATCCCATGAGAAGATGTCGATAAATACTCTCAATACTATTCTCCTCAAATCAACCTCTAATCAAACCCCCTTTATCAATTCAACCGGCTAAAAATAACGACTCATATAAGGAAAACCCATTATAAGAAACTTGCGAATGAAGTAATATAACTAAACTTGTGACTTAATCTCATACGATACTTGTGACTAATAACATATACTTAAAGTATCAGGTGCATAAATGCGTTCTGAACTATCATCAACTACGCGAGACACCAATGTAACTCCTTAAGTGATAGTTATCTTGCGGGTATAGGAAGAAAGAATCACAAAATAACTAGATAGTCAAGTCTCAATCACTATCAATTTAAGCAAAAACTATTCATCTTCGTGTAATAGAAGAGAAGAAATGAAGATGAAATAAGTCCCGCATCTGTGTAGTGCCACTTCAAACTTAAATAAGTAATAATGTAAAAAAAACCACGTAGTTACAGAAAATACTGAAACTAGCTGTTGTAATTTGTTGTGAATCTTGATTAGGATCGATCAAGTGAAGTGTAGAATGTGTTGGTTTTGATTATTGTGTTTTTGTTGAAATGATGACTTAGGTATATTAGGATCTTGTAATTTAGGTTTTTGATATTTAGGGTTTTTTTGTCAAGTTGAAAAACTAATTTAGGTTTTTTTTTTTCGGGTAAAAGAGCCCAAACTCAGTAAAACGAACCCCAATTTGATGTATATTGAAAACCCAAACTCGATATATGGAACAAGGCAACTAACTCGGTAAACATTTCAAACTAACTTGGTAAACTTTTGGTGCTTAACTCAGTATATCATGTAAGCCTAACTCGGTTAACATTGGTCCTAACTCGGTATATCAGAACTTGGTAAATCAATTACAAACTCGGTAAACCATAAACCGAGTTACCTTTCCTAAAAAACATGACCACTACCCATTGAAAATATACTGAGATTTCCTTATACCGAGTTGAAAAACTCGATAAAAGTTAGCCACAAACTCAGTAAACGCTAAAAATGAGGGTTTCACCAAAAATGACCTAGAAAATACAAATTTTGAAGATTTAAGCTCGTAATTTTTGCAAAGAATCCTTCTAAACTCATAACCATTCATAAAAACATCTGCTTTTGAAGAAATGATCCATAAGAACTCGTTGTTTATGCAGAAAGGTATACGTTTTCCATAAAACTTAAGAGTACACCATTTTTTTTTTAACCTATTCTTTTTGCAAAAAAACCTTTTTAATCACGAAACACAACACATAAAAGTCTGCTTTCATGGCATGATTTGTAAAAAATGGGTTTTTGAAAGAAAAGTGACACATTTTAGCTTAAAACTTGCGAACTAGGTAAAAGAGAGCACCTTTTTTTTTTTTTTTTTTTTTTTTTTTTTTTTTTTTTGAAAACAAACACTCCCCAAATCACGTCAAGGCTCTGATGCCAATTGTTAGCATCAAGATTCAAAGTATGATCAGGAGGTATAGGTTGATCAAAGGACACGAAACTAGACATAGTGATTTCCAGAGAGAGAGAGAGAGTAGAGAGAGGATGTGTGAGAAAGAAATGTTTTATTGATAAATGAAGGTCTTATACACATACACAGTCCTCAAGTGAAGTCTTGAGGGGTATTTATTAGCTCATCATAGTCTAACTATTACACGTTTGCAACATTACTCCCTGCGTGTATAGCTAGCTACGTTTCTAGTCCAATTCCTTAATGTCGTAACTTATATATATATATTTATAACAGAATCAAATTTATTTTAAATTTTTTGTTTAATATCTGAACATATAAGAATTTGCCGGTATTTAATGTTTCGTAACTGTGAGATAAGTACAACCAATAATTATTCACGAGTTTTTACATAAACTTTTTCGGTATGTATTACAGAGTAATATCGATTAATATTTTGTAAAGATTTTTATTGGATGTAAGGGCGAAGCAGAATTTGAAATTAAGAGGGCCGAACTTAACGTAAAAATAATAACAATAAATACTGTTCTAAAAATGAATCTATATTTCATATACTTTCTTCAGTAGACAATATAGCCAGATATATAAATGAGCGATTGGTAGTCATGTTTGAGTTTATATACTAACAATTAAACTGGACCAGTAACATATGAAATATGAAAAAATGGTATTTGGCGGAACCATCTCAAGTCCGTGTATCTTTTTGGTACCGAGCCCCCCACCCAACAAGGAAGGCATATCCCAGTAAATTACCTAGGCAACACTGGCTGACCAAGTTGGAGTCCGGATTCGAACCCCCGCCTTTAAGCTTTGACTTGGTCAACTGCGCGCTTTTGCGGTAGTTGGTGGCCAACTGCTCTAAGGCAGCTGGTTACCAGTAACATATATGTTCCTCTTAATGCACGTTTTAAGTTAAACAAGACAAAAGTATCCTGGATGATTATCTTTGAGTTCGTTACGTACATATCTATCACCAAAGTCATGAAATGTGACCGAACCAAAAACTGACAATAGTTTTTGTTCTTACTTAACCAACTGAAATATAATCACCTCAATAATAGTTTCTATTTATTAGCCGAAAGCGTACCCAAAAAATAAGCTTATGTACTAATTATTATTTTGAAGCCTTAGGCCGGATGTGCATGTGCAGAATGATCAACCGCACCATACCTGTTAAAGGGCTTCGAACTAAGCCGATGTTTTAAGGAGCCCAATAGTCTAATACCAAGGTCCAGTACAAATTCTTATTATGGGGGGAAGAATAGCGGATAAACAGTTTCAAGCTACAATCTCACGAGATTAATTAATAAGTCATCAATTGTCAAACATAAACTTCTCAAATGAAAAATTGTTTGTTATTATGTGTAAACAAGTTCCCAGATCATTAGGGTAAAGATAATCAAAAAGGTACCGTATATTCACTTGAAATCGTGGTATCACTTTCCAATAGAAACTATTCGACCCTACGCCTGGGTTACACGAATATCTCTATGGGATAAGACCAAGTGATGTTCTTGTTTTAGGCACAAACCAAAAACCAGATGTGTATTCAAGTGTTTAGGGTTTTGTGATTTCGTATATCCATGCATATGTGTTATGACCTCTATTTATAATAGAGAATACTCAAACCTAGCCCATGGAACTATGTATAATTAACGGCCCATTAATTATAACATAATACTTTCCATAATAGTAGGAATCAGTGGTTAAAAACGAGCAGCAAAATAAACTGATGCCGTCAGCAAAATCATTCTAGCAGCAGATTCTCCTAGCAAAATCCATCATCAGCAGAATCCCTCATCAGCAAAATCAAATCAGCAGAAACAGATTCCACTAGCAGAAACAAATTCTACTAGCAAAAACAGATTCTACTAGCAGAAACAGATTCATACTAGTATAACCACTATTGAGTCAGGGTGTTCATGGACCAAATGGGTGTACACTCCGTACCTCCAAACCCATTACCAAGTGTGAACTCATCCCTTCAGTGCACTAAATTTTCTAACAATCCTCCCCAAATTTAGTTCACTTCCTTTGCATGAAAAATTAAACACAAAACAAAACAAGTGCATAAATGAAAATATCCTGAGGATTGAATTTCCACATTAGTACATATACTTTCAAATATTCGAGAATCAGGGTGTTCTAAGAATTGAACCCTTCAACCCATTTGAATACCTGATGATAAATACACACAAGTTTTCAAACACTAAAATACTCCTGACACTATACAAGCCATGTGTCCATATCCAATTCATAAATGCTGTAAAAGCTAAAAATCCAAAGCTTCCTGAAGCGGAAAAACTTCAACATTCACATAGGTGGTTCATCTTTAATTCATGCTACTGCTAAGCACTTTTTTAAAGAAAATTAACCATTAAGAAGTAAAGACTTCATCCTCCTTTCAGCAGGTAACAAGCCCAACCTTGGGATGTTTGTGATAAATGTGCTTCAGTCCACTAAATGATCAGCTTTCCACATTGAACTCAGCTTCCAAGTTTCCTTAGAAGGGAGTTGGGTATCCTTGCATTCAGTGACTAAGTTGGACTTAAACCCATCCTTTTAGCAGACTTCAAAACCAAGTCTCTAGCTAAACCCTTCGTCAAGTGATCAGCTAAGTTTTGTTGAGATTTAACAAACACTACAGATACCACCCCATTCATGATAAGCTCACGAATCATGCTATGCCTGACACCTAAGTGTCTAGACTTCCCATTGTACATCTGACTATAAGCCTTTGCCAATGTACCTGCACTATCACAACGGATAGAAATAGGTGCTATAGGTTTAGGCCACAACGGAATCTCAAGAAGCAAGTTTTTCAACCATTCAGCTTCTTTGCCAGCAGCTGCTAAAGCCACAAATTCAGATTCCATGGTTGAACTGGTAATGCAAGTTTGTTTCTTGGATGCCCAAGAAATTGCACCGCCACCAAGTAGGAATACCCAGCTACTGGTAGACGAATTGTCTTCAGTGTTACTTATCCAACTTGCATCAGTGTATCCTTCTAATACTGAAGGATAACCAGTATATGAGAGACTATAATCCATAGTTCTCTTCAAATACTTAAAGACCATCTGAATTGCTTGCCAGTGATGAGCACTAGGATTACTAGTATACCTGCTTAGTTTACCCACAACAAAAGCAATGTCAGGTCTTGTACAAGTCATGGCATACATCAAGCAGCCAATCACCCTAGAATACTCAAGTTGAGATACAGCTTTGCCAGTATTAGTCATTAGCTTCTCACTTGTATCCATGGGAGTACTCACTGGAGTACAATCAAAGTAATTAAATTTCCTTAACACCTTCTCAATGTAATGAGACTGAGAGATAGAAATTTTGTTACTTTCATGTTTAATCCTAATACTAAGGATAACATCAGCCTCCCCCATATCCTTCATGGAGAACTTTGATGACAAAAATTCTTTTGTAAGATCAACTTGATTTTGGTCAGTGCCAAAGATCAACATGTCATCAACATATAGACAAATGATGACTCCTTTACCAGATTCATCAAATTTGCTATATACACATTTGTCAGCTTGATTAAGTAAATAACCACTAGACAAAACCACTTCATCAAACTTTTGATGCCATTGCTTAGGTGCCTGTTTTAGTCCATAAAGAGACTTAATCAGTTTACACACGTTGTTTTCATTGCCAGGCATGATGAAGCCCTGAGGTTGGTTCATGTAAACCTCCTCATCTAAATCACCATTCAAGAAAGCTGTCTTCACATCCATCTGATGAATAATCAGATTGTGAATTGATGCCAAAGCAATCAACAATCTTATGGTACTGATACGTGCCACTGGAGCATAAGTATCAAAGTAGTCTATTCCTGACTTTTGTTTAAAGCCTTGAATAACTAATCTTGCCTTGAACTTTTTAACAGTTCCATCTACCTTCATTTTCTTTTTGAAAATCCATTTGCTACCTATAGGTTTGCAACCAGGTGGTAGATCAGTCAACACATAAGTGTTATTACCCATGATAGAGTCCATCTCATCATTAATTGCTTCTTTCCAGAAAGCAACATCCTGGGACTTCATTGCTTCTTCAAATGTTTTGGGATCATCCTCCACAATGAAGCAATAGGAGTATTGGTCAGAGACCTCACTCCTTGTACCTTCAATTAAGTATAATTGAAACTCAGGTCCAAATGATTTTGGAGTCCTCACCCTATTGCTCCTTCTGAGCTCAGGTTCAGGTTGTTGTTCCACAACCTCAGCAGGAACCTCATCAGATACTTCTGAAACACCATTTTCATTGGTTCCATTTGGAATCCTTTGACTTGGTCTAGGGATAGATGAGAATATGTTCTCATCAAAGAGTGCATCCCTTGATTCAATTATTGAGTTAATTGAAACAGACTCATTAGGTTCTATAACATAAAACCTATATGCCTTGGAATGCTCAGCATATCCAACAAAGATGCATTCAATGCCTCTTTCTCCCAAAGTTTTCTGCTTTGAATCAGGGAGTCTTACAACAGCCCTACAACCCCATATCCTAAGATAATTAAGGTTAGGTTTCTTTTTAGTCCAAAGTTCATAAGGGGTTACTTTGTTACTTTTGTTGGGAACCCTATTTAATAAATAGCAAGCTGTTAACATAGCTCACCCCAGAACCCTTGACTCAGTCCTGAATAGGACAACATGGAATTAACCATCTCCTTCAGCACCCTGTTTTTCCTTTCAGAAATACCATTTTGCTGAGGAGTATAGGGAGCAGTTGTTTCATGGATTATACCAACAAACTGAAAATACAGAGTATCCATGTACTCACCTCCCCTATCAATCCCTAATCTTTTGATCAGGGAACTTTGTTGCAATTCAACTTCAGTTTTAAATACTTTAAATTTATCTAATGCTTCATCTTTAGAATGTAATAAATAAACATGACAAAACCTAGAAGCATCAGCAATAAAAGTCACAAAGTATTTCTTATTCCCCAAAGAGGGAGTAGCATGTAAATCACAAAGGTCACTGTGAATTAACTCCAAAACTTTAGTTTCACGTTTTACTCCTTGAAAAGGTTTCTTAGTTATCTTGTTCAACATACAAGTTTTACATTTTTCAGTGTTCATATCAAAAGCCGATATTAACCCATCATTGGACATATCTTGCATTCTTTTAAAATGTACATGGCCAAGTCTTGCATGCCATAGGTTTGAATCATAAAGTTTAGATGTAGATATAAAAGCAGAATCAATATTATCATGAACAATATTAAGTCTGACATTTGATTACACAAATAACCAAAACCAATAAACACACCATTTTTAGACAAAATAAACTTATCAGATTCAATAACTTGTTTATAACCACAATTATTCAAAACACTACTAGAAACCAAATTCTTTCTAATATCAGGAACATGTAAAACATTAAACAAATAAACAATCTTTCCAGAACTAAACTTCAAATCAACACATCCTTTTCCATGCATCAGGGCAGTTGACTCGTTTCCCATATGAAGAATAGAACCATCATTCATTGACTTATAGGTCTTGAACCAGCTTCTGTCTTTACACACATGAATTGTTGCTCCAGAGTCAACCCACCACGCAACATCATCATCCTGCACAAAGTAAATGTCAGATATATATGTAACATAATAAATCTCAAAAGACTTATTAAACACATTCTGACCTTTCAGAGAATTGGTGTTACCATTCCCTCAACCTGTGCCTGATCCATTGGATTTGTTTCCAACTTTACCACCCTTGCAATCTTTCCTAAAGTGTCCAGGTTTCCCGCACTTCCAACAAGTCACTTTAGGTTTCTTGTTAAGATCAGATTTGGTGTTATCTTGATGCTTACGCTTGCCCTTGTTGTCATTGTACTTGGTGGAGTTGTTATGCTCCACTATATTGATAACTGATGGACCAGTAGCAGTGCTACTCTTTGGCTTGTCAATGTCTTGAGCTTTGAGTGAATCCTCAATGCGCAAGTGACTGCCCAACTCAACAAGAGTTAACTCATCCTTTTTATGCTTAAGCATATGCTTGAAATCCTTCCAAGAAGGAGGCAGTTTATCGATGATACAAGAGACTGGAATAGCCTCATCCATGTTCATCTTGTGTTGTGTGAATCGACTAAGTATACTAAGAAGTTCATTGTATTGTTCCATGACAGGTCTAGAATCAACCATTTTGTAATTGTTGAAATTACTTACAAGGAACTTCTTACTTGATGCATCCTCAGCCATATACTTGGCTTCCAAGGAATCTCATAGTTCTTGAGAAGTTTCAACATTCTGATAAATATCAAATAAAGAATCAGACATACCATTGAGAATTAAACCCCTGCATATGTAGTCATCATTCTCCCACTTGCTTCTTGCCCTCATCTGTTCCATGTAGCATCTTCTCCAAAATCTTCTGGAATATCATTTGTCAGAACATATACCACATTCATACTTGACAACAAGAAGTGCATCTTCTGAAATCAACACCTTCAAACTTTTCCAACTTGGAAAAGTTAGCAGCCATTTGTCTCATAGCAACAGCCATTGATTATCACTATTAGTTTCTATTGATTGTTGGTTGTTATGTGTAAACAAGTTCCCAGATTAGGGTAAAGATAATAAAAAAGGTACCGGATATTCACTTGAAATCGTGGTATCACTTTCCAATAGAAACTATTCGACCCTATGCATGGGTTACACGAATATCTCTATGAGATAAGACCAAGTGATGTTCTTGTTTTAGGCACAACCAAGAACCAGATGCGTATTCAAGTGTTTAGGGTTTTGTGATTTCGTATATCCATGCATATGTGTTATGACCTCTATTTATAATAGAGAATACTCAAACCTAGCCCATGGAATTATGTATAATTAACGGCCCATTAATTATAACATAATAATTTCCATAATAGTAAGAATCAGTGGTTAAAAACGAGCAGCAACAGATTCTACTAGCAGAATTCATCATCAGCATAATCCCTCATCAGTAGAATCAAATCAGCAGAAACAGATTCCACTAGCAGAAACAGATTCTACTAGCTGAAACAGATTCTACTAGCAGAAACAGATGCATACTAGTATAATCACTATTGAGTCAGGGTGTTCATGGACCAAATGGGTGTACACTCCGTACCTCCAAACCCATTACCAAGTGTGAACTCATCCCTTCAATGCACTAAATTTTCTAACAAAAATCATCATCAATCCTACCCGTAAGACAACTATTACTAAACTATCATTTTCTCAATGAGTTGCAATGATAAATTGATTATTTTTCTTCAGTTATTTACTTGGTGTTATTAGTTTAAGTTTCAAATATTTTTTAGACGCTGAGGTTCAAAAATCTGGATACCCAAAAGGGTAAAATGAGTTTTAATTTTATGTTACACTTCTAACTTCTAAGTGTGTAATTTTCAATAATTGTCCACATTTTATAAGGCGCAGCTTCTTCTGGTCTGTTCACACTTCAAAGTGTGGACTGTCACATTAACTAGTGTGAAGAGTTTGATTGCATATTTACTAAAATAAGTGTGGCGATTCAAAATAATTTTGTAAAACACACTATCCCTACACAAAGAGTAAAGTGTGGAGTATACAATTGTACACACTTTAATGTGCGATGATGTAGCTAATAAACCGTGTCGAATGGCATGCTTTTTTGTAGTGAAATCATTCAATCGTTTACTGCCTTATAAAAGAACCGTTTATTTCTGTATCACAAGGTTACACACACAAGGATGATTTACACCCTTCTCTTCAATTTGTATACACTTATACACGCAAACACATATTTTTAGTTTTGAGACCCCTATCAGAAGGTGAATCGAACCCCTGACATATGAAATGTTAAAAAACGACTCAAAAAAACAAGAAATCCGTTACAGGCAACCTTTGGTAAGTTGATAAATCAAATCACCAGCTAAAACTGATGGACTCAAAATGCAAGTTTGAAACCAATCCAGATGAACAGATGTTTGCAACTTCATGCCTCATCTTCTTTGGCCCACAAACAAGAACTCCAACACTTGATTCTTTTTGCTCAAACAACATTCCTACAAGAAGAGGAGAATATAAATTTATAAGTATTAGTTTAAAGATATTGGATTATATAAAATAAGTTTGAGTGATAGAAAGATAAAACACGACTTGTATTATTCAAAGAATTTAGAAGATATTCTTACTCTTAAGATCTGGTCTTTCACCATAATGCACGTTTGTGGATTGAAGTAGCGATTGTTGGGGGACACTTTCGAGCTCTCTATCCGCGTTATACGACCATGAATTAGGTGAGTTGACCGGTGTCGCTCCCTCCAAGTTTTGAATTTGTTTTGAATCCATTGCATTTTTCTTTTTATTCCACCAGAAACCCATACTACATGTTACCATTATAGAGAAGCAAATGAGCAACATATTGAGGACAGCTCTCGATGCGTAAGAGTACACGTGGTTCGTGTTTTTATCAATCGGGTAGATGTAGAACCGCGTTAAAAGTCCCATAGAACAAAGAAAAACAATGAACGAACATGATATAATTGCACCAAGCCATAACCAACCATTTTTCCCTAAAATAGGGGTTATGGGAGTGTCAGAGGAGTTTGGTTTGAGCCAAATTGTTCTTATTGATTTTTTATCGTTGGCCACAGTTTGCTTCTCTCTTGTCACATACGCCTCGATTTGTAGATCCAGTTTTGTAAATTCTATCGGTGCACCAGATGACGGCAATAGCAATTCAAGCATGGTGAGATCAGAAGAGTCTTTAAATGCACTTATCAAGAGAATTTTAGGAGCTTTGCATTTTAGGGTCTCTGTAGTAAAAACAAGTTCCCTAAATATCGAAATAAATGGTGTGATCCCACTTCCTCCACTCACCATCACTAGCATATCATGCCTGGAACAATAACTAGATTTAGCATACACAAATAAACCCAACCTAGAAGTTATTGTTCTTATGGACATTTTACCTTAGAAAGTTAGTTGAGCTAGGTCCATAGGGTCCTTCAATGGAAACATCGAGTTGGTCAATAGGATTAGGGGATGATAATATTTGGTAGAGCTTCTTAGACCAACTTCCTTCACCTTTGATCATAACACTTAGCTTTTCAGGCTCCAAATTACTACTTGAGGTAATTGTAAATGGATGCCATTGAGCCTTTGAAATGCTTGGGACATTAACGAAAATGATGCTTGTTGGTGTAAAACTTAAACCTATAATAGAAAATGATGTTAAACATTATCACTTAATAATACTTCAAAAATGTTTATGTTAAATATTTTTGTGCTCAGTTGTACCTTGGCTTTTGGAGAAGTTGAGCTCGATAGTTTCGCAAGGAAGAACACGAGAGGAAATCAAACGAACATTTCCCTTTGATTGTAAGAATCTTAAAAATCGATCAATCATGAAGAGATAGAATCCAGGAAGTACTATGGAGGCGGAAGATATGCCAACATGGAACACGTAGAACACCATGAAGAGGATGTACAAGTGGTGAGTATAGAAGAAAACCTCAAACATCTTTTGCCTAATTCTAGGAAACGTTGTCGCCCACATAATCAATCCTGCTACTAAAGACAACTCTCCGGCTACAACTGATATGTCGGTTTTTGCCCATTTCAACATCTAATATCATCATGAAACATAATTTAAGTAAGTAGATAAAAATATCATGATATGATAGTGCCATGATACCACTTAAAAGAAACTACAATTGACATTGTAACCCTTGCTACTTTTTAACATTTTAAAAGCTACAACCTAATTTTGTAATTGTAATTAATGCTGTCAAAGTTGCCGTTATGCCATGATATGTATAAATGGCTACCATGAAGACATGGTTCTGGAAGATCTTAAGAGAGATGTTTGACCGATTGGTCTATAATTGTGGAAAATATTCTACTCATCATGCACTTTATCTTATCATTTTCAAAATTTATGAGGTAAATATTTTCAGAATTCCAGCCGTATACTCGTCCACATGAGCCAAAGGTGTTTTAGGGGTTTACGTTTTTATAATTTGTAAACCTACGAGTTCGGATATTAGAAATTATATTAAATGAGATATAAAGAGATAGAAAAATACCTCAAATGTTTGGTTAGTTGCGATCCAACAAATAATGTAACAAACTCCATGCGAAGAGAAGAGGGTCATAACGATATGCCCGAGCCATATGTGATACTTGATGCTAGCCTCGGATGTGAGCCCAAATAATGACAATATAGAAGAGCTTCGAGTCACCGGGAAAAACAAAAATGCTAAACACAAATCACCAATTAGCCCAAATGCTAGACCCACTGAAGCTAGCTTTGATTCCCACCTGCAAAACAAAAAGTCTCAAATCAATAAAGTGAAATCAAATATGATGTAAAGTCAACCAATAAAGACTTAAAGAAAGAAATCGATCCACGTACACTTCCTCTCCCCATTCTGCTGCTGATTCTTTGGTAATTTTTGGTAAACTCACGTGTAGATATGTCACGAAAGACCAGACAACAAGAGCGATGAACATTAAAAGGAAAGCAAGCTCGATTTTTGAGACAATCCCTAGACCGTTGATGATCATTGGCCTTTTCCATATACTCAGGTTATCGTTGGTACCTTCTTTTTTCCTAAATTTTGAAAATAAATAAATAAAACTGAGTATCTTGGAATCATTGAAATGAAAAAAAAAAAAAAAAAATTAACTGAAATGACTTCTATACCCTTCGTCGCGATTTTGGTTTGATTGTTTCTTTAAATGGAGATATACACATGCCAAGACGGCCATGAACAAAATAGGGAGTGTGTAGAGCAACATCGTTGTACCTAAACAAAATTCACATTTAATGGAAAGAATAAGAACAACTAAGGAAAAAAATATATATAGATGTTACTAATTTGTATGTTTTTTTTCTTCTATGCTTTTCAATATCATGATAGTGAAACAGTTTTGTGTTGAATGTTTAAATATTAATGTATATCATTTTTCTTATATTAAAATCATTAAGCATATCAACTTTACTACAAAAGAGTTAATGTGTCGAGGCAGTTAAATATGTCTCACATTTCATACTTGTTTCAGTTAAGCTTGTGCAAAGTTAAAGTTAACTAGCTATGTATGTTAACTTTACAAATCGAATGAAAAAACAAATGACAAAGTAGTTGCATAGCTAGGTAGAACCAAACCTTCAGCTCCGAAGTAAGTAGAAGTGGTGTGGACTCCAACCTTAACGAGCCACTTTGAATAATAAACATTAGTTGGTGTGATCACCCATAGGAAAAGGTACCCTATAAACACCAATAGTGCAACCCCTTTGATCATCTTAACCATCTTCTTACTCTTTCTATCTTTCCAGATATTCTCTCTCTAGTTAGTTGGTTTGTTTAAAGAATAAAGATGAAGCTTGCTATTTATAGAAGTGAGATATTGTTAGAGATTGAAGTTGAGTGTGAGAAAGAGCAAATTTGGAAGTCCCATCATTTTTTAATGTTTGACATATGCGTGTGAATAAAGTATGTATAGCATGTGACAAGAAATAGTAGGGTTGATAAATGGAAGGGGAACATGTTTATAAAATACACATAAGAGACGAATTCAAATGTATACATGGTTATATAATGCCCAAAAAAAAAAAAAAAAAAAAAAAAAAAAAAAAATAGTAAAACAGAACTTGGAAAAGGGACAAGTCGATAACATTTCTAAACAATTATCCCTTGATTCATCTATAAGATAGCGTACATATATTTTTAGGCACACTTAATCATATTATTCTTGTACGTGTACGAGAAGTGTAAGATTGTTGTGACACATTACCTATTACAATTGTATATTATCAATATATATCTAAGTACTTGATACTGAAAACAAAACGGAACATTGTTATGAATACATGCTAGCCTTCGGGTTTCCTCTTTTTGTAATTATGACATATTTCAACATGCAAATTTCCAAAGAGATATAAATTCTTGCAAGATATATAAATCATACGAATAGAAGTTGATCGATGACTCAGATTAAAATGATCTCGAATCTGTTTCTCACGTGTACGTGATGGTTTGTTGTATGAGATCGGATACACCTTAATTAGCAAATACGTAGTATATATTTTTTGTTACTATGTATGCTTATATGTTATGAAGATTATTTAATGTTGCATCTGACATGCATGTACTCTAGAAAATTGCTCAATTTTCACACAAATGCACTACTTGTAGGTTCTTTCCCGAGAGCTTAGATTGTAGTAGTTAATTAGAAGAGAGTGTTCCTGACAGCTTTTCAAAATAATTAACTACTACTCGTAATTCATGATCCGCTACAAGGAGCTTTAAATAATAAGCTCTAAATTCAGTTTCTGACTACAACTAGTTTGACTAGCTGTTGTCGAACAATATTTACCAGCCCTAAAATACTGTAACACAGGTGTAAAAATTAAAACTAATAAGCCGTTTAATTTATATATTGCAATTTGCAGAATATGTCATAAACAAGAAAAGTTGACAAATCTTTTATCAAAAACGGCTTCAATTCCAACACATAACACCTGCTTTATATGTGGTTGTACTTGAGCACAAATTAGAGTAATTTTGATAGAAAGCATGATTCATGTGAGACAAAGAATTGAAGAGAATTTAATCTCAATTTTTTTATTACGTTTGTATTATGTCATGTGTGATCAGTTAAGGGAATTTTTGTGTTGCATGGATCGTGCAAACAGGTTTATGTCACCTTTCCTGATTACTTCACTCACAATTCTTTGTATTCTCTTATATTAATGTAATTCATGCATTAAAATAGCTGCATGGTGAATCATATATTCTAAAAGTTTCAACTAGAATACGTAATATCGCAACAAGCCTACAATCTCTTTAAAGCTATAACATATCATATCATATCCTTGAATAATAAGTTAATTTTCACTATTTAGATTGTCTTACAAAGGTACACGTATAAAACTACAACTTGAGGTTCCCCTAAATTGGTGGTGAAGATTGGCAACTTTTTTGCTGAATGCTGCATGGTGTAAGGGTTGACTATATAAGAGGTGCCAATACAATGCTCAATATGGAATACGAGCATGCAGTTTTTTTTGTCAAACACTTAGAAGCACATGTTTCTTTTCATCCAGCACGTGTTCTATGGCTGATGTGTCACTCTTAAGTTGACTATTCATTGTACAAGTTGCAGGTCTACATGGCATCTTAAGTTTCAAACGAAGCTAAATTCACAAACGATTTTGTTCAAAAGTATAAGGGATAACTAAACATTACGGTAAAAAAAATAAAAAAATAAAAAAATACCATACATATAGAAATAGAAAACAGGTAATATTCTAACCATCTAACTTCACTTTTTAGTTGAAATCATCTTCACTTTCTACTAGAAGCAAAGAATTATTGACTTCTGATCCTTATAGCGTGATTTGTTTACTAGTGACGCATTCGAGAAACCCTAATTCAAGGGTGGTAATCGAGGATGTCACAAGTGCATAAAAAACCTGCAAAACACAAGTTTAGTTATAATTAAAAGATTCAAACATTATGATAACTTTTTCCCAAGGTCTACTAAAAAGAGTGAAAACATAAAAATAACTCTAAAAACTAAAAATTGTAAAAAGCTGACTGAACCATTTGTGCCACGGACAAAAAAGCTTTGTGCGAAGTAATTTTGCCATTCTTCATCAAATCATGTATTCGTAATTCCTATGAGTGATCTAGCATGCAGCAAGCCGAAGAGTTTCATGCACTCCGATCATGATTGGCTTTGAAATGCTCCATTATAACTGGTGGTTCGACTATATATTGTCATTGTTGGTGATTTTAGTGTGATCAAGTATTTTGTGTAACTAAGATTACTCAAAACGAAAGTAATTTCAAGTTAAGTTTTAATACAATTTAAGAGGCTCAGAGTGCACAGTTGTTTAAACTAATTAACTTGATTTTGGTTACGATGAATAGAAGAGTTTGTGACAGAAAATTTGTTACTAAGACGTTGCAACTATTGACTGTTGTAAGTAAATAGTAAAAGAAAAACTATCGCTATTAAGTGTCGCTGAAATTTTATGAAATGTTAGTTAATTTAAGACAAGAAGGTGTGATTATTCATGAAATGATACTTTGTTTGTTATATGTAAACATCATGTTGGTCTTTCATTGAAGATGAATAAACATAACAACACATACAATATTCTTCATGTTTTGCGCTCGTTCTTGTGCCCAGTATTATTGTATGTTCTTGTCTTATCCCATATACTAATTTTGTGTAACTTAAGCAACCAAATATGGTGGAAATATATTATACATGATTCAAGAATTATCCAAACAATCTTTTAATTATAATGACATTAAGACTGATATTATTACTAATCTCGGAAGAATAAATATATTATTGACCAGAATCCTAATGATACATCTTTAATTTTAAAACCAATGCAAGGTATCAACAGGTAACTAGATGCTGAAAATTTCTCATATATCTAGTTTTCTATAATGATGCCTTTGTTTATAAATGAAATAAAATATTAACCGGGGAAGTTGTCGATAGCCTATAACATGTTATAGTGAGAATGACGATGGTCACAAATGAGGGATAGAGCTTGAAGTATTTTTTTAGAAAGGTCGAAAGATTAATGTATAATTTTAGAGGGGCAAAATGATAAACTATTTTTTTCTTCACAAACATTATAAACAAAACTAGATATAACGCCCGCGCACGCGCGGGGTTCTTTATAATATTTTAAATAAATTATTATTTTATTTATTTATTTTTTAAATTATCTTTCACTTTGATTTCTTACTCTACACATTTTGTCTTTTTTTAGTCAAACATATTTTCAACAAACATATTTCTATTGAGCTAACATCTTGTATGGGAATTTACTTTGTCAATTCGCATGTAGAAACAGCAATGACACCACTTTTCTACGACTTTAGAAAAAGTTTAAAAAACAATTATGAGTATCCTAAATAAATATAAAATAGTTGATATTAAAAATTGTAAATTAATGTCTTGAGCAAGTACATTCTTCTGGAATGCATTGACATATCCCTTGACACACTGGGCAATAACAATCATCATCTTCATAATATTCTATAATATCGCAATTTTCGGATTCCCAATTATTTAGCCATTCACTTTCCGTCATACTAAGTGTTATATGAGCATTTGTTTTTGCTTTTTTTGTATTTGTCTTCAAATCTTCAACATTAACGGCTTCAACCTCATCAACATTTGTCCCGTTTCTTTTTTTGGTTGCGCCAACTTTTAATGTGTTGTTTGATTTGGCCTTGATATTCTTTAAAATGGGCTTATCGTTGTCAGAAATCTGTGGCAAAATGTATACATCAAATTATTTTGTCGTACGATATGTGTAAAAGGTTTTTTTTTTATAGAATGAGTGCAATAAAATTGTTTTTTGGTTGTTAGTTTTAATACTATAGAACCATTTGGATTTACGAATAAAGTACATGTATTATGTGCTGGTTGTATTTTTGATTACCTTTTCGTCTTCTGAATCTTCGATGATTATGATATCCTTTGTATTTTGGCCCTGGTCTTTTGGAAGGTCTCTTCTGTTTGTCATTTGAATAGATCGAAGAACGTAATAACTAATTTTATCATGTGAATGTTTTTATAATAAAATTATTGAAAGGGCTATTTTTGGGTGTAACATACCTTGTCGTTATTTGTGAATACCTTTTCTTTTCTTTTTTTTTCTTTTTTTTTTTTTTTTGGCATTGAAGGTAGTTGTTAGGTTTAGCTGAGGTTCTTCGCGTGTTCTTTTAGATATGTTTTCTTGTAATCTGTGATAAAACAATAATAGATTATCATAGTGTATGTTGGCTTTCTTGAGGCTAGTATGCTCTTACCTTTCTTTGAACAAAGATATTTGTTTGTTGTTGTTGTTGATGATGTAAATCTTCGATGCTTTG
Source organism: Artemisia argyi (assembly GCA_030686995.1). NCBI lineage: Eukaryota > Viridiplantae > Streptophyta > Magnoliopsida > Asterales > Asteraceae > Artemisia > Artemisia argyi. The sequence continues at coordinate 186,905,555 of CM060677.1, forward strand.
TTGATGCTTGATACTTGTTGTTTGTCTGCATTTACGTTTACCTTCAGTAATCGTATTATTGCATCCAAATTTTGATTTGGTTTAAAATGTATATGAAAGGAAGATGTGCTAATTTTGGCTAGCTGGAGAATCATGACGATAGGGTCGGCTGTTGCAATATTTTTGTCGATGTATTCTTGTAAAGCATCAGCGTCATCTTCCCACAAAATACATCGTATCTTCTGGCCGCTATTATAAATAAATGTGTATGTTAGTAAAGCAAATAACTAAATTTCATAAGCGTTGTTTACGAACCTTGTATTTTGGAGCTCATATTCAATCAGGCTTGTTTGTTTCTGATCCACGGTCACTTTTTTGAGTTTCTTGTTTGAGACTATTTGCCCAACTACATCTGCAAATTTAATTTCATGCAAGTTTTTTGCGGTTTTTGAAAATTTTAATTAACGATTTATTATAGAATACCAAAAGCTTTATCCTTGCTGATTCGGCTGTTGATAATTGAATCGAATGAAACAAACTCGAGGCCGTTGTTTTCGTTTTCGAAGTCGTCTGTTACTGTAACACAAGTATCTTTCTTGAAGTATATTTTTGCGTAGTAGGAGATCCAGTTTCATCTTGAACACGAATATGGATTTTAATCCTGAAAAAAAAAATCATTTAAATCAGGGAATAGATGACACCTTATAAATAAATTATATATCTATATATTAGTACTTATACCTTGGAATAAGATCTGCTTTCTTTTGACAATTGTCACAGTTGTAGTCTCTCTCAGTTTCTTTATTTTTTGATTGTTTCACAACACTATTACAATTGCGATAAAGCATTTAATACCAACCTTGGTCGTTGACAATTTTCAATACTTTCCAATCACAACACATCCGGTTGGCTGTCCAAAAATCAATTATGAATTAGCAAAAGTAAATATAATTTGTGACAAAAAAACTTTATCAAAGATAAATTTACCTCGGATATAGTTCATCTATTGTCTTTTACGGAAATTGTGAATAGTAATTTTCTGGATTTCTAACAATAGTGTTTGATGATAACTCAACTTTACCCTTTTCATTAGATGAAACATTTGTAGATTCAAACCTATTAAAAAGAATAGATTAAAAAAAATAGGAATAAAAAATATAAATATATATATATATATATATATATATATATATATATATATATATATATATATATATATATATATATATATATATAAAGTTTTGGTTTCTTATATTCTTACATGTCTCTGAATGCTATTATATGCGGGTTATCTTCATTAATAAGCAAACTTGGACCCAGCAAAACAGTTAGAAACTTGAGTTACACCTGTATAAAAAATAATATATACAATTTTCTTACACTAATATATATATCAAAGGTTATCGATTTAAAAAAAAAAAAAAAAAAAAAAAAAAAAAAAAAAAAAAAAAAGATACTTACGATTCCATATACTTTGTCGTGCCATTTTGATAAGAACAATGATTGGTTCCGCTGAACTTTCATGATTCTTGATATATTGATGGAGTTTTTTAGCAAGGTCATTCCATAAGATACATGGAATCGTTGATCCATTGTATAAATAAAGAATATATAAATATGGTTATTAGATATTAGATTAATCTATATTCATAATACTAATAAATACTTACGTTACATCTTGGAGTTGGAATTCAAGTATGTGCTTAGGTGCATAATTTGGATTCAAAACGGTGATGTCTTTATTCTATATCAAACGTCCAATAACATCTGTATTATAATAAAGGTTCGTAAGCTTAAAAAACGGACTGAAGTTTGTGATGACGTTATTTATTGAATGCCTTAACAACGTAAAAAATATATGTTTCTTGTATATGAGAGAAAAAATTTACGAAGTAGCACGTAAGAAGAAAGTATACAATCAAATAAACTCAAATGCGAAAAAATCTTAAAGAAGTCTTGTGGTAGTCGGTCACATAGATAAGCTCGTCAGTGGTATCCTAATAAGCAAATGAGTCGTCTAGTGTGCAAAAAAAGGACATGATTTTCACAAGTCACAACCATCTGCTCGTTAATTGAGAGTGTTCTAAGCAAATTTGAACCAAACTGGTAGTTATGTCAAAGGATAGGAAAATATCATAAGCAATTACTTAGATGTCATGACTTCAAGAACTACAAAACTAACGAATTAACCAAATATTAACATTCACAACTCATAAATTGTGAAAGTTCTCCAAACGATACTCGAAAGTTTTTTTAAAGAGTAAAGTTTTATAAACAAACTTTGAATAGCTAATCCTAACATTATATTTTGAATATCTCGTTACTTAATCCTCATGACATCCATGAAAGTCGTGCATATAAACATCACCATTATCAGTTTTATCATGTATTTACAACTGAACATGATCATCTTATTTGTTTTGATCAAGGAACATGTGTAATCCAGGAACTTAGTAGTTGTTTAGGGGAGGGATTAGAGAACTTCCACCAAAGAAGCAATACTAACCCTCATACAGTTTACAAACGGCCAAACAAACACTGAAATGACTGCTGGGATTTACAAACGCATACCTAAACAACATACATTACGTAGAAGAGCATAGCAAAGATATGTTGGTTAGCTTCAGTTTCACAATTAGTTGCTACAGTTTTTTCAGCCGCAGGATTATGACCAGCTGGTACATTGCCCAGAGATTGCCTTTTTGACAAGCATACTGATAACAACCTATAGTGAGACAAAAAAAATGCTAAAAAAGTTTGAAAAAAAAGACCTGTTCCATACACTTTGGCTTTCATCACAATACACAATACACTCACTACAGCTTGAAAAAAAAAGACCTGTTCCATAGCATTGAGCAGTAGTTTTCACAGAAATAGACATTCTCGCATGAATCAACCGCCCCTCAGTAAATTATCCAATCCTGGACACCATATATGAAGGTCGTAGGCATTTTTTATTCAAAAAATCTTCAAACATAAAAAGGAATAAACTTTAATATATGAAGTCGGCCCATTTCATAACAGGAACTGTAATAGATATATTATTGCGCCTTTGAAATACCTCGAGCAAAAGACACAAATGCATCTGAATTACATACATCATCAGAAATTGGTAAAAATGTAACATTTAAGGATCTGAATAACTTATATATATTTAAGCGATAGTGAGTATGTCGGTGAATCAACACGGTCTCATATTTACCATTATCAACCGCCGAAAGATGTAAGCACTTTCCATCATGCATGTTCTGTAGGCATTAAGAATAGGTGTATCAAGTGTAGCAAAGTCTCAACCTGCAAGAAATATAATGATTGATTAGGTCGAAAATTCATTCTAAGTAAAATTAATATCGTGACAACAACTAATCATAACTGATAAACGTATCCATTGCTTATGATTGACTAATAAGATTGTGCATACATCAATTGTTTGTGTCTCTAATCAACTAAAAAAACTCAAATAAAAACTAAAGATCAAAACACCAACACAAATTGTAAAGAGTATACATATGTAACTGGTACCTCATCTGAAAGCAATGTGCTAGCAACAGTAATTGTGATGTCTTGCTTTTTTCCAGCCCCTTTGTCAACAGCCGAGACCGAGAGGATACCATTAGCATCAATATCAAATTTAACCTCAATTTGAGGAACCTCACATGGTGCAGCTGGTATACCATCAAGTATAAAACTTCCTAGAGATTTAGTCATGAACAAACTCTCTTTCCCCTTGAAGCACATTGATTTCCACACTTGTTTGCCCATACACTGTAGTTGAGAAAACTTCAGATTTGCTGGTTCGACAATCGGGTAAAAGATTTTTGTGTATCCTTGGCAAATCAACAACGCCTTTCCTCTCGGGGCATTTAAACCCCGTATATTCAAAAAAAACTCTAGCACATTGCCATGTGATCCTTGGTACACTATTTTTCCCTCAGTTAAAAGTATAATGTCATCAAATAAATTATATGTCTCAGGTGCGGGTTGGAGAAGAGAAATAACAACAGTTCCTTAAAGGATATGAAGATATTGTCTAAACGATTTCACAATTTGAAAAGTCATAGAACTATCCTAACCAGCTGAAATCTCATCCAAGAAAAGAATGTTCGATGGTCCAACTATCATTTCACATATAAATGTAATGTTATAAGTATGAGCCTAACCGTCATGGAAGAAAAAGTATATTTCAAAACGTACGTGATTTAAAACGTATGCAATTTGATGATTCGATGATATTACCTGTTGTAACAGGTTTCTTTCGCCCACCGGATATCCCCCTAATCATTTGATCCCCTACCATGGTATCTGCACAAACATCCAAACCCAACATCTGCTCACACAAAAAGAATTAATAAAATTGCATTACAAAGTATGTAAACTCCATCATCATTTGTTTCTAACTTGAGTACTTTCTTGGCTGCTATTTCAGCTAATTGTAGGTCTCTCTTTATCATACAGGCACTCGAAATCGACCTCCAAATAACAGAATCTGGTTCCATTGGCATCCTATTAATCAACTCCATCGTTTCATCTAAATTCCACGCCCTACTAAAATAGATCCACCATACAACCGTATTGATAAGCACTTGTAGAGGAATGTGATTGCGTACCCTTGGCATGACAATGAAAATCAGAAGCATTCACCCTAGATGTAAAGACAGTGACAAAAGTTATCGTCACAAAATAAAATTATTAAACACACATTCATGAACATATAAGAACTGACCTTCAGACAAAGTGACCATGAATGCATTGCTGTACGGATCATCCGATTATGGAAATAAACAACTTTTTGGGTTGTCATGTAAATCCATGTAATCAATTTCACTCCGTTTGAAGTATTCAATCTTTTCCAGTGAAGCAAGTCTCCTTCTAATTCTTGAATTCTTGACTTATAACTTTTCAACACATCCTAAAAAAACATTTAGATGCTTAGAAATCTTTTGTTGATTTACTTCACGCCACTGCATAATACAGTAGAAGTCTAAAAGCAAAGTTGTCAAACTTTATTTGTGTCACAAGCAATCTCATCCCATGGTAACACAGGTGAAATCACAGGTGGTGTGCATGTTTTGGCTATGACAACTGGTGCTTTAACCTGTAGCATAAAGTACTAATAGGTGAGGATCTCGTATGGAGTAGCTTAAGCAAAACGAAAAAAAGGGCACTCGAACTAACCATTTCACAAAAATCGTCAATCGATCCATTACTTAATTGGGTCATCAAGAAACCTCCTGTGTTGAAATTTGCTGCAGCAACTACAAGAGAAACCAACTTCCTTTGATCATTAGCCACTTCACTGCTCAAGGTTTGAGAAACATCAATTGTTTGGTATATTTTCATATATCAGTATACGCAATAAAAGTATATCTCACTATGATCAGATCTTGAACTCGATTAAAAATGCACATCATAAAATAACTAACCTGTAGGAAACATCTGTTCAAACTTTCTTAGAACACTCAGAACTAAAGAACAGGTGGTTGCGAGTATCAAAAAAAAAAAAAAAAAAAAAACCTCTAACCCAGCCTTTGGTCATTAAACCTATGATGTCAATCATTCTCACATGATGATGAAAGTCGAGTTATAATTTGTTAATAAAATAAAAAATTTGATATACTTACTGGCGAATATAGTCGTTAGTCCATGAACTATAAGGGCCAACGCTGCAGCATGCAAGGAAGATGAAGGCGATTAAAAATATCTGTGTAGAAAACTCAATTAGGATACATTTTAGGAAACAAAATGGCATAAGCAAGAATGTACTCCCTCCACCCTAATATTGTTGTCCGTGCAGAAATCTCAATATTATTACCCGCACGTGCTTTATTTCGTTAGTCCTCAAAACCATAGCATTAAAAAAATAGACTATAGATGGTCAGTTTTTACTCAGCTAACTAAAGCCATGATTACTATTGTATTATGATTACAAAATTTATCTTGGATGCATCTTAATTAGCGCTCAATATGAGAAGTTCCATTAAGATACAACGGGCACATTCATACCTCAGTAACGGCTGTGTTAACAATATCGAGTTGATTGCGCCGACTGTTCTAACCTCAAGAAGTCTAGACATTTGGTGATTCAACATCAGTACATGCAACAACATATTTAATCGGTTTTCACTAATACTAATAAGCGGCCTATACAAAATAAGTTGAATCAATATTCTTTGTAATTTACCCAAAAAGTTATTTATAGTTTGATTGCGCGTGCTGTTGACAACAGATATAAGCATTCAGCAAAATGAAGATTGATAACAGGCATGTCATAAGCAAAATTAACACCCCGCCTCTGGTGTAATGCCTCTTTCCGGAAGCATGAGAAGTTTGAGACACGTAATCTGTTATAAACTCATCGTTGTAGAACACAACTAGACATGGTTTCCTTTTGCCCAATGTGTTTAAAGTAGAACATCTATTACAGGAACATATAAATAAAATAAGGGTGTGTTTGGGTTACTAATTGATATGATGTATTTGGTTGTTGTTTTTCGATTTAAGAAGATAAACAGTTTGGATAAGCAATCTCAAACAGCATACGTGGTTTTAAGAAATAAGAAGATAAAAACAACTTATAATCTCATATCATAAGATATACTATGTCAGCGTGTATACCTAATCATTGAGTAGAGATCTTTTATAATTTCATGTCTGTGAGGCTGTGCTGTAACACCCCCAAAATTTGATACAGCGGAAGACTCAACAAGCTTTCGGGGTGCTACGGGGATTGGTATCCATTCAAAGTCATGAAAGAACGAGATAAAATAAACATAAGAAAAACACAACCAAAACGGGTTTTAAAGTTTAAATTTATCCCAATAATTATCCAAAGTAAGGCCCAAAAGAAATAAACATAGGTCCACAATAGTTTATCAGAGTTTTAGAAAAATAGATCCATAACCGGTGCCATTGCCAAGCCTCCAATCCCAAGCATCCATAGAGCATCACTTAATAACCTGAGAAAACGTGCTAAAAGTCAGCTTTCGCTGGTGAGATCATAGGTTTAAATTCATAATTCAATATAGTGGACATGTACGCAAAACGCTTGCTAGCTAGACTAGGCCTCAATCATCCAACCAAAATAATCCATCCAATATAATCCAACCAATACAAATCAACCCTATAGGTGCACGCTATAGCTCAAATCAATCCAATCAATAGCTTACCTAGCTCAAGTCTAGGCCTCGCTCTATAATCAATCCAATAGCTTACCTAGTTCGGGACTAGGCCTCGCTCAACAACCAATCAATAGCTTACCTAGTTCGGGACTAGGCCTCGCTCAACAACCAATCAATAGCTTACCTAGTTCGGGACTAGGCCTCGCTCTATAACCAAATCAATAGCTTACCTAGTTCGGGACTAGGCCTCGCTTAATCCTACCTAGTTCTATAAGCATAGCAAGTTTTAAATAAACAAAGCGATAATAGTCAACGTAAAACATTTGCACGTTTCTCACCCCAAGTATTGAAAACAAAGTTCAAGAGTAAAAGTGGGGCTATGACTCACCTCAAGTCCAGAAAATCCTCAAAAGAAATCGATAGGAGAAAGACATAAGCAAACTCAAGCAACTCACGTAACGGCAACTACAGACTCGGCACTTCCTACCAATATCAAACTCGTTCAGAAATCATTTCCTCAAAAATCAAATATTCCCATTCCCGAACGTATTCCATATTACTTTCCAAAAATATCCATTCCTCGAATTAATTTCATATATATTTGAAATTTGACGTTTGGTATCCATACGGGTGGAGGGTCGACACAACTCAAACCGAAAAGCCTCAACGAACGAAATAATAACCCATCTATAGGTCTAATATTAGCCCAATATATTATTTAAATAAATCATCGAAGTTTATCAAATCCGTCGATTTGGTAATCCCCCCATATTTATTTATGTAATATATCGTTCCAAAATTATACCCAACCTAAAGCACATAGCACAAAGAGTTCTATTTGGTAATCCCCCCATAAACGACAACCAAATAATCTAACACACTTACGGGTTGATTTACCAAGTCAACCCGGGTCAAAATATTAAACCACAAGCATGGTGATCTCACCCGAGACCTCTTGGTCTCGGCTTGCTCCAAACGAGCCAAACCAAACGGACCATAATGGTCGGATAGCAACACAAGCCACAATAACATTCGACCGGACCCAAAGGGTCACGGTCTTGCTCTCAACGAGCTAACACAAGCCAAACGGACCCTTGGGTCGTCGGCGGTAAACCCAAACAACAACAACAAAATGCAACGAGGGACCCCCTTAGGGTCTCGACATGAATAACGAGCCACAAAACGCGATCCCGAGACCTCTTGGGTCTCGGTTATGCTCAATCCGAGCATCAAACCTCCAAGAATCAACCAACAATCCAAAACCTTCACAAATTCGAACCCAAATCGACCCAACCCGGATACCAAACCAAAACTTTATCAAAAATCTTTCCCAATATCTTTTTACTCTTTAAATCTTGCCCCAAAATCAATATTCAATACGAGTTTGACTCGATTTAGTCAAACCCACGCATAAAAACGTGTTTTCTCACCTTCAAACTCACGGATCTATATTAACTTCAAAGAAATGGTGGTGTGGGGGTGGTGTACGCGCGGCAGTGAACCAAATCGAGAGGTGGGGGGTTCACTTTGAGGCGCGTGTGATACTAAACAAGGTAGTGGAGATGATGGGGAGTATTTTGATGATGGTGGGGGTGGTGGTGGTGCGGCGGTGAGACGGCAGCAGAGGGGGGCGGCTAGGGTTTGTTGGTGAACAAGAGAGAGAGATGTGAAAGTGGTGAGGGTGATGGTTGTGTTTTATGTTTGTGTTGTGTGTGTGCGTGGGTGATTATACCCAAAACAAAACCGGCCCAAAGCCCACAAAAAAAAAATAAAAATGATAACAATAATAATGATAATAGTATTAAAAAGGTGGGTGAGGTAACCCGATAAAATATACACGGACCAAACCCGAAACTTTTTAAAATATACCAACCAACTTTCTCAAACCGAACTCGTTCCAAAATAATCAAAACCTCATGATACGTTCCAAAAATATAATTATCCGAACCGATATTAACATAATTAAAATTGTTAGGTTATCCTAGTGCCGGAGTCAATGTAGTGCCAAAATAATGATCTCAAAATAAATCATCACGAATGAACCAAACCAAACCATAATTAAATAATCGAATCCCATAAATAACATACAATTAAAATCACATTCCAACGTTCATAAAATATCTCGTCACGATAAACTTTTCAAATATTCCAAAATTATAATTTTTAAAGTAATGCGGGTTTTAAAAACGGCTCCCTAATTTGCCAGTTGTCACATCCTCCCAGCCTCAGATGTAACCCGTCCCGGGTTTCTCTCGGAACAAACCATCTACGAAGTAAAAAGCTTCGGATATCTCTTGCGAAACTCATCCTCACGTTCCCACGTAAATTCCGGTCCATGCCGCGAATTCCAATGAACTTTGATGAGAGGAATACGACTTCTCTTAAGTCGTTTAATCTCTCTATCCAATATCTCAATCGGCTCTTCCACAAAATTCAAACTCTCATCCACACGAATATCCTTAATTGGTATAACCGGCGTTTCATCCGAAAGACACTTCTTCAAATTGCTAACATGAAACACATTATGAACTTTACTCAATTCCGGTGGTAATTCCAACCGATAAGCCACGGGCCCAATTCTTTCCAAAATAAGAAATGGTCCAATGTAGCGGGGATTAAGTTTCCCACGTTTCCCAAAACGTATCACACCCTTCCAAGGCGAGACTTTCAGCATCACTTTGTCTCCAACCTGGAATTCTAGGGGTTTACGTCTCTGATCGACGTAACTTTTCTGCCTATCCCTAGCGGCTTGCAATCGATCTCGAATTTGCGTTACTTTCTCAGTAGTTTCCAAAATAAGCTCAGGGCCTGTGAGTTGGCTATCTCCAACTTCTGCCCAACCAATAGGTGAACAACATTTACGACCATATAAAGCTTCAAATGGTGCAGCTTTAAGACTTGTGTGGTAGCTGTTGTTGTAAGAGAACTCCGCAAGGGGTAGATATTTCTCCCAGCCTTTACCAAAGTCTATTATGCATGCACGAAGCATATCCTCCAAAGTCTGAATAGGTCTCTCACTTTGACCATCGGTTTGGGGGTGATATGCAGTACTCATATCAAGTCTCGTCCCCAAAGCCGTTTGAAGTGATCGCCACAACGCTGACGTAAAGCGGCTGTCGCGGTCAGAAATAATCGATATCGGAACTCCATGACGGGAAACAATCTCCTTCACATACAACCTCGCAAGTTTGTCAACGCTATCATCTTCACTAATTGCCAGGAAATGAGCAGACTTAGTCAATCGATTCACAATTACCCAGATAGCGTCACAACCGGTAGCTGTCTTTGGTAATTTGGTAATAAAGTCCATCGTAATCCGCTCCCATTTCCAAACCGGGAGTTCTGGCTGCGTCAATAATCCTGACGGTCTTTGATGTTCTGCCTTAACTTTAGAGCAAGTCAAACACTTACTAACGTACAACGCTATATCTGCCTTCATATTTGGCCACCAATATAACTTTTTCAAATCCTGGTACATCTTGTCAGACCCAGGATGAATAGAGTATCTTGACTTATGCGACTCGTGCATAATCAACTCTCGAATTCCTCCATACAAAGGTACCCAACTTCGCTCTCCAAAACATAATACTCCATCAGAACGCTTAACAACTCCCATCTCATTTTCTGCCATCCCAAATATATTCTCAGCAGATTGATTTTCTGCTTTCAACGCTTCCGTTTGAGCTTATAATATTTGAGACGGTAATGGCGATACGATAGTCATTCCTAATGACTTAACTCGTAACGGTGGTATTCTCTCCTTTCGACTAAGAGCATCAGCAACAACGTTTGCTTTACCGGGATGGTAGCGAATTTCACAATCATAATCGCTTAGCAACTCAATCCAGCGTCGCTGTCTCATGTTAAGCTCTTTTTGGTTCAAAATGTGTTGTAGACTTTTGTGGTCAGTAAATACTACACACTTGGTTTCATACAAGTAATGTCTCCATATCCTCAAAGCAAAAACCACAACGCCTAGCTCCAAATCATGGGTGGTGTAGTTCTTCTCGTGCTTCTTGAGCTGTCAGGAAGCATAAGCTGTCACTTTCTCTTGTTGCATTAACACAGCTCCCAAACCTTTATGAGAAGCGTCACAATAGACGACGAAGTCCTCGTTACCTTCAGGTAACGCTAAGATAGGAGCACTACACAACATCTCCTTAAGTAACTGAAATGCTTCCTCTTCCTTATCTCCCCATTCATACTTAACACTCTTTTGAGTCAATTTGGACAACGGTTTTGCTATATTCGAAAATCCCTCAATGAATCTTCGGTAATAACCGGCTAATCCAAAAAATTGACGAACTTCCGTTGGGGTCGTAGGTGCAGCCCAATCTTTAATCGCTTCAATCTTAGCAGGATCTACATGAACTCCTTGTCTATCAATCACATGACCCAGAAATTGTACTGTCGGAATCCAAAATTCACATTTAGAAAACTTAGCATACAGTTTCTGCTTCCTGAGCAATTCTAAGATAAGTCTTTGATGCTCCTCATGCTCCTTCTCACTCTTCGAATAAATTAGAATGTCATCGATGAAAAATATCACAAACTTATCTAAGTAAGGCTTACACACCCGATTCATGAGGTCCATGAATACCGCCGGTGCTTTGGTCAACCCAAATGGCATCACCTGAAACTCGTAATGCCCGTAACGGGTTCTGAAAGCCGTTTTCGAAATATCCCGATCTCAAATCGATCTTCGAATACACACTCGATCCTTGAAGTTGATCGAACAAATCGTCGATCCTCGGTAACGGGTATCTATTCTTCACCGTTAACTTGTTCAACTCTCGATAATCAATACACATGCGAAATGATCCATCCTTCTTCTTCATAAATAAGACCGGGGCTCCCCAAGGCGAAGAACTTGGTCTTATAAATCCCTTTTCGGCTAACTCCGCTAATTGCTTCGACAACTCTTCCAATTCAATAGGTGCAAGACGATAAGGCGCTCGTGCCACGGGTGCAGCACCAGGTATCAACTTAGTCTGAAACTCTACTTGTCTAGTATGCGGAATTCCCGGCAATTCATCGGGAAACACATCCGAAAAATCACGAACTATAGGTACATCTCCAATGCACCTTTCCTTCTTCTCCTTCCCCCCTTTCTCAAATATTTGAGCTAAGAAAAGGTAACATCCTTTTTCCATTAGCTTCGGCAATTTAGTGCGAGATATGACCGCTAATCTAGATGGGCCTCTCAAATCCTTTCTATCTCCTGGTATGTTCAGAATCTCCTTGCCGTAAGGCACACACACGATCTTCTCATCGCAAAGTATATGAGCACGATACTTCGGCAACCAATCCATACCAATAATGACATCAAAACTTCCTAATGTGACGGGTAGAAGATCTATGTTGAAAGGACGATTCAAAAAGTTTAACGTGCAATCGCGAATGATAGTCCTAATCCTCTCTATGTTCCCATTAGCTGACTCTACATCATAACCCATTCCTAAGGCCATCGGGGGTTTCTCTAGTAAGGGTGCAAACTTAGTGGACACAAAACTCTTATCGGCACCAGTATCAAATAGTATGGAAGCATAACGATTATTGAGAAGGAACGTACCAGTAACGACGTTCGGATCTTCTCCTCTCTTGTTCCCAAGTGCATACACTCTTCCATGGGCAGCTCCGACTTCCACACGTTGGTCCCCATTATCTTGTCGTCCACGGTTTCCTCTAGATCCACGGTTTCCATTATTGTACCCATTACCACCCGATCCTTGATTTCCTCGGTTCCACGATTCCCTACATTCATTCCTGTAATGTCCCTTCTTTCCACATCCATAGCAAGTAACATTTGCCTTACTCATAGTTTCAGGAGTAGCTTGAACCATAGCAAGTGGTCGAGCTCTACAATCCTTAGCTATGTGTCCCATCCTAGAGCAATTCTTGCACATCACAGTACATCGTCCAGAATGATGCTTGTAGCACCGGTTACACTTGGGTGCATCTCCATTGTAGTTCTTCTTGTCTCCATCTCCCATAGCATAAGCTCTAGTAGTTGTTTGTCGCTTGTTTCGATGATCATTACCCTTAGAGTGATTTTCCCTCTTCCTCTTTCCATTCTTGTCTTTCTCAGCTTCTTCCAATGCCAACGAGTCCATCAATTTTTGAGCAATAGTGATAGCCTCATGAATGTTTGCAAGCTTAGCAGAAATCACATCGTTCCTTGTAGCTACCGGCAACCCATCGGTATACCTATCAATTCTTTGAGTCTCAGTCCTAACCATATCGGGACAAAGTAAGGCTAACTCTCGATAACGGCGATTGTAAGTTGCCATATCGGTACCTTTCACCTTATGGTTCCAGAACTCAATCTCCAGCTTCTTAATCTCATTCCTTGGGCAGTAAGTCTGAATCAGCAAAGACTTAAATTACTCCCAAGTCATAGCATAAGCCACATCACTCCCAACCGAATTACGGTAATTGTTCCACCAAGTTAAAGCTTCATCCTTGAAAGTAAAAGAAGCAAACTTTACCTTTGCATTCTCCGCACAACCACTGACATTAAACACTGACTCAGTCTTCTCTATCCACCTGACCAAGTATACTACTCCTTCAGTTCCACCAAACTCAACGGGTCCACAAATTTTAAACTCCTTGTAGTTACATCCATTAGCACGAACAGGTGGAAATGTTCCAGCAGAATTGTTGGAATGATTTGACTCAGCTAGTAGCTCAGCAACTCGTTGCTCCACAAGTTGATTGATCATTGCTTGATCCACAGTAGGTGCGTTAAGTGGAACATGATCATTGTCTCCCTGAACATCAACATTTTGATTCCTATTGTTGCGGTTAGTAGTGTCCAGGTTGTCAGGAGTAGGGGTCTCAACATTTTGAGTAGGACGGCGTCCTCGACGACAAGGGGTAGTCGTTGCAGGACCAGTTCTAGTAGCTCTAACAGGGTTTCGTCGTGGGGCCATTGATCTGAAACATCATACAAGTTCATGAGTCTCTAATAGAACTTATCATATGCTCAACAAGAATTAAATCAACGAAGCCAAGTCATGGAAAAAAAATCAACAATACACCACAAGACATCAATAAGGCGAATAGGAACTCAATTTCCACAATATCCAAGAACCACATAATAACATATAATAATAACCATCAACCATACAATAAAGATCCAACATCGTTCTAACTACCGAAAAACACAAAAGATAATAATCGTTCCAAACGAGACGAATACTCAACGGAAAATACACCAAAATAGGATAACTAGCTTTTCTAACCGAACACTCCTCGGTGTAGAAAGCAACAAGATAACATAACCCGAACATCTAGTCACGCTGCTGGCGGAGGTTCCTCAACTCCTGCCTCAAGCCATCGAGCTCTCTCCATAGTGATCCCAACTCCACACCATGGGTGTCGCTGTCTCTCTTGAGGTCAGCCACCTCCTTCTCCAGCTCGGCATTCCTTTGCCATAACTTGCGGTCGGCCTCTCGAGCTATAATAAAACCTCGTTGTAAACTCTCGATATGCTCGTGAACCTCCATCAAAACTCTCCTCATCTCAGTCGTCCTGCCCACAACCACAATCATATCAACTCTCAGATCCGCTATAAACTCTCCAATAACCATCTCAAGTCGATCAGATAACCGCGAGATCTTCTCGCCCTGTGCAGTAATCTGAGCCCACATCCTACCAGTCTCACCTAACTCTGCATGCTCAGCAGAAACCTCAGAAGGTGCATCCGACTCAACGGGACTACCAGGTGGCAACTCAAACAAAAATCGATGATCAGGTGAAACAGGCTCAATCGGATGTATAGGTGAATCAGGCTCCTCAGCCTGAGCTGGTGGTACTAACAAATCATCATCATCAGGCATCTCCTCCTCCTGAGGGTCATCCTCCTCCTCAGGGTCATCATCATCACCCTGCTCAGCCTTATCCTCACCCTCGTACTCCTCCTCCTCATCGGAAGAGTACATCATCAATCGTCGTCTCCTAATAGGTGAACCATGTGGTGAAGGGGTAGGAGATCTAGGACGACGACGCAATGATGCAGGTGGTGCATCTGACAGGAGAGAGTGAGCATCCAACTGTAAAGGTGGTGAAGTAGGGCGTACCGACATACGTGCCGTAGCTCGGTGGGCAAAACGTGGAGCCACACGAGCCAAAGCCTGATGAAGAGTAAGCTGCCTTGATGTACCAGGGAGCCCTAGAAAAGATGAGGGTCCCTGCGTAGATGCAGCAGGTGGTGTTGAAGTAGAAGCTGTCGGTGACACAGTAGCTGTATGCATGGCAACCCTGTAAGGATCATCAGGAGCCATGATGATCTGTGCTGGGTGTACAGGCGCGGTAAGAATATTCTCAACAACATCAAACATATGGGAGGCCATAATCTGTGACAACGGCGTAGGGTAGGTGTAAGTGTTTCAAAACAACTAAACCGCGAACTCAAAATACCATATCAAAAATCATCATATAATTCCCAATCATATATAATCAAGAAAGATTTAAAATACCGCATTACTAAAACCATTCGTAGAACAATTAAGCCATATAATTCCTCAAAACGCATATAATTCCCCAAAACGCATATAATTACTCAAAACGCCATCATATCACTAAATCAATAAACCTCAAATCCTCAAATCATCTCCAGAATCCCAAATCTATCAATCATCTTAATATACCTCAATAATAATAATGATGCTTCGGCTTGGCGGGCTGGCGGGCAATGGTCGAGGATCATTTTTTATAAAAATCGGTTATAGTTTAGGTGTCTATTTACCTAGTTCTCTATAACCTTGGCTCTGATACCAATCTGTAACACCCCCAAAATTTGATACAGCGGAAGACTCAACAAGCTTTCGGGGTGCTACGAGGATTGGTATCCATTCAAAGTCATGAAAGAACGAGATAAAGTAAACATAAGAAAAACACAACCAAAACGGGTTTTAAAGTTTACATTTATCCCAAGAATTATCCAAATTAAGGCCCAAAAGAAATAAACATAGGTCCACAATAGTTTATCAGAGTTTTAGAAAAATAGATCCATAACCGGTGCCATTGCCAAACCTCCAATCCCAAGCATCCATAGAGCATCACTTAATTACCTGAGAAAACGTGCTAAAAGTCAGCTTTCACTGGTGAGATCATAGGTTTAAATTCATAATTCAATATAGTGGACATGTACGCAAAACGCTTGCTAGCTAGACTAGGCCTCAATCATCCAACCAAAATAATCCATCCAATATAATCCAACCAATACAAATCAACCCTATAGGTGCACGCTATAGCTCAAATCAATCCAATCAATAGCTTACCTAGCTCAAGTCTAGGCCTCGCTCTATAATCAATCCAATAGCTTACCTAGTTCGGGACTAGGCCTCGCTCAACAACCAATCAATAGCTTACCTAGTTCGGGACTAGGCCTCGCTCTATAACCAAATCAATAACTTACCTAGTTCGGGACTAGGCCTCGCTTAATCCTACCTAGTTCTATAAGCATAGCAAGTTTTAAATAAACAAAGCGATAATAGTCCACGTAAAACATTTGCACATTTCTCACCCCAAGTATTGAAAACAAAGTTCAAGAGTAAAAGTGGGGCTATGACTCACCTCAAGTCCAGAAAATCCTCAAAAGAAATCGATAGGAGAAAGACGTAAGCAAACTCAAGCAACTCACGTAACGACAACTACAGACTCGGCACTTCCTAACAATATCAAACTCGTTCAGAAATCATTTCCTCAAAAATCAAATATTCCCATTCCCGAACGTATTCCATATTACTTTCCAAAAATATCCATTCCTCGAATTAATTTCATATATATTTGAAATTTGACGTTTGGTATCCATACGGGTGGAGGGTCGACACAACTCAAACCGAAAAGCCTCAACAAACGAAATAATAACCCATCTATAGGTCTAATATTAGCCCAATATATTATTTAAATAAAACATCGAAGTTTATCAAATCCGTCGATTTGGTAATCCCCCAATATTTATTTACGTAATATATCATTCCAAAATTATACCCAACCTAAAGCACATAGCACAAAGAGTTCTATTTGGTATATATCGTAGTCCAATAAATTCCCTATATATATCGTCAAATTGGCCAAATTCCACGAGATACATAGTAATTTATTATCCTAAAACACGTACCACATCCTATGGGCGTCGTGGGATACGATGCCCATTAATATACTCATTTTATAACGCCATATAAATAAGTTACTTGTTATATAAAATGTCTATATTAATCGTCATATATCCGTGACAACACAAAAGTCACATAATAAAGTCCACTTGGACTTTAAATAACCACAACTCGTATAACTCGATAAGTTTTCTCAAATTTATAAGAGTCGTCGTGTTTTTATTTATTACTCACCCGATATATACGTTTTCGATAATATTTATAGTTATTATCTATAATAATACTTCGACATTTATTTCACTATTTGCATAGTAAAATAATCATCGTTATATTATTATAACGTTTACTCGTGATTATTTTATTATTAATATACGCATATATATATATATATATATATATATATATATATATATATATATATATATATATATATATATATATATATATATATATATATATATGTACGTTTATCACGTCTATATACGTATATAAACGATTATATTATCAATAATATTATTACGAGTATTGTTTTTAATGTTTGATTTTAAATATTTATCGAGTCATAAGAATTTGGTCACATGTCCGAGTCATCACTCTCGGCTCATAGTCCAAGTCCAAAATAATAACCATGTCAAAATAAATAAATCAACTCCGTCCAAAACAATCCCATATCCACGTGCTACAACATGAGGGTCCGACTACGGCACCCAACTAACCTATCTCCGTCATCTAATGACCGTCTCACAATCGGTCCCCAAATCCACATTCGTCAACAACTCCAACAATAATACAAGTCCAAAAGTAACATGTCCAAAATAATAGTATCATGACAATAAAAATAATCCGACAACCATAAACGACAACCAAATAATCTAACACACTTACGGGTTGATTTACCAAGTCAACCCGGGTCAAAATATTAAACCACAAGCATGGTGATCTCACCCGAGACCTCTTGGTCTCGGCTTGCTCCAAACGAGCCAAACCAAACGGACCATAATGGTCGGATAGCAACACAAGCCACAATAACATTCGACCGGACCTAAAGGGTCACGGTCTTGCTCTCAACGAGCCAACACAAGCCAAACGGACAGTTGGGTCGTCGGCGGTAAACCCAAACAACAACAACAAATTGCAACGAGGGACCCCCTTAGGGTCTCGGCATGAATAACGAGCCACAAAACGCGACCCCGAGACCTCTTGGGTCTCGGTTATGCTCAATCCGAGCATCAAACCTCCAAGAATCAACCAACAATCCAAAACCTTCACAAATTCGAACCCAAATCGACCCAACCCGGATACCAAACCAAAACTTTATCAAAAATCTTTCCCAATATCTTTTTACTCTTTAAATCTTGCCCCAAAATCAATATTCAATACGAGTTTGACTCGATTTAGTCAAACCCACGCATAAAAATGTGTTTTCTCACCTTCAAACTCACGGATCTATATTAACTTCAAAGAAATGGTGGTGTACGCGCGGCGGTGAACCAAATCGAGAGGTGGGGGGGTTCACTTTGAGGCGCGTGTGATACTAAACAAGGTAGTGGAGATGATGGGGAGTATTTTGATGATGGTGGGGGTGGTGGTGGTGCGGCGGTGAGGCGGCAGCAGAGGGGGGCGGCTAGGGTTTGTTGGTGAACAAGAGAGAGAGATGTGAAAGTGGTGAGGGTGATGGTTGTGTTTTATGTTTGTGTTGTGTGTGTGCGTGGGTGATTATACCCAAAACAAAACCGGCCCACAGCCCAAAAAAAATAAAAATGATAACAATAATAATGATAATAGTACTAAAAAGGTGGGTGAGGTAACCCGATAAAATATACACGGACCAAACCCGAAACTTTTTAAAATATACCAACCAACTTTCTCAAACCGAACTCGTTCCAAAATAATCAAAACCTCGCGATACGTTCCAAAAATATAATTATCCGAACCGATATTAACATAATTAAAATTGTTAGGTTATCCTAGTGCCGGAGTCAATGTAGTGCCAAAATAATGATCTCAAAATAAATCATCACGAATGAACCAAACAAAACCATAATTAAATAATCGAATCCCATAAATAACGTACAATTAAAATCACATTCCAACGTTCATAAAATATCTCATCACGATAAACTTTTCAAATATTCCAAAATTATAATTTTTAAAGTAATGTGTGTTTTAAAAACGGCTCCCTAATTTGTCAGTTGTCACATGTGCAGACATCAATGCTCGATATTTTGTAGCGTGCCGATCCATTGAAGCTACCACCTAGAAACTGATATATGAAGTTGGATGTTAGTGAGATGATGATTATTTAAAATATTGATTAGGTATATGATATGGTAGGAACAAAAAATTACCGCGTTTAAGTAAATAAATAGTTACAGATTGCTATATATATAAATATAAAAATTACCTGCTCATCCATTTGGATCATATCCATGCCTGCTAACTTTGATGGGTTGTTGTTGTTATAGTATTGATTCCAAAGAGACACTATTTTAACTTTTATATTCGCTTTACCTTTGTCTGGGGTGATTTCTTGAAGAGGTGCTATTTTCATTGTCATACCTACAAACAATAGTAATGACAATAACTATAAGATTCAAGTTAAGCAAAGCAAGTCGCAAAAGAACAACATTCAAAAGCAAGTAACGGGTCACAGAACAGCCTTTTCATACACCAGTTAAATGTTCCTAAATCATAACTAAAAAACCACTGTATTGCTGAAGACATACATTGGATTTAAGCATGATTTTGACTTTTTATTAAGTGACCTATTTTTTTAACTGTTTGACTGATCTATTAAGCCCTATTGTGAGCTATATGAACCAATTTTAACAACCAAAAACAACCCAAAATTAGAAAAACCAAATCTGCCAAACACCCCTTAACCGAACTAACATGAGATTTAATGAAGCAAGTCACTGATTTGAACAATGAAACATCAACTCAAGCTTGTTAACATGTACGTCGACAACAATTAGAAAAAACATTGGATTGCTTACTGTGACTTACCTGTTTTAGTTTTTCATGAATATATAAAATCAATCAACCTCTATGTACACATGATTAGAATAACATAAACCTTAAACATAACTATAATCACACAACAACAAAAAAGCAAAAAACATTTTAACATGAGTATTTTTAAAACCATTAGCAATTAAACTTTTATAACAGTTACTATCAATCAAACAACTTCTAATCCTATTATGATCTTTTTCCGCAGTTTACTGTTGTTGTCATGTAACGACTATTGTACTACCTGATTAATAACATTTTTACTATCATGTTACAAATTTGAAAAAGAAAACGAATAAGATGTTTAATACATATAAATATGTTTCTACAGAGTTGAAAAAAAAAACCTGCAATTTTTTTGAGTTTTATTGAATGATAAGAATATAACTCTGATGATGATTTCGTGGGAATAAATGGGGCTATCAATTGAGTTTATATAATGGTTAAAGCCGGTCTAAGTTAAGGTCCTATTAGAATTCTAATTGTAAATGTAATACAATACAAACTGTGCTGTAGTTTTAAAAAATTAAAAATAAATAACAACTAAGTCCTACAATTTCTAAAAAGTTACTTAAACAACTAAAACTTATTAAAAAATTTCAGAACACAAATACATTAAAAAGAAACAACATTCTTTGTTACAAAGAACCTGAAAATTGAATAACTACATAGAACCTGGAACTATAAAACTGAATAGAACCTGGAATTTGGAATAACATATCACACAACAATTAACCTTAATTAAATTAAACAATTAATAACCTAACCTGTCAACCGTTGTCACATTCATAAGCTTTCTGTAATACCCGTGACTTCGTGAGGATAGTACGTTGGAACCTCATCATATTCATCATATACAAATCCTAAAAATTTGAATACGAAATCACTTAATTCTCAATAATGCAAGCATGAAGTAGCATCGGATTGATGGAGGATCTGGTAATGCGTGTTGATATGTGTGTGTTTTTTGGTTGTAGAATCGAATTGTAATTGTCATGGTTGAAGCATCGAATTATTGTTGTTGTTATGGATCTGGTATTGTGAATTATTGTTGTTGTTATGGATCTGGTAATGTGTGTTGATATGTGTGTGTTTTTTGTTTGATAATGAATGTGTGGGTGAGAAGGTAATGGCTACTCCGGTTTTCATATAAAATTTACACTTTTGTACTAAAATATCTAAAAATTACAATGAAGCCTATGTGTATTTTTGCCCAATTTTAATGTTTAGGCATAAAAACGTTTTTTAAACAATTATTTGACAAATATAGGAAGATTTAAGGTTTTTTAAATATTAAAAGTCTTTTTAAAAATTAAAATTATAAAAAAAAAATACCAAAATAAGTACGATTTGATTAAAAAGTCCCCACTAAAGGTTTTGTTTTATTATATAATATAAAAGATGCACTAATTCTTTTTGAGGAGCCTTGATATCCTCTGTCAATGGTCACAATTGCTATCATGTAAGAAAGATGTTATTGACATGTAAAGTAGCAAAAAATATAGGTAAAGTTATATTATGTAAAGCAAAGAATTATAAAGGGTTTACACCAGATCGAATGTAACTAACTGTATAGTTCGATTGGTATTGTATCAATCGTCCTACACAATTTTACTACATAACTTCTATTATATATTGTATCAATCGATCAACTCACAATTAACACATATAATCTTTGCTTGCATTCGTGTCTTAACTTTGCTACTAATTGTCCTAGTAGTTATAGTAGCAAAACAAAACCTAAATTAGAATAGGTGAAAACCCTCAAACTTGAAACAGAAACCAAAATCAAGACTAAACAAAAAACACATATCACATATACACAGATACATGTTGGTGACATGATTTGTAATTAAGACTTTCTTGAGGATGACCAGATACGATCAGTGTTTGTACATGGGTAGTGCGTTCGGTGGATGAGTAGTGGAATTCTGCTTCAACGTACAGACCATATCAAGGATGCGGTAGAGGTTTCTGGATCTGGAGATGATGTGCAAGATTGCTAGTCGCATAAAACGCTTTAAGGTGGTGCCATTTTTCTGAAATGAATAGTAAAAGATACAGAGTTTTTGGTTATTCTATAAATTTTTATGGCCTATGTACAATCATTGACCCATACTAGTTTTGCAAAAAAACAAAATTCTTTTTATATCTTAAAGTTTCGTTTTAAATGAGTCATGTGGATCATTAGGCAACTCCTTGCCATGTTAGCATAACCTATTACACATTATAAGTGTGCCCATTTGACGCAGTACGTGTTGGTATAGGATAAGTAATTAGGGAAGTATTTTAATTACGTTAAGAGTCTTTATTAAATTAGGATTATATTTATCTTTCATGAGTTTAGTTTTCAGTAATTATCTTATAATTAGAGTCCTAATAGGTTTAATATTAGTTTCTTATAAATAGGGTGCATTGTTTAGGTTTTTGTATGTTATGTTTTCTTCCAGAATTTTGATATTAATGAAAAGAGTCTGAGAAAGGTTTTCTCAAGTCTTGTGTTTTATCCTCGTCAGGTAAACGATATTACCCCCTTTGTTTGATAATACGTTAATTATCGACGTCCGGCAATACGTGTATCCTAATTGCCTAAATCTGTAGCATCACGCTACATCAGTTGGTATTCAGAGACAGGTTATTCTCTTCGGGTTTCATTCTAGGAGTTGAGATCTCAATTGCTTATCGTGCAAAAAAAGAAAAAAAAAAAAAAAAAAAAAAAAAAAAGTTTCTGTTGATTGGTAAAAAAAAAAAGTAAACATTGTCGTGATTTTCTTTTTGATTTCTGGTTCCCTTCTCATCTTCAATAGTTACTTTCTTTAGTGGTTACTTCTGTTTGGCAAACATAAAAGTGCAAATCTTGTTTGTTTGTTACAAACGTTCTGTTCTCAATTTTTGTTCACCACCTGGTTACCTAGTAATGTTTTTCTCGAAAGTATAAGCAGCTCATAATTTTAATTAAATCATGGTCCTTGATCTTAACTGGGAACAAGTTGATCGAGTCGAGCAAACCGAACAACACAATTTGTTTCGGACACGTTGTACCGTAGAGCACGAGATATTTGATGTTGTTATCGATGGTGAGAGCCATGAAAATTTTATCACAAGAGCTATTGTCCATCAGTTAAATTTAGCTACCGAAAAGCATCCGTTACCGTATAATCTTGGCAAATTCAAGGTTACCAAATGTTGTAGTATTTCGTTTTCCATTGGAAAATACAAGGACGAGATGCTATTCGATGTTGTTGACATGGATGCTTGTCACATTATTCTTGGGAAACCATGGGTGTACGATCTTAACGCAATTTACAACATTGAAGACAACACTTACAAGTTTCAACATAATGGTGGTAGGTTTATTCTAGTGCCATTGATGGAAAGCAACCAGGTTTCAGAACCGAACGTGAACAATTCATTCATCATGGGATATCAAGACTTTGAGGAAGAACGGAAAGATGAATTCTTAGTGAACTCAACGATTACCACAACAATGATACAAGATGAAACATTGAATAAGATCCCCGAAAAGCTGAAATCGCAAGACGAAGTCTCACAAGCTCTTATTCCAGACGAACTACAACCAATACTATCTCCAATGCAAGATATTACCCTACCAACTGTTCCATGTCATAACACTCAAAAGGAGAGCATGGTTCAGAATATGGAGCTTATACACCGTGTAAAGAAACAACATGTTGAGTTCGGCAGCGAGGATGATAAAGATTTTTGTTACAAACATTGTTGGGCAATGACATTTGAGGTTGGTGATCTTGTTATGATAGATTTACAGAACAAGCTTTCAGTTGGGACTTATAACAAGCTAAGAACAAAGATGATCCGTCCGTGCCAAGTGCTTTGGAAAATTAGTAGCAATGCATATGTGATTGATATACCTAAGCATCTCTCACTGTGTCCAATTTTCAGTGAGGATGATATGTTCGAGTTTCAACAAAATGTTCCATTCTTTCTAGGTGGAAACTCGAGGACGAGTTTTTTTCAAGAAGGGGAGAATGACGCAGTACGTGTTGGTATAGGATAAGTAATTAGGGAAGTATTTTAATTACGTTAAGAGTCTTTATTAAATTAGGATTATATTTATCTTTCATGAGTTTAGTTTTCAGTAATTATCTTATAATTAGAGTCCTAATAGGTTTAATATTAGTTTCTTATAAATAGGGTGCATTGTTTAGGTTTTTGTATGTTATGTTTTCTTCCAGAATTTTGATATTAATGAAAAGAGTCTGAGAAAGGTTTTCTCAAGTCTTGTGTTTTATCCTCGTCAGGTAAACGATATTACCCCCTTTGTTTGATAATACGTTAATTATCGACGTCCGGCAATACGTGTATCCTAATTGCCTAAATCTGTAGCATCACGCTACATCACCATTTTTACCCGTCACATACACATACATAATCATAGTTAGATGGATACATTAAGATGCAATTAGACGAGATAAATAGAGTAGATTTTATAATGATTTAAGTTGAATATTTTGACGGTCTCAGGGTCATTAATTATCTTTTGTTCATTTATTTAGTTTTTTGCTATTTACCAGAGTATAAATTAAAGAATATAGACTCGGAATGCTAGTTTTTGGGCAAGAGTTAGAAGTTGTATTCAGCTGATCACTAAAAAATATCAACACATCGTAATTTTAAGCAACAATGGGAAGCAACCTACAATCGTTGCTTGAGGTTTATGCAATTAAAGCGTAGGTCTGTGCGTGAGGCTTATGATCAGAGCTTTTTGACGTACAGTTTACGGATTGAGGCTCTCAGCTCACTTGACAATATGTATGTATTTCTACAATTGTCAAAAACGTATAGTGTATTTTTCTCATATAAATAGATTTAAGAACTTAACATTTACACACCAAACACACATTTCGACTTTTGAGACCCCCATCAGAAACGGAACCGAACCCTTTGACATATGAAACAGTAAAAGTGATTGTACATAGTTGTATGTCAGCGACACAAAAAACAAAGTATTACAAGCCAGTTTGGTCAGTTGCAAAAATCAATCACCAGCTAAAACTGATGGACTCAAAATGCAAATTTGAAGCCAATCCAGATGAACAGATGTTTGCAACCTCATGCCTCATCTTCTTTGGCCCACAAACAAGAACTCCAACACTTGATTCTTTTTGCTCAAACAACATCCCTACAAGGAAATAAAAGTATTAGTTTCCAAATATTTTTATTATGAAATTATAAAGAACAGAAATATCTTTTTGTAAGTTTTGGTAAAATCTAGATACCATATGACAGAAGATATAACGTGACTGATTTGGTTTAAGAATGTTAAAGAGGAGCTTACTCTTTAAATCTGGTCTTTCGCCATAATGCACATTTGTGGACTGAATGAGTGATTGTTGGGGCATACTTTCCAGCTCTCTATCCGCGTTATAAAACCATGAATTGGGTGAGTTAACGGGTGTGGCACCCTCCTTGTTTTGAATTTGTTTTGAGTCCATTGCATTTTTCTTCTTATTCCACCAAAAACCCATACTACATGTTACCATTATAGAGATGCAAATAAGCAACATGTTTAGGACAGCTCTCGACACATATGAGTACACCTTGTTCGTGTTTTTATCGATAGGGTAGATGTAGAATTGCGTTAATAGTCCCATAGACAAGAGAAAAACCACAAAAGAACATGAAATAATGGCACCAAGCCATAACCAACCATTCTGTCCAAGAATGGGGGTTATGGGCGCGTCAGATGGATTTGGTTTGAGCCAAATGGTTCTTATTGATTTTTTATCATTGGCCACATATTGCTTCTCTCTTGTCACATAAGCCTCGATTTGTAGATCTAGTCTTGTAAATTCCATTTGTGCACCAGATGAGGGCAAGAGCAATTCAAGCATGGTGAGATCAGAAGAGTCTTTAAATGCACTTATCAAGAGAATTTTAGGAACTTCGCATTTTAGGGTCTCTACAGTGAAAACAAGTTCCCTAAATATTGAAATAAATGGTGTGATGCCACTTCCTCCGCTCACCATCACTAGCATATCATGCCTGAATTGACAAATACTAGATTTAGTATACACAAATAAATCTAACCTAGCAGTTATCATTCTTATTGACATTTTACCTTAGAAAGTTAGTTGAGCTAGGTCCATAGGGTCCTTCAATGGAAATGTTGAGTTGGTCAACAGGATTCGGGGATGATAGTATTTGGTAGAGCTTCTTAGACCAACTTCCTTCACCTTTGATCATAACACTTAGCTTTTCAGGCTCCAAATTACTACTTGAGGTAATTGTAAATGGATGCCATTGAGCCTTTGAAATGCTTGGGACATTAACGAATATGATGCTTGTTGGTGTAAAACTTAAACCTATAATAGAAAATGATGATAAATATTATCATTTAATAATACTTTAAAAACATTTATGTTAAATATTTGTGTGCTCATTTGTACCTTGGCTTTTGGAGAAGTTGAGCTCGGTAGTTTCACAAGGAAGAACACGGGAGGAAATTAAACGAACATTTCCCTTTGATTGTAAGAATCTTAAAAATCGATCAATCATGAAGAGATAGAATCCAGGAAGTATTACGGGGCCGGAAGATATGCCGATATGGAACACGAAGAACACCATGAAGAGGATGTACAAGTGGTGAGTATAGAAGAAAACCTCAAACATCTTTCGCCTAATTCTAGGAAATGTTGTCGCCCACATAATCAATCCTGCTACTAAAGACAACTCTCCGGCTACAACTGATACGTCGGTTTTTGCCCATTTCAACATCTAATGTCATAATCAAACATAATTTAAGTTAGTACAATATATAAAAATATCATGACATGACAGTGCCATGATACCACGTAAAACAAACTGCTATTAACATTGTAACCCTTTCTACTTTTAACATTTTAAAAGCTACAACCTCATTTTGTGACTGTGTAACTAATACTGTCAAAGTTGCCATTATGCCATGATATGTATAAATGGCCATCATAAAGGCATTTTGGTTGTGAAAGATCTTAAGAGAGATGTTTGATCGATTGGTCTATAATTGTGAAAACTGAAAAGTATATATTCTGCTCATCATGCACTTTATCTTATCATTTTCAAAATTTATGAGGTAAATATTTTCAGAACTTCAATTCTCGGCCGTATACTTGTCCACATGAGCCAAAGGTATGTTAGGGGTTTATGTTTTAACATATTGTAAATGTACGTAATCAGATCTTGGAAAACATATAAAATGAGATATAACGTAATAGGAAAATACCTCTGTTGTTTGCTTAGTTGCGATCCAGCAAATAATGTAACAAACGCCATGCAAAGCAAAGAGGGTCATACCGATATGCCCGAGCCATATGTGATACTTGATGCTAGCCTCTGATGTGAGCCCAAATAATGACAATATAGAAGAGCCTCGAGTCACCGGAAAAAACAGAAATGCTAAACACAAATTACCAACTAGCCCAAATGCTAGACCCACTTGAAACAACTTTGCTTCCCACCTAAAAAAAAATAATAAATAAATAAATAAAAAATAAATAAATAATAAAATAAAATTTCCAGACAATAAAGTGAAATCAAATACGATGTAAAGTCAACTAATCAAAGAAAGAAATCGATCCACGTACACTTC
Organism: Artemisia argyi; assembly: GCA_030686995.1. NCBI lineage: Eukaryota > Viridiplantae > Streptophyta > Magnoliopsida > Asterales > Asteraceae > Artemisia > Artemisia argyi. The sequence goes on from CM060677.1 coordinate 186,933,394, forward strand.
CTCTCCCCATTCTTCTGCTGATTCTTTAGTAATTTTGGGTAAACTCACATGTAGATATGTCACGAAAGACCAGACAACAAGAGAGACGAACATTAAAAGGAAAGCAAGCTCGATTTTTGAGACAATCCCTAGACCATTGATGATCATTGGCCGTTTCCATATACTCAGGTTATCGTTGGTACCTTCTTTTTTCCTAAATTTTGAAAATAAATAAATAAAACTGAGTATCTTGGAATCATTGAAATGAACAAAATTATTTAACTTAAATGACTTCTATACCCTTCGTCACGATTTTGGTTTGATTGTTTCTTTAAATGGAGATATACACTTGCCAAGACGGCCATGAACAAAATAGGGAGTGTGTAGAGCAACATCGTTGTACCTAAATAAAATTCACATTTAATGAAAAGAATAAGAACAACTAGAAAAAAAACATATATAGATGAAACTAATTTGTACGTTTTTTCTTTGCTTTTCAATATCATGATAATCAAACAGGCTAGCTAGTAAAATGCATTAGACTTGATACGAATACCTATCACGTAGTATACTGTATCTTACTTGAAGTACATAAAAAGCGTTTTATTTTTTTCAGTAATTTTAAGTTTTGTGTTGAATGTTTCCATGTATTATAAGTTTTTCTTATATTAGAATCATTAATCATATCAACTTTATTACAAAAGAGCTAAGGAGTCGAGGCGGTTAAATATCTCTCACATTTCATCAAGCAGGGTCATAAATTCAAGCAAATGAAAGAGTTAATGAAATCATACTTGTCTGCTAGCTAGCTCAAAAAACGTACTTGTTTTAGTTAAGCTTGTGCAAAGTTACAAGCTAGCTATGTTAAATTTACAAATCGAATACAAAAACAAATGGCATAGTAGTTGCATAGCTAGGTAGAACCAAACCTTCAGCTCCGAAGTAAGTAGAAGTGGTGTGGACTCCAACCTTAACCAGCCACTTTGAATAATAAACATTAGTTGGTGTGATCACCCATAGGAAAATGTACCCTACAAACACCAATAGTGCAATCCCTTTGATCATCTTAATCATCTTTCTACTCTTTCTATCTTTCCAGATATTCTCTCTCTAATTGGTTTGCTTAAGGAATAAAATGGAGCTTGCTATTTATAGAAGTGAGATATAGTTAGAGATTGTTGTTGAGTGTGAGAAAGAGCAAATTTTTTAATGTTTGACATATGCGTGTGAAAGTGTGTGACAAGAAATTAATATGAGGGTGGATAAATGGAAGTGCAACATTGTCATAAAATACACCTAATAAATATTGAGAATATAATTGGCTTGCCCTTTATTGAATCAACCATTACAATATATAACACCCTTTAGATTATTCTAGATGTCACAATAGCGGGCTAGGCCTAACAAACTTAACAGAGCCCATAATTACTAATAAAGCTAATGTCTAACACTCCCCCGCAGTTGGAGCGGGAGATGACCGAACGCTCAAACTGGACCGAAATTCTTCAAATAAAGCAGACGGCAACCCTTTAGTGAATATATCAGCATATTGGTAACGCGATGGCACATGAAGAACACGAACATGACCACGAGCAACCATATCACGAACAAAGTGTATATCAATCTCAATGTGTTTAGTCCGCTGATGTTGAACAGGATTGGCAGTCAAATAAATAGCACTGACGTTGTCACAATAAACAAGAGTAGCAGATGATAATGGCATATGAAGTTCACGAAGAAGATTACGAAGCCATGCAGTTTCAGCCACTGCATTAGCCACACCCCGATATTCAGCCTCAGCACTAGATCTAGAGAGAGTGTGTTGCCGCTTGGATGACCATGAGAGTAGATTATCCCCCAAAAAGACACAATAACCTGAAGTAGAACGCCTAGTGGTAGGGCAACCTGCCCAATCCGCATCAGAATAAGCCACAAGAGAGCAACGAGACGAGCCTTATACCTGCTCAAAGAACCATCAGCATGATATTTATGCCGAAACAACCACATAGACCGAACCACATTAACATTGGGTGGTTTCGGAACAAGAATCCAAGTACCATTTCTAATTAATGCATTATATTCATCGTACATAGCATCTCGCCAATTAGAATTACACAAAGCAGCAGCGGGAGATTTAGGAAGAGGAGAAATGTGAGAGGTATGACCATGAAAACGAGGATTGGGCTTAACTGTGCCAACTTGAGCACGTGTGACCATAGGATGAGTTCGAGTGGGTTGGTTCATGGTATTGGGGCCCGAAGTAGATTGGGCCGAATGAATAGTGGGTTGGTGCGGAAGTGTGGTTGGGCCGGATTGGGTCGTGTGACCTATAGTGGGAGTCGAAGTGGACTGGGCTGAACGTGAGTTAGTATGTAGAGTGGTGGATTGGTTGGAGCTAGACTGGGCCGAAGAGGGGGTTGGTGATGCGGGTTCGTGTTGGGCCAAAATAGGAGAAGTCGGTTCTTGTTGGGTCGAAGGAGTGTCTTGTGTCATTGTGTTTGGGTTTGAGTTAAATATAGCATGATGAATAATAGGTGAAGGTTGAGGGTCTAGAAAGTTATAGGATGGTGGATTAGGGGATGTGATTGAGGCATATGGAAATTGAAGTTCATCAAAGGTTACATGGCGAGAAAGGATAATTTTGTTAGTGGAAAGGTCTAGGCATCGATACCCACGGTGATAAGCGGGATATCCTAAAAAAATGCACGGGGTAGCACGAGGTGCAAGTTTGTGTGGAGGGTAAAGGTGTGGGTAACAAAGACAACCAAAAACACGTAAACGAGTGTAGTCGGGTTGTTTGTTGAATAATTTAGTACAAGGTATTTCATTTTGAATGGCGGTGGATGGAAGGAGGTTTAGTAGGTATACGGCCATATGTAATGCTTCGACCCAAAAGGTTGATGGAAGATGGGCTTGGAAAAGAAGAGTGCGTATGATATTATTAATGGTTCGTATCATCCGTTCCGACTTACCATTTTGTTGGGAGGTTTTGGGGCAAGAGAATCTAAATTGAATGCCGTGTTGAGCAAATAATTGAATGAGGTTGGTGTTATCAAACTCACCACCATGATCACACTGAAAAGCCGTAATATCACATTTGAATTGATTATTTACATAAGAGCGAAAATGCAAGAATTTTTGAAACACTTCGGATTTGGCACGTAAAGGATAAATCCACACATAATGAGAATAATGATCAAGAAATAACACATAATATTTAAAGCCACCAGAACTAACAATAGGAGAAGTCCAAATATCAGAATGAACAATCTCAAAACAACGAGTAACAACTGAATCTGAACTAGAAAACGGAAGTCTCACATGTTTGCCGAGCTGGCAAGCATGACAAATATGAGGAGACTTCTCTTTATTACAAGAAATAGACTGACGAGAAACAAGAGAACGTAACACTTCTTCCCCGGGATGCCCGAGGCGTTGATGCCACGTAGAAGGACTAACAGAAAGCAAAGCATGAGGAGTAGGAGAAGGCTGGGTGACTGGGTAGAGATCTCCTGAACTATCACATCTGAGAAGGATATGACGAGTAAAGAAATCTTTCACAGAGAAACCAAAAGCATCAAATTCTACAGTACAATTATTATCCCTAGTAAATTGACGAACTGAAATAAGATTTTTTATGATATTAGGGGTGACTAGAACATTATGTAAGTATAAAGGGCGATTAAGGGTGGGTAAGATGCTATGGCCGGTGTTGGTAACAGGTATGGATTTACCATCACCAACACAAACAGATGGATATAAACATTTATTATAAACAGTATTTAAATTACTTGTATGTGAATTGAGATGAGATGATGCACCTGTATCCATATTCCATGTCGGATCTTGAGTAGTCATGGTGCTAAAGGCACTTGGGAATAATGTCGCTTGTGTCGGAAGCATAGATGAAGCCGCTCTTAAAATACTTTTCTTTACTGTGGTGCGTCAATGAAGCCACGAACAAACAACAATAAATTAACCTAGACCAATAACTTTTCTTTGTGCTAAACTGCTAACGTCTTCAACCAATCACAAAATTAAAATGATGTAAATCTTGATTCTGCCTTAAAGTGGAGAGCAAAATATATTAATCAATCACAAACAACAAGCCCAATAATAAATTCTTGTGAATGTGCCGTCACTTTTTTTTTTTTTTTTTTTTTTTTTTTTTTTTTTTTTTGGCTGAATAGTGGATAGAGGAGTGGGAAAGAGAACCGGAGATATGGAGAAAAATTAGAAGAGGATCAATTTTGCTCTTGATACCATATTGAGAATATAATTGGCTTGCCCTTTATTGAATCAACCATTACAATATATAACACCCTTTAGATTATTCTAGATGTCACAATAGCGGGCTAGGCCTAACAAACTTAACAGAGCCCATAATTACTAATAAAGCTAATGTCTAACAATAAATAGAATTCAAATGTATGCATGGTTATATAAAGCAAAAAAAAAAAAAAAAGATACCAATACAGATCTTGAAAAAATGACAAGTCGGCCACGTACATTTCTAGACAATTACCCTTAGATCCATCGATAAGATCGCGTACATATATTTTTATGCACACTTAATCGTATTCTTGTATGTGTACAAGAAGTATAAGATTGTTGTGACACATACCTATTACAATTGTATATTATCAATAGATGTACGTAAATCTAATAATTTAAATATACTTGATAATGAAAAACGCAACATTGTTATGAATACATACTAGCCTCCGGGTTTCCTCTTTTTGTAGTTATGACAATATTTCAACATTGAAATTTCCAAAGAGATATAAATTCTTGCAAGATATATACATCATACGAATAGAAGTTGATCTGTTACTCAGATTAATCTCGAATTTGTTTCTTACATGCATGTACGTGATGGTTTGTTATGTGAGATACACCTTAATTAGCAAACATGTGTTTTTTGTTACTTTATATGCTTAATGTTATGAAGATTATTTAACGTTGCATCTGACATGCACATGGATGGAGCTAGAGGGTCTTGTGGGTGCCTGGGACATCTATGGAATTTTTCGATTTAGTGTTGATTTTAAGAAAAAAAACATCGATTTTTTCCAAATGTTTCTTAAATGACCCCGGTCCATCGAAATGTGTTTTTCGCCTTGTTTAGTTAGCATATTAAACTTTATTATATTACAATTAAAAAAAATTATGCATCCAGTCATATTTGTTCTTGGTACCGTCAGCTATATATATAATTGTTCAATTTTGACACATGCACAAATTGTAGGATTTTTTCCCGAGAGCTTGGATAGTTAGAAGAGATCGAGTGTTCATGACAGCTTTTCAAAATAATAAGCTACTTGGTAATTCAGAATCTAAGGAGCTTTGAATAATAAGCTCTAAATTCAATTTCTGACTACAACTTGTTCGACTAGCTGTTGTCGAACAATATTTTGCCAACCCTAAAATACCGTAACATAGGTGTAGAAGTCAAAATAATAAGCCGTTTAATTTATATATTAAAATATGTCACAATTAAACAAGAAAAGTTGACAAACTTTTATCAAAAACGGCTTCCAACATAACACCTGCTCTATATGTAGTTGCACGTACTGGAGTATTATTATTTGAGCACAAATTAGAGTAATTTTGATAGAAAGCATGATTCATGTGAGACAAAGAATTAAAGAGAATATAATCTCGATTTTTTATTACGTTGAGTAATGTGTGATCAGTAAAGGGAATTTTTGTGTTGCATGGATCGTGCAAACAGTTTTAATTATATATGTCACCTTTCCTGATTACTTGACTCACAATTCTTTGTATTTCTCTTATAATCTATGTATTTCATGCATTAAAAACTGCACGGTGTATCATTCTAACAGTTTCAACTAGGATGCGTACCATCGCAACAAGCCTACAATCTCTTTAAAGCTACAACATATCATATCATATCCTGGAATAATAAGTTAATTTTCACTATTTAGATTGTCTTACAAAGGTACACGTATAAAACTACAACTTGAGTTTCCCCTAAATTGGTGGTGAAGATTGGCAACTTTTTTGCTGAATGCTGCATGGTGTATGGGTTGACTATATAAGAGGTGCTAATACAATGCTTAATATGCAACAAGAGCAAGGCCGTCTCATGAATTTCGGTGGCCCCGTGCCATCACTACAAAGAGGCTCTTAAACACACATGCAAATACACATGTATCACTAGTGTGTAAACTAATTAAACTCAAGCCTCATGTTGTGTATATACATATAATAAAGTCGATGGAATTTTGTGGCCCTCGTTAAGGGGTGACCTTGTGCAATGACACATCTTGCACTCCCTTAAAGCCGGCCCTGAACAAGAGCATGCAGTTTTTTTGTCAAACACATAGAAGCACATGTTTCTTTTCATCCAGCACGTGTTCTATGGCTGATGTGTCACTCTTAAGTTGACTATTCATTGTACAAGTTGCAGGTCTACATGGCATCTTAAGTTTCAAGCGAAGCTAAATTCACAGACGATTTTGTGCAAAAGTTTAAAGGACAACTTAACACTAGGGTAAAAATATACCATACATATAGAAATAGAAAACATATATATTTAATGGAGATAAAGATCAAGTCAGCAAGACCAATGTGATCAATACAGTTCTCTTACAAACTACCAGTGGCGGAGCCAGAAAATATGATCACCGGAGGCATTGAGCAAAAAAAGAAGTTAAATATTTTCAGGAAGAAAAATATATCGTATCATTAGCGCAAGTTGTAATATTTAGGTCGGGTTTGATATAAAGCAGCAAAAATGTTCTGCTACGATGTAGTTAACAGGCACATGTTACTTTAGAGGTTTATAAAATAAATTTTGATTGGTGATTTCTAAATACTTTATCTTGAAATAATTTTATTATTTATTTATGTACTTAATGAGAAGTTTATATGTAAAGAGTCGTAAGAATTATAAGAAAATTGTTTGTAATTTTATGAATAATTTATGTATAGAAATATTTACACTATTAACAAAACCATGCAAATTATAATTCTTAAGTTATATATTACCAAAGCCCAAAGGACATATAACCATCAAACCAAAGAAAGTAAAAATAAACATATATGTAAACACGTATACAAAAGAGACAGATATTAAATGAGAGTAAATATTTATATTTAATTTACCTACTAACCAATCCCCACTTTTCCACCTCCCCATTAAACCTCTCTTCCCCATTAAACCTCCTTTCTCCATTGTTTCCGATAGAAAAGAACTTGAAAAACCACCAGAAAATAGATTCTTGCATAAGAGAACACTCTAATTGTTGGCAAGGTGAGAGCGACGAGGGCAATGTGGTTTTATAAGTGAGGGCACTGGACATTTTTCCTACCAAATTGACTTCCTTTCCAATATATTTTGTGTATCCGTAAGAACTTGGTTGGGGGCATCGCCCCCCACTACTAATAAGGTGGCTCCACCCCTGCAAACTACCTTCATTTATATAAATGTCTAAATGTTTGTAGCAATATGTAGTCTTGTGTATTTTAGAATAGTTGACTTTTACAGTCAAAGTTGTGTAGTATTAGTTGACTCCTAAAGTCAAAGTTGTTCATGTATATATCTCAAATGTGTAAACTTTCATTTTAATAAATAACACAACAGTTTTTCCCTCTCTCTTGTTCTCTCAAAATGGTATCAGAGCCACCACCATCTCCGGTGGCTCCTAACTAACTTCACCCACCATAACAACCATTACAACAACCATAACAAACTCCAGTGACTACAACCACCATCATTCCGCCTCAATTTTTCACTCAAACAACCACAATCAGTCACTCTAATCATTTCTAAGATCAAGATGCATCACTCTTATCATCATTCAATTGTATTATGATCATTTCACAATTTTCCCAACAATTTTAACCAAGATTCAACAATTTTTCGATCAAGTTCACCACCATGACAACCACAACTCCACCATTAGCTGACAATGATATCACATCACCCAATCACCCATTGTATCTACATCCACAAGATCATCCTGGTTTAATTCTCATCTCAAAGAACTTGACAGGATCAGACAACTATGGATCTTGGAAAAGATCCATGATGATAGCCCTAAATGCTAAGAACAAGATGAAGATTGTCAATGGTGAATTTGCAGAACCTAGTGTGAATTCAGATACAAGACCACTGTGGGAAAGAACCAATGATATGATCATATCTTGGATACTCAATACAATCTCTGAACAGATAAGTAACTTACTCAGTTTTGTTCATACTGCTTTTGATTTGTGGAATGAGTTACAAGAACACTACTCACAACTAGATGGACATAGGATTTATCAACTCACCAATGATTTAGTTCAATTGAAACAGAGTAACACTAGCATTGAGATTTTATTATCAGAAGCTAAAAGGGCTATGGGATGAATATGACTCATTAGAAGCACCTTACTTATGTGTTTGTGTTTGTAACTATGAGAATGGAAGGATTAATGGTGAGAGAGATCAAAGGAAGAGACTTATTCAATTTTTGATGGGCTTAGATGAGTGTTATGCTAATATTAGATGTCAAATTTTACTCATGAATCCTATGCCTAGTGTTGCAAAAGCTTATAGCATGATAAGGCAAGAATAAAAACAAAGAGAGGTTCATAACACAGTGTTACCTACTGCAACAACACTCTCAGCTCAATCTAATAGGTCTAGAACACCATACAACAACTACGATAGGACTGGGAGAAACTACTCACAAGGAGAATCATCCATGAGAACCACACATAACAATGATCATCCTACTAGAAGAAGTAGTTTTAAGAAAGGTGTGTTCTGTGGTAATTGTGGTAAGGAAGGACATCTGAAAGAAGAATGTTATCAATTGGTAGGATATCCACCTGGTCACCCTCTTCATGGAAAGTATCAACCATCCAACAACTCCCAAAGACAGAACAGTCAAGGCTCAAGGCAAGTTAATCTCACAATGGCACAAGGAACATCCACTGGTACATCAAATGGGACAATTCATCAAGCTGACACAGCTATGAGTGCAAGAATGGATCAGTTGCAAAATCAACTCAACCAGATGATGTTAACGATGCAGAACAACAAGGACACTTCCCCTGATTTCTCTCACAATGCAGAAGGTAATCCCAAACTTGTTGCCAGCATTATCACTAAAACATATAAACTTGTTGCCTCCCATATAATTGCTAGAAGGTACAAATTTATTGCTTCTGTCATGTTAGATTTTAAGACTCTCTGGGTAGTTGATAGTGGTGCTACTGACCATGTATGCATCTCTCTTACACTCATGCACAACATTCACATATGTACACAACCCATCTTTGTCACCTTGCCAAATGGCCAACACACACAAGTAACCCAAATGGGATCAGTGCACATAAACCAAGCAATAACCCTACATGATGTTCTTTACATACCATCTTTAATTTCTCATATAATCTACTATCAGTGAGCAAGTTAGGCACTCACATACCTCTTTCTATCCTATTCACACCATTTTCATGCTATTTCCAGGACCATCACAAGAGGATTGCACATGGAAGCCTCTATAATGGTCTCTACATCATCAAGCAAGATTCTCAAGCTCCACCACCCACCATTCTCTCCATCAATAATGACAACATTGCTCTGTGGCACTCAAGGCTAGGCCATCCATCACATTCTGTTCTTCAACAAATCAAACATATTTCCATTTCTAAACAATGTACTTCTCACATTTGTGATATATGTCCTATGGCAAAACAACATGCTTTACCTTTTTCAAGTAGCTCATTTCATGCAACTTCTATGTTTGAACTTGTTCATGTAGACCTTTGGGGTCCCTACAAATATCCAACTGTTAATAAATGCAAATACTTCTTAACCATAGTGGATGATTATTCCAGAGCAACATGGACCTATCTACTACCATCCAAAGATCACACAACATCAAACATCAAAACATTTCATGCTTTTGTTCAAAATCATTTTAACACATCCATCAAAACAATAAGAAGTGATAATGGTTCAGAATTTCTCAATCATAATTTAACAACATTCTTTCAAAATCAAGGCATCCTTCATCAGACATCATGTCCATATATACCTCAACAAAACTCTAGGGTTGAAAGAAAACACAAACATCTTCTAGAAATGGCCAGGGCTCTGAGATTTCAAGCAAACATACCCATTCATCTTTGGGGCTACTGTTTTATCACTGCCACCTATCTCATAAACAGGTTGCCCTGCAAACCCCCTGAATTACAAAAGTCCTTATGAGTTGTTGTACAACACACCACCTCCCCTTGACCATTTGAAAGTTTCTGGATGTCAAGCACTTGCTCATCAACACCCACATGATAAATTTGAACCCAGAGCCAAACCATGTGTCTTCATAGGCTATCCCACAACTCAAAAAGGTTACTTACTCTATGATGTCACCACCCAGAAAACATTTGTAAGTAGACATGTGAGATTCAATGAAACAGTGTTCCCATTTCATGATAAACCATCCAAAACCTCACCATCACCATCATTTACTTCAACACCATCTGATTCCTCATACCATTCATCACCTACACCTGCATCACCAACAACATCTACACCACCACCTCTGTGCACTGATCCTACACCCAACAACACAATTCCTACTAATTCTCCACACAATCATAACTCATCATCTTCTAATTCACCTTCTCATTCCACATCTCAACACACTAATCCACCCACACCACCACCACCACCACTCAGGAAATCCACAAGAACATCACATCTTCCACAGAAACTTAATGATTTTCACATCAATCTACCACACACAAGACACACCCCTCAATCATTTATTAAATTCCATCACTCCAAGTATATTAATTATCACAACATCAAAACAAGAACACACAGACACTTAATCCACAACATCAACAGTACAGTAGAACCCAAATCCTTTACCCAGGCTTCTAAAAATCCTAGATGGAAAGAAGCAGTAGATAAGGAACTTCATGCTTTACACCTCAACCACACTTGGGAAGTTGTCACTCTACCTGAAGGAAAGAGAGCCATTGGGAGCAAGTGGGTATTCAGAATTAAGCTTTACTCAGATGGAACAGTTGAGAAGTATAAGGCCAGACTAGTTGCGAAGGGGTAAACTCAACAAGAAGGGACAGACTATACAGAAACTTTTGCACCAGTTACAAAAATGGTGACAATCAGAATCCTATTGGTTGTAGCTGTACAACAACATTGGCATATTGCACAGCTGGACATCAACAATGCCTTCCTACATGGAGATTTACATGAGGAAGTGTACATGGAACTCCCACAAGGCTACCAACCCAACACAACTCTTCCAAACCCAGTTTGCAAACTTAAAAAATCACTATATGGTTTAAAACAGGCAAACAGACAATGGTTCTCTAAGCTCACCACATTTCTCTTACATCATGGCTTCACTCAGAGTTTTGCAGATACCTCCCTACTCACATATACAAAAGGAACTGACTTCCTTGCTCTAGTGATCTATGTGGATGACATTTTACTAACAGGAAACAATCCTACTCTCATCAACCACTTCAAACACCAACTGGACATAACATTCAGTATCAAAGATCTGGGGCAACTTAATTATTATCTTGGCATTGAGTTTTTGAGAAACAGTCAAGGCATCACCATGTCTCAAAGAAAGTATGCCTTGGAATTATTACACAGTGCTAAAGTTCTTGATCTCAAGCCAACTCACATACCCATCGATCCTATAATCAAACTTAATGACACAGATGGGGAACCACTATCTGATCCTTCCTTATACAGAACCATTGTGGGCAAACTACTCTATCTCACAATCACAAGGCCAGATTTGTCTTATGCTGCACATGCTCTGAGTCAATTAAGTCATAATCCAAGAACCCCGCACTGGAAGGCTCTTATCAAGGTTTTGAGGTACATCAAACTTTGCCCAGGTCAAGGTCTTTTCATCTCACAAACTCCCACTCTTCAGCTAAAAGCTTTCTGTGATAGTGACTGGGCCAATGGCTCAACAACAAGAAGATCTGTCACTGGTTTCTGCATCTTTCTTGGACCCAACCTCATATCCTGGCAATCTAAAAAGCAATAAGTGGTTTCAAGATCATCCACTGAAGCTGAGTATAGAGCTCTAGCAGATTGTACTTGTGAGATCACATGACTTCTCAGTCTTCTCAAGGACTTAAGAATCAAGTCAGCAAGCCCAGTTCCAATCTATTATGATAATCAGTCCTCTATTGGCTTAGCTTCAAATCCTATTCAACATGCTAGGACAAAGCACATTGAAATAGACTGTCACTTTATCAAAGAGAAGATCAAGAATGGTATTATTCTACCCACATTTGTTTCATCAAAGCACCAAGCAGCTGATGCTCTTACTAAAGGTCTCAGCAGATCACCATTTCATAACTGCATATCCAAGTATGGCATGTGTGATCCATACACACTGCCAACTTGCAGGGGGTAATGGAGATAAAGATCAAGTCAGCAAGACCAATGTGATCAATACAGTTCTCTCTACAAACTACCTTCATCACTATAAATGTGTAAATGTTTGTAGCAATATGTAGTCTTGTGTATTTTATAATAGTTGACTTTTACAGTCAAAGTTGTGTAGTATTAGTTGACTCCTAAAGTCAAAGTTGTTCATGTATATAAAGTCTCAAATGTGTAAACTTTCATTTTAATGAATAACACAACAATTTTTCCCTCTCTCTTGTTCTCTTAAAAATATTCTAACCATCTAACTTCACTTTTTAGTTGAAATCGTCGTCACTTTCCACTTGATGCAAAGAATTATCGACTTGCTGATCCTTATAGTGTGTTTTGTTTACTAATGACGCATTTGAGAAGCTATTTGATATACCTCAATTCAAGGGTGGCAATCGAGGGTGTCACAAGAGCATTAAAATCCTACAAAACACAAGTTTAGTTATAATTCAAAGATTCAAACCATTATGAACTTTTTCCCAAAGTCTACTAAAAAGAGTGAAAACATCAAATAACTCTAAAAACTAAAAATTGTATAAAGCTGACTGAACCATTTGTGCCACGGACAAAATAGCTTTGTGCGAAGTAATTTCGACATTCTTCATCAAATCATGTTTTCGTAATTCATATCCGCATATCAATTGACTCCCGCATGCAGCAAACCGAAGAGTTTCGTGCACTTCGATCATGATTGACTTTGAAATGCTCCATTATAATTGGTGGTTCGACTATTGTTATTGTTGGTGATTTTAGTGTCATCAAGCATTTTGTGTAATTTATATTATCCGAGACCAAAGTAATTTCAAGTTAAGTTTTAATACAAGTGAGGAGGTGCGGAGTGTACACTTGTATAAACTAATTAACTTGATTTCGGATAATATTAATTATATAGTTCGATTTGGTACAGATAGATAAAAGGGTTTACATCAGAATGTAACTAACTATATAGTTTGATTGCTATTGTATCAATTGTCCTACACAATTTTACTACATAACTTTTTATGTAGTTTCATAAACAAGGTGTCCTTTTCTCGATTGCTATTGTATCAATTGTCCAAATTTCATCAATACTTTGATGTGGTGGTTCGCACTACAGTTTGGCACTTATGGAGTTTCAGAAACAAGGTGTCCTTTTCTCAAAAGTGTCCTCGAAAAGATCTCATATTTAACAACATCAAGGTATTGGCCTTCACTTGGATCTCTAGCAGGAATAATTAGAAAGTGTCTCCCTAGTTGGTTGAGTGGCTATGTAATCCATGTAATTCATTTTCCCTTTTGTAATTGTTCTTTCTAGCTCCTTGCTAGTTTAATGAAATCAGCCGTTAAAAAAAACATAACTTTTTATGTGAAATTATTGGGTAATTTTATGCCAATGCAGTATTGTGCTTACCCGGTGACGACATATCACAACAGATTACAATTATTTTCAATAAAGCTAGCACTTTTCCTGGTGACAAGAACAAGCCTTGTATGATCGATCAACACACAACTAAAACGTGTAATCTTTGCTTGAAGCATTCGTATCTTAACTTTGCAACTAATTGTCCTAGTAGTTATAGTTGCAAAACAAAACCTAAATCAGAATAATAGGTGAAAACCCTCAAACTAGAAACGAAAACCAAAATCAAGACTAAACATAAAGCACATATAACAGATACACACATATATGTTCGCGAAATGATTTGTAATTAAGGCTTTTTTGAGGATGACCATATAAGATCAGTGTTTGTACATGGGTAGCGCGTTGGGTGGTTGAGTAGTGGACATTCTGCTTCAACGTACAGACCATCCCACGGACGTGGTTGAGGTTGCTGGATATGGAGATGGCATGCAAGATTGCTAGTCGCATAGATCACTTTAGGGTGGTACCAATTTTTCTGAAATGAATAGTAAAAGATACAGAGTGTTTGGTTATTCTATAAATTTTTATGGCCTATGTACAATCATTATTCCATACTAGTTTAGCTCAAAACAAAATTCTTTTGCTATCTGTAAGTTTCGTTTTAAATGAATTAATGTGGACATCAGCCAATCCTCGCCAAGTCAGCATAACATACACATTATAAGTTTGCCTTTATTTAGCCGTCACATACTCATACATATATCATAGTTAGATCATGGATACATTAAGATGCAATTAGACGAGATAAATAGAGTAGATTATATTTTATAATGATATAAGCTGAATAAGTTGACAGTCTCAGGGTCATTATGTTTTGTTCATTTATTTAGTTTTCTGCCATTTACCAGATTGTAAATTCAAGTAGACTCGGAATGCTGGTTTTGGGCAAGATTTAGAAGTTGTATTCTGCTGATTACTCAAAAATATCAACACATCGTAATTTTATGCAACAATGGGAAGCAATCTACAATTGTTGCTTAAGGTTTCTGCAATTAAAGCGGAGGTCTGTGCGTGAGGCTTATGATCAAAGTTTTCTGACAATTGACAGATTGAAGCTCTCAGCTTACTTGACAATATGTATGTATTTCTACAATTTTCAAAAACGTATAGTATATTTTTCTCATATTAATCGATTTATGAACATTTACACACCAAACACATATTTCGACTTTTGAGACCCCTATCAGAAATGGAACCGAACCCTTGACATTTGAAACAGTAAAAGTGACTATACATGGTTATACGTCAACGACACAAAAAACAAATTATTACATGCCAGTTTTGGTCGGTTGCAAAAACCGGTCACCAGCTAAAACTGATGGACTCAAAATGCAAATTTGAAGCCAATCCAGATGAACATATGTTTGCAACCTCATGTCTCATCTTCTTTGGCCCACAAACAAGAACTCCAACACTTGATTCTTTTTGCTCAAACAACATCCCTACAATGAAATAAAAGTATTAAAAGATATAACATGACTGATTAGATTTAAGAATGTTTGATTATGAAATTAAAAGGGAAAGGAAATATCTTTTTATAAGTTTTGGTAAAATCAGATACCATGTGATAAAAGATATAACATGACTGATTAGATTTAAGAATGTTGAAGAGGAGCTTACTCTTTAAATCTGGTCTTTCGCCATAATGCACAGTTGTGGACTGAATGAGTGATTGTTGGGGCACACTTTCCAGCTCTCTATCCGCGTTATAAAACCATGAATTGGGTGAGTTAACGGGTGTGGCACCCTCCATGTTTTGAATTTGCTTCGAGTCCATTGCATTTTTCTTCTTATTCCACCAAAAACCAATACTACATGTTACCATTATAGAGATGCAAATGAGCAACATATTTAAGATGGCTCTCGACGCATATGAGTACACTTTGTTCGTGTTTTTATCAATAGGGTAGATGTAGAATCGCGTTAATAGTCCCATAGACAAAAGGAAAGCCACAAAAGAACATGAAATAATTGCAGCAAGCCATAACCAACCATTCTGTCCAAGAATAGGGGTTATGGGCGCATCAGATGGGTTTGGTTTGAGCCAAATGGTCCTTATTGATTTTTTATCATTGGCCATAGGTTGCTTCTCTCTTGTCACATACGCCTCGATTTGTAGATCTAGTTTTGTAAAATCCATTGGTGCACCAGATGAGGGCAAGAGCAATTCAAGCATGGTGAGATCAGAAGAGTCTTTAAATGCACTTATCAAGAGAATTTTAGGAGCTTTGCATTTTAGGGTCTCTGTAGTGAAAACAAGTTCCCTAAATATCGAAACAAATGGTGTGATGCCACTTCCTCCACTCACCATCACTAGCATATCATGCCTGAAGCAATAACTAGCTAGATTTAGTATGCACAAATAAACCTAACCAAGAAGTTATTGTTCTTATGGACATCTTACCTTAGAAAGTTAGTTGAGCTAGGTCCATAGGGTCCTTCAATGGAAACGTCGAGTTGGTCAACAGGATTTGGGGATGATAATATTTGGTAGAGCTTCTTAGACCAACTTCCTTCACCTTTGATCATAACACTTAGCTTTTCCCGCTCCAAATTACTACTTGAGGTAATCGTAAATGGATGCCATTGAGCCTTTGAAATGCTTGGGACATTAACGAATATGATGCTTGTTGGTGTAAAATTCAAACCTATAAAGAAAATCATGATAACCATTATCAATTAATAGTACTTGCAGATTTTAATTTTATATATTCTTGTGCTCAATTGTACCTTGGCTTTTGGAGAAGTTGAGCTCGAGAGTTTCACAGGGAAGAACACGAGAAGAAATCAAACGGGCGTTTCCCTTTGATTGTAAGAATCTTAAAAATCGATCAATCATGAAGAGGTAGAATCCAGGAAGCATTATGGAGGCGTAAGATATGCCAACATGGAACACGAAGAACACCATGAAGAGGATGTACAAGTGGTGAGCATAGAAGAAAACCTCAAACATCTTTCGCCTAATTGTAGGAAACGTTGTCGCCCACATAATCAATCCTGCTACCAAAGCCAACTCTCCGGCTACATTTGATACGTCGGTTTTTGCCCATTTCAACATCTAAAGTCCAAAAAACATTATTTACTTAAGTACATAACGATATTATGATATAATAGTGTCATGACTCATGATACTACCTAGAAACCATAATTCAGTAATTTAACACGTAAAAAGTTACAGAGTCATTTTGTTTTTGCTTCGGACTGTAACTATAATGCATAAGACGGAAAAGTTGCCATTATGCCATGATATGTGCATAAAGGTATTTTGTTTGTTGAAGGTCATAATAGAAGTTTGACCTATTGGTCAATAATTTTGGACCATCATAAAAGTTGACTTTGTAGTGGAAAATATTCTACGCATTATGCATTTTATCTTATCATTTTCCAAATTTATCGGCTGAATTTTTTCAGAACTTCTCAGCCGCATACATGTCCAAAACGTCCCAAGTTGCAGACACGTGATCAAATGGTGTTTTAGGCGTTTAAGTTCTACAGTAATATTTTTACAATTTACACATTTTGGATTTTAGAAGATATAAAAAATGATTTATAAAGAGATAGAACAATACCTCTGATGTTTGGTTAGTTGCAATCCAATAAATAATGTAACAAACACCATGCGAAGAGAAAAGGGTCATAACGATATGCCCGAGCCATATGTGATACTTGATGCTAGCCTCGGATGTGAGCCCAAACAACGATAATATGGACGAGCCTCGAGTCACTGGGAAAAACAGAAATGCTAGACACAAATTACCAATTAGCCCAAACCGTAGAGCCACTGAATCCAACTTTGATTCCCACCTGTGAAACAAAACAATCTCGAATCAATAAAGTGAAATTAAATGCGATGTGAAGTCGAATAATATAAGAGATAAAGAGAGAATTGATTCACGTACACTTCCTCTCCCTTTTTTGCTGCTGATTTAGGGGTGATTTTTGCGAAACTAACATGTAGATATGTCACAAAGGACCAGACAAGAAGAGCGATGAACATTAAAAGGAAAGCAAGCTCGATTTTTGAGACGATCCCTAGACCTTTGATGATCATTGGCCTTTTCCATGTACTCAAGTTATTGCTAGTAGCCTCCTTTTTCCTGAGTTTTGAAAATACAAAATTTAGCAACTATGATGATGAAAATGAACGTACATTTTTTTTTTGACTGAATGGACTATTATACCCTTCATCACGGTTTTGGTTTGATTTCTTCTTTAGATGGTTGTATACACTTGCCACGACGGCAATGAACAAAACAGGAAATGTGTATAGCAACATTGTTGGACCTGAGAAAATATAATTTTGTTAGGAATATATTGAAAACAGTAGCAAAAAATTTGAATTACAGTGCATATCATGAACAATAAACATATGAAATGTAATTAAAAAAATGATGGTCGGTGATCGAGTTATAACCAAACCTTGAGTTCCAAAGTAAGTAGAAGTGGTGTGGGCTCGAACCGTAACGAGCCAGTTATTCTTAAACTGATAAGTTGGTGTGATGACCCATAAGAAAAGGTACCCTATAAACACCAAGAGTGCAAACCCTTTGATCATCTTCATCATCATAATTATCTTCTTACTCTTTGTCTGTATGTGTAGGATCTCTAGCTGGTTTGGTAATGGAATAAAGATGGAGCTTGCTATTTATAGAAATGAGGTATAGTTAGATACTGCGGTTCAGTGTATGAAAAAGGGCAAATTTGGAAATCTTATTATTTTATTAAGTTTGACATATGTATGTGTAGAAGTGATTGAATTATTTAATTGATTGTAATTTTTTTTTTTCTTTTTTTTTTTTTTTTTGAAAAAGATTGCAAAATAACAAGATGGAGACACGAATAATAATCTAAGGTACATTGTGAAACATAGAGGTACCTGGTATGATTATGTGTGGCGATGGGTTTAAACCCCATGAATTAGTCGGCCAAAGGTTCATAAACCATGGTTACCCAAAAAAAAAAAAAAAAAAAAAAAAATACATAGTAACACATTGTAATATTGTTGTAAAGCATACTTTCTTTTGCATCTTTGGAGGAGATAAAGTACATTGATTCTTCAATAAAGGTATTCCTTTATACGCAAAGTTATGTTTGCTGTGATACATACTTACAAAATGTTTGTATATTACTTAAGTTTTTTGTAATCATGACAATATTTCAAAATGGAGATTTCCATAAAAATTAAAATCGTGCAAGATTAATAATCAAAACAGGAGTCGATGAAGTGATCTCGACTTTGTTTCTCACATATAATGGTTTGTTTCTCACGTATAATGGTTAGTTGTGTGATACAGCTAAATTAGCTATATATTCCTCATAAATTATTCATGAATTGAACCAAAGGATATCGATGGGATAATTATATGGGTTCCGATGTTGTTGTTCTGATAACGAACATGGATTAATTATATATGAAGATACCGGAGAGTATATATGTTTTAATTCGAAATCATCACACAGGTTTACTCTTGGTGGAGCTAGATTAGGATTTCATTTTGATTCTTGCTAGGTTTAAATATATTTTGTTGTTAAGAAAATAAAAAGTATTGCGCGCAAATCATAAGGATGGATTTGACATGTACCTAAGATTAGAAATTAATTTAGAATAACACTTCTAGCACATTTACTAGCTAGGTACTAACTGTTTAGTTTATCTTTTTTGCAATTTGCATAATATTGCATAAACAATAAAAGTTGACAAACTCTTGTTAAAACGGCATCCGGCTTATAACACTCGTGCTTTATTTAGTTGTAAGGTACACATTTTTAGCACAACAAGATAGATCAATTTTCAGAAAAAGCATGATTCATGTGAAAAAAGAATTGTAGAGAATTTAATTTTATTGTTTTATTAGGTTTGTATTATGTCATGTGGGAGTAAATGGAATTTTTGTGTTGCATGAATCATGCAAACAGTTATATGTCCACCTTCCATGAATATACTTTATTCACAAATCTGTTTGGAATATATATAACCATTCTTTATATAGTCCCTGTCGATTATGTAATCTTTGCAATAAAAGCGGTGCATGTATCGTCATTCTAAAAGTTTTAAATAGAATACGTATTATCGAAACAAGCCAACATTCTATTTTATGCTAGCTATATCATATCCTTGAATACTAAGTTTTCACTTTTTAGATTGTGTTACTAAGTTAAAAGTGTTGTAACCCCTTTTTTTATTTTACAAATTTACAAGTATAAAGCCGAAAAGGAGGATTTTAAGTGGCGCTTCTGTATATGTGTTGCTAACTTACTGTAAATCTTGTAATCACACGTTGTGCCTTCAAGTTTTACTATATAGTATATAACTTGAAATGAAATACGATTAAGGGGTGTCCTTTTTATATCTTTATAATTGTATAGTACTATAGTAGTATGTGTTTCAAAGGTTATATGATAAAGCCAAACGGATGCTGTAAATCTTTATACTTATACACTTGAATTTATTTGTATTTGTGCTCCTTAACTTTCATTTGTATGAACATCTTAACTATTTGTTTATTGTTAGACTAGTAGTAATGGTGATCAAATGCTTCTGGCACATCAACGTCAACTCAGCTTCTCTCTTTAAGATCAAATGCATGATCACTAAATACCCGTAAAGGTGACCAAACTCTTTTTCAACTAAAATATGTCACGTACGTTGGAGGTCTCGTACTTACGTGGAGGGATGCATATTGGGAGGCGACTGACCAAATGGTCGACCTGCCATTACACTAGTGTTACCATTTTTGAATAAAAAAAGATGTGTGCCTTGTAAGAACATGCAATTTAAAAATCATAAACATGTAGAAAGATCATTGTAGGAGAATCTATTTTGTTAGACAACTGAAGACCCAAATATAAGATTATGACATTATCAACTCTTTTGCTGCATGGTGTAAGGGTTGACTATGTAATAGGCGCCAATAATATAATGCATAACATGAGCATGCGTCTATATTTTAAATGCATGTGTTTCTTGTTAGCTAACACGTGCTTGTGGGTGACATGTCATTCTTAAGTTGACTATTTTTTATTTATTTCTTTTAACAGCAATTTGTACTAAAAAAAAAAAAAAAACAAAAAAAAACAACTTTCGAGTAAGATGCTAGAAAGATGGTTTACAAGAAGCAAATTACAATGAAGTGTTACAAGCCATTTTAGGCTCATTGATCTAATCAATCCATGTTGGATTGAGTGATCTCAGCTCGTAAAATATCCTTAGGGGTTGGCTTTAGGTCGAAGCAAAGTTTATTCCTGTAATTCCATATGGTCCATAACGTAGTTTGAATCACCATATCAAAACAAGCTTTGATGGGCTTGTCGTAAGTAACCGAATCACCCCACTGGATAAGTCCCCAAGAACTTTAAGGAAGTCCGCGAACCCTCACCAAGTTGCTATTATGGACCACAAAGAGATTGCCTCATCGCATACCAGGCATATAGTTAAGTCCACATCAATGCCGCGTAAATCGAGATTGAAACTGGCTGGCAGCCTATCTCTTGTCAAACGCCATGTAAAGACATTGAGTTTGATTGGTAGATTCTTGTTCCAACGAGTTTGAGCAGTAGGCATATCCATGCTCTTTTCTTCAATGAATTTTCTCATACCACTTGATAGGTTTTAGAGTTATCAAGAATACAAACCCGTTTGTCTTGAAAGTTGGATGGAGAAAATTGTTGCAAAGTCACCAAAAGAGCATTAAATTGTGATGCCTCTGGACCATCTGTGGGAGCTCGAAGCTACGACCAACAGTGAGAGTAAGTTCCATTTTATTTGATACATCTTTCACTAATGGTGCAATTATTATTTGTATCCAATAGATATAGCCTAAGAAAAGTGCCTTTTAAGCACTGTTCTCCAATCCATAGCTCGTTCCAAAATTTAAAAGTCGAGTCATCCCCCACTTTTCTTCTAAAAACAGAATGTAAACTAATGTTTGCTCTTGAAAAAGATTTGTGGAGGTTTGTTATGCATTTCCATGGGCTATAGGAAAGTCGTGACGTATTAGTCTTAAGTTGACTAATAACGTACAAGTTGCACGTCTACGTGGCTTCGCAAGCTCAGATTTCATGATTTTCCCGCACCGAAATGGAAGACTGGAAGTTCACAAGTCATATATGTTGTGACACAAGGCACACACGCCACATCATTCGATCAAACTCTAACATGACGCTTGTTTATTAAGACGCCTAATTAAATCTGAATTTAATTCGCACATGTAAATTTGAATTCAAGACAGAAATGCCTAAGCCTAAAAAATCAACATTGTTTGTTTTTATGTAAAAACATGTTTGAATAATATGAATTTTAAACAGTTTCACTTTTAAAAAACATAAACGTACTAAATGAAACATAAATGTTTATAAACAAAAAATAGAACATTCGAGTCATAAAACTAACATAGCCTAACAACCAGAAAATATAATGTGTTAAAACAAAACATCCAAGCACATTATCTCATAAAGTAGTTATATATCAATTAATTTGTAGAGTGTCACTATCAATTAATTTACGATGATAAGATTGCAGAAAAAAAGTTAAACATTCTATAATAAATATTGTCAATTAGAAAATACAAATACATTAAAAAGATCCACACCTATGCTAGAAAGATGACATAATTCTCGTTAAACATACTATTAATAGTAAATGAAAAGTCGAGAAAATTTATAATATAAGTTGAAAAAAAAAATAAATAAATAAATAAGAGAAAAAATGTCAAAAACGTTAACAGGTAGTAAGATTTTTGAACCTGTGACCGTCTTTGAACAAGATAAAGAAAATGCACTTTTTATCTCAAATGTTTGACCCCAACCAAACCGATCCGCCAGTTCGGATCAACCGATTCCTAGTTCCGGAGCTGAATACCCATAAAATTTCTAAATAGATAACTTTAGTAGAGAAGTCTGAAACTTTCTTTCCTATCTAAGAAAACTTCCCCACCCACCCACATGATCTAGGATCTATGCTCATTCGAAAATCTCTATCCAAAAACATTAAACCCTAGTTTTTCGAATTGTTTTACATAAATTTTTTTGCTACAAATTTTGTTAGATATATAAAATGATCGACTTGTATACTTTATATAGTATAGGGACTAGTCTTATCAAGTTGTAGAATTTCCCCTTTTGAAAAATTGAAGTAGAGGGGAGTTAGTTTATTTGTAATAATGAATTGTAAAGAACTATTTCTTGATCATTTTCACTTCATTATCAATTATCAATAAAGAAAAATTCTCAATTCTCTCTCAATGACACACACATTTTACACACACTAGTATCCAATTATTCAATCCAAACTCGTTCTAACAACACTCATTCAATTGAAACATGGAAGATAAAAATAACTTAGGAGACGATGATGATCATTATGATGTTTACTTTATGACATTTATCTGGAAATATACGTGGTTGGCCCTCATAAATGTAAAGAGTGAATTTTAAGTTACTGAAGAAAGGAAAGCGAGAAGATGGCGTTTCTAATACATTTCTCAAAAATTCCTAAAATGCGACAGTAAAACAAAAGTAACAGACATCCACATGTTAAGGTGGTTCTTGATATACAAATACAAAAAATATATAAGACAATCATAAATCACTAAATTACCTTGATAATCCAATTCAATTAAAAAACATAAGACATGAACAAATAAAGTCATGTTTGTATGTTAAACTTTTAGATCAGATAAACACAAATAATCTGCACAAATCGACAAAGAACCAAAGCAGAATCTGTGATATCTAATACTCGTAAGTAGCTAAAATTCAAGTATCTAATGTCGTTTGGACTTCTTGTTCTCCCCATCTCCTTTATTCTTCATTGCATTCCATTTCCTTGATTTTCCAATAAAATTGTATAGAAAATAAAATAAAGCAATATGTAAGTTAGTACGAAACAACTATGCTATACTAACATGGGTGACGAAAAGTGCGGATTGGATTCTGGTATCTTTTTAATAAAGCAAGGTTTGGCGCATTTTTGACACATTTTCTTATAGAGCAAAATATGTTGGAGCTTAATCCATTTGACGAAGCACACATATAATAAATTACTTATACAGAATTCAAAGAATCTGACACCTTGAGTGCTAATTGGTTGGCCTCTTTCACACGTTCAGCAAGTGACATAGCTTCCTTATCATGTGCATAACACGAGCGCAACGTTTTTCCTGATAACAGTAAAATTAAAAGGTGGTTAGCTTTTTTTTGGTAAAGATAGGTAGTCAGCTAAATTACCTCTTATAGTCACCTAGTCAGTCTTACCAATATGTTGTCTCTCTATCTCCATATACGGCACAATTTCGTGTTGATTCACTAACAAGATAGAAAAGCCAGTTCTTTCTACCCGATGAATATAATCCTGAAATAAATAATTTCTTCGTATCATGTACGTACAAGCAAACTACATATAATAATTACGTAATTAATTACTGTTTTTACCTCTGGGATTGGTGGGATAGAATAATTAATGACAGTATCAATAGATGGAATATCGAGTCCTCTACTAACAACATCGGAGCAGACAAGAATATTACACTCTCCAGACTCGAACATATTCACTGCAGCAAGCCTTTCTGCCTAATATACACATTGCATAAAGAAAAATATTACTCCCTCTATTCCAAATTAGAGTTATAAGTCCACTTGCCGAGAAAGGCTATAGGTAAAAGAAATATATGGGTAAGCGTAAAACCCAAGTTAAAGTCCAATTGCCGAGAAAGGCTATAGGTAAAAGAAATGTTAGCACGGTAAAAGTGGATACATCTATCTACTATTTAAACAAGAATTACAACTACCACGTATCTCATTATCGATCTCCAGGGAAACTAATCATTGACATGAGAAGCTAGTAGCTAACCAATATGTCTTTTCTCTATCTCCATATACAACTCCAGTTCATATTGATTCACTAACAAGATAGAAACCTCCGTTCTCTCTAACAGGCTAAAAGCATGGGACATAGTACGAGCAACTACATATTATGGAGTAATTAATTCATTAGTTTTACTGTCACCAGAGCATATATATGGACTTCAGTTCTAATTTAGATGTTCAATTCTACAATGAAATTTAGGACTCCACTCGAAAAAGGAAGGTGTGCTGATTAGTGCTCTATACGAGACATTTCATGCAATTATTTTGTTTGAGAAGCAAATGCTACAAACAGTAATTTATGATTAATGCTAGATATTCACAAATGTTTCGGTTATTCGCTAGGCATATCACGTCACCTGGATGTTTTGCATATAGTAAGGAAGTTTTGCATATCGCATCACCTGAAAGTTTTATAGATCTAGTATAGTAGAGGAAATTTTGAAGTAGACATGGGCTGTAGGTTGTTTGTTTCACTGCCTTTGGTTTCATGTACATGTATTCGTTTTCTCATTCTATATATAAAAATTTTTTGCCGTTCCCAAAAAAAGAGAGTAACGAATTACCAAACCAAGATTTCCGTATAGTTAATTATTTCCAAAATCGCCACCAAAGTGGCCTAGCAGTTAGACACTTTGATGCCCCACAAGAGGTCTGAAGTTCAAACCTCACTAGACACGCATCTTGTGGTGATTTTTACACATGAATTACCATAAACTAGTCGCAGCACCTGTTCATTCAATATAATCTATACTACTATATAATGCATTTAGGACTATTCTATAATTAGAAAGTCTTAAGATTCAGACTTTTACTTGCTTATTATGGAAGGATTTCAAAATTAATTGGTTAGGAAGCAGGTGGGTTAGGAACCAAGTTGGTTAAGAAGTTTGTTATGAAGCAAAATTATTTGGTTTAACCATCTCTACCATCTCTACTTATAAAGCATAAAAACAACTAAATGCGTAACCGAATAACCGAATAACATAAAATATAGTCACACAGTTCTAGTTTTTATAAACGGGTTCAAGATATTGGATAATGCCTAAAATATACAGTCTTTTTTATTTGATATTGTTAAATCAGACTTCATACATCACAGGTTTTAATCTTCTTTGATCCGTATAAATGGAACAAGGGTTTGGGACAGAAACTTGTATCAGAAAAATACAACAAGAATATAAACTGAATATGTATTGATCGATTGAATGAATATCTTACAATTGATGATTTGTTTACAGACTCTCAACCTATATATACTATATGAAGCGGCACCAACAAGAAGAGAGGATACCGTTTCATTAAAAGTAATCGACACAATAACTATCTAACCGTTAGAACCCTTACTAAACGGTTATATTTCTTGACCCAGCCCAATATTAAACGGTTTACAGGCTTTTACATACATAATATACATACTAAGTCCCCTAACTTTTGCTTCTATAACATTAAGGTCCAACATTTGAAATGTATTTTTTCGTATCAATTTTATTTTAATTTCTTTTTGTGATTTCATAATCATGTTTATTTGCAATAAGTTTTTGCAATACCTTAAAGCAGAGGATAGAGAAAAAGTAAATAGTAGTAAGTTGCTTGTATGCATCATATAAGCTAGCCGATCACACCAATCATTATCACAACTAATTAATCACAAGCCGTGTGATGATGAAAAAAAAAAAAAAAAAAAAAAAAAAAAAAAAAAAAAAAGTGACAGTACCTGTGGAGATCGATTATCGGTTTCGTAAAAGTTAAAACGTTGTTTAAATAGGTTGGTTGTAATGTGTGATACGTATATCCAGTTATTCCCTTTTACCGTGCTTAATTTTTTGTAATTTTACTTTTGCAATTGCAATTGGGCCTTAATTTCATTGATCCAACCCAATGAACTTCGACTTGTCATATTTTTCGGAAGAGAGTTTCTACATTTTTCGGATCAATCGAGTACACTAATAAAATGATAATCGATCCCATCCCAGCTACTAAATTCAAAGAGCCGGCAATACCACAATACGATATGTGGCATTGATTTTAGGTGTATAAAGGGTAAAAGTTATAAAATACCATCGTACTTTCAAAAATATACCAAGTTGAACCATGTACTTTTTTATTGCTTACTTGACCAACAAACTTTCAAATTTTTATTCGACTTGAACCATATCTTAATTATTAAAAAAAAATAAAAAGAAATTACACGTGGATAATTAGAAAACATATGGTTCAAGTCAAATAAAATTTTGAAAATTTGTTGGTCAAGTAAGCAATAAAAAAGTACATAGTTCAACTTGGTACATTTTTGAAAGTACGATGGTATTTTATAGCTTTTACCCGTGTATAAATGAGTCAAGCTTTTGTCGAGTAGCTCGAGCTCGTTCGAGCCAAGCTTTATTGAGCCTCGAGCTCGAGCCTAACAATGTGCTCGAAATATAATTAACGAGTCGAGATTGAGCTTGTATAGGCTCGACCAAAGTATTTATCGAGCTTTCTGAGCTTTGAAGTGATATATATGTTTTTTATGTATAATATGTATATTTTAAATGTATATATGTAAATAAACTAATTTTAAATATTTAATTACGATCGTACCAAGCTTTTTCAAGCCGAACTCGAGCTGACTTATCTTATATTTTAATTCTAGCTGGTTTAAAAAAGACATGTCAATTGAAATAAGTCGAGCTTTTCAAGCCGAATTCAAACTTTCTCGAGTTTAGCTCGAGCTTCGCTCATAAAGATCGTCGAGGAATAGAGTCAGGCATAACTTTATCGAGTCGAGTCAAGCTCGCCAAAGTTCAATCTGATTGACTCGTTATCCTAATTGATATAGAACTTTTAAGGGTTACAAATTGAAGTTTGGTGTAATTACACAAGATTTATAATGATTGATGTTTTAATAGCTAAAGGAAGTGGCTAACCGGCTATGTTCATTGTTCACATAATTAGACACATACTTAATTCAAAAATGGGTGCATAACATTAAATCAGTCTATGTAAACAACGATCTTTTGTACATGACTTATAGTGTTAGAAACCAGTCGAGCTCAGCCAGAGTCGAGTCCGGCTCATTTATATCTATCAATAAAGCTCGAGTTCAACTCTTGAAAATCACAAGTTCAGGATTGGTTCAAGCTTGACTCATTTTGTATGATGAGCCTAAACAAAATAAAAGTCGACTTAGTAAGTATATTGGTTTTTTTACACCCCTAATTGGTTTTTTTTACACCCCTAATTGGTTTTTTTTTTTTTTTTTTTTTTTTTTTTTTCGCCACTCTTAATTCGATATCATCTTCATTTTTACATTAAATGCTCATCTTTACAATACAAAAAGTACAACAATAACAATGGTACGTTACATTCAAATTTCTAAAACATAGACGATACAAAAGTGAAGATTTTATTGAAAACGAAGATGTCGATATACCAATTACATATACCGATTGATGTATATTTTTTTAGAGTAACCATGATTTCTGACTTTTTAAACACTTTAAACTTGTTTGCATTTAGCAAGTATTGAACTTGAGATGTTACATATTTTAGTGCGATAGTGAGGAGCCTATTCACAATATACAAATTTATATCATTACGTAATAATGAGCGAAACATAGACTAAGCAAAAGGTTTAAATTTTTATACGAGTAAAATGTAACAAGAAGACATGCAAATACAAAAAGTTTCCTCCAAGAAATTAAGCTCCTATGATTATTCGGTGATTGACCAAAATACAACCGGGTAATCACTTATAAAAGTGGGATCCAGTAAGTAAACTAATTGAATTTGAAAAACAAAATTCCCCACATTTTATTTCTCTCGTTGATCGTTATTAACCAAGAAAACACCCTTCTTGAAGCTATGTCCATGTTCGATAAATAAGAGAATAGTAATATTGGGTTTGAGGTTGAGAATCATTTGAGGGTATATATATATATATATATATATATATATATATATATATATATATATATATATATATATATATATATATATATATATATATATATAGGTGGGTTCATGAAAAAAACCCACTTTAGTAGAAAAGTGAGAAAAGTATACAAATCTCTTCCTCCTCTCCCCCTTTTTTTTTTCCACAACTCAAGGGGCCTTATTGTTACTTACTTTATTTTTCAGGGTACATTTTGTAAATTTGTTTCCCTTCCCCTTCCTTTTTGATCTGTTTATTTTTTCATTTGTAATTTGTATCATTCAACTAGTACATCAGTTACCTTTTTCTTTTTCTTTTTTTTTTTCCTTCTTTTTTTAGGGCCACAGTTGTGACTTATGATTATTACGTACATGGATCGATAATTTTTGCTATTCAGTTAATAAAATAAGCGAACAACGAATTCTACTAAGGAACATGAAACATCCAACACAAACTTGTTACTAATAAATTAAATTCTTTCGGATAATATTTCAAGCAATTAATGTATCAACAAGTAGCAAAACAACAGTTCTAATAGGAAGAAAAAACATGAATTAACGTATCAACGAATAGCAATCATAATTCACGAACAAGAGGAATACATCCGGAACAAAATCTCATTCATCTCTCCATCGAATATTAGGACTCGGTGTTGTCCAACACTAACTGAACCTTCTAAAGTCGAGGCCTCAACACCAATGCCAATTTTCCAAGATTTCCTAAAGAGCAACAAACTTGGGAGAGTGCTGCAGCTTATCGGTCCAAAAACCATTATCGAAACTCTTACGATACTTCGCGTCCAGAAGCCATTATCAGAGCCTGTAGATCATCAAAAAACAGAAAATTTCATGGTTTTTAAGTTAAGCAACTATTTTGATGCAGGAAATTTAACATTTTCTCAAACAAATGATCAATACTGAAACCGTTTTTTAATGAATACTTTCCCTACAAAATGACTAATAAGAACACAACACTTTTTTTTTTTTTTATTATCACTCGGATATGAAAATAAAGTATAAATACTATAACGCAACATATTAACTGATGCTGCTATATCATGCAAAAAACTCAAAACTTAAAATTACACTATAACAGATAGTATTAAGGCATGCATATCAATTACCTCAACAAGATTAGAAATCTTTATTTCCAAGGACGAGGTCATGTTCTGTTCAAGCACCTCAAGTTCAGCTTCAATCTCGGCTTCCATTTTACTAAAATAATTATCCTTAGCCACATGAGGAGTCTGCTGAGACACCTACATTCCCTCCGCTGAGGAGTTTGCATTCCCTCCACTAAGACACCTGAGGAGTCTGCTGAGACACCTGCATAATCAAGAACCAGATGAAGTGGCACCACACGAGTAGCCTGTATTCCCTTCGCTGTTGAGACACCTGCATAACCAAGAACCAGATGACGTGGCGCCACATGAGGAGTCTTCTGAGAGTTAAGAATTACAGCTCTAGAATGCAACAAAGAAAACCTACTGTGCCGAATGCTATTGATATCTTTCTGAGAGAAACAAAAAATTCAGCATACCAAAAGTATTGTACATTAACAAGAAAGGATGACACACCAAACTCTGCTTCATATCTTCCCGAAAGAAGGTGTATATCAGAATCACAACTAGAACCTTAATCAGCTGCAAACCAAATTTAAATTCAGTGTCTATATGAATGCAAGTACTGATGAGAGTGTTGGCTGGTGAATACAATTTGTTTAACCGCCAGCCACTTCATGTTCATAAAAGATAGTCAACAATGGGTAAGCAAGTGCTATCTTGTGCAACAAACTTTCCCAGCACTGATAATACTAAAAAGCTTTTTTATTTAAAGTTTAGTTGTGAGTCTGATATCAAACTGAATACCTCGGCCTACTATACAAACTCAATACCTCGGCCTACTATAGCTAGTTTTATTTGAACTAATACCATGAATATTAGGAGTAATCAAGTTCTTTTTATATGCATTTTTAGACAGAACCTTGAATTAGATGGTGTTTGTTCTACACAAGCTTACTTTGAGCTTCTTTTATTCAATCATAAAGTCAATTATCTCTTTTAGGTTGCCTTTCTAACGCAATAACTTATAAGTCAACAGATGCACTAAAATGCCTAAACCACTATGTTTACCTTAATCACCTATACTTTAGCTAGCACGAGTCTCAAACCGATACCATGATACAAATGGATGCACTAAAGTATCTCAAACGGATGCACTAAAGTGCCTCAAACGGATGCACTAGATTACTTCAAACGGATGCACTAAAGAGCCTCAAACGGATGCACTAGATTACTTCAAACGGATGCACTAAAGAGCCTCAAAACATAGTTCAAATCTCTGAATTCCAAAAACATGGTCAGAAGTAAAAAATGAAAGAGTTGTTACCATGAGTGAAGTAACCCATTGAGCCAGCTATGGAAGACCTATTGTTAGCCTCCTCGCCCCCAGGCTTGTGCTTTTCCAGAATCTTTGCATTTCCAACATCAACAATCTTTGCGTTGAACTCAGAATCCAACAATATATTGCTTGATTTCACATCTCTATGGACGTTTGGTGGCGAACAATCATACTCAATGATGTTCTAATATGTTCAAAGATGAAAAGAAAAAAAATAATGGTGAGACAGAAACAAAGTTGAAAAGAATAACAAACTATAAAGACTTCACAACATGTTTCCCAAGTGTCGTATAAACATAAAAGAGTCGTATTTATTGTTAGCAAAATACAATCTTCACCTGGTGGCAGCATCACTGTTTCGTCTTGTTCTCGGTGTGGAAGAGCCCGAGCGTGTAGATTGAGGCTGGTAGGCCCGTGGGTCATATTTTAGAGAAGCAAGAAAAGTGAGGGTTGTAACAACATCTTCAATCACAGGCCGCATGTTTGGCTGCTCTTGCACGCACATTGCAGCAACAGCAAGTGCCTGGTATAAAGCTCTTACAAGGTACTGCCCTTGGAGCATAGGGTTTGCCATTTGTCCGAATTTCATACGGTCTTTAAATAAAGGGCATGCCTGCAATGAAAGTTGTACTATTAACGGTTAACAAACATAAAGCGACATCAACTCATGCAAAACGTGCAAAAAGAAAGCACCTTTTTTAAGGTATAAACATCAAACGGATGCACTAAAAAAGAACTAATTAACCATAAAAATGGAAAATTCAAACGGATGCACTAAAATACCAACGGATGCACTAAAATACAAACGGATGCACTAAAAAGTGTTTCTAGTCAAGCCAACCCAACACGACCATTAAGAATCTACAAGTGGTTCTTATTTTATAGATTTTCCTTCAACCCGTAAGCTGCTCATTTTTACTGCTCATTTTTACTCTGAAAGGATAAATATATTAATACTAAAAAAATGGCCAGGTGGATCAAACAGACATATATTTTGGGGTCGTAGGAATTCTCATAAACATACCTTCAACAAATATTTTATATAATCTAACAAACTTAAAAAGAAAATTCATTTTGGTTATCCTGAAAGAAGCTGGTTAACCTTTAATGCAAATTCAGTTGTTTCTTAGTTTTCAGCAAAATGTTCAATTAACTTATTTTGCATTGCAATGAGTTAAAAGGCCATTAAATATATAGTAATTATACCTTGATTCCATTTTGAAGAGCTCCAGCGTCTAACTTTCCACATACAGATATGTGACCTTGAGATGGCAATTTAAGGACATCGCATATTGGCATTAGTAGAGGCTTGGAGTATTCTCTAGAAAGATGTTGAAGAGAATCAATAGTCTCCAACAAATTAGGCCCCTTGTACCTGTAGTATAACCAAATAATGAAACAAATTTATTACTCATAACCAACTAGCCGTGTTACAAAACAGGCCATCTATTAAAATCCAATACTTGCATATTCTGTATGAAATGCTGCTAAAAACAAGCCGTCTTCCTAATATATTTCCAGTTATTAAATGGCTGGTAGGGTAATATGAAAACATATTTGACATGTAATCATATCCAACATACCCATTTTGACGTACCGAAAAGCTACCCGTTTGGAAATCTTATTATTTTATTAAGTTTGACATATGTATGTGTAGAAGTGATTGAATTATTTAATTGATTGTAATTTTTTTTTTTCTTTTTTTTTTTTTTTTTGAAAAAGATTGCAAAATAACAAGATGGAGACACGAATAATAATCTAAGGTACATTGTGAAACATAGAGGTACCTGGTATGATTATGTGTGGCGATGGGTTTAAACCCCATGAATTAGTCGGCCAAAGGTTCATAAACCATGGTTACCCAAAAAAAAAAAAAAAAAAAAAAAAAAATACATAGTAACACATTGTAATATTGTTGTAAAGCATACTTTCTTTTGCATCTTTGGAGGAGATAAAGTACATTGATTCTTCAATAAAGGTATTCCTTTATACGCAAAGTTATGTTTGCTGTGATACATACTTACAAAATGTTTGTATATTACTTAAGTTTTTTGTAATCATGACAATATTTCAAAATGGAGATTTCCATAAAAATTAAAATCGTGCAAGATTAATAATCAAAACAGGAGTCGATGAAGTGATCTCGACTTTGTTTCTCACATATAATGGTTTGTTTCTCACGTATAATGGTTAGTTGTGTGATACAGCTAAATTAGCTATATATTCCTCATAAATTATTCATGAATTGAACCAAAGGATATCGATGGGATAATTATATGGGTTCCGATGTTGTTGTTCTGATAACGAACATGGATTAATTATATATGAAGATACCGGAGAGTATATATGTTTTAATTCGAAATCATCACACAGGTTTACTCTTGGTGGAGCTAGATTAGGATTTCATTTTGATTCTTGCTAGGTTTAAATATATTTTGTTGTTAAGAAAATAAAAAGTATTGCGCGCAAATCATAAGGATGGATTTGACATGTACCTAAGATTAGAAATTAATTTAGAATAACACTTCTAGCACATTTACTAGCTAGGTACTAACTGTTTAGTTTATCTTTTTTGCAATTTGCATAATATTGCATAAACAATAAAAGTTGACAAACTCTTGTTAAAACGGCATCCGGCTTATAACACTCGTGCTTTATTTAGTTGTAAGGTACACATTTTTAGCACAACAAGATAGATCAATTTTCAGAAAAAGCATGATTCATGTGAAAAAAGAATTGTAGAGAATTTAATTTTATTGTTTTATTAGGTTTGTATTATGTCATGTGGGAGTAAATGGAATTTTTGTGTTGCATGAATCATGCAAACAGTTATATGTCCACCTTCCATGAATATACTTTATTCACAAATCTGTTTGGAATATATATAACCATTCTTTATATAGTCCCTGTCGATTATGTAATCTTTGCAATAAAAGCGGTGCATGTATCGTCATTCTAAAAGTTTTAAATAGAATACGTATTATCGAAACAAGCCAACATTCTATTTTATGCTAGCTATATCATATCCTTGAATACTAAGTTTTCACTTTTTAGATTGTGTTACTAAGTTAAAAGTGTTGTAACCCCTTTTTTTATTTTACAAATTTACAAGTATAAAGCCGAAAAGGAGGATTTTAAGTGGCGCTTCTGTATATGTGTTGCTAACTTACTGTAAATCTTGTAATCACACGTTGTGCCTTCAAGTTTTACTATATAGTATATAACTTGAAATGAAATACGATTAAGGGGTGTCCTTTTTATATCTTTATAATTGTATAGTACTATAGTAGTATGTGTTTCAAAGGTTATATGATAAAGCCAAACGGATGCTGTAAATCTTTATACTTATACACTTGAATTTATTTGTATTTGTGCTCCTTAACTTTCATTTGTATGAACATCTTAACTATTTGTTTATTGTTAGACTAGTAGTAATGGTGATCAAATGCTTCTGGCACATCAACGTCAACTCAGCTTCTCTCTTTAAGATCAAATGCATGATCACTAAATACCCGTAAAGGTGACCAAACTCTTTTTCAACTAAAATATGTCACGTACGTTGGAGGTCTCGTACTTACGTGGAGGGATGCATATTGGGAGGCGACTGACCAAATGGTCGACCTGCCATTACACTAGTGTTACCATTTTTGAATAAAAAAAGATGTGTGCCTTGTAAGAACATGCAATTTAAAAATCATAAACATGTAGAAAGATCATTGTAGGAGAATCTATTTTGTTAGACAACTGAAGACCCAAATATAAGATTATGACATTATCAACTCTTTTGCTGCATGGTGTAAGGGTTGACTATGTAATAGGCGCCAATAATATAATGCATAACATGAGCATGCGTCTATATTTTAAATGCATGTGTTTCTTGTTAGCTAACACGTGCTTGTGGGTGACATGTCATTCTTAAGTTGACTATTTTTTATTTATTTCTTTTAACAGCAATTTGTACTAAAAAAAAAAAAAAACAAAAAAAAACAACTTTCGAGTAAGATGCTAGAAAGATGGTTTACAAGAAGCAAATTACAATGAAGTGTTACAAGCCATTTTAGGCTCATTGATCTAATCAATCCATGTTGGATTGAGTGATCTCAGCTCGTAAAATATCCTTAGGGGTTGGCTTTAGGTCGAAGCAAAGTTTATTCCTGTAATTCCATATGGTCCATAACGTAGTTTGAATCACCATATCAAAACAAGCTTTGATGGGCTTGTCGTAAGTAACCGAATCACCCCACTGGATAAGTCCCCAAGAACTTTAAGGAAGTCTGCGAACCCTCACCAAGTTGCTATTATGGACCACAAAGAGATTGCCTCATCGCATACCAGGCATATAGTTAAGTCCACATCAATGCCGCGTAAATCGAGATTGAAACTGGCTGGCAGCCTATCTCTTGTCAAACGCCATGTAAAGACATTGAGTTTGATTGGTAGATTCTTGTTCCAACGAGTTTGAGCAGTAGGCATATCCATGCTCTTTTCTTCAATGAATTTTCTCATACCACTTGATAGGTTTTAGAGTTATCAAGAATACAAACCCGTTTGTCTTGAAAGTTGGATGGAGAAAATTGTTGCAAAGTCACCAAAAGAGCATTAAATTGTGATGCCTCTGGACCATCTGTGGGAGCTCGAAGCTACGACCAACAGTGAGAGTAAGTTCCATTTTATTTGATACATCTTTCACTAATGGTGCAATTATTATTTGTATCCAATAGATATAGCCTAAGAAAAGTGCCTTTTAAGCACTGTTCTCCAATCCATAGCTCGTTCCAAAATTTAAAAGTCGAGTCATCCCCCACTTTTCTTCTAAAAACAGAATGTAAACTAATGTTTGCTCTTGAAAAAGATTTGTGGAGGTTTGTTATGCATTTCCATGGGCTATAGGAAAGTCGTGACGTATTAGTCTTAAGTTGACTAATAACGTACAAGTTGCACGTCTACGTGGCTTCGCAAGCTCAGATTTCATGATTTTCCCGCACCGAAATGGAAGACTGGAAGTTCACAAGTCATATATGTTGTGACACAAGGCACACACGCCACATCATTCGATCAAACTCTAACATGACGCTTGTTTATTAAGACGCCTAATTAAATCTGAATTTAATTCGCACATGTAAATTTGAATTCAAGACAGAAATGCCTAAGCCTAAAAAATCAACATTGTTTGTTTTTATGTAAAAACATGTTTGAATAATATGAATTTTAAACAGTTTCACTTTTAAAAAACATAAACGTACTAAATGAAACATAAATGTTTATAAACAAAAAATAGAACATTCGAGTCATAAAACTAACATAGCCTAACAACCAGAAAATATAATGTGTTAAAACAAAACATCCAAGCACATTATCTCATAAAGTAGTTATATATCAATTAATTTGTAGAGTGTCACTATCAATTAATTTACGATGATAAGATTGCAGAAAAAAAGTTAAACATTCTATAATAAATATTGTCAATTAGAAAATACAAATACATTAAAAAGATCCACACCTATGCTAGAAAGATGACATAATTCTCGTTAAACATACTATTAATAGTAAATGAAAAGTCGAGAAAATTTATAATATAAGTTGAAAAAAAAAATAAATAAATAAATAAGAGAAAAAATGTCAAAAACGTTAACAGGTAGTAAGATTTTTGAACCTGTGACCGTCTTTGAACAAGATAAAGAAAATGCACTTTTTATCTCAAATGTTTGACCCCAACCAAACCGATCCGCCAGTTCGGATCAACCGATTCCTAGTTCCGGAGCTGAATACCCATAAAATTTCTAAATAGATAACTTTAGTAGAGAAGTCTGAAACTTTCTTTCCTATCTAAGAAAACTTCCCCACCCACCCACATGATCTAGGATCTATGCTCATTCGAAAATCTCTATCCAAAAACATTAAACCCTAGTTTTTCGAATTGTTTTACATAAATTTTTTTGCTACAAATTTTGTTAGATATATAAAATGATCGACTTGTATACTTTATATAGTATAGGGACTAGTCTTATCAAGTTGTAGAATTTCCCCTTTTGAAAAATTGAAGTAGAGGGGAGTTAGTTTATTTGTAATAATGAATTGTAAAGAACTATTTCTTGATCATTTTCACTTCATTATCAATTATCAATAAAGAAAAATTCTCAATTCTCTCTCAATGACACACACATTTTACACACACTAGTATCCAATTATTCAATCCAAACTCGTTCTAACAACACTCATTCAATTGAAACATGGAAGATAAAAATAACTTAGGAGACGATGATGATCATTATGATGTTTACTTTATGACATTTATCTGGAAATATACGTGGTTGGCCCTCATAAATGTAAAGAGTGAATTTTAAGTTACTGAAGAAAGGAAAGCGAGAAGATGGCGTTTCTAATACATTTCTCAAAAATTCCTAAAATGCGACAGTAAAACAAAAGTAACAGACATCCACATGTTAAGGTGGTTCTTGATATACAAATACAAAAAATATATAAGACAATCATAAATCACTAAATTACCTTGATAATCCAATTCAATTAAAAAACATAAGACATGAACAAATAAAGTCATGTTTGTATGTTAAACTTTTAGATCAGATAAACACAAATAATCTGCACAAATCGACAAAGAACCAAAGCAGAATCTGTGATATCTAATACTCGTAAGTAGCTAAAATTCAAGTATCTAATGTCGTTTGGACTTCTTGTTCTCCCCATCTCCTTTATTCTTCATTGCATTCCATTTCCTTGATTTTCCAATAAAATTGTATAGAAAATAAAATAAAGCAATATGTAAGTTAGTACGAAACAACTATGCTATACTAACATGGGTGACGAAAAGTGCGGATTGGATTCTGGTATCTTTTTAATAAAGCAAGGTTTGGCGCATTTTTGACACATTTTCTTATAGAGCAAAATATGTTGGAGCTTAATCCATTTGACGAAGCACACATATAATAAATTACTTATACAGAATTCAAAGAATCTGACACCTTGAGTGCTAATTGGTTGGCCTCTTTCACACGTTCAGCAAGTGACATAGCTTCCTTATCATGTGCATAACACGAGCGCAACGTTTTTCCTGATAACAGTAAAATTAAAAGGTGGTTAGCTTTTTTTTGGTAAAGATAGGTAGTCAGCTAAATTACCTCTTATAGTCACCTAGTCAGTCTTACCAATATGTTGTCTCTCTATCTCCATATACGGCACAATTTCGTGTTGATTCACTAACAAGATAGAAAAGCCAGTTCTTTCTACCCGATGAATATAATCCTGAAATAAATAATTTCTTCGTATCATGTACGTACAAGCAAACTACATATAATAATTACGTAATTAATTACTGTTTTTACCTCTGGGATTGGTGGGATAGAATAATTAATGACAGTATCAATAGATGGAATATCGAGTCCTCTACTAACAACATCGGAGCAGACAAGAATATTACACTCTCCAGACTCGAACATATTCACTGCAGCAAGCCTTTCTGCCTAATATACACATTGCATAAAGAAAAATATTACTCCCTCTATTCCAAATTAGAGTTATAAGTCCACTTGCCGAGAAAGGCTATAGGTAAAAGAAATATATGGGTAAGCGTAAAACCCAAGTTAAAGTCCAATTGCCGAGAAAGGCTATAGGTAAAAGAAATGTTAGCACGGTAAAAGTGGATACATCTATCTACTATTTAAACAAGAATTACAACTACCACGTATCTCATTATCGATCTCCAGGGAAACTAATCATTGACATGAGAAGCTAGTAGCTAACCAATATGTCTTTTCTCTATCTCCATATACAACTCCAGTTCATATTGATTCACTAACAAGATAGAAACCTCCGTTCTCTCTAACAGGCTAAAAGCATGGGACATAGTACGAGCAACTACATATTATGGAGTAATTAATTCATTAGTTTTACTGTCACCAGAGCATATATATGGACTTCAGTTCTAATTTAGATGTTCAATTCTACAATGAAATTTAGGACTCCACTCGAAAAAGGAAGGTGTGCTGATTAGTGCTCTATACGAGACATTTCATGCAATTATTTTGTTTGAGAAGCAAATGCTACAAACAGTAATTTATGATTAATGCTAGATATTCACAAATGTTTCGGTTATTCGCTAGGCATATCACGTCACCTGGATGTTTTGCATATAGTAAGGAAGTTTTGCATATCGCATCACCTGAAAGTTTTATAGATCTAGTATAGTAGAGGAAATTTTGAAGTAGACATGGGCTGTAGGTTGTTTGTTTCACTGCCTTTGGTTTCATGTACATGTATTCGTTTTCTCATTCTATATATAAAAATTTTTTGCCGTTCCCAAAAAAAGAGAGTAACGAATTACCAAACCAAGATTTCCGTATAGTTAATTATTTCCAAAATCGCCACCAAAGTGGCCTAGCAGTTAGACACTTTGATGCCCCACAAGAGGTCTGAAGTTCAAACCTCACTAGACACGCATCTTGTGGTGATTTTTACACATGAATTACCATAAACTAGTCGCAGCACCTGTTCATTCAATATAATCTATACTACTATATAATGCATTTAGGACTATTCTATAATTAGAAAGTCTTAAGATTCAGACTTTTACTTGCTTATTATGGAAGGATTTCAAAATTAATTGGTTAGGAAGCAGGTGGGTTAGGAACCAAGTTGGTTAAGAAGTTTGTTATGAAGCAAAATTATTTGGTTTAACCATCTCTACCATCTCTACTTATAAAGCATAAAAACAACTAAATGCGTAACCGAATAACCGAATAACATAAAATATAGTCACACAGTTCTAGTTTTTATAAACGGGTTCAAGATATTGGATAATGCCTAAAATATACAGTCTTTTTTATTTGATATTGTTAAATCAGACTTCATACATCACAGGTTTTAATCTTCTTTGATCCGTATAAATGGAACAAGGGTTTGGGACAGAAACTTGTATCAGAAAAATACAACAAGAATATAAACTGAATATGTATTGATCGATTGAATGAATATCTTACAATTGATGA
Organism: Artemisia argyi; assembly: GCA_030686995.1. Classification (NCBI taxonomy): domain Eukaryota; kingdom Viridiplantae; phylum Streptophyta; class Magnoliopsida; order Asterales; family Asteraceae; genus Artemisia; species Artemisia argyi. Next base: position 186,973,409 of record CM060677.1, read on the forward strand.
TTTGTTTACAGACTCTCAACCTATATATACTATATGAAGCGGCACCAACAAGAAGAGAGGATACCGTTTCATTAAAAGTAATCGACACAATAACTATCTAACCGTTAGAACCCTTACTAAACGGTTATATTTCTTGACCCAGCCCAATATTAAACGGTTTACAGGCTTTTACATACATAATATACATACTAAGTCCCCTAACTTTTGCTTCTATAACATTAAGGTCCAACATTTGAAATGTATTTTTTCGTATCAATTTTATTTTAATTTCTTTTTGTGATTTCATAATCATGTTTATTTGCAATAAGTTTTTGCAATACCTTAAAGCAGAGGATAGAGAAAAAGTAAATAGTAGTAAGTTGCTTGTATGCATCATATAAGCTAGCCGATCACACCAATCATTATCACAACTAATTAATCACAAGCCGTGTGATGATGAAAAAAAAAAAAAAAAAAAAAAAAAAAAAAAAAAAAAAAAAAGTGACAGTACCTGTGGAGATCGATTATCGGTTTCGTAAAAGTTAAAACGTTGTTTAAATAGGTTGGTTGTAATGTGTGATACGTATATCCAGTTATTCCCTTTTACCGTGCTTAATTTTTTGTAATTTTACTTTTGCAATTGCAATTGGGCCTTAATTTCATTGATCCAACCCAATGAACTTCGACTTGTCATATTTTTCGGAAGAGAGTTTCTACATTTTTCGGATCAATCGAGTACACTAATAAAATGATAATCGATCCCATCCCAGCTACTAAATTCAAAGAGCCGGCAATACCACAATACGATATGTGGCATTGATTTTAGGTGTATAAAGGGTAAAAGTTATAAAATACCATCGTACTTTCAAAAATATACCAAGTTGAACCATGTACTTTTTTATTGCTTACTTGACCAACAAACTTTCAAATTTTTATTCGACTTGAACCATATCTTAATTATTAAAAAAAAATAAAAAGAAATTACACGTGGATAATTAGAAAACATATGGTTCAAGTCAAATAAAATTTTGAAAATTTGTTGGTCAAGTAAGCAATAAAAAAGTACATAGTTCAACTTGGTACATTTTTGAAAGTACGATGGTATTTTATAGCTTTTACCCGTGTATAAATGAGTCGAGCTTTTGTCGAGTAGCTCGAGCTCGTTCGAGCCAAGCTTTATTGAGCCTCGAGCTCGAGCCTAACAATGTGCTCGAAATATAATTAACGAGTCGAGATTGAGCTTGTATAGGCTCGACCAAAGTATTTATCGAGCTTTCTGAGCTTTGAAGTGATATATATGTTTTTTATGTATAATATGTATATTTTAAATGTATATATGTAAATAAACTAATTTTAAATATTTAATTACGATCGTACCAAGCTTTTTCAAGCCGAACTCGAGCTGACTTATCTTATATTTTAATTCTAGCTGGTTTAAAAAAGACATGTCAATTGAAATAAGTCGAGCTTTTCAAGCCGAATTCAAACTTTCTCGAGTTTAGCTCGAGCTTCGCTCATAAAGATCGTCGAGGAATAGAGTCAGGCATAACTTTATCGAGTCGAGTCAAGCTCGCCAAAGTTCAATCTGATTGACTCGTTATCCTAATTGATATAGAACTTTTAAGGGTTACAAATTGAAGTTTGGTGTAATTACACAAGATTTATAATGATTGATGTTTTAATAGCTAAAGGAAGTGGCTAACCGGCTATGTTCATTGTTCACATAATTAGACACATACTTAATTCAAAAATGGGTGCATAACATTAAATCAGTCTATGTAAACAACGATCTTTTGTACATGACTTATAGTGTTAGAAACCAGTCGAGCTCAGCCAGAGTCGAGTCCGGCTCATTTATATCTATCAATAAAGCTCGAGTTCAACTCTTGAAAATCACAAGTTCAGGATTGGTTCAAGCTTGACTCATTTTGTATGATGAGCCTAAACAAAATAAAAGTCGACTTAGTAAGTATATTGGTTTTTTTACACCCCTAATTGGTTTTTTTTACACCCCTAATTGGTTTTTTTTTTTTTTTTTTTTTTTTTTTTTCGCCACTCTTAATTCGATATCATCTTCATTTTTACATTAAATGCTCATCTTTACAATACAAAAAGTACAACAATAACAATGGTACGTTACATTCAAATTTCTAAAACATAGACGATACAAAAGTGAAGATTTTATTGAAAACGAAGATGTCGATATACCAATTACATATACCGATTGATGTATATTTTTTTAGAGTAACCATGATTTCTGACTTTTTAAACACTTTAAACTTGTTTGCATTTAGCAAGTATTGAACTTGAGATGTTACATATTTTAGTGCGATAGTGAGGAGCCTATTCACAATATACAAATTTATATCATTACGTAATAATGAGCGAAACATAGACTAAGCAAAAGGTTTAAATTTTTATACGAGTAAAATGTAACAAGAAGACATGCAAATACAAAAAGTTTCCTCCAAGAAATTAAGCTCCTATGATTATTCGGTGATTGACCAAAATACAACCGGGTAATCACTTATAAAAGTGGGATCCAGTAAGTAAACTAATTGAATTTGAAAAACAAAATTCCCCACATTTTATTTCTCTCGTTGATCGTTATTAACCAAGAAAACACCCTTCTTGAAGCTATGTCCATGTTCGATAAATAAGAGAATAGTAATATTGGGTTTGAGGTTGAGAATCATTTGAGGGTATATATATATATATATATATATATATATATATATATATATATATATATATATATATATATATATATATATATATAGGTGGGTTCATGAAAAAAACCCACTTTAGTAGAAAAGTGAGAAAAGTATACAAATCTCTTCCTCCTCTCCCCCTTTTTTTTTTCCACAACTCAAGGGGCCTTATTGTTACTTACTTTATTTTTCAGGGTACATTTTGTAAATTTGTTTCCCTTCCCCTTCCTTTTTGATCTGTTTATTTTTTCATTTGTAATTTGTATCATTCAACTAGTACATCAGTTACCTTTTTCTTTTTCTTTTTTTTTTCCTTCTTTTTTTAGGGCCACAGTTGTGACTTATGATTATTACGTACATGGATCGATAATTTTTGCTATTCAGTTAATAAAATAAGCGAACAACGAATTCTACTAAGGAACATGAAACATCCAACACAAACTTGTTACTAATAAATTAAATTCTTTCGGATAATATTTCAAGCAATTAATGTATCAACAAGTAGCAAAACAACAGTTCTAATAGGAAGAAAAAACATGAATTAACGTATCAACGAATAGCAATCATAATTCACGAACAAGAGGAATACATCCGGAACAAAATCTCATTCATCTCTCCATCGAATATTAGGACTCGGTGTTGTCCAACACTAACTGAACCTTCTAAAGTCGAGGCCTCAACACCAATGCCAATTTTCCAAGATTTCCTAAAGAGCAACAAACTTGGGAGAGTGCTGCAGCTTATCGGTCCAAAAACCATTATCGAAACTCTTACGATACTTCGCGTCCAGAAGCCATTATCAGAGCCTGTAGATCATCAAAAAACAGAAAATTTCATGGTTTTTAAGTTAAGCAACTATTTTGATGCAGGAAATTTAACATTTTCTCAAACAAATGATCAATACTGAAACCGTTTTTTAATGAATACTTTCCCTACAAAATGACTAATAAGAACACAACACTTTTTTTTTTTTTTATTATCACTCGGATATGAAAATAAAGTATAAATACTATAACGCAACATATTAACTGATGCTGCTATATCATGCAAAAAACTCAAAACTTAAAATTACACTATAACAGATAGTATTAAGGCATGCATATCAATTACCTCAACAAGATTAGAAATCTTTATTTCCAAGGACGAGGTCATGTTCTGTTCAAGCACCTCAAGTTCAGCTTCAATCTCGGCTTCCATTTTACTAAAATAATTATCCTTAGCCACATGAGGAGTCTGCTGAGACACCTACATTCCCTCCGCTGAGGAGTTTGCATTCCCTCCACTAAGACACCTGAGGAGTCTGCTGAGACACCTGCATAATCAAGAACCAGATGAAGTGGCACCACACGAGTAGCCTGTATTCCCTTCGCTGTTGAGACACCTGCATAACCAAGAACCAGATGACGTGGCGCCACATGAGGAGTCTTCTGAGAGTTAAGAATTACAGCTCTAGAATGCAACAAAGAAAACCTACTGTGCCGAATGCTATTGATATCTTTCTGAGAGAAACAAAAAATTCAGCATACCAAAAGTATTGTACATTAACAAGAAAGGATGACACACCAAACTCTGCTTCATATCTTCCCGAAAGAAGGTGTATATCAGAATCACAACTAGAACCTTAATCAGCTGCAAACCAAATTTAAATTCAGTGTCTATATGAATGCAAGTACTGATGAGAGTGTTGGCTGGTGAATACAATTTGTTTAACCGCCAGCCACTTCATGTTCATAAAAGATAGTCAACAATGGGTAAGCAAGTGCTATCTTGTGCAACAAACTTTCCCAGCACTGATAATACTAAAAAGCTTTTTTATTTAAAGTTTAGTTGTGAGTCTGATATCAAACTGAATACCTCGGCCTACTATACAAACTCAATACCTCGGCCTACTATAGCTAGTTTTATTTGAACTAATACCATGAATATTAGGAGTAATCAAGTTCTTTTTATATGCATTTTTAGACAGAACCTTGAATTAGATGGTGTTTGTTCTACACAAGCTTACTTTGAGCTTCTTTTATTCAATCATAAAGTCAATTATCTCTTTTAGGTTGCCTTTCTAACGCAATAACTTATAAGTCAACAGATGCACTAAAATGCCTAAACCACTATGTTTACCTTAATCACCTATACTTTAGCTAGCACGAGTCTCAAACCGATACCATGATACAAATGGATGCACTAAAGTATCTCAAACGGATGCACTAAAGTGCCTCAAACGGATGCACTAGATTACTTCAAACGGATGCACTAAAGAGCCTCAAACGGATGCACTAGATTACTTCAAACGGATGCACTAAAGAGCCTCAAAACATAGTTCAAATCTCTGAATTCCAAAAACATGGTCAGAAGTAAAAAATGAAAGAGTTGTTACCATGAGTGAAGTAACCCATTGAGCCAGCTATGGAAGACCTATTGTTAGCCTCCTCGCCCCCAGGCTTGTGCTTTTCCAGAATCTTTGCATTTCCAACATCAACAATCTTTGCGTTGAACTCAGAATCCAACAATATATTGCTTGATTTCACATCTCTATGGACGTTTGGTGGCGAACAATCATACTCAATGATGTTCTAATATGTTCAAAGATGAAAAGAAAAAAAATAATGGTGAGACAGAAACAAAGTTGAAAAGAATAACAAACTATAAAGACTTCACAACATGTTTCCCAAGTGTCGTATAAACATAAAAGAGTCGTATTTATTGTTAGCAAAATACAATCTTCACCTGGTGGCAGCATCACTGTTTCGTCTTGTTCTCGGTGTGGAAGAGCCCGAGCGTGTAGATTGAGGCTGGTAGGCCCGTGGGTCATATTTTAGAGAAGCAAGAAAAGTGAGGGTTGTAACAACATCTTCAATCACAGGCCGCATGTTTGGCTGCTCTTGCACGCACATTGCAGCAACAGCAAGTGCCTGGTATAAAGCTCTTACAAGGTACTGCCCTTGGAGCATAGGGTTTGCCATTTGTCCGAATTTCATACGGTCTTTAAATAAAGGGCATGCCTGCAATGAAAGTTGTACTATTAACGGTTAACAAACATAAAGCGACATCAACTCATGCAAAACGTGCAAAAAGAAAGCACCTTTTTTAAGGTATAAACATCAAACGGATGCACTAAAAAAGAACTAATTAACCATAAAAATGGAAAATTCAAACGGATGCACTAAAATACCAACGGATGCACTAAAATACAAACGGATGCACTAAAAAGTGTTTCTAGTCAAGCCAACCCAACACGACCATTAAGAATCTACAAGTGGTTCTTATTTTATAGATTTTCCTTCAACCCGTAAGCTGCTCATTTTTACTGCTCATTTTTACTCTGAAAGGATAAATATATTAATACTAAAAAAATGGCCAGGTGGATCAAACAGACATATATTTTGGGGTCGTAGGAATTCTCATAAACATACCTTCAACAAATATTTTATATAATCTAACAAACTTAAAAAGAAAATTCATTTTGGTTATCCTGAAAGAAGCTGGTTAACCTTTAATGCAAATTCAGTTGTTTCTTAGTTTTCAGCAAAATGTTCAATTAACTTATTTTGCATTGCAATGAGTTAAAAGGCCATTAAATATATAGTAATTATACCTTGATTCCATTTTGAAGAGCTCCAGCGTCTAACTTTCCACATACAGATATGTGACCTTGAGATGGCAATTTAAGGACATCGCATATTGGCATTAGTAGAGGCTTGGAGTATTCTCTAGAAAGATGTTGAAGAGAATCAATAGTCTCCAACAAATTAGGCCCCTTGTACCTGTAGTATAACCAAATAATGAAACAAATTTATTACTCATAACCAACTAGCCGTGTTACAAAACAGGCCATCTATTAAAATCCAATACTTGCATATTCTGTATGAAATGCTGCTAAAAACAAGCCGTCTTCCTAATATATTTCCAGTTATTAAATGGCTGGTAGGGTAATATGAAAACATATTTGACATGTAATCATATCCAACATACCCATTTTGACGTACCGAAAAGCTACCCGTTTGGCCACCTCTAACCTTAATGTAGATGATACATTTAATTAGAGGTGGCAATTTGTGCCCAAAATCAAAGAAATGGGCTAAATGGGCAAATTTTTAGAAGATTTGGGCACATTTGAGCCCCCTCTTTTTTTTGAAATGGGCATATCTTGCCCATTTAGAAGTTAAATGGGTATAATGGGCACATATTTTTCTCTAAATTGGAGAACATTAAATTATTTTTAATAAAAAACTTATAGATATAATATATTTAGTTACTTAAATATAAATGAGGTGTTACGTTTGAGGTCTTTTCTAAAGCGATTCCGATAATATGCGCCCATTTTGCCCGCGCCCGTTTAGCCCATGCCCGTTTAGTCCGTGCCCATTTAGCCCATCGCCCGTTTAGCCCGTAGCCCGTGCCCGCCCGGCCTGCCCATTTTGCCACCTCTACATTTAATGTTCATAACTAAACACACTACACCAGCACTTAAACACTTGACAAGAACTTTCTAGTATTGACAAATGCTACCCAAACTCTATACTCGCAACATACGACCATTTAAATTATTTCCATTTGTGAAGTCTATATTAGGAAGCCTCTCATAAATAACATAAGCATAGAGATAATACATATCATAAAACTTCTAAATGCATTATGCAGAACGAGAATCACTGACTTAACCTATCACAAAAGTGTGTAGAGAATGAAAGGTCAGAAAGCCAGCATCAAGATCCTTCAAGGTGGGTTCCACAGGAATCGTGTATATCAGGTACCTAATACGAGCACCAAAGAAAGTCCCATCAAGAATATGCACTACATATAATTCATGATATAAAATACATTATCAATGCTCATTCTATTCTAACTACAACTATAAATCTGCTACAACTCAATGACACTGATCCAACAAATATAAACAACTATAATCTACAATTTCAGTGAACATAACAACGCATTAGTAGTTAACGATCCAACAAATATTACATTCAGGTGCCCTAAAGTTTTACATACAGATGCCCTAAAATTTTACATACAGATGCCCTAAAAGTTTACATACAGGTGCCCTAAAATTTTACATGCATATGCACTAACAAATATATACAATGATTCACTAATTTATTCCATACATATGCCCTAAAGTAATACATATAGATGCACTAACAAATATCTATAATGATTCACTAATTTATTCCATACATATGCCCTAAAGTAATACAAACAGATGCCCTAATAATACACAATGGATACATCAACGGATGTTGTGACGTTTATTTCATATGCAATAACCAAACAAACATATGCGCAAACATGCCACGTGATTCTCTAATAATACACAATAGATGCATCAATCTATCTCGCGATGCTCTAATATAACAAAAAGATGCTGTAAATCGAATTCCTTATAATCTAATCATCTACACTTGTCATATAATTTTTATACTGATGCACTTATTTTCACAAATAAATGCTACAACATATTAACTACAGAGATGCACTAAAATGTAATATTATACATACAAATCCATTAAATGTCATTCCATTGCACAATAATACTAATTATTTTATAAATTTCATGATGATGAACTAAAATAACATAAAAATTAAAAAAAAATCTATAATTAAAGACTTACAATTGTCTGATATCTCTGGTTCGATTTGAATGTTATTCTGGTGTACGGTGGTTGTACGACAGACGGTCTGGTGTGTGGTGTGGGTGGTTTAAGCTACACCAGTGACGGTGGAGATGATGGTGGCGATGGAGTTGATGGTTGCGATGTGGAGTGGTGGCGACGGTAGCGGTGGTGACGGTGTGTGTTTGAAACGGGAGTGTTTGTTGAATTTTGTGAGAAAATAATAATTGTGTGTTTGGATCTGTATCAACAAAGCTGAGTCCTTCGTTTTGTTTTGTTTTTTTTCGTTTTTGACCCTGAAGATTCAACTATTGTCGCCTTCTACCCCTGAAGTTTGAGATATTTCAAATTCGACCCTATAACTTTTTTTCTCATTTTTCTATCCAAATACACTTTTCTCTAGAACCCTACCCTATATATATATATATATATATATATATATATATATATATATATATATATATATATATATATATATATATATATATATATATATATATATATAGTGTATCTTTATTTTCAGAACCCTGTTAAGTGCGGGAACTGCGAGAACTCTAATTTTGCATTAGAAAACATACATGTTCATATAAAACAAGTATGTTTTCTTACATACACCTTAATACACATACATGTAAGGGTGTTATCGGGTCGGGTTATTGGGGTTATCGGGTTGAGTCGGGTTTTGATTTTTTTAAAAGTGACCCGCAACCCGACCCGATAAGTAATCGGGTTCGGGTGGGATTCGGGTCGGGTTATGTCGGGTCAGGTGATTCGGGTTATCGGATGACCCGATTAAGTAACAGTACGTGCTTTATTTTATAGATTTAGCACTTGAGTTCTCGGTGCACATTCTTTTCTCAGCACATCACACTGGTCAAGTGGTCATGGACCATTTCAAACATGGAAAAGATACTCAATGATCAAAATTTATTTCTAACTGCTAAGCCCAAGAATGGTTGTTTCCTATTGAGTGTATATCCAATGGCTTTACATGAGTATAAGTAACACATGAACTGCAACAACTTACTCTTGATGCAAAGAAGTATGTCAGTATATTGGTTGGTGCTAAATTCTAGTGTACACAAAATGGTAACAACAGTGTGAAGTAAAGCCAAAAATCTTCATCCTGATACTATACAATAACTCTAAAAGTGTGATTTGGATATCTATTGTCATTATAATAGTTCTCCATGTTCTAATATTTAGCAAGTGTATAGGTTAATCTTCTATGGGATATATAATATGTATAATATTGTCAAATATATAAGATAAAAGATGTACCTTTTTCTATTTTTTGCAATGAAAAATGATAGTTATAGACATTAGGCATCTAAAAAGTATTAACTAAAAAAATGGAAAAGTGTATTTCGGGTCTTATCGGGTTGACCCGATAACCCGATAACATTATTTTTTTAACCTTAACCCGACCCGATAACCCGATTAGCTTTTTTGACCCGATTAGACCCGACCCGATAAGCCTTATCGGGTTCGGGTTCGGGTCGGGTCAACCCGACCCTACTGACACCCCTACATACATGCATAACATGTATGTTCATATAAAAACCTGTTAAGTGCAACAAATCAATGCAAAATGGTTTTATTTTTAAAACCATGTTAAGTGCGGGAACTGCGAGAACTCCAATTATACATTAGAAAACATGCATGTTCATATAAAACATGTATGCTTTCTTACATACACCTTAATACGCAGGCATGTGTATTAAGGTGTATGTAAGAAAACATACATGTTTTATTTGAACATGCATGTTTTCTAATACAAAATTGGAGTTCTCGCAGTTCCCGCACTTAACAGGGTTCTGAAAATAAAGCCCCTATATATATATATATATATATATATATATATATATATATATATATATATATATATATATATATATATATATAGTGTAACTTTCAAACGAGAACCATTTTACATGCGAGAACTGAGAGAACCACCAAAAACATACATGCACGCCTTCAATAATTGTATTTTTGCACATATGTTTTAAAAACAACACATATGTTTAAAAAAAAAAAAAAAAAAAAAAAACATAGTTGTTCTAAAGAATTTGATAAGAAATTGAAAATACAAAATTTTTCTTTGAAGGTGTGCATGTATGTTCTTATAAGACGTGCAACGACAATCTTGCGGCCGTGGGTAAGGTTTTTGTGAAAGAAGATGATGAGTTCATAATGATATTGAAGAACATAGGTGGATGCTTACGATTATTGATGATTTGCATGTATTTTTATTTTATTTTAAAAGGCGTGCATGCATGTTTTTTGTGGTTCTCTCAGTTCTCGCAGTACCCGCGCAATGCGGTGGCGGGTGCTTGATGACTATTTTGTGGTGAGCAAATGTTTTCATTTTAAACCTTCCTTATTTAGCATGTCTCAAATACTTTATAACGTACTGGATCTATATTTTTCAAAAGTAAAGCATCTAAATTATTAATAGTATAAATAGTTAGCACTTTTATTTTTTAAATTTTAGCATTAAATTGGTAGTTATTAAGTTTAGTGAACTTTTCTTATAAACAATTATATTAAAATATATCATTATTAGAGGGGTTACTATATTGTTTAAATGAGACTTAAATTTCCAAATTTTACATTAATTTTCTAATTTACCTTTTTCAGTAATATTTTTTGTCATAAAATTTTAAAACTTCTTTTTATAAGAAGTCTCAAATACTTTATAATGTATAAGTATAGATATATGCAATGTATATATTAAAGGTTTATATGTAAATAAACTAATTCTAAATATTTATTTACAATTGTACTGAAATTATCGAGCTGAGCTGGAGCCAAATTTAAGTCTAATTTAATATTTTAATACATGTTGGTTTAAAACAACAAATCGTTTGAGATAAATTGAGCAAAGCCCAAGACGAGTTCAAACTTTCTCGAGTCGAATTCGAGTTTACCTCATAAAGTCGAGGGTCGAACATAATTTTATCGAGTCGAGTCGAGCTCTACCAATGTTCAATTCGACTTGTTCCCTTAATTGATTTAGACTTTTTAAAGGGTTATGAATTGAAAATTTGTGTAATTACACAAGATTTGTGATGAGTAACCGGCTATGAAAAACAAAAACCGGTAATTGACCAAAATATAACCGGGTAATCAGTTATAAAAGTGGGTCCAGTAATCAATTTCAAAATACAAAATTTCCCACACTTTTTTTCTCTCTCATGATCGTTATTAACCGCCGTTATGACAAAATCAAAATCATTGTCATCACCTCCACCACAGTCCACCGAAAAAACCCATCACCACCATCACATTCAATGATAAACATTGTATTCAATGATAAACACTGTGAATACTGCTGAAAACCCATCACCATCACCAAACTCCATTTTTGATTCTGCCCGAAAAAACCCTATCATCATCATTTGCTTCTGCCGGAAACAACCCACCACCACCATCACAAAATCAATAATGAAAGAGATTTGATAATATCTGATGTTCTAGTTCTTGTTCCAAACAAATAAGAACATCAAATGAGAAAGAAGAAGACGATGATATTGGTCTTCAGTTGTACCAAGAAAACAGCATTCTTGAAGCTATGATCACGTTTGATAAAGAAGAGAATAATAATGTTGGGTTTAAGGATGAGAATCATTTGAGGGTATTTTTTAACAGTGGGTTGATCAAGATAAAAAAACGGTTTGGGGTTTATGTCTATTTCGTAAACTTTAAGAAAAAGGTTAATTCTTTTAAATCGAGGTTTGCTCATAATGCGGAAAAAGAAAAGATTGGTGTAGATATAAAGCAAGGTATGGTTCTTGAGTAGATGGAAGGATTTGATTTGTCCAACAGGATTTGGGGTGTGAAAGGTGATCATGATAAAAGGAGGAATGGTGGTAACTTCAACGCATAAAGATCATGCCATATTGGTTTTTATGTTCCGTAATAACCGAGGGTCGACTGAGGGTTTGTTCGAGAAATGGGTGAGTTTTTGATGATGAAAACACGTACACTACCGGAAAGTTTTAACCAAACAACATTTCGTGTTTTTTTTTGGAAGTTTTAACACTTCCTCTTTTGTTATTCTAAGAAAATAAGGTTGAATGAGTCTTCTTAAAACATGACCGTGCAATTCACATTGCCCGTTCTAGTTTATTGGTTGAAACAGTTTAAAAGCCTTTTTAACTAAAAGGGTGGTTGACCCGTTTGACTTCTCAATTCCTCTATGACCCTCTTTGTTCACAAAGTTGATATGCAATGTTGCACAAGGTGACACCTTCATGTCCACCAATTCTAAATGAATTTGCTCGAATTTATAATTAAATATTGTGTTTGAAGCGTTGGGCCTAAGGATATGATATCCAAACATAGTAAATTATATTCTTAAGGCCTGTTTGGTATGACGTGTTGGGTTATGAGATTGGACATCAGATGTATAGCAATTATACGGGTATAACTTTTGAAATAAGTAATCATCACCATATATAATACTTTTCCCAAATCTTGGTCACATATCGTGGTTTAGCCCTCTTTTCTGACATTTTGATTTGTTTTTATTTCTTTTGTGGGCCAGAGTCAACAACCACCACTAGTCATTTCTTTTATTAGTTTCAAAAATAAAAAGTTAACAAAATCTAAACCTCATATAATTATAAAACTAATTTATTTTATTACATTATACATTTTTTCTCTCTTATATTAAATCATAATCATAATCCAAATTTAAATCAAAATCCAAATCCTAATCCTAAACTCACCTACAAACCAAACGAACCCTTACTTCATATTGGCAAAAGGGTGAATTAGACTACTTTTAATAAATAAGACATAAGAAATTGATTGGCCAAGCTATCCTAAGATGATGGGTACTTACGAATATCATGTTGAAAGTATATTGTTTGATGAAGATCAATTTTCAATTACAACTTTTCACATATTTATAGAGAAAAACTTTTCACATGTTTACTGGGAAAAAGTGATTAGTAAATGTATTATAAGATGCGAGTTGTGTGTAAAAGTCTTTGTATAAAAAAAGATAATAATACTTAAGTGGAGTCACCTCGGACTTATATAACTACATTTGTGTTGACACTTGTAGAGATGAATCCTATTTGTGGGTTCACTCTCCTTTAAAAAGAATTGAGAACATATAACATCCTCTTAGAAATATTTAAAATCATATCTAATATTTCATAAACTTCTAGAGGAATTTTACTTTTCTAATATTTCTTAAGAACTTATATATGACTCCACAATCTATCTATTTTATATTTTTACTTCTGCAATTGCAATTGGGCCTTAACTTCATTGATCCAAACCAATGAACTTTGACTTATCATATATTTCGGATGAGTTTTTACATTCTCGGATCAATCGAGTACACTAATAAAATGATAATCGATCCCATCCCAGTTACTAACTTCAAACTCGGTTGAGCTTTAGTCGAGTAACTCGAGCTAAAACTCTGTTAAGCTGAGCTTTATCGAGCTTCGAGCCTAGAAAATGTGCTCGGAAAATTTAACGAGCCGAAATCGAGCTTACATAGGCTCGACTGCAATCATTGTCTTGATTTTTGAGCTGTGGAGTGATATATATATATATCATGTTGATTGACCAACTTGTATAAAAAGGTTACGAACAGACGGTTGTAAACAGTGATCAAAATCAAGAACAGGTTAGGGTTTATGGCCATTTCGTAGACTTTAATAAAAAGGTTAATTCTTTGAAATTGAGGTTTGTTCATAACATGGAAAAATAAAAGATTGGGGTGGATATAAAGCAAGCTATGGTTCTTGAGAAGGTGTATGGAAGGTTTTATTTTTTCTAACAAGATTTGAGGTGTAAAAGGTGAATATAATATATGGAGGAATGGTTGTGACTTCATTCGGGCAATGCCTAAGAATCATGCCATATTGGTTTTTGTGTACCTTAATAACCGAGGATCTCCTGGGGGTTTGTTCGAGAAATGGACGAGTTTTGATGATGAAAACATGTACACTATGAAAAGCAATTGCTTGGCAAAATAAGTCATTACTGACTTAAGATCCCGAAAATAAAAAATGATCATTTTAACAAACAAGACGATTACCCGAGTATAACGGCGATGATTTATAATAGCGTCAATTTGTGTGTGCAATTTTTTTATGTATATATGAGTGTGGAGTAATTGAGAGTAAACAAAGTTAGCGGTTTAAATTGTAATTAAGTGTTGCTTGGAGAATGGGATGCATTCTTTCACAAACTACAATAAGTCAAAGTTACTTATAACATAATAATAGCATACTAGAGATAGGATCTCTTAGTTTCTTGAAAAGAGGGAGTCATCTTCATCCATGAAGATAAACTATGACCTCTTCGATGAAACTGAAATCCTTCTTTCACTTATTCGATTTGATCTTTTAATAGAACATGATGGAAACTTCATCTTGAATTCATACATATACAGGTTTTTAATTCTAAATAAGTAAATGACACTTAATAAAGAAAGAAATGAGCTTGTAAATCACATCAGATAGCTCACCGTAGTACCACGGAACAGCGTGAGGACTTGATTCTGAAATGGGAAAATTGTCCAGAAATGCATCTAACTTGCCACCTTTTGCTTTTATATACCATGAACTTTTTTTTTCCTATTGTATACACGAACTTTCTTAATCTTCCTATTGTATACATGAATCTGACGTGACATGGAGTTAATTACCTAAATTTACATGAATCGTCCCTGTGGCTCAAAACAATTACACCATTCGTCCTTGAAACAATACATAAAAGGTCCATGTAGCTCAAGAGTTAAAATATTTGCATCGTTAGTCCTCATTGAGTTAAAATATTTGCATCGTTAGTTCTCATTGACTATTAAGTTAAAATATTTGCATCGTTAGTCCTCATTGAGTTAAATATTTGCATCGTTAGTCCTCACTGCCACCCACCGCCACCGCCACCACCACCGCCACCACCACCACCCACCTCCATCTACCTCCACCTCCGCCACCCACCACCACCCACCGCCACCTACCAACACCCACCACCACCACCCACCACCGCCACCACCACCCATCACCACCACCAACACCACCATCACCACCGCATCCACCCACCACCACCCACCATCACCACCACCACCCACCGCTACCACCACCAACCCACCACCGCCACCACTACCCACCACCACCACTACCCACAACCATGGTTTCATGAGTATTAATTTATTTAGGGATGGAAGGAGTACTAGGCAAAGACTTTTTTTTTAAGGTTGATGTGGTCATTTCATGTTTTTTAGGGATGGAAGGAGTCCTAGTGATTAGTTTCACTCCTTATCAAACTAGGTAACCAGGAATGTTTTAGAAGAAAAAAACAATAATAATTACTGGTACGAAATGAGCTAAAGTAATATGTTGAATGTTTAGATAACTAGTTGCATTATATTTTATAAACGGTGACACTTTATATATACATTTCTTTTCGAAATGCCACATTATGTAATTTCGTCCAGGGTCCTCAAAATTTACAAAAATTCATAGAAGGCCATGTAACTAATGCTATTATAACTATACTTATTAAAATTTACTATAATAATTAAGTGTGCTGTCTTAATATTTTAGAACTTATATTTTAAAAAGTTTCAAACTGCTTTATAAAAAGTTTCAAACTGTTGTATGAACACGGATAAAAACATATGAAAACGTGAGAAAAACGGAAGAAGCGGATAAAAACATGAGAAAAATGAATGAAAACGTATAAAAACGGACGAACACTGATAGAAATCTATGAAAACATGAGAAAAACAGACGAAAACGTAAGAAAAACGAACAAAAAGGGATAAAAACGTATTAATAGTCAATGAGGACTAAAAATGCAAATATTTTAACTCCATGAGGACTAACGATGCAAATATTTTAACTCAATAGTCAATGAGGACTAACGATGCAAATATTTTAATGTAAGTATAGTCAATGAGGACTAACGATGCAAATATTTTAACTCAATGAGGACTAACGATGCAAATATTTTAACTTAATAGTCAATGAGAACTAACGATGCAAATATTTTAACTCAATGAGGACTAACGATGCAAATATTTTAACTCTTGAGCTACAGGGACCTTTTATGTAATTGTTTCAAGGACGAATGGTGTAATTGTTTTGAGCCACAGGGACGATTCATGTAAATTTATGTAATTAACTCCATACCACGTTAGATTCATGTATACAATAGGAAGATTAAGAAAGTTCATGTATACAATAGGAAAATTAAGAAAGTTCGTGTATACAATAGGAAAAAAAAAAAAGTTCATGGTATACAAAAGCAAAAGGTGTCAAGTTAGATGCATTTCTGGACAATTTTCCCTTCTGAAATTGTATATATACAAGTTTTTATTATTTCTAGATAAAACACATAACATTTTAAAGAAAGGCAGAAGCTTGTAAATAGCATTAGCAAACTCACCATAAACCTTCTTTCAGCAGCAGCCTCATCATCATCATCTATGATTGAACGAGAAAAAAGGACAAGTCAAAAATCTATATTTTATGAAAGAATGCATGCTACCGTTTTACTGTTCATATGTTGATTTCAAAAGACACGACGATGCTTATTTAAGAGTGTAGAAACGCGGAGAAAATACAACTATTACTACGAGAGAAATATGATTTAGGCGGTGTATAAAGATATATGTTACCTTCATTTACCCAGAGTTCAGGAGATGGATTCCGATTCAAGCCCCCATTCCCCCATGATTCAATACAATGCTGATGATTAATAGGATGATGATCTTCATCTTCATCTTCATCTTCATCTTCGTCTTCATCATTGTAATTTGTTTCATCTTGATCATAGGAAGATGTTCTGTCTTCGTGATCTCCTTCATCGGCAGCTATTGATTGCTTTTCGGGACACCTTCTCTTTAAGCCGTGACGCTCAGGAGGTGGATCTTGCATCTTGTCTTTGGTAGCATCACAAAAAAGGGAATTTGTTTGCTTTTTGGGAATCCACCTCTTTAAGCAGAAAGGCCGAGGAGGTGGACTATACTTCTTGTCTTTAGTAAAATAACAAAAAAAGGAAAATGTTAGTATATATACTTACAATACCATGAAAGCAAAAAATTAAACAAGTAAAACAAACCATCGTTGTTGTCATCAACATTCTTCTTGTGGTCTTGAGGAGTAGAAGCGAGTGCCATAGCTGGTTTTGATTCTACAAAACACGTGCAATTCAAACAAACATCGAGTAAGTTTGCAAAAATATTAAGAATTGCAATACGAGGCAAAAAAAAGTAAACGCTAGAAGAAGTAACGCATATACCATCGTTCTTGTGGTCTTGATGAGTAGAAGCGAGTGCCATAGTTGGTTTAGATTCTACAAAACGCGTGCAATTGAAACAAACATGAAGTTATTTGCAAGGGGGTGTTTGTTTAAGCTTATTTGTGAGCTCATGTGTTTTCGGCTACAAGCCTATCTTTTTTTTCGGCTAGTTTTAAAACTTATACTAAAGATAACGGGGGTGTTTATGTCTCGGTTTATATTTATTATGTCATAATGAAGCCGAAAAGTTTCAAAATGAGCAATGAGACAAACAATCGCAAACATATGTCAGAATAATAAGGTTAAACAAAACACCCATAGGTATCCTGTTACCATACATAACAAATGATGAATTGACATGTGCAATTCAACAAATAAATCTAAACAAGTATATATGTATCTTATTTTTTTGGGGGTTCTTTGTAACAAACAAAAATGGACTAGTTTCAAAAAGGGATTTAAAGGGGAAAAAAATAAAAATCAATCAATGGATATTGGCTTAATTATAAAAAATAAAATAGAAATAAAAATAAAAAAAATAAAAAATTAGCTAAGAAAAACAACAACAAAGTTGAATTCTGAAATTTAAATACCAGGCAGCATGTATTATTATAAACAACAAGAAAGATGACAGAAAACATAAATTAGGATTTCATGGAAGAAAAATACTCATAATATTCCCGAATAATGTAAAAAGAGATTAGATCGATAGGGTTGCAAACAAGAATTATACTCTGTAATATTAATATACTCCGGGCTCTACTTTACCCTCTTTGCTCTGGCCCAATAAACTCTGCCCATACTAAGTTTTACATCTCGTTAAATATTAGCAAGTGACAGTGACACACCTCACGACTCACGTTGGTTTTCATAATACTTGATATGTCACGTTGTTAAATATGTTGCTAGTTGCTATTTTTATTTTTGTCACATGCATTACATGAAGACATTTGCAATTTTATTCATAAATTTATCGGCCATGGCCCATGTGACGTTTGAATTCATTTGGTCATAACTCAATGATACATTTAGGCAGTAAAAGATACTAATTTTTTGAAAAACGCATTCAGTTCTAATGCATCGTGTTTCTAGTTATTTAGTTAGTCCGTAAAAAATAACTTAGTTTTCACTTAACTTGATCTGAAAATTATCTGGATTCATTTTTCCCTTATGCTATAGTTGAATGAATTGTTTGCCGATGCTTGGTTGGGATATGTAGGGAATGGGAAATACAATGAATAAACATGTGTAGTTAGGAGTATGAAATGCAATAGTAGTGGGTAATGGGGCATTATACAGTAAATAAGGAAGAAATGTAATGATTATCCACCACCACCGCCACCCACCGCCGCCACGGCGGATTGTTGTGAATGTATAAAAAGTTGTTGTGTGATATCAACACTCATATGTTTATGAATGAATTTGATTTTAGATTTTTTAAACATGGTTGTACAGTTTCTATGTATGAATGAATTTGATTTTGTAACATGCTTTTAGTAACGGTTTCTTACTTGTTCATTAGTTAGTCTTGTTTATCAGTTAGCTAACTTGTTCATCAATTAGTTTTGTTCATCAGTTTTTTAAAAGATATTACGTTGTTCATTAGTTTTCTTAAAAACATCGCAATGTTCATTAGGTTTTTTTTAAAAAATAACACGTTGTTTATCAATTTTCTGAACAAAATCACAAAATTCATCGGTTACATAATAATGTTCATCATTTTAAAAAAAATAAAATAAAATAAAACAAAACACGTTGTTCATCCGTTTCTAAAAGAAAATTACATGTTTATCAATTATATCACAAGGTTCATCACTTAAGAGTTGGATTCCGGAAGGAAAAAATTGACAAAAGTAAAAGGACACTTGTAACAATGTGCGGACTTTTTAAAAGGGTTAATTACTTAAAAATGTATCATACTTGTCACTTTTTGTTATTATATGTATTGAACTTATTTTTTTCTTATTGTGTGTACTGAACTTTCAAATTTTGATTATTGTGTATATTTTATGATTACTCAGCCATGTAAAATGACCATTTTACCCTTCAAAATTTGAAAAAAGTAAGGATAAAACGGTCACAAAATACACACAATACTCAAAATTTGAAAGTTTAGTACACATAATAAGAAAAATAAAAGTTCAGTACACACAATAACAAAAAGTGACAAGTACTATACATTTTCAAGCAATTAACCCTTTTTAAAATTTCTTTATTTTATGATCACAACCCAAATGGGACAAGTAACACACATCTTAAGTATATCTAGAACCTCTTTTTTAAGATGACTCTAACATTATCAAACTTAACCCTTTGCAACAAGCTAAAAAAAATATTAAATGACAGTAAACTTATACTGGATGTTGTTTATCTATAATTAAAATCAAGGAGCAAGTGTAGTTTGGTAGCACGAGAGGACATGGCTCCTTTGTTAAGTTGTCGTTGAGTTTGATTTTTTAGAACATATACATGTACTAATGTTCATGTTTGGGGTATAACTCAGTAAAGCTAGCACAGATGTACGTAAGCGAAAAAGCAAAATTTGTAAGTGTGTCGAGAGCTTTAATCCCCATGTTTTGACATAACATTACACAAATTAACTTCTAGTAACTCGTGTTATACATATAACTATAAGTTAGGAAATTAGAAAGAATCAGTATGATGCCTGAAATTATAAAGAATCAGTATGTAATTTTTAATAGTTTAAGAATTTAACTTTCACATACGTTCGAGACAATGTTAACATGCTAACTTAGGAAATTATAAAACAGCTTAAAAGAAATAATCATTTGAGACATTCGTTTGTTACCAAATTAATACTAGAGATAAAAAGTTTGCACACAAACTGCTTCCTTTAAGCAAATAGAAAAGTTTGTGTGTTATCAAATTAATTAACAAAGTTAAAAGAGTAGAAATGTTTGTTTGTTGTTAGATGAATAACAAAGTTAAAAAAAAAAAAAAAAAAAAAAAAAAAAAAAAAAAAGGAAAACGGAAACCATGAAATTCGTGGCAATCATGTTATAGTATTCACGATTACTCATTCAACCCATTAACAAACATCAAATGCTTTACAACTATATACTTGGATTCATTTTCACATTGCTCCTATGTGGGACAAGTTAAACACGCCATAGAAATTCAAAAATAATCATATCCAATATATCTTGAAAATTTCCCGAACATTACGCACAATTATACTTACAACTGTGCCTAACAAGTTTGAACACATAGTTTATAAAACAATTAATCATTACAGCATAGAGGAAAGAATCATAGTCTTGTTTGCTCATGTCGAATCCAACTAACCTTGTGGTTTGAAGATGAAAGCAGTTTGTTTAACATCAGTATCACATCAGGATTGGGAGCGGATTTGTTCTTTCTTCAAATAGAAGCCCTCAAAGGTACGAAACAACACCAAAACTGCAGTATTTTGGCTTCAATATTTGGAACTATCTGTTCGGCTCAGTTCATCGGCCATTGGGTGACTGGTCATGTCAATGAAAACCAAACTAATTAATGAGTCTCTCGAGTTGGATTACTTGAATGAATTTCAGCAGCTACGATTCAACATTTTCTTTTATGCGGTTTTAGACTCACTAAAAGATCAAACCGATCACTTGCAAATTTCAGTGGATTACTCGTGTATTACTTGTATGAACACTTGTAAACTATTGATGTAAGTTAATCAAGACTTTCCTTTTTTGTTTTTAATGATTGATGTCGCAATGTTTTATTCGTTGATACAGACGCGATCACTGAGACTGAAATACCATCTTTTCTGTACAAAGTTTTACCTGGTGAATCAAAGAATAAAATAACATAACATAAAGATGACACTTAATATGAGGATAAATGAATTGGGAATCACTCTAATACTACCAGTATCAAAGAGCCTTGCTTGTGGGACTGTGGAACCGAGTGGAGTGGCTGAACCATCTCTCATTTTTTCAATATTAAAACTCAATATTCTCGCCCTAATGCTGGTGCTACTTAGATACACTCATCTTTGAACAAAACAAATACGGGTACCTTTCATTTCCTGTGTTACACGTAATTCATTCTGTGTGATCAATTCATATATAGGATTTGATAAAAGTTTAATATTGATTTTGCTGACCCAAAAAGTCAAAATGCATCAGGCTATTTGTCGACAAAAGTTATATCGAAAAAGGTCAAAAGCATACTAGTTACAAGTTATGATTGATATGTAAAATGATCCAAATCAAACTTCGTAACATATGTTTAACAAATTCATGTCATTTCCCAATAGAACAAGAACAGAAATAGGTTGACCCCAAAAGTCAAAATGAATTTTAATAGTTACCAAAGAATACCATTCTTGAAAGTGAATGTCAAAAGCATACTATTCAAGATCTTAGCAACTTAGCTAAAGAAAAATATAAGACAAAGCTACTTCTTTATAACAGAATTGCAAATTACACACTAGTATTTTTTGACTTTAGGAACCTTTTATACAATTATACCTGCAAGTTTTAAATGGTTGGTCTATCAATCATGAATCCTATAGCACGTAATTTAATTGTTGGTGCAACTTTTAACACTACCTGATTAACCTCGACCGTGAAATTGTCACGTCTACGTGTACCCTTGATTCTATGGCGTTTGTTGTATCCGATGAAATCTGGGAGAATTTCTATCATGGTCCAGTGGATAGGGTAGCGTTTGGCATTGATGAAACTATTGAGACGTATGCGGATAAGGCTCGGCGCATACAATCCGCCCGTCGGTTTAACTGAAGCGTGTTCTTTTTTGGTTACTTGTGTTCCAATTTGACTGTTTACATGTAGATTAGTGTTCGGGTTATAATTTCATTTTACTAGTATGTTTCTTTGTTTAATTTCAATTCATTATGTAAAGTTCCATTTGTTAGTGAGTAACTGGTTTTTAGGCAAATAATATCGTTTGTGTCATTCTTCTCTTTTTGTTCTTCTAATTGGTTTTCATTGTGTTAAGTTCCATTTGTTACTGAGTAATTTGTTTTCTTTTTTTGTATGTTGCATAGTATGCTTACGATGAATTCGACTACCGATATGTAGATTATGTGATTCTTGGCATGTTTCATGAACATCTTTCCAATGGATTGGTTTTGTTTCGCACTTTTACGTTAATGCTTTGGACAGATGTTTGACTCAACTCCATGAGTATGTAATCATTGGTATATGTATTACCATTGTGGTTAGGAAACTTCATATCTATACAATTGAAAATGCAACATAGTAAAAACCTAAAAAAAACAAACTCCATAATTTTGTAATATCTGCCACTGTTTACTTTTACATATTAGTAAAATACTAGTAGTTGGGCAATTGCTTAATTAGTCGCTTGGTTGTTTATGGTATTTAGCTTATGCAGTCTTCTAATTTGTACTCAAGTATTTGTTACTCACTCCGTCTTATTATTTTAAGTGTTCAAAAAATTACTTCATGTTTTACATTTTATGAGATGTGGACTAAATGTATATTAATTACTGTATTAAAGTTAACAAACATCATTTCTTTGTATGTGTTTAATCCATCAATAAAATGCATTTTTTATGATATAGCCGGTATTTAAGGATAAAATAGATAAAGTGAATTTATTATTTTTACTTGTTTTAAGTGGACAGGTTTTTGGAGACAAACTATAATAATAATGCGAACATGGACAGAACTATGTAGGGGCAGGGGAGGGCCCCGGCCTCCCAAAATTTGCGGCACCTAGTGTAAATATTATAGGTTTTAGAAGTAATTTATTTGATGTTACAAACAAATCTACAATTCGGGCCCCCAAAAACAATGTTCAAGTTCCGTCTATGAATGCGAATACGTAAAATTGGACGGAGAAAGTATGTACCACATAGTGACTAAACTTATTGGTTATCTTTGTCTCTCGGCTGCAGGTGTACGTCCAATGTGATAACATAGATCCTTGGATGTCTTAATATTGTTTTCTGTCGTTATTTTTTGGTCAACTAAACCATGTTATTTGAACTTAATTTTATGTGTAAATTATTGTAAACTTAAAAAGCGTACACTCGAGTGATATTCCATTTTAAGAAATTATAAAATCTTCTACAAATTCATGATGTTTAGTTCATGTGTAATGTTCTTTAGTTTTCCCATTTTAAGAAATTATAAAATCTTCTACAAATTCATGATGTTTAGTTCATGTGTAATGTTCTATAGTTTTCCTGACAGGCTGTGCGAGCCTATAAATAAATGTTCTGATTGTCCTATTCAAGTATTACTTGTAGGGACTTGTATACTAGTAGGGGGTGGTGTGCGCTCGGGAAGGGTGTGTGAATTCGAAGGGTTTGTGTTTGGGAAACATCATCGGAAACCATTTCCGAAAGGAGTAGCTTGGAGAGCTCGGGAATCCTTGAGCTAGTCCACGCCAATCTTTGTGGTCCCATAAGGAATCCATATCATGGTAATAATCTCTATTTCATTCTTTTTATTGATGATTTTAGTATAATGATATGGGTTTATTTCATGAAAGAAAAATATCAAGTTTTTGGAATTTTTCGAAAGTTTGAAAGTTTTGTCAAAAAGCAAACGGGGAGCTTTATCAAAATTTTGAAAAGTGATCAAGGAAAGGAGTATAACTCAAAAGAGTTTGACAAGTTTTGTGAGCATGAAGGCATGCACTGGCACGTCACAACTCGATACGCACCTCAGCAAAATGGTGTAGTCGAGCGAAAGGAGGAATTTTAAATGGCAACACAAATTAATATTCCTTAAAATGGGGAATTTAGAATGCCTCTAAAAAGTGAGGAATGATATAAGTACAAATCCGTTTTATTCTTACGAAAAATAAACGTGTTTAAACATTGTATGGAGAATTTGAGTCATAAAATCAACATAGTTTAGCAACGTGAGAACAAAACGTCTTAAACAAAATATTCTAGGAAATTGTGTCGCAATGTAATCTCGTAAAGTAGACATGTTGTTGATAGGTTGTATTTTCATGTGGCTGAACATCTTCATCACTTTACAAATTGTTACTATCATTTACTTTACAATCATAGATTGCGAGAAAATAATAATAATAATAATAATAATAATAATAATAATAATAATAAATCAAGTACACTTAACATTCTCAATTACGGAGTAGCAATTAAAATATTTTTTTAATGAGAAAATTTAAGCTTATGTTCAAATTTCATGTGCCGCAATTTAATTTCACAAACTAGTTATATTATATATGATTATTGTTTGAAAAAACTCTTAAGTGTTTAAGCATCATCATTATTATTTTGAACATTATTTGTTTAGCAAAAAGAAAATGGTAAATCTCTTTAACGTACTATCAATATTAAAAGAAAAGTTGAGAAAAATATCGCAAAAATAAAATAAAATAAAATAAAAAGTGAGGAGACATTATGAGGCATTAGGACACCCCTTCACATCTAGTTGGTTAAGAGATTTAAGCTTGTAACCGCGTTTATATAAGAAAGAAAAACAAACACACTTAGTGAACCAAATATCTAAACGCATCTAAATAAGTCAAATCAATAGACCGTTAAAAAAGTTCTTTTTGAAAACAAACATCACCTTCAACATCACAAACATCACCTTCAACAGAATGAATTAAGGTCTGCTAGGTTGGGCCTTTGCCTCATATGGGCTAGTGCCTACTATTTGTCTATCATCAACATCAACACCAACACGATAATTCAGTAATTGAGATTTGGTTTAAAGTAACTCTTTCACACCAACTCTATTAATATTCACCTTCTTTTAACAAGTATCTTACAATATATGTAAAAGTAGCGTTGTTGTGAAAAATATGGAAAAGTAGCGTTGTTGTGAAAGTAGCAACGAAGAACTTGAAACATCCCATAGCTTCTTTTTTTTCTTTTTTGCGTTTGACTCTATTAACTTTGCAAAAAAAATTCGTTTGCTAATAAATCAGACGATTATACGCGCACGGCAACAACATCAATTTGTGTTTGCATATTCTTTATTTTAAATACATGAGTTTGAATTTGAATTAAGCGAGCAGGATTGCTCGCGCGTTGCTGGGTAGCTTTTTTCATTATATTGTTATATCACAAAACTAAGAACTGTCATTAAGCTTTAAATATTAGTGATATTTAAAAAGAATGTCTTCTTGAAAGTTAAGTGACGTCGGAGATATGAATAAAGTTGCTAAGATATTTGCTAAAAGAGGATGGGGGCGCGAACAAATCCACTTGCGGTTGGACATGTGGTTGGTGCCTGTTTTATATCGAGCGTTTTGTAAACGACAATTGAATTATTAGGTAGTGAGCGTAACTTTCTTTATTATTAAACAAACTCTAAGGTAGTTTTTAAAGTTATTAGTTACATTAAGAGTATGTTTTGAAAGTTGTTTTTCCTTTTTTTTTTTAATTTTTTTTTTCAAAAATATATACTACGTATTAAAATTCAACATTTTCTATAAAATTGTACGTATGTAAAAAGCACATCAATGTTGGGCTACCTTTGTTCGTAATCTATAGACATTTTCATCGATGTATCCTTTATTAAATAAATCGCTAGATATTTGTTATATATGTGATAAATAAAGTTTGTTATATAAAAAAGTCATTAATAACAAGATTTTCAATGTAGTTTTCGTAACTTGTAACATAGTTTGAAGGGCTTTTTTTGTGAATGTTTCTTTATCCTACACGCCGTTAGTTTTCAATCGCCAATTTCCCGTCAATTTAAGCGGCATTTATTTTTCCTAAATTAATATATAAAATAATGATAGAGAAGTTTATAAATAAAACTATAATGGGGTATTTTAATAATTAATAGACTGCTTTTTATATGTAAAGGTATTTTGAGTGTTTAAAATTACGTGTAATAAAAAGAACATATGACCGTGGCAGTCATAACTGGCACATTATCATAAACTTAATTTTCTCTTTCTACAACTTTTTTCACAACCAATTTAATATAATAAGGCGACAACGATCACTACATTTTTTTTTTCATTTTTGATTTTTTAAACACTAAAATTAAAATTCCATCAACAACTAAAAAAACATTAAATTAAAAGTATACATTTAATTAGAATTAAGTTTGCAATTTTTTTAGGATTGTTATTAACCATACCCATTTTTTAAAAGACTAAGGGCTAAAACTGTAAAACATCATTATCAAATATTTGAAAAAAAAAAAAAAAAAAAAAAAAAAAAAAAAAAAAAAAACTAATTTCGTTGCTTCACCGGTTCAAAAACACATAACGCCATTTTTTCATTTCCCATAACACAAACAACAAACAAAATCACAATTAATATGCCCATTAAAGCTTGTGCTTTCTATTTATTTATTTATTTTTTGCCAAGCTTGGTACACGACTCGGTCAAATATATAACCGAGCCCTCCTTTTTTTCGCTTGCCGACGCGTCCAAGGTGGAAGTCGCCGCAACAAAGGGCGACACGTCCAAAGTGAGGATAACCAGGTCGTGTGATCCTCCATTACAGATGGTCTAAGTTTTGAAGCAAACGTGTTTTCTCAATAAGCCTTTATTACATTTACAACCCATCAACTTTCTTACCTTCACACAACCACCCTTCACTCTATCACCAAAAGGACCAAAATGTAACTACACAAAACGTCAAGTCATTTAGCCTATGTGGATCGAGACCGGACTGAGACCGGACCAACCACATTTGGTCCGGTCTCGGTCTAAGCTTTTTGCTAGATTCAGTCTTGGTCCGGTTTGATTTTTCTCGGTCCGGTCCGATTTTGGACCGATGAGCGGCCTTACACCAAAAGGACCAAAATGTAACTAGAGAAAACGTCAAGTCCTTACCTGGAAAACAATAATTGAAAAACGAAAAACCAAACCAGCACATAACAATAATAATAACAATAACAATAACAATAATAATAATAAAAACATTTTACTACAAAAACCACAACACTTTCTCTTCTCTCTCCTCTTTATCACACACACACTAAAAACACACACACACAGCACCGGAAAAAAATATATAAATGTCGATATACGACAAAGCATTCGTCAACAGTGAACTCTCAAAACCCACATCAATCTTCGGTCTCCGTTTATGGGTGGTGGTCGGAATCTTTGTCGGAGCAATCATCGTCTTGGTTCTCTTCCTTCTTTCAGTTTGCATCACATCTCGTCGCAGAAACAACAGCAACAGCAAGAAAACAAAAACCCATACCCAAACGCCCATTAAAGAGATTAAGGAGATAAACCATCATGACCATGGTGGTGGTGGTCCAACGGTGGTGGATCATCGCATGATGGTGCCTGAGATCCAGATAGATATAGGGAAGGTGGAGCATAGGGTGGTGTTTAGTGATAGGCAGAGTAGTGGTGAGAGTAGGGCTACTAGTGGTGGTGGTGGTAATGGTGGTGGTGGTGGTGGTGATGGTGGTGGTGGTGGTTGTTTGCCTCAGGTTTCGCATTTGGGGTGGGGGAGGTGGTATACTTTGAGGGAATTGGAGGCTGCTACTAATGGTTTAGATGATGAGAATGTGATTGGTGAAGGGGGGTATGGGATTGTTTATAGTGGTGTTTTGGCGGATAATACGCGCGTTGCGGTTAAGAATTTGCTGAATAATAGGTAAAGCTGCTTGCTTTTTTGTGTAAAGTTGTGTGTTTTGTTGTTGCTTAGGTAAATTTTGTTGCTTTTTAGTGTGAATTTGCTTAATTGTAGGTAAAGTTTTGTGCTTTTTTGTATAAAGTTATGGAATTTGCGGAATAGGTGTGGTTTAGGATAATTTGACAATCTAAGGGTGGTGGCAACCACACCGGTTAGGCCAACGGTTTGCCCAAACCGCCGGGGAACACCGCTGCCACCCCAGCGGTTTGGTTGGGAGGTTTGGGTCAGCGGTGATTTTCGTTTCGGAGGTTTGATACAAAGTGACGTTGGGCATTTATTGTATTTGAACGTTGGAGTGATATTATTGGGAGGTATGAAAAAGGTATGGTTGCCACTAAAAAAGGGTTGGGAGGTATGAAAAAAGTATGAGTGAGGTGGAGTGATATTATTGGTTGGTTGGGAGGTTTGGGTGATTTTGGGAGTGATGGTTGCCACCACCCTAAGCTGTGATTTCTATCTGAGGAATAAAGACTTGTTTAATTTGTTAGTGATATGCAATTTTGTATGGAATTTGATGTAATTTATTGCATGGTTTATGATACTTTTATAAGGAAGCTAGTTACGGTTTTCTGTGTATGTTCTTGTTCAACAGTGATTAGCCAATGGTTTAGGATAATTTGACAATTGAATTTGTGATGTCTATATATACGGGTAAACGGATGAGGTTTTCCCTGTTTACGCCCCTTTCCTGGCCACCCATAGCGAGGTTTGGACCCTTGACCTCTTGTGAGGAAACCAAGGACCTTACCGCTAGGCCATTTAGTGGTGGTTAAATTTGTGATGTCTATGTGAAAAGTTATAAAACTGTTGAGTTCAAGGGTTTAATGTGATCAACTGATCATAGAACAAAGGGGAAGTCGGGTCTTAGTGAGTTAGTAATATACAATTTTTGATGTAGTTAATGACTCACTGGAAATTTGTATATGTTTTTCAGGGGTCAAGCTGAGAGGGAGTTTAAAGTGGAGGTAGAAGCAATTGGGCGTGTGAGGCATAAGAATCTTGTTCGTCTTCTAGGATATTGTGTTGAAGGAGCCTACAGGTAATGTTTTTCCCCTATCCTTTCAGATGCAAATTATGTTTGCTGAGAATGTTATTTCATGAACGAGTTTTTAAACCACAAAATTTAGCATTTTTTCAATATGAAAGAGGAAAGTTGGACTGTTACCCTAGCATAGCCAAGGAACTTTGGTGTGACATAATCATGTTAGGAATTAGGATGGATATGTACACACAATGATAAAAGTAGTAGTAATAAGAAATGTAAAGTTAAAGAAGTATATAGTTGCGGTTAGCAATTTGTCAACATCTACATGTGTTAGTACGGTGTTTAACTGTTCACCATGAACTGCATTTATAGAAAGGATGACCACCACTAGTCATTTTTGCTATTCTCATTAAATGTTCTTTGCCAGGATGCTTGTCTATGAGTATGTGGACAATGGGAATCTGGACCAGTGGCTTCATGGAGATGTCGGGGATGTCAGCCCTTTAACGTGGAGTATTCGTATGAATATCATTCAGGGAACTGCTAAGGGGTATGTTTTGTACAAACTTGTCTCTAGAAATCACTTGTCCACATTTATTAGCATAAAAATGCCTGTAGATCCATCTTTATTGTTTACACTGTATTCTTGCTGTTACAGTTTGGCATATCTTCACGAGGGTCTTGAACCAAAAGTTGTCCATCGTGATATCAAATCTAGCAATATATTACTTGATCGTCAATGGAATGCTAAAGTTTCCGATTTTGGGCTTGCTAAGCTTTTGGGTTCCGATACAAGTTACGTGACTACTCGTGTAATGGGAACTTTTGGGTAAGTATTACTGGTTTCTGTGATTGATCCTTTATTGCTTTTACTTGTACTGCACGTTGTTTCTGTATATGTCAAAACACTCCATCAACAAAGGTGATGGGATATAAACATGTGAGGTCAAAACTTAACACCTTCTAAATTCCCATTTTTTGTAAAAGTTACCTCTAGTTAGACAGTGATACTTCTCTGCTCCTGGTGTTCGGTGCAATAATTTAGTGCAGTGATTGTATCATTATTACTCTGTAAAAAATTAGTAACTGAATATCAATCTTGAAATAGAAAACTGCTCTGTTTGATCTAAATTAGTATGAGTTATTTCTCTTCAGCTATGTTGCACCAGAGTACGCATGCACGGGCATGTTAACTGAGAAGAGTGATGTATACAGCTTTGGAATACTTATCATGGAACTAATTACAGGGAGAAATCCGGTTGATTATGGTCGACCACAAGGAGAGGTTAGTATGAGTCCTGAAACACATTAATAACCTTTTTGATTTATAGTTTGTTTTCTGTCCGAACAATTTTGAAGCAAATGCTAATTACAGGTGAACTTAGTGGAATGGTTGAAAACAATGGTTGGCAACCGTAAAGCTGACGAGGTGGTTGATCCTAAGTTGCCCGAGATGCCATCTTCAAAAGCTTTAAAACGTATACTCTTGGTGGCTCTTCGGTGTGTAGATCCAGATGCACAAAAAAGGCCGAAAATGGGGCACGTACTCCACATGCTAGAAGCCGATGACTTGCTGTTTCCCACTGTAAGCATTATTCTTCCAATATGTAGCTTTCATTATGAGGTTGTGAGTAGTTAACGGACCTAGTCTTATTCACACTCAAGTGTTTTTTTAGCATGCACTCACAATCGAGACAGTTGTCTTCCGGGCCCTTTTATTTTGTTCCAATTCTAAAAGTTGGATATTGGCAATATTCGCCATATGTATCACTCTCCCTTGTCCTAAAATAAATGCATTGATTGACACAATATTAACGAAAGAGTGTGACTAGTATTCAATTGCCTGTAGTATTACTTGATGTCGATGATGAACATTATGGAATTAAATCAATATATGTACATTTGACTAGGCAACATAGTTTTATAAACATGTTTGACTATTTGTCAAATATCTTAGTAAAAGACAATATAAGGGAATCTTTTTAATATTGTTAATAATCTGTTATGATCACTAATGGGCAATAACCTAACTTTTCCTTTTATTAAATAACAAGATAGAGGAATCATTTAAATATTATAATTATGTTGGAATGATTGCTTATAGGCAGAATAAATGACTTTTGATTAAAACTTGTTCTTGTTGGAAAGGAAATGTTGCATTTGTCGTAAGACTTTTTCCCGAAAAGAAAATCATCAGTTCTTTTCTTTAATTTGCAGGAAAGAAGAGAATCTACGCGTTCTAATCGTGATTATAAGGTTGACAATAGTAGAGTAAATGATATACAACCCGGTGATAGAGATTCCGATACAAGTGAAGGCGATAGCAGCAGAAATCATAGATGGAGATAGCACAGCAATCTATTTCACGACTAAAGAGCCGAAGGTCTGCAAATTCTCTATAATCCCGTTACTATTTAATATTTATTAACCTTTTTTTTTTTTTTTGTTTTCTTTTTTTCTTTATCCTGTATTTTGTTAATCCTCAAAAGTTATAATATTATCATTCATTCTTTTGTTTGATGCCTAAAGTTACACCATTAGTACACACATTTTGTATTACCTTTTAAATAATTCAATCATTATTCTTTCACCTTTTACCTATCGCTATACCTTGCGTAGACTAAGATCGTATAGTTGCTAGCAGCCCTTCAAGGATAAACAAAACATATACTTTGCTGTCCGTTATATACTTTAATCATGTACACTTGGAATAAAAACTGTATAAAAAAAGCTGAGATAAAAACAAGATAGATGTTGCAAAGGGGACCCAAAACAAGCAAGCAAGCATCTTCTTTTAAAGAAAAAGTGATGAACTTGATTGGGGTGATAGGGGCAGTGGGACCTTTAGCCAGCTAATTTTGATTAAATGAAAACTTGCAGCTGTTCAACTGCAAGTTGGCTATGCACAACCCCCTTTTTTGTATCTTTACATACATCTATACTCTTTTTAAGATTCCTTATAAAAATTTATCCACTGCATTTGTTTATATTCATTTCTCGTTACATGTTTGTGACGCTTGAGTGCTGTAGTCTAGTTTGCTCAACTATCTTGTTCAGGTAATTGATCACGAGTCGCGCATTTTAATGAGGTTACACGGGACATTATTGTTGCATTGTTCTATTTTTAGTTTTCAATAGTACTATTGTAACTGTATCATACGGGACATGATGTTTTAGGACATTACTTTTAAATGTGGTCTGAAGTTATATGATGGAAATTATGACATAAAATTTGGTAAGGAACATGTTGCGTTAAGACATTAAATAAAAAAGAGGAGACTGTATAGGACATGTGACTATGGAATCAGGATCTTGTGGAATTAGTGTCAGGATTTCATTGCTAAAAAATGTTTAGGATAAGCTGGGGCATGTATTAAACAACTATTTGCAGTGTTTTGTTTTCGAGAACACGAATAACGAAAGAATATACTGTATATTTATACAAGAAAAACATTACTGAAAATGTTTTTACTTGAAGTGGATACAATATTTTAGAATCCAGAAATACTAAAAGCATTCGGTGTGGTGCCCTCGAGTTATGGTTTAACCTCGCGTTACGTTAGCGTCACATCAGCTTTAAAATTTCAAACTTAAACACAAAAAAAACACCCCTTATCATAACTCAACCTCAACACCACCTTTTGGGACTCATCTATATTTAAATATTTACAAATTACACACACATGACAACAACTTTTTTGTCCACCAGCTACTTAACTCTACGTTACCATGGCAACGCAAGTTATAACTCAAGCCATAACTTGAGGAGGGTGGTATAATAACTTGATGTTAACTTGAGGTTAACGCATGCCACGTAGGCATAACTATAACGCTCCTCTTCACGTTATTAAACCAAGTGCTCTAACTGATGTTAACAGAGAAACCTAAACATGGAACAATGAAACCAACTTAAATCGCTACAAAGTACAAACGTGTGCGAAGTTACTACTATTTAGCAAAGACTAACACATCACGGCTGCTACTAGAGATGGCAAAATAGACGGGTTAGGTAGTTCAGGTAACGGGTCAAAACGGAGAATTTAGACACGAGTCAAATAAGTTGGGGCCGATACAGATCATTGTTTAGAAAATACGTTTCTTAATGACGTTTACCAATGAATAAACTCGAATGGCTTTTTCTCATTATTAATTTGTTACGTGTGGGTCAACCAATAATATGGTTGCTTACTTAATACTCATAACTAAGACACGGGTTTAAATCTTATCGTTAATGATATAATAAAAAATGTTCTAAAGGGAGCAACGAATATTTGTCATTTAACAATCCGTTTTAAAGATTATACAAGCAAACCAATGAGACCACTAATCTAGAAAAGTTGTTATAATGCGTTCAAGCTTTATTCACTCATTTAGGCAACGACCCAATGAGTGACCAAAGGAAGATAGGACTCCTAAGATAATATTGCGCACTTTTTATTTTGATTAAGACGCTTAATTGTATAAGCAGTTACACATAGTAAATATTGTACAATTATGTAATGCATAAAATAGTAAAATAGACTGTCTCAATAAAAAACATGAATGTGCAAATCAATTTCCTAATATAATAGTTACATCTAAGTATTTATTAATTTATTTTCATTTTTATTTTTATTTCAAAATATCTCGGCCTCTTAATCTGATTCATTCATAAGTGGTCAGACATTTTGATCATAAAGAGTGGTTTTTTTCTTTCTCGTTCAGTTCAGAAGCTCAAAACCTTCTATAAAGAAGATGTGGAGGGAATGTCTTCCTACCTCTTAATGTCTTTTAACATTTTTTTTTCACTTTTCTTTTAATTTCTTTTTAATCAATAATTTTCTTTTACTTTTTACTTTATCTTTTTTAGTTCTTTTTTTATAATTTTTTTTATTATATACTTTTTCGACTTTTCTTTTTCTTTTGATATTGATAAACATATAAAGAGAATTGCATCGTTTTTTTTTCTTTTTCTTGTTTTTTTTCTTTTTCTTTTCTTGCTAAATAAAAAATGTTAAATATATAATATGATGATGGCGAGAACGCTCATACATAAGAGTCTTTCAAACAATAATAATATATAACTCGTTTGTGAAATCAAATTGTGGCGTGCGTATTTTAACCATAAACTTGAATATCTTTCTTCTTTGAAAATATTTTTATTTGTTAAACGACAATGTTAAACATATCATAAAATATTTTACTTTTTTCGTAACCTTATCATCATACATTAATTAATAATGATAGTTTATAAAATGGTTAAAATGTTTAACAACATGAGAGTAGGGTTGAGCATCACCGAACCGAACTGATGAAACCTAAACCGAACCGAATCCGAAATCCATTAGTATAGGAACCGAAACCGAACTGAATATTGTCGGTTCGGTTCGGTTTTGTGTCAGTTAGATCGGTTTGGTTTATATGGTTTAGGTGTGTTTTTCTCGATTTTGGGTCGAACCAAAACCAAAAACCGTTAGTATATAGAACCGAACCGAATATGGTCGGTTCGGTTCGATCTGGTTCGGCTCGGTTTTACTAACTAATCTATTTACCAATCAAATATCTTCTATCTCTACTAAAGTGTTTTGTGATTGGTTGAAATAGAAAAACGGACAAGTATTTTATGACACACAAAAGTAAGAAAATGAACTTATAATTTAAGACGGATAGAGTAATTTAACAATTTGACCTCTAAAAATAATAAGTTATAGTTTGGCCCCCTAATAAAAAATGTCAAGCTCTATCCTTGTGTTGGACATGCCTATTCAGTAAAGAGAGACAAACATACAAGCTTGTCACATATTAGATACAACTAAAGCATACATCTCTGATAAGCTTCCTACTAAATCTGATACAACTCAAAACAGAGATAGTGGACAGCTTCATAAAGTCTGTTTAACAACCTAACAGACAACTTTGAATATTCCCTAAATGCACCAAGACAATAGCTCTATTAAACCCCAATTCAAGTCTATAGAAGCTTATGTCAATATTATTAATTCATTCTTCACCAAAACTTTATTATCGTTAAGCATGTACATTTTATCAAACTGATCTCTTTTGACGTAGCTAAATTATAATAGTTGATCGAAACTCATATATGATGAAACAATAACATATGCCGAAGCACTAAGGTTAGGATGCAAGTGCATTTATAAGATAGACACACAATGCCAAAGTGGGTGGATATATGTCGTCGTGTGTGCTCGAGGACCGAGACATTTTATCTTGTGCATTTGTGCTTCTCTATTTATAGTAAGATATCAAGAATGCATTTGTGCTTCTCTATTTATAGTCATAAGTCACATGTATCGGTTACCCGTTGGTGTACGTCTTCAGGCATTGCCATTTGTATTTAGTTGGTCACGATGACACATTCGTATGGTTTAGCATTTCAACAAATATCCGGATGTCCAAATGTATAAAGTTATTATATACTTGGTATTTGTTGGTGATTTAGTTGCATCATTTATATTTTGTGTAATTGTGATTTACTTGAGATCAATTACTTACTTACTTAGTCAGGTTTAGCTTATAGTCGAGTCAGAAGGAGCAGAGTGCACACTCATTTTAGCTAGCCACAAATAAATGCGGGGATTAAAGGGGCCGCGCCCCTTTGCAGGGACCCAAAACCTAAACGATTTTTGAGATTCAGGTATTACTAGTTTTTCCCTCAAACTCGTTTTTCCCCATCAAAAGACATAGTTTTTTCCAACAGTCGTGTCTCTTCCCGCCAATCGTTTATAACTGACTTTCGATTAGGTTTTTATGAGAAAATTGATCTCTTCCAGACATAACACACATAACAACTTTATGGGTATTGCTTTGTTCTCTCATGCCTTAAAATCAAAGTACAATTCTCTGAAAATAATTTCTACACGATTCAGAAAATGTAACAGGTTTATTACACACGCACCTATATTCTAACAGTATTCATGAATGTATGTGTGTGTATTTGGTACACTATATAAAGACATATCACTTATTTCCTCCTTTTTAACTCAAACTAACGAACCATTATTCTACTCCTTCCGTCCCAAAATAAGTGTTATGTTTTAACTTTTTGAAATATTTTTTTATTAACTTTTACCTTAAATATTTTTGTTTATGTTATAAAAAATACTCGATGAAAATTGTAGCAATGAAAATACGTTTAAAATTCAATACTTTATATATTTTCCATCAAGTAATATATAACACAAATAAATTACTAAAGTTCAAAATTAAAAAAGAAAAACTTCAAAAAGTCAAAACGTTACACTTATTTGAGACTGAGAGAGTACTACTTATTTAAATTTTCATTACTTGAGGATGGGTTTCTTAATAAAGTATCATCTACTCCCAGCCCAGGGAGGGGTATGGTAACGAATTCGCTCTTTGTTTCCGACGTGGCACGTCAAACGACGCTGCCATATCCATTTGTAAAGTGAGTTCATTCACCTTGCGCCATTGTGAGTTGTTTTTCTTTTCTTTTCTTTTTAAGCATTATTTATTTATTTATTTATAGTTTTATACCTTTGAAAATGTTGCATTTTGGTTTTTGGCCCTAAATTTTAGAAAGTTTGTATAGTTAGTCACAAGTCTAAAAAATGGCAAACTTAAATATAAAAAAACCTTTTTTTTTTTTTTTTTTTTTTTTTTTTTTTTTTTTTAGTGTATTTTTATGTAAATTTTATTTTTATTTGAATGAATGAAAAATAGGTTTGTATGAAAATTTGGGAAAAAATGAAATGGTGAGGCCCAAAGGTAGACGGCTTTTTTGTTTGTGAATGTGAAATGATGAGATGTTGCTGATTTGAAGAAACGTCGTGCCACAACACGCTCTTAGGTAACAAAATTGTCACATATAACTAACTCGAATGATTTCGCGTTACGGGGTGATACATTGGATATGCAAACCCAAAGAAATAAAAAAGTAAAAAACAAAAAACATTGCACATGACGAGTCTGTTTTAGAAGATGGTTTATGTGGGCCGTTAATAAAGTTATTAGGATATGCATTATTACTTGTGCATTATTTTTGTACTACGTAGTTAAGAAGGAAGTGGGATGGGATGGGATGGTTTGAATGCATGCATCTTGGTGAATTGCAATGTTTTATTTGATCTTGATAGGAGAATTGACCAAAGACCAAAGTACGCTATGATCAGGGGCGAAACTAGAAAAGATCCGAGACATAGATGAAATTTTGCTTCGTAAAATTAAGTTTTGTAAAAGAGTTCGATTTAGCTTAATTGCACCTGGTTCGGAGTAATGTGTTTTTAGCAGGCCTATTTATCATTACTCTTTAATTAAAAAGTGGTTACCTGACATTGAACCATTGTATGCGCTTTTTATTTAGTATTATGATTAAGTTATGTCTAAATAAGAAATGATTACGTTTTAAACAAACATTTTTTACACATATTTTTAAAGTATGTTTTTATATTAAGACAATTAAGTCAAATTCAAAAGTAAGAACATAATTTTAGTTTGATTGAAGTAGTAATTTCGATCAAGATTAGCATGCTTAAGGGCATGTTTGTTTCTAACTTTAATTAAGTTTTTTACAAGTACAACGTATGTGTAGATATATAATGCTTGTTTGTAGATAAACGATTATTGTCTGTTTATAATAATAAATATCTGACCAGTATAATTATGTAAAGAGAAATGATTGTGGAGAATAAAGATGTGCTTATGATTATATATGTGTGTCAATGGTTTATTGCCTTGTGAAAGAGTGTGTCCTTTAGTTGCAACCAATAAGATGATGTCATGCAAGTTCAGTCATAATATTTAGGTCTTTTTATCATTTCTCTTATATAAATATCTGACTTAGGGTGTGTTTGACAAAAGTAGCAGTAGTGAGCAGTAGCAGCTTTTCTATTAAAACGTCTGGTAACATATCTGTAGATGTTATTATAATGTGTAAAGCAACTCCTAAATGCTTAACACTCCTAATGTTAGTTCATATAACGTTGAAAAATAAGCATTCTAAAAAAATAAATAAAACAACTTTCCGCTTGACAAACGAACAGTATAATGCTCAACGCTCACACCTCCTAAATATTTCTAAATGCTTCGCGCGAAAGACGCCCATAATTGAAAAAGTTTCAACTACGTGAATTTTTCTAAGTCATGATCATGGATTATTGCATGAACAAAAAACCCAGACAAACTTAACATATTAAGAAACTTTCTTAGTTAAACTTTAAACTTAGCCTACCAAGTGTATGGTTAGATCAAAGAGTTTTACAAGTCAACGTCAAGAGCACAAAAAGTTTGAAAATAAAGTCAATTTACTTCACGGACTTCCACACTGACACTTTTACATTAAAGTTACAGTTAGAAAAGAAAATCTTTTTTAAATTTGTCACCAGCTTCCCATTTTCCATCTTCTTTCTTTCTCTCTTTTTCATTTCCCTCAAATCCATCCATTCATTCATCTTAACAAATCACAAAACAAAAAAAAGAAAATAATAACAATGTCTATAATGGAATCAAGCTCTGCTAGTACAGGTGGAGGAGGAGGTGCAGATCAGCATCATGTTAGTAATAATAATATAAAAGGGGTAGTGACACATGGTGGTCGTTATGTTCAGTATAATGTGTATGGGAATTTGTTTGAGGTTTCTAGAAAATATGTTCCTCCTATTCGTCCTGTTGGCAGAGGTGCTTATGGTATTGTCTGGTATGACATTTTCAAACTTTCTTAATTTGGCAATTTGTTGTAGGTGTATATATTTATAGCATCATAGGATGTTGATCTGTTTTTATGTTTGTTTTTTGTGTAATAATGTTTAATGATTGTCTCGGTTGTTTGTCTACATTTCTTTTTTGGGTTGTCCCAAATTAATCGTACACTTCTAAAAATAGATAGGGGATTTAGATCAAGTTTATAATATTACGATCATATGAGGTTATTATTACAAACTTTAAAGAAGTTATATATTAATTAGTTAAGGGTAAAACTGTCAGCGAAAAGAAAGAAATAGAAAGCTGTAATGATGATGCTTTTATTAAACTATGTGTTTTTTGTCGGTGGACACTCATTTTGGGACGGATGGAGTAACTAATGTTTTTTATTTGATGTTATCATTTTTGGTGAAACGGGTAAATGGATGAGTTTTTCCATCTTAAAGTTACCCGGGGTATCCCCGTGAGTGAGGTTTGAACCTGAGACCTCTTGTGAGGATATCGTGGTGCCTAACCACTAGGTTCACCTTGGTGGTGGTTATGTTATAATTTTTGGTGTTTAGTTTAATTTTAATTGAATTAGGAACTTGGTGTGAGAATAGGGAAATTTTGTTGTGTGTGTGAATTGTGACAAAGTTTCAAATTAGAAATGGATTATTGGGATAGAGGTAAATCACTTACTTTCTCCCGATATTAATCATTTGATTTACTGAAACGGAAATTGGATGAAAGATCGACATAGCACGTTGATTAAGGTATAAGGATGGATTAGGATATAGGATTCTTCTAATTGCTAGTCTTTTGAGGATTAATGTTTGTCTTGATCTTATTGTAAGTTTTCAATTTTTCCGAAAATGGAGTGTTTGGCTGTTTGAGTTATTCTATGTACGAGACTGGCCGCCATTTGCAGTTCACGTCTCAGATCTGTCAAACTTCTGACTGGTGTGCTTAAATTAGTCCAGACAGATGTACATCAAATGACCTGCAAGCACCAAGAGCACAAGGCTGCTAACCTCCCTTAACTCATTCCTAGTGTGAGAATTTGTGAACATGCTTTTATCCTCGTAAACAATTTAGAGGGAGAGCGAGAGAACAAATGTATAAAGGTGGTGAAAGGTTGAGCTTGTTCCTATACGTCTCTGTCAATAGGTTGTTGTATACATTTGGATTACAAGTTTCCCCAAAGGGCTAGGAAATCCTTGGAATGGGCGGACTACATGGAAGCCAGAATGCGCATTCCCTGATTGTTCTTATTTTTTGATGTAGTGCATCCCTCAAATTTTTGTTATGGTAGTGCACACCGTGGTAAAAAATTCTGAATTCGCCTCTGGACTTCTTGTGTAAGGACGCCGAGGTGCCTCTTGGGCATTTTTAGAGTGTGTAACAATGTTGAGGATTTTATATTTTTTTAAGTTTAATCAGTGTTATTCTCTCATCTATTCACTGTTGTCTCAAGAAACTGAAGAAAACTGACTCCCGTCCATTTAACTGCAGTGCTGCTATGAATTCAGAGACACGTGAAGAAGTTGCCATAAAGAAAATCGGCAATGCATTTGACAACAGAATCGATGCCAAACGGACTTTAAGAGAGATTAAGCTTCTCCGCCACATGGATCATGAAAATGTAAGTCCGTTTGTCAAATGCATTTATGTAGCCCTCGTTAATGCATGTATCAGTCTGTCCTCTTTCATAGAAATTTGGTTGTCGTTAACTTGGCTGAGGTTTAGTAAATCTGCTTGCTTCTTTAACTTGCGGAGGTTTAGTAAATTTGCAGTTGGTATCCTTTAAAACATGTTGACTTATTCCTGTTTAAAATTTAAGGACATTTAGCGTCATAACCTGTTTCATTTAAACTCCAATACAAAAGATGTACTTCCATTAGGATCATCATTTTTTGGCAAAGAAACTATTAGATCTCTGTTATCTGTTTTATTGTTATGTATAACAGGCATTTGGGGAGAATACTATCCATGATGTGGAAATGTGGATTGTCTGTTAAAGTTAACTGATTTGCATTATGCTACCATTGATGTTTAACTTGTCATGCTTGGTGTTCAACCTCTGCAGGTTATTGCAATCAAAGACATCATACGGCCTCCACTAAAGGAAAATTTCAATGATGTATACATCGTTTATGAGCTGATGGACACCGATCTTCATCAGATAATACGCTCTAATCAACCTTTGGCTGATGATCATTGTCGGGTTGGGCCCTACTCTTCTCTATGTTAGATATTGCATTTATTATATCAGTGAAGTAGCATTCTTAGATTGACCATGTTGGGAGACTAGATGTTACTTCATTAGAAGTTAAAGATAATCAATTAATCTAATAATAATAAGCTTGTAGCAACCCCTTATCTGTTTTTCCGAAGCTGATTATTTTGGCACTTAAAAACTAGAAAATCTGAATCAGAAAACCGTTTTTCCAACACTAATTACTTGCATAGCACATTGAAACACCTCCTAAATCCCAATGTTTTCTTCCAGTTTGGTATGTCTTGGACATTTGCCTTGTTCAACTTTTGGGTGCAAATATATGTTATCCCAGTAGAACTTGATTTCTTTGTGATTAACACTTTGATACTTGGAATGCAGTATTTTCTTTACCAAATACTTCGAGGACTCAAGTATGTTCATTCTGCACATGTCTTGCATCGTGATCTAAAACCAAGCAACTTACTTCTCAATGCTAATTGTGACCTAAAAATTGGAGATTTTGGACTTGCAAGGACGACATCTGAAACAGACTTCATGACTGAGTATGTTGTTACTCGATGGTATCGGGCCCCAGAACTGCTACTAAATTGTTCAGAGTACACAGCAGCCATTGACATCTGGTCAGTAGGTTGCATTCTTGGTGAAATTTTGACCAGACAACCCTTGTTCCCGGGGAAAGATTATGTTCATCAACTTAGACTTATCACAGAGGTAATCAAAATTTTCTTACATTACCTTAGGTGAATTATGGATGTGTGGTTTCAAAATGATTATTGCGACTTTAAGAAACATAATTAGGATAACATTATCAAGTAACAGAATTTGATGATAATTTGGTAAATCTACATGTATCTCGATAGTTGTTTTTGTTTAATTTAGCAACTACTCGTCCGGTTCTCCAAATTTAGTTATTTGACACTAAATAATTCGAAGGTCATAAGCAAGACCAGGTAACATTTTAGTTGTCCCCATTACTCAATTTGGGAAATGAAGAACAAAGAATAAAGGTATGATATCTTATATTTTGACAATTTTATTTGTCTTGTGACAAAGATGTGATTGTGGGCTCCATTTACTTGATGTGAGAAGAATCGAGTAGGGCCCACAAAATGAAGTATGTAGGTAAATGGTGTATACGAGTAGCGTCCAATCATTATGAGTTAGTTGTTATATATCTAAGAAGGTGGCCTGATGGTGGCTTTTGTTTATTGGTATAGCTCATAGGATCACCAGATGACGCGAGTCTTGGATTTCTCAGAAGTGATAATGCCCGTAGATATGTGAGACAGCTTCCTCAGTATCCAAAGCAACAATTCCCTGCTAGATTCCCAGATAAATCTCCTGGAGCTCTGGATTTACTCGAAAAGATGCTTGTCTTCGACCCAAATAGGCGTATTACAGGTATAATATTTGATATGTTGATCAGAATTACAATCAATCTTGCCAAACACTCAAATCTGAAGTCGCTATAAGAATTTTAACAGTAAAATCCATATTTTGTTTTTGCAGTTGATGAGGCTCTTTGTCACCCATACTTGGCACCCCTTCACGATATCAATGAGGAACCTGTTTGTCCCAGGCCGTTCAGTTTTGACTTCGAGCAGCCATCTTGCACTGAGGAGAATATCAAAGAGCTTATCTGGAGGGAATCTGTAAAATTCAATCCTGACCCGACTCACTGAGTAAAAAATATATGCATAGGTGTTATAAATATTTGTATAACTAGTTAGACAATTATGACATGATCCTACAGTTATTGTACTGCATTCCATAATGTTCTTTCCACTTTTAGAAAGTACAAACATCCGCATTGCAGAATTTGTTATTTTCGAGTTTATTCAATAGTGTTTATTCTTTCCGGTTTCAGAATTTCCAAACTGCTAATATGTGTTATCTTTCTAGCTTGTGTCTGGGTTGCCAAAATGAAAAAAGAATCACCTACTCACCTCTTCTTTGACCTTTTTTTTTTTTTTTTTTTTTTTTTGAATGGTGGTGATAAACTTAAGACTTGTTTTATAACAAGTTACTATATATTTTCAGTTCTAGAGTCTCTGTAGATGAACTTGAATCTCGTAGATTTTAAGTCTTTATTTATCATAGCTAGGTGGAGATTGTGAATTGACTATGCACAAAAAATCCACGACTTCTGACGCTTAGTGAACCAAGTGTCATATGCGACATAAGTTGTTAAGGGCATGAACAATTGACACATTGCCAGTCAAAGTGTTCATATCACAAGGATTGATTTTATGCAACGTAGGATATCAATGCATTAAACCAAAACAATAGAACCGAACAAAACAAGTCAAGCGTTCATAAAAGGTACGGAGTGTGTATATAAGGTAAGAGACTTCGAAAGAAGTCAATATCTGATATACTGTATTATATTAAGCAATCCATTAACTTCATATATGATATAGATGCATCAGAACTGAAAATTCAACACAATATACATCTTTCAAGGCATACAATACTAGTAATCGAAAGAAAACACCTACTAAAGAAAGAGAGAACC
The DNA here is from genome assembly GCA_030686995.1 of Artemisia argyi. Classification (NCBI taxonomy): domain Eukaryota; kingdom Viridiplantae; phylum Streptophyta; class Magnoliopsida; order Asterales; family Asteraceae; genus Artemisia; species Artemisia argyi. The sequence goes on from CM060677.1 coordinate 187,016,972, forward strand.
TCGCAATTAGACAGTTACATAAGAACACTTCTTGAGCTCAACATTGTCAATCTCTAATTTATCTTGAGGAAAAGTGCACATTCCTATCTTGTCTTGCCCTTGGTCAGGCAACAAGTCACAAGGCTTAGGAACCACACCACTAGTCACCCCTTCGATATCAGTACATGTCCATGGGACCTTTTTAGCTTTGACCCTCATACCAATGGTCGCATTTGATATGCAAATCCCTTTAAAAGTGTCCCCTGCAATCCCCTCCAGTCGAGCAGCCATTGTCACGTTTTCTGCCACTACATCCTGGTAGTTAATGTTCTCGATAATTGGAATTGCTTTTGGGTCCCAGTGAGTATCAGCGTGTGAACCATAGTTTCCTGTGATCCAGAACACCCATTTCATGGTATGAAGTGTCATGCCTTTTACATAAATGTCCTTCACAAATCCACCACGCCCGACTCCTGTCTTGATTCTAACCGCCGACTCAGTGTTGATGGCGACAATATCTTCTGCCCTCACATCTTGAATTCCACCTGACATTTCACTTCCTAGTGCAATGGCGGCACTGTAAGGAGAGATACACGTGAGACGTCTGATGATTAAGTGTTGTGTTGGCATGCCATATGAGATCCCATACTCGTCCCAACCACTCTTAACCGCAACACAATCGTCCCCTGAGATGATATAAGTGTCCTCTATTCTTGTGTTTGAGCAAGAATCTGTTAAACATAAAATTTATCAAAATTACTGAATGTCAATTATTTGAAGAAAAGAACGAGACACTACTGACTGAGGTTGAGACTAACCTGGGTTAATTCCATCAGTGTTTGGAGATTGAATTGGAGCCAAAATTGTAATTCCTTGCATCAAAATGTTGCTGCGAAAAATGCCAAATAACTTATAAAGCTACCAGTATCTCAAATAAAAATTAATCCAAAGTTTTAGGTAGTAACTATAATATGTTAGACACTAATATCAGTTTGATTTAGACTCAATCAACAAAGTTTGTTACCAGTTCAAGAACAGTCAAAATAGGTTCGATTTATAAACTTTAAGGTTAATGTAACAATCCATCCCCACATTAGTATAACATAGAAAAGTTTAAACCCTTTATAAGTCCGAATGGATGCGGTACTAATGTTTTTCAACTGTAGTATTTTGTTAAAATACTATAATGAGTGGAGCATGTTTTTTAATCAATTAAAGGTATATATGCTAAATATAACCAATTCAGTTGGGTGGTCTGCACATGATAGATAATGGCATTTAGGAAATCCCACTATACCGATGAACATAATGTGCGTAAAATGATCATTACCTGCTATAAACTGGATGGACATTCCATGATGGAGAATTTAGGAATGTAACATTCGAAACCTGAATGGTATCCGAGTACATGATCTCAAAAAGATATGGTCGGGTATATTTCAACTTTTTCCCATGAAACTTTTGCCACCAGAGTAAACCTTGGCCGTCGATGGTGCCATTGTCACCTATCACAATGGTCTTGTTAGAATACATGTCCTTAAAGAATTTGTTAGAATACAGGTTCTATCTGGTATGCATCTACCTTTTTCATGTTCGGGTTACCTCTCTTTAATTATCTTGCTTGAAGAGAAGGAATGCCCTTTATTTGTATTGTTCTTGTTGAGTTTTTAATATATTGTTGCCTTTCTAAAAAAATAAATGTATGTCTAGTCGGAAATTTTACCTGTAATAATGACATCAGTGAGATTAGTCCCAAATATGAGACTAATGTACCTTCCTCCAGCTGCATCTCTTCCGTGGCCGTAAGATGGTAGAGGATCAATTACCGGCCATGTATTTATATCCTGTGATTTTATTAAGTCATACCGTTATTACGCCATGTATCATTATGCTAATTATGCCATAAGCTAGTTATTAACTATGCCATGTTACATAACTACAAATCATCTATATATCATCTCTTTGGTAAGTGCCATTAATCATATAATTGCCATTAATCACTTCAAACAATATACCACTAATAACTTTTTTTTGTTCATTTTTGGTTTTTTATATTACCGTAAAGAATCAATGAGATGGTAACACATTTGTCGTCATAAAGATAGATGTGGTATAACATAGGACTATTTTTAACAATATTACACGTTACATGTTGCCCACATAGAAATATGCAACACAAATCAAGTTTTTAGTTGCAATCAAAATTTGGAACTTTTTAATAAGGCCAAATCAATGTCACATGTTGGAAACAAGCCAAAAATGTACCAGTTCAAGACAATTCTAACTTCATGGATGTGTGTACTTTTGATGATAAGTTCACATATATCGATACTCTGGATCCATGATTCACAGACCACACAGTAAGTAACGAAATTATTGAGAAATTTTCGTTATAGGAGGTGATATGGACACCATTAAAAGTGGGGATAATTATATGACTAGATTAATGCCCTATGGTTTGTCACTTTGTAGACCAGGAGGTAATTTTAATTCAAAAATAGACCGGGCAACTTGTACAACGGGGACACTTGTCAGCTTATGAAATTCGACAAGTGTCCCGTTGTACAAGTTGCCCGGTCGCCCGATCTATCGAAAAAGTTACCCGGGCGACTGGTCTATTTTTAATTTTCCCTTAAAAGTGATGTGCTCACCAGAAAATCACACTAGTGATGCACATAGTATAACACTACATATGCATGATTGTATGATTGTGGTGTTCCGTGTGCACATCAACTCCATTTCATTATTAAGTGTAAAACTTGATAATATGTGGTTTCAATCTACAAACTACGATATACTCTTTCTGTTCCAAAATAACTGTCAATATTATTATGTTGTTTATCTAATTGTCGAGTTTCCAAAAAATCAATGATGGTGTCTCATAATCTCATTCGTTTATAACAAAATGTCAATTGTAATATCTGACAGTTCTAAAGTGAACATTTTTCTATTAGACGGATATCGTATGTATCAAATCAGTTATATATGGGCAAACAAGTTATACCCGACATATTTCCTTTTGGCTTTAGATGCCAAACAAGTTCTTGTTTGTTTTAATCTGAGAGCACGTTGCAGTGCACTGTTGGCATATTATATGGCCAAAATGGTACCTATAACTTTCCTACAACCGTTATAACTACACTGCTCCTTTGTGTTATAGGTGTCATAGCCAGTTTCATCACTTTTTTTTTTTTTTTTTTTTTGAGTGAGTTTGTATTTTTTGTGGTGTGTTATATGAATGATATTGGAGAAAGTGTTTATCTTATAAGAGTGTTATAAGGTACATGCTGATGTGAAGACGCCTATAAAACTTATACGGTGCAAGTGCACCTTGCTCTCTTATATTTTTGACAAACTAAACGCCCGTAAAACACTAGTACAACTAGTAAAAAAAATAAAAAATGAAATTACACATAATAAAACACCAAAAAAGTAAGTTAAAAATACCTGTGAAGCAAGGATAGTAGCATCCTTATGAAGATAAAGAGTAAAATGGCTAGTAAGATTGAAGCTGCCAGTGAGCCATTGGCCAGCCGGTACAAAGAGCTGAGCCCCGCCGTCGGAGCCGTATTGGCTCAACTTATTAACTGCTTCTTGAAAAGCCCTTGTATTTAATGTTTTTCCATCTCCAACCCCTCCAAAATCTGTTATTGAAGCACTATGACCCCTGCAGTTCATGGCTGTGTACTCAAATGACCCTTCTACACTTTTTACTTTTCTACCATTAACTCCTCCCATACTCCCCACTAACATCACCACTACGATTAACCATATCATTTCTCTCATCTGTAAAAAAGTGAAAACAGAAAAACAGTTAAAGTAAATGATGGTAAGTTATTTAAAAAAGGTTATTAGATTAGCGAGACTTGAACTCACAACCACTTTGATACTCATAGGCTACAACTTATATAAGAAATGTTATCATGGGCAAATTTGTATGTTGGATTTTACGTGAAGAAATGAGAATATGATTTTCGGTCATGTTTAGTTCGTGTAAAGATAGATATCAATGAATTTTTTTCATGATGCCAAAGTTGTTGAGTCAAGAACAATAATGTTGTGATAACTTATACATCATTCATGCATTATGCAACACTGAAAATATAGCATAAATAGAAATTGTTAAGATTATAAGATATAAGTAAAGCTTACTTGAAGATGTAGACGGTTTCTTATGATATTTGTATCGTATTTGTTAAGGTTTGAGGAATGTTGTGATGTGTGTTTGGTGGGTTGTTGGAATAACATGAACTCTTTTATGAGTATTTATAGGACCAAAAAGAACTAATACTGTGACTTGTGAGCATGGTACAATTGCATAACATAACCGACTACCCGAGTACCCGCCATCGACATTTATTTTCAAGTGAAAAGTTTATTTAATATCAGGAAAATGATTAATGTATATTTAGAAAATCCGTAACTAAAATAAGACATGTTCTTGTTCAAAAATCGCCAAACTGAATCATACAAACTCGAGGAAGAAATAACCGTGCAATTGGGATTCAGTTTTTGGTATAATGAAAATAAGCAAATTACAAGTCATATGAGACTCTAGCTTGATTTCTAACTCCTTTTTCAAATCTGAGGTTAGATGACTAATTGTCATGAATCAATAGGTGTGAGCTTTTATTTACACCTCTTATTAATATCTTAAGATCACATTTTTGAAAATCTAAGTAAAACAAACCGATTTTAGATTTTAGATTTTTTATTTTTGAAAACTAGGTATGTTTGGGCACAACATGTTAGAAGCGTTTGGAGCAAATAACGACTAGCGTTTAGTGTTGAAATATAAAGATTGTTTGGCAAGTATTATGCATCGTTTTGAATTTTATTTAAACGTTAATTTTGCAAATGCTACTCAAAGAAACGTTAAAATATAAATAATGCTTTTGACTACTGTTTCCTGCTACTCCTTCATGCTATTACTAAGACCATCTCCAATCTTAGCTCCGTAACCATCTTCATCATCAAATATGGAGTTTTGAAGAAGAAATTATGGAGATATACATCTCCAACCTATGCTCTTTATATGAAGAAAATTTTGGAGATGATGATATTTTCTTCAAATATGTTGTAACAAAACTATTCATTTCTTCAAAAATTTAATTTATCAATTTTAGTTTTTTTCTTTATCATTTCAACTTATTAGTATTGTATTAAATATTATTGAAGAAATAATTTATTTAGATTCTGTTTTTCACTTGTGACTCTCTAGTGATGTGATCCATGATTGAGGTTTGGAACTTTGTGGCACAAGAAACTTTAGGTAACAATTAAAGTTTATATTAAAAGGGATTGTCTAACCAATGCCCTAAGGGCATTGATTAAGAAAGCATGAACAATTATAAATAGGCTCAGGGGCCCATACTTAAAGTACACTTTTTAAATTAAAAAATATTTTTTAGTCCTTTTTTGTGGGTCCGGACCCTCCTTAACCAATGCCTTTAGGGCATTGGTTAGACAATCTCATATTAAAATAGTTATCTTATACAAATAATTTACTTTACAAGTACATTCGGAACTCAACAATGGAACCTTTGGTAGAGATCCATCAACTTAGGGTGCGTTTGGTATCCCACTATGAGAATGAATCTATGACTTTGAAAGACATTAATATTGTTTGGTTGGTTATGGGGCCCACCACAATGGAATAAGAATACCTATGATATGTGGGTTTCCTCATAGGAGTATGATTTGGTGGGTATGTGGATACCCATGAAAAGTGACATCTACATACCCATTTCCATTCCACTCTATTCTCAGACCTATACCTATAGTGATTCCATCAAGCATATCAAACGCACCCTTATTTTTCTTCGTGTTTTGGAATGAAAATGATTACTAGGTATACAACCTTTAACGAATTTAGAGTACAAGTTATTAGCTCATGATTGAAGTGATTGATTAAAAAGCATGAGTACGAGTGTAAAATTGTTGTTTTTGTCACAAAACAACCTTATGTTGTTTCGTACAAGAATCAACTCCAATAGTTTATAAAATGTTCCACGACATAATCAAAACATTAGGTACTTTAATTTGAGTTGATCGATACTTGTACTACTTTGCTTCCAACTTCAATGTTTAGAACTAGGATGTAAGCCGCGCGTTGCTGCGGGCCATTGAGATGAAGGACCAAGTTCGTATGGGTTTTTTTTTTTTTTTTTTTTTAATTGTTAAAGATAACGGTCTTTAGCTACCTAATGTCAAGTTATTGACTAAGGACTGACTTTGCAATGGATGTATAACATGAAGGACCAATTATGTAAATTATTAGAGGACTAATTTTGCAACGAACCTTTGAGATGAAGGACCAATTTTATACGGATTTAAAAAAAATGTTAAAAATAACAGCCGTTAGTTAACAGTCGTTAAGTAACTAACGGCCGTTAGTTAGTAACTAACGACCGTTAGTTACTGTAGTGCTACAGTGTTGTTTTTTGGCACGGCTACCAAAAGCCCGCTTATTGTTATATATATATATATATATATCTAATTTCAACTCATGTACAAGTACAACTTTACGAAACACCATGATTCCTAAAAGATTATCTATAACCCGCTTTGAGATAATTAACCAAAATTAGTTATGCCTAATAGGGAAAAAATTCTGATAAAAAAAAAATTTTGAATGAGAAAGATGAAAAGTATTTCTAATTATATATTTCAAAAGAGTGAGAAATTTAAGTAGAATATGCATTTATCTTTGTAAATGAAACAAGTATGGCAGCGGCCGGCCGCGTTGCGGCCTTGCGTGGTCTCTTTCGGTTGTATTTACCACCTCGAACAGTAGCAGGCAACATGTAGTTGGTCCCAATTCCAGCCTCAGCTGAAACAGCAACAACGAACTGAAAATTAGCATCTCCGATGAAGGACATAATAGGATATGAAAACAGAGAAATCATGTAAAGAAATACCAGCAGCTGGATTGGAAGAAAGCAAGAACACATCCGCACTCTGGTCTCCAGGCATAAAAGCCTCAGAAGAACAGCCTTCCACGACATGAGAACCTGCAAACGACACCCGATAGAAAAATGTAACGGATGGTCAGACTACACCTCCATGATAGAAGCAAATAATAATAAATAAAAAAACAAACCATTATTACCTGGAAGGCCTGATATCTCATCCATTTTCCTCTTTCCTTTTCCGGTAACATTTGCAAGCAGCATAAGCCACTGCAGGCACGTTGTTGCTGGACGGCGATCCGGATCCGGTTCGTTAATAGTTACACCATTATACTGTCCACCTCTTCCTTCATATCTTCAAGAAAATGTCATTGTCTGCTATAAAAAAATACGTGAAACCAAATTAAAGCATCATGTAAGGCTATAAAAGTATTAAACTATAATCTTGAATTGATGGTATAAGAACAAAAGTGTTGTAGTGTGCAAGATTGAGGTGTTGTTATTGTTTACTTGAGGTCAACAACATCATAAAATAGTTACTAACTGTTGTGTCCACAGCTTTTCACTGGAAATGCACCAACCGTTCCATGAAAATCCTGCAATTATAAACAATTATTCAGAATATGAGTTCATATAACAATACTACTAACAGAATCATAATTTTTAGATTTTTTTTAATAGTTTTATTTGAGATCCAAGACTTCGTGGAAGCCTTTTAATTGGTGAATGTTTCAGTCTGGGCTTGAAAAGCACGCAAAATTAATAGTAAATTGGGTAGTAACAGAACCAAAGGCCATGTTCTCCTCGCCTCGTCATTAGCCTCCAATAGCTTGCAAGACTTCCGTTTTCTGCCTACCTTTGTTCGTTTATGATCTTGTTGTTTATAAACCTATAAAAAATATCAGCAACAAAAGTAGTTAACACTGTAACACTGATTTATTACCAATAGGCCATTTAGTTTATTAAAAGAAGAAAAGGTCTCACGTTCGCGCATGTTTTGATGTAATGCATATGTGAGTCCTAACGGTAGTCATCAGCAAACACAAACCAAATGAACTTCAAATGACTTCATATTTAGAGTCTCGGGAATACGTGAAGTGCCAAAAACATGTCGATGACAGCAGCTCAGAGCATTATAACATGTGTCCATTAAAGATTGATGGATGGTATGCGAGCGTAAAAACACATGAAACAACACTGCACAACAACAATGCAATAGAAAATAGAACGCCAAGCTTAAAGCTATTATCGCCAAGCTTAGGCAGCCGCAATGAACGTGGCAGCTAGAATAAGACTTTTAAATTAGTAAGGAGCATGTACCTTGGTTTATACCAGAAGTGGAAGGTTGGCTATTTGAAGCAGCCTGCGGGTGCGCATGTTTTTGTGAAACACGATTAACAACACATATGTGCATGTCACGTATGTTGGCGGGAGCATCTGAGGAACACCGTTGCAGTAACTGTGATGAATTTCTTTTTTTAGTAGCAGGAATTCGAGAAGTACTTGTACCAGCAGCGGCTAATGTACCAATGGTAAAAAAATTCAGCAAATATCATGTTTTGCACAATTTATGTAAGCAAACTAAGAGCTGGCCCAAAAGGTAAAAAAAAATAAAAATGAAAACACTATTATACTGGAAGCTGTGTGCACATCTTTCTTTCATGTGAACATCAGAATATTGTAGTAACTAATAGATACAAAACAAAATAAAGGGGCGTTTGGGATTGCTTATTAAAGCTGCTAATTCGATCAGCAATCTTATGATTGTCAGTTATTCTAAATCCAAAAATCTTAAGTGAACAATTGTTGGGATCATAGTTTTCACTATTTTATCAAGTCTCGGTCATATGTAATAATGTTAGGTTGCTTAACTATTATTTACTTTCATTTACTAAATGTATTAAGTTTACTAGGCTTAAGGTATGAAACCCATGGGCCTTAAAGCCCACAAAAATGATGTAAGGAAGGAGAGGGAGTGTTGCCCTAGCTCCTTCCCTATATATAGAAGCCTTAGGTCATGTGTAAACTTGGTTGGTTATTTGATTTATTAAGGAAACTCTTGCACTTATATTTCTCTTATTCATATAATCACCCAAATCTCACTTCTCATCTCATTTCTATTGTTATTATACTTGTGTTTACTAAATAGTGACCTAACAAGTGGTATCATTCGCCATATGAAGGTGTAGTTTTTGTTTTTCATTGATTTTTGTTTCTTAAACTTGTTTTATAATCGATTTTTGTTCAAAATTTTTGTACTTTCTTGCTTGTTTCTTGGTTTTTATCACATATTTGCTTACAAACTTGTGCTACAAATCAAAACAAACAAAAAAGTATCAATTTTTTCTAAAAAATTCGATTAGGGTTTATTGTACTTGTTTTCGCAATTTTAAAATTTTTTGGAATAGTTCTTAAAGTTTTCAACTTTCTTAAAGATCTCTTCATTTTACACATAAAAGTACAAGAATCTTGAAATAAAAACGAGTTTTTGGATTGCTTTCTTTGAAAAACAAAATCTGCCAAATTTTCGAAATCCTCTATTTGACCAAGTTTCGAAATCACAAGAAGGTGCTTCAAATCGACTTACGGATCGTGTACTCAGTCTCTTCTCTCTTGTATAAGAAAGAAAAGTACTTCGACATTTGGTTTACTTTCGAAATTGTATAATTTCGAAAAAGTGCTCGTGACTTTGTGTTTTCGAAAGCATTAATTTTTTCGAAATCACAATTTTTTCGCAAACTTGTATAAGTTTCGAAATCTCACAACCATCACTCAGTATTCGAAAATTTCTTAAGTATCGAAATCACATAATTTCGAAAACCTGAAATTTTCGCAATCCCAATCAGCAAACCTTCGCAATCCCTGTTGACCAAAGTTTCGCAATCCGAAGTTGAGCAAAGTTTTTCGATATTTGGCTAATTCTATACCTTCTACAAGATCCATTATTACATAAGTGTTCTAAGATGTCTTAACCACCTAATTACTACTTCCCTCATTCTCAGCAACAGCAGTATCAGCAACAACAATACCATCAGAAACAACCGTATCAACAATCTTCACAATCACACGTTCAAAAACAACCGTTTAATCCACTACATCATTACCTAATGATGCAACAATATCAAATCATTCCTCAACAACAACCATATTTAATGCCACAACAAAACACTCAGTTTTCCTCCAAACAACCTCACTGGTTTGACAGAATGTGTGAAGTTATTACAACTCAACAATCCCGACATGAGGCAGGATCACTTGAAACACCTCCAATGCTAACACCTGGGAACTATGTTCAATGGTCAAGTCGATTCTTACGATTTCTCGAACTAAAGAAACCTCATGGGAAATTCTTGAAACAAGTGATACTTGAAGGACCATTTGAGTGGCCAACAAGATTTGACGTTGGTGATCCAAATGCTGATCCTCCACGCCCCCCTGGTGATAGACCTCTTCCAGAATCTGGACTCACAGAAGAACATAAATTACATCGTGAAGCTGATGAGTATGCAATGGCTTATATACTTCAAGGAATACCTAATCCAATTTATCGAAGTGTTGATGCTCAGAAAACAGCCAAAGCTATGTGGGAACATGTTCATCTCCTTATGGAAGGCACTCAATTGAACAAAGATGATATGGAATCCAAACTCTACATGGAATATACAGACATCACAATTGAACCAGGAGAGTCGCTTGAATCCTACTATCATCGTTTCACAAATGTGGTCAATGATCTAGAACGTCACAAAATCACAGTACCGAGGATAGCAGTGAACTCCAAATTCGTCGATAGTCTTGGTCCAGATTGGGATAAATATGTGACATTTGTTCGTCAAACAAAAAATCTTCATGATGCTCCATATGGTTTGTTGTATGATTTTATGAAACACCATGAACCTGAAGTTGAAAAAGATCGAGCTCTACGAGGAGGATACACACCAACACCAAATTCTTTGGCTCTCGTAGCTCAATCTCCTTATGCTCCACCACCAATGTCTAATCATGCATATGTTCAAGAGCAGAACTATTTCAGTTATCCACAGTCTTCCACCTCGAACCAAATGGTCCCTTATGATTCATCTCCACAGAATGCTTCTACTCAACTTGTTCCATCAAACAACAATGATGCAGTATATTACTCAAATTCCAATGACGATGACAATGATGACTTTAACACGTTGAATCAGGGACTTGCTCTTATTGCTCGTGCTTTTAGCAAATTCTCCAACAAGACAAACAACCGTCAACGTTCATCTTTTAACACAAGGAATCAAGCTGTTGTCAGTGATGGAAGAGTGGAAATTCAGAATCGTAGCTATGGTCGATCTGGTTCAGGAAGTTCTTCAGGAAACTTTGGGAATGGTCAGAGGTTTAGTAACAATGCGGAGTTCAAGAACAACTCAGGGTCTTCTCAGCAAAAGTCTGAACCAGTTGCAACTAGGAACTCCAACTCAGGGAATGCAGTGTGGTGCTATAACTGTAATGAACAAGGTCATATAGCGACAGCATGTCCCAAACCGAGAACTCGGGGTAGTAAGTTTCACAAGCAGGCATTACTCATGGCTCTTCAAGATGAAAAAGATGGACATTTCCCTGAACAAGATAACAACTTCATGGCAAATGTGTACAATGATGATGACATGGAAGATCTAGAAGCCAATGCAGCTGTGATGCTTATGGCCAACATGCAAGAACTTAAGCTTAATGATTCAGGTCCAGTGTATGACACTGACGGCTTGTCTCAGGTACATGACCTCAATGCATGCTTTATTAATGATATAGTCTCACCTTCTGCCTATGAATCAGATATGGCGCAAGTTGTTCCATCTAAATCATCTCCATCTTCTCAAACAGATGAACAAATAAGCACAGTTGTCATATTTGATGATGACACAGTTGTTTCATTTGATGATCCTATTGAGAATGATAAACATGATCATTTAGAACAACATGAACCATCATTTGATCCAGACCCTGACCTAATATTGTTATCTAAACAACTGGATGCTCAACAATTGCAAATCATAAAATGCAACGAGAAAAATAAAGTTTTGAAAGAACAAAATGCGTCACTTGCAAGAGATATTGAGTGTTATAAAATTCAGCTTTCAAATCAGGAAGACAAGATTAAAAATGCAAAAAGTTTTGAAAAAGCGTTTCAAGATTCTTACAACAAATAACAAGATCTTCAACGCAAAATGTAAGATTTAATTGAGTCAAACGGAAAGTTGATTTCGAAACTCGAAAGTGAAAAGTGTGAATTGAAAATGCAAATTGAACGTCTTCAAACAGTACTTTCAAAAACAGAAACAGAAACAGAATTGTCAAATTGTAAAAAGGATTTTTGTGAACATAAAATACGAAAAAGGAAGTATATAGATGACTTACTCGGTGATATTGTTGATCTTGAAAAACAACTCAAAGAATTTCGTCACATTGTTTACAAACACGGGAACTCTGTCACAACAATTCAGAAATTTGCTTTAAAACCGAGACCCGATAAAGGATTTGCACTTTGCGATTTCAAATCAATGTTTCTTCACACAGCATTCAAAGAAAATCCTAAGATTTACAGTATAGATCACATGTTTGATAATACAATTGTGCGTGCTGTTGTTTTTGATACTGAGGAAGAAGAAGAACTTGAAGACGAGAGTCGATCAAAAATGAGTTATGTTCAATATTGGACACCATATGACTATTCAAAAGCTCCACCTCTTTCTAAATCTTTTGTTACTCAAAAAGAATTACCTGAGAAATCATGGTTTGTCGAAGAGTCATATGTTTCATCCTCTAATGCGGCCCCTGTCCAAACTGTAGCACAAATAAATGGTCCTTTACCATCATCCGGTGAACTTACACCTTTACCTAAAAGTTGTCGTGTCTTAAACTATTACAAAACTTTTATGGAAGACATCGAAATTTTGGAGGAAACAATTGCACGCAATTCTGAAATAAAAGTTGAAACTTTTCAATCCGCTTACGAGCGAGAAAAGAGAGATATTTGTCAAAAACAAATGCTGCCAATTGTCAAACACCTCCGTCTCTGTGCTACACGTTGGGATCAGGAACTTTAAAACGAGGTCAAAAATATGATAAACGTTTTCAACTCAACTGAAAATGAAATTTTGGCTCAAAAGCAAAGAAATCGAGTTTTACAAAAAGATGCTGATCGACTCTTGGAACAAGTTCTCAATGCTGATATTTTGTCTGTTATCATGAATGATCTCTATAATTCTGGTACTTCTATGCTTATGGATGATCTTTGTGTTGATAATAACTTGTTGAATGGGGAAATTGAGACACTTAAACTGGAAAATGATAAGCTGAGAATTAAAAATGATGATGTGACAAAACAATTTTCAAAAGAAATTTGTCAACTCAAACAAAGGCTTGAATGGTGTCAAGCTCAAAGTCTTGAAATGGAATTGAAGTTTCAAAGTCAAAATGTTTCAAACTCTTGTCAGATTTGCAAAAACTACGAGTCTTTAAAAAATCTGTGTCTCCGATACGAGAAAGAAATTGCGGATTTAAAAATCGAAAACGCCGACTGGCAACAAAACCGCGATGACATCAGATATTGCAATGGTTTACTTGAGTCTGAAATTCAGGACAAAAATCACATCATCATCGATTTGAAAGAGAAAATTAAGCTACTTCAAAAAGGAAAAATGGTTGACACCACGGTGATAGCACCAGGAATGTATCAATTGAACAAAACTGCTAAAGAAAATGTCATTCAAAACACTAATGTTGATAACTCCACTTCTACAGGACTAGTCTCCACTAATAGCGTTAGCAGACCCAAGCGAAAAAGTAAAAAAGAAGAATAGGATCATGCAACGTAAGAGAGGACAACTAGAAGCTCAAGAAGTAGAAGATCAACTTAGGAATTTGAATAAAACTCATGTTGCATCAGATTTAGATTCTAATCTGGCAAATTGTAATCAAAATCTAAATGTAACGAATGATGAACCTTTGAATGTTTTGAATATTAATGCGTCTTGTGTGTTTTGTCGTAAAAGCGTATCATATGGTGATCATACAAAATGTTTAGCTAATTCTCTTCTCAATCGTCATAAGAAACGTAGGACACGCATTCCTTCTAGGCCCACTACTGCCTCTAAGTCTAATTTAGGAAAGCCGTCTTCTACGATTTCTAATGAAGTTGAAGTTACCCCCATAGGTGCCGAGAACAAATCTAGGAATGAGCCAACTACTAGTGCATTTAATATTAAGAAAGCAAAAACTAGTTGGAACTGGCAACGTTGGTTACAATACAAACCAGACTTTAAATGGATTCCTAAATTGTTGAATACATGTGTTTCTAACCAACAGGAACCCGCACTGTCTTTGGGTTCCACCCTTACTTCTGTTCCATCTGTGTCTTCTTCTTGTGATGCAGGTGGTACAGATCGTTCTCTGGATTGTTGATAGCGGATGCACCCGACATATGACAGGCAATCTCAAACTGTTACACAACTTTGTTTCAAAGTTTATTGGTACTGTCAGATTCGGGAATGATCATTACGCTCTAATCATGGGATATGGTGACTATATCAGTGGGAACATTGAAATCAGTCGTGTATATTATGTGGAAGGCCTTGGACACAACCTTTTCTCTGTTGGTCAATTCTACGATGGGGATCTAGAAGTTGCATTTCGTGAGAAAACTTGCTTTGTTCGTGACTTACAAGGAAACGATCTAATGTCTGGCTCACGTTGCTCCAATCTATATACAATATCAATGTCAGATATGATTGCAACATCTCCGATATGTCTTCTCTCCAAAGCAGAATCAACTAAATCTTGGTTATGGCACAAACGTCTTTCGCACTTGAATTTCAAAACAATGACTGACCTTGCTCGTTACAAACTTGTTGATGGATTTCCAAGATTCCGCTTTACCAAAGATCACTTATGTCCAGCCTGTGAACAAGGAAAAAGTACTCGTGCTCATTTTCCTAATAAACCTGAGCATAGTACGAATCATGTTCTGCAACTGCTTCATATGGATTTGTGTGGACCGATGCGTGTTCAAAGTATCAACGGTAAACGCTACATTCTTGTAATTGTGGATGATTATTCCAGATGGACTTGGGTTTATTTTCTACGAAGTAAAGATCAGGCTCCTTCAATGATCATCACCTTTCTCACTAAAATTCAAGTTCAGCTACGCAATACGGTACGAATCGTCAGAACTGACAATGGAACTGAATTTAAGAATCAGACACTTCGGTCATACTTCGAGAAAGTGGGAATTGAACATCAAACATCTATTCCTAGAAGCCCAGAACAGAATGGAGTTGTGGAAAGACGCAACAGGACGTTAGTGGAAGCTGCTAGAACTATGTTAATTAATGCTCAATTACCAGATTACTTGTGGGCGGAAACTGTTTCAACTGCTTGTTATACCCAAAACCGTTGCATGATCACAAAACGCCATCGCAAAACACCTTATCAAATTGTTCACAAAAGGAAACCGAACATCGATTACTTTCATGTATTTGGAGCACTTTGTTATCCAAAAAATGATCGTGATGATTTAGGCAAACTTAAAGCAAAGGCTAACATCGGAGTGTTCGTTGGATACTGTGAAAATTCCAAAGGTTTTCGGATATGGAATCGTCGTACAAGAGAAATTCAAGAAACCATTCACGCTAATTTTGATGAACTCACACAAATGGCTTCTGAGCAACACAGCTTAGGACCCGAATTCAACCGTCTTAACTCTCCGGAATCTTCGGCTGAACCATTGCCACTCAACCGCAAAGAATTAGAAATCTTGTTTGCTCCACTATTTGATGACACAATTAAATACCGTCCTACTGAGGTCTCACCTAATTCCGCTGCTCAACCTGATAACATTCCAGTACTTGACTCACCTCAACAAAAAACTACAAGTGTTGAGAGAGACGGTCCTCCAATTGTATCACCATCTATAGCAGAACAAACTGGTTCTAACTCCCGCCATCCAGCTAAAGATCCAACACCACAATCAGTTCCACAACCCGCAGAGCATGATCCTGATGTGTTCTTTAATCCGTTTGCACCGGCTCCTACAGTTCCTGATATAGCTGAGTCGTCAACACGTAATTTGGATCCTGCTAACATGCGAGATACTTATCAACTACACCCTTCAACACACAAATGGACTCGAGACCATCCACTAGTTCATATTATTGGCCATCCAGACGCACCTGTAATGACAAGACAACGACTTCACACTGATGGAGAAACTTGTATCTATGCACTCACAGTTTGTCACGAAGAACCTAAGAATATTAAAGAAGCAATGACTTATGACAACTGGATTGAATCTATGCAAGAGGAATTTCAGCAATTCATAAGATTAGAAGTCTGGGAATTAGTTGAAAGACCTGACGGAGTCTTTGTCATCGGGTTAAAATGGATCTGGAAGAATAAGCTTGATGCAGAAGGGACTGTCATACGTAACAAATCACGTCTGGTAGCGAAAGGATATTCCCAACTAGAAGGACTTGATTTTGCTGAATCCTTTGCTCCAGTGGCTAGACATGAAGCTGTTCGGATCTTTTTGGCCTATGCTGCACACAGGAACATGGTGGTTTATCAAATGGATGTGAAAACAACATTTCTTAATGGAGAACTCCGTGAAGAAGTTTATGTCAGCCAACCTGAAGGCTTCGTTGATCCTGAGCGTCCTAATCACGTTTACCGACTCAAAAAGGCACTCTACGGACTTAAACAAGCCCCACGGGCGTGGTATGACAAACTGTCCACTTTCTTGCTGGCCAATAAATTTTCTAAAGGATCAGTGGATCCAACACTATTTACAAAAACCTACGGGGAGGACTTACTTGTTGTGCAAATATATGTCGACGACATTATTTTTGCCTCAACAAAAAGAAGTTACTCTAATGATTTTGCAAAATTAATGAAAGATAATTTTGAAATGTCCATGATGGGTGAACTTTCGTTCTTTCTAGGACTACAAGTTCATCAATCACCCCGTGGAATTTTTATAAATCAGTCCAAATATGCTCTTGAAATTTTAAAGAAACATGGAATGATGTCTTGTGATACTTATAATACACCAATGGGCTATACCACAAAACTAGATGCTGATTTACATGGGACTCCTGTTGACCCTACCAAATACCAAAGTATGATTGGGTCCCTCATGTATCTCACAGCTAGTAGACCTGATATAGTATTTGCTGTCTACATGTGCTCTCGCTATCAGTCTAAGCCAACTGAAAAACACCTCAGTGAGGTCAAAAGAATCCTTCGATACATAAAGGGAACCATTAACTTGGGAATCTGGTATCCGAAGGATTCTGGTTTTGAACTAATTGCTTTTTCAGATGCTGACCATGCAGGATGTTTAGACACACGCAAAAGTACATCTGGTGGATTACAATTTCTCGGAGACAAACTTGTGTCATGGCAATCAAAGAAGCAGGACTGCACATCACTGTCGTCAACAGAATCTGAATATGTAGCCATGTCTGCTTGTTGTGCTCAAGTCATCTGGATGAGATCACAATTTAAGGACTATGGCTACCTATTCAACAAGATTCCTATCTACTGTGATTCCAAAAGTGCAATTGCTATCTCCTGCAACACAGTACATCATTGCAAATCCAAACACATCGATCTCCGATATCACTTCATCAAAGAGCATGTGGAAAAGGGTACCGTTGAACTTTATTTTGTTAGGACTGAGTACCAATTGGCGGACTTACTCACCAAATCCTTAGCACCATCAAGGTTTGCTAGTCTAGTTCACCAAATTGGTATGCGATGTTTGACTCCAGAGGATCTGGAAAAGTTTTTAAAACATAACTGATCGTCAAACATCAAAACTATCCTTGTTAATATTTTTCTTAAATATAAACCAATCAAAACACAAAAAGATTTTTCATTTTTCTATTTTTAAAAAAAATGCAAGTATATCACTTCTCTTCAACATTGTGTCATTTTTTTACAAATGTTGAGGGGGAGATAAGCTCAAAATGCCTCACATTTTTTCTCCAATTGATATACTTGCATATTTTCTACATGATGCGGTTCTTAGGATAATGTGGAAGTATTAAGTTCATTCCCTCGTCTCATCTCGATTATAATTTCATTTACAATGGTAGTTAGGAGTATATCTTTATGTTGCACATGTTTGCCATTTAACTTTAGGACACAAGAAAGTATATCAAAAGTTTAGGGACCAAAAGTGACTAAAATTCAAAAGTTTCATAATAACAAAAACAAACAAACCATTCTTTTTCAAAACATCACAATATCTAAACCCCTAAAACCCCTTTCGAGATCTACGGACCATATTCAAACAAGCAATCCACTTTAGAGATCTTCAATCTGTAAGTTCCTTAGTGATCTTTAGGGTATTACAAACATAGGTTTTCGTTTAATTGTAAATCCAACGGCTAAATTTCTTGGAAAACCGATTTAGATATCTAGGGTTTGCGATTTCGAAATCTGCAAAATCATGGTTTGGTATATGATTTCTTGATAGGGTTTTGTTACATTTATTGTCACTAAACTAACAATATCATTTTATCTTACATCCACTCATGTTTGCTTGATTCACGAAAACTAGGTTTTGGTTCGATTTGAGATTTTTTTGATTCTGTGTTTGCTTGCTTTGTTTTATTGGTGGGATATGTTTCTATGGTCACAAGTATTCAAGTTAGATTAATTTTGTTGATCTACACCATTGGTGCTTGGTTCTCGATATACTTGTATGCTTCGTTCATAATGAGTTTCTATCTATCTGAGTCTATATGAGTTGTATGCTGTCATAATGAGCCTTTTACACTTGTTTTTTATATGCTTGTACCATCGATACTCATTAGACTCAAAATTGAAATATTTTCGAAAACTTGTTCTTGATAATTATCGAGATCTTAGTCAACGTGCATTTTGGTGATGTCTAATTGGTGTTTATCAATCTTTATGACAGGCCTAAATCATTGGATCATATTATCGCAAAAGAAACATACGATAGACTTCAAATTTGAATGATTCTTGTATAAGAATTTTTTTCGAGAACTCAATTTTTCGCAATCTTAGTAAAACTTTTCGAAATTATTCTCTGACTCATGATTTCGATAAATTTTCTTCAAAACTCAATTTTTTTTCGAAAATATTAATTTCGAAAATGCTCTTTGAACATAGATTTCGAAAACACTAGGTCAAAGTATGATTGCGAAAAGGTTTATCGAGTATTGATTTTTTTCGAAAACATGAAATCTTTCACAATCATGTATAAGGAATGATCTCGAAAATCTTACTAATAATCTTATTCTCGATAAAATATTTATCGAAAACATACTTAGTAACATTTTCGAGATTCTTTCTTAATACATGTTTGCGATAAGAGTGTTTTATATTGTTTTCGAAATCTCATAATGGCCTTGTCATTTTGCATACATGTGACTTTGTTGTGATTCTTAGTTGTTGTATAATGTGATGTAACAATGAATAGTGGATATCAATTGTGCTTAGACATAAGACTTTGCATTGTATGATTGATTTTGTGATTCTAAATGATCAATGCCATATATATGTTCATAATTCGTCACATCACACACTACTAAGTTTTTTCATTCGTGCTTAACTGATTCAAGTATTTATCTACAATACAAACTCAAATCATTGCTAACAAGTAACAAATTTGGATGTTTGGTTTATGATGATGCTTTTCAGATTAACATGGCTGAACATAACGAGAACGTCACTGAACAAAGTCAACCACTACTCACCATGGATGACATCACTCCCGATAACTACAATGTCACGATTGGCAACAACAATCCACGAGTTGATTTCGACAAATTGAAAATTACTGAGAACTCGTGCATGATTGTCAAAGATATTCTACTTGCACATCCATGCAAACATCTGCTCATCTGTTCTACTTCAGTTCCTCTGTTCTACCTTCATCAGTTCTGGCTTACGGCTAAGGCTAACTTGGATGATGAATCTTTTACTGTTACATTGGATCGCCAAGTCTACACTGTAGATCACGACGTTCTTTGTACAGCCCTTCTCCTGCCTCAAACTGACAACGAATTTGCTCCTATACTACCTGAACTGGATCTTCTTGACTTCTTCATTGAGTTAGGATATGAGGTTGATGATGACGTACCGCTAGTCAAGCTTTCCCGATTCAATGCCAAGAATATCCCTCAGCCTTGGAGAACATTCTGTCTGTTGGTTGTAAGATCGATATCAGGAAGAAAAAGTGGTCATGAACATCCTAGGCTTGAACATTTGCAAACATTCTGGGGAATGGTGACTCTGACACCTATGGACTTTGCAGTTCCTATCATGAATGATATAGTCCACAGTATTCAAACCGAACGTGTGAAGACTATGATACCATTCACAAGATTCACCAAGCTTCTCATAGAACATCTCTGCAAAGACACTCCAGAATTCATCAATAGGATGACTGATCCTAATGAGCCGAAACACCTCTTCGAGGAAGATTTCACCACCTCATTCATCAAGACGACCACTTCCTCAACCAAGATCAAAGGAATGAGGCTTCCCGAATACCTTCTTGATGATAAAATCAAGAAAAGTCTGAACTACAAGCTGTATGATAATGCTTACAAAGGGGTACAGGAAGAAGCTACTATTCAGACTCGTAGCAAAGGCGGTGTAAAGTCTGGGAGTACTACAAGCACCATTGGCTCACCTCATACTAGATCTAAGGCTGCTCCTAAGTCAAAACCCAAGACTTCCACCAAACCTAAACCTACATCCAAACCCAAACCTGCAACCAAGCCAAAACAGAAGGTAACTCCTGAGTACACTCTTCATGATGAACCTACACCTCCACCTTCTGACACCGAATCCGAGTTCGACACGGAATCTGAAGAAGAAGAACCAGATTATGAACTGAGAGTAAGAGCACCTGAAGAAAGATTCCCTGCAACTGAGATCGCAATACAACAAAGTCTTGAAACATATGAAGAAGAGACAAGGAAAAGAAAAGGGATCACTATTCAAGAGCCTAATGATGATGCTGAAGACGAACCAATCGTTGAACCTTTGATCGATAAACGCAAACTGAAAAGTATAGTTGTCGACACTCGAGCTGAAGAAAAGCGACTTCGGAAAGAACAAAGGAAAGAACTCTTGAAAGCCGACTTATGTCTCAACCTTTAACTCCACCACCTATCGATCAGTCGGAACATGAAGGAGCTACTAGCAGCATGATTCCTCCCGTTGTATCCACTACGTTAGAATAAGCTCCACAGCCTGATGACACCGTTAAAGATACAGACAAAACAGGAGATGTCAATATGACTGAGACTGCAAATATAGAGGAGAATGTTGGCGGACAAGAGAACATAGCTACGGATCAGGAACATGAATACCTCATTACTCCAGAGTTTCTTGCACGAGAAGCAGAGGAAGCAGAGGAACGTCGTAGAAAAGAAAACAAAGAGAAGAACGCGTTCGACACCAACATATCTCTTAAGTCATCTTCTCAGCAGACTTCCTCAGCACAACCTCCACCTCCTCAAGACTCTCCACCAAAGGATCCGACTCCTCCTGCTTCTTCTTCAAACTCTCACAACGAGTCATCGTCCGAATCATCACCTGAGCATTCAACTCCCACACCTTCAGAAACCGCATCAAAACAGCATTCAATCAATGAACCGAAACAACCAGTTGACCTTCAGGAGCAAGTCAACCAACTTACCAACATGGTTACCAGTCTTACCAAACAAGTTGAGGACTTCCAGGAGTCAAAGCAGCTGATCGATAAGTTCTTGAACTCTGATTACACAGGATTTATCAGGACTGCCACACACGATTTTCTCTCTGAAAATCTAGTTGATATGATCACTCCTGAGGTAGCAAACCTTCTTGAACCAATCAAGGACAACTTGGATCACAGAATAAGAAGTGTCACTAGAAAAATGTTGTCAACTACACCATTCACGCTTCACACTGCAAAAGCTTTCTGTTGCTCCAACCGTCCCTGAATTATCATTCAATGAAATGCTTGCCAAACTCTTCGACAATGTTGCCTCCAAAATCACACAGACTGCTGAAGAAAAAGCACTCTATGAGGCTATGGCGGCTTACATAACTAAAGAGTCATGCAAAGATGCAGCTGGAGCCCGAAAAAGGTCAAGAAAAGATGACGACCCTGACCCAAACTCAAAAGGCAAGAAACCTAAGTCTGGAACTGGTCCCTCATCTTCTCTACAACCACATAAGGACTCCACTCCTCCTGGAAATCAACAACACCACTCTGCTACCGGTCAAGGTCAAACTGAAGAAGGAGAAACTTTCTTGGAACCTACTGATGACTACCAGGGTCAACCTGACACCGATTATCATGCTCCACCTATTCCTGATTCTCATGCTGGACCATCGTCACCATCCAAAGCTAAAGACAAAGATGCTACATCTAAGTCTAAGAAATCTAAGAAGAAAAGACGTCATTCATGGCTCGACAATGATGATACTCCTCAGAATGACTGGTTGACAGAAATGGTTCAAGCTCAACCTCCTCTCGAAGAAGAAGAACCCCTTCCCGGTAACACTCTACAGTTCACCCAAGTCATAATGAAGGATCTTCAGATCAACAAACTTACAAAGACGGAGCTCAGAAGAATCAATAGGGATGCACAAGAATTCCTCAAGAAAAGATCTGGAAACAAAGTGGAATACGAATTTCATTTGCAGAATATAGCCAGTGCAATGTCGGCTGAGTTTGACTGGCTAAATCCTGAAATGAATATCGACCTCAGTTCCAAGAACCATGAAAAGCCTTACTTCACTGACTGGACAAAACCACTACCATTGACAGGGTTTCCAGATAAACCCAAGTTACCCTACAGCTACTTCTTCAACAAAGATCTTCATAACATCCAACTCACCCAAGAGAAACCCAAGAAGAAATATGCTTCCTCTCTCACAATCTCAGTACCTACCGCCAGATACGAAATTCATGCCATTGAAGAAACTACTCGTGTTTTCAGCAACTCCATCATAGCTTACGACAGAGATGCTTTACACGGCATTCAACACTGGCCAGAACATCGTCGTCTCGGTTATACTAGCAGATTAGAAGAGAAATCATTGGTAAATGTGAAGCAAAAATCTAAGATCATCGCCATCTTGGAGATTCAAGAGTCGCAACGGTTTAACTACATATTCATGCGTGAAATTGTTGTTAAACGACAAGATGAAAAGAAGTACAAGTTCTCTGAAGCAGACTTTCCAGACCTTAATCTCAATGACATCGAAGATATGTATCTCGAAAAGGTTCAAGGAAGAATGCGTGGAGTCGATAGAGATGTACAGTACAACTTCATGGCATCACTACTTCTTTACATCCGACGATTGATAGTTCAAGAAAGAGTGGAAGATCTTCAGCTTGGAGTGGAAAGTTACCAACAGAAGATCAATTTGACAAAGCCGCAATTCACGTTTGATGGAATCTATCAAACGTCACAGTTTACTCTCAACCAAGATCCTTTTGGTTTCACCTACATCAACAGCAAAAGGCTACAAAGTTTCATGAGGTTCGATGAGGTACACAAATTCTGTGATGTTACACTCAAATCTGTTCGTGATGGCCTTGTCAAAAGGTTGAATGATGATCGACGAAAGATAGCTAAGGGGGAACAACCTAGATGGAAATCCAGCACAAGAAGACAAGTTCGTAACTTTGTCTTAAAAATTGAAGAAAGGTTATTTCGACGGGAACAGATCAGACGACTGGAAAGCTATATCGGTGTCAGACCATCGTTTCCTATCAGACTCTTCGAAAGACCAGAACCCAAGTTCACTGACTTTGATGCTCCGCTTCCTGACGAAGATTAACTTGGTACGTTTGGTTATTCTTTTCAATATCAATTGTTTCATTTGATTGAATTATTTTCATTTTGGCTTGTGCACGCATTACAGGGCACAACCCGAACTTATAAAGAAAGGACCCTGAGGTTCGCATCAGTGCCTCAATCCTAAATATAAGGAGCGAAGGCTTCTTACTTTTGAGTAGAATTAATCAAACATTTATGATTTTCATAATTCTGCTCTAAAGGGACAAGTATTTCACCTCAATAAGACCTAATCACTTGTTGAGGGGGAGCACTTGTCAAAACAAAATACTTTGCTCTAAATCAAAAGTTCTTGGTGAATCTCCCCGTAAGACTCAAAAGGCATATTTTAATCTAAAAGTTTGTCAAAAACATCATTTTATATGCTATTTTTGAGGGGGAGAAAATGAAAAAGTGATTAAAATATACGAAGTCAAAGCTTAAAAGTTGTATCATGTGCGAGCTAGACTCAGTATTGACCCAGGAATTGACGAGACAATAAAAGTTAGTAATATCTAAAGGACTTATCCTCGACGGGTAATAACATCAAGTTAGTTACTAGAGCTAGTTGTCACCTAAAAGCTGACAATGCATCTCTTTAACTAACCACGTAAGCGTGTCTCGAAAAGGATATGTCTTAGTAGAAACGTACCGTCTCGAGAAACTTTCTGTGAACTTGACCAGGCCGGGTAATAACTTCAAGCTAGTCTAACTAGTGATGTAAGCGTGTCTCGAATCGGTCTTGTTCACGGAAAGTGGATCAATTCAAAAGTGCTTGCTCCTCCCGCATGTGAAAATTTATTAAATACTTATGAGCACATGTGCAGGGGGAGCCCTTCAAAAGTGTACACAAAACTCTCAAAGTGTTAAACAAAATATTTGATTAACACAAACACTTTGAGAGATTTTCAATCAAAGGTTTCTTGGCTACTGTCGGAGTTATAAGGTGATTAAGATAGGAATATCCGTCCTATGATCCGCCAGAGCCGGAGGGATCTACCCAAGGACATCTCCCATAGTTAGAATTAGAAGTCCTTAGGTATGATACGAAAAAGGAGAAAAGAATGAAAGGGAAAGAAGGAGTTAAAGAATTAAAAGGAAAAGTAAAGAAAATGGTGAAAAGAAATAGCCCTCCATATGTTCATTCTTAGGGCAGACACCGGGTTCAATACGTATGCTACTGGTTGTTGCAAAAGACAACACCGGTATTGAAGACAAAGTCGTCATGGACCCAGTGACGCAATGCACTAAACCTTCTTAACCACTCAAGTTCTCTTAAAAGGACTTGTTTCATTCTCACGGGGAACCAGCGTAACCTAACGACCTATCTCTTAGAGACGGTTGATATTGAAGCAGGAGACCCTTCCCTAGTCTCCGCATAGGAAACCTAGGTGTGCACTTATAGAGTCTAGAGCCTTGAGATACATCAAAGATCTCTTAGGAACACTTAGTATTTCTACAACTGGTGTTCTACATCAATGGGCA
The DNA here is from genome assembly GCA_030686995.1 of Artemisia argyi. Lineage (NCBI taxonomy): Eukaryota > Viridiplantae > Streptophyta > Magnoliopsida > Asterales > Asteraceae > Artemisia > Artemisia argyi. Next base: position 187,042,194 of record CM060677.1, read on the forward strand.
TCAGTTGTAAACTATCGAGTCCTTCGCAGATCTTAGCAATCTGCCGAGAACGTTTATGAGAGGATTACGTATGTATTTCTTAATGATTGAACGGTAATCCTGCCAGGGTCAACATCAAACAGCCCTGACAGCAGGTCACTTCGGTAACCCCACAAGGGTTACGCTTAGTGTTTGCGGTGGCTCCATTACGGTCTACAGTCGTGGAGTGATCCCCAGCGACTCACCCAGTCATTGAGCTACTTAGTAGGTCTAGTAAGCTCCTTCGGGAGTATCTGATATGGGAACGGCCTGGATAAGGATTAGAAGGAGTCTTCACAATATGCTGTTGATGAGCTCTAATTCCTTATCTGTAAGTACCGGTTATTTATTGCTAACTGTTTACTCGCTGGTACCTCACTTCCATGATGGTAGATTCCAACATGCTCATACATACATCTAGAAGCAAATGATAGCTCCCCCAAAGATCTTAACAACACAAAGTTCCAAGAAAGATTCTACGCCAATACGAAGAATCTACAAAACATAAAGACAAAGATCTCAATATATGAAAAGGAACTTCTTGTACGTGAAAGTATAAGTCCAAAGATGTATGAGTATGTTGGAATGGCGGATAACCACCACAGACACAGGAGTGACAAACGGCAGATTACTTTATAACACAATCACTACATCATCACCAAAGAACAAAGACAAAGAGCAAAGTACATCCATTATCATTCAAATCAATTTTGAGGACGTCTAGAGCTTTACATGTCACAAGTCAACGACAAAGATGAAGACGTCAAGCAACCGTGATGACCGACCCTTAGGGGGAGATTGTTGGGATCATAGTTTTCACTATTTTATCAAGTCTCGGTCATATGTAATAATGTTAGGTTGCTTAACTATTATTTACTTTCATTTACTAAATGTATTAAGTTTACTAGGCTTAAGGTATGAAACCCATGGGCCTTAAAGCCCACGAAAATGATGTAAGGAAGGAGAGGGAGTGTTGCCCTGGCTCCTTCCCTATATATAGAAGCCTTAGGTCATGTGTAAACTTGGTTGGTTATTTGATTTATTAAGGAAACTCTTGCACTTATATTTCTCTTATTCATATAATCACCCAAATCTCACTTCTCATCTCATTTCTATTGTTATTATACTTGTGTTTACTAAATGGTGACCTAACAACAATAATTCAGCTATTTTTGGAGTCATAAACATGGCCTCCAACCCGTCCATCCCAAGAGAGTTTCAAATTTTCAATCATTGACAATATATCAATTTAAAGAAAAATGCATTATGGTTCATTATCCAATAATGTAAATTACAGCTAACTGTGGTTGCATTTGCACACACGGCATACCCCAACTTTTGTGTTCTTGTAGTAATTAGACAAAAATTTATTTGAGTTCGCATATTGACTCCGTATGATACTATGTTTATACTGAAATGAATGTCATACAGCATATGTGCTTGAGCCTTGAGCATCTTGTGAAGGTACAAAGCAAAGCTATACTTAAATTAAGCATCAAGATCTAAGAGAGTGTATGGGATTGGTTACTTCATTCTGTGTATGTGCTTTAACAGTAAGAAGTTAGCCAAAAGTGCTTATTTACACTTGAATATGCAGTTCGTTCAAGCACCTAACAACAGCTAATTAACTGCCTTTGTATTAAAGCTGCTAAGCAAGTATCATATTAAAAACTTTAATACGGGTTGTAATGCTTTAGGTCGGTTTAGCCGACCCAACATTTTTTTTCCTCCAGTCTTGTGTAAGCAAAACAAAAGTATATAATATGATTGATATCAAAATACACAGTTAGCATTTTCAACATGTATGACTGATTGGCAACTTTGCTATACCAAAAAAAAAAAAAAAAAAAAAAAAAAAAAAAAAAAAAAAAAAAAGGGATAACAATAGTAAATAATTGCATCATAAGATTATTGCACGTTTTTTTTTAAGTGGAAAGTAGGATGTTTTTTGCACTTTGTATTTTGTATGGCCGCTTGTGTTATCCGCATGTATCAAAGTCGACAACTATTATTACATAACATGAATACAGGTCCATTTTCTGCAGAAATGTCTACTAAAGATTAACATACTAAGGTTAATGTGTTACAATAATAGCTGTGATTTAACTTTGTTAGTACCAGACGTCGCACTTTTTGATAACACGACTCGTGACACACCCTCTAGTAGAAGCAAAGCGTACCTGATTATCCTTCGTTAGTACTTTCTCAATTCCGTTACAACAGTCTGTCTGCAAGCTGTTGTTGTTGATACCCTGCAAAAAGCACACAAACCACATGATTAAAAATGGAAAAGTAAAACAATCTGAGTATAGAATTTTTAATAAAATGTTACTTTCGTACATAAAACCTCAATACTGACATGTAACTGCAATTCTTATAATCAAACATGTAATCTTCACGGCCTCTCCTAAGTTGTTCCAAGCTGTGACAATAAAGTGTATGGTTAAAATCAATTGGTAACATTTAATATTGTGTATCTATATTATATGAAAACAACTAATACATGTTAGCAAACTATAACAAACATTGTCGTTCGAAAATATTGACAAACGAAAAAAAAAATCAGAAACTGCAATACCTATCGCAGCGGTTGCAACGGTAGCAACACCACCGGCTCAGATCACTGGTATAATGGTCCCCAAATCAAGACGCAACAAAAGTAGTAAATTTCCTGTTCCATTATACATATCATATTAAAACATGCGGCAATAATTAACCAAACTCGGCGGGCCAACTTTGGCCTGATTTTTCGGCCTGCTACTTGAAATCGGTATATGGTAATGTTGTTTATCATAGGTATACCGATTTCAGGTTGGTGATGCTCCTTTGTTAAGGCTTATAGAAGTTAGAACTTAATTACTACTTTGTACCATCATCTATTTAATCCTAAACCCATTCATGAATGGGTGCTGCAACAATATGAAAACGGTTTACTCACATCTTCGATCCATTGGTCGTGTACTCGATGGTACGTTGTCAGCTTTTGAAGGCCCAGCTTCAAAACCTGGTAGGCCTACAATTGAAACATAAGCCGATGAGCAAGTCACCCAACGATAGGAAAGCTGACTTTGACAACGTTTGATTTCAACCATACACTTTATTAAATGTGACCTATTGAAATCAATGGGTTTGTCAGCGAGTTAGTTCGGCGTTTACTTTCAATCTAAGCATTTCAGTAACAAAAATCTAATCTTTTTATCCACACATTTATTAAATCCCAAATTCTTTTAAATAGGCCTAATGAATAAGCAAGTGTGCAAAAAACCACAAATCAAATAGTTTCTTTTTTTCCCCCACTAATCATATCAATAATCAAGCCAAAAAAAATCTAAAAAGTCTTAAAAAAAACACCAACCTATAACCGCGCATTGAGATTTGTCAAAATCCTTTCCTTAACCAATATGAATATAACGGCAAACCTACAACATGAAAATACGGAAACTCAGTCCGAAAGCAATAACCTTATCGCAAAAGAAAGGAAAAGAAAGATACAGTAAGCTAACTATAATGAAAATGGCGCTGCAAGCCTTGCTGGAAAATGATTTTGGCGTCGGAGTAATATTCCAGCACAAAAAACACCCGTAACAATCAAACCCTAACACTCAGTGGAGAAGATAGTAGATGGTTCTGGAGATACGATGACTATGTATAACTTTATCTATTTATTTATTGCTTGGATTGGGTACTGATGAGGCGAAAAATGAACTGTTTTTAGGGGGTCATTTAAGCCGGAATTGGAATTTATTTGATCAAATATTGCCCTAAATCGTTCCTTTGGTGATTTTAGGTACTTTGGGAGTGAATTCTGGAAAAGGAAGCATTTTGGACGTTTTTGGAGCATAAAAGTGAAGAAAACGGCAAAGTATTAATTTTCCTTGCTGGGAACAGTACCTGACGGCGTCAAGAAGAATTTTATGATGGCGTCAAGAGCAAAATGGATGACGGCCCAAAGAAAACGTGACGGCGTCAGAACAAGGGCGTCAAGAGCAAATTTGGTGACGGCCTGGAACAAGATTACACATGACGGCGTTAGCTTTGGATCTAGGCAGTCTGAGAACTTTATTGGCGGCGAGATGACGGCGTCAGAATTTTACTCTTGACGCCGTCACTTCACAAAATCTATATATACTTTTCTATTTTTCATTCATTAAAGAGGAACTTGTGTGGAGAATTCTAGGGCTGAACTTTATAAACCCTAGCTCGTTTGTAACAGTATTTTCAAGGGTTTTCACCCCTTGAAACCCTTCATGTTCAATTGAGATAAGTTTTCCTCCAATTCATTCAATATGTCTATGTGTTGTTTGAATATATCTTATGCTTGTCTTAATTTTAACATGCTAGGCTAGATCTATTGTGTGTTTGCTTAGATGTAATGAAACCTAGATGTTGATTATAGGTTGATTGCTTGTTTATAGTTGTAATGGATGAATGATTTCAATGTTAGGCTTAAGAAAACTGGCAGATCTCCATTGTGTAACATGCTTGAACGTCTTAAGAAACATGAACCGATGTGTACTAGGTTTTTATGGTTGTATTTAATGCATGAGTGAATTCTAGTGATCCCATGTTAGGAGCTTCTTAGCCGGCTCGACATAGGAGTGAAGTAGGAGCTTATAGGATTGGGGAAGTAAGTACGCCACCCCATGATTGGTATTAAGGAATACAACCCGTCATCCACGCAACTGTAACAAGTAATTAACCTGTAAAAGATATCTAGGGAGTAGTGAAATCTAAGTAAACACAATTCTCCCATATATTGTTCACACTACTAGTTTAATTTAGTTTATTTACATTTTTGTTATTTTATTTTGATTGCATCTGTAGTTATTGGGTTAGTTGATTAGCAACTAATTCCGCCCACTCTTCCAATAACCGAGAATTTTAATTGCTTTCATAAAAACATAAAAAATACAAAAAGAATCATCCCTCACCTCTAGACCTAGTTTTTAGGTTTTCTAATCCTAGCGACACTATTCCTGAGTTGAACTATCAATCCCCCGGTACTTGTCACTATACTATACTACAACGATCAGGTACACTGCCTGGTGGGGGTTGTAAGCTTCTCAAGATCCCTCGAGAGGTAAAGCCTGGTGCAATTCCCACGCATCAAGTTTTTGGCGCAGCAGCCCGGGGAATAGTTATTGTCTAGGTTAGGATTTCTTTTTATTAGGTCTACTTGCTAGATTCCTTTCTAGTAAGATTTTATTTTTATTTTTAGGTTCTCTTTAGTCTATCTTATTTCTTCGTGCTTTTGTTCGTAATTTCTTACCATCCGACATCATGGAAGGTGGTAACATCTTTGAATCCATAAACCCACCACTAGCTAACCAACCTCTTAGGCCCCGAACCCTAGGAGAGTACTCCCGACCTAGCCACCAAGGCTATCGAAACACCATTGAGCTCACCCAAGGAGCCAATGTGTATCTGATTCCTCCCGAACCGTCACTTATTTGTCACACAAGCCAACCGCTTGTGAACGGTCAACCGTAACGTCTAAATGGAGCCCGGGAGGAACTAGCAAAGTTAATCCGTGGGTCTTAAGTACGAAAAAGTACGTGAGTACAGAAAAGTACATCCCCGGGTCGTTATGTCCCAATGAGGTGTGAACGTGATACTACAATGACTTGTAATGTTGAAATAATATGTTTATAGAAAAATGGGAATCTGATTGACTAACACTGAATGTGAATAGTAATAGCTCTGTCAGAGCTAGTTCAATTAAGAAACGTACAATCAGAAACCTAAAATAATAAAGGATATTTACAAACGTACGTTTAAGTTTAAAGAAACGTAAACGTAACGTATAAAACAAAACTTTCCCAAAGAGGGAATTTGCATGCCTTAACGGCTTAAATGCAAATTAAAAGAAAATAAAATAACTAACTATATTTACAAAGTTATTATTATAGTACGAAAACCTGGAAAACTAAAACGCGTAAACGTTTAAATAAACGTCTACGTACAAAATAAAAATTGAATACCGTCCAATATAAATCCCACAAATGTGAAAATCATATTTTTGGAATCCTAAAAGAATAAGAAAATTATTAGAAAATTAAAAATATTTATTATACACTTATATTAATTATTATTAATTAAAACCTGTTATTTATTATTTAATAATTACCTAAAAATAAGAAAATGAAAAATAAAGCCTAAATAAATAAAGTAAAAACTTAGAAAAGTTTAAACTAATATAAAAGAAATTTTAAAACTAAAAATATATTTATTATACAAGTATTCTATTTATTATTAACTATTTACTATTATTTAATTACTAATATTATTATTATATATACTAAATAAGCAAACAAAAATCTAAAACTTTTTACATAATTCTAAAATACTTATAAAAAGCTAAGAAAAATATAAAAACTATATTTTATGTACAGAAATAAGAAAACTTAATTTAAAACTATTATTACTTAATTAAACTAATTAATACTAATTAAATTATTATACATACTAAACTTATTTATAAAATTATAAAACTTTTTATAAAACTTCCTAAGTATCTCAGGAATACATAAAAAATATAAAAAGTTTGTAAAAATTATAAATAAACAGATTTAAAAATACATTACTAATTATATCCTAAAAGGTAGTTAAACTATATTAATTATTATATATATTATATGAACAGTAAAAAATCTGAAAAAATTATGGAAAGTAAATTATGTTATGAAGATGCTAGGAAAAATAAGCTAGGGGCACCAGCTTATCCCAATAAGCTGTTAAGAGCTTAACAGTCCACATAAGCTAAAGGGGTCAAAACACCTTAAATGGTTTGATAGTTCATGAACTAACGGAACTGGTGCCCCAGAGCAAGTGGAAGGGGTGTGGGGCTTATGCATGCTACTAGCCAAGAGGTCCTGAGTTCGAATCCCACACCCAGGCTTTTTGCTATTTTATTATATTTTTGATTTTCTTTTTGCAAAACCTTCTAATAAGCTAATATATAAAATTTAACAAAGGAAAAATTATTAATATTCACAAATAAGCTCTGTGTGAGCTTATTTGTGGCTCAGATCATGTTTATAGGCAAATAAGCAATAAGCCCTCTAAATAGAGGCTATCACTTAGCCTTAAAAGGTGTTTGGGCTTTTCTTTTTGTATTTTCTGTTTTCTAGAATACTTAGATACTAGTATTATACAAGTATTATGAAATTGAAACTATGTAAACATGAAAATAAGCCAACTGTGAGCTTAAGTGATGAGACAGTTAAGCATAAAAGCTTAACAGTTTCATCAAAGCTTGAATAAGCTCAAAAATAAGCTCACAGTGGAAAAGATGGATTAAACATGATATAACTATGTATTATGGACAAGTATGAGTGAAAATGAACTGTGCAAACAAAAGAAATCAGCAGTTTAGGAGCTTTGGCTTATTCAGTTAAGCATTTTGACCCACAGTCAAACCATAAGCTCTAAACAAGCTTACAAAAGCTGTAAAAGGGAAAATAAAGAAAAGGGAAGATGCAAACATGTTTATGGACAAGTATTTATAAGTGTGGTGCACTGGAATAAGCCAATAAGCTCACAAAAGCAAATAAGCAATTCCAGCACACCTAAAATCCAAACACCCCTGCAACTAATTTGATGGCCAAATTCAGCTTATTAAATAAGCTCAAAAAGCCAAAGTGAGTAATGCAATAGCAAGGCATGCTGGTTGGCTTTCCAAAAAGCTCAAGCTCAAGCTCAAGCTGTGGGTCCCACAGCTGAGCTTTTGAGGAGCTTGGGAAAAAGGCACCATTTCACTGAGTATGCATATCACTCAGCATACTCAGGAAAGTGGACAAAACTTTAAGCTAACCCCAAGCTTATTAAATAAGCTTGGACATGGAAACAAAGAGCTGGGACCTTGATTTTGGTGGATTGGCTTCTCAAAAAGCCAATCCACATAAGATGGGACCCACTCAGTAGCTTATTATGAGCTTATGAAGTAGTACTGAGCTTACTAGATTCCCAGCAAACTCAGGAAAAGTGACAAGTAAAAGCTACTTGCAGCCCTAACAGATGGGCTGCAAGGTGAAGTTAAGGCACAGGATCCAAGAGAATGGTATATAAGTTCCATCTGGAACTAAAATACACAAGCTCTAGATCATTAATTAGCTTAATAGGAGCTTTTGAAATATAGCTAAGTACATGTGTACTCATGGGACTTAGATCATTATGCAAACAAGAAGCCCTATTTAACTTGCCAGAATAAGCTCCAAAAGCCACACAAAGCACTGAGCTTGTGAAATTGGTAGCTTGGCTTAGTAAAAAGCCAAAACTCACAATTTAAAACTCAGTGAGGTGCTATTTATGAGCTTATGGATATCACTCAACATTCACTGTTGCATCAGTGAATGGAGTTGGGTGAAACAAAGATGGGTAAAATTAAGCTATGCAAATAAGTAAATAAATGAAAGATAAGCTCAGAAATGACAAGTAAGCCACATAGGCAACAAAGATCACCCAAGTGCACAAGCTTAGGTCAAATCCATGAGCTTCTGCAAGCTCATGAATTTGACAGCTAAGGTTGTGCACAGGGGAGAAACTAGCTACTATAAGCACAAAAATAAGCTGTAAGATAAGCAGAATAAAATTAAACAAAATTACATACAACAAGTTGAGCAACAAAAGATTAACATACTACAAGATTTTAAACAGAAACTAAGAGATTAAGCTACAGGAATTTTAACTATTTATTGAAAAACCAGAAAAACTGGAATTTGACTATTTATAAGGACAAAGAAAATTTGACCAAAATGAAATTAGAACTAATCCTACTGATTAATTATGGAATATTAAACATAAGTAACATGGAATAATCAAAGATATACAACAACTTAGCATATATGCAGAGTTCTAGGACTTGCAATCTCAAAATACTCAAACTTAGATCATCAAAGTGTCAATTTGACTTTCTTGCCTGCTATATCCTTTGACTCATGTTTCACTGAATTACTTTGGCCATTTTGAACCTACATCAAACAAGAACAAGACCCTAAACAGCCTATAACTCAGATTCAACACCAAATCCAAACAACCCTTAAAGTGAAACCAAAATGAACTTTTCAAAGCAAATGACTATAAACAGATACCAAATCCAATCCAGTGGTGCCAATTTGTCAAAATGGACCATTTTTAGTTCAAACATGCTGTCAAACAAGTAAAACCTAGGATTATCAAAAATGCATATATTGACAGTCAAATTGGATTTTTCAAGCCCAATCAAATTCCAAAACACAATAGCCTAAAATTACACTAGATAATAACTAACAAACATCAAATGAACACAGAAACATGAAAATAATGGCAGATTAAAGACAAGAACAGGAAAAATGCAAAATGTGGAAAATGAGACCTATTTGAGATTTCATCACATAAGACTGTGTAAACATAATCTATCTCATTCCAAGGATTAGTCTATGCATGTCCAATCCTTTTCAGTATAAAATTGGTGTTTAATCAAGTTTAGACCTAGGAGTATCAAGTTTAAGCAAATGGACAGTTAAATGAAAATCAATCCACAAATAGATTTCAAAACACAACAACTAAAGGTTACACTTAGAACAACATTAAGGAGCAACTAAGAAACAGGAAACATAAGAATTAAAGCAAAACAAAGACTGAAACAGTAAAAATGCATAAAAGGGTAAAAGGCTTACAAAATTGCATCAAGCTGAGAACATAGGAACCAAGGACCACTATCTATCTAACAGCTTCCCATGAAGCTACTAAACCATGGCCATCCATAAATTGCCAAGCTTCTTGCAGTATCACTATGAACACATTAATTTTTTATTTATTTTCTATTTTCTATATTTTTTTTGCTATTTTTGATATTTAAAAATTGAAACTGATTCAATGGTTTCTAAAAGCTTATTGAGCTTTGTCAGAAGCTAAGTAAACCTAGGCAGTCCATTAAACAGCATCAATCAAACAGAAATTAAAAGACATGAAATGTAAATTGGTACTAATTTGAGAAAACATGAAATTTAAAGATAACTTGAGATAAAACTGTAAAGATTGTTTCATTACACTATTTTAAAGTAGAATACAACATTTAACTAAGAGTGACATTTAATTTAAGAAAGCTTGTAAATTTAAATTACACTACGACAATTGGCTAGCCCAAGAGTATTTAATCCTTCTCCCTCTTGCACCTTTTATAGCATCTTGAAGTTCCCCACATGTCTCTGGTCAGTTCCCACTTTAAATCTTGTCCATTGGATGACTGAAACTCATCCTAGCCTTTGAATGTACCTTTGGCGCCAAAAGTGAAACAGATAACTTGGAGCTGATATTTTCCAATTAATGCACCTTGGAATGTTGTATAAGTGGAGGGGACAAGATTGGTAGCTTTTGAGACCAAGTGGTGGTATAGTGAAGAAAAGCAGGGCATGGGATGGTGAGGTGAAGTGTCAATGGTGGAAACGCATTAAATGTGATTGTGGGCTGGTATAGGTGGAAGGAGGTGGTGGAGGGAGTAGATAACAGTTGTGGGTGAGGTGGAAAGGTGGTGAATACCACCTGGTTTCATGGTTGCAGGTGTGAGGGAGGAAGGTGAACAGTGATGGTGGTATTGGCTGTGGGTTTGACCGTTTGACCCAGGTTTTTATTTATTTAAAGTTTGGGCTGGGGTGGTTTGGGCCTAGGGGTGTTGGACTGGATTTGGATTTTTGGGATTAATAAATCCGTTTGGTTTGTATAAGGTATAAGGCCCAAGGACCATTGTTGTAAATTCTGAAATCTTGAGGGACTGAATCTGAAATATTTCAAAAGTATTCACAAGGACCAATATTGTTATGTTAGATAAACCAAAAGATTTATTTTTCATTTTTACAATTTAAAATAGCCTGAGGACCATTTATGTAATTTTCCAAAGTTTGGGGGGGTTAAAGTGTAATTTCCTCAAAGTTATCAAAATAGTTCCAAATTATAAATTCATGCATAGTACAAGGGTATATTTGATAAATTTCAAGTTTTGAATACCCAGGGACCAAGTTTGCCAATTTTGAAACTTGAGGGGTAAAAATTGCCAGTTTGTGTAAACTTTTATCCAGGGATCATTTATGAATATTTTTGGTTTCCTAAGGACTTAAGTTGACTTTTTGTTCATTTTAAACCTTCAGGGACTAGTTTTGACAAATTGTGAAACTTGAGGGACTGAAACTGCCAATTATGCAAACTTTATACGTTTTTCATCTGTTTTTGGTATTTTTGCATTTGAAACATATAAAACATACTTCTAAGATATTTTAAGTATTATGATGCATTTTTGAGTGTTTTTGTATGTTTTGGCAGTTCAGATTGATACAAAATGATGAGTATTTAGACACTCATCAATCCCCCACACTAAACTATTGCTAGTTCCTAGCAATCTATTTAAGAAAAAATTAATGGATTTTATCTCTTTACCAAAAGCCATCACTTCTGGAGTAGCCAGGTGTAAGAACTGTGGCACACCTGATAACCGTGTGATTTTGAGCAAACCACCAGCTGTCAACGGATTTGAGTAGTCTTTACCAAAAGCCGTTTGCTTCTGGACTAGCCAACTCTTGATGGAATAGTCAACATCTTGGTGAGCTGATTACCAATTATGGTTTTTCCACGGCCTTTACCACAAGCCATAATCTTGCGGGCTAGCCAACTCATTTGTTTTTGGGGAGTTGAGGAACCATACAATTTTGGGCAAATTGCCAGCCATAAACGGATTTGAGATATCTTTACCAAGAGCCATTTGCTCCTGGATTAGCTAGTCCTTGTGTGGATTAGACATGGTGGACTAATAACCATTTGTTGTATTTAGTGCAAAACACTAATACCAAATGAAAAAAAAAATTAATTTTGGCAATTTTTGGGAAAAAGGGCATACAAGGGTATATAAGTGATCAAATTCGCCAGAATTTCCCCCCCACACTTAGAAATGAATATTGTCCTCAATATTCAAAGTCCCGGCTATTATGCCGAATCCTTGAACGTAAAAAGATAACATTTAAAGCTAAGTGGGGTAACACAACAATTATTTTATTTTTCTGTATTTACAATTTTTCATTTCATTTTCAAAATATATACAACATGTGGGGCACACCCCCACACTTAGGTGGTACACACGGGTGAAAACCCATGTATAAGCTACTGTTTTTGATTACCAAGTCGCTAGCTTGACTTGACCCCGAATTAAATTGTCCATGGGGAAATGGAGTGGGATTGCCACTCACAGATTGGATGAGAAATTGGAGTGGGATTGCCACTCACAGAATTATAAATGCTAAGGTTAGAAGATTATTTTTGGTTTTTATCTTTTATAAATGTTTTTGTATTTTTAGATTTGTATATATATGTACAAAAGAAAGAAAATTCCTAACAACCGCCCCTCGAAAGGGAATCTGGGTCTGACAGAGCTCAGTAACTGAAAACAGCCAACAACCAAATGTTGTAACTGAGGGACTAATCAAACTGGGCAAGTTGTGTGCATAGGAAAAATGTTTTTGTATTTTATATTGTTTATGAAATATTATAATATATGTAATCACTACCTCCCAGGTTTGTGTCAGGTTTACCACGCAAGCTAATCACTTGTGAATGATTAACTGTAATAAATTTGTCCTGACAGCCCGGAAGTTGAATGATAAAGTATAATGTACATACAAAGGATAGATATTTCAACAAAATATAAAATATAAGTCATAGTAGGCAGCAAATTTTGATTCCTCCCGAACCGTCACTTATTTGTCACACAAGCCAACCGCTTGTGAACGGTCAACCGTAACGTCTAAATGGAGCCCGGGAGGAACTAGCAAAGTTAATCCGTGGGTCTTAAGTACGAAAAAGTACGTGAGTACAAAAAAGTACATCCCCGGGTCGTTATGTCCCAACGAGGTGTGAACGTGATACTACAATGACTTGTAATGTTGAAATAATATGTTTATAGAAAAATGGGAATCTGATTGACTAACACTGAATGTGAATAATAATAGCTCTGTCACAGCTAGTTCAATTAAGAAACGTACAATCAGAAACCTAAAATAATAAAGGATATTTACAAACGTACGTTTAAGTTTAAAGAAACGTAAACGTAACGTATAAAACAAAACTTTCCCAAAGAGGGAATTTGCATGCCTTAACGGCTTAAATGCAAATTAAAAGAAAATAAAATAACTAACTATATTTACAAAGTTATTATTATAGTACGAAAACCTGGAAAACTAAAACGCGTAAACGTTTAAATAAACGTCTACGTACAAAATAAAAATTGAATACCGTCCAATATAAATCCCACAAATGTGAAAATCATATTTTTGGAATCCTAAAAGAATAAGAAAATTATTAGAAAATTAAAAATATTTATTATACACTTATATTAATTATTATTAATTAAAACCTATTATTTATTATTTAATAATTACCGAAAAATAAGAAAATGAAAAATAAAGCCTAAATAAATAAAGTAAAAACTTAGAAAAGTTTAAACTAATATAAAAGAAATTTTAAAACTAAAAATATATTTATTATACAAGTATTCTATTTATTATTAATTATTTACTATTATTTAATTACTAATATTATTATTATATATACTAAATAAGCAAACAAAAATCTAAAACTTTTTACATAATTCTAAAATACTTATAAAAAGCTAAGAAAAATATAAAAACTATATTTTATGTACAGAAATAAGAAAACTTAATTTAAAACTATTATTACTTAATTAAACTAATTAATACTAATTAAATTATTATACATACTAAACTTATTTATAAAATTATAAAACTTTTTATAAAACTTCCTAAGTATCTCAGGAATACATAAAAAATATAAAAAGTTTGTAAAAATTATAAATAAACAGATTTAAAAATACATTACTAATTATATCCTAAAAGGTAGTTAAACTATATTAATTATTATATATATTATATGAACAGTAAAAAATCTGAAAAAATTATGGAAAGTAAATTATGTTATGAAGATGCTAGGAAAAATAAGCTAGGGGCACCAGCTTATCCCAATAAGCTGTTAAGAGCTTAACAGTCCACATAAGCTAAAGGGGTCAAAACACCTTAAATGGTTTGATAGTTCATGAACTAACGGAACTGGTGCCCCAGAGCAAGTGGAAGGGGTGTGGGGCTTATGCATGCTACTAGCCAAGAGGTCCTGAGTTCGAATCCCACACCCAGGCTTTTTGCTATTTTATTTTATTTTTGATTTTCTTTTTGCAAAACCTTCTAATAAGCTAATATATAAAATTTAACAAAGGAAAAATTATTAATATTCACAAATAAGCTCTGTGTGAGCTTATTTGTGGCTCAGATCATGTTTATAGGCAAATAAGCAATAAGCCCTCTAAATAGAGGCTATCACTTAGCCTTAAAAGGTGTTTGGGCTTTTCTTTTTGTATTTTCTGTTTTCTAGAATACTTAGATACTAGTATTATACAAGTATTATGAAATTGAAACTATGTAAACATGAAAATAAGCCAACTGTGAGCTTAAGTGATGAGACAGTTAAGCATAAAAGCTTAACAGTTTCATCAAAGCTTGAATAAGCTCAAAAATAAGCTCACAGTGGAAAAGATGGATTAAACATGATATAACTATGTATTATGGACAAGTATGAGTGAAAATGAACTGTGCAAACAAAAGAAATCAGCAGTTTAGGAGCTTTGGCTTATTCAGTTAAGCATTTTGACCCACAGTCAAACCATAAGCTCTAAACAAGCTTACAAAAGCTGTAAAAGGGAAAATAAAGAAAAGGGAAGATGCAAACATGTTTATGGACAAGTATTTATAAGTGTGGTGCACTGGAATAAGCCAATAAGCTCACAAAAGCAAATAAGCAATTCCAGCACACCTAAAATCCAAACACCCCTGCAACTAATTTGATGGCCAAATTCAGCTTATTAAATAAGCTCAAAAAGCCAAAGTGAGTAATGCAATAGCAAGGCATGCTGGTTGGCTTTCCAAAAAGCTCAAGCTCAAGCTCAAGCTGTGGGTCCCACAGCTGAGCTTTTGAGGAGCTTGGGAAAAAGGCACCATTTCACTGAGTATGCATATCACTCAGCATACTCAGGAAAGTGGACAAAACTTTAAGCTAACCCCAAGCTTATTAAATAAGCTTGGACATGGAAACAAAGAGCTGGGACCTTGATTTTGGTGGATTGGCTTCTCAAAAAGCCAATCCACATAAGATGGGACCCACTCAGTAGCTTATTATGAGCTTATGAAGTAGTACTGAGCTCACTAGATTCCCAGCAAACTCAGGAAAAGTGACAAGTAAAAGCTACTTGCAGCCCTAACAGATGGGCTGCAAGGTGAAGTTAAGGCACAGGATCCAAGAGAATGGTATATAAGTTCCATCTGGAACTAAAATACACAAGCTCTAGATCATTAATTAGCTTAATAGGAGCTTTTGAAATATAGCTAAGTACATGTGTACTCATGGGACTTAGATCATTATGCAAACAAGAAGCCCTATTTAACTTGCCAGAATAAGCTCCAAAAGCCACACAAAGCACTGAGCTTGTGAAATTGGTAGCTTGGCTTAGTAAAAAGCCAAAACTCACAATTTAAAACTCAGTGAGGTGCTATTTATGAGCTTATGGATATCACTCAACATTCACTGTTGCATCAGTGAATGGAGTTGGGTGAAACAAAGATGGGTAAAATTAAGCTATGCAAATAAGTAAATAAATGAAAGATAAGCTCAGAAATGACAAGTAAGCCACATAGGCAACAAAGATCACCCAAGTGCACAAGCTTAGGTCAAATCCATGAGCTTCTGCAAGCTCATGAATTTGACAGCTAAGGTTGTGCACAGGGGAGAAACTAGCTACTATAAGCACAAAAATAAGCTGTAAGATAAGCAGAATAAAATTAAACAAAATTACATACAACAAGTTGAGCAACAAAAGATTAACATACTACAAGATTTTAAACAGAAACTAAGAGATTAAGCTACAGGAATTTTAACTATTTATTGAAAAACCAGAAAAACTGGAATTTGACTATTTATAAGGACAAAGAAAATTTGACCAAAATGAAATTAGAACTAATCCTACTGATTAATTATGGAATATTAAACATAAGTAACATGGAATAATCAAAGATATACAACAACTTAGCATATATGCAGAGTTCTAGGACTTGCAATCTCAAAATACTCAAACTTAGATCATCAAAGTGTCAATTTGACTTTCTTGCCTGCTATATCCTTTGACTCATGTTTCACTGAATTACTTTGGCCATTTTGAACCTACATCAAACAAGAACAAGACCCTAAACAGCCTATAACTCAGATTCAACACCAAATCCAAACAACCCTTAAAGTGAAACCAAAATGAACTTTTCAAAGCAAATGACTATAAACAGATACCAAATCCAATCCAGTGGTGCCAATTTGTCAAAATGGACCATTTTTAGTTCAAACATGCTGTCAAACAAGTAAAACCTAGGATTATCAAAAATGCATATATTGACAGTCAAATTGGATTTTTCAAGCCCAATCAAATTCCAAAACACAATAGCCTAAAATTACACTAGATAATAACTAACAAACATCAAATGAACACAGAAACATGAAAATAATGGCAGATTAAAGACAAGAACAGGAAAAATGCAAAATGTGGAAAATGAGACCTATTTGAGATTTCATCACATAAGACTGTGTAAACATAATCTATCTCATTCCAAGGATTAGTCTATGCATGTCCAATCCTTTTCAGTATAAAATTGGTGTTTAATCAAGTTTAGACCTAGGAGTATCAAGTTTAAGCAAATGGACAGTTAAATGAAAATCAATCCACAAATAGATTTCAAAACACAACAACTAAAGGTTACACTTAGAACAACATTAAGGAGCAACTAAGAAACAGGAAACATAAGAATTAAAGCAAAACAAAGACTGAAACAGTAAAAATGCATAAAAGGGTAAAAGGCTTACAAAATTGCATCAAGCTGAGAACATAGGAACCAAGGACCACTATCTATCTAACAGCTTCCCATGAAGCTACTAAACCATGGCCATCCATAAATTGCCAAGCCTCTTGCAGTATCACTATGAACACATTAATTTTTTATTTATTTTCTATTTTCTATATTTTTTTTGCTATTTTTGATATTTAAAAATTGAAACTGATTCAATGGTTTCTAAAAGCTTATTGAGCTTTGTCAGAAGCTAAGTAAACCTAGGCAGTCCATTAAACAGCATCAATCAAACAGAAATTAAAAGACATGAAATGTAAATTGGTACTAATTTGAGAAAACATGAAATTTAAAGATAACTTGAGATAAAACTGTAAAGATTGTTTCATTACACTATTTTAAAGTAGAATACAACATTTAACTAAGAGTGACATTTAATTTAAGAAAGCTTGTAAATTTAAATTACACTACGACAATTGGCTAGCCCAAGAGTATTTAATCCTTCTCCCTCTTGCACCTTTTATAGCATCTTGAAGTTCCCCACATGTCTCTGGTCAGTTCCCACTTTAAATCTTGTCCATTGGATGACTGAAACTCATCCTAGCCTTTGAATGTACCTTTGGCGCCAAAAGTGAAACAGATAACTTGGAGCTGATATTTTCCAATTAATGCACCTTGGAATGTTGTATAAGTGGAGGGGACAAGATTGGTAGCTTTTGAGACCAAGTGGTGGTATAGTGAAGAAAAGCAGGGCATGGGATGGTGAGGTGAAGTGTCAATGGTGGAAACGCATTAAATGTGATTGTGGGCTGGTATAGGTGGAAGGAGGTGGTGGAGGGAGTAGATAACAGTTGTGGGTGAGGTGGAAAGGTGGTGAATACCACCTGGTTTCATGGTTGCAGGTGTGAGGGAGGAAGGTGAACAGTGATGGTGGTATTGGCTGTGGGTTTGACCGTTTGACCCAGGTTTTTATTTATTTAAAGTTTGGGCTGGGGTGGTTTGGGCCTAGGGGTGTTGGACTGGATTTGGATTTTTGGGATTAATAAATCCGTTTGGTTTGTATAAGGTATAAGGCCCAAGGACCATTGTTGTAAATTCTGAAATCTTGAGGGACTGAATCTGAAATATTTCAAAAGTATTCACAAGGACCAATATTGTTATGCTAGATAAACCAAAAGATTTATTTTTCATTTTTACAATTTAAAATACCCCGAGGACCATTTATGTAATTTTCCAAAGTTTGGGGGGGTTAAAGTGTAATTTCCTCAAAGTTATCAAAATAGTTTCAAATTATAAATTCATGCATAGTACAAGGGTATATTTGATAAATTTCAAGTTTTGAATACCTAGGGACTAAGTTTGCCAATTTTGAAACTTGAGGGGTAAAAATTGCCAGTTTGTGTAAACTTTTATCCAGGGATCATTTATGAATATTTTTGGTTTCCTAAGGACTTAAGTTGACTTTTTGTTCATTTTAAACCTTCAGGGACTAGTTTTGACAAATTGTGAAACTTGAGGGACTGAAACTGCCAATTATGCAAACTTTATACGTTTTTCATCTGTTTTTGGTATTTTTGCATTTGAAACATATAAAACATACTTCTAAGATATTTTAAGTATTATGATACATTTTTGAGTGTTTTTGTATGTTTTGGCAGTTCAGATTGATACAAAATGATGAGTATTTAGACACTCATCAGTATCCCTTGCGATCCGACACCATCCGGTTGGTGCAAAGCGGATGTGCATTCCATGGACTTCGTTCCGAAGATCCAAATCAACATCTCAAGGACTTCCTTAAAATCGTAGATTCCATAGACCTAGATGTTGCAGCTAGAGAGTCAACCCGATTACGCCTATTCCAATTCTCTCTACGTGATCAAGCTAGTCAATGGCTTGAACGTTTACCCGCGGGATCCATCACCTCATGGGATGATCTCACCACTCGTTTTCTTGCTCAATTTTTCCCGCCGAGGAGAACTACCAAGCTTAGAAATGATATCTTGATATTCCAACAACGTCAAGGTGAAACTCTATATGAAGCATGGACTCGTTTCAAGGACTTACTCCAAAAAGTCCCTCATCATGGCATAGATCTTTGGCTCAAAGTCCAAATCCTTTATTACCTTATCGATCTCTCCACAAGGCGAACCATTGACCAATCGGCCGGTGGCAAGCTACGTGATCTAAGTGCGGAAGAATCATGGGAACTCATAGAAGATCTTGCTCTCTATGACAACGAAAGTTGGAATGATCCCCGTGATTTGAACAAAATGATCAAGGCAATATCTTTGCCTTCGAACAATTCTAGCACTCCCGACTGTAGGATCATGGAACTTGAGGACCAAGTCAAGTTTCTCATGAAATCTTACGAAGCTCCTAAGCCTTCAAGCCAAGTGAACAAAATCACTTCTTCATGCGAATTATGTAGTGGTCCCCATGACACTCGTGATTGTGTGGAACTCCCCGAAACAGCTTTTGCGGACTACGCGTCCTCGCGTACCGATGAAGCGGGAGATAAGTGGTACACTTTCAAACCCGAGCCAAACCCGTACGGTGATTCCTACAACCCTTCTTGGAAAAATCACCCAAACTTTAGGTGGAAGCAAAACCAAAACAATTCTTCCAATCCGCCTAATCGTTACCAACCAAACGGTCCACCCTCCAACCGTACTTTCAACAACAATCCTTCTAACAACTATGGTAGTACCAACAATCTTGAAGGATTGATGTCCAAATTTATGGCATCTCAAGAAGCTCGCATAGCTAGGTTTGAAACCGAATTCAACCAACAACAAACGAAGATGACCAATAAGATTGACAACTTGTTGAAAGCCCTCAACAACCAAACGTTAACTACACCTAGGAAGGACACTAGGGACGCCATTAGCAGAATCCAAACTAAGGACCCCTCGTCATCCAAACACGTCCACTTTGTCAATGTTGTCACTATTAAGCCAATAGATAAGGAGATAGAAGAAAGTGACAAGGATGAAGTTGGAGTAGAAACCGAGACTAGGGATGAAATTAAGGAAGTTGAGGTTAATAAGGGAGAAAAGTTAGAGAAAGTAGAAAACGTAGAGGAATACTTTGATAAGTTGCCCACCAAGGAAGAACGGGAATATCATAAGGATTTATTCAATGATCCCGAGACACCATATATCCTTGGTTCACCCCTTATCAAAATGAGAAACCCCTCTAACATCAACATACCATGCAACATTGGGCATATGCATGTATGGAAAGCTTATATCGATCCTAGGTCTCCTATAAACATCATGACTAGGACTTATTATAATTGGGTAATGAAGAAACAACTTGGTTATAGGATGATGCCCAACAAGAATTTGATAAGTAATTTTGTAGTTAGAGTGAAAGGATTGCATGTGATTGTCGGAAATTTCACTTACGAGATCGATTTCATGATAGTAGAGGATACTCGTCCGGTGATAGATGCTTGCCTAAGTCAAGTAGTGTTCGAAAAACCATTCGTTGAGGCCACTAAGATGAGTTATGATCCGACTCTAGGGATAGTTAGGTTCAAGGAAGAGAATGATGAGATTACCTACCAAATGCCCTATAAGATTGAGCAATACCGCCTCCTATCGAACATAGAAAATGAACACAAACAAGCGGCTTACTATAGGAATGATGAGGATAGACGTAGAGGAGTAGAGTATGTGATGAATAGGATGCTTGGCTTCTACAAAGAATGCTTGCTACTAGGTCCGGAATACAAAACCAATATAGGGGATGACCTTGAGAGTGAAACCAACGATGAGGTCACGTAGTAACCCATGACCTTGAGTCTAGCTACAAGACTCGTAAATAAAGAAAAGCGCTTCTTGGGAGGAAACCCATGTTTTGTGTGATTTTTATTTTGTTTGATTGTTATTTGTTTCCGTATGCATGCTTTATTTTTATTGTTGGTAGATCATGTTTCAAACTAAAATGGTGAAATACTTTATTTTGTCGTTTGGCTTAGTTTTAACTTCATCCAAAGGTATTTCGCAAAAGATAAGTGTAAGGGGAAACCCCAAATATGTTTTTAAGAAACAAACTTGATCATGATTCTCCACAATATTAACTGAACATGTATATTTGTATTTGTTAGAGTCAAATGCTTGTATCGAGTCATAATGATGTTTTGCAGGATTTTCCAGGAAGTAGGACAAGGTTTCTTCAGAAATTTTCCGGAAACTTAACATAAGAATTTCTGCAGGTCACTTCTGACGGCGTCAGGAAGAAATTCCTGACGGCGTCACGTATAAAATTCTGGAAATTTTACCAGTTTTGTTTTTCTAACAGAGTCTTAAAGTTTTTGTTGAATCTTTAGTTTTATAATCTCTAGGGAATCTGCAAACATCATTCCACAAGCATTATATCTTATATTGTTTTCTAGGATTTGTTAGCATATATAGATTGCCGCCGATTTTACGCGAGGTTGCCTTGTTTGTTTTCTCAGGTTTAACAGGTTATGTTTGACAAGAAGATGATTTATATTTCTGGAAGGGAAGCTTTGATTGTTCATTTTCTTGGAGGAAGATCTAACCTGGTTACCATATTATCCATACCGAGCGAATCAGGGGAGTATTTGATTTCATTCTTTTACCTGTTTTACTTTTACATTCTTTAATTGAACATTGGGGACAATGTTCATCCTAAGTGTAAGGGGAAGGTAAAATGATGATACCTTATAGTATACACTTTCGCTTGAGTTTGTTTGTTTGATGGTAGGTATGTAATAAAACTATGAGAAATACTTGTTAGTGTAATTTTAGCGCTAAATTTAAATTTTTTTTTATAACATTTAGGAGTGAAACTTTAGCCATAGCAAGCGTCTCATGGATAGGAGATTGTATGACTAGCACAAAACCGTACCATTCAGAAAAATTTTCCACCCAAATATGTGAGGTTCGCCTTTAGATTTGATAGGAAAAGCATTTACTATTAGTGCTTATGAGTGTACCAGTAGCATTTAGATTCTAGAACTTGCGTTAGTGATGCATCCCAAGACCGCTAGTGAGACTACATTCGTGTAGTAGGATTTACTACATGATAAGAGGCATTAGGATCACCCTTGTGTTAAACCCGTATCATAATTTCTTGACCATTTAAGTCATATTACTTGGCTAGTTAAGTCAATTAATTTTTCCCACACCTTAGCGTTGTACTCATTTTTAGTACACGAAACCCCTAGTACACCCCTCCGAGCCTACCTTTTCGTTTCTAACTTTAAGCATCTTACTTAAAGGAAGAATTTGTTACACCCCACTTAAATGTACAACCAAATCGACTTAGCCTTCCGTGTATGCACTCATCTTTAGTGCATTATTGTTACATGTTTAAACCCTTAGTTAATTATCTAATTGATTACATGATTGCTAAGTCGAGTCATATCCTTGTACATATTGTTTTCGGACGATTGGGACTAATGGGTAAAGTACTATTATTATGGAGTAATGAGGAAGAACATAATATTATTACCCCCATATGTACGTTAAATCTTAAAAGTACTCCAAGTGTTTTGATTATCTTAATTCGAGTCATTAGATTAGTTTATTGTAAAGTATGTAAAGATTCAAGTGTAAGGGGGATTTTCATTCCCTATGATGTATTATTTTGGATGCTAGGGTAAGAGTGTATGCAAAAAAAAAAAATAAATAAAAAAAAAATTGAAAAAATAAAGAAAAAGAAAAAAGAGAAAAAAACATACGGACTACCATCCCGTTTCATTCTATGTTTATTTTATGTTTTTGTTATTTTTCATTTATTAGCTTAAGTCGAGTCTAGTCTTGGCTTAGCAATGCCATATTCTACATGTAATTAACCAAGATGATTAGCTCGCCACCAGTAAAGATTGCCTATATCCAACAAAACCGTGTATTCCATATCCCTACACCTAACGTTACAACCCTTTAAAAGACCTCTTTGATAGTTTATCCTAGGTGCTTACGCCATGTGGTGGAGGTTTGATCCTTTCCCAAGCCTATGGTAATCTATTTTGCTATGACAGGTAGTGAGAGATGTTTCCCATTTCCATTTTGTGATATATACTTTATTACACCCGAGAGATGTGAGTATCTAAACACTATTTGTGAGGTGCTAGTGTATGACCTCCGTGCTTGTCTTTGGTCTTTAGTGGAACGATTATTTGTTGTAATTACTATTATATTAGTGTTAAATGACCCCTAACTTGTATTTTGATTAGAATAAAAGCGCATTTGCTTGAGGACAAGCAAATCTCAAGTGTAAGGATATATGATGAGGCAAAAAATGAACCGTTTTTAGGGGGTCATTTAAGCCGGAATTGGAATTAATTTGATCAAATATTGCCCTAAATCGTTCCTTTTATGATTTTAGGTACTTTGGGAGTGAATTCTGGAAAAGGAAGCATTTTGGACGTTTTTGGAGCATAAAAGTGAAGAAAATGGCAAAGTCTTAATTTTCCTTGCTGGGAACAGTACCTGACGGCGTCAAGAAGAATTTTATGACGACGTCAAGAGCAAAATGGATGACGGCCCAGAGAAAACGTGACGGCGTCATAACAAGGGCGTCAAGAGAAAATTTGGTGACGGCCTGGAACAAGATTACACATGACGGCGTCAGCTTTGGATCTAGGCAGTCCGAGAACTTTATTGGCGTCGAGATGACGACGTCAGAATTTTACTCTTGACGCCGTCACCTCACAAAATCTATATATACTTTTCTATTTTTCATTCATTAAAGAGGAACTTGTGTGGAGAATTCTAGGGCCGAACTTTATAAACCCTAGCTCGTTTGTAACAGTATTTTCAAGGGTTTTCACCCCTTGAAACCCTTCATGTTCAATTGAGATAAGTTTTCTTCCAATTCATTCAATATGTCTATGTGTTGTTTGAATATATCTTATGCTTGTCTTGATTTTAACATGCTAGGCTAGATCTATTGTGTGTTTACTTAGATGTAATGAAACCTAGATGTTGATTATAGGTTGATTGCTTGTTTATAGTTGTAATGGATGAATGATTTCAATGTTAGGCTTAAGAAAACTGGCAGATCTCCATTGTGTAACATGCTTGAACGTCTTAAGAAAAATGAACCGATGTGTACTAGGTTTTTATGGTTGTATTTAATGCATGAGCGAATTCTAGTGATCCCATGTTAGGAGATTCTTAGCCGGCTCGACATAGGAGTAAAGTAGGAGCTTATAGGATTGAGGAAGTAAGTACGCCACCCCATGATTGGTATTAAGGAATACAACCCGTCATCCACGCAACTGTAACAAGTAATTAACCTGTAAAAGATATCTAGGGAGTAGTGAAATCTAAGTAAACACAATTCTCCCATATATTGTTCACACTACTAGTTTAATTTAGTTTATTTACATTTTTGTTATTTTATTTTGATTGCATCTGTAGTTATTGGGTTAGTTGATTAGCAACTAATTCCGTCCACTCTTCCAATAACCGAGAATTTTAATTGCTTTCATAAAAACATAAAAAATACAAAAAGAATCATCCCTCACCTCTAGTCTCTAGACCTAGTTTTTAGGTTTTCTAATCCTAGCGACACTATTCCTGAGTTGAACGATCAATCCCCCGGTACTTGTCACTATATTATACTACAACGATCAGGTACACTGCCTGGTGGGGGTTGTAAGCTTCTCGAGATCCCTCGAGAGTTAAAGCCTGGTGCAATTCCCACGCATCAGGTACTGGATTGGGCAATGGGCCACATATGAAGGTTAACTGGGACTCAGCAGCCCGTATAGTTTTGGCGGGAAACTGGAGGGCAAAAACGACGTCCTCCATTTTGTGTTTTAATATATATTGATAATGAAATTTATCATTGTGATTTTTTTCTCTATCATTTTTATTTTAATTTTCTCTCTCATTTCATCCAAACTCATACATAACAATGTTAATGGATGCACATGTAACTTTTGCTATAAAAATAGGTACCTCTTTTTTTTTACACTACACTCTTTTTATTATCCGCTTATTCAATAATCATTCATGTGCTAGTAACTTAAGAATAACACATGGGAACTTAACATCATTTATTTAGGTCAGGTAGGTTAAAAAGTATATATAGAAAGGTGACATATTTAATTCGTAGTGTTTTTACACACACACAATATTTGTAACAAAGTTAAATTCAGTTATTTAAATAACTTAATACGAGTACAAAACATAAATTTTATACGCAACAAAATGTATAATCGTAAAAATCATCACTTACTACAGTATCTCTTTTTTTCTGGTAACTTGGAATATGATATACAAAATTAATTTTCATTTCTCTCATTTTTTTGTTACTTTTGTCTTTTTCGCCCATTTTTGTCTTTTATTTTATTCCTTCATTTCAAAACTCAGAAACAAAATGTAAACGTCACGTATTATTAGAGGTGAACAAAAAAATCAAAAACCGATCCGATCTGAAAAAACCGAAAACCGGTTTCTCAAAATGGTTTTTGAAAAACCGGTTTAGGATAACTGAACCGCCAGTTTAGAACCAGTTTGCATTGTTTGTTGTCAACCGGTTTAAACCGAACCAGTTCTGGATAAAACCAGTTTAAACCGAACATTTTCTCTTCCAAAACTGGTTTTACGTAAAACCGGGTTTTGACTATTTGATTAAAACTAAAACCGGTTCGGTTTAAAAAAACCGAAACGTGCAACTCTGCGTATTATTATCATCTAACCTCAAATACCTCAATTTTTATAAAATAAAAAATTTGTTAAGATACAAAATTGTTATCGGTGGAGTTTATGCGAGTGGTATGACTCCTTATGGACCTATGCTATTATTATAATTCCACCCGTGAAGTGCCTTTTTGGAAAACCATTACCGACCCACTCAACTTCACGGGTCATCCATTAATATGGTCCACAAACAAATACTATCATAATAGTATGACTATTACGTTTATCATCTAAGGCTCAAATATTAATAATGATTACCTTCGAGTTTAATATCTCATGTGCCATAGACTACATCATCATTGTTTTCTATATAGTTAAGAGTATATATCGTAAATTTCGTTCATGTAGTTTTGTTGATTTTGGTTGAAATTGCAAACGGTTTTAAGTTCAATTTCTACTAGACACAAACAACTTTGAAATAGCAAAAGAGGAGGATTACCTGGTTTGAGGATATGTGATAGCAAGTTCAAATCACGTGAACTAGTCGGTCAAAAGAACGTAAATAATGATTTACCACATCATCAAAGCTACACACGGGATGTTGTAGAAGCGAAAATCTGAAATTACATCAAAGTAAAATCTAGATGAAAAGACGTGAACTATCTTTTTAGTGTTGTATCTCTTAGCGTCTTGCTAGTTTTTTTTTACATGCATGACTAACTGTATTTCAAAAACGAGAGAAGAAACCTCGATAGAAAGCATCGGGTCCAACTGATGATCTAAAGACTTAAATAATCAAATGAATAAATGCAGAGACAAAATAAACATTGAAAACAGAAAACCTGCCTGTCTTACATGTAACAACATTTAAAGTAAAAAACTTTTGTTGGCCCATTATCTAAGTGGTTTATTATATGTCTAACATTAAGCATGCGTATAGAGTGCAAAGTCTAGGTGTATATTTGTTCCATCCACTACGAGAGCCCATTATTCAACCGATTTTGGAACTCCTAAGTATATTTGTTTAGTGGGCAAAATTATAATTTAGCAAAGATGCTTTGTTTATTGTTAGATACTAGTTAGATGTAAAAGGAATATACTTGGATAGTTGGATAGAGGCATGTATAAAAGTATATAAAATTATTAAAGAATTTATAGAAGTTAAAAAAGAAGCTGAGCTCGATAGAGGCATGTATAAAAGTATATAAACTTATTAAAGAATTTATAGAAGTTAAAAAAGAAGCTGAGCTCGAAGGAATGGAACTCTTGACCTTTAACTTCTAGAGAGCATGTCTTACCATTCCAACAAACCTCTTGTGTGTTTATTGCGTTATAAACTTTATAAATACAAAATGACTAGTTGTTGCAAATAGGATGCTAAATTTCTGATGCAATAAAAGTTTGAATTAAAGCATAATGTATTATCTGTCTGAAAAAAGTAATTTAATGTTTGACAATTAAGTATATATTTGACATGGTTAGCCACGCTTGAAGGTCGGATGCGAACATCATAGCTCTTTGAAACCCGAATTAACTTGTACTAGACGAGTTCTCATGTATAGCGACAAGATTTTATTGCGAAAAATAGTTATAACTGCAATAGTGTGGTTAAATGTTTCGGCCGACGTTTATGCATACAACGTAAAACAATAAATGTTAATTGAGAAATGTTGTAGCGTACAATAATTCAGCTCAAAGAAAAATTATTAAAATGTCTCATACTAGCTTATTCATCTTCTGCATAGTAAAAATGTTGTAACATAGCATTCGTTGTACATGTTGCTGCAAGTTAAACACTGTAGCATTCGTTGTACATGTTGCTGCAAGTTAAACACTGTTATCAAATTCTTACATTTCGGTCATTCAACTTGCATTACTAATAAACATTGTGAGTGTATGTGCTTATAGCATCATGGCACAACTACACATAATATAAGCCGTGATCCCGACAGCATGAATATTAATTAAAAAAATGCACTGGATCATCATCCATTACAATGATTAACAAAAATTACAACAAACTAAGTTTACAACCACATGAGCAGACGATCATCTCCTTGACTTTGCCTTGGTCTTGGTGTTGAAATGGTGAGATTTCAACTTCTTCTTCTTGACAACCCCTACGGGTCCCGCACCCTCACGGAATGGCATTCCCATCAAAGCTAAAAGTTTATAGGCTTCTTTATCGGTTTGAGCTGTTGTTGTAATGCAAACATCCATTCCCCTAGGTTTACCGAGAGCATCATAACTAAGCTCAGGGAACACACTTTGTTCCTTAAGTCCAACACTGTAGTTACCATGTCCATCAAAGCTGTTTGGGCTCACACCTTGAAAATCACGAGTTCTAGGAAGACCCAAGTTTATGAATCGGTCAAGAAATGCATACATTACCTGTTCACACAAGCTAAAAACATCAATAAGAGCTTATGTGGCAAATTCAGCCGATTTACTTATTATTATCAAAAACTGATTGATTTGTGTAAAAATAACTCTAACGGGTCAACGGATATAAATCAAGAAATAAAGCTAAAAGGAACCTAACAAACAGTTTGAATATTGCCAACATGTATTTCTTATGCATTCAACCTCCTAGTTATATTTAACACGTTAACTATATTATCAAGATGGAAAAAAAAAAAAAAAAAAAAAAAAAGTGCTTTTAGGTAAAATGAACACAGTCTGAGCCGTTCAAACACGTACTATATATTACCCATTTTTACTTGAATCCAGTTTGACTTGTTCTATTTCATCATCTTTAGAAATAGGCGTACTTGCTATCAAGTTTTTTTCACTTAAATGGAGCGAGTATTTCTTTGAAGTATGTTTTGATACCTATTATTATTGATTTATTAGAAAAATGATGTGTGACATTAATAAGAGCGAAAAATTTCACAAACTTAAACACCCATAATCAACATCAGCAGTCCTTTATAACAATAGCCGACAAGTGAATAGTTCCATATTATAAATTCACAAGATAAATGTTGCAATTTTCATGTGATAAAAGAGTAATTATGTATGACAGAAAGAGTCTCAGTGTCTACTAAGGGTGAGCATTTCCGACCGACGCCCGGTAACCGGCCCGATTCCGACCACCCGACGGCCCGATTCCGATCCCGACTAGCAAACGGGTCGGGAGTCGGTTTGCTATTCCGGCGAACTCGGGAGTCGGGTCGGGACGGGACGGGTCGGGACGGGATGATTCCGATCAATAACAAGCTAATCCGGCCCGATACCGACTAACCGATACCGACCGATTCCGATACCGACTAACCGAACACAATCGGGATCGGGAGTCGGTTTAGGATTCTGGCCACAATCGGGATCGGGCTTCGTCGGGACGGGTCGGGACGGGATCGGAAGTGGCCCGATGCTCACCCCTAGTGTCTACCATAGGACTTCTGTTCATTTGAATCTTTAATATATACACGGTTTACTTATATTGAGATTAACGTTTCAGCAGAAAGGACACTTACATTTCCCCTAAGGGTGACAGCAATTCCAAGTGTCTGATTTTCTCTAATCTTAAACTGGGCAATGGCATTCCTTGCTTTTGTTTTTACAGGCCTTTGTCCTGTAATAAGTGCCATGTCATTTATAGCAGCATCAAGACCTTTGCTGTTCTGTGCAGCCTCTCCAATACCACAGTTCACAACAATCTTGTCAACCTTCGGCACCTACCATATTTCACATGAACAATCAAAACAAGTTATTAAACTTAATTTGAGTTAATCAGATCCACATACATTAAACAATTGGCGAACAATAGGCAGATACATAGATAGATGTAAATAATATATTTACAAAATGTGATAACGGGTGAATTCAGGCAATTAGATCAACTGAAAGTTTCACAGATAGACTCA
Organism: Artemisia argyi; assembly: GCA_030686995.1. Taxonomy (NCBI): domain Eukaryota; kingdom Viridiplantae; phylum Streptophyta; class Magnoliopsida; order Asterales; family Asteraceae; genus Artemisia; species Artemisia argyi. The sequence continues at coordinate 187,071,615 of CM060677.1, forward strand.
AAACAGTACCCTCCAAAGGCAGTAGCATGACATAATATTGTTATCCATGAATTGGAATTAAGTTTGAACTAAAGCCAATCGACTAAAATATATACATGGGTGTATATGCATTTAAAACCTTGTTTACTCAAAAGCAATGACACAATCCATATGTCAGACAACAAATGAAAAAAAATGATGACAGAGCAATGAGCAATTCATATCATTATACTAGACATTTGTGGTCAGATAGACTAGTTGACAATTCAAACCGATATGAGTTCACACTAATTTCATACCACAAAAACATGTTAATTCCGAGTCATTTATTTAAATACATGTACTAATTTGGCATGGAATCAAATTCATCAAAAAACGCCATATACATAAACAAAACAATCACTTCTTCAGGGGTGTTTGGATTAGCTTACTAGCCGGCTAATGTTTTTTTAGCTTTGGAAAGCTTATAAGCCCACTTTTTCGCCTTATAAGCTTATCAAGTTGAACTTATTGACTTGAATAAACCATAAGCCCGCAAAATAAAATTCTAATATTCTCTCCCAAATAATGATTCCTCCTCGTAAGCTGTTTTAGCCAAGTAACACTAGGTACCCATGGTGTTATCCGACAACGTTATAGCAAAAAGTGTTGTCAACTCAGCTATTTCATTTCCCCTATACCGTCCCTCCATCACTCAAGTTATAGGACACCCCTCGGCCCCACACGTAACCCAATAAAATGCAAATATAAAACAACAACGGCTGGTAAATTTGGCGCCAGACCCTGTAACTTGGGGTCTGGCATGGTCTCGTGCCATAGGGTCGCGTTATAGGGCTATAACGCGCCCTATAACTTGGGGTAACGATTGTAACTACTAGCAATATTCAGAATTCAAACTGTAACTAAATTTTCAAATCCACATTACTTATCATCAAAGAAACTTAAATAACTAACTAGCATTTGACAGTAAAATCAAATACACAAACAATTATAATAATGAAGAATAAACATAAAGTAATAATATACCTGATGAATGTTAGTGTAGTTAAACTCTTCTTTAAGCAAGGGAATAATCTTCTCAAGGTAAGAAGTTTTCAAGCGGTTAACCTTATCCGCTTCTGATTTCTCAACAAGTACTATTCCAGCCGCTGCTTCTGCTCGTACTGATAAGCCGGTTTGACGGTTGGAAGGTGATAAGCGTAGGGTGTTGATGGAGGAGATTGCTGGGAATTGTGAGATGAATGATGAGGCTGAGGATTGGAGTAGCGCCATTGTATGTGTGTGTGTTTTTAGTGTGTGTGTGTCTCTGGATAGAGTGATTATGTTGATGTAAAATGTGGTGAAAAGATTGTGTTTTGGTCCTTCAACTATTATCAATTCATTATTTATCTTAGGGTTGAGCAAAACAGACCAAATCTCGAAAACCGAGTAAAACCGATTGTCCTGAAACCGAACCGAACAAACTCGGTTTGGGTTTTCAAGGATTTCGGTTTCAATAAAACCATTTCAGCATTATATACAATAAAATTGACATGTTGCAGGCATTCGGCATTTATAATCTGAATTGTATCATTTGTTAGGGCACAATAGAGAGAGATGAGGTCACTTGTAGCGAGTAGATCGTTTAATGTGTCCGTAATCTGTGAGCAACTGAGTGCATTGTGCTCATAGTACATTCATAAAATTAAACATTTCGCGGTTAGAGCTACAAGATTGCCACAAATATAAGAGAGATGAGGCACAATGGAGAGAGATAGGTCAGATTACAATGTCAACAACTAACTATGACAATCTTTTGCAATCTAGTTTACGAACATAATGTGATACGTTATTTTGAGTTCTCACATCTTATAAAAGGCAGGAGAATCAAACATTCGAAACAAGAAAAGACCTAAATGAGTTATGCCTTGCTATTTACAGTTACCATTTCCTGGTCGGACAAATGTCACTGGGTGCGTTTAGAAATAATCAAACATGACTACATTTTTCAGGACCAGATGCACTTATAAAAAATCTCAAACGACTCACCCTTACTCATTTCAATTTTTAGCTAACGGTTGATGTCATCTAACGCTGCTTTTACAATTTTAAGTAGTAGAGGGGCATGTCTAAGACTCTAAGAGACTAAGACATCATAATATGAACTAATAAAGATCTTTCATAAAGCCTAGATATTTAAAACAAAAGATATCATCTCTATTATGTCCTCAATCCTCAACAAGTTAATTATATTTTCAAATTAAAAAAAAAATAAAAAAATCAAACTACTATCGTAATCTTCTCTTGTCTTTCCTCTAAAGAACTTGATGCAACCGGTGGTCGACTTGCTGCATACCAAAAGAGGCCCAAATTCAATTTGTATTGTAAACTGTTTAACAAAAATAAATTCGAACATATAATTTTATAATTTATTTTTTAGTTAAAAATACGAACTTACGTGGACTAATTTTATCGATCCAATGCCGCAAGTAGAACTGAGATGATCCAGTCTCGTGGTATCCCTATTGAACCCAACATAGTATAGGAGAATAAAACCATCAAGAACGTTAAAGTTAACGCACTCCGGATCAACTTTCCATGCATCCCTAAGCACCGAGCAGCAAAAACTAGAGGGATGATCATGCCGTGATCCTTTTTCAAGATAATCATAGCAATGAGTAAAGCCGGTAAATAATAATGTTTCACATGATATTATAGTTTGTGACAAAGGTTGGGGGCTTGCGGTGGCATTAGAAATCAAACAAACCAAACCAAAAACAAAAGCGAAAAGAAATGGGGAGCTCGACATTGTTTTGTTTTTTTTAGTTTGTTGTCGTAAAAGGATTTTATATAATGAATCGAATGGTTGAGTTGTTTTTTGTTTGTTGTCGTCAAAAAGGTTGTTTATATAAATGAATCGAATGGTTGAGTTGGATTAGTATTTGGTTTTCTATAAGAATTGGAACCGACATTAACTTTTACCCTGTTAGTTACTGGTAATATTTTAATCTAATACTAGTTATAATTCTCGCGCACGCGCGGGTTTTTTTTTAAAAATTTTGAATCATATATTTTTATTTATTATAAAACAAATAATTTAATATTTGTTTTGTTTGATTTATGATGTTTAATTATAGTTTTTTATTATTAAAGATAATTATTTAAAAATTTTAATCTTATTGTTAATTACATCTTATCTATATTTTTTGTATTTATCTTCTACTTGTGTTATGGATAAATATAAAATGTTGCCTAATAAAAAAATAATTTTTTTTTTAAATAATATTATTACTAAATAAGATATGGTTTATTTTTTTTTTTTTAAATGAAAAAATCCCATTTGAGGTTTTGTTTTATTATATAAAAGATTATTACCGCTAAACCCAAAAGGAAAGCCCGAAAATCGAAATCGCATGTCAAACATGGGCTTTAATGAACTCTTGATATAGAGGGTTCGATTATGTAAGCAGCTTATATATAGATTTATTTATTTATTGGTAAACTACCGTATTTAAAAAATAATAATTAACATAATAAGTACTCTCAAAAGTATTTAATTTATAATAATTATCTTTTTTCTCTTATAAAAAAAGATAAAGAAATTAAGAAAATTGATAAACCCTAATGTACGTCTTCCTCATGCACAAGAGAACATCGACTACACTCCTCAACATGATCGATAGGACCAGGTGTGTATGGCTTTATCTTTTTTTTCTGCTATTACAAAAAGAATCAACAAACGTAATTTCGATGTACTACCAGGTTCACAGATTATGCAACAATGCTTGTGGTCAATGTGTGTAGATAAAGCATGTAAATAGGAAGAAATTATGCAGATGGTGCCAAGAACTAAGCAACAACAATGCACAAATAAAATACCAACACCCAACTTGGGTTGGATCGCACCACACAACTCAAAACACACAATAAGAATTTCTGTTACATGATACTGAACACTTTACAACTAACTTAAAAGAGGTGGTACAAACCTCAAGGCAAAGAATGCCTGAATAAAAACATATAGATGAATGGTGGTAAAAACCTCGGGACAATGAATCCCAGAATGAAATCATACACAACTGGGTCGGATCACGAGTGGAACACTTACGACCTCAGAGAACATATATCTTGTGAAACTGAAAGCATATAAATTACTTTGATAACTAAACTACAAACCTCAAGACAAAGAATGCATGAATCAAGTCATGTGCACACAGTTGCTTAGCTTTCTCGAGTTAGTAGGATTAATCAAGCCAACGAGTTATTCCATCCTCTTCTCCTACGGTTGCTAGAATCTCCACGCGTACATCTAAAACAGCCTGCAAGTTGCATAGGTTGAAATTCTGTTACAAGAAAATGCATAAACCGAGCAGAAAGTAAACTGAAAACGGAAAATAAAAAATTACATGAAAATTCATAGTTTTGGGGGGTAAAAGAATTTACTATGAGCTTGATGATTACAAATATAGAATCAATCTGCAGGTTTTGAGCTTTCTGTTTTAAGTTATTGTAATGTTTACAATGCTTTCACCATAATTTACCAGTCATATAAGATTAAATTTGGAGAAAATGATAATAAAAGTGTGTTTGGTTTGGTTTTAATCCTTTATCAAGATATACAATAAGTGTCTAATTACAAACAACTAATACGAAGCAAAACATAGATTGGAAAAGAGAGAAGTACTTACAGACGGGTTTCTACAATTAACCAGTCTACATTCCTCCAGAGAGCCTTCAAAAGTCCAACTCTCCCAGACGTCAAAGCTATGACTAGCAAATACAAATTCCATTCTTCTATTTATCTGCATAGTTGAAAGAAAAGTAAAAAAAATGTATCTTTATATACTGCCATTATATTTATTCTATGATTTTGTCATGAAACATTTATAAACAATTCCAGATCAGACGCCTTAATCATATGCACTCATTCCCCAGCCGAAAGCAAGACAGAGAAAAACACCAAGAGGACTTATTACTCTTTTCATTCAATAAAGGAACTATATATATTTCTTTTATATTTCCTTTCTCAACTACTTACTCCTAGTATAATATGTCAATTGAATTATAACTTAAAGTGAAAACACACCTGCAACAACTTGCCACCAGCAGTGAAAGATCTTAAACCAATCGTGTCCTGCGCAAATCACAATAAAACAAGACAATCAGTTGAAATGCTACCAAACCTACAGAACAATCGAGTTACAGCAGCGGAATGGGTTTCACAAACCTTGCTTCTGAAAACAACAAGAAATTGTGCAGCCGGATCTCTTTTGGTCACATTCGACATCGTATCAAGAACCCATCCACCACCTTGAGCTCTTTGTCTAGAAACATGAAACGCAGCACGGTCTCTTGCTTGCAATGAAATTACACAACCATCCTTTAACAGCTCAAGAGACTTTTTACCAATTCCAATGGATGTTCTTTTACTTCTTAAATCATCGGGTGAAGCAAAATGTGAGCTTGAACTCAAAACTTGATCAGTGCCGCTCATGGCAGTGTCGTCTTCTTTAACTATTGTACTTTCTTTTTCTTTGTTCATGGATTTTTGTCGGGCGTGTCTCTTTTTAGCTTTTTTACTTGATCTACTGCGTTTCATATCAGATTGAGGGGAACTGTTTTGTGATAATATTGATTCTTGAGGTTGGCTTGGAGATGCGATAGATTGTGTGATACTCTTTTTCATGGAGGATTCGTATGAGACATGAATATCGTCTGTTAATGCACTGTGTTTCTGCTGTTTGTCACTGTGTTCATCTTCAAAAAGTCTTTCATCTTCCTCTTCATCGTCATCAGAAACGGCGTCACTTGGGACGACATCATCCAAGAAGAATGTCTGCAATATGGAGACAGCTTTTTCCCGAATTTCTGTCCATACTTCTTCACTATAGTCTGCGCTACGGGGAAGTATCAAAACATTGGGCATCTCACGGATCTGAAGTAAGTGGATGCACAGAAAATTAGCATTAATAAAAAAAAAACAGTAGAATTCTATGTTTAGTTATTCACTACATATCACAAGAACTGTGCTTAGAGCCGTACAGAAGAAAATAATGAAATTATGTTTATGTTAACTATTTTTCACATGCTCTCTAAGAGCTTTCAACGAAATATGAATATATCTTAATTAGGAAAATGCTATCAGGACCTTCCCAGGCAAATCAAGAAATATGCATTGAAACCGAAAAGAATATAGCCAGTAATTCATATTACCACAATTTTTTTATATATATTAATTGTATGGAAAGTTTAAAGTACTGCAAATATTCTTAATTATACTGATCTATTACATGTACCAACACATTTAATTGCATGTCCTGCGATTTCTCATACCCTATGGTTATTCATCTTACCCATGCTTCCATCCATTGAGGCCCTTCAGCACCATCCAAGGCGCATCCTGCAAGTGTTCCATCAATCAAAAGCTGTTTCACTGCACAATCATCCAATAACTGGCTACTACCGGTATTTACCAGAAATGCCCCTGTATGAATAAGCAAACCCTGTCTAGTTAGTGCAAAAAAAGGCATCCTTGAAACCATTTCAGCATTATATACAATAAAATTACAATCCAAATGACATTACCTGGCTTGACATGCTGCAGGCATTCGGCATTTATAATCTGAATTGTATCATTTGTTAGGGCACAATGGAGAGAGATGAGGTCACTTGCAGCGAGTAGATCGTTTAATGTGTCCATCCTCCTGGCAGCAGGAGGAAACCTGCTTATTCTTTTTCCTTTTTCCTGGAAAATATAACAAAATTAAAAATTAAGAAGAATAAACTATATATAAAGAATAAACTACATATATGAAATGGGAACATATGTAGGTATTATAACCAAGAAAGTTGGAAAGGCTAGTGTTTGAGGGAGAAAAAGATACCCCCTCCCTTTGAAAATGGGTGACCAACCAAATACTTTCAAACTCCAAAGTTGCATGCCTTCTAATAAGCAATTAAGGGTCAAAGCCTAAAGGTAAGTTGGTCTATTTCAGTATCTAGTATGCTTCATGATGCCATAAAGTTCTGTAGGACTTTTGGCCTTAGAACAATATACCCCAGCTGCATTTCTATGATATAGAATAAGCTTATTCTTATATCTTACTTTTAAAAATGTGCATTGAGATATAGAAGGTACAAAAGTATGCTTTTATATTAGCTCCAATTACGATACATTGCTAATGTAAAAATAATTATGCTTACATTCCGTCAGGATGATGACAGATTGACTCATATTACTATCTGTTTGATAAATGTTCAACCCACACCCTCATTTTTTGGAGATACACCAAACACCTCACCATATCACACCCTTGTTTCTTTGAAAATAAACCATATGACATAGGTCACATAGCTCATATGTTATTATCTAGACATACTAAAGTGTCTAAAATCCACCAAATCAAACAGCCTAAACAAGAATATGATTTTCATTTCAGTAATTTTAGGCCCAAAAAAGTAAATCAATCTGTGCAACTTTGAAAACCTATAAACCACATCAGCTGATAACATTCAAAAAACGACATAACTCCAATCGCCGGATTTGGATCACCAATCCTAGATTTACCTTAGCTTCTATTTGCCCACTCACATTGCAGTACTTTCATACTGTATCTTATAGCAACATGATATATTGATATCTATGCATTATGCTAGTTTCTTTTAAAATAAAGCCAAAGATGATTTCATATTGCCATTCAAAGCACAAACAGACATGAAGGAGCATTTACATATCTATCTATACTACTATATAATGCATTTGGGACTATTCTATAATTAGAAAGGCTTAAAATTCAGACTTCTACTTGCTTATTATGGAAGGATTTCAAAATTAATTGGTTAGGAAGTTGGTTATGAAGCAAGTTGGTTAGGAAGTTTGTTAAGAAGCAGGTTGGTTGTTCAAACTAAAATTATTTGGCTTAACCATCTCTACCATCTCTACTTATAAAGCATAAAGACAACTAAATGTGTAACCGAATAACCGAATAACGCAAAATATAGTCACAGGTACCCGCCGCCGCATTGAGCGGGTACCGTTCTAGTACTAATAAACATATATAACATAGATGATACAAAATAGTACAATAGTATGGCAATCCTATGGTTGATTGGCTATTAGAGAAGGTTTAGAGAAAACTAACACAGTAACACATGATTCAATGATAGGTGGCTCTGATGACCGGGCAGCAGCCATTTCTATTTCTAAAGTTCCGAATCTAGTTAATAACTCTTCTAGTTGTACCAAACACAACATTAGCTAGAGAATGTATATTTATCTTTAATTGAAAGCAGTAATAACAAATCTACAATGAACCAGCTACATTTCCATTCAATAATGGGGTCTCCTAATTCAACAATGGTGACTGAACAACTTTGAGCCCCACTAATCGACATATGTTAAAGATTAACTTATGCAGATTATCATGTGTGGCAATTTACTAAAATTAGATGAAGGACGGGGATTTAACAAGCACAACATTATGTTAAAACTGGATGACCGAACTGTTGCATAGTCCTAACTCTTAATGCTGGAACTCTGAATCCAGGTAAACATGACTACCTAACAGTAACAAGCACCACACCAGCTTAAGAATATGATAAATGTCAATTGATTACCAGTAACCGTAAACACAGAGTTTACATACAGGTTCACAGCAAAGTATACAACCTCATGGTTGTAAAACTAGCTAGACAGTACTAGAGGGAAGAGCCTAACTTGTAGCGAGTAATCGGACGCGGCAAGGACTCAAGGAGTACTTAGGGAGTACTCGGATTGGAATTTTTTACATACAATTTGAAATTATATGTATGACATGTTAATATGGACCTTAGAGTTGTTCATAGGACCCTAGCACTATGTCTAGAAACATTAATTCAATAGTTCAAATACTTCTCACCAAGTGTTTTATCAATTTGAACCGAATTTTGACCAAACCGACCTTTTTTGGCCGATTCGGCTCAACTCGCCTTGGTCACTGACCTTGTAGCGAGTAGTCGCCGATTACTCAGCCTTGTAATCCAACCCCAATTCAAGTCTGTCAATAGCTAGTCTACATTTCTCAAGTTCCTAATCTAATCAGTAACAACTCCTAACTAATTCTAAAATATCGCATTAGTTCACAACCATTTCAGCTTCTATAATAGCAAAAACCAGCTAAAGCTCCAATCCAATAATAAACAAGCAATCATATGAGCTTTTCCCTAGATGTACGCAGCCTAACCATTACCATTTCTGACACTTTCCAAATGTGTACCTAGTGAGGTTTAAAAATGAGACCTCTTTTGGGGACATCATAGTGCCTAACCACTATGCAACCACTAATGTGGTACGCTAATTCTTAAATAGAAACCTAATAACCTAATATCTTAAACCAATCAACTAAGCAAGCATATATTCCAATTACGGAAACAAATATATAAAGCGCGTCAATTATATACCTCGTTACTAGTATTATTAACATCATAATAAAGAACACTAATCTTAAAAGCCAAACTCCTCGTCGCCAAGCTTTTGGCACTCCCACTCCTCCCCACAATCCCCAAAACCAACCCCCTACATCTCCTCATCCCACGACACAACGGCTGGACCGAACCCAACCATCCGGAAGCCGAAAGCGCGTGCCTCGACAACAAATGCGTCCGTCTCAACAACCCTAGAAACAACGCCATAACAGTATCCGCCACTTCCTCAGCGCGTGACACGTCCACGTGGACCAACCTCCCGAGCCCTAAGTCAGACGCGATAGCGGAGTCCACGGCGCGGTCGGCGGAGCCGAGACAGAGGATGAGCTGGTAGGGGCGGAGGCGGCGTTGGGCGGCGCGTGGGAGGAACGCGAGCGAGTGGAGTAAGACGGCGGAAGCGTGTTCGATGTTGGAGTCTGCGAGTAGGTGTAGGGGGACGTGTTCGACACGCGCGATGGAGGAGAGGTATTGGGATTCCAGAGAGGTGTCTTCGATGCAGTTGAGGGTTATGATTAGTGGAAGTGGTGATGATGACGTCATCATTGATCTGTTTGTTGGTTGTTGTTCTAGATCTCGTTTAACTGTCGACGTCGTCATTTCTGGTTTGGTGTTTGAATTGAACCACTAGTGTCTGTGTGTGTGATGAGAGTGGTGTTTTTGAAACCTAAAGTTTGTCTTTTCACTACAGGTCCTTTGAGATTTTGTTTTATTTCTAAATTTCTTTCAAACTTCAATAAACATTTCGCGCACTCCAAGGCTCTAGTTGTGATTGAAACATTTCATTGGGTCAAATCTTAATGGCAACCATAAATATTGTGTTCACGCTAAATCAGTGACACGTCAGCTTTCTTGTTTTAAAACTACATCTAATTTGGGGTGTCATTCGGGTTGACCCGATCTGAGTCAATTCGGGTCGGGTCAAGATTCAAAATTATATTTTGGTTAATCGGGTCAACCCAAATTGACTCGAGTTCTAAACAAGGTCGGGTTCGGGTATGTTTATTTTAGCCTTGACCAGAATTGACCCGAACCCGACCAACCCGAGTCAATTAACACTAAACATATTGAAGTAACATGGACCTAGACCCGAACCCGAGTTGACCCAACCTGAATTGACCCGACCCGAGTGACCCGATTCTAAACAAGGTCGGGTTCGGGGGTTTTTTTTTAGGCTTGACCCTAGTTGACCCGAACCCGACCGGGTCAATCCGAATGACACCCTTACACCCAACCACAATTTGCTAATAAGATGGCCGCATCCATAATAAAAAAACATACTCCACAAAAACTAATAAAAAAATACACACACAAAAGAGAATGAAACTTTCGGTTGGCAGGTCAATCATAACTTTGAAAAGGTTGAGGGTGACCGGTCACCAATTCAGTTGGGCTAACGAAGGAGACGCAGACACCTATTTGGTTGGGGGTCAACCAACCGAGTCATTAGCATTGGCCTTATGTTGTGAACAGTTATACATAGATCATATAAGTATTTGTACACTTATGTGTGTGTCAATCAAAATAAAGTATAAAGTGTGCAAATCACATTTTTTTAAGGTTCGTTTGGTTTGTAAACGAGTTTAGGATTTAAATTTGGATTTGATGTAGGAAAGAAAATATATTAGTTTAGGTAAATTATTTTTATAAGTTCAAAATATTAATTTAATGTTAAATTTTATTTGTTTAGATATTAAAAGAAAAAAAAAATGTGATATATGTGTGGTAGTGCATAAAGATGGATCCACCTCAATGGAAGAAAAGATAATAAAAAATACAATTTGTTACTACCTTCGTGCCATAGAGGTGGTGTCGTTTCAAAAAACTGTTGTCACGTCAATAAAACCCTCTATGGCACCAGAAATCCTATGACATCATATTCTGGCTATTACCATTGGCATCAGAAAATGTGGTGCCATACGACAATTTTTTTTCATTTATATAAGATAAATATACACAAACACATATAGAAAATGCTCACTGTGAGTTTATCTTTTTTATTAAAAAAAAAAAAAAAAAAAAAAAAAATTGTTTGTGTTTTAAAGAACTAGTTTTATCTTAGTTTTTACTTTATTTTTTTTATGGCCCAACATAGTCTTTTAAAACTTAAGGCCCAATACCTACAAAACAGGTTGTATTCTTCCTTTTGTGCAGCAATCATATAAAAAACACAAACAAATCTGTAAAAAATCACAAACAAATCACAAACACACAACACACAACACACAACACACACACACACAAAAGCTATGGTGGTGGTTGGTCACCACGGCGCGAGGACCGATGGCGCCAGCTCCGGTACGGTGCGCCGTAGGCTTTCTTCGGCTAGTGGTTCGACGCCACCTTAGCAGCCAAGCGTACCTCCTGCTCTTATAATGCGTGGCAAATATTTCATCAAGAATCTCAAAACCTCTATATGTACATAACTTTTGTCAAAAGTATTGTTGGAGGGTTTCATGATTATCCAAAAGACTAGCATCAAAACAAACACGTGTTAACTGTCACATCTCATTCTAATCCATCCAAAACACTTAAAACAAACGCACCATTAGTAAACATCTAAAATTAGTTATTCTGACTCTCGACCCTAAAAGCCGCGATGCGTAAAGCCTATGGTGCATAGATTTGTGTGAAAATGTTCTTTAGAGATTATTAAGTTTCTAAAGATCATTATATCTTCATCTTCATATTTGTATGATCTAATAGTGTAGATTAAACTATTATTGAATTCAAATTAATTATATTAAAATAATTATTAACGGATGAGAATATTGTCTATTCACATGATTCAATAAAAACTTCACATGCATTCAAGTAATTTTCAATAGTAGTTATAATTGCACATGATTTTTAATACAATTATAATATAATTTTACCATCGAAACAAAATATAAGTGAGATTTTATCTATAACAATAGCTTTATCTTATTCTAAATCAGGATTTGAATCACTTTCAGTCATAACCTCGGTTTATTCATTCATAACCCGATTTTAATCACTTACAACATGACTTTCATCATCCATAATTTGATCTTTGTCAACCACAATATGATTATCATCCATATTTAACTAATCGTTTGTTAAATTGAAAATTTTGAACCTAATATCAAGAGGGAAAAAAATGATCCATAATTTTCAAAAATTATGATCGATCGTGAAGATAAATGATGAAATCGACAATCATTGTATGTTTTTTAAGTCGATTTATGATTGATTATGATTGTGCATTTGTGAAAGTCAAAAACCTAAAAAGCCACATGGGTGTCCATAAAAGATATCTGAGCTTGATTTTCAAATTTCAATGTGTTGGCTTAATCTTGGGACAAGATTATTTTAAGAGGGACAGATCAACAAATAACCAAACACACCACAACCGTTTTTCCCCACCCAATTTCACATTTAAATACTCCTTTTGTTTTCACTTTCATTTTCAGCTTATCAATTAGTAATCTTTCTCACAAACTATTCAATTCAACAATGTAATAACAATCCTTTAAATATATTTTGACTTTTCGAGTTACATTTTAATTCTTGCAATTCCTAATTAGTTGACTAGTTCTTGTTTCAATCTTGATTCCTACAAGTTCATATCATAAATCAATTTTTTTTCTTTATTCATGAACTCTTTTTAACCAAACCCACCACACTTCTGGTAAGTAGACATCATCTAGCACCAATTTCATTATCAAGTTGGAGTTATTGGGACGGATTTGCATACATAATTTTTGAAATTCGTGTTGGATCCCTAACAAGCCACTAAATCGTGTTGGAGCACAAATATAGGGCTTGATTTTGGTCAGTTTGCTTGCCAAACGATGTCGTTGGGTTAGTATGAAACTTTCTAAAAACAAAGTTCCCTAGAGATTATTAAGTTTTTAAAGATCAAAGATCATATCTTCATCATCAAATTTGTATGATCTAATAGTGTAGATCAAAACTACTATGTATTGTTTAATTCAAATTAATTATGTTAAAATAATTATTAGCGAATGGGGAATATTGTCTATTTACATGATTCACCAAAACCTTCACATACATTCAAGTAATTTTCAATACTTTCAGTTATAATTACACATGATTTTTAATATAATCATAATGTAATTTTACCATCCAAACAAACTATATGTGATTTTATTTATAATAATAGCTCTATCTTATTCTAAATCAGGATTTGAATCACTTTCAGCCATAACATGACTTTCATCATCCATAATTTGATCTTCATCCACCACAATATGATTATCATCCATATTTAACTAATCCTTTGTTAATTGAAAATTTTGAACCTAATATCAAAAAAAAAAATAATAATAAAATAAAAAATCCTAAAACTGATCAATAATTTTCAAAAATTATGATTGGTCGGGAAGATTTATGAAAGAGTCTAAGCTCGAGCATTATAGTTTCTAGGTGAGTACTCGTTCATACCAACTAGATTTTATAGGCGGAAAAAAGTTATAGTTGTGACTAGGGGTGTCAGTAGGGTCGGGTTGACCCGACCCGAACTCAATTAGGCTTATCGGGTCGCGTTAAATCGGGTTAAAAAATATAGTCGGATTGTTTTGACCCGAACCCTATTACCCGATAGTGTTATCGGGTCGGGTTCGGGTTACATAATTATTGTTATCGGGTTATCAGGCAACCTTATAAGACCTGACAATTATTATTTTTTTAATAATAGCTTTTAAAAGCTGAATACAATTATACCAAGGTGCAATATGCATGGGAACTTTGGTTTTCCCATTCTATTACACATTTACACAGAATCTGTAACAATAAACTAGACCTTCAAAAATCAATCGACCATTATTAGTTGTCCATATTACTTTTCCTTATTATCTTGTACGAAACAGTTAATGTTCTTAGTTGTTTGTCCTTCTCATATGCATCTCAGTATGAGTTAATTTGCCACTTCCACTTCCATGGCTCAGTACCATTATTTTTATTTATACTCATACTCGTTGAGTATAATTTATACTCATATTCTCATGACTCAGTACCAATATTCCCATGGCTCTTTTATTTGAGTATAATTTATACTCATACTCGTTGATTGCAAAGTAAAGAAAAGGGGTGATGATCACTGATCAGTGATGATACCAAGCATGTGCCTAAGATATTATCCTATATATATAAAACCCAGGATTTTGGTGCTTTAAATTGTTATACGGTACAGTTGAAATAACAGTAAACGAGGCTCCGACGGGTTGTACAATACTGTTTCGGACACTGTTCCCGTGAAAAAAAGGAGAAAAGTATCTCCTCCTCACAAATACACACATTACACCTACTTCTCTATCTCGCTCTCTCTCTAGAAATTTCCTCCCCACACCACCGCCTCAAACCGTCACCATGATTAACCAAAATCCAACGAAGATCCACAAATACCGTTTGATAATATGTAAGTTTCATTGATTTGTTTTTTTCCTTCTTTACGATTCCCAGATTACGACCATATGTAAGTTTCATTGATTTGCGAGTGTTCAATTTAGTTGAGTTTTTACGGACTGTTTTGACAGGATCCATATGGGTAGGACACAACATATTCAGTTTCGATTGTGTGTGATTCAGTAGGTATGTTCAGCGATGTGGGTTCTGTTAAGGAGGTGACTTCCTCTTTTGTGCCTGTCTTCAGAATTGGAGAGCTAAAATGCTTCCACAATCACCACCGATCACACAAATCTGAAACTTCAGTTTCTGTAAGGTAATTCCTATACCCATCTTTCTCAGCTCCTTTTACCTTTGAGAGGGTCAATTGGTCTGTTAGTAAATATAGGAGCAAGTAGTAGAATGATTAGGATATGGTTTTTGTTTAGTATTATTGTTTACTATTAAGAGAGATAATCAAGTAGTTGGTGATATTTAAAATAGTAGTTGTAACGATGTCATTGGTTCATGTGTTTTCTGAATAAATGTTTTGGTTGATTGACATAGGTTGTGTGAATGCCTCTAATACTAATGCTAAAATAATTGGAGGGAGCTCTAAAAGCAATAATCATGATGGCAAATGAAGGGGTAGAAAAAACTCGCTGCTAAAAACTCGAAGGCTGAAAGGTGCGACAGAGAAAAGTTAATTAAGTATCTTCTTAAGCCGAGGCCTGTAGTACCAAAGATATTGGTTGGTAATTTGGTACGTCTGTTGTAGAGGTACGTGTATCACTTGCGGTGCCTTGGTAAATAATAAAATATTAACTTTTTTTTATTATTATTTTTGTCTTTGTAATTTAATTCGATTTGCGCAGGTTGTAGCTGGAATAGCATCAACTGAATTTGGCATGCCAAAGGACGCATTCACCGGTCTCTTGAAAAATGTGAGTCCTACAAACAAAAAAAACTCATATGCCCTGTTATTTTGATGGAAGTAGGTGTCTCCTCTTTCACACATTTTTTAGTTTTGTTTATTTTAGGAAGCATATAGTTTATGTGCATGTGTATTGTGATGGTGTGTTAGCCAAGAATCTTTTTCATACTGATCATATTGCCCCAAGTGATATTCCAAGTGAACATATTCAAACCAATAGTTTAATGAAGCAGGCTTCGTCGTATTGTATACAGATTTTATGGACATACTTTCTTTAATTTTATTTGAGTCACTTGCTTTTCTGTCGGTAAGTTTTTAAACTTTCCTTTTTGTAATCAGGTGCTTTTTAAGCCGCCGATGGATGATCTATTTCATGGAGCTTCATCTTCAGGTAATGTAAAATCTTACTTGATATTCTTGGCTTAAATACACGGCCAAACGTGACTTTAGTTGTCAAGGATCGCCCATATTAATTGCTTCATTATGTACCAGTGGGGAAACTATGTTATCACAAATATGCTTTTAAGAGAAACTGATTAAAGAAGCTGTAACCAATTAAAAAACACATTCATATTACCTATATGAGTCGTTAGGATTAACTCATGACCCGGATGGGCCATTTGAAGCATTGACTTTCGATACAGCTTGGCCAACATTAGCTATGGTCAGAGAGCAAATCTGACAGCATAATGTTGTCAAGAGCAAATGTGACAGCACGTTGTTCACATAACAGCATGTCTCGAATGCTCGATGGTGCCCATTTCTTCAAATAACCATACTGTTAGTACTAAGAAAAAGATAATTAAAAAAAGGATGTGTACACAATGGTTTAGACTAGATTCATTTTCTGCAAGTGCTTATTGTGTTTTCGTTTCGTTAGATTAAAGTCCCTGATCTGTTCTATACATCAAAACAACATCTCTATAAAATTGGTCTCATGTTTTCGTTTCAGGTTTACCCACACTTTTTTTCCAAAAAGGAAGAAGACAACTGAATTACACAAGGGCTGAAGCCAGGTGGGGTAGTTGAGGTTAACAAGAAAAAGTGGCGAAAAGTGAGCAGCACACGGTTCCAACTATGGAGTGCGGCACCAGGTATAAGATTCTAGGTGTTTCATATATTTTAATAACTGTGATGTCATCTATCAAAGATGTTTTAGAAAAAATTTCGCCAAACCTTGACTGACATTTTAAACATAAATGTAGAACTGCAATGCTAATATTCAAACATTTTTTTTTCAGGATGTTGTAGATCTACTAACGTGGCCCTCAGATGGTCAGTTGTTGTTGGTTCACCTAAACATGGTTTAGCGTCTTTTTCATCGTCTGTGGCAGTATGTGTTGCTTTAAATTACCTTTTTAAATCTCATCAGAAGAAAATTATATATATGGCATACTTTAAAATTTTGGGCTTTCTTGCACTTTGTGGTTAATATTTGAATTCTAAAGGGTATTTGGTTTTCTTGCACTACGCCATTGATTTTTTTTGATACAGACACGTCCAAACCCCCTTTAGATGTTGCTACGAATTGATGCATTTAAACTTTTTTTTTTTTTTTTTTTTTTTTTTTTTTTTTTTTTTTTTTTTGTAAATATACTTTTGTTAGTCGGAAGTTGCTTGCTTCGTAATATTCTGCATTATATTGGCTACAATATACATGCAGGGATTGATAAGCTTAAAAGAGTGTAAAGGATTTTCTCATAATTTTTTTAATTGACGCATTTACATGCAATTGCCTGCAACATACATGCATTAGCTGCAATATACATGCAATTGACGCATTTAAATGTTACAACAAACGATAACCATGAAACCAAAAAACTTGACACTATCGACAAAGCAATCCCGCGGCAACGCGCGGGCTACCAAGCTCGTTCTTATTAATATATAAGAAAGTGAAGTTAACTTGTCATTGGCTTGTATCAACTATTAAGTTGTCATTGGATTGTATAACAAAGTTTGTTACTATAGTATTACTAATTATTAAGCTGTGTGTTTGAATTTGTAGTATCACCCGATAACCAGAATCACCCGACCCGACATAACCGGACCCGAATACCACCCGAACCCGATAACCCGATTCCTTATCGGGTCAGGTTATGGGTGAGTTTTTAAAAATCAAAACCCGACTCAACCCGACCCGACAAGACCCGACAACCCGACACGATAACACCCCTAGTTGTGACATTGTGGTTAAGTGTTTTGTGTAACGTTAAAAAAAATACAAATTAGAATTGAAATGCGGAGCTATATTGGAAGCAAAATGGGATGAATAAGTAAAATACGTAGAAAAAAATGAATTTACACGATTAAAACAAAATAAAAATAAAAATAATAAAATAAAAAAATAAAAGATAAAAAAAAAATGAATTTACACGATTAAAACAAAATAAAAATAAAAATAATAAAATAAAAAAATAAAAGATAAAAATGATTCTAACCTCATTTTGGTTTGAAATTTATTCAAAGAAAACATCGACATTTTTTTGATCATTTATATTCATCAAATATTAATATAATAATAAAAAGAAAATTTAACATTGTGTCTTATATAGTAGATCATCTGGATGAAATTTTAGAAATTATTAATGTTGAGATTAAATAAATAAATAACATTTTTTTTTAGAAATTGCACTTACAAAAAATCTGTCATGCATATTTTAAAATTGCAACTAGAACATTGTTAAAATGGAGTAGCTATTTAACTAAGATAACATTGTTTGAATTTTCATGTGATACTAAACGAAGGAATGAAATTTAAATTTAAATAAGTATTTTGAGATTAAACATTTTTACTTTATCTAGAATACATATAAACCATGCATCTCATTTATTGAATATTGATTTCTTTAAATTTAATGTTGACTTTATCAACTTTTGAGCTGAATGGTTATGGAATTATTCATATCTCAGTTACTATTATTTTTCATGAAATTACTTTTAACTTTTGGTCTATTATACACGGTAAGATTAAAAAAAATTGAGTTTTGCTAAACAATGTTCACTGAGAAAGAGTTTAAAAATTATTTATTAAATTGTTATTTCTATATTTAAAATAAAATTTATAATTGCATTCATGATTCATAATGGATGTCTTGTGTATAATTTAAAATGAATCAATTAGGGAAAGAACAAGATAAGTAACTATCTTAAATATGGAGTTAATACACATTTTTTAAACTTTGCTCAGTGGACATTGTTCAGCAAAACCAAATTTTTTTTATATTTGAAACTTTTAAATTTATTGGCTTAAAGGTGCATATTTTTATTGGGATATGTCCATATCCAAATAACGTATGACCGAAAAACACTTGAGCCTATGGAGACACACGTGTTAATACGTAAAACAATTAGTCAGTGACAAGCTATAACGGAGTTTTACTAATGGTCGTTAAAAGTTAACTATATGGACTAAAGTGTAAAACGGAAGAAAAGAAAGGATTGGTTTTCCATCCTTGCTTAGCCGATCGGTTGGAGAGTCCCACAAGGAGTGGGATTGCTTGGCTTGCAAGCCAGTGTATATAATGAAACCTTGAGTTCATTATTTACACTTGATTAATCCCTAAAACCTAAATAGCTTTCTCTTATTTTCCTCTTGTGCCTAGTCGACCAAATACCAAAACTAACCAAGGGTTTCGGTTTGTGTTTAGCCTAGCCGATCGGACATCAAGAAACAACAAAGGGTTTCGGTTTGTCTTGTGAGCCGATCGATCACCTTCAAACACAAAGGGTTTCGGGTTTGTTTGGTTCAAGAATCAAGAGCTTCGTTTGCTTATCACTACTAGTACTAGCATACTTAGGGCATGCTTGGTTGAAGGTTATAGGGTGTAAGGAATGGGAAAGGAAATGATAAGTGACGGTTGGTTGGACATAATACAATCATCCATTACCCCATATTAGACCATACTCCATTACCCCCAATTTTGAGGGTGATCAATTTTGGGAAAAATATTTTAAAAGGTAATATACTTGCCACGTATTCATCTTCTGGGTAGTAAACTAAAATTTTTCGATTTAACACCATTAACTTGTAAATTTTTCATCTTTTGGGTAATCTGTCACTTGCTAACCGGTGGTAAAGTTCCACCACTACCCAAAAGATGAATATGTGGCAAGTATAATACTTTTTTTATAATTTGCCCTACCCATCACTCCGACGACCACCGCCGCTCCGGCCACCTCAACCCACCACCCACCTTCTCCTTCCTCATCACACAAACCTTAAAAAAAAAAAAAAAAAAAAAAAAAAAAAAAAAAAAAAAAAACCCCAAACACCTCCACCATTATTCGCCGCTGTTATTTCTTCTGGAAACCACCACCACCATCACAGCAGCCGCCGTTATTTCTACATGAAACCACCACCACTAAACTAAGGATTTACCAATAGGGCAAATTAAAAAAAAAAAAAAAAAAAAAAAAAAAAAGTATTTTTACCATAATAGCAATTCAATAATCTTTACGTTAATAGCAATTCAAGAATTTTTGTTAGTAAAGCAGCACATCAGATGTTTTGGTAGTGAACTAGAAACAACTCTACATGCCTGAGAGAGATGTGGGGTGTTGGAATATGGTTATTTCATGTTATTTACATGATGGGAAGTAAATAACGGCGGCTATTGTGTTAGTGGTGGTGGTTTCATATAGAAATAACGGCGGCTGTTGTGATGGTGGTGGTGGTTTCCAGAAGAAATAACAGCGGCGAATAATGGTGGAGGGTTTTTTTTTTAAGGTTTGTGTGATGAGGAAAGAGAAGGTGGGTGGTGGGTTGAGGTGGCTGGAGCGGCGGTGGTCGTCGGAGTGATAGGTAGGGCAAATTATATAAAAAAAAAAGTATTATACTTGCCACATATTCATCTTCTGGATAGTGGTGGAACTTGCTACCGGTCGAGGAAGTGACAGATTATCCAAAAGATGAAAAAATTACAAGTTAATGATGTTAAATCTGAAAAATTTTAATTTACTATCCAGAAGATGAATACATGACAAATATATTACCTTTTAAAATATTTTTCCCATCAATTTTCATTACCCACTTGCTTTCTTTTTTCCATAACTGCCGGCAGTTGCCCCAATGGCAATGTCCTCCACCTTTTTTTCAAATATGTTGATAACTTATCCTTTTCTTTGTGATTTATTTATAATTTCTTTATCTATGATTTCCTTGTTCGATGACTTGATTTCAGTTTTATGATATGTATTCGTCAAATAGATAAAAATCAATTCTACTATGAACATACCTGAAATAAATATGAATTAAATTGTGCTACATTTATTAACTAGTTGCATCACAAGTGATCATGATCACAAAACACAATTCCTTTGTGTTAGTGACATATATTTATATGATTAAGGATCAAATGAGAAGAAAACTTAAAATGAGAAGGATGTGAAATAATTATAACTACATATTTGATATGCATCAACTTGAATTAGATGCATCCCTAGTCTTTTAGATGTACTATAATATATTTTCTAGCAAAAAATTATATGCATATATATATATTAGATGTATTTCATCAAGTTAGACGAATCCTATACATTTTTCGTCTCCTGCGGGTCAAATTTGTTGTTAGTACTACTTTTCATCGTTTTCACTTCAAAATCACTTTCGAAACTAATTGGGATGCATCTAAATGAATATAGATGCATCTAAATCAAGTCGATGCATCTCAAATGTGTGATTATAATTATTTCTCATCCTTCTCATTTTAAGTTTTCTTCTCACTGGATCCTTACCCATATTTATATAACAATTTATGCATTTATAAATATAACATTTATCAGGATTTACTGTAGCTAGCTACAGTAGCGCGAAGCTACAGTAAATCCCCTCACAGTGAACAGTAGAATGTACAGTAACTAACGGTCATTAAGTTACTGTACATTCTACTGTTCATCCGTTAATTTTTTTTTTTTTTTTTTTTTTTTTTTTTTTTAACATTCTTTGGCAAAACATCCCGCGACAACGCGTGGGTGATCCACCTCGTACCTATACATGTATCAACATAAGTTACTGTAATTTATAATTTTATATTACAAAGTATATATGTATGCCAAGCAAAACTAATGACATAAGTAATACTAAGGAATGCTCATTATATTCCTTAGTATTTCTTTTGCCTTTATCATTGTCATTCCTCATTTTGAACCAAACACACCCTTAATTATTTGCTAAGAACGCATTGTGTGTGGATACATAGAGAGATTATTATTTGGTCTTAGTAATTTTCGTGTGTTAGATTTACTCACACGCGAGTATTCAAAAATCGTTGTTCATTTGCTTAATTTGCAAAAAAAATACATGCTTTTTTTTTTTTTTTTTTTTTACATGCTATACTAGATTTTGTCTTCCATTGCGGTTACTTGTAATTATATGATTAAATATTACTTGTTAATATGCTTTAATTCCAACAGTATAAACTTGCCGCTAAAAAGTTAACCGCTAAAAGACTTGCCACTAAAAATCTCGTTGTTATGCATGGGTATTCGTCTAGTATCTAAAAGAAAAGAAGAAGAGTTAACTACATTTTTGGTCCTCGTGGTTTACCGGGTATAACAGTTTTGGTCCAAAATTTTGAAATGTAACGGATCTTGTCCAATATCCGCTGACCCGTAACACTTTTGGTCCAATTTTATTAACACCGTTAGTTTGACTCTCATTGACCGTTAAATATGAGGGTAATCTTGTCATTTCAATTCTACTAACACCACTCACTCACCCACTCATTTACAAGAGTACACCAGATATAAACACCCACTCACCCACAGGCCACAGGCCACAACATAAACACATTTACAAGCCCTCACTCTCTCTTGTTCTTCTCCCCTAGATGTCCGACCACCACACCACCGGCTACCACACCACACCACATCACTTCGAAAACCACCTCCACTGGACACCTCTACTGCCAGAAAACCACCACCAAACGCAGAATCTGGTGGTGGTGGTTCGCGTTCTTGTTTAGTGGTGGTGGCAGTTTCGCTTAGGTGATGAAGGGTTTTGTGGTAGTGATTTCAAGATCCAAAAAATGTCATTTTAGATTTGGGGAGTTGTTTATATTTATAGATCTAAAAATTGTTACTTGTGATTGAGAAATTGTTGTTAGTTTTTTTTATATAGAGAAAGTGATTGAAGGTGAGAATGGTTTGGTTGGTTTGAAGGATGTATAGATTTTATGATGATGATGTTGGTGTTGGTGTGCTAATGGTGGCTGCCGTCAATTTCAGCTGCTAATAGTGGCCGCCGCCGCCTAAGTCGACCGGAAAATGAGGTGTTGTATTGTGGTCTTAGGTGATGATAATAAAGGTTGGTGGTGGTTTCTTCATATATTTGTTAGTCGACTGGAAAATGGTCTTTTGATGACTAGTTTTTGTTTGTGAATCTATACATATATTTGTTAGTTAACTGCTTATGAAGCTTGTTTGGTGGTGCTGGTGGTTTCTTGATGGTGACAGATTCGTGGTGGGTGGGTGGGTGGGGGTATGCTTGAAGAATATGAAGGTTTTTTGTGTGTTTGATTATGTATGTGATGTATTTATGTTTAAAGTGGGATCTATTGATTTAGTGGTTTTTGTTAGAATTAGTCTTGGTTTTATATTTGTATATGTATAAAACTTTGATTTGGATGTTTTTTATGTTAAAAGAACTTTAGAAATATAGATGTTGTGGTAGCCGGAATTTAAGGGAGGTGGCCGGAAGTAATGTTGAAGGAGATGGTGTTGATTTGGTAAAGATGATATATGATAAAGATGATGAAATAATAATAATAATAATAATAATAATAATAATAATAATAAATGGAGGAAAGGGCATTTTAGTCATTGTACATCAACATTTGAGGGTATTTTAGTCATTTCGCATGTTTTTAACTAGTCAAACTAGCGGTCAACAAAAATTGAACCAAAAGTGTTACGGGTCAGCGGATATTGGACAAGATCCGTTACATTTTAAAATTTTGGACCAAAACTGTTATACCCGGTAAACCACGAGGACCAAAAATGTAGTTAACTCAAAGAAGAAATAAACAAAACGAGCTCACAAAACAAGTAATTTAGACCACGAATGAAGGGTCTTATATAAACACAAGGACTAATTTTATAAATAATACGTAGTAAAACTTTATCCCTTCCGGTTGTCACAAAATGAATCATTTCTTCATTGCCAGTCGTACGAATCAATTTCTGCATTTGTAAATTAATACCTTTGATGTTGTTTGTTCATTTCATTCTAGTGTTACTTTGGGTTTATTAATACTACTTTCTTTTATTATAATTATCAATGTTATTCACATGTTAGGGTTTCGATTGTTGTGCTGTTTTTAGTGCCTGATTTTGTGTGTTGTTAAGACGTACGATATTTTTAATTCCTTAGTTGGATGCTTTTTTTTTTCTTTTCTTTTTTTTTTTTTTTTTTAAATAAAAATGTTTGGTGACGTAGTAGTAATTTGATGTAAAAGTAGCATTAGAAAAAGTAGAGTTTAAAATATCTGCAAATGCAAACCGCTTGTTGCCAAACAAGCAACAAGCGTTATATCCTAAACGCCTGACGCTCGAAAAGACTCTAGAATGCTCTGCCCCAAACAAAAATGTTGTTATTTAGTGCTACTTTTACTGATTTTGTATGTTGTTTCAATGCTGATTTTACTAGCTCGTGTATGCTGTTATTTAGTGCTACTTTTACTGATTGTCTGCTGGTTTTCGTGCCCTTTTTACTGCTATTGTATGTTGTTTTTAGTGCTGTTTTGTTGGCTTCTTGGATGTTGTTATTACCGCTCTTGTATGGATTTTAATTATGTTTTTACTTACTTTGTAGAATGCTCTGCGTCAAACACAAATGCTTTTACTGATTTTGTTTTTACTTCGTTTGGATGTTGATTTTACTGCTTTATTATGCTGTTTTTAATGTTGTTCTTACGGTCTTAGCGATCTTGTATTTAGTTTGGATGCTGATTTTACTGCTCTTGTATGCTAGTTTTAGTTCCTTTTTTACTACTCTTGTAAGCTGTTTTTACTGCGCTGTCGTATGCTGTTTTTACTGATTTCATTGGCTGTTTAAAAGCTTTTTTACTGCTCTTGTATTGTTGAAAATTTTGTTTTACTGACTTCATATGTTGTTGGAATGTTGTTTTTACTCCTCTTGAATGCTCTTTCGAATGGTTTTTTTTACTGACTTTGCATACTGTGTTTTGCAGAAGTGCAAGAATCCGACGAGCACTTTGATGGGATTATAGTAAAATACAGATACTGAAACTGATAAACAACCTAATGGAAGAACAAGTTCAAATTCAACCAAATGAAATCAAAATACAAGAAATTATGGATGAAGAAGAAGATCGATTAAGTGATTTAGAAGATGGCTTACTACTTGATATCCTATCTTGTTTAGACTCAACAAAAGAGGCAATCAGAACAGGTGTACTCTCCAAACGATGGGAACATCTTTGGCCTTTTGTTCCCAGCCTCACCTTCCATCATCCTAAAAATAACAATGTTTTAGACCCTGATTTCTTTTCGTTTGTCAACCATACCCTAACTCAATGTCGCCAACTAAACCTCAACAAATTCAAACTTGATACCGAATACGATATCCGGTACGAATCGCTAGTGAATGAATGGATACGTTACGCTGTTAATCTTAATGTGAAAGAGTTTGATTTAACATTTAAGACTTACGATTTTGTATCTCGTCATAACTTAGACCAGATTTGTTTCATCAATTCAAACTTTACTAGTTTGTTTTTGTCCAAATGTATATTGAAACCAACTGGTGGCATTAGTCGGACAAACCTTAAGAGTTTGTCTCTGCCTTCTGGGAAAGTAGACGAAGATTTAATTCAGAATATATTATCCGGAAGTCCTGTGCTAGAAACTTTGAACTTGTTCTTTGTTTATGGTTTTAGGCGGATTGATATTAGTTCAAAGAGTGTTAAGAACTTGTTGTTCGATGGATTCATGGACCGTGAAAATCTAAATACCGGACATGTTATCGAAATCAATGCTCCTTATATTTTTTCACTAAAAATTGAAGGTTTGTTGATTTTGTCAAAGCTTATGTTGCTAAATGTATCTTCATTGGTGAAGGCTCTGTTAAATTATATTTCTGAGACAACGGATAAAGAAGTGGAAGAAGAGATGCTGAAAGGGTTGATACTTAAACTTCGCCATGTCAAGGAGCTTAAAATTGGTCATCTTTGCTTAGAGGTACAACTTCCTTTTTACTTTGTCATATGCGTATCTTTGTGAAAATTACTGATCACGCTCTTTAGTAGTAGTTTATAGACTAATCTTGGAAAAACTTTTTATAAGTATACATAATTGAAGTCAAAGATGTATACTCAGCAAAAGGTTTGATGTATGTTTTTAAAATGACTCTTACAGCTTTAATATGATAAACATTTTTTTCTGTTAGCAACTTGTTAACTACTTCACTAAGTCTGATTTCTTAAAATCACATTATTGCCATACATAAACCCAATCATATGATTCTGATGTTCCATACACAAGTGTATGCTTTTCTTACATGCTTCCTTAGTTGGGTGCATACAAGTTACAATTCATTCATGAGTTTGAATATATTTTTATATTTTAAGGAACTGATTGCAAGTTCTGTCTTCAGTTTGCTTTAATAACAATTAACCCATACATGCATTGGATCATTTTAACTTTCTTGATTTTCCGTTTGCTGTTATGTTTTTTGTAGGCTCTCTCTGGTTTGGAAGCTAAAGGTTTCACTTTACCATCAAACATATGAATTTGTCTTCATGGTTTTAGTGGTTCAGATGAAACTTGAGACTGGGATTTACGATTGCTTGTTCATATATGGTGCTGCTGGTTGATGAGTTTAATTTACAGTTGGCACTTTGACTAGAAACTGTTAGTGCGTTCCTAATGCATTTGACATTGTATCTCCCAAGTGATTTTATTTTAGCACATTTTGGATCATGGTTGGTTCAATTGTAAAAAACTAATTCAGTAATTGTTGGCAGTATGTTAAAACAATTCTTGGTTCATGAGTTTATTAAATATTGGTGCTAAATATCGCGTCCATGTTTCTCTTATTTATGCTATAGTTGTTCAAATGTATGAGTCTAAACTGGCAAGCATGTTTGATTGGTTCTGATTCACTATGCATATCTTGGTAGTTTTTAGAACATCCAAATAGGCAAATATGGTGATGCGTGGGAATCGCACATTGCTTTACCTCTCGAGGGATCTCGCGAGGCTTACAACCCCCACCAGGCAGTGTACCTGATCGTTGTAGTATAGTATAGTGACAAGTACCGGGGGATTGATCGTTCAGCTTAGGAATAGTGTCGCTAGGATTAGAAAACCTAATTAATAGTTCTAGAGGTGAAAGATGATTATTTTTATGTTTTTATAATTTTATGAAAGCAATTAAAATCTCGGGTTTTGAAAGAGTGGGCGGAATTAGTTGTTATTCAACTAACCCAAAAACTACTATATAACTAATTAAACTAATATTAAACTAAGGTTGTGAGCAGTATGTGGAGAAATTGTGTTTACTTAGACTTCATTACTCCCTAGATATCTTTTACATGTTAATTACTTGTTACACTTGTATGAATGACGGGTTGTATTCCTTAATACCATTCGTGGAGTGGCATACATAACTCCCCAACTCTATGAGCTCTTATCTCCTCCTACACCATGACCCAGCACAACTATAGGGATTGTAAACAGTGGCTCATGCATTAAATACAACCAATAAAGACCTAGTACGCCTCGGTTCATGTTTCTTAAGACGTTCAAGCATGTTACCATTTGGAGATCTGCCAGTTTTCTTAAGCCTAACATATAAAATCATTCATTCAAAACAAGAATAGACAAGTAATCAACACATAATCAACATCTAGGTTTCATTAGATCTAAGCAAACACAAGAGAGATCTAGCCTAGCATAGTAGAATTAAGATAAGAACAAAAGATAAACAACCAACACATAGACATATTGATTGAATTAAGAGTATACTTATCTCAATTACAATGCAAGGTCTCAAGGGTTTGGAACCCTTGAAAAACCTGTAAAAGAGGCACCAAAATCGTCTTTAGGGTTTCACCAAAACTTCTCTCTTTTTTAATGAAAAAACTAGAAAACTATATATAGGAAAATCGTCCTGACGGCGTCAAGAGTTAAATCTGACGCCGTCAACTCGCCGCCATACACTTCCTCGGACGCCCTAGATCCAATCGTGACGGCCTATGTGACGCCGTCACCACCCACGGTAAATTAATCTTGGTCACTTTGACGCCGTCATAACTCCATCTGACGCCGTCACCAGCTACGGTAAATTATTCTTCATGTCTGACGCCGTCAAGAGAAAACCCTTGACGCCGTCACCTTGTATTTCCAGCTTGGATTTTTGGTACTTTGTCGTTTTCTTCACTTTATGCTCCAAAAACGTCCAAAATAGCCTCTTTTCCAGAATTCACTCTCCAAACACCTAAAATCACAAAAGGAACGATTTAGGGCAATATTTGATCAAATAAATTCGGATTCGGGCTTAAATGACCCCCTAAAAATGGATCATTTTTCGCCTCATCATATACCCTTACACTTGAGATTTGCTTGTCCTCAAGCAAATGAGCTTTTATTCTACTCAAAAGACAAGTTAGGGGTCATTTAACACTAATATAAAAGTAATTACAACAAATAATCATTCCACTAAAGACCAATAGACAAGCACGGAGGTCATACACAAGCACCTCACAAATAGTGTTTAGATACTCACATCTCTCGGGTGTAATAAAGTAATATAACATTATGGAAATGGAAGATATCTCTCACTACCTGTCATAACAAAATAGATTACCATAGGCTTGGGAAAGGATCAAACCTCCACCACATGGCGTAAGCACCTAGGATAAACTATCAAAGAGGTCTTTTAAAAAGGGTTATAACGTTAGGTGTAGGGATATGAATTATACGGTTTTGTTGGATAAAGGGAATTTTACTGGTGGCGAGTTAACAATCTTAGTAAATTACATGTACAAGATGGCGTTGCTAAGCCAAGACTAGACTCGACTTAAGCTAATAAATGAAAAATAACAAAAACATAAAATGAACATAGAATGAAAACGGGATGGTAGTCCGTATGTTTTTTTTTTTTTTTTTTTTTTTTTTTTTTTTTTTTTTTTTCTTTTACTATTTTTTTTTTCTTTCTTTTTCTTGATTTTTTTTTTTTTTTTTTTTTTTTTTTTTTTTGCATACACTCTTACCCTACCATCCAAAATAATACATCATAGGGGTTTGAGCACTCCCCTTACACTTGAATCTTTACATACTTTACATTAAACTATTCTAATGACTCGAATTAAGAAAATCAAAACACTTGGAGCACTTTTAAGATTAACGCACATATGGGGGTAATAATATTATGTTCTTCCCCATTACTCCATAAAATAAGTACTTACCCATGAGTCCCAATCGTCCCAAAACAATATGTACAAGGATATGACTCGACTTAGCAACCATGTAATCAATTAGAAAGTTAACTTAGGGTTTAACATATAACAATAATGCACTAAAAATGAGCGCATACACGGAAGGCTAAGGCGATTTGGTTGTACATTTAAGTGGGGTGTAACAAATTCTTCCTTTAAGTAAAATGCTTAAAGTTAGAAACGAAAAGATAGGCTCGGAGGGGTGTACTAGGGGTATCGTGTACTAAAAATGAGTACAACGCAAAGGGTGTGGGAAAAATTAGTTGACTTAACTAGCCAAATAATATGACTTAAATGGTCAAGTAATTATAATACGGGTTTAACACAAGGGTGATCCTAATGCCTCTTATCATGTAGTAAATCCTACCACACGAATGTAGTCTCACTAGCGGTCTCGGGATGCATCACTAACGCAAGTTCTAGAATCTGAATGCTACCGGTACACTCATAAGCACTAATAATGAATGCTTTTCCTATCAAATCTAAAGGCGAACCTCACATATTTGGGTGGAAAATTTTTCTGAATATACGGTTATGTGCTAGTCATACAACCTCCTATCCATGAGACGTTTGTTATGGCTAAAGTTTCACTCCTAAATGTTGTAAAAAAAATTTAAATTTGGCGCTAAAATTACACTAACAAGTATTTCTCGTAGTTTTATTACTCATCTACTATCAAACAAAACAAACTCAAGCGAAAGTGCATATGTAAGGTATCATCTTTTTACCCTCCCCTTACACTTAAGATGAACATTGTCCCCAATGTTCAAGTAAAGAATGTAAAAGTGAAAAAGTAAAGAGAATGAAGTCAAATACTCCCCTGATTCGCTCGGTATGGATTTTAGTTGGCCAGGTTAAATCTTCTTCCAAGAAAACGAACAATCAAAGCTTCCCTTCCAGAATATAAATCATCTTCTTGTCACAAATAACCTGTAAATCCTGACAAAAGTAGACAAGGCAACCTCGCGTAAAATCGGCGGCATCCTATATAAGTTACTAAATCCTAGAAAACAAAATAAGATATAATGCTTGTGGAATGAAGTTTGCAGATTTCCTGGAGATTATAAAACTTGATAATTCACAAAAACCATAAGACTCCGTTAGAAAAACAAAACCGGTAAAATTTCCAGATTTTTGACTCCTGACGCCGTCAAGAGCAATTGCCTGACGCCGTCAGAATGGACCTGCAGAAATCTTTATGTTAAGTTTCCGGAAAATTTCTGGAAAAACTTTGTCCTACTTCCTGGAAAATCCTGCAAAACTTCATTATGACTCAATACAAGCATTTGACTCTAACAAATACGAATATACATGTTCATTAAATATTGTGGATAATCATGATCGGTTTGTTTCTTAAAAACATATTTGGGGTTTCCCCTTACACTTATCTTTTGCAAAAATACCTTTAGGTTGGAGTTAAGACTAGGCTAAACAACATAATAAAGTATTTCACATTTTAATTGAGAAACATGATTAACCAACAATAAAAATAAAACATGCATACGGAAGCAAATAACAATCAAACAAATAAAAATCACACAAAACATGGGTTGCCTCCCAAGAAGCGCTTTTCTTTATTTACGAGTCTTGTAGCTAGACTCAAAGTCGTGGGTTACTACGTGATTCGGGTGAGTTCCTCATTGAGGACATCTTTGGGATCGAACTTAGGTTTCAACTTTCTATTGGTTCCCTTAGTGTGGTATGACCTTTCAAACTTTTCTCCATCCGGATCATACAAGGTCATTCTAATATGCCATGACCCGTTACCTTCTTTAGGTGGCTTGTCCCACCTCCATTTATACTTATCTCCATCTCTTTTCCATTTATTCAACTCTATATTAATAGGCATTACGCTCAAAAACTCAATCATCTTTCTAAAGACTAAGGGGTCCTCAAAGGGATCTAGCTCCTCATCCCTAGCTATGAGTTGTTCTACCGAATGTGTCTTCTCAACGAAATCCTTTTCTAGATAAAATGGGCATTGAGGTCCTATGAAGTTCCTTTCTATCCAAGGTCCATATCTAGATGGTCTCCTATTCATCTCTACCCAATGCGGTGTTGGTTCATCATCACAATCATAACTATGCTTCTTAACATCATACACCGACCAAGTATCGCCTTCTCCTACCGCTATCTTGGATTCCTTGCAATCTATCATGGCACTAGCGGTTGCTAAAAATCCTCTTCCTACCAATAATGGGCATGTAGTGTCACTAACCATGTCTAGAACGTGAAAATCCGCTAATATAGTTAACCTTCCTACGTGAACAACTACATCCTTAATCATTCCAACAGGGTGGGCAATACTTCCATCCGCTAGCCCTATCAATACCTCCGTTTCCTCTAACTTTCCTAGCTTAAGAGCGGTGAATAAGGATAAGAGAATCAAGTTGAGGCTTGACCCTAAATCGGCTAGTGTGTCGAAAGCTTCGGATCTTCCTATCTTACAAGGCAAAACAAATATACCCGGATCATCAAGCTTTTTAGGCAACTTGTTTTGAACGAAGGCGGTCCCATTTTTACCTAGCTTATACTTCTCATATTTTTCTAGGAGGGCACTATAGTAAGGAGCACGCGCTAAGACATCAATGACGGGGCGTTCGAGGTGAAGTTCTTTGAATTCATCGTCAAGGTCTTGCGTAAGAGGTGTTTCAACCATGCTTTTGACCGGCTCTATAGTGGGTGTTTTAGTTGATTGGTCCTTTTGGGGAACTTGGTGTTGTTTGAAACACGTGCTCGTTGATTTAACCGAGTAATATTGTGGACACGAAGTGGGTGACGAAACTGAAGATATGGCATTAACGTTTAGTTTCGGATTCTTGATGGTGTCGCTTGGGAGTGCTCCCATTTCACGGTCATTGAGAACTTTCAACAATGCATCAATTCTATTGGTCATCTCGCTTTGATTTTGTTTTAAATCGGCTTCAAACTTAGCTATGCGGGCTTCTTGAGATGCCATGAACTTTGACATCAATCCTTCAAGATTGTTGGTACTACCATAGTTGTTAGAAGGATTGTTGTTGAAGGTACGGTTGGATGGTGGACCGTTTGATTGGTAACGATTAGGCGGATTGGAAGAATTTGGTTGATTTTGTTTCCACCTAAGGTTTGGGTGATTTTTCCATGAGGGGTTATATGAATCACCGTATGTGTTTGGCTCGGGCTTGAAAGTGTACCACTTATCTCCCGCTTCGTCGGTACGCGTGGATGCGTAGTCCGCAAAAGCTGTTCCGGGGAGTTCCATACAATCACGAGTGTCATGGGGACCACTACATAATTCGCATGAAGAAGTGATTTTGTTCACTTGGCTTGAATGCTTCGGAGCTTCATAAGATTTCATGAGAAACTTGACTTGGTCCTCAAGTTCCATGATCCTACGGTCGGGAGTGCTTGAATTATTCGAAGGCAAAGATATTGCCTTGACCGTTTTGTTCAAATCACGGGGATCATTCCAACTTTCGTTGTCATAGAGAGCAAGATCTTCTATGAGTTCCCATGATTGTTCCGCACTAAGATCACGTAGCTTACCACCGGCCGATTGGTCAATGGTTCGCCTCGTGGGGATATCGATATGGTCATAAAAAATTTGGACTTGGAGCCACAAATCTATGCCATGATGAGGGACTTTTTGGAGTAAGTCCTTGAAACGAGTCCATGCTTCATAAAGAGATTCATTTTGACGTTGTTGAAACATCAAGATGTCATTCCTAAGTTTAGTAGTTCTCCCCGGTGGGAAAAATTGAGCAAGGAAACGAGTGGTGAGATCATCCCATGTGGTGATGGATCCCGCGGGTAAACGCTCAAGCCATTGACTAGCTTGATCCCGTAGAGAGAATTGGAATAGGCGTAAACGGGTAGTCTCTCTAGTTTCAACACCTAGGTCTATGGAATCTACGATTTTGAGGAAGTCCTTAAGATGTTGGTTTGGATCTTCGGAACGAAGTCCATGGAATGCACATCCGCTTTGCACCAACCGGATGGTGTCGGATCGCAAGGGGGTCACATTGGCTCCGGTGAGCTCAATGGTGTTTCGGTAGCCTTGGTGGCTAGGTCGGGAATACTCTCCTAAGGTTCGGGGCCTAAGGGGTTCTAATGGTGGGTTTTGTTGTGGTGGGATGATGGGTTCAAAGATGTTACCACCTTCCATGATGTCGGATGGTAAAGAGTTACGAACAAAAGCACGAAGAAATAAGATAGACTAAAGAAGACCTAAAAAAAATAAAAATAAAAAATCTTACTAGAAAGGAATCTAGCAAGTAGACCTAATAAAAAGAAATCCTAACCTAGACAATAACTATTCCCCGGGCTGCGGCGCCAAAAACTTGATGCGTGGGAATCGCACCTTGCTTTACCTCTCGAGGGATCTCGCGAGGCTTACAACCCCCACCAGGCAGTGTACCTGATCGTTGTAGTATAGTATAGTGACAAGTACCGGGGGATTGATCGTTCCGCTTAGGAATAGTGTCGCTAGGATTAGAAAACCTAATTAATAGTTCTAGAGGTGAAAGATGATTATTTTTGTGTTTTTATAATTTTATGAAAGCAATTAAAATCTCGGGTTTTGAAAGAGTGGGCGGAATTAGTTGTTATTCAACTAACCCAAAAACTACTATATAACTAATTAAACTAATATTAAACTAAGGTTGTGAGCAGTATGTGGAGAAATTGTGTTTACTTAGACTTCATTACTCCCTAGATATCTTTTACATGTTAATTACTTGTTACACTTGTATGAATGACGGGTTGTATTCCTTAATACCATTCGTGGAGTGGCATACATAACTCCCCAACTCTATGAGCTCTTATCTCCTCCTACACCATGACCCAGCACAACTATAGGGATTGTAAACAGTGGCTCATGCATTAAATACAACCAATAAAGACCTAGTACGCCTCGGTTCATGTTTCTTAAGACGTTCAAGCATGTTACCATTTGGAGATCTGCCAGTTTTCTTAAGCCTAACATATAAAATCATTCATTCAAAACAAGAATAGACAAGTAATCAACACATAATCAACATCTAGGTTTCATTAGATCTAAGCAAACACAAGAGAGATCTAGCCTAGCATAGTAGAATTAAGATAAGAACAAAAGATAAACAACCAACACATAGACATATTGATTGAATTAAGAGTATACTTATCTCAATTACAATGCAAGGTCTCAAGGGTTTGGAACCCTTGAAAAACCTGTAAAAGAGGCACCAAAATCGTCTTTAGGGTTTCACCAAAACTTCTCTCTTTTTTAATGAAAAAACTAGAAAACTATATATAGGAAAATCGTCCTGACGGCGTCAAGAGTTAAATCTGACGCCGTCAACTCGCCGCCATACACTTCCTCGGACGCCCTAGATCCAATCGTGACGGCCTATGTGACGCCGTCACCACCCACGGTAAATTAATCTTGGTCACTTTGACGTCGTCATAACTCCATCTGACGCCGTCACCAGCTACGGTAAATTATTATTCATGTCTGACGCCGTCAAGAGAAAACCCTTGACGCCGTCACCTTGTATTTCCAGCTTGGATTTTTGGTACTTTGTCGTTTTCTTCACTTTATGCTCCAAAAACGTCCAAAATAGCCTCTTTTCCAGAATTCACTCTCCAAACACCTAAAATCACAAAAGGAACGATTTAGGGCAATATTTGATCAAATAAATTCGGATTCGGGCTTAAATGACCCCCTAAAAACGGATCATTTTTCGCCTCATCATATGGATTAGAGTAATACTGTAATGCACAAAGGGAATCCACATTGACATTTTGATGAGCAAAATGGACTATGGGTTCTTAGTACGTATCATATGCTTTCATCTTGACCAAACAGAGATCATGCATTCGTGGTTCGGTAGAGGGGATGACTAATGAGATGAGTGGTTATACGTCCGGCTTTGAACCTGGCCTTGAACTGATATGTTGCCTGGAATAAGACTAGTTGGGCTGGGGTAATGGCATTCCTCTGCTCTTTTTTTCTTCAGTCTTTAATTTCTTTGCTATGTTCGCTAGAAGGATTTTAACACAAAAGTTATGGGGATTGAGACTCACCATTTTGACATTTTGGGGACTGGAATAAGACTAGTTGGGCGGAAGGCTTTTAACATAAACCGAACCTACATTGACACATTGATGAGCAATGGACTATGGGTTCTTAGTATGTACGCCACACATGGAACTTGCATTTGTGGTTATGTAAAAGGTGGTGACTGGTAAGATTAGTTGTTAAGGTAACTCCTGATAGGACCAGGGTAGTCTGAATTTGGTTATGTCGCTTGAGTAACGTGATGGCGAACCTTGATGGTAGGATTGTTGTTGCTGGCGAGAGTTTATGGAATCATGGCTACAGGTTTAATCATTAGATGGTAACAGGGGTGGCATTATATCTGTTGATTAAATTATTTGGTAGTTACTAAGCTGGGTTAGCCAAATCATATTATATTAAGAGCGGGTCATATTAAAAAGTCAACAAGAAAGTCACAAACAACCAAACACACCACAACCGTTTTTCCCGCCCAATTTCACATTTAAATACTCATTGTGTTTTCATTTTCATTTTCAGCTTATCAATTAGTAATCTTTCTCACAAACTATTCAATTCATCAATCTAATAACAATTCTTTAACGACATTTCGAGTTACATTTTAATTCTTGTAATTCCTAATTAGTTAACTAGTTCTTGTTTGAATCTTGATTCCTACAAGTTCATATCACAAATTAATTTTTTTTCTTTATTCATGAACTCGTTTTAACCAAACCCACAACACTTCTGGTAAGTAAGCATCATCTAGCATCAAGTTCATTATCAAGTTGGAGTTATTGGGACGGATTTACGAATTGGAATAAGCTTCATAGTAGTTGTCCCTTGCATACTTTGAGAGTTGTTGTGTAAAGATTTTTTATATCTGTGGACGTATGGTCCGGACTGGACCCTACATAGGCCAGGCCCGGCAGATAGCGGCCCACTCTACGCCTAAACCCTAATCCATGCCTTATAAATATAGGGCTGGGGTTCCATTCACAACAGAACATAACAGGTTACCCTAAACCTAATTCTCACATATGCTCCACGCATCAATACTAACTTGACCGTCGGAGGTGGATCCCGGGGCTACGGCCTCGGGTCCACTCCTAACGGGTTCTCTTTGTTGACAGGTCTATTTAGGGCTTGAGAAGACGACTAACGGCCCAAGGAGAGTCGTTGAATCAGTCCGCGCCAGATTATGCATCAACAAGTTGGCGCCATCCGTGGGACCACGACAAGTTTTGTGCTCTCACATCACCGGAAAGCAACCACGAGTTCAAAAGCCGGTAACTTTAAAACATACATCGCGATACGCGTATTCATTCTTTATGTACAAAATTAATAATCGCAACTACGAATGTTTTGATTGGGATGACTTTTAGTCAAACATATCAAGCTTGATATCTTTTAAATATTCAAAGCGTAATCAGATGTCATATTCAAGAGATGTGATGTACGACAAGAAACAAGTTGCGTAATAAGATGTCATATTTTTACAAAAAAGATATCTCTATATTTTTTGTACATATCTTTTAAGATATGTTTATCTTTTAAATATTGATAAGATTTTACAAAAATCTTTTAAACTTGGTAAACACGATTTTACTTAAGTCGCATTAAGTCCGCACGATCGGACCTATTTTATCTTTTAGCCGCGAAACAGCGCAGTCACGATAAATCTACCCGCGTTAGGCCATGCGTTCGGAAATCTTCGCAGATTGGCGCCATGAGCGCACTGTCATGTACAGGCACCACGATGCTAGTCAATCGCCATGAGCGCACTGTCACTGTCACGTACAGGCACTGGACGAAAGCCGTGGTCAACTGCGATCATCCACAAACGTTAGAATCTATGCAGTCACGATACATCCATCTGCGTCTGTGCGTGCGAAACTATTAGTCGCGGTCATGGTACATCCATCCGCGCCATTGTTTTTATAAAAATAAAAAAAATCACCTTAATCGCCATGCGCGCACTGTTTTTATTATTAGCTACGTGCTACTTCTTTTATGTAGTTTGTAAAACCTCACGATAGGCGTAATTCGCACTACTATTTCTTTTATGTGTTAATTATATATGCTATGTGCTATACTTTTGCTACGCGCTAATCTTTTACCTCATTAAGTTTTATATGTTGCGATTCGCGGCATATACTTCTAATATTTGCATTGAGTATTTTTTCAGAATTTAAATAACTAAGTTTAATGCTCCTACGCGAGTAGCACCATCAAACTTGGGGGGCTACCAGCGTATATACTACCATTGTTTCCGTACAAGTCATGCAAGCATATTTGGAAGCAGATCGTACGTAAGAGGTATTGCAAGCCCGGTACAAAGACGAATTTAAATATTCGCACCATCTTGCCGCATGGGAGACGTCCTTTGTCGGTTGTAAAGACTAATGTAATGTTCGCGCACAGCGCACAGCGCGCACACCTCTGTCGCGAACAACGCGCATCCTTGTCGCGCACAGCGCACACAGAAGCACGTCTTCTGTCGCACCTCCTTGTCGCGCACTTCTGCCACAGAAGCATGTCTTCTGTCGCACCATGCTGCATCGCTACTGGTATAAAAGGTACGCCCTTACCTAGGATGTAGCATACGAGATCCACCTTCACAATTGTGAGACAATCACAATCGCAATCCCAGTGCACACTATCGCATGTGGGCTGCGCAGTATGATCCGTCCCATGTGCACACAAGTTGCGCACACATGGGCCATGCCATCTTGGTTGATTGGGCCTACGTGGCTATGAACAGAACTTAAGTCTAGCATAACATAGCCACGCGCTATGTCATACTAAACTTGGGGGGCTTGTGGACGTATGGTCCGGACTGGACCCTACATGGGCCAGGCCCGGCAGATAGCGGCACACTCTACGCCTAAACCCTAATCCATGCCTTATAAATATAGGGCTGGGGTTCCATTCACAACAGAACATAACATGTTACCCTAAACCTAATTCTCACATATGCTCCGCGCATCAATACTAACTTGACCGTCGGAGGTGGATCCCGGGGCTACTGCCTCGGGTCCACTCCTAACGGGTTCTCTTTGTTGACAGGTCTATTTAGGGCTTGAGAAGACGACTAACGGCCCAAGGAGAGTCGTTGAATCAGTCCGCGCCAGATTATACATCAACAATATCTAAAAAAAATTATAGACTGAATGTATTTTGATGACCTACAAGTTCATATCACAAATTAATTTTTTTTCTTTATTCATGAACTCGTTTTAACCAAACCCACGACACTTCTGGTAAGTAAGCATCATCTAGCATCAAGTTCATTATCAAGTTGGAGTTATTGGGACGGATTTACGAATTGGAATAAGCTTCATAGTAGTTGTCCCTTGCATACTTTGAGGGTTGTTGTGTAAAGATTTTTTATATCTAAAAAAATTTATAGAGTGAATGTATTTTGATGACCGTAAAGATAAATTCTGGTTAATAGCTTATTTCGCAAGAAGTAACCAAGAGACAACTTACAATCAGCACAATTCATTTTCATCTAAACTGGCCAATTGTCATATGATTCAACATATATACCCACTTTTGGTTACATCCTTGACCGATGTGGGATAGTTTGCTCTTCTGTAAAATTAAAATACTTAGCTTTTGTTTTTATGTAAAGTGAGGGATCTACAACAAATGGTTATTTGCTAGCTTCCTTTATATTGTTATAACCATGTCATTTGCTCCAAAAGATGAACATGAAGCCCAAATATAGTTTTGCTTTGGAGCAAGGGATTTCGGCGACTCTATCAGTATTTGGAACTCAAAGGCTTCCAGATAATGCATTCAATTTGATTCACTATGAACGATGACACCTCAAGTTGAAGTATTTATCCATTTACCCTATAATCAATCATCTATTTGTATGATCAAGCATTTTTAATGATATCAAAATCTCTTATTAATTTGCCCCAATTTACGAATTGGACGATGCACTTTATGAAGCTAACCATGAAATAAGCATAGAAATAATGATATCAAAATGCAAAAAAAGAAGCAAACTGACAATTCGGAATAAGCTTCATAAGTAGCTTATTGCGCCCCGCATTAATTGTCAAAAGCTGAAGAAGTTGTTGATTTGGCTATTTTTCTCCTCAAATTTGGCTCAAAATATAGCATATGCAGATGCACCTATGGGGACATAATTGAAGGTAACCATATAATTCTAAGAAACACCATCAGCCTTTATAGGTTTTGCTTAGCACAACCAAAATATAGTTGCATAGTATTTGCAAGAGGTTGACCATTTTATATTAGTGCTGCTGATCAATTCTAATACATGCAAGATGCAAACTTATGCAAGATGACTCCAGGCTACCACCGCTTTAAAGGTATATCTAACTAGCTACTTGTGACTTATAATTTAAATCTACTCAAGGCTATTGTCGCTTTAAAGGTATATATAACTACTTGTGAGTTGTATCTTAAATCTACCAAAAAATGTTAATTTTGGTATGCCATTTGTTGCAGCTATATGTTGAATGGTTGGAGAGGTCAAAAGCTCAAAAAGTTGATTTGGCCCCTTTTCTTGTGTTGAATGTGAGAGGTCAAAAGCTCAAAAAGTTGATTTGGCTCATTTTCTTCTCAAAAGTATTGGCTCCAGGAAATATAGCATAAGAATATTTATTTCTACTTTTTATTTTTTCGAATAGAGCCATGTTATTAAAAAGAAAACCGGGCTCGATCTATCTATTTTTTATATATAAATAAAATCACATAGAGCCCGTTTTTTAAATCGGGGCTCTATGTGTTTTCTGCATAGAGTCCCTATCCTTTTGAGCCTTTATGCGAAACCGGGCTTTATAGACCTTTTCAACCAGGCTCTATGGCTTTTTTTTTGTAGCAGTGGTGTTTCACTATTTTTGCAAACAAGATTATTACATGCCACACTTTGTTGCGGATTTGTGCTAATCTTTATCTGTAATGGCTTCCGTGATGTCCTAGTTTTTGTTCACGACTATCCAAATCATGTGTGCATAAGTTTCAAATCATGTAAATTGGTTATACCCAAACAATTAGCTATAGCAGATAGTTACAGTTTCATAACTAGTGACATTTTCCGCCTTTCTAAAAAAAAAAAAAAAAAAAAAAACTAGTGACATTTTCCAAGTTTCCAACTGACTCAAGTTACACGCGTTGAAGTACTTATATGAGTATTATTGTAAGGAGTAACCTCTAGATTTTTGAAGAAAACAAATTGAATAGATAAAATCTTAATAAATAAGGTTTTTTTTCAGGCGTAACTTGCGAGACATTGATGAAACCATGCAAGAATCAACTAGCCAAACAATTGATGGGTCAACGTTTAACACATTATTTATTCTTATCCTATCACACACGGACGGAACTCACTTAATAACAATTTAACCCATTCATTTAAAAAAGTATCATTTTTATTTTTTAGCATATAAAATAATATAAAGGATAACATGCACAAACATAACTCAAAAAGCTTCCAACCGGCTAGCCTTCAAATAGTTTAATTCTTACCACAACTGGCCAACAGTGCAAAACCATCTTTGACTAATATTTTAAGGTGATAAGATCCACATCATGCACTAAACACACAAATTCATGGCTGTAATGCTTATATGAACCACAAAGACTTAAAAAAGCACTCAAACCACCTAACAATCGAGTGTTTTTAAGTAGTAGACAATGGTTTAATGGGTCCATAAAAGACATAGTGTTGGCTATAAATACTGAAAGAAAGTCTACGTACTCTCCATCTCATCTTCACAAGAACCACATAACAAAACACCTAGTTTAATAGCAATGCCGTCCATTGGTTTCAATTTTGCTCACATTAATGCACAACAAGAGCGTCTTAGGGAAAAACAAAATCAAAGGAAGGAGAAAAGCATGCAAGAGAGTGAAAAGGTGAAGGATGGTGTTAAACGTGGTGGAAACACGAAAGTTCACCCTAGTGTTATGCCCTCAACGGATATCGGTGGGAAATGAAAGAATAACTTAAATGGTCATTGCACAAATTATGAACTTTAGTTTGTTTAGATAAATTAAGATAATACTTTACATTTTCTAGTTAAGTGTTTGAATGATAGTTTCCTAGTTATAATCACGTTTTTCTTTGTATTTGTTTTCATTGTCATCATTCTCCTGCTCAATCGTTGTAAAGCACTTCATGTTTTTAAATCATATCTTGCTAGTCTCTTGGTGAAGGTGTGATTGAGCTATCGTTATATGACGAGCACAATAAATTATTTTGCCTTGCTATATATTTTATATATTATCCGATTATGTTGTTAAAATATATCTTCTTTCTTTTAACGTAACTAAAATACATATCATTTGTTGATTTAATAACATATTATCAAATTGTTGTGTTAGTATTTTTAACATTAACTATAAAATGTTTAAAAGTACTTTCCAAGATTGTCTTAAGAGGGATGGATTGTTATGGGTCATATTAAAAAGTCAACAAACAACCAAACACACCTCAACCGTTTTTCCCGCCCAATTTCACATTTAAATACTCCTTGTGTTTTCACTTTCATTTTCAGCTTATCAATTAGTAAACTTTCTCACAAACTATTCAATTCATCAATCTAATAAAAATTCTTTAACTACATTTCGGGTTGCATTTTAATTCTTGTAATTCCTAATAATTAGTTGACTAGTTCTTGTTTGAATCTTGATTACTACAATTCATATCACAATTTTTTTTCTTTATTCATGAACTAGTTTTAATCAAACCCACAGCTCGTTTTAATCAAACCCACCACACTTCTGGTAAGTAAAGATCATCTAGCATCAATTTCATTATCAAGTTGGAGTTATTGGGATGGATTTGCATACATAATTTTTGAAATTCGTGTTGGATCCCTAAAAATCACGTTGGAGCCCAAATATAGGGTTTGATTCTGGTCAGTTTGCTTCTTTTTTTGCATTTTGATATCATTATTTCTATGCTTATTTCATGGTTAGCTTCATAAATTGCATCGCCCAATCCTATTTGCCCCAATTTACGAATTGAAATAGGCTTCATCGTAGTTTTCCCTTGAATACTTTGAGGGATGTTGTGTAAAGACTTTTTTCTATATGCCAAACGACGTCGTTGGGTTTGATATGAAACTTTCTAAAAAAATTATAAATACTGAATGTATTTTGATGGCTGTAGAGTCTAACGACGTCGTTGGGTTTGATATGAAACTTTCTAAAAAAATTATAAAGACTGAATGTATTTTGATGGTTGTAGAGTCTCTACTTGTTCATAGCTTTTTTTGCTAGAAGTCACGAGGAGACAACTTTACAACCAACACAATTCATTTTCATCTAAACTAACCTATTGTCATATGATTCAACATATATACCCACTTTTGGTTACATCCTTGACCGATGTGGGATAGTTTGCTCTTCTGTAAAATTAAAGTACTTAGCTTTTGTTTTTATGTAAAGTGAGGGATCTACAACAAATGGTTATTTGCTAGCTTCCTTTATATTGTTATAACCATGTCATTTGCTCCAAAAGATGAACATGAAGCCCATATACAGTTTTGCTTTGGAGCGAGGGATTCCTGCGATTCTATCAGTATTTGGAACTCAAAGGCTGACATTTCCAGATAATGCATTCAATTTGATTCACTATGAACGATGACACCTCAAGTTGAAGTATTCATCCATTTACCCTATAATCAATCATCTATTTGTATAATTAAGCATTTTTAAAGATATCAAAATCTCTTATTAATTTGCCCCAATTTACGAATTGGACGATGCACTTTATGAAGCTAACCATGAAATAAGCATAGAAATAATGATATCAAAATGCAAAAAAAGAAGCAAACTGACAATTCGGAATAAGCTTCATAAGTAGCTTATTGCGCCCCGCATTAATTGTTTTCGTCTTTCTGCTAAGTGCAAAACTTTTGTGTAAGATGAGATTCTACTCTAGTGCCTTGAAGTTTGCATGAACCATATAACATCTGACAAGCAGCCCAACTTATTGTAAGCTTAATTAAAATGTTTTGGTACAATTCTAATTGTAGTATTTGTTATTCATCGGGGAGGCATTACTACAACAAATTTGTCATTTCTACATTCTTTTTTCTTCACTCTTTATAAAGTGAGTTTTTTTCTAAAGATATTCACACATAAGAGTGTGAATAATTGTCTCAAAATCCTCACACTTAAAAAGTGTGAAGAATTTAAATCTCGCACTTAAAAGTGTGAATAATTATTTCAAAATAAAAATCATCATGCTTAAAAGTGTGTAGAATTATTTTAAAACCCTCACACTTAAAAGTGTGAAAAATCTTCATAACAATTCACACACACACACACACACAAAAAAAAAAAAAAAAAGTGTAAAAATATTTGATACATCCAATTGGTTCACACGTATACTAGTGTGAACTTTTTTAATTCTTCACACTTTAAAGTGTAGCTACATGCTCTAATAAGTGTGAGTATATTACTATTTTGTAGTAGTGCGTATGTACAGGCTGTTTGGGATAGTAGAAGAAAGGTTCATAAATGATTACTTTACAGTTCTAATGTGGTTCCTGTTCATATTTAATGCGTTTTTTCTTACTGAATTACTATTAGAGTATTAGTTAATATAAATGATTTATGTTATTTGAAAGATGTGTAGAATTGTAGTTATATTTGATTTTTTTTGGACATCTTTTAGAAGCCATGAACAGGATGCATTTATTTTGCTTGGAAGGTAGATGAAAGTAAATAATTAATTAGTTTAGAGCTAATAGGCAAGGATCTCTTTTAACTTGTGACTCATGAATTATATTCTAGAACTCTTATGTTTGCTAGTAATTTTAAACAAAACAACTGCACTATATCCACTAGTTGGGGTATGTTAAAAACCTAAAATCAAACGGTTAGAACCATATGATTTACGTGGTCATACTAGGAGCATACTAACATCACCAATGCCTCTTTAATCAAATTCAGTTTTCATTTAAGACTTTGATGAAGCAATAATCTGAAGTCCTAGCATTTTAGACATGATTATATATTGTACTATAGTATTATACTGTCATAAATTATGAGCACACGGTAATATGATCATCTACAATCTTGTAATGAGAGTAGTCTTAATAACTTAGTGTCTGATAGCTAATTGCAGAAGCTCATATGTGCATTGGTGACTGAGCTATTATAACATGATATTCTCATCATGTAGCTTAAGCTGTCGTTAACATCATTCCGCTTCTTAATTTCTCATTTAGTGGCGTCCATCTTTTTCTGCACTAACAATTGCCGTGTTTAGTTAACTCTTCACAAAATCTTCATCTGATATTTCTCTGACAAATGGTATGAGCAACAACAATTTATAGATTCACAAGAAGGAACTTATTTGGAGGGAAAGTTGCAGCTGGGGAAGGAACTTATTTGTTAGTCAATGTTAATTGTGATATGCCATTCATTGCAGATGCACATTGGAATGGTTGGAGAAGTCAAAAGCTGAAGAAGTTGTTGATTTGGCTATTTTTCTCCTCAAATTTGGCTCAAAATATTGCATATTCAGACGCCCGTATGGGGACATAATTGAAGGCAACCATATATCTAAGAAACACCATCAACCTTTATAGGTTTTGCTTAGCACAACCAAAATAGTTGCATAGTAT
Source organism: Artemisia argyi (assembly GCA_030686995.1). Taxonomy (NCBI): domain Eukaryota; kingdom Viridiplantae; phylum Streptophyta; class Magnoliopsida; order Asterales; family Asteraceae; genus Artemisia; species Artemisia argyi. Next base: position 187,116,432 of record CM060677.1, read on the forward strand.
TTGCAAGAGGTTGACCATTTTATATTAGTGTTGCTGATCAATTCTAATACATGCATGATGCAAACTTATGCAAGATGACTCCAGGCTACCACCGCTTTAAAGGTATATCTAACTAGCTACTTGTGACTTATATTTTAAATCTACTCAAGGCTATCGTCGCTTTAAAGGTATATATAACTACTTGTGACTTGTATCTTAAATCTACCCAAAAATGTTAATTTTGATATGCCATTTGTTGCAGCTACATGTTGAATGGTTGGAGAGATCAAAAGCTCAAAAAGTTGATTTGGCCCCTTTTCTTATGTTGTATGGTTGGAGAGGTCAAAAGCTCAAGAAGTCAATTTGGCTCCTTTTCTTCTAAAAGTCAAGTATTATTGGCTGGAAATACAGCATATGAATATATATTTTTTTTTTCCGAACAGAGCCATGTTATTAAATAAAAAACCGGGCTCTATTTTATTTTATTTTTTATATAAACAAAATCACATATAGCCCGTTTTAAAAATTGGGCTCTATGTGTTTTCTGCATAGAGTCCCTATCCTTTTGAGCTCTTATGCGAAACGGGGCTTTATGGACCTTTTCAACCGGGCTCTATGGCTTTTCTCGTAACAGTGTTTCACTATTTTTGCTTACAAGATTATTACATGCCGCACTTTGTTGCGGATTTGTGCTAATCTTTATCTGTAATGGTTTCAGTGATGTCCTAGTTTTTGTTCATGACTATCCAAATCATGTGTGCATAAGTTTAAAATCATGTAAATTGGTTATGCCCTACAATTAGCTATAGCAGATAGTTACAGTTTCATAACTAGCTACAGTTTCCAAGTTTCCAACTGACTCAAGTTACACGCGTTGAAGTACTTATATGCACAAACAAATTGAATAGATAAATTCTTAATAAATAAGTTTTTTTCGGGCGTAACTTGCGAGACATTGATGAAACCTTGCAAGAATCAACTAGCCAAACAATTGATGGGTCAACGTTTAACACATTATTTATTCTTATCACACACGGACGGAACTCACTTAATAACACTTTAACCCATTCATTTAACAAAGTATCATTTTTAGCAAAAAATAATATAAAGGATAACATGCACAAACATAACTCAAAAAGCTACCAACCGGCTAGCCTTCAAATAGTTTAATTGTTACCACAATTGGCCAACAGTGCAAAACCATCTTTGACTAATATTTTAAGGTTATAAGACATACATTATGCACTAAACATGCACATTCATGGGTGTATTGCTTATAAGAACCACCAAGCCTTAAAAGCAATCATACCACCAAACAGTGGAGTATTTTTAAGTAGTATACAATGGTTTAAGGGGTCCATAAAAGACATAGTTTTGGCTATAAACACCGAAAGAAAGTCTACGTACTCTTCATCCCATCTTCACAAGAACCACAATACAAAACACCTACTTTAATAGCAATGTCGTCCATCGGTTTCAATTTTGCTCACATTAATGCACAACAAGAGCGTCTTAGGGAAAAACAAAATCAAAGGAAGGAGAAAAGCATGCAAGAGAGTGAAAAGGTGAAGGATGGTGTTAAACATGGTGGAAACGCGAAAGTTCACCGTGGTGTTATGCCCTCACCGGATATCATTGGGGAATGAAAGAATAACTGAAATGGTCATTGCATAAATTATGAACTTTAGTCTGTTTAGATAAATTAAGATAATTGTAACACCCCCAATTCATGATGCAGCGGAATTCAACTTGGGTGTTACTCGACGGCACAACAGTCATAATAATAGAAAACGATCTCTAAACGAATCGTAATAAAAAGAGTTGTCATTCATATTATTCAAATATATCAAAGTTTACATAGTGAGGTCCCAAAATGTTGCATTGTTTCAAAACACATCAATATAAGGTCTATGATGTTTTTATAGAATGACATAATTGTTTATAGCCTTCTTCCTTCGGTACGTGCCCTTCCCGCTCCATTCTTGATTATCATGGACCTGAAATACATGCTTAAGAGGTCAACACAAAGGTTGAGTGAAATTCATAGAGTTTGTTTAACGGTTGAACACAATATGTTGGTAGTAAGAGTTAATTAGACTCATACTCATGTTAGAAAACAAAACAGTTATTATTATGTACTAAGCTCATGCAACCAATACGTTAACGGGTACCAATATCAATCGGCGGTTATGTTGCCCCGGTAAGTACTTTGCCGTCATACTTAATGTTTCAAATATAGTGCATTCGTTTGAACTAACTGCTCAAACAAATGGGATTCGTCAATCCCAATAGGCCTATTCACAATACTCGCGCTCACTAATACTAGTGATTAAATGGTTCATGATGGGGCCTAGGATTGGCAAGGTAGGTACTTAGTAATAATAAAACAATCAGGCAGCATACAGTTTCAAAGCATTGTGTTCGGTTTAAAAGTAGCATGTATTTCCCCCAAGGGTTTGTAAAACATTAAAGTAATGTAAGCGGGGCTATGAACTCACCTCAAGTATGATAGCAAATAATGAAGGTGATGATCGGATCGTGTAGGTTTCTACGAGCAACCTAGAATAGAATGTTGCGACTTAGGATTTGTGTAAAGAATATAACGGAGTGCCTATATATATGTTTTGCATTTAGTCCATGATGAGGTATGATGTATATTTGTACGTCTTTGAAAGAAAGATTTATGAACATGTATGTTTTGGTATATCGTTTACTACCGTTCGGGCTAACATATTTCAGAAGTCATGTTAGTAAGCGTTCGAGGAGCCAGGACACTTTAACTCGTAAATCCACAACTCATCTCGACGGCTTACATAATGAACTCCTCACATGAAGCTCCCTACTATTGTAGTAGTTGATAAAGTATATAGATATAAGTTTTGATCCGAAAAAGTTACATGTCCGATATTTGTATAAACTTAGGAAAGTTTATAGTACATGAAGATTGTTATTAGGGGTAGTTTTATAAGTCTTGTATGACCATTTGTCTTGGTAAAATCTCATGGTTTCCTTTTAGGTGAAGTAGATACAAATTGCTTGTTTCATATATCGCCAATTTCATTGTTTCATGTTTACGCCTTGGTAAGTTGGTTTGGTCATTCGTCATGGCCTAGCCATGACCTTTGGTCCTTGTTCCATGGTCATGAGACACTACCTTGGTTCTAGCCATGGTGGTGGTCTTGGTTATAGGTCATAATACCTTTTATTCCTTTGAAAGTATGACAATAACTTAGTAACTTAAAATATGTAAATAGCTGTTAAGAAAACTGAGAAATATCTCACTCAGAAGGCGTTTTCAAGGCTCGAGCCTCTTTGTCCCTGAAGGAAAACATGATTCCGGACAACTTTCGTGTTTTAACTTTTTCATGAATCGGACCAGAAAGGCCTCTTTTTGCGTGTTTTAGGTTCTGTCACAGAAATCACAGAAACATTTAGGCAGTTTTGCCGGAAATCTTTGGTAACTTCAAATCGCCATAACTTTTGACTCGTTTACTCTTTTTAGGTGGTTCAAATTGCTATGGTTTTCTCGTTAAGTCCTCTACTATAATATGTAATAATCCAATATAAAATTTTTACCATTTTGATCAGGTTATACCAAGATATTCACTAGTTTGCTTGTTTTAGTAACTTGTTTCAATAAGTCATTACAACAACATCTTTTACTCATCATGATTCATCATGGACATAATTACAACACATAATATATCAAGAATAACATATAAATGAGATGAACATGATAAATAAACAAGAAGCATGTTAGGTTTAGGCTTACAACTTTAGGCTTTCTAATTAAAGAAAGGAGTAACTAGTAAGGAAATGGACTTTGATAGACAAGCTTCAACCCTTTTCACTTCAAGCAACCTTTCTACTCTTAGTATTCTTGAAAGATAGATGATAAAGGTTGAGGTGTATTGAGTGGATTTAAACTCAAGAGAAAACACCAAGTATGTTAGGGTTTGGAAGATTTTTGGTAAGAAATAAGCTAACTAGGGTTTCTATACTTGAACTTCACTTGAACCTTGCAACAAATTAGAAGAGATAAGCTAAGTGTGAGATGATTTAGGTGTGTTGGGATGGCCGGCCATATGGAGAGGGGAGGGGGTATATATATGACTTTGAGGAGGTTAGTTTTCAAGAGATATTTTGCCAAAAAGAACACATGTATGCATCCTAGATCACAAGGCACAAGATCAAGCCACCAAAGGTGTGACTCCCCCCCCCCCCCCCTAGAGGCGGTTCCAAAACAGATAAGGAGGGGAGGTGGCTTGGCTTGGTATTATCCTTGGTTAAAAGATGCATTTTGACTCCGGGAAATGCCAACCGTAAATGATTAGGCCTCAAAACGTAAAACCGGGTGTCGTAAAATTATGAAACTTTAAAGTATTGTTAGAAATGTTCATAAGTCCCATAATAAAATATAAAATGGGTGATAAGTTCCATTTGGGTGGTAAAACCTGCTAAAAGCTGGAAACACGGGTCTAAAACGCGTAATACGTAAAATGTACGAATATTGCGTAAAACTGAGAAAAGTAAAATGTTACTTTTCTTATATGCTAAAAATGATTTAAAATGATTTATAATGTCTAGACTGGGCTCAGTCTGGTGTCGGTTGGTGTTAAATGTCTTTTAGACATCAAACCGGAAGCCTAAAAATCAAGGAATGATTTATAAAATCAAGGAATGATTTTTAGTCAATGGAGGAGGGAAAAATATGTTGACTTATTTAAATAAGTTGAAAGCTCAAATCATCTTAGAAATGCGGTGCAGGTAAAGGCTAGGGTTACGGCTGAGTAAAAACGCGTAAAACTGAAAATTCCAGTTTTTCACGGCCGAAGTTTATTTGGGCCATGATTTTTCTCAGTCATGATTTATTCTCAAATAAATCATAAGTGTGTTAAACATTTTTCTGATGTGGGGTCACCTGACGGGATCAAATTTCGTTGTGCGTAGAATTTCTGATTGACGTTTTGCCCTAAAACGGGTAATTCTGTGTAATCCCTTAATAACTTTCACGAAAATGATCTGACGAATGTCAAACATTTAATTTGCCATGGAAATGATTTATCACTCGAGAATATGAGGTAAAAATCAACTTTCGGGAAAATTTCAGAAAGAAATGAATAGTAGAAATGAATAGTAACATGAATAGTAAAATTTTCCGAAAATAGAAATTAACCTGAAATTGCGAATTGTTACAGTCTCCACCCCATATGAGAGCTCCGTCCCGGAGATCAATTAGCGTTGGAAGTAGAAGCTTCGTTGGTAAAAAGGTGTGGGTATTTCTTTCGTATCTGGTCCTCTCGTTCCCATGTGTACTCAGGACCACGTCGTGAGTTCCAACGAACTTTGATAATTGGTATACGGCTTTGTTTGAGTTGTTTGACCTCTCGGTCCATGATTTCTACGGGTTCCTCAACAAATTGAAGATCGTCATTGAGTTGAATTTCATCGAGTGGAATCACAAGTGATTCATCCGATAAGCATTTCTTTAGGTTAGATACATGGAAAGTGGGGTGTACATTACTGAGTTCTGACGGAAGCTCAAGTCTGTACGCCACAGGACCAACCCTGGCTAGGATTTTGAATGGTCCGATGTATCTTGGGTTTAGTTTTCCTCGTTTACCGAATCGTATCAAGCCCTTCCAAGGCGATACCTTTAGCATAACCCTATCTCCGACTTGGAATTCTAGGGGTCTGCGTCGTGTGTCGGCATAACTTTTCTGTCGATCTCTTGCGGCTTGTAATCGACTTCTGATTTGTACAATCTTATCCGTTGTTTCACGGATGAGTTCTGGTCCAGTGAGTTGAACTTCTCCCACTTCAGCCCAACAAGCAGGTGAACGACACTTTCGACCGTAAAGTGCTTCAAATGGAGCTGCTTTAATACTTGTATGATAGCTGTTGTTGTAGGAAAATTCGACTAATGGTAAATGAGTATCCCATCCTTTTCCAAAGTCTATTATACATGCTCGAAGCATGTCTTCAAGAGTTTGGATGGTTCGTTCACTCTGACCATCGGTCTGAGGGTGATATGCTGTACTCATGTCTAGATTTGTTCCAAAGGCGTCTTGGAGTGACTGCCAGAAATTGGAAGTAAATCTACCATCTCTGTCGGATATGATGGATATCGGTGCACCATGTCTTGAGACTATTTCTTTGACGTACAGTCGGGTTAGTTGTTCCATTTTGTAAGTCTCTTTGATTGGTATAAAGTGTGCGGATTTTGTAAGGCGATCAACTATGACCCAAATGGAGTCATAACCGCTTGATGTCCTTGGGAGCTTGGTAATGAAGTCCATAGTAATTCTTTCCCATTTCCAGGTAGGAATTTCTGGTTGTTGCAATGGACCGGATGGTTTTTGGTGTTCGGCTTTTACTTTGGAGCAGGTAAGACACTTGCTAACATATGTTGCAATGTCGGCTTTCATGTTCGGCCACCAATAAAGTAACTTAAGATCATGATACATTTTATCAGATCCTGGATGTATGGAGTATTTAGATTTGTGTGATTCATGCATGATCAAGTCTCGTAAGCCACCATAAAGTGGTAACCAACTTCGACCTTGGAAGCATAGAGTTCCATCTGAACGGGTTTCGAATTTCTTTTGCATCATGCCATCCAACCTTTCCTTTTGGATGTCTTCTTGTTTCACCGCCTCAGCTTGAGCGTGAAGGATTTGAGTAGGAAAGTTTGAATTTATGGTTAAAACTAAGGCTCGGACTCGTAGTGGTTTAACTCGTTCCTTTCGGCTTAGGGCGTCGGCTACTACGTTTGCTTTCCCTGGGTGATAACGAATGTCGCAGTCATAATCACTTAGTAATTCCAACCAACGACGTTGTCGCATGTTTAGTTCTTTTTGGTTCAAAATGTGTTGTAGGCTTTTATGATCGGTGTACACAGTACATCTAGTACCGTATAGATAGTGCCTCCAGATTTTTAGTGCAAAGACCACAGCTCCTAACTCTAAGTCATGAGTGGTGTAATTTTCTTCATGAACCTTGAGTTGTCGCGAAGCATAAGCCATGACCTTATCACGTTGCATCAACACGGCACCTAAACCTTGGTACGATGCATCACAATAGGCTACAAAATCTTCGATCCCATCTGGCAATGCTAGGATAGGAGCACTACAAAGTTTTTGTTTAAGGGTTTGGAAAGCATTTTCTTCGTCTTCATCCCACACGTATTTCTTGTTTTTCTGAGTTAGCTTGGTCAAAGATTTTGCTATTGAAGAAAATCCTTCAATAAACCTTCGGTAATACCCGGCTAAACCCAGAAATTGCCGAATTTCTGTAGGTGTGGTAGGTGTTGGCCAGTTTTTGATAGCTTCAATTTTAGCGGGATCGACATGTAAACCGGTTTTGTCAATCACATGCCCAAGGAATTGTACGGATTGAATCCAAAATTCGCATTTGGAAAACTTCGCATACAATTTCTCTTCCTTGAGTAGTGCTAAAATTGTTCTAAGGTGTTCTTTGTGTTCCTCTTCGTTTTTGGAATAAATGAGAATGTCGTCTATGAATACGATCACAAATTTGTCCAAATATGGCTTACACACACGATTCATGAGATCCATGAATACTGCCGGTGCATTTGTTAACCCAAATGGCATCACTTGGAATTCGTGGTGACCATATCGTGTCCTAAAGGCTGTTTTTGGAATGTCTTCATCACGAACTCTAACTTGGTGGTAACCTGAACGTAGGTCAATTTTTGAGTAATAGGTTGAGCCTTGCAATTGATCGAATAAATCATCAATTCTTGGTAGTGGGTATCGGTTCTTTATGGTTAATTTGTTTAGTTCACGATAGTCAATACACATGCGTAATGACCCGTCTTTCTTTTTCACGAATAAAACTGGAGCTCCCCAAGGTGAGGAACTGGGTCGAATAAATCCCTTGTCCGCAAGTTCTTGTAATTGATTTGATAGCTCTTGCATCTCTGAAGGTGCTAGCCGGTATGGTGCGCGGGCAACTGGCGCCGCTCCTGGTATTAAATCAATTCTGAACTCTATTTGACGATTTGGTGGTAGTCCGGGTAAGTCTTCTGGAAAGACTTCAGGAAACTCACGGGCAATAGGAACATCTTCGAGACGTTTTTCATCGGTTTTCTTTTCTGTTACGTGGGCTAAGAAAGCATAACATCCTTTCTCAATGTACTTCATGGTTTTGATACATGAGATGATGTTTATTCGGGTTCCACTTTGATCACCACGAATGATCAAAGTTTCATTGTCACATGGAATGTGCACAACTCTTTCACCACAAATAATGTTAGCTTGATGTTTAGACAACCAATCCATGCCAATAACAACATCGAAACTTCCGAGTTCGATTGGCATAAGATTGATGTTAAAGGGGTGGTCTAAGAGATTAAGGGTACAGTTTGGGATTACGGTATTGGTATTTACTAAGTCACCGGTAGCTAGCTCAACATTATAACTAGTGGTTAAAGTAATTGATGGAATATCAAGTAAGGGCGCAATTCTAGTAGATATAAAGCTCATATCAGCACCAGAATCGAATAATACTTTAACAGGAATATTATTGAGTAGGAACGTACCGGTAACCACGTTCGGGTCCTGGTGTGGTTCTTCCTTTCCTATGACATAGGCCCTAGCACGAGCACCTCCGCCTTGGGGCCCTTGGTTTTGAGGACAGTTGTTTTTGTAGTGTCCCCTTTCACCACACCCGAAACATGTAACTATGGGCTGTGAGTTAGCCCCAGTAGCTATACCCTTGCCCCTACAATCCTTGGCAAGATGTCCGGGCTTTTGGCACTTGTGGCATTTGGCCGGGCAAGGACCTTCGTGATGGTAGTTACACTTGGTGCATTGTGGTTGATTACCCACGTACCTACCACCAGCAGGTGCAGCAACATAAGCCGTCGCGGCTTCTTGTCTCCTGTTCTGCTGATTGTGGTGGTTGTTGTTTCGGGTTGGGTTGTTGTTGTTGTTATTGTTGTTGTTCCCACGGTTACCATCATATGGTCGTTTATTATTGTTGTTCTTGTTGTTGTTGTTGTTACGGTAGTTGGAGTTGTTGGGATTGTTGGCATTGCTGTTGTTGTTGTTGATGTTGAGGTTGTTTTGCCTGCGGGTTTCCGACATACGTACCACTTGATCCATGAGACTACGGGACATCCGCATAGCCTCATCAAGTTCTTTGGGATTTGCCGAAGTCACATTCCCCTGTATGCTTGAGGGAAGTCCCCAAATATACCTTTCCAACATCTTTTCCTTTGGGGAAACCATTGATGGACAAAGTATCCTCAGTTCCTGGAATCTACGGTTGTAGGTCATGATATCATTTCCCTTAACCGTATGATCCCAGAACTCAACTTCCAACTTTTGTATCTCACTGCGTGGACAGTATTCCTTAATCATCATTTGTTTCAAATTAGCCCAAGTAATTTTGTAGGCATTCTCAATGCCCATGGGTTGAGCAATTGAGTTCCACCAGGACAACGCCTCATTCAACAAAGTACTTGTGGCATACTGAACTTTGTCAACCTCAGTACATTTACTAACAATGAACACCGACTCCGCCTTTTCGAACCAACGGGTCAAACCTACAGCCCCTTCAGTACCCTTGAATTTGAGGGGTTCACATTTCAGGTAGGAAATGAAGGAGCAACCCTTTGGTACTGTAGTAACATTGGTCACCGGAGGGGTAGGTCCTCCAAGGTTAAGACTGGCAAGTCTGGCAGTCTCTGCAGCTATTGCAGCTTCCGCAGCAGTGGCGGCTTCTGCGGCTGCTGCAGCATCAGCAGCTGCTGCAGCATCAGCAGCTGTGGTGGCATCGGCAGCTGCTGCAGCTGCTGCAGCTACGGCTGCTCGTTCAGCGATAAGTGCTGCATTGACACTATCCTTCACCAGTTTGCGGATGGCGGCTTGTGTCATCGTTGGTGGGGTCTTTTTCTTTGGCGCCATGATTCTATTGTTCAAAAGATACATTGTAATTAGAGAGTTGTGAGATGAGCACAATGTTTGATAAGAATGATAGGATGATAATGTTTGAAACTTAAAAACATAACACATGATAGTATATAAAACAAGAGTTTTATTTCATATAACGTTGATTACAAAATCGAACTTATTACAAGTTCATTCAAAACTTGCTAACTGATACTTTCAGTTAGTAATTACAACGTTGTACAAAAGCTAACTAGTACTATAACACTAGTCTAACGTTGGTTGGGAGGTTGTTGCGGTCCGGTCGGATTATTATTTCCGCGTGTTGCTAACACGTCTACGCTTTCGTTTGGACGGTATTCTTTGACCTCCTTTCGGTATAACCTTTGTTGTATGGAACTCATTTGAGTTTGCATCCCACACAAATCATTCCTAAGTTGATACCTGTCAAAGTTTGCCACATCTAACCGGATTTCGGCGGTATTTAGGCGGTGAAGTAGTTTGTGAATTTGAACCGCGTCCTGTTCTTGGGCCCTCTTAACCAAAGTGAGTCTATCCTTGACATCATCCAAGCCAGTCAAAGGATTTAAGACTACTTCCCCAACATGATCCGAGTCACTCTTAACGTAGCTCATGTCAAGCTTAAACCAATATAGGTCGTCTCGAGCATTCATGGCATCCATTCTAGCAGAATTTACCTTGGACATACATTCGTGCATTTGACTTGCCATACATTTAACCTTGAGTTGGGTTAGGTTGAGAGCTTGTTTCAAAGAGTAGATTTCGTATTGAGCTGAGTTCGCGAACATATGTGTAGATGTAGATGTTCCGCCGGTTTGGTAAGTAGATTTCGGAATTTGAGCTGGAGTGGTACGGTTAGATTCGGATGAAATTGGTGAAACCGGAGGTGGAGATGTCAATGGTGATAAATGTGGCACCACTAATAGTTCCTCCGCTTCCTCCTCGATGCCTTCGATGTCAACATCCATTTCAGGATCCTCTTCGTACTCATCGATATTTATGTCCAAATCCATTTCAGGATCTTCGTCCGAATCTATTTCATTTTCTAGATCCTCATAAGGTATTTCCTCATCGTCATAGTCAATTTGTTCAAAGTAAGGATCATCGGGTCCGGGAAGAATTGGTAAATACTCGGGCATAGCATGAAGATGATCGGGAGATGGAGGTGCGGACATGATGTCTACAATTTATGATGTCAAAAATAATCAAATGTTTATGGAAAATGTTCAAACTAAGGAAATGTGCATATGACAATATACAAATATGTTCATGTAGGATAACATGTGTAATAAGTCCATAATCTTCTGGAGGACGGAAGGCACGAAGATCGGAAGGCTATAAAAATGTTTTTGCTTGTTATTGTAGTTATAGTTTAGGTCTCACTTAGACCCGTTTCTCTATAACCATGGCTCTGGTACCAATCTGTAACACCCCCAATTCATGATGCAGCGGAATTCAACTTGGGTGTTACTCGACGGCACAACAGTCATAATAATAGAAAACGATCTCTAAACGAATCGTAATAAAAAGAGTTGTCATTCATATTATTCAAATATATCAAAGTTTACATAGTGAGGTCCCAAAATGTTGCATTGTTTCAAAACACATCAATATAAGGTCTATGATGTTTTTATAGAATGACATAATTGTTTATAGCCTTCTTCCTTCGGTACGTGCCCTTCCCGCTCCATTCTTGATTATCATGGACCTGAAATACATGCTTAAGAGGTCAACACAAAGGTTGAGTGAAATTCATAGAGTTTGTTTAACGGTTGAACACAATATGTTGGTAGTAAGAGTTAATTAGACTCATACTCATGTTAGAAAACAAAACAGTTATTATTATGTACTAAGCTCATGCAACCAATACGTTAACGGGTACCAATATCAATCGGCGGTTATGTTGCCCCGGTAAGTACTTTGCCGTCATACTTAATGTTTCAAATATAGTGCATTCGTTTGAACTAACTGCTCAAACAAATGGGATTCGTCAATCCCAATAGGCCTATTCACAATACTCGCGCTCACTAATACTAGTGATTAAATGGTTCATGATGGGGCCTAGGATTGGCAAGGTAGGTACTTAGTAATAATAAAACAATCAGGCAGCATACAGTTTCAAAGCATTGTGTTCGGTTTAAAAGTAGCATGTATTTCCCCCAAGGGTTTGTAAAACATTAAAGTAATGTAAGCGGGGCTATGAACTCACCTCAAGTATGATAGCAAATAATGAAGGTGATGATCGGATCGTGTAGGTTTCTACGAGCAACCTAGAATAGAATGTTGCGACTTAGGATTTGTGTAAAGAATATAACGGAGTGCCTATATATATGTTTTGCATTTAGTCCATGATGAGGTATGATGTATATTTGTACGTCTTTGAAAGAAAGATTTATGAACATGTATGTTTTGGTATATCGTTTACTACCGTTCGGGCTAACATATTTCAGAAGTCATGTTAGTAAGCGTTCGAGGAGCCAGGACACTTTAACTCGTAAATCCACAACTCATCTCGACGGCTTACATAATGAACTCCTCACATGAAGCTCCCTACTATTGTAGTAGTTGATAAAGTATATAGATATAAGTTTTGATCCGAAAAAGTTACATGTCCGATATTTGTATAAACTTAGGAAAGTTTATAGTACATGAAGATTGTTATTAGGGGTAGTTTTATAAGTCTTGTATGACCATTTGTCTTGGTAAAATCTCATGGTTTCCTTTTAGGTGAAGTAGATACAAATTGCTTGTTCCATATATCGCCAATTTCATTGTTTCATGTTTACGCCTTGGTAAGTTGGTTTGGTCATTCGTCATGGCCTAGCCATGACCTTTGGTCCTTGTTCCATGGTCATGAGACACTACCTTGGTTCTAGCCATGGTGGTGGTCTTGGTTATAGGTCATAATACCTTTTATTCCTTTGAAAGTATGACAATAACTTAGTAACTTAAAATATGTAAATAGCTGTTAAGAAAACTGAGAAATATCTCACTCAGAAGGCGTTTTCAAGGCTCGAGCCTCTTTGTCCCTGAAGGAAAACATGATTCCGGACAACTTTCGTGTTTTAACTTTTTCATGAATCGGACCAGAAAGGCCTCTTTTTGCGTGTTTTAGGTTCTGTCACAGAAATCACAGAAACATTTAGGCAGTTTTGCCGGAAATCTTTGGTAACTTCAAATCGCCATAACTTTTGACTCGTTTACTCTTTTTAGGTGGTTCAAATTGCTATGGTTTTCTCGTTAAGTCCTCTACTATAATATGTAATAATCCAATATAAAATTTTTACCATTTTGATCAGGTTATACCAAGATATTCACTAGTTTGCTTGTTTTAGTAACTTGTTTCAATAAGTCATTACAACAACATCTTTTACTCATCATGATTCATCATGGACATAATTACAACACATAATATATCAAGAATAACATATAAATGAGATGAACATGATAAATAAACAAGAAGCATGTTAGGTTTAGGCTTACAACTTTAGGCTTTCTAATTAAAGAAAGGAGTAACTAGTAAGGAAATGGACTTTGATAGACAAGCTTCAACCCTTTTCACTTCAAGCAACCTTTCTACTCTTAGTATTCTTGAAAGATAGATGATAAAGGTTGAGGTGTATTGAGTGGATTTAAACTCAAGAGAAAACACCAAGTATGTTAGGGTTTGGAAGATTTTTGGTAAGAAATAAGCTAACTAGGGTTTCTATACTTGAACTTCACTTGAACCTTGCAACAAATTAGAAGAGATAAGCTAAGTGTGAGATGATTTAGGTGTGTTGGGATGGCCGGCCATATGGAGAGGGGAGGGGGTATATATATGACTTTGAGGAGGTTAGTTTTCAAGAGATATTTTGCCAAAAAGAACACATGTATGCATCCTAGATCACAAGGCACAAGATCAAGCCACCAAGGGTGTGACTCCCCCCCCCCTAGAGGCGGTTCCAAAACAGATAAGGAGGGGAGGTGGCTTGGCTTGGTATTATCCTTGGTTAAAAGATGCATTTTGACTCCGGGAAATGCCAACCGTAAATGATTAGGCCTCAAAACGTAAAACCGGGTGTCGTAAAATTATGAAACTTTAAAGTATTGTTAGAAATGTTCATAAGTCCCATAATAAAATATAAAATGGGTGATAAGTTCCATTTGGGTGGTAAAACCTGCTAAAAGCTGGAAACACGGGTCTAAAACGCGTAATACGTAAAATGTACGAATATTGCGTAAAACTGAGAAAAGTAAAATGTTACTTTTCTTATATGCTAAAAATGATTTAAAATGATTTATAATGTCTAGACTGGGCTCAGTCTGGTGTCGGTTGGTGTTAAATGTCTTTTAGACATCAAACCGGAAGCCTAAAAATCAAGGAATGATTTATAAAATCAAGGAATGATTTTTAGTCAATGGAGGAGGGAAAAATATGTTGACTTATTTAAATAAGTTGAAAGCTCAAATCATCTTAGAAATGCGGTGCAGGTAAAGGCTAGGGTTACGGCTGAGTAAAAACGCGTAAAACTGAAAATTCCAGTTTTTCACGGCCGAAGTTTATTTGGGCCATGATTTTTCTCAGTCATGATTTATTCTCAAATAAATCATAAGTGTGTTAAACATTTTTCTGATGTGGGGTCACCTGACGGGATCAAATTTCGTTGTGCGTAGAATTTCTGATTGACGTTTTGCCCTAAAACGGGTAATTCTGTGTAATCCCTTAATAACTTTCACGAAAATGATCTGACGAATGTCAAACATTTAATTTGCCATGGAAATGATTTATCACTCGAGAATATGAGGTAAAAATCAACTTTCGGGAAAATTTCAGAAAGAAATGAATAGTAGAAATGAATAGTAACATGAATAGTAAAATTTTCCGAAAATAGAAATTAACCTGAAATTGCGAATTGTTACAGTCTCCACCCCATATGAGAGCTCCGTCCCGGAGATCAATTAGCGTTGGAAGTAGAAGCTTCGTTGGTAAAAAGGTGTGGGTATTTCTTTCGTATCTGGTCCTCTCGTTCCCATGTGTACTCAGGACCACGTCGTGAGTTCCAACGAACTTTGATAATTGGTATACGGCTTTGTTTGAGTTGTTTGACCTCTCGGTCCATGATTTCTACGGGTTCCTCAACAAATTGAAGATCGTCATTGAGTTGAATTTCATCGAGTGGAATCACAAGTGATTCATCCGATAAGCATTTCTTTAGGTTAGATACATGGAAAGTGGGGTGTACATTACTGAGTTCTGACGGAAGCTCAAGTCTGTACGCCACAGGACCAACCCTGGCTAGGATTTTGAATGGTCCGATGTATCTTGGGTTTAGTTTTCCTCGTTTACCGAATCGTATCAAGCCCTTCCAAGGCGATACCTTTAGCATAACCCTATCTCCGACTTGGAATTCTAGGGGTCTGCGTCGTGTGTCGGCATAACTTTTCTGTCGATCTCTTGCGGCTTGTAATCGACTTCTGATTTGTACAATCTTATCCGTTGTTTCACGGATGAGTTCTGGTCCAGTGAGTTGAACTTCTCCCACTTCAGCCCAACAAGCAGGTGAACGACACTTTCGACCGTAAAGTGCTTCAAATGGAGCTGCTTTAATACTTGTATGATAGCTGTTGTTGTAGGAAAATTCGACTAATGGTAAATGAGTATCCCATCCTTTTCCAAAGTCTATTATACATGCTCGAAGCATGTCTTCAAGAGTTTGGATGGTTCGTTCACTCTGACCATCGGTCTGAGGGTGATATGCTGTACTCATGTCTAGATTTGTTCCAAAGGCGTCTTGGAGTGACTGCCAGAAATTGGAAGTAAATCTACCATCTCTGTCGGATATGATGGATATCGGTGCACCATGTCTTGAGACTATTTCTTTGACGTACAGTCGGGTTAGTTGTTCCATTTTGTAAGTCTCTTTGATTGGTATAAAGTGTGCGGATTTTGTAAGGCGATCAACTATGACCCAAATGGAGTCATAACCGCTTGATGTCCTTGGGAGCTTGGTAATGAAGTCCATAGTAATTCTTTCCCATTTCCAGGTAGGAATTTCTGGTTGTTGCAATGGACCGGATGGTTTTTGGTGTTCGGCTTTTACTTTGGAGCAGGTAAGACACTTGCTAACATATGTTGCAATGTCGGCTTTCATGTTCGGCCACCAATAAAGTAACTTAAGATCATGATACATTTTATCAGATCCTGGATGTATGGAGTATTTAGATTTGTGTGATTCATGCATGATCAAGTCTCGTAAGCCACCATAAAGTGGTAACCAACTTCGACCTTGGAAGCATAGAGTTCCATCTGAACGGGTTTCGAATTTCTTTTGCATCATGCCATCCAACCTTTCCTTTTGGATGTCTTCTTGTTTCACCGCCTCAGCTTGAGCGTGAAGGATTTGAGTAGGAAAGTTTGAATTTATGGTTAAAACTAAGGCTCGGACTCGTAGTGGTTTAACTCGTTCCTTTCGGCTTAGGGCGTCGGCTACTACGTTTGCTTTCCCTGGGTGATAACGAATGTCGCAGTCATAATCACTTAGTAATTCCAACCAACGACGTTGTCGCATGTTTAGTTCTTTTTGGTTCAAAATGTGTTGTAGGCTTTTATGATCGGTGTACACAGTACATCTAGTACCGTATAGATAGTGCCTCCAGATTTTTAGTGCAAAGACCACAGCTCCTAACTCTAAGTCATGAGTGGTGTAATTTTCTTCATGAACCTTGAGTTGTCGCGAAGCATAAGCCATGACCTTATCACGTTGCATCAACACGGCACCTAAACCTTGGTACGATGCATCACAATAGGCTACAAAATCTTCGATCCCATCTGGCAATGCTAGGATAGGAGCACTACAAAGTTTTTGTTTAAGGGTTTGGAAAGCATTTTCTTCGTCTTCATCCCACACGTATTTCTTGTTTTTCTGAGTTAGCTTGGTCAAAGATTTTGCTATTGAAGAAAATCCTTCAATAAACCTTCGGTAATACCCGGCTAAACCCAGAAATTGCCGAATTTCTGTAGGTGTGGTAGGTGTTGGCCAGTTTTTGATAGCTTCAATTTTAGCGGGATCGACATGTAAACCGGTTTTGTCAATCACATGCCCAAGGAATTGTACGGATTGAATCCAAAATTCGCATTTGGAAAACTTCGCATACAATTTCTCTTCCTTGAGTAGTGCTAAAATTGTTCTAAGGTGTTCTTTGTGTTCCTCTTCGTTTTTGGAATAAATGAGAATGTCGTCTATGAATACGATCACAAATTTGTCCAAATATGGCTTACACACACGATTCATGAGATCCATGAATACTGCCGGTGCATTTGTTAACCCAAATGGCATCACTTGGAATTCGTGGTGACCATATCGTGTCCTAAAGGCTGTTTTTGGAATGTCTTCATCACGAACTCTAACTTGGTGGTAACCTGAACGTAGGTCAATTTTTGAGTAATAGGTTGAGCCTTGCAATTGATCGAATAAATCATCAATTCTTGGTAGTGGGTATCGGTTCTTTATGGTTAATTTGTTTAGTTCACGATAGTCAATACACATGCGTAATGACCCGTCTTTCTTTTTCACGAATAAAACTGGAGCTCCCCAAGGTGAGGAACTGGGTCGAATAAATCCCTTGTCCGCAAGTTCTTGTAATTGATTTGATAGCTCTTGCATCTCTGAAGGTGCTAGCCGGTATGGTGCGCGGGCAACTGGCGCCGCTCCTGGTATTAAATCAATTCTGAACTCTATTTGACGATTTGGTGGTAGTCCGGGTAAGTCTTCTGGAAAGACTTCAGGAAACTCACGGGCAATAGGAACATCTTCGAGACGTTTTTCATCGGTTTTCTTTTCTGTTACGTGGGCTAAGAAAGCATAACATCCTTTCTCAATGTACTTCATGGTTTTGATACATGAGATGATGTTTATTCGGGTTCCACTTTGATCACCACGAATGATCAAAGTTTCATTGTCACATGGAATGTGCACAACTCTTTCACCACAAATAATGTTAGCTTGATGTTTAGACAACCAATCCATGCCAATAACAACATCGAAACTTCCGAGTTCGATTGGCATAAGATTGATGTTAAAGGGGTGGTCTAAGAGATTAAGGGTACAGTTTGGGATTACGGTATTGGTATTTACTAAGTCACCGGTAGCTAGCTCAACATTATAACTAGTGGTTAAAGTAATTGATGGAATATCAAGTAAGGGCGCAATTCTAGTAGATATAAAGCTCATATCAGCACCAGAATCGAATAATACTTTAACAGGAATATTATTGAGTAGGAACGTACCGGTAACCACGTTCGGGTCCTGGTGTGGTTCTTCCTTTCCTATGACATAGGCCCTAGCACGAGCACCTCCGCCTTGGGGCCCTTGGTTTTGAGGACAGTTGTTTTTGTAGTGTCCCCTTTCACCACACCCGAAACATGTAACTATGGGCTGTGAGTTAGCCCCAGTAGCTATACCCTTGCCCCTACAATCCTTGGCAAGATGTCCGGGCTTTTGGCACTTGTGGCATTTGGCCGGGCAAGGACCTTCGTGATGGTAGTTACACTTGGTACATTGTGGTTGATTACCCACGTACCTACCACCAGCAGGTGCAGCAACATAAGCCGTCGCGGCTTCTTGTCTCCTGTTCTGCTGATTGTGGTGGTTGTTGTTTCGGGTTGGGTTGTTGTTGTTGTTATTGTTGTTGTTCCCACGGTTACCATCATATGGTCGTTTATTATTGTTGTTCTTGTTGTTGTTGTTGTTACGGTAGTTGGAGTTGTTGGGATTGTTGGCATTGCTGTTGTTGTTGTTGATGTTGAGGTTGTTTTGCCTGCGGGTTTCCGACATACGTACCACTTGATCCATGAGACTACGGGACATCCGCATAGCCTCATCAAGTTCTTTGGGATTTGCCGAAGTCACATTCCCCTGTATGCTTGAGGGAAGTCCCCAAATATACCTTTCCAACATCTTTTCCTTTGGGGAAACCATTGATGGACAAAGTATCCTCAGTTCCTGGAATCTACGGTTGTAGGTCATGATATCATTTCCCTTAACCGTATGATCCCAGAACTCAACTTCCAACTTTTGTATCTCACTGCGTGGACAGTATTCCTTAATCATCATTTGTTTCAAATTAGCCCAAGTAATTTTGTAGGCATTCTCAATGCCCATGGGTTGAGCAATTGAGTTCCACCAGGACAACGCCTCATTCAACAAAGTACTTGTGGCATACTGAACTTTGTCAACCTCAGTACATTTACTAACAATGAACACCGACTCCGCCTTTTCGAACCAACGGGTCAAACCTACAGCCCCTTCAGTACCCTTGAATTTGAGGGGTTCACATTTCAGGTAGGAAATGAAGGAGCAACCCTTTGGTACTGTAGTAACATTGGTCACCGGAGGGGTAGGTCCTCCAAGGTTAAGACTGGCAAGTCTGGCAGTCTCTGCAGCTATTGCAGCTTCCGCAGCAGTGGCGGCTTCTGCGGCTGCTGCAGCATCAGCAGCGGCTGCAGCATCAGCAGCTGCTGCAGCATCAGCAGCTGTGGTGGCATCGGCAGCTGCTGCAGCTGCTGCAGCTATGGCTGCTCGTTCAGCGATAAGTGCTGCATTGACACTATCCTTCACCAGTTTGCGGATGGCGGCTTGTGTCATCGTTGGTGGGGTCTTTTTCTTTGGCGCCATGATTCTATTGTTCAAAAGATACATTGTAATTAGAGAGTTGTGAGATGAGCACAATGTTTGATAAGAATGATAGGATGATAATGTTTGAAACTTAAAAACATAACACATGATAGTATATAAAACAAGAGTTTTATTTCATATAACGTTGATTACAAAATCGAACTTATTACAAGTTCATTCAAAACTTGCTAACTGATACTTTCAGTTAGTAATTACAACGTTGTACAAAAGCTAACTAGTACTATAACACTAGTCTAACGTTGGTTGGGAGGTTGTTGCGGTCCGGTCGGATTATTATTTCCGCGTGTTGCTAACACGTCTACGCTTTCGTTTGGACGGTATTCTTTGACCTCCTTTCGGTATAACCTTTGTTGTATGGAACTCATTTGAGTTTGCATCCCACACAAATCATTCCTAAGTTGATACCTGTCAAAGTTTGCCACATCTAACCGGATTTCGGCGGTATTTAGGCGGTGAAGTAGTTTGTGAATTTGAACCGCGTCCTGTTCTTGGGCCCTCTCAACCAAAGTGAGTCTATCCTTGACATCATCCAAGCCAGTCAAAGGATTTAAGACTACTTCCCCAACATGATCCGAGTCACTCTTAACGTAGCTCATGTCAAGCTTAAACCAATATAGGTCGTCTCGAGCATTCATGGCATCCATTCTAGCAGAATTTACCTTGGACATACATTCGTGCATTTGACTTGCCATACATTTAACCTTGAGTTGGGTTAGGTTGAGAGCTTGTTTCAAAGAGTAGATTTCGTATTGAGCTGAGTTCGCGAACATATGTGTAGATGTAGATGTTCCGCCGGTTTGGTAAGTAGATTTCGGAATTTGAGCTGGAGTGGTACGGTTAGATTCGGATGAAATTGGTGAAACCGGAGGTGGAGATGTCAATGGTGATAAATGTGGCACCACTAATAGTTCCTCCGCTTCCTCCTCGATGCCTTCGATGTCAACATCCATTTCAGGATCCTCTTCGTACTCATCGATATTTATGTCCAAATCCATTTCAGGATCTTCGTCCGAATCTATTTCATTTTCTAGATCCTCATAAGGTATTTCCTCATCGTCATAGTCAATTTGTTCAAAGTAAGGATCATCGGGTCCGGGAAGAATTGGTAAATACTCGGGCATAGCATGAAGATGATCGGGAGATG
Source organism: Artemisia argyi (assembly GCA_030686995.1). Taxonomy (NCBI): domain Eukaryota; kingdom Viridiplantae; phylum Streptophyta; class Magnoliopsida; order Asterales; family Asteraceae; genus Artemisia; species Artemisia argyi. The sequence continues at coordinate 187,137,167 of CM060677.1, forward strand.
GAGGTGCGGACATGATGTCTACAATTTATGATGTCAAAAATAATCAAATGTTTATGGAAAATGTTCAAACTAAGGAAATGTGCATATGACAATATACAAATATGTTCATGTAGGATAACATGTGTAATAAGTCCATAATCTTCTGGAGGACGGAAGGCACGAAGATCGGAAGGCTATAAAAATGTTTTTGCTTGTTATTGTAGTTATAGTTTAGGTCTCACTTAGACCCGTTTCTCTATAACCATGGCTCTGGTACCAATCTGTAACACCCCCAATTCATGATGCAGCGGAATTCAACTTGGGTGTTACTCGACGGCACAACAGTCATAATAATAGAAAACGATCTCTAAACGAATCGTAATAAAAAGAGTTGTCATTCATATTATTCAAATATATCAAAGTTTACATAGTGAGGTCCCAAAATGTTGCATTGTTTCAAAACACATCAATATAAGGTCTATGATGTTTTTATAGAATGACATAATTGTTTATAGCCTTCTTCCTTCGGTACGTGCCCTTCCCGCTCCATTCTTGATTATCATGGACCTGAAATACATGCTTAAGAGGTCAACACAAAGGTTGAGTGAAATTCATAGAGTTTGTTTAACGGTTGAACACAATATGTTGGTAGTAAGAGTTAATTAGACTCATACTCATGTTAGAAAACAAAACAGTTATTATTATGTACTAAGCTCATGCAACCAATACGTTAACGGGTACCAATATCAATCGGCGGTTATGTTGCCCCGGTAAGTACTTTGCCGTCATACTTAATGTTTCAAATATAGTGCATTCGTTTGAACTAACTGCTCAAACAAATGGGATTCGTCAATCCCAATAGGCCTATTCACAATACTCGCGCTCACTAATACTAGTGATTAAATGGTTCATGATGGGGCCTAGGATTGGCAAGGTAGGTACTTAGTAATAATAAAACAATCAGGCAGCATACAGTTTCAAAGCATTGTGTTCGGTTTAAAAGTAGCATGTATTTCCCCCAAGGGTTTGTAAAACATTAAAGTAATGTAAGCGGGGCTATGAACTCACCTCAAGTATGATAGCAAATAATGAAGGTGATGATCGGATCGTGTAGGTTTCTACGAGCAACCTAGAATAGAATGTTGCGACTTAGGATTTGTGTAAAGAATATAACGGAGTGCCTATATATATGTTTTGCATTTAGTCCATGATGAGGTATGATGTATATTTGTAAGTCTTTGAAAGAAAGATTTATGAACATGTATGTTTTGGTATATCGTTTACTACCGTTCGGGCTAACATATTTCAGAAGTCATGTTAGTAAGCGTTCGAGGAGCCAGGACACTTTAACTCGTAAATCCACAACTCATCTCGACGGCTTACATAATGAACTCCTCACATGAAGCTCCCTACTATTGTAGTAGTTGATAAAGTATATAGATATAAGTTTTGATCCGAAAAAGTTACATGTCCGATATTTGTATAAACTTAGGAAAGTTTATAGTACATGAAGATTGTTATTAGGGGTAGTTTTATAAGTCTTGTATGACCATTTGTCTTGGTAAAATCTCATGGTTTCCTTTTAGGTGAAGTAGATACAAATTGCTTGTTCCATATATCGCCAATTTCATTGTTTCATGTTTACGCCTTGGTAAGTTGGTTTGGTCATTCGTCATGGCCTAGCCATGACCTTTGGTCCTTGTTCCATGGTCATGAGACACTACCTTGGTTCTAGCCATGGTGGTGGTCTTGGTTATAGGTCATAATACCTTTTATTCCTTTGAAAGTATGACAATAACTTAGTAACTTAAAATATGTAAATAGCTGTTAAGAAAACTGAGAAATATCTCACTCAGAAGGCGTTTTCAAGGCTCGAGCCTCTTTGTCCCTGAAGGAAAACATGATTCCGGACAACTTTCGTGTTTTAACTTTTTCATGAATCGGACCAGAAAGGCCTCTTTTTGCGTGTTTTAGGTTCTGTCACAGAAATCACAGAAACATTTAGGCAGTTTTGCCGGAAATCTTTGGTAACTTCAAATCGCCATAACTTTTGACTCGTTTACTCTTTTTAGGTGGTTCAAATTGCTATGGTTTTCTCGTTAAGTCCTCTACTATAATATGTAATAATCCAATATAAAATTTTTACCATTTTGATCAGGTTATACCAAGATATTCACTAGTTTGCTTGTTTTAGTAACTTGTTTCAATAAGTCAATACAACAACATCTTTTACTCATCATGATTCATCATGGACATAATTACAACACATAATATAGCAAGAATAACATATAAATGAGATGAACATGATAAATAAACAAGAAGCATGTTAGGTTTAGGCTTACAACTTTAGGCTTTCTAATTAAAGAAAGGAGTAACTAGTAAGGAAATGGACTTTGATAGACAAGCTTCAACCCTTTTCACTTCAAGCAACCTTTCTACTCTTAGTATTCTTGAAAGATAGATGATAAAGGTTGAGGTGTATTGAGTGGATTTAAACTCAAGAGAAAACACCAAGTATGTTAGGGTTTGGAAGATTTTTGGTAAGAAATAAGCTAACTAGGGTTTCTATACTTGAACTTCACTTGAACCTTGCAACAAATTAGAAGAGATAAGCTAAGTGTGAGATGATTTAGGTGTGTTGGGATGGCCGGCCATATGGAGAGGGGAGGGGGTATATATATGACTTTGAGGAGGTTAGTTTTCAAGAGATATTTTGCCAAAAAGAACACATGTATGCATCCTAGATCACAAGGCACAAGATCAAGCCACCAAGGGTGTGACTCCCCCCCCTAGAGGCGGTTCCAAAACAGATAAGGAGGGGAGGTGGCTTGGCTTGGTATTATCCTTGGTTAAAAGATGCATTTTGACTCCGGGAAATGCCAACCGTAAATGATTAGGCCTCAAAACGTAAAACCGGGTGTCGTAAAATTATGAAACTTTAAAGTATTGTTAGAAATGTTCATAAGTCCCATAATAAAATATAAAATGGGTGATAAGTTCCATTTGGGTGGTAAAACCTGCTAAAAGCTGGAAACACGGGTCTAAAACGCGTAATACGTAAAATGTACGAATATTGCGTAAAACTGAGAAAAGTAAAATGTTACTTTTCTTATATGCTAAAAATGATTTAAAATGATTTATAATGTCTAGACTGGGCTCAGTCTGGTGTCGGTTGGTGTTAAATGTCTTTTAGACATCAAACCGGAAGCCTAAAAATCAAGGAATGATTTATAAAATCAAGGAATGATTTTTAGTCAATGGAGGAGGGAAAAATATGTTGACTTATTTAAATAAGTTGAAAGCTCAAATCATCTTAGAAATGCGGTGCAGGTAAAGGCTAGGGTTACGGCTGAGTAAAAACGCGTAAAACTGAAAATTCCAGTTTTTCACGGCCGAAGTTTATTTGGGCCATGATTTTTCTCAGTCATGATTTATTCTCAAATAAATCATAAGTGTGTTAAACATTTTTCTGATGTGGGGTCACCTGACGGGATCAAATTTCGTTGTGCGTAGAATTTCTGATTGACGTTTTGCCCTAAAACGGGTAATTCTGTGTAATCCCTTAATAACTTTCACAAAAATGATCTGACGAATGTCAAACATTTAATTTGCCATGGAAATGATTTATCACTCGAGAATATGAGGTAAAAATCAACTTTCGGGAAAATTTCAGAAAGAAATGAATAGTAGAAACGAATAGTAACATGAATAGTAAAATTTTCCGAAAATAGAAATTAACCTGAAATTGCGAATTGTTACAATAATACTTTACATTTTCTAGTTAAGTGTTTGAATGATAGTTTCCTAGTTATAATCACGTTTTTCTTTTTTCTTTGTATTTGTTTTCAATATCGTCATTCTCCTGCTCATTCGTTGTAAACCACTTCATGTTTTCAAATCATATCTTGCTAGTCTCTTGGTGAAGGTGTGGTTGAGCTATCGTTATATGACGAGCACAATAAATTATCGTGCCTTGTTGTAGATTTTATTATCCAATTATGTTGTTAAAATATATCTTCTTTCTTTTAACGTGACTAAAATACATATCATTTGTTGATTTAATAACATATTATCAAATTGTTGTGTTATTATTTTTAACATTAACTATAAAATGTTTAAAAGTACTTTCCAAGATTGTCTTAAGAGGGATCGATTGTTATGGGTCATATTAAAAAGTCAACAAACAACCAAACATACCTCAACCGTTTTTCCCACCCAATTTCACATTTAAATACTCCTTGTGTTTTCACTTTCATTTTCAGCTTATCAATTAGTAATCTTTCTCACAAACTATTCAATTCATCAATCTAATAACAATTCTTTAACTACATTTCTAGTTACATTTTAATTCTTGTAATTCCTAATTAGTTAACCAGTTCTTGTTTGAATCTTGATTCCTACAAGTTCATATCACAAATTAATTATTTTTTCTTTATTCATGAACTCGTTTTAACCAAACCCACCACACTTCTGGTAAGTAAACATAATCTAGCATCAATTTCATTTTCAAGTTGGAGTTATTGGGACGGATTTGCATACATAATTTTTGAAATTCGTGTTGGATACCTAAAAATCACGTTGGAGCCCAAATATAGGGTTTGATTTTGGTCAGTTTGCTTCTTTTTTTGCATTTTGATATCATTATGTCTATGCTTATTTCATGGTTAGTTTCGTAAATTGCATCGTCCCTTGCATACTTTAAGGGATGTTGTGTAAAGATTTTTTTATATGCCAAACGACATTGTTGGGTTTGATATGAAACTTTCTAAAAAAATATAAAGACTGAATGTATTTTGATGGTTGTAGAGTCTCTACTAGTTCATAGCTTTTTTCGCTAGAAGTAACGAGGTGACAACTTTACAACCAACACAATTCAATTTCATCTAAACTAACCTATTGTCGTATGATTCAACATATATACCCACTTTTGGTTACATCCTTGACCGATGTGGGATAGTTTGCTCTTCTGTAAAATTAAAGTACTTAGCTTTTGTTTTATGTAAAGTGAGGGATCTACAATAAATGGTTATTTGCTAGCTCCCTTTTTATTGTTATAACCATGTTATTTGATCCAAAGGATGAACATGAAGCCCAGATACAGTTTTGCTTTGGAGCGTGGGATTCCTGCGACTCTCTCAGTAACTGGAACTCAAAGGCTGACATTTCGAGATAATGCATTCAATTTGATTCACTATGAACGATGACACCTCAAGTTGAAGTATTCATCCATTTACCCTATAATCAATCATCTATCTATATGATTAAGCATTTTTAATGATATGAAAATCTCCTATTTACCCCAATTTACGAATTGGACGATGCAAATGCAATTTATGAAGCTAACCATGAAATAAGCATAGAAATAACGATATCAAAATGCAAGAAAAGAAGCAAACTGATAATTCGGAATAAGCTTCATAAGTAGCTTATTGCGCCCCACATTAATTGTTTTCGTCTTTCTGCGAAGTGTTTTATTTTAGTGTAAGATGAGGTTCTACTCTAGTGCCTTGAAGCTTGTATGAAGCATGGTCTCCTAAGTGCTATATTTTAATGGTTCCAAATATATAACATCTGTCAAGCAGCCCCAAACTTATTACAAGCTTAAAATGTTTTGGTGCTATTCTAATTATTCGTTATTCAATGGGGAGGCATGTACAGGTTGTTTGGGATAATAGAAGAAAGGTACATAAATGATTACTTTACAGTTCTAATGTGGTTCCTGTTCACATCTAATGCGTTTTTTCTTACTGACTTACTATATTAGTTAATATAAATGATTTATCTATACTATTATATAATGCATTTGAGACTATTCTAAAAAGGCTTAAAATTAAGACTTTTACTTGCTTATTATGGAAGGATTTCAAAATTAATTAGTTAGGAAGCAGGTTGTTTAGAAAGCAAGTTGATTAATAAGTTTGTTAGGAAGCAGATTGGTTGTTCAAACTAAAATTATTTGGCTTAACTATATCTACTAATAAAGCATAAAAACAACTAAATGTGTAACCGAATACCCGAATAACGCAAAATATAGGTACCCGCCGCCGCATTGCGCGGGTACTGCTCTAGTGTTATTTGAAAGATGTGTAGAATTGTAGTTATATTTGATACACATTATGCACTAAACAAACGTATTCGTGGCTGTAATGCTTATTAGAACCACCAAAGCCTTAGAAAAGCACTCATACCACCAAACAATGAAGTGTTTTTAAGTAGTAGACAATGGTTTAATGGGTCCATAAAGGACATAATTTTGGCTATAAATACCTAAAGAAAGTCTATATACCCTTCATCTCATCTTCACAAGAACCACAATAAACAATACCTACTTTGGTAGCAATGTCGTCCACCGGTTTAAATTTTGCTCACATTAATGCACAACAAGAGCATCTTAGGGAAACACAAAATCAAAAGAAGGAGAAAAGCATACAAGATAGTTAAACGTGGTGGAAACACGAAAGTTCACCCTGGTGTTATGCCCTCAACGGATATCGGTGGGGAATGAAAGACTAACTGAAATGGTCATTGCACAAATTATGAACTTTAGTTTGTTTAGATAAATTAAGATAATACTTTACATTTTCTAGTTAAGTGTTTGTATGATAGTTTCCTGGTTATAATCACGTTTTTCCTTTTTCTTTGTATTTGTTTTCATTGTCATCATTCTCGTGCTCAATCGTTGTAAACCACTTCATGTTTTTAAATTATATCTTGCTAGTCTCTTGGTTATGGTGTGGTTGAGCTATCATTATTTAACGAGGGCAATAAATTATCGTGCCTTGCTGTAGATTTTATTATCCGATTATGTTGTTAAAATATATCTTCTTTCTTTTAACGTAACTAAAATACATATCATTTGTTGATTTAATAACATATTATCAAATTGTTGTGTTAGTATTTTTAACATTAACTATAAAATGTTTAAAAGTACTTTCCAAGATTGTCTTAAGAGGGATGGATTGTTATGGGTCATATATTAGTTAACTAGTTCTTGTTTTAATCTTGATTACTACAAGTTCATATCACAAATTAAATTTGTTTTCTTTATTCATGAACTCGTTTTAACCAAACCCACCACACTTCTGGTAAGTAAACATCATCTAGCATCAATTTCATTATCAAGTTGGAGTTATTGGGACGGATTTGCAACATAATTTTTGAAATTCGTGTTGGATCTCTAAAAATCGTGTTGGAGCCCAAATACAGGGTTTGATTTTGGTCAGTTTGCTTCCTTTTTTGCATTTTGATATCATTATTTCTATGCTTATTTCATGGTTAGCTTCATAAATTGCATCGTCCAATCCTATTTGTGCCAATTTACGAATTGAAATAAGCTTCATCATAGTTGTCCCTTGCATACTTTGAGGGGATGTGTAAAGATTTTTTTTATATACGACGTCGCTGGGTTTGATATGAAACTTTCTAAAAAAAAATTATAAAGACTAAATGTATTTTGATGGTTGTAGAGTCTTCTTTTGGTTCATAGTTTTTTTTCGCTAGAAGTAACCATGAGACAACTTTACAACCAACACAATTCATTTTCATCTAAACTAACCTATTGTCATATGATTCAACATTTATACCCACTTTTGGTTACATCCTTGACCGATGTGGGATAGTTTGCTCTTCTGTAAAATTAAAATACTTAGCTTTTGTTTTTATGTAAAGTGAGGGATCTACAACAAATGGTTATTTGCTAGCTTCCTTTATATTGTTATAACCATGTCATTTGCTCCAAAAGATGAACATGAAGCCCATATACAATTTTCCTTTGGAGCGAGGGATTCCTGCGATTCTATCAGTATTTGGAACTCAAAGGCTGACATTTCTAGATAATGCATTCAATTTGATTCACTATGAGCGATGACACCTCAAGTTGAAGTATTCATCCATTTACCCTATAATCAATCATCTATTTGTATGATTAAGCATTTTTAATGATATCAAAATCTCCTATTAATTTGCCCCAATTTACGAATTGGACGATGCAATTTATGAAGCTAACCATGAAATAAGCATAGAAATAATGATATCAAAATGCAAAAAAAGAAGCAAACTGACAATTCGGAATAAGCTTCATAAGTAGCTTATTGCGCCCCGCATTAATTGTTTTCGTCTTTCTGCTAAGTGCAAAATTTTTGTGTAAGACGAGATTCTACTCTAGTGCCTTGAAGTTTGCATGAACCATATAACATCTGTCAAGTAGTCCCACTTATTGTACGTAAGCTTAATTAAAATGTTTTGGTACAATTCTAATTGTAGTATTTGTTATTCAACGGGGAGGCATTACTACAACAAATTTGTCATTTCTACATACTTTTTTCTTCACACTTTATAAAGTGTGAGCTTATTTCTAAAGATATTCACACATAAGAGTGAATAATTGTCTCAAAATCCTCGCGCTTAAAAAATTGTGAAAATTTCAATCTCGCACTTAAAAGTGTGAATAATTATCTCAAAATAAAAATCATCACGCTTAAAAGTGTGTAGAATTATTTTAAAACCGTCACACTTAAAAGTGTGAAAAATCTTCAAAACACTTCACACACACACACACACAAAAAAAAAAGAATGTAAAAATATTTGCTACATCCAATTGGTTCACACGTATACTAGTGTGAACTTTTTTGATTTTTCACACTTTAAATTGTAGCTACATGCTCTAATAAGTGTGAGTATATTACTAATTTGTAGTAGTGCGCATGTACAGGTTGTTTGGGATAATAGAAGAAAGGTACATAAATGATTACTTTACAGTTCTAATGTGGTTCCTGTTCATATTTAATGTGTTTTTTCTTACTGAATTACTGTACTATTAGAGTATTAGTTGATATAAATGATTTATGTTAGTAGAAGAAAGGTATATAAATGATTACTTTACAGTTCTAATGTGGTTCCTGTTCATATTTAATGCGTTTTTTCTTACTGAATTTCTGTTAGAGTATTAGTTAATATAAATGATTTATTTTATTTGAAAGATGTGTAGAATTGTAGTTATATTTGATTTTTGTTGGACATCTTTAGAAGCCATGAACAGGATGCATTTATTTTGCTTAGAAAGTAGATGAAAGTAAATAATTGATTAGTTTGATAGAGCTAATAGGCAAGAATCTCTTTTAACTTGTGACTCATGAATTATATTCTAGAACTCTTATGTTTGCTAGTAATTTTAAACCAAACAACTGCACTATATCCACTAGTTGGGGTATGTTAAAAACCTAAAATCAAACAGTTAGAACCATATGATTTACGTGGTCATACTAGGAGCATACTAACATCACCAATGCCTCTTTAATCAAATTCAGTTTTCATTTAAGACTTTGATGATGCAATACTCTGAAGTCTTAGCATTTTAGACATGATTATATATTATATAGTATTATACTGTCATAAATTATGAGTACACGGTAATATGATCATCTACAATCTTGTAATGAGAGTAGTCTTAATAACTTAGTGTCTGATAGCTAATTGCAGAAGCTCATATGTGCATTGGTGACTGAGCTATTATAACATGATATTCTCATCATGTAGCTTAAGTTGTCGTTCCGCTTCTTAATTTCTCATTTAGTGGCGTCCATCTTTTTCTGCGGTAAAAATTGCTGTGTTTAGCTAATTCTTCACAAAATCTTCATCTGATATCTCTCTGACAAATGGTATGAGCAACAACAATTTATAGATTCACAAAAAGGAACTTATTTGGAGGAAAAGTTTCAGCTGGGGAAGGAATTTATTTGTTATTCAATGTTGATTTTGATATGCCATTCATTGCAGATGCACATTGGAATGGTTGGAGAAGTCAAAAGCTGAAGAAGCTGTCGATTTGGCTATTTTTCTCCTCAAAGTTGGCTCAAAATATAGCATATTCAGACGCCCGTATGGGGACATAATTGAAGGCAGGGGCGGACCTACAGTGTAACAAGGTGGTTCCCGGGAACCACCTTAGAGATCGAGACCATTTAGAAGCTATGTACAGAGAAAAATTAGGACCTGCCTTGGAACTAGGCCGGGAACCACCTTAGGCTCAAAATAAGAAGGAAGAAAAACAAAAAAGCAACTGGGAAACGAAAAATAGAAAGCAGAGCTCAGGTTCTCGATCTGTTATGGAGGTATCTGCCTATCTGGTATTTTTTAAAAGAGATGGCCGTATTAATAGTTTAATACAGTAATAGTACTACGAGTATTTATTCTTAGTTTTATTGAAAGTTACATTTAGCCCCTCTATCTTATCCATAGTTCTATGTTAATACCCTTAACGAAAAGCCTAAGTGCAGATATATTTACATGTTTTGAAATAATTTGGAGCATTGAATATATTTCACTCTCTTTTGTTTGGTAAATAAACTATTAAACTGTTCCAATTGCAAACCATATATAATTCTACTACAAAATCTCATAAGTTCTTCTAGCAAAAATAAAAACACATATTCAATGCTTTGTAAGAAAACTACAAGTTACTAATTTGGCTATGTATTAATTTTTACATCAAAATCATATCAAAATTAGTGACTTTTGTTTAGTGCGTGTATTCAAATCATGAACCGTTTCAAGCTACGAAAGTTATAAAAACTCGGTTGTAATCACTTTAACCTTTTTTTATTCATATATAATAATTATGTCAAATTAGACCCGACCCAACCCGATCCGGCCGTAATTTGATTGTTCAGTTTATTTTTTCGTCTTAACTAAATCAAGGAACCACCTTAGTTTTCCGGCTAGGTCCGCCACTGATTGAAGGTAACCATATAATTCTAAGAAACACCATCAGCCTTTATAGGTTTTGCTTAGCACAACCAAAATATAGTTGCATAGTATTTGCAAGAGGTTGACCATTTTCTATAAGTGTTGCGGATAAATTCTAATACATGCAGGATGTAAACTTGTGCAAGATGACTCAAGGCTACCGCCACTTTAAAGGTGTATCTAACTAGCTACTTGTGACTTATATTTTAAATCTACTCAAGGCTATCGTCGCTTTAAAGGTATATATAACTACTTGTGACTTGTATCTTAAATCTACCCAAAAATGTTAATTTTGGTATGCCATTTGTTGCAGCTATATGTTGAATGGTTGGAGAGGTGAAAAGCTCAAGAAGTTGATTTGGCTCCTTTTCTTATATTGAATGGTGAGAGGTCAAAAGCTCAAAAAGTTGATTTGGCTCCTTTTCTTCTCAAAAGTATTGGCTCCTGGAAATATAGCATAAGAATATTTATTTATATTTTATATTTTTTCGAATAGGGCCATGTTATTAAAAAGAAACCGGGCTCTATCTATTTTTTTTTTTTTTTTTTTTTATAAATAAAATCACATAGAGCCCGTTTTTAAAACCGGACTCTATGTGTTTTTTTGCATAGAGTCCCTATCCTTTTGAGCTCTTATACGATAGCTTTATGGACCTTCTCAACCGAGCTCTTTTTTTATTTTTTATTTATTTTTTATTTTTTATTTTTTTTAACTTGTAGTAGTAGTAACGGTGGTGTTTCAAAATTTTTGCTAACAAGATAATTACATGCCGTACTTTGTTGCGGATTTGTGTGCTGATCCTTATCTGTAATTGTTTCAGCGATGTCCTAATTTTTGTTCAATTCGCAACTATCCTTTGAATACCAAATCATGTGTGCATAAGTTTCAAATCATGTAAATTGGTTATACCCTACAATTAGCAATAGCAGATAGTTACAGTTTCATAACTAGCTACAGTTTCCAAGTTTCCAACTGACTCAAGTTACACGCGTTGAAGTACTTATATGAGTATTATTGGAGTGACCCCGTAAGATCTTTTTTCTGAAGAAAACAAATTGAATAGATAAATTCTTAATAAATAAGGTTTTTTTTGGGGCATAACTTGCGAGACATTGATGAAACCTTGCAAGAATCAACTAGCCATACAATTTAACATTTCCTATTACAATAAGTTACGTACTGTTAACCAAATCAGTAGTTATAAGCAAATTTAAATATTAAAACCAATTGATGGGTCAACGTGTAACACATTATTTATTCTTATCACACACGGACGGAACTCACTTAATAACACTTTAACCCATTCATTAAAAAAAGTATCAATTTTTAGCATATAAAATAATATAAAGGATAACATGCACAAACATAACTTAAAAAAGCTAGCAACCGGCTAGCCTTCAGATAGTTCAAGAGTAATTGTTACCACAATTGGCCAATAGTGCAAAACCATCTTTGACTAATATTTTAAGGTGATAAGATAAACATTATGCACTAAACAAACACATTCATGGCTGTAACACCAAAGCCTCAAAAAAGCACTCATACCACCAAACAAGGGAGTGTTTTTAAGTAGTCGGCAATGGTTTAATGGGTCCATAAAGACATAGTTTTGGCTATAAATACCGAAAGAAAGTCTACGTATTCCTCATCCCATCTTCACAGAAACCACAATACAAAATACCTACTTTAGTAGCAATGTCGTCCATCGGTTTCAATTTTGCTCACATTACTGCACAACAAGAGCGTCTTAGGGTAAAACAAAATCAAAAGAAGGATAAAAGCATGCAAGAGAGTGAAAAGGTGCAGGATGGTGTTAAACGTGGTGGAAACACGAAAGTTAACCCTGGTGTTATGCCCTCAATGGATATCGGTGGGGAATGAAAGAATAACTGAAATGGTCATTGCACAAATTATGAACTTTAGATTGTTTAGATAAATTAAGATAATACTTTACATTTTCTAGTTAAGTGTTTGAATGATAGTTTCCTGGTTATAATCACGTTTTTCTTTTTTCTCTATATTTGTTTTCATTGTCATCATTCTCCTGCTCAATCGTTGTAAACCACTTCATGTTTTTAAATCATATCTTGCTAGTCTCTTGGTGAAGGTGTGGTTGAGCTATCGTTATTTGACTAGGGCAATAAATTATCGTTCCTTGCTGTAGATTTTATTATCCGATTATGTTGTTAAAATATATCTTCTTTCTTTTAACGTAACTAAAATACATATCATTTGTTGATTTAATAACATATTATCAAATTGCTGTGTTAGTATTTTTAACATTAACTATAAAATGTTTAAAAGTACTTTCCAAGATTGTCTTAAGAGGGATGGATTGTTATGGGTCATATTAAAAAGTCAACAAACAACCAAACACACCACAACCGTTTTTCCCGCCCAATTTCACATTTAAATACTCCTTATGTTTTCACTTTCATTTTGAGCTTATCAATTAGTAATCTTTCTCACAAACTATTCAATTCATCAATCTAATAACAATCCTTTAACGACATTTCGAGTTACATTTTAATTCTTGTAATTCCTAATTAGTTGACTAGTTCTTGTTTCAATCTTGATTCCTACAAGTTCATATCACAAATCAATTTTTTTTGTTTATTTATGAACTCGTTTTAACCAAACCCACCACACTTCTGGTAAGAAAACATCATCTAGCATTAATTTCATTATCAAGTTGGAGTTATTGGGACGGATTTGCATTCATAATTTTTGAAATTCATGTTGGATCCCTAAAAATCTCGTTGGAGCCCAAATATAGGGTTTGATTTGTCAATTTGCTTCTTTTTTTTGCATTTTGATATCATTATTTCTATGCTTATTTCGTCGTTGGGTTTGATATGAAACTTTCTAAAAAAATATAAAGACTGAATGTATTTTGATGGCTGGAAAATTTGATGCTGCTGGTTCATAGCTTTTTTTGCTAAGTAACCAGGAGACAACTTTACAACCAACACAATTCATTTTCATCTAAACTAAAATATTGTCATATTATTCAACATATATACCCACTTTTGGTTACATCCTTGACCGATGTGGGATAGTTTGCTCTTCTGTAAAATTAAAGTACTTAGCTTTTGTTTTTATGTAAAGTGAGGGATCTACAACAAATGTGTTATTTGCTAGCTTCCTTTATATTGTTATAACCATGTCATTTACTCCAAAAGATGAACGTGAAACCCAGATACAGTTTGCTTTATTTTAGTGTAAGATGAGATTCTACTCTAGTGCCTTGAAGCAAACTGACAATTCGGAATAAGCTTCATAAAGTAGCTTATCGCGCCCCACATTAATTGTTTTCGTCTTTCTGCTAAGTGCTTTATTTTAGTGTAAGGTGAGATTTCTACTCTAGTGCCTTGAAGCATGTATGAACCATGGTCTGCTAAGTGCTTTATTTTAATGGTTCCATATAACATCTGTCAAGCAGCCCCAAACTTATTATAAGCTTAAAAAATTTTGGTGCTATTCTAATTATTTGTTATTCAATGGGGAGGCGTGGAGACTTATAATTTACACTTAACTCTGTATAGTATATTTAAAATTCTACCACTAAAGTTTTATTAATTACTTATTTTTTTTTTAAGTTTTTATTTTTATAAATTTGACACCTATATTTTTATGTGTTTTTTTTTCTCAATCAAATTCTTCATCAAATTTATTAAAGTTTGACCAAAATCAATTCAATTTTGACTTTTTATTTGCCATTTCGTCCATGTGTTAAAATCGAGCTCTCCTATTGGGTCAATTTTTTTTCCCATAAGATTGTTTTGTCAAAAAAAAACTCCGAATTAATGTAATTATTTTATTATCTAAAAAGATTCAATTCATCAATCTAATAAGTAATAACAAGGGTAAATTGCAAAAATGGTCCTTCACGTTTCACGAAATTGCAAAAATGGGACCGAAACAAAAAGTAGCGCAAAAAAGACACTAACGTTCCACATTTTCGCAAAATCGCCACTGAGAGCCCTTTTCCGTTAATTTTATCGTTAAGTGTCATGTCACCGAGGGTAGTATCGTCATTTTAACCCTTTCCCGCCAATAACTTAAGTTGCCAGTGTTTTGTTTTACAAATTTAGTCCTTTAGAGCAATACTTTATATACGGGTATCAATTTCTTCCAAGGAGAACATTAATTTCACAGGTAAAGATCTTGAGAATGGTTAAGCTTTGGCAAAATCGTGCACGCAGTACCCCGATACCTGATTTAGGAATCATTTATAGTAAGAATACTCTGTTCCATTTTAATGTTTTCCATTTAAACTTGTTATTGTTGTCGGAAGTAATTGATGTTTTATGTGTTCGACAGATTTGAATGAAAAGGTGTTTTCTTTGCAAATCCATCACAATGGTGAATTCACCTCAAAACCAGGAAGAAGATATCTCTTTGGAGATACAGATTGGTTTGACGGAATTCACTCTGACGTTTTCTCCATTGAATTATTGGGCGAAATGTTAGAGGATTTAGGTTACTCGGATAGTACCTTTATGTTTACTCACTTTAGGATACCTGGGGAGTCACTGGATGATAGTTTGCTACCACTAAAGTCTGACGAAGATGTGAAGACACTTCTGGAGTATGTTCCTATATTTACACAATTGGATTTGTATATTGAAACCGGTGTTTCAATTGTTGAGTGTGAGATGATGGATCGAATGATGACTAAGGGCAAGGGTGTGGTGATAGAAGAAATAGTGGATGATGATATGAATGAGGCTGCTGGAAAGGGTGTTGATGGTGAGACTGGAAACAGTGGGAAATTACTATTGTTAGAGTGGCATAAAGAGTGGCATAAGACAAGACAACCTGAGAAGGTTGGACCTGTTTTTGATACTGATTCTGACAGTGACTTCCCACCAACATTTTGTGCCAAAAAAATGATTGCAGATCATACAAAAAGGATGAGTGATGAGTTTCAATTTAGAAGGTTATTGGGAGAGATTGACCAAGACTTGGCTGTGGAGGATTCAAGTGAGGAGTCTACAGGTTTGCTCGATTTTTATGATCTCGATTTTGATGATGCGTATTATGCTGATGCAAGTGATGAAGAGGTTGAACAAGAATGGCATGGTGATCCATACTATTTAGTTAATGTACCTGAACCTGAAGAGTTGCATGCGATTGAAGAGCCTCAAGAGCCTGAAGAGCCTCAAGAGATTAGTGACATGTTTGCTGAAATAGATCAAGCATTGGATGAACTTGATGATGTTGTTGCAGCTGGAGAAGGAACAGAGGTGTATGCTCTTTATGCTGAACCAATTAGTTTCAGTTTGCTTCCACTTGTGGATGTTGATAGTGTTGATGGTGATGATGGTGAACAAAGAGTTCGTGATGAGGGTGTGATTCTAGATGAGCAGTGTGATGAAGTAGTTGGAGATGGTTAACAAAGAGTTTGTGGTGTGGTTGTGATACCAGATGATCAGTGTGCTGTAGTAGTTGGAAATGGTGAACAAAGAGTTTCTGATGTGGCTGTGATACCAGATGGAAAAAATGGAGTTGGGCAAGATGGAGTGATCACAGAGGACAAGTTTAAAGACCAAGGAAGATCAATCAAGAGGCGAAGACTGATGGCTGACAAAAAACCCAATATTGCTGCTGACAAGAAACCCAAGGAGTGATCGCAGAGTTCTTGAAGAAGCTTCAAAAGTCCGATGTTATGGAGCTTTTGTATTTGAAGAAGAAGATGGCAGAAGCGAAGCTCAAGCTCTTTGTTTTGATGGACTTTAGAGTTTCTTTCATGGTCATCTTTGTTTTGATTGTTCCTTTTATGTTTTCATCCTTTTTATGAATGTTATGTTTGACCTTTAATGATATATTATGAATGTTATGTTTGAACCATAATGTTAGTTGCAAAAGTCAAAATTGATTGTCAAATTGGGTAATTTTGGGTATTTTTGTGCCTGCGCATAATTTTATTATAATTAAAGCGAAGTCCGGACACTTCTTCGAAACATTTAAGAATACACATCAACGACCTAGCATTTTCTTTGCTCCACTCTCCAAAAAATATAGTGTCATCCGCATATTGGAGATGAGACACCATCACTCTGTTAACCCCAATCCTAACGCCTTTAAAAATGCCTTTATCCACCGCCTTCTTAACAATCGCATTCAAACCTTCGGCTGCTAAAATAAATAGAAAAGGAGATAACGGATCTCCTTGCCTAACCCCTCTTTCCAAGCAAAACTCTTCGGTTGGTGATCCGTTTACTAATATCGACATAGTGGCCAATTGTAGACAACTCTCAATCCACTTACACCACTTATTTCCGAATCCCATTCTTTTCATTATATCTAATAGGAATCTCCAATTGATACTATCGTCTGCTTTCTCGAAATCTACCTTAAACATTAGACCTTTTTCTTTCCTTTTCTTCAAGTATTCTATCGATTCATTTGCAATTAAAATTCCATCCAGAATATATCTATCTTTTATGAATGCATTCTGAACATCTCCCACCACCGAACCCACAACTTTCTTAATTCTTTCGGCCAATATTTTTGCAATTATCTTATAATAACATCCGATAAGACTAATAGGTCGTAAATCTCCAAGTCCAATCGGATCCGCTACCTTTGGAATTATAGTCACAAATGGTACGAGAGTAGTCTTAATAACTTAGTGTCTGATAGCTAATTGCAGAAGCTCATATGTGCATTGGTGACTGAGCTATTATAACATGATATTCTTATCATGTAGCTTAAGTTGTCGTTAATATCATTCCGCTTCTTAATTTCTCATTTAGTGGCGTCCAACTTTTTCTGCGCTAACAATTGCCGTGTTTAGTTAACTCTTAACAAAATCTTCATCTGATATCTCTCTGACAAATGGTATGAGCAACAACAATTTATAGATTCACAAGAAGGAACTTATTTGGAGGGAAAGTTGAACAATGTTAATTTTGATATGCCATTCATTGCAGATGCACATTGGAATGGTTGGAGAAGTCAAAAGCTGAAGAAGTTGTTGATTTTGCTATTTTTCTCCTCAAAGTTGGCTCAAAATATAGCATATTCAGACGCCGGTATGGGGACATAAATGAAGGTAACCATATAATTCTAAGAAACACCATCAGCCTTTATAGGTTTTGCTTAGCACAACCAAAATAGTTGCATAGTATTTGCAAGTTTTAGACCATTTTGTATAAGTGTTGCTGATCAATTCTAATACATGCTGGATGTAAACTTATGCAAGATGACTCAAGGCTACCACCGCTTTAAAGGTATATCTAACTAGCTACTTGTGACTTATTATTTAAATCTACTCAAGGCTATCGTCGATTTAAAGGTATATCTAACTACTTGTGACTTGTATCTTAAATCTACCCAAAAATGTTAATTTTGGTATGCCATTTGTTGCAGCTATATGTTGAATGGTTGGAGAGGTCAAAAGCTCAAGAAGTTGATTTGGCTCCTTTTCTTATGTTGAATGGTGAGAGATCAAAAGCTCAAAAAGTTGATTTGGCTCTTTTCTTCTCAAAAGTATTGGCTCTTGGAAATATAGCATAAGAATATTTATTTATATTTTCTATTTTTTCGAATAGAGCCATGTTATTAAAAAGAAAACCGGGCTCTATCTATTTTTTTTATATAAATAAAATCACATAGAGCCCGTTCTTAAAACCGGACTCTATGTGTTTTTTTTGCATAGAGTCCCTATCCTTTTGAGCTCTTATACGATAGCTTTATGGACCTTCTCAACCGGACTCTATGGCTTTTTTTTTTTTTTTTTTTTTTTAGTAGTGGTGGTGTTTCACAACTTTTGCTAACAAAATAATTACATGCCGTACTTTGTTGCGGATTTGTGTGCTGATCCTTATCTGTAATTGTTTCAGCGATGTCCTAATTTTAGTTCAATTCGTAACTATCCTTTGAATACCAAATCATCTGTACAATTAGCTATGGACAAATGATATTAAAAGGTAATATACATGCCACAAATTCATCGAATGGGTAGTGAACTATTTTTTTCATTTTGAGGTTAATTTTCTTCCAAATTCATCATCTTTAGGGTATTTTGCAAAAATTTTGGACAATTTTGCCATTCGGGAAAAAAAAAATTTGTATTAGCTATGAGGGGCAAAATTGTCCAAAATTTTTACAAAATACCCTAAAGATGATGATTTTGAAAGAAAATTACCCTTAAAATAAAAAAAAAATAGTTCACTACCCATTCGATGAAATTGTGGCAAGTATATTACATTTTTTTATTATTTGCCCAATTATCTATAGCAGATAGTTACAGTTTCATAACCAGCTACAGTTTCCAAGTTTCCAATTGACTCAAGTTACACGCGTTGAAGTACTTATATGAGTATTATTGGAGTGACCTCGTAAGATCTTTTTTCTGAAGAAAACAAATTGAATAGATAAATTCTTAATAAATATGGTTTTTTTCGGGCGTCACTTGCGAGACATTGATGAAACCTTGCAAGAATCAACTAATTTAACATTTCCTTATTACAATAAGTTACTGTTAACAAAATCAGTAGTTATAAGCAAATTTAAATATTAAAACCAATTGATGGGTCAACGTGTAACACATTATTTATTCTTATCTTATCACACACGGACGGAACTCGATCACTTAATAACACTTTAACCCATTCATTTAAAAAAGTATCATTTTTAGCATATAAAATAATATAAAGGATAACATGCACAAACATAACTCAAAAAAGCAGCAACCGGCTAGCCTTCAAATAGTTTAATTGTTACCACAATTGGCCAACAGTGCAAAACCCAACAGTGCAAAACCATCTTTGACTAATATTTTAAGGTGATAAGATATACATTATGCACTAAACAAACACATTCATGGCTGTAATGCTTATTAGAACCACCAAACAATGGAATGTTTTTAAGTAGTCGGCAATGGTTTAATGGGTCCATAAAGACATAGTTTTGGCTATAAATACCGAAAGAAAGTCTACGTATTCTTCATCCCATATTCACAGAAACCACAATAAAAAATACCTACTTTAGTAGCAATGTCGTCCATCGGTTTCAATTTTGCTCACATTACTGCACAACAAGAGCGTCTTAGGGTAAAACAAAATCAAAAGAAGGAGAAAAGCATGCAAGAGAGTGAAAAGGTGAAGGATGGTGTTAAACGTGGTGGAAACACGAAAGTTCACCCTGGTGTTATGCCCTCAACGGATATCGGTGGGGAATGAAAGAATAACTGAAATGGTCATTGCACAAATTATGAACTTTAGTTTGTTAGATAAATTAAGATAATACTTTGCATTTTCTAGTTTAGTGTTTGCATGCATTTTCTAGTTAAGTGTTTGCATGATAGTTTCCCGGTGATAATCTTGTTTTTCTTTTTTCTTTGTATTTGTTTTCATTGTCATCATTCTCATGCTCAATCGTTGTAAACCATATCATGTTTTTAAATCATATCTTGCTAGTCTCTTGGTGAAGGTGTGGTTGAGCTATCGTTATTTAACGAGTTGCAATATATAAATTATCGTGCCTTGGTGTAGATTTTATTATCCGATTATGTTGTTTAAATATATCTTCTTACTATTAACGTAACTAAAATATATATATCATTTTTCGATTTAATAACATATTATCAAATTGTTGTGTTAGTATTTTTAACATTAACGATAACTTTCAAAAATTATTTGAATGTTTCGGTTAACCCTTTTGTGATTATTAGTTTGGTTATATTGTAACAAAGTTGTAACAAATAGGGATATTTAGATGACTAATATCACATACATTTTACTAATAAAAATTTAATTGATCTAGAGTTTAGAGGTAATGTGTAAAAAGGCAAAAAAGAGAACATGTGCCGTGAGATATGTTTGAATTAAGACCTCTTGTAAAATAAGCATGCACTATAACATTGGATCAAAGCATTATTTAATTTCTAGTTTACTAAATCTAAAATATAACACAAATTTTAAAAAACAGCTTCTGAAAAATAATCTTTGATTTATGATTATATTGTAAATACTTATTGACAACACAACGACAAATTATTTGACATAAGATAAAAGAAGTCATGATCAATCAATTTGGGTGAAACTAAAGTGAACTTGGATAATGGTATCTTTGGTCAACTGCATAATTTATAAAATATGCGCAATAAAAAATAAACATATAAAGATCAAGCAAGCTAAACCCTTAATAACAAACTAGAACGGTACCCACGAAATACGGCGGCAAGTACCATGTGATTATATTTTACGTTATTCAGTTACACGTTTAGTTGTCTTAAGTAGAGATATTAGAGATGGTTAAGCAAAATAATTTTAGTTTGAACAACCAATCGTTTCCTAACAAACTTTCTAACCAACCTGCTTCCTAACAAATTAATTTTGAAATCTTTCTATAATAAGCAAAAAAAAAGTCTGAATTATATAATAGTCTCATATGCATTATAATGTAGTATAGATATCATAATTAGAGATATAACTTACTAACATGTATAAAGAGTGTTTAGAATTACTTACTTGTTTAACCTGCTAATGCGTAAGCTCTACAACCTTTTTGATTACCACAAAATGGTCTTCTTCTTGATCTTCTTGCTTCAGTCGATCCTTAGGATTTTTTTTAGGAGAATTACTGCTTGAGTTACGTCATGTATCCATCGGCACTGCACAAGTAGAACTAGAGCATCGGACCTATGCAAGTTAGGAAAGTACGAACATGGATAAATCGACTAATTAATGCCGATTGATTGACTTAGGGTTTGGTAAACCCTAAGTTTGATCGCTGTAAGGATCGGACAAATGGTTTTCAAAACCCTTTGGTTTGTTGGGTTCAACCAATCAAACAAAAAGGAGAAAAAGAGAGTATTTTATGTTTAAAGGATTTAATGATGAATCTAAGGCTTTTGAATTTATAGGCTTACATGGATACTTAATAGAATTAGGATACCTTTTATTTAACCATAAAATATATTGAGTTTGACAACTTGTCAAACTTAGCCCCTTAAGGTATTTGCCCGACCATCATCCCTAAGGGATATGATTTTAACTTTTATACTTTAAATATATTTATCTCTCGATAAATATATATACTCTAATTAATTACCATTTTACAACTCTATGAAAATATTATCGTATTTTCATTTCCTCTTAAGTTTCATTTCATTTCTTCATTCTTTTCTCATTTCCGCTTGGGTGTTCCTTTTAGTATGCATCAGTGTGAGCTTTCGGCATTTCTATGAAGACCAGCTGTGAAAGAGATCGTTCTTTGCACATAATCCTTTCAACTACTCAACCATTTCTAATCTACTAGTCTAAAAGCAGGTTGGTCATATAATCTGGCTCGGGTTTTGAAGATGACTTCCATTGAAACAAATGACCGACTCATTAGGAAGCTATGAGAAAAAGAAAGTTATTATTAGAAAACAGAAGTTTTGAATAAAATGCGAGCATAACTAAAGTTAAAAATCTTTTAAAGTCGAATCACATGATTCTCTTGTCTAGTGGCCACGAAATAACCGTTATCATTTCCAACTAGAACAACATCCACAATACAATCAAGATCATCCCTCTTGACCCGATAATTCGTATGTTCAGATCCTTAAGGAGATTGCCACAAACTTCATCCCTTTAATCATCCTGGTTATTAACACAACTATTAAGTTATGTAACTTAAACACCTTAATAGTTTATTGGATTATCATATACCTAATCGTAGAAAGGTTCACTTGAATATCCAAAAGGTTGAAAATGTGATTATGGGTCTTCTTAGAAGCCCTCATGCAGCTAACAAGTGTGATTGACCGCGTTTACAGCGGGTTTTATATTTTGTTTATCTACTCTCGATAGTTTGATATAGCTTTTTTTTTTTTTTTTTTTTTTTTTTTTTTTTTTTTTTTTTTTATTTATTAATTACATGTTGTAGTAGAAAATTTATTCACAAATATTTTGGTTTATCGTCCTTATTACATGATATTCCAGCCTTACTTTTTATGATTGACTTTATTTGTTATAAACTTTGGCTTGTGTGTTTTTTTAATCCTTTGTCCGAAACATAAGTAAGAGCTTACTGAAAATGATAAAAATATGTCACCTTATTCATACACTTAAATATTCTTAATATCTTATACACGATTCTGGTAAAATTTTAGCTCACGATCTCTTGATTGATACTGAAATGCGTCAAAAGTCATTTTCTCATTTGTCTATTAAACCTAAAAGAGATAAATTCATTATATTGTTATAGGTAAAAACAAATTCATGTGTGAAGCTTGAAACAAACAAACTAATCAATCATTTACCTAGAAAGTAATTTGGTTATACCGTAACAATAAGCGAGAGTAGATAGTTTCTATTTCAGTTACTAGCTCGCTACATTTTCCTGTTGACTCAAGTTACAGGCGTCGAAACATTTATACGAGTATTATTATAAGGGATTAAGAGGTGGTTTCTTAAGATTTTATTAATAAAAAAATAAAATAAATAAAAATAATTGAACAAATCAAATTTGTTAAAAGCAAACTTAAAGATTAAGAACTAGCCGAACCATTCAACATTTCCTATTACAATAACTAACTAATAAAATCAGTAGTTATAAGCAAATTTAAAGATTAAAAACTTATTGATGGGTCAACGTGTAACACATTATTTATTCTTATCTTATATCACACACGCACGGGACTCACTTAATAAGTGTTTCACCCATTCTTTTAATAAAGTATCATTTTTAGCATAAAATAATACTATATAAAGGATAACATGCACAAACATAACTCGAAAAAGCTACCAACCGGCTAGCCTTCAAATAGTTTAATTGTTGCCGCAATTGGCCAACAGTTTGACTAATATTTTAAGGTTATAAGACATACATTATGCACTAACCATACACATTCATGGGTGTATTGCTTATAAGAACCACCAAAGCCTTAAAAGCACTCATACAACCAAACAGTGGAGTAATTTTAAGTAGTAGACAATGGTTTAATGGATCCATAAAAGACATAGTTTTGGCTATAAATACCGAAAGAAAGTCTACGTACTCTTTATCCCATCTTCACAAGAACCACAATACAAAACACCTACTTTAATAGCAATGTCGTCCATCGGTTTCAATTTTGCTCACATTAATGCACAACAAGAGCGTCTTAGGGAAAAACAAAATCAAAGGAAGGAGAAAAGCAAGCAAGAGAGTGAAAAGGCGAAAGATGGTGTTAAACGTGGTGGAAACACGAAAGTTCACCCTGGTGTTATGCCCTCAAAGAATATTGGTGGGGAATAAAAAAGTAACTGAAATGGTCATTGCACAAATTATGAACTTAGATTTGTTAGATAAATTAAGATAATACTTTTGCATTTTCTTGTTAAGTGTACGTTTGTATGACCTGGTGATAATCTTGTTTTTCTTTTTCTTTTTTTTTTCTCTGTGTATTTGTAATTCTTCAATGTCATCATTCTCATGCTCAATCGTTGTAAACCATTTCGTGTTTTCAAATCATATATCTTGCTAGTCTATTGGTGAAGATGTGGTGGAGCTATTGTTATTTAACAAGGGTACTTAAAGATGTGGTGGAGCTATTGTTATTTAACAAGGGTACTTAAAGATGTGTTGATGTTGATTTTAGAGTAAACTACACCGTTCGTCCTTGTGCTTTGCGTTGACCGCAGCCTGTGGTCCTTTGACAAAAAAATTTGCACTATTCATCCTTAACTCAGAAACGTTGTGCACCATTAGTCTCTCTTTCTAACGGGGTGGACTAACGCTCGTTAACTTGTTTGCTTATGAGGGTATAATCGTCATTTTGCACTATAAGGACGAACAGTGCAAGGACGAACGGTGCAATTTTTTGCTTTTAGTCCCTTGTTTAATGCTTTCTTCCGGTTTTTTTTCGTAAAAAAATGGACGAAAATGGGCGAAAACGTGAAAAAACGGAAGAAAGCGTTAAAAAAGGGACTAAAAGCAAAAAATTGCACCGTTCGTCGTTGCACCATTCGTCCTTATAGTGCAAAATGACTATTATACCCCCATAAGCAAACAAGTTAACGAGCGTTAGTCCACCCCGTTAGAGGGAGGGACTAATGGTGCATAACGTTTCTGAGTTAAGGATGAACGGTGCAATTTTTTTGGTCAAAGGACCACAGGCTGCGGTTAACGCAAACCACAAGGACGAACGGTGTAGTTTACTCTTGATTTTATTATCCAATTATTTTGTTAAAATTTATAACGAAACTGGGACAACATATACACTTGACGATCCAATTAAATTAAGCCCAAAAACGAAAGTGGCTCAACAAAATGAAACGACATGCATGCAACAACAAAACGACATGCGGAAGGCAAAAAGGATGTCATTTCATTTTTTCTTTTCACCCAAAACGTCGGCGTCCGCATCCCTAATGTATAATAGAGTAAAAAACTATCTTAATGAGTACTCTATGGCAAAAATGAATACCATGCATATAAGCTCCTAAATTGTTCTACTCCAAAAAATAAAGCATTACTTTTGTAATTATATTTAGCACGCTAATATCTATAGGGGATTGTAATAAAATTGGGAAAATGCATTATGGGCCAACATGATCCATACAAAAAATGTTCTCGTTTTGACCCGTTACACCAGCCACGCGCCATATATAATGTTTTATTCAAATCTTCTGCTACATGATATCATTATCGTTTTTGTGGTTTTCTCAGAATTAAGAAAAATGGTATCTTGTTGATATCAGTATGGAAATGGTGATAAAGGGTATTTTTTCGGGGGGGGGGGGGGGGGGGGGGGGGAGTCACCAAGTCCTAGTCAGCACATATAAACGTTAATAAAAATTCAAGTCAGAGTAATAAAAAAATGGCGTGTCGGTCATTTTTAATTCTCAATCGGTAGCCGGTTGCAAAAGTTGCTCGATCATGACGCATTTGAAAGTTTCAATTACTAAATTGGTAATTAAAAAAGTTGGTTTACTAACTTAGGAAATTTGTGAAAGTAGGTTTGGTTAATGGAATTAACCCAAATATAAAACATAAAAGATAAGGTTTATACAAAGCCTAAAAGAAAACAAGAAGACCTTTAAGGGCTAACCTGGAGAAAAGACCGATAATAACATAACGTAAAACGTAAAATAAATACCAAGAGCAAGAAAAGAAATTTGACAAAGGAGATAGCAGCAGATACGCGATAGTGAGTTGACCCAAAACCAGAAACTCTCATCTCGCCAAAGTAAGACAAGGCATCAACAGGTTTTGAGTTTTGGGCAAGGCGTAATGGAAGAAAAACAAACTGCGTCTTTCTATGGCATTTCATCAAACACAGATTGCTTTATTTTTTTTTTATTTTATTTTTTTTTTTATTTCTATGATCATTAAGCTCTTTTCTTGGACTTTTGCCTCCCAGAAAACCAAAATTTTTCATATATTTTCTCAACCTACATGAAACAGATTAATCTATTCCTTAAGATGACACATGATATTTTACGCATTAAGCCTCAAATTTTCATAGCAATAACCCACACATTGATACACATTCTCACACCAAAAGTTGCCAATATAACAATGTTTATACAGAATACTTCGTACAAAAAGAATTTAAGGTTAGTTTTTATTTGGAATTATTTACCTCCAACAACTTGGCTTATGATAATACCCAAGAAAAAAATCTGAGCTTTCATATTCCTATCATTAGCAAATCATGTAAATCGGTTATACCCAAACAATTAGCTATAGCAGATAGTTACAGTAACATTTTTTTTTGAACGGCACATAGTTACAGTAACCTTATCTTTTATGTTTTATATTTGGGTTAATTCCATTAACCAAACCTACTTTCACAAATTTCCTAAGTTAGTAAACCAACTTTTTTAATTACCAATTTAGTAATTGAAACTTTCAAATGCGTCATGATCGAGCAACTTTTGCAACCGGCTACCGATTGAGAATTAAAAATGACCGACACGCCATTTTTTTATTACTCTGACTTGAATTTTTATTAACGTTTATATGAGCAACTTTTGCAAACACAGATTGCTTTATTTTTTTTATTTTTATTTTTTTTTTTTTTTTATTTCTATGATCATTAAGCTCTTTTCTTGGACTTTTGCCTCCCAGAAAACCAAAATTTTTCATATATTTTCTCAACCTACATGAAACAGATTAATCTATTCCTTAAGATGACACATGATATTTTACGCATTAAGTCTCAAATTTTCATAGCAATAACCCACACATCGATACACATTCTCACACCAAAAGTTGCCAATATAACAATGTTTATACAGAATACTTCGTACAAAAAGAATTTAAGGTTAGTTTTTATTTGGAATTATTTACCTCCAACAACTTGGCTTATGATAATACCCAAGAAAAAAATCTGAGCTTTCATATTCCTATCATTAGCAAATCATGTAAATCGGTTATACCCAAACAATTAGCTATAGCAGATAGTTACAGTAACATTTTTTTTTGAACGGCACATAGTTACAGTAACACATAACTAGTTACATTTTCCAATTGCCTCAACTTACGCGCGTTGAAGCACTTATATGAGTATTATTATTAAGAGTGACCTTGTAAGAATTTTTTTTTAAAAGAAAACAAATTGAACAAATCAAATTTGTAAAAAAATAAGATTTTTTTTCTTCATGTGTAACTTGCGAGCAATTGATGAAACCTTGTAACTATCAACTAGCCAAACCATTCAACATCTCCTATTACAATAGCGAAGTGATTTGCACAACAAATAAATTGATGAGGACACCACAATATAACACCCTTAACGCATATGTTACAACATATCATGTGCATAATTGTGGTGTCCTCAATAATTTATTTGGTGTGCAAATCACCTCCCATAACAATAAGTTACTTTTAGTTGTTATCGTTTACAGAAAAAGTAAATAACTAACAAAATCAGTAGTTATAAGCAAATTTAAATATTAAAACCAATTGATGGGTCAACGTGTAACACAATATTTATTCTCTTATCTTAGCACACACGGACGGAACTCACTTAATAACACTTTAACCCATTCATTTAAAAAAGTATCATTTTTATTTTTTAGCATATAAAATAATATAAAGGATAACATGCACAAACATAACTCAAAAAGCTTCCAACCGGCTAGCCTTCAAATAGTTTAATTCTTACCACAACTGGCCAACAGTGCAAAACCATCTTTGACTAATATTTTAAGGTGATAAGATCCACATCATGCACTAAACACACAAATTCATGGCTGTAATGCTTATATGAACCACAAAGCCTTAAAAAAGCACTCAAACCACCTAACAATCGAGTGTTTTTAAGTAGTAGACAATGGTTTAATGGGTCCATAAAAGACATAGTTTTGGCTATAAATACTGAAAGAAAGTCTACGTACTCTCCATCTCATCTTCACAAGAACCACATAACAAAACACCTACTTTAATAGCAATGTCGACCATCGGTTTCAATTTTGCTCACATTAATGCACAACAAGAGCGTCTTAGGGAAAAACAAAATCAAAGGAAGGAGAAAAGCATGCAAGAGAGTGAAAAGGTGAAGGATGGTGTTAAACATGGTGGAAACACGAAAGTTCACCCTAGTGTTATGCCCTCAACGGATATCGGTGGGAAATGAAAGAATAACTTAAATGGTCATTGCACAAATTATGAACTTTAGTTTGTTTAGATAAATTAAGATAATACTTTTGCATTTTCTAGTTAAGTGTACGTTTGTATGATAGTTTCCTGGTGATGATCTTGTTTTTCTTTTTTTCTGTGTATTTGTAATTTTCATTGTCATCATTCTCATGCTCAATCGTTGTAAACCATTTCATGTTTTTAAATCACATATCTTGCTAGTCTATTGGTGAAGATATGGTGGAGCTATTGCTATTTAACAAGGGTACTAAAAGATGCGTTGCTGTTGATTTTATTATCCGATTATTTTGTTAAAATTTATAACGAAACTGGGACAACAAATACACTCGACGATCCAATTAAATTAAGCCCAAAAACGAAAATGGCTCAACAAAATGAAACGACATGCATGCAACAACAAAACGACATGAAATGACGTCGTTTCATTTTTTTTTCACCCAAAACGTCGGCGTCCGCATCCCTAATGTATAAAACGCCTTAGTTAAAAAATACTTACCGATAATCTTTTGAGTCACCAAAATTCTCTTGCCCAGTTGTGTCCTATATAGCTACCTATAAAACAAAATCTTACCGCAGTTGGTGAAGAACTCGAACAGATAAACCTCCACACCAATGGTTTCTAACTATGATTTACAAATAAACATTGTTAATCATTAACAAGAACAACCAAAAAAGTTTAGAAAAAAAGGTACTCCCTCCGTCCCATTTTAATTGTCCGTGGGCCCGAATTTGACCGTAAATCAAGTGTTATATAATACAAACAAAAATATTTACGGTCAAATTCGGGCCCGCGGACAATTAAAATGGGACGGAGGTAGTAACAAACTTTATGTATCCATGCAATTTAGGTTCATATTCTCCGGTCAAGTGTCTTTTTCACAAATACAATTCACTCCAAAACCAAACACTAAAAAAACTGTCTTCAAAGACACATAATAAAAAACAAACAAAAACTCATGCTATATCCAAAAAAAATCACGAGCCATGTTTCTGTAAGAAAAGTCAAGGTTTCTTATTGTTAATAATCAACCACCTACATTCCCATGCCATAATAGTCAGGGTTTCTTATTGTTAATCCGAGTCTTGATAACCTCCAAGAGACTCATAATGGCGGCAACTATAGCACCTATGCAAAGAGTAAAAACCATTCCACCTAACCACATGAATGTTCACAACAACTTAAAGAAAAGTATAAACAAATAAGAATTGTGAGTAAATGCAGGTTGGTTATAATCACTCTATAAAGTGTTTATTAAGTGTGAAACCATCCACATGACTTGCAACATATAAAGTGTTTAAGTGTGAAACCATCCACATGACTTGCAACATAAAAGAAGGAAAAATGATTATACCGATTCTTGAAATGTTTAAAGCATTAGCATAAGCAAATTAAGGGCTCACGTCCATGCATTTATAACCAGTGACAACATGCCTTGACAACACGGACCTGCACATGAAAGGACGTAACATCTCACCCTTAAAATCAACATTTGCTTAGGCTAATATCTAAAAGTTAAGACAAAAAGTGGATCTATAACCATTATCTTGAAATAGTGTGGTTCACATTTCCTCTCAGCATCACCATTACCTGCAGGCTGTAGAATGTGAAGCAAACAATTCAGTGAGACAACAAAAGAAGAACATGTTCATAACTTTATATACATGAACGAAAACAAATTATTATAAATAAGGTATTAGATTGATTCAATAACATTATATTCACAATGCTTACTATTTCAATCCATAGTTTCTTACTTTCCTTTAACTACAACTAATGCCATTACTAAATACTACTCCCATTATCTATTCATAACAAATCATACTTAACCCAAGATGACACAACCAATTAATACTCATAGAACAATGATTCGTTTGGCTGTCTTTTATTAAGAGAGCTAAATAACAAAGTAGTCTTACTCGTTATATATGTAATCAAACTATTTTACATGATCACTTATAATTGGTTACCTGCACCACTAAGGCACACCCTTGTCATAACTCCATTCATCATAGATGTATATAGCCTAGTTACAAACACAGTATTAGATTATTATACTTAGGCTCAGACCAATATTATTCTTCCTTGATAATTACAGTACGTTTATAACCCCAATATAAAACTTATATAAATGTTTATGTATAGTGTTAATTATAAGAAGCGTTTACCTTGTGTATTAATAACTGCATGTAAGGTCAAAATAACCCTAAGCAAGAATCAAAAATGAATCACACATTTATAATCAAAATAAAGACACTTATTGGAAATCAAACATACCTAATAAAATAGCTGAGTTATTTTGGTTAAAGAGTACGATTTAGTGTTGAACAAATTTCAAGGCATATGTTGAATGTTATGAATCATGAAAATTTATTGATAAACAACAAAAAGGAAACGTTCTAAAAGTGAATGAAAGGAACAGAGGAGCTGTAGATAAAGTGAATTAATTACCAATAATCTTTACAAGAACATTCTCCATCTTCAAAATGATGGAACCTATTTCTATCCCTAACAACGATACTTCTTTCATAAATTGATGAAATCATTTTTGTATAAGTATGACAATCCTTGCACATTCTTAAATTTCTAACAATCCTAATTGGTGAACCCTCTGAAGTATTTATCAACCCGAAGGCAATCGCCAATTTCTGACTATGTCTACTCAACCTTTCTATCTTCTCTTTGTCATCCACATCAAGAAACACATCTGATGTATCTGGAAAATATCCTTCAAATTTCAGCTGCAATTCCATCTGGTAAATCATATCAGACACCCCTTCACAATGAGACAGCATTATGTCATTTGATACAAACTTGTAAGCCTTTCTTTTCACCTGAATGCAGCTATAACCGGGTGTTTTTATCAACCCGTTTTGAGTCATATCTTTTCGGGTCAAAGCAACATGATCCCATTTTTGAGCTTTTGCATACATATTTGATAGCATCACATAAGTACTAGGACTAAGCGAGTTGAAATTTAGTAGCTTTTTTGCAACTTTTTCCCCTAATTCAAAATCTTGGTGAATTTTACAAGCATTAAGGAGACTGTACCATAACACTTCATTTGCTTCCATTGGCATGTTGTTTATGAGGTCAAATGCTTCTTTGATTTTTCCCGCTTTACCCATTAGATCCACCAAACAACCGTAGTGTTGAATTGTAGGCTCGATTTTGTGGTCAACTTTCATTTTATTGAAAAAGTCAAGACCTTTCTCAACAAGGCCTTCATGACTACAAGCAGTCAATACACCTACGTAAACAACTTCATCTGGTTCGAACCCTTTTTCAACCATTTCCGAAAATACCCTTAAAGCTTCATTGCCATATCCGTTCAGTGCCAACCCTGAAATCATGGCACTGTAAGTCCATTGGTTCTTTACCTTCATTCTTTCGAAGATGGTCAACCCTTTGACTAAAGATCCACATTTTAGGTACATGTCTAGTAAAGAAGTCTCGACAATTACATTTAAGCCACTTAAGTTCTTTATTAAAAACCCATGTGCAGACCTCCCCAAATCTAACGCACCCAAATTAGTACATGAAGATAGAACACTAACCAACACACTCTCTTCAGCTTTCCAACATCTTTGATTAGTCAACTCTTGAAATAAACTAAGGCATTCACTCCACATTTCTTTACTTGCATGAGCCGCGATAACTGCACTCCAGGTAGCTAAACTTCTGTCAAAATCATCCATTTGGTTAAAAACAGAACAAGATTGTGTTATTTCACCACATTTTCCATACATATTTATCAAACTGTTTCTCACAAACACATCATCTTCGAGTCCATTCTTGTAAACATGCCCATGAAACTGCATTCCTTCTTTAAGCCCGCGTAAACAAGCACACCCTTTGAGAAGTGAAGGGTAAGTAAACTTATCTGGCTTAATTCCCATTTCTAACATTTGATCATATAACACAATAGCTTCATCTACATTCATTTCTCTAACATACCCTCTAATCATAGTATTAAACTCAAACGAATTTGGATATTCAATTTGCTCGAAAATTGAGTTGGCATAGTCCATGCTGCCCCAATCTGATAACGCACAAGTTGCGACAAGATTGCTTTTGCAAAACGTGCTATTATCCAAATCCAACTTGAGGATTAGACAATGGGATTGCTTTAAGTCTTCCATGTTTTTGCATCTTTTCAAAAGGGAAATACATTCTTGCTCTCTTGAAGCGAAATCAGTCACTTTTTTGTAGAGGTGGCAAATTATGACCCATGGGTAAAAGTTGGGTAAATATTTTCAATAGGATGGGTTTAGTTGAGTATTGTTAAATAATTTAGATGGGTCAAGATGGGTACGATGATTTTAATTAATAAATATTGATGGGTCTAGTTGGGTAAAATAATACAACAACATGGGTATAAGTTGGGTATTTACTAAAATTCTAAAAAACACTCCTAGTTTTCGTTTATTTTATACGTTTTCGTCCTTTTTTACGTTTTCATCAGTTTTTTACGTTTTTGTCAGTTTTTTTACGTTTTCATCAATTTCTTTACGTTTTCGACCGTTTTTTATGTTTTCGTCAGTTTTTTTACGTTTTTGATCGATTTTTTATGTATTCATCAATTTTTTTACGTTTTCGTCAGTTTATTTACGTTTTGGTCTGTATTTTACTTTTTCGTCCTTTTTTTACGTTTCGTCTGATTCTTTATGTTTTTGTCAGTTTCATTAGGTTTTTGTCAGTTTCTTTACGTTTTCGACTATTTTTTTACGTTTTCGTTAGTTTTTTAGTTTTTCGTCAGTTTTTTTACGTTTTCGTCTGATTTTTTACGTTTTCGTCAGTTTCTTTACGTTTTCAACTGTTTTTTTTTTACGTTTTCGTTAGTTTTTGTAGTTTTTCGTCAGTTTTTTTACGTTTTCGTCTGATTTTTTACGTTTTCATCAGTTTTTTAACGTTTTCGTTAGTTTTTTTATGTTTTCGTCAGTTTCTTTACGTTTTCAACTGTTTTTTTACGTTTTCGTTAGTTTTTTTAGGTTCTCATAAGTTTTTTTACGTTTTCGTCTGATTTTTTACGTTTTCGTCAGTTTTTTTTACGTTTTCGTCAGTTTCTTTACGTTTTCAACTGTTTTTTAACGTTTTCGTTAGTTTTTTTAGTTTTTCGTCAGTTTTTTTACGTTTTCGTCTATTTTTTACGTTTTCATCAGTTTTTTTACGTTTTCGTCAGTTTTTTTCCGTTTTCGTCAGTTTCTTTACGTTTTCAACTGTTTTTTATGTTTTCGTCGGTTTCTTTACGTTTTCGTCTATTTTTTTTACGTTTTCGACCATTTTTTTACATTTTCATCCGATTCTTTACTTCTTCATCAGTTTCTTTACGTTTTTGTCAGTTTTTACGTTTTCAACTTGTTTTTTACGTTTTCGTCAGTTTTTTTTACGTTTTCCATCGTTTTTTTTACGTTTTTGTCTGTTTCTTTACGTTTTCGTCAGTTTCTTTACGTTTTTGTCAGTTTCTTTACGTTTTTGACTATTTTTTTTTACTTTTTTGTCAGTTTCTTTATCTTTTCGACCATTTTTTATGTTTTCGTTTGATTTTTTACATTTCCGTCAGTTTTTTACGTTTTCAATCGTTTTTTAATGTTTTCGTCAGTTTTTTTAATTGCTGATCATTTTTTAAGTTTTAGTCTGATTTTTTACATTTTTGTCAGTTTTTTATGTTTTCGATTATTTTTTTACATTTTCGTCTAATTTTTATGTTTTTATTAGTTTTTCTTTTACTTTTCCGCCCGTTTCTTTACGTTTTCGTCAGTCTTTATACATTTTTTAAAACGTAAAAAAACAATCGAAAACGTAAAAAAAAACCTGACGAAAATGCAAAAAACGTAAAAAACTGATGAAAAAGTAATAAATCGGAGTAAAACATGAAAAATCAGATGAAAACGTAAAAAAATTGTCGAAAAAGTAAAAAAAAATGTTGAAAACGTAAAAAAGAGTATCGAAAACGTAAAAAAATTAACGAAAACATAAAAAAAAACTGACGAAAATGTAAAAAATTGGACAAAAACATAAAAAAAACGATTGAAAACGTAAGAAAACTGATGAAAACGTAAAAAAAAAAACGGTTGAAAACGTAAAAAAAACTGTCGAAAACGTAAAGAAAGGGACGAAAACGTAAAGAAACTAAAGAAAACATAAAAAAAAACTAGCGAAAACGTAAAAAGACTGACGAAAACGTAAAAAAACTGTTGATAACGTAAAAAAATTGTCGAAAACGTAAAAAAATTGTCGAAAACGTAAGAAAATGACGAAAACGTAAAGAAACTGAAGAAAACGTAAAAAAAAGTTGAAAACGTAAAAAATCGGACAAAATCGTTAAAAAACTGATGAAAACGTAAAGAAACTGACGAAAACGTTAAAAAAAGGTTGACAACGTAAAATAATTGTCGAAAACGTTAAAAAAATGACGAAAACGTAAAAAAAACGGTTGAAAACGTAAAAAATGGGACAAAATCGTTAAAAAACTGATGAAAACGTAAAGAAATTGACGAAAACGTAAAAAAAGGGTTGAAAACGTAAAAAAAAACTGTCAAAAATGTAAAAAAAACGGACGAAAACGTAAAGAAACTGAAGAAAACGTAAAAAACGATTGAAATCGTAAAAAAATTGTTGAAAACGTTAAAAAACAGTTGAAAACGTAAAAAAAAACTGACGAAAATGTAAAAAATAGGACAAAAACGTAAAAAAAAACTGACGAAAACGTAAAAAATTGGACAAAAACATAAAATAACTGACGAAAACATAAAGAAACTGACGAAAACGTAAAAAATTGGACAAAAACGTAAAAAAAACCGAAGAAAACGTAAAAAATTGGACAAAAACGTAAAAAAACTGACGAAGACGTAAAGAAACTGACGAAAACGTAAAAAACGGTTAAAAATGTAAAAAAATGGTCGAAAACGTTGAAAAACAGTTGAAACTGTAAAAAAAACGGACGAAAACATAAAAAAGGACGAAAAAGTAAAAAAAAAGGGACAAAAACGTAAATAAAACGGAGGAAACGTAAAAAAGGGGACGAAAACGTAAAAAACCTGACGAAAACGTAAAAAACAAACGAAAACGTAAAAAGCGGACGAAAACAAAAAGAAACCGAATAATTAATGATGAATAAAAGGATAAAGATGAAATACCCAAAAAAGCCCGACCCGACTCGACCCAAGACTCGTTTGACCCAAATCATCTAGACTCATCCTTCTATGTGACTCATCTATACCCATACCCATCTATACCCATACCCATCTAATACCCAAGACCCAACCCAACCATTTTGCCACCTCTACTTTTTTGTGATGGCGATCTTCTTATGGTTGTGGTAAGAATAGATTGTGATGGACTGATGTCCCAGCCATTAAGTCAACTTTGCACCATTAATAGTATTTGTGTTTTTTGTGTGGGTGAGTAAATAGAGATTTGGTTAATGATGATAAGTTTATATTATTAGTGAAATGGTTTTTATTTTTTTTTGGGGTAGGAGGGAATCTGATCCATGTATGGGACATTATCATGTAAGATAATGGATAGGATAAGGGCTATACTAACAAGATCGGGTCTAGGGCAAACCCTCCCTAGACCTAGCCCTGTTTTTGCAGCTTTTTTGTCTTCCTATTTTTTTTTTTTTTTTTTTTTTTTTTTTAAGTTTTTAGTCCTTTTTTTTTTTGGTGTTTAGATATCAGATTGCACACAAGTGCACAAGTCCAGGTCTCACAAGCAGTTTTTGCACAAGCGGTTTTTGCACAAGTCCAGGTCCAGTTTTTGCACACAAGTAGATTGCAAAGGCTCAGATTTATATCATCATTGCCGATTTAGAAAACCATTTGCACAAGTGATAAAAAAAATGTTAGGCTCGGATATGAAGGTTGCAAAGTGATAAAAATATCACTTTGCCATGCCATTCGGTTTTAAAAACCATTCGTCATCGCCTTTTTTTTCCAAGTGCACACAAGCAGTTTTTGCACACAACCATGTCCAGGTCCTAGTCATTTTTCTTTCCCAAGTGTTATATCAGATTGCACAAAGTCATGCACAAAGGCTCAGATCTATATCAGATTGCACAAAGTCATGCACACAATCATGCACAAAGGCTCAGATTTATATCATCATTGCCATATCAGATTGCACACAAGTGAAACAGATTGCACCCAAGTGCACAGATTTGCCCCCAAGTGCACAGATTGCACACAAGTCGTCCAAGTCATTTTTCTTTCCCAAGTGCACACAAGTGAAACAGATTGCACCCAAACCAGGTGAAACACAAGTTTCACATACAACACATGTTACACAATGCAAGTACTAAGATTCTGCAAGTACTAAGATTCACTGCAAGTTCTCACAAGAAAGCAAGTCTCACCACAAGGCTCACAAGAAAGCAAGCCTCACCACAAGAACAAACTGCAGAAACTCACAAGAAAGCAAGTCTCACCATAAGGCTCCATTATAAACAAGCATCACAAAGAAGCAGATTGCACAAGTTAAAGCACAAACAATTATTTGCTCTCAATCAATATCACAAGTGAACACAAGTGAACACAAGTGAAGTCTATATATAGGGAGGGTGTGTAGATTGCATGGTGGGGTTATAAAGACGGAGGCTATTTGGTTTGATTAACAGGGGCTGCAGAACGCACACAAGTGAACACAACAAAGATCTTAGGCTGCCGAAATGTCAAATTCACCATTTTACACAGAAGAGGTAACATTAGGCTCAGATATATATTAGTGCAACATAAGCAAGTTTATCATATTTGGCTGCAACTTCAAAGGTTGCAAAAAATATTTTTTTACTTTTTTGTCGTCCATTCGGTAATGCCACGCCAAAATCAAAAGATTTTTTTTTAAATCATCGTCGCCTTATATCAGTTTTTTTTTAAAACAAACTGCTTAAATCAAACTGCTTATCAAATTTCATAAGCAAACAGCTTAAACCAAGTTTGAAATAACAAACTGCTTATCAAGCACATAAGCAGTTTTATAAGCAGTTTCATCACAAACTGCTTATCAAGCATATTAGAACCACAAAAGGACCACTGCCACTAGCCTAGACCCGGTGCAACTAAAAAAAGACCCCCGGTCTTTATAACATCACATACCTGTGGACTGTGGGGGTAGGCCAGAGCAGGTTTTCATACCACTCAAAGGTGGCAGATCAAGGAGTTAACCTACCCACAGCCACAGGTTTTCATACCACTCAAAAGAACCACAAAAGGACCACCAACCATCACCACAGAACCACCTACATCATAACATATCCATATCAATTAGGGTTTCATAAAAATTGGAGATTTTTTAAATTAATTAGTAAATCTTTCAATTAACATAGGTTAATTGAAAGATTTCAAGTTAATTTAAAAAAACCCCAAAATTATCAAACCCTAAATTTTTATATCTAATTAGGGTTTCGTAAAAAATTGGGGGTTTTTTAAATTAATCAGTAAATCTTTCAATTAACAAACGTTAATTGAAAGATTACTCGCTAATTTTTAAAACCCCTAATTTTTTTATGAAACCAAAAAATTTACATAGATCTGTTAAATTTAACCACAAGACTTTCAATTAACAAACGTTAATTGAAATATAACAATCAATTTTTGAAAAACTCCCAATTTTTTTCAAAACCCTAATTTATAAAAATTAGGCGTTTGATAAAATTTACATGGATCTGTTAAATTTAACCACAAAAAACTTTCAATTAACAAACGTTAATTGAAATATAACAATCAATTTTGAAAAACCCCCAATTTTTTTCAAAACCCTAATTTATAAAAATTAGGCGTTTGATAAAATATACATAGATCTGTTAAATTTAACCACAAAACTTTCAATTAACAAACGTTAATTGAAATATAACAATCAATTTTTGAAAAACCCCCAATTTTTTTCAAAACCCTAATTTATAAAAATTAGGCGTTTGATAAAATCTACATAGATCTGTTAAATTTAACCACAAAACTTGCAATTAACAAACGTTAATTGAAATATAACAATCAATTTTTGAAAAACCCCCAATTTTTTTATGAAACCCTAATTTTTAAACCCAGAATCAGATAACAAGTATCACTTACCATAAAATCTATCACATACCACATCACCTTCAAAACCCCCAATTTTTTATGAAACCCTAATTTTTCAAACCCAGAATCACGTATCTCACACACACACGCTATCTTTCTATCTCATAACGTTTCTCAAACCAGAATCAAGCTGTTGATTGTGGTTTTTAGATCTAAAAATAGAGAGAGAAACAGAGAGAATGGGGGGATAGCGAGAGAGAAACAGATAGCGTGTGTGTGTTTTGGGTGGGTGGTGTGTGTGTGATAAGCGTGTGTAACCTTTTTATTTTATTTTTATTTTTTTTTAAATGTTGTAAATGTATAAAATGTTGTAATGTTTGTAAATGTATAAA
The DNA here is from genome assembly GCA_030686995.1 of Artemisia argyi. Taxonomy (NCBI): domain Eukaryota; kingdom Viridiplantae; phylum Streptophyta; class Magnoliopsida; order Asterales; family Asteraceae; genus Artemisia; species Artemisia argyi. The sequence continues at coordinate 187,175,882 of CM060677.1, forward strand.
TGTTTTAAATAAAAAGTTTGTAAATGTAAAATGTTTGTAAAAGTTTGTAAAAATAAAGTTTGTAAATATAAATGTTTGTAAATGTATATGTTTGTAAATATAAATGTTTGTAAATGTAAATTGTAAAATGTTTTAAATAAAAAGTTTGTATATGTTTTAAATAAAAAGTTTGTAAATATAAATGTTTGTAAATGTAAATGTTTGTAAATGTAAATTGTAAAATGTTTTAAATAAAAAGTTTGTATATGTTTTAAATAAAGAGTTTGTAAAAATAAAGTTTGTAAATGTAAAAGTAATTTGTAAATAAAAGTTTTAAATGTAAAAATGTAAAAGTTGTAAAAAATTATGTAAATATGTAAAAATGAGTATGAGTCCATTAAGGGCGCCTGGGATTGGATGGTTAAAGCTCCGACACGGGAAATGTTCGAGGAACATTATAATCGCCTACAACAACGATTGGTTGACCATGCGGGTACTTAGTTATTTTCTCATTGTTTTTTAATTAATAAGCACCCGAATGGCCTTTTATTAATTCATTGTTTTTTCAGATATAAAAGGGTATCTGGATAATTGGTTGCAGAGTTACGGAAACAAGTTTCTCTCGTATATTATCGACCATTATCGCTCATACGGCCAAACAACAACGTGCAGAGTTGAGGCTCACCACGCGTTGTTGAAAACATATTTGGACGGCACACAATCCAAATTAGATAGGTTATTGATGATGGTCGATAAGATTCTCATTTCGCAAGAAAATGGGATAAAAGAGAGTTTTAACAAAAGCATCAACGAGCTACAACTTAAATGTGATATACCACTATTTCAAGAATTGCGGTATAAAGTTTCTCATCGTGCTTGTGATCTGATGTTCAAAGAACTCGGACGACGGATCACCCCAGACCAATGTTGCCATAAGTTGAATGCAATATACGGACTACCATGCTTTCATATGATGTATATCTACAGATGTCATGGTAAGTATATTAAATTTATAACTATCAATTCCTATTTTCTTATTAATAACAGTAACTTATATAAGTCACTTTTATTGAATTCAGAACTCCCCATTCCACTCGAATCAATTCCTATTTTCTGGAGAACACTGTCTGTTCCGTGGCCTGTTAACAATAGGCCACCGCCTGAAGATGATGATGATGATGATGATGATGATGATGATGATGATGATGATGCTTCGTTTCAAAATAACATTCGACAATTCACGGATATGGTTAGCAAAGCATCGCCGTTTGTCAGAAAAATATGATAACGAAGTTGAAAGAGATGACCCACCCTGAATCTGTTGGCACACAAGAACCTGCTGTCAAGAAAAATACTCGTGGACGTCCGAGTGCAAAGGACCAAAAGGGCAAGGCTTCACAAGTCCCGGACTTGAATGATTTCCCGGACTTGAATGAAGTACCAATTGTAGATCACCGAAGAAGCACCGCTACAAGATCTACGAAAGTCCCGAACTTCAACAAAGAACCTGCCCGACATAGTTCTTTCACGGGTCCTAGTGATCAACAAAAATTAAGACACAGGTTGTACGATGGAGATGCAGTAAGCGAAATGCTTATGGGTATGCTTCCAGTCCTTTGGCATCCATACATAACCAGTATATATAATGTGGTGGGTGACGGAAATTGTGGGTTTCGGTGCGTTGCCCATGGTGTTTGGGAACAACAACATTATTGGCGCCAAGTTAGGCAGATGTTATTGCAACAGATGGACCTAAATTGGCAGGTTTACATGGGTTTGTGGGGGGAAGATGGTTTTAATGATCTTCGCCGTACAACAGACTGGTTCGGAGATGGAAATGCACCGCCTAATCGCTACATGGAAATGCCCAGCACGGGGTTGGTTATTGCAGAACTGATTAGACGACCCGTTGCATTTATATCTTTGCGGGGTTGGAATACGTGTTTTCCGCTTCTCAGTGGTCCAGATCCGTCACAAAGAACTGACCCCCTTGTGATAGCCCATGTGGGGGACGAAGTAGGTCATTTCATTGTTTTGACACTAGACGAACATTCTCCACTTCCGTATCTCCACCCGCAATGGAGGAGGAACAGATCCGAAGCTGCATCCGAGTGGGAATCATTATATATGCATCGACTACCAAATTAGTAAATAAATATATATACAAAACATTGTAAATGATTAATGTTGTAAATGATTCATGTTGTAAATAATTATAAACATAGTGAATGATTCATGTTGTAAATAATTGATTAATGATTCATGTTGTAAATAATTATAAACATAGTGATTGATTACTGATTTATGTTGTAAATGATTGATTACTGTTTATATTTAAATTAATAATAACATTGTAAATGATACGTGTTTTATGTTGTAAATGATTGATTACTGATTTATGCAAATTCTTTTGTCAGGTGGGCCAAGGAAATCCTTTCTGGTGTCGATGTAATAGAGGATATATTATAGAACGGAAATCCACGAAAGAAGGTAGTCGGGGCCGACTGTATTATGCATGTCCTCTTTCAGTGGTAAATAATTATACGTTTGCTTAGGGGTTTTATGTAATTAATTTGTGTGATAAAAATACATTTCTTATTATTTTCTTAACATGTAACAGCCAGGTACAACTGACTATGGGTGTCGATACTTCAGTTGGAAAGATGTATTTGAAAGACGGTATTTAGTCGAGCCTCATCTTCAACGCAGTGCTCAAACTGCGTTGCTAAAGATAATGAGTGCGTTGCTAAAGATAATGAGATCAAGCTGTTGAAGACAAGAATAAAGACGCTGGAGATGGAGTTAGAATTGGCAAGTAATCCTGAGGATCACGCTTGTCAGTCGGGTGCAAGGCTACATGATCTTTTAAATGATATGAATAATCTTCATATGTCGTAAATGTTGTTCGTAGATGTTGTTGTTTTTAAATAATGTGTTAACGTTGTTTGTTCGTGATGTTGTTGTTTTTTTAAATAATGTGTTAACGTTGTTGTTTAATTGAATGATAACATTTGTTGTTATAGTCGTTTAATGTGGTAACGTTTACCGTGAAACAATACAAATAAACACAAAAAAAAACATTACACAAACAAAATACAAACACAAAATATTACACAAACAAAAAAAAACATTACACAAACTACAAAAAAAAAAAAAAAAAAAAAAAAAAAAAAAAAAAAAAAAAAAAAGCACAAAGCGACAAAATAGGGAAAAAACAAAAAAAAAACCAAAAAGGACCAAGGACCACCCACTAGCCTAGACCCGGTGCATCTAAAAAAAGACCCCTGGTCTTTATAACACGTCCCTAGGATAATGCATTTGAATGTGGGGTCCACATGATAATAGAGCTCCATACTTTGTTTTGTTTCTGTACTGAACATTACTACTACCCAACTTCAGTAACAGAACATGGAGGGCTGCTGATTATTTTGTTTCTTTAAAGTAAAATCGGTTTCGCCCTCTTCTTTACCATGTCACTTGCTTTGCGATGCTACTACCTCAACCAGACATTGCTAATCAAACATTCATATTAAAGGTAGCAAAACGGGCGGCTTAGGTAACACATCAAAACGCATAACTTCCAGTGTGGGTCATCAGGGGCGAAGCTTGGAAATTTCGAGTGGGAGGTCGGGATCTAAAATTTTTTTTTCCTAACACTATGGGGGGTCGAAACCGAATTAAATTGGGGGGGCGAAACCGAAAATACCGAAATTTTTCTACACGAAAACTATATACCCCTACATCGCAAAAAAAATTTCGGGGGGTCGGCCGCCCCCCCTAGAAGCTGCGCCCCTGCGGGTCATTAGGTTGGTTTCTGATTGGGCAATCCAGCAAAATCATTTTCTATCCTTTTTTACGAATTACAAACAAGCTAGGGAAAATCAGGTTTACTTGTTTTGCTACTAAAGTAAAATCCGAGATCACCTAGAGGTAGCAAAATGGCCAGGCCAAAAAACAAGTCATAATGTGTAACTTTTTGTGGGTTAAACATTTTTCGTGGAATATGATTTCATTAGTTTTGTTGGTAGGTTTTGTTTTATCAATCGAACATCAAATTGGATGAAAAAATTACACAATGATTTATTTTTATTTACAAAATCTTCAATAACATCAAATCATTATAACATAACTTTCAAAACTTTGTGCGCACATGCTTTCAAAGTGTTTCCTTCAAATTTTCAAAAATGTAGCTTTGAGGATCAATTACATACTAATGGGTGTGTCATGAGTGGTTAATGCCATGATTAATCTCTCAATAACCCTAACTCATGATTAATCAATTTAACTTTTTGTTTCTTTGTGATGATGGTGCATTATTATTTTTTATTTTTTATGATATGAGGGTTTTGAGAAAAGAATATGATGACTGAATTTGTTTTTAAGGAGGACGTAAGTTTTTTTTTTTTTTTTTAGGTGGAAGGTTTTTTTCTTACATGGATTAAAAGGCTAAATTACATGGACTTTAAAGAGGGTTTTGACATGTCATCTTAAGAGAACCTTGTTTTATATAATAATATACGAATATTCACACAAAACGACGGTGTATAGCGACAAATAAGTATAATTGTGCATGAAATCGTGATTTTGGATCGACCTTTGATGCAAAACGTGTGTTTTTTCAAAATTAATTTAGTATGCATTTTTTAAAAGTTGTCAAGTTTAGAACTGATAAAGAAAAAACATAACTTAAGTTGTCAAATTTAAAGGGTATTTAAAAATAATTTATGCCAACTACATTAATTTAAGTTTCAAGAAAACATATAGAGATATAAGTTTCGATTTCTATGTGTTTCACTATTTTTGCTAACAATATTATTACATGACGTGCTTTGTTGCGGATTTGTGCTAATCTTTATCTGTAATCGTTTCAGCAATGTCCTAGTTTTTTTCCGTAACTATATATCCTTTGAATAACGAGTTTCAAATCATGTAAATTGGTTATACCCTACAATTAGCTATAGTAGACAGTTGCAGTTTCATAACTAGTTACATTTTCCAACTGACTCAAGTTACACGCGTTGAAAATAAGATTTTTTTACTCCGTAAAAGAAAACAAATTGAACAAATCAAATTTCTAAAAATAAGATTTTTTTTCTTCATGTGTAACTTGCGAGCAATTGATGAAACCTTGTAACTATCAACTAGCCAAACCATTCAACATCTCTTATTACAATAAGTTACAGTTTTATACTTTTAGTTGTTATCGTTTACAAAAAAAGTAAATAACTAACAAAATCAGTAGTTATAAGCAAATTTAAATATTAAAACCAATTGATGGGTCAACGTGTAACACATTATTTATTCTCTTATCTTAGCACACACGGACGGAACTCACTTAATAACACTTTAACCCATTCATTTAACAAAGTATAATTTTTAGCATATAAAATAATATAAAGGATAACATGCACAAACATAACTCAAAAAGCTTCCAACCGGCTAGCCTTCAAATAGTTTAATTGTTACCACAATTGGCCAACAGTGCAAAACCATCTTTGACTAATATTTTAAGGTTATAAGACATACATTATGCACTAAACATGCACATTCATGGGTGTATTGCTTATAAGAACCACCAAAGCCTTAAAAGCACTCATACCACCAAACAGTGCGTGGAGTATTTTTAAGTTGTAGACAATGGTTTAATGGGTCCATAAAAGACATAGTTTTGGCTATAAATACCGAAAGAAAGTCTACGTACTCTTCATCCCATCTTCACAAGAACCACAATACAAAACACCTACTTTAATAGTAATGTCGTCCATTGGTTTCAATTTTGCTCACATTAATGCACAACAAGAGCGTCTTAGGGTAAAACAAAATCAAAAGAAGGAGAAAAACATGCAAGAGAGTGAAAAGGTGAAGGATGGTGTTAAACGTGGTGGAAACACGAAAGTTCACCCTGGTGTTATGCCCTCAACGAATATTGGTGGGCAATCAAAGAATAACTGAAATGGTCATTGCATAAATTATGAACTTGTATTTGTTAGTTTTCATTTTCTAGTTAAGTGTTTGCATGATAGTTTCCTGGTGATAATCTTGTTTTTCTTTGTTCTGTGGATTTGTTTTCATTGTCATCATTCTTGTGCATGCTCAATCGTGTAAACCATTTAGTGTTTTTATTTTAAATCATATCTTGCTATTCTCTTGGTGAAGGTACGGTGTGGTTGAGCTATTGCTATTTAACGAGGGTACTAAAAGACTGTGTGTTGCTGTCGATTTTATTATCGGATTATTTTGTTAAAATTTATTTTCTTTCTTTTAACGAAACTAACATATATATTTTACCGGTTTACGTTACGTGTAATCAAATTGTTGTGTTAATTTTTTAACATTAACTATAAAATGTTTAAGTACTTTCCAAAATTATTTGGTTGGTGCATGCAGGCTGCAGCTACCCTTTTACGATTATTAGTTTGGATAATCTTATCTATTTATATTTTATTGTATTATATAACAAAACAAACTTTAAAAGTCACTCATAAAGTTTTTCTTAAAATAACGAGCTCTCTCACTATGAAATGTGTCAAAAGGAGTATTTTTAGAAACCCACTTAACATTTAAACCAATCATCTCATATTTCCTTAAACTTATAAATAAAATGAACCCAATTATTTAAATATCGTCACATTTTGTAACTATATTTCAATCTTTTTTAATGTTACCTTAGCTTCCACAACAAGTTTTTTTTGTCGGATAATACTTCTTTTCTTGACATAATGCACTGTTTGTTATTTGGAAATTTCATAAAACTATTAAAGATTTCATAAGGATTAAATTTGACCCCCTTTAAGCCATCGATGATTTTTTTTTCCTCTCTTTTATTAATTCTTTTATTTATTATTATTATTTTTATTGCTTGAACAAAGTCCATGATCGTTTTAGTGTAATAACTAGCATGGAAAAATCACTACATGATTACAACATTTTGAGAAGTTTGTTAAAATTAAAATGCAATAAGTATTTCCGGGAAGTTTGTTTGGGCATAATGAATAATAATCGATCCATTATTATTCATTATGCCCAAACAATTAGCTAGAGCAGATAGTTACAGTCTTATTAACTAGTTACATTTTTCACTTGACTCGATTTAATCATGTCGGAAGTCTCACTCGGAACACTTATATGACTCAATTATAAAGGGTGACTTCTTAAGATTTTTTTGAAGAAAACAAATTGAATAAATCAAATTCGTAATAAATAAGGTTTCTTTTCGGGTGTAACTTGCGAGCAATCGTTGAAACCTTTCAAGTATCAATTAGCCAAACCATATATCCAACATTTCTTATTACGATAGGCTACTGTTTTAGTTGTTATGATTTACAAATTAACTAATAAAATCAGTAGTTAGAGCATCTCAAATGGTAAACATTTTTTAAAATTTATAATGTTTTTATATCATATAATAATATTATTTTTTTATTTTTTATTTTTAAAACCTATTATGGTTAATATGCTAAATTTTATAAATGTATGATGCATTAGTTAGGTTACATGTGATTAGAATGAAAAGGTTCATAATGTTTGAGCTATTTCAATCCATGTTACGGAGTATTTTAAAGCGTTTTTACTATAGTGTCTCAATTAATTAACAATTTTAATTTTATAAACTTTTTATGAACTCCTCATTATGGATGCTCTTGTAATCAAGTTTAAAAGATTGAAGCTTATTGATTGGTCAACGTGTAACACATTCTAATCTTATCACACACGCACGCAACTCATTTAACCCATTATTTACACAAATAGTAAAGAAACATTTTTAGCATAAAATAATATAAAGGATAACATGCACAAACATAGTTCAAAAAGCTACTAACCGGCTAGCCTTCAAATAGTTTAATTGTTACCATGCAATTGGCCAACAATGCATAACCAACTTTGACAAGTTTTTTAAGGTGATAAGATATACATTATGCACTAGACACACAAATTCATGGCTGTAATGCTTATATGAACCGCCAAAGCCTTAAAGAAGCACTCAAACAACCTAAGGGTGGGGGGAGTGCTCCACTCACTCCCCTTCCCTTCACTCACTCACAACCAATCCCATTCCGCCACATCATCTCCCACTTTTTCCTTCACTCACTCTTCACTCACTTCATTTTTGGGGGCGGCACCTTCACTCACCCTTCACTCACTTTTTTTTTTTTCTTTTTTAAATTCTATTAAAATTTATTTAAAAACTAAAATTTCATTAAAATAAATAAACATTACATAATATTATTAAAAAACATAAAAGTTATACTTTTCACTATAATTTAAAAAAATTTCTTTTTTAAACTTTTTCATTAGCCCAATTTTACAAGTCCAATAGCCCAAAGTCCATTTCAAAAAAAAAAAAAAAAAAAAAAAAAAAAAACCTCTGTCTTCTTCCTTGGCTGTTTGCAAACACACACAAAAATACACATCACAAAACTTTTTGCAAACACACACACAAAAAAACTCTGTCTTCTTTTTTGCTTCCTACCAACAGCAACACAGCAGCCCCAACGTCTCTTTTTTCTTCCTCCCGCGTGCGTGAAAACACCACTCAAAAGCCCTCCCCGTGCGGGGTTCCCCGCGAGGCGGCGGTGTTCCCGTGCGGGGGTTCACCGTCCCCGCTGCTTCCCCGCACCCACTCCCTCTCCTCTAACAATGGAGTGTTTTTAAGTAGTAGACAATGGTTTAATGGGTCCATAAAAGACATAGTTTTGGCTATAAATACCGAAAGAAAGTCTACGTACTCTTCATCTCATCTTCACATAGACCACAACACAAAATACCTACTTTAGTAGCAATGTCGTCCATAGGTTTCAATTTTGCTCACATTAATGCACAACAAGAACGTCTTAGGGTAAAACAAAATCAAAAGAAGGAGAAAAGCATGCAAGAGAGTGAACAGGCTAAGGATTGTGTTATGTCCATAGGTTTCAATTGTGTTAAACGTGGTGGAAACACGAAAGTTCACCCTGGTGTTATGTCCTCAACGGATATCGGTTGTATGAATTATGAACTTGTATTTGTTAGTTTTCATTTTCTAGTTAAGTGTTTGCATGATAGTTTCCTGGTGATAATCTTGTTTTTCTTTGTTCTGTGTATTTGTTTTCATTGTCATCATTCTTGTGCATGCTCAATCGTGTAAACCATTGAGTGTTTTTATTTTAAATCATATCTTGCTATTCTCTTGGTGAAGGTACGGTGTGGTTGAGCTATTGCTATTTAACGAGGGTACTAAAAGACTGTGTGTTGCTGTCGATTTTATTATCGGATTATTTTGTTAAAATTTATTTTCTTTCTTTTAACGAAACTAACATATATATTTTACCGGTTTACGTTACGTGTAATCAAATTGTTGTGTTAATTTTTTAACATTAACTATAAAATGTTTAAGTACTTTCCAAAATTATTTGGTTGGTGTATGCAGGCTGCAGCTAACCCTTTTACGATTATTAGTTTGGATAATCTTATCTATTTGTATTTTATTTTATTATATAACAAAACAAACTTTAAAAGTCACTCATAAAGTTTTTCTTAAAATAACGAGCTCTCTCACTATGAAATGTGTCAAAAGGAGTATTTTTAGAAACCCACTTAACATTTAAACCAATCATCTCATATTTCCTTAAACTTATAAATAAAATGAACCCAATTATTTAAATATCCACATTTTGTAACTATATTTTTTAATCTTTTTTAATGTTACCTTAGCTTCCACAACAAGTTTTTTGTCGAATCTTCTTTTCTTGACATTTATGCACTGTTTGTTATTTGGAAATTTCATAAAACTATTAAAGATTTCATAAGGATTAAATTTGACCCCCTTTAAGCCATCGATGATTTTTTTTTCTCTCTCTTTTATTTATTCTTTTATTTATTATTATTATTTTTATTGCTTGAACAAAGTCCATGATCGTTTTAGTGTAATAACTTGCATGGAAAAATCACTACATGATTACAACATCTTGAGAAGTTTGTTAAATAAATAAATCTTTTATATACAAGCAAAATTAAAATGCAATAAGTATTTCCAGGAAGTTTGTTTGCATTTTAATGAACTAGCATGATGCTTGCGCAACACAACAATATTAGAGAGGAGAAGCCAACGGTGGTTGGTGGTGATAAATAACGGTGAAAAAATATTTGTAATTCTACTTTTGTTTCATTAGAGTTGAGCTCGGCATTTTATGCCAACATATTTTCTCACGTCACATTGACAATCTTTACATGCATTATCACTAAATGAATCTATCATCACCAAATAAATCTATCACGCTCACAAGACAATTTGTATACTAAGAAATATCATAATACACAATTTGTTGTGCATAGATTATTTTGTAACTGAGATATAATTATAAATGTATGTTTTTTAATTTGTTGTTATTATTATAATTTTGTTTGAATTAGTTATGTTGACCGATTAGTTTTTTATTTTATAACTGAAAGATTGTTAATAAGTGTATGTATTGTAAGATATTTAGTAAGGGTGCATTAAAGTGTTGTAAGGTAAGCACGAATAGTCATACTTCGTAAAATTTTAAGACAATATTATCTATTCTTTAGAGTAAAATACCATGCTGAGTGTGGCAAAGAATTTTTCGTCACCCAAGGTCCTTATTCCATGCTTTTCATCATTCAGGACCCTTTGACCGTTATCCTCAATCAACTATCGTTGACTTTTTTCATGTGCCTTGCATATAAGGGCAAAATGATCATTTGGATTTTGTCTTCCTTCACCTTTCTTCTTCTTTATCTCCATTCACCACCACCAATCATTACAACCATCCACCACCACCAACCATCATTACAAGCATCCACTCACCACAATTTTATTCTATAAACCAATTAATGTATTGAGACAGTCTAAACAAAAAGGTGTAATGCTAGTTAAATACATCTTCTTTTAAATTTCTCCCTCTTATTTGAAATGTGTGTTTAAAGTTACTTCTCACTTTTCTCATTTAAATTATTTTTTTTATTGGATCCTTACCCCTATCGTATAAGCCAAGAGGCTACAGAACCAAGAAACCAGAGTTTAATTCTAGTGAAAAACATTTATTTAGTTATTAAATTTGTGAGATCCTGAGCATAGTAATTTAAAGCGAAAATCTACGACATTTCATTACTACAATTGTTGTAATTATTAGATGGTCATCGTTAACTCAAGCTATTCAACACCGTGTGGATGACAAAGAATCCATCAAAAAGTGTATGGATTAATACACTTAACAACCGGTTGTTGCGATTTCATTCATAGTATGATTCACTTATTTAGTTCTCCACATTAGGATTGGAGCAGTGAGTTTTTCAAGTTGACATGAATAGTAAACACCATTTTTAGCAAATTAGTTTTCTTGAAAGATAAATTATTGATACATCTAAATATAACGTAATACTTCATACACGTCTGTATAAGACTTTAGCTCACAACCTTTTGGTTGATATTAGTATGCAAGACAAATGTCATCTTCTCATTGGTCCATTAAACCTAAAAGAGATTAAATCATTACATTATTATGGATAAAAACATATTTTTCTGCGAGACTTGATACGAACAAACTAATCGATCCATTACTGGATATTATTCATTATGCCCAAACAATTAGCTAGAGCAGATAGTTAGCCTTATTAACTAGTTACATTTTTCACTTGACTCGATTTAATCATGTCGGAAGTCTCACTCGGAACTATAAGTGGACACGCTAACCTCCTTAAAAAGGAGGGCTTTACCTGGTTTGAGTATGTGTGGTGGTGGGTTCAAATCCCGTAGATTAGTCGGCCATAAGGTCAAAAATCACGGTTACCAAAAAAAAAAAAAAAAAAAAAGTCTCATGCTGAACACTTATATGACTCAATTATAAAGGGTGACTTCTTAAGATTTTTTGAAGAAAACAAATTGAATAAATCAAATTCGTAATAAATAAGGTTTCTTTTCGGGTGTAACTTGCGAGCAATCGTTGAAACCTTTCAAGTATCAATTAGCCAAACCATATATCCAACATTTCTTATTACGATAGGCTACTGTTTTTGTTGTTATGATTTACAAATTAACTAATAAAATCAGTAGTTAGAGCATCTCAAATGATAAACATTTTTTAAAATTTATAATGTTTTCATATCATATAATAATATTAATTTCTATTTTTTTTTTTTATAAACCCATTATGGTTAATATGCTAAACTTTATAAATGTATAATGCATTAATTAGGTTACCCTAAACTTTTTATGAACTCCTCATTATGGATGCTCTTGTAATCAAGTTTAAAAGATTAAAGCTTATTGATTGGTCCACGTGTAACACATTCTAATAGTAAAGAATCATTTTTAGCTTAAAATAATATCAAGGATAACATCCACAAACATAGCTCAAAAAAGCTACTAACCGGCTAGCCTTCAAATAGTTTAATTGTTACCATGCAATTGGCCAACAATGCATAACCATCTTTGACAAGTATTTTAAGGTGATAAGATATACATTATGCACTAAACATACAAATTCATGGGTGTATTGCTTATAATACCCAGCAAAGCCTTAAAAAAGCACTCATACCACCAAACAGTGGAGTGTTTTTAAGTAGTAGAGAATGGTTTAATGGGTCCATAAAAGACATAGTTTTGGCTATAAATACCGAAAGAAAGTCTACGTACTCTTCATCTCATCTTCACATAGACCACAATCAAAATACCTACTTTAGTAGCAATGTCGTCCATCGGTTTAAATTTTGCTCACATTAATGCACAATAACAGCATCTTAGGGAAAAACAAAATCAAAAAAAGGAGAAAAGTATGCACGAGAGTGAAAAGGTGCAGGATGGTGTTAAACGTGGTGGAAACACGAAAGGTCACCCTGGTGTTATGCCCTCAACGAATATTGGTGGGAGATCAAATAAAAACTGAAATGGTCATTGCACAAATTATGAACTTTAATTTGTTAGATAAATTAAGATGATACTTTTCATTTTCTAGTTAAGTGTTTTGCATGATAGTTTCCTGGTTATAATCTTGTTTTTCTTTTTTCTGTGTATTTGTTTTCATTATCAGCATTCTCCTGCTCAATCCTTGTAAACCATTTCATGTTTTTAAATCATATCTTGTTAGTTTCTTGGTGAAGGCGTGGTTGAGCTATCGATATTTAACGAGAGCAATAAATAATCACGCGTTGCTGTGAATTTTATCATCTGTTTATGCTGTTAAAATATATATCTACTTTCTTTTAACGAAACTAAAAATATCATATATCGATTTAATAACATATTATAGAATTGCTGTGTTAGTATTTTTAACATTAACTATAAAATGTTTAAAAGTACTTTCCAGAATTATTTGAATGTTTCGGTTAACCCTTTTGCGACTATTAGTTTGAATAATAATAATAATAATAATAATAATAATAATAATAATAATAATAATAATAATAATAATAATAATAATAATAATAATAATAAAACTTTTGTTACAAAGTTAATAAACATTAGAAGTACGTATATGTTAGAATAAAGCACAACTGCACAATAGATGATTTTTAAATAATATTACTGTCAAAACAAACAAACCACATACATGATTTTTGCAGTTTACTTATTTATATACTCCAGTATATTGTCATTTCCAAATATTGCTCTACCTTATATAAGGGACATATATTTAAATCACCAAACTTGCTTCTAACTTCGAACTTATTTTCCATATTTAATACTCCACAATATGGCATGCATATTTACCGTAGTCCTTGTAGCCTATCGGTGTATGTGTGTGAAATACTCATCGACCAAGTGATTATCTCATGTATGTGGTATACTAGTAACTAGCTAGTGCATATAGTGTGAGTCTATTAGCTTGACTTGTTTTGAAAAAATGTATCAAGTTGTAACACGAACCTCAATTCTCCAATTATATCACAGTGACTCCCCTTCTATTGCACGTCACGGTCAAAACCATTAACCTTCATTTGAAGTTGTACAAAAAATGATAAAGGTTATTCATCGCTATTATTTTAGGTGGATACGATACTAGTTCAATGCGAAAACTGTTCAAAAGTTTTCGAACCCACTGCACATAGCGGTGATCAAAGAAATGTGACATGTTTGATGATATCTACAAAAAATATATACAATGTGCAATTGGTCTTTTGTTTAAAGGGAAGGAAATAGGGTAGCTCATAGTATAGCTTCTTTAGCGTTGAGTTACCCTCATGAGTTTATGTTAGACGGTAGTGTTCCGAGCTGTGCAAATCTATGGATGTCTAAAGATGTAATCTTGTCTAATATGGAATGATATCTATTCTTTTCTATCAAAAAAACAAATTTTCCTTCACCACTAATATATAATGTCTTCCTTCGTATTACAAAAGTTTTTCAAAAGCTATTCTTTCTTTGGGTAAGGATCCAGTGAGAAGAAATCTTAAAATGAGAATAATGAGAAATGACTATAATGGCATATTTGAGATGCATCGACTTGAATTAGATGCATCTCTATTCATTTAGATGCATCACAATTAGTTTTAAAACTGATTTTGAAGTGAAAAAGATGCAAAGTAGTACTAGCAATAAATTTGACCCACAGGGGACGAAAAATACATAGGATTCGTCTAACTTGATGAAATGCATCTAATATATGTACATGCATCTAATTTTTAGCTAAAAAATATATTATGATGTATCTCAAGATTAGAGATGCATCTAATTAAAATTGATGCATCTCTAATGTGTAGTTATAGTTATTTCTTATTCTTCTTATTTTAAGAATTCTTCTCATTTGATCCTTATTCTTCTTTATAGAGCTAAAAGTTTGTTTACTTATGAATCGGTTGTTTTTCGAAATTATGTTACAACTTACGTCTCTCCCTCCCAACCACGCGTCATTATCAGATTTTGGGGATGATTTGATCACAGCTTGACCAAACTTTTTTAATGTTTTTGCATCGTGTGTGAATGTAATGTGGTGTATGTTCGTGTTTAAGTCAGATATGTTTATGTGGTTGGTTTGATGTTCACTACTACATATATTTGTTGGTTGATTTGATAAGGAGAATAAGTGTTGATGTGTCAATGGCACCTAGTCTTAGAGATCCCAAAAACATGCGCGCAATAAACCCGGGAAGTGTTCAACAAACCAACTGCCTACCTAGTCTTAGTCTAGCGTATCTACTATGGCAAATCATGTCAAAAAGGTCTAGTGAAATTGTCATAATGTTACTTTCAAGAACATTTGCATCCAAAAAGAAATTATCCTTATTTCTGTGTAACCGATATCAAAAAAATAATTATCAGATATCAAAAAAATAATTATCTTCTAATCGTATTATCTTAACTACTAAACATCTAAAACTTGTGATTAACTACTCGAAACCACTTTTAGATGATCGACTCAAATCTGATGAAAAGCACCATCATTATTTGATTCACATTTGTTTTTATGTCCTTTTCGAAGTCAATAGCTGAATCATACAGTACGCCAACCTTAGTATCCTATGGTAGTACATAGATTGTGGCCCATCTTAGTATGTCATAGGCCGGTTACTATGGGCCCATTGAGCCTACTTGTTCGTCAAATGTTACAACCCCACAGAAACATGATTGCATTCATGCATCGTACTTTAATAATACAGTACTACATAAATTCTTAATTATGTCAATAACACATGAAATAAAAACAAAAACAACGTGTAATTATTAGTTTATGACAAAATGTTAGTGCATTAACAGCAAATGAAGTACACTTTACGGGTATGTTTAACGCAATGGGTTGGGGTTGGGATTATAACTGAGACTTATATTATAAGTCGAAAGTTGAAACTTATATATTTTAAAAACTGTTTGGTAAATTAGTTGAGATAAAGTTTATTTATGTAAAATCACATAAAAAAATACATCAAATTAAATTTACATATATTTTCAGTTTTTACGTGATAAATCATTATATTTAAAAAAAATAATAGAGTGTTTAATTTTCTTTTAGTGAAGAAAATTGTGTGCTCAAAACCCTTAAGGCACGTTTTCAGAGAATAGAAATGAAACAGAGAATATAAATTCAGGGAATAGAAATCAGTAGAGAATTTTGTTCATTTCTAATGTTTGATAACAATAGATACTTGACCCGAGAAATGAAAAAAAAAAATATGTATATATATTCGTTGATTTAAAAATTAAAAAAAAAACAAAAAAAAATCTAAATAACAATTCGAAAAAAATATATTTAGAAAAATTATTTTTTTTATAAATTATATTTTTTTAAAAACTTATTTTTTAAAAATTTATTTAAAAAGATTTATTTTTTTTAAATTTATATTTTATAAAAATTATTTAAAAAAATAATTTATTTATTTTTAAATTTATTTTTTATAAAAATTATTAAAAAATTTATTTTTACTAAATAACAATTCTAAAAAAATATATTTAAAAAACTATATATTTTTTTAAAAATATTTTTTATAAAAAAAAATTATTTTTAAAAGAAAAATATTTTTAAAAAAGCCTTTTTACTTTGTTAAAAAAAATTAAAAATAAAATAATTAAAAAAAAAAAAACCCAAGCACCCTCAATTCTCCAAATTCTCCACCAAAATCATGGAAATATGACAGTAACCAAATTACACTACCCAATTCCCTCCAACTTTCCACCAATTTCTCCTCAATTCTCTACTTTTTTTTTTTTTTTTAATTCTCTTTACCAAACAAGAGAATTTGATCAAATTCCATTTCTCTCACTTCTTTTCTCTCTACCAAACGCACCCTTAATATCTCTTAATTGAAAGACTCATTAAAAAACTACACTCTACCCAATAAGTGGTAATTAAGACCTTCATATCTAATTAGTAAACACCCATAAGTAATTTGAGTAGCTATAAGCTCCATAAGCCCTTTTCTATAGGCTTGGTTTATAGAGGCTTATGGCTTATTTTATAAGCTATAAACCTCCATAAACTTGTGAGACGAACAAAACTTATTTTATAATCAAACTTATTTTAAAAACTCAAGCCCTTATAAACCCCGCTAAATCAGTTGTAAACATAGCCTGTCTTTGTACTATACAACTTTGCAAAGTAGCTAAGGGGGTGTTTGGATTAGCTTATTTTATGGGCTTATTAGCTTATTGAAATCTGAAAAAGCCGATAAGCTTACTTTTTTGAGCTTATCAGCAGATAAATATAAGCTCATGGCTTAAGCCATGGGCTTAACCTATCATAAGCCCATACAAGTGAGCTTATCAGCTTTTCCAATTTTCAATAAGCTATTAAGCCCATAAAATAAGCTAATCCAAACACCCACTAAGATAACGGCTTTCGGGTGACTTCATTATAAATTGCGTTTATAGTTTATTTAAAAAAGAAAAAAAAAATAATTAAAAAAAAAAAAAAAAAAAATCTTTTATGATAAATAAAATTATATGACAATACAGTAGAGAAATAGTTTTTCTATCGATTTTACGTTTGATATATATGTAAATTTGCTTGCAAACTTTTTATTACTCTATTATCGTTTAAAACAAGGATCACATGTTTATATTCCTTTTCTGGAAGATGGTACTTTTTTCATAAAACTAAGATTTAATATTCTGAACATATGAATAATAACAAATAAGAAAATACATACAACTTTTTGAAACAAAATGTTGCGCATATAAAAGATTAAAAAGGGTCATGAACATTGTTCTCATCATGGACTATGAAACTATTTCATGAGATTACATGTATTTTCCCATATTTACGAGCGTCTCAACATACACTAGTTGAATTTGGTGATATATATGCTAAAACTGAAAACATCGTATCCTATCACTCCGGAAACATAAAAGATAAAATTATCTTGCAATACTAAAGTCGAACTTACACTAAGAGAGCTAGGTCCGGTTTGTACCAAATAACTATTATTGGGTTGTCAACTTAGCACACACCCAATAACACCACAATAACTAAGGGGCCGTTTGATTTGAAAGTATATAATTGAATGAATGCTTTCATTCCGAACATAGTTGTTTGGTTTATAGGTTTTATCCATAGTCATTCTCATACATATACCAAACGCCCCCTAACACTCTCATCAACTATAATTGTTATAGGCGTAAGTGGATCACATAACATACCACCACCAATAATACTCCACTTACTAACAAAAATAAAAAATAAAAAAATAAAATAAAATAAAAAATCGGATGGCAAGATCCCGGCGAGAAACGAATAATGTAATAAAAGCGGTGCAGTTTGGCATGTAATTGGTATTAGGCAAAAGAAAAAATTGCCTATAATTAACACGTCATATATACCTTGCACCGGGCTCTCTATATTGTAGCAACCATGATAATCTTACATTCTTTTTGAGAATACATATACAACCAAACATGTATAGTAATCGTTTTATTCTGATGCAACGAACTACATGCAATAACTATTTTAATCATAACAAGCACTAAAAAGGAAGTGACGAAAGTCGAAGCTGAGCTGGATAGCTTATCTAAAAATTGAATAAACAAAGTGCATGACGTATGAATACGTGCCTACTTTTAAAAGCCATTTCGTAAAGTTAATAGTTTACTACTCGTACTATTTATGTGGGGTTGGACCAAATTTTCCCTTTTAATTCTAAAATCGAACTAACTTAATTAGTCTGGTTTTGAGTTGAAGTTGATCGATCCCAACTAAACCATGAAGTGAACGTATTATCCTATTATGTATAGTTAGGTTTGATCCACTTCAATTCAAAAACTAACGAACCTAAAACGAAATCGTGTTTAATTTGGACAATAAAAGGATTTTTGTTATTTTTCTATATAAATTATTTCTGTTTTCTTTCAAACAAATAAAGCATAGGTCTATGATGAGTATTGCAAATGCATAAGTGGTACCAACTAGTAGTACCAAACATGAATGGACAGTGGATGATGTAAAGAGAAATAGACCTTATAAGAGGCTAAGGCAATACCATCCATGAGTTTGTGAATGATTAAAAAGCAATACCAAATTATATGGTTCTACAACAAATCATGAAACTTTGATGCAAATACAATTAAAGGGAGAAATAATATGTATGAGTTGGATTTAAGAACAATGCAAAAGCATGCAAAGATTCCCCCAACCAACTGGACTGTGGTTTGTGGACCCTAATGTTATATATGTTCTTGTTTTGTTTGCTACTACAATTTGGCCTTTCATTAGGTAACTTTCTGACATCTAAATAGTTCACCACATATGTATTACTGTAATTGAGTAAACTCTTAACTAAACTTTCAATTGCTTGGTAAAAAAGAAGTCTTTACATGCATGTACATTGTACATATCATATTAAAACAAACTTCCAAACACGTGTTTATGTTATGTCAATTATGTGGCATGATAAGTACATGTATTTGAATTTTTGGCAAGGATAAGGGATAACTTTTTTTTAGCGAGTTTGAGTACGTACCCAACTTACATAATACCGATGATGTCCAACTTTGGGACATTGGATGACAAGTTGCCGCTTGTCATCCAACCTTCAATATCCATATGCCGTAAAAAAATGTACTTGCAAATCAGCAATATAGCCTTATAGAGGAGGGTGTACTTGTCTATTCGCAAGGTACGGATGCAAGGATAAGAAATCATATGCTATTAACTTACAAGATCCGATAACTCAACCTATAGTATCCACATAGCATAAAAAATGGCAAAGTTTCAGTTGCCATGCAACCTCTAAAGGATCCATATTCATTATTACCATGTTTGGTAAGGACTGGCCACGTACGACAGCATCATGATAGCTCACTAACTCATCATGAGATCTTCATCACTTAGCATATGATATCCACATAGCATAATTGCATAAAGTTGGGAAATTTTATGGGAAAATGACTGCTAGAAGCCTAGAACTTACTACGGTTAGCAAAAGACGATGAGTCGGTTATTTTCATTCATGAAATTCAATCACTTAACCTTCAAAAGTCAATGTAGCATAAATGCACGTAAATTTTGAGTGTCTAAATGACCATAGAGTGGCCCTCTTCTTAAATTTTATGTCTACAAAAAGAGAGGGGGCCAAAGAAGGGTGAGGATAAGTCGATACAATGTATACAGCAAGACCGCAACTCAATTCCCTTGTTCATTTCAACATGACATAAAGATGGCTAAGGTGCCAAATGAGCTTATTTTTATAAAGACAATCTAACAAACTTGCTACACAATACACACAGTAGGGGGTCGGGATCTAAAAATTTTTATTGTTTAATGTATAAAAAAAATTTACAATTAAAATGGGGGGGTCGAAACCAAATATACCGAAATTTTTCTACACGAAAACTATATACCCCCTACATCGCAAAAAAAAATTTTGGGGGGTCGGGCGCCCCCTCCCGCCCCTATGTAGCTGCGCCATTGGTGTGAGGTGAGACTTGAATCCAAAACCATCTGGTTAGGGCACTCTCACAAATATTGTTAGGCTGAAGGTTCTTTTAGTGCAAAGTGACCTTTTTTTCGTGCCATCTTCTTAATCAATGCTCCGTATTTCTTCGCATACGAAATTCAAACAACAAAACCTTCAAATAAAAAGACATACAGCCATACAGGGATCATTTTGCCATACTAATTATGTACATTTAAAGTCTCATTTTCGACTAGAAAACAAATCAGCAAATACCTCTTTTAACTCAACTTGTTCCATTGTTTATAACTCGATCAAAATAATATATCAAAACTTGATAGAAGCATGGGTTTTCTTGAAAAAATATAAATGATCACCTAAGAGCCTAGGGAGTGGTAACTTGAGTTATCACATAACTCAGCGCCACGTCAGCGCCACCTCATCTCAAAACCAAATAACATAACACCAAAAAACACCAGAAAATCATAACATCTAATAACAACACTTTTTAGGATCCACTAAAAAAAACACAAACCACATAACTTGGCCTAACACCAAATAACACCGGATGGGGGAGTGATAACACCACCATAACTCAAGTTATAACTTGAGTTACTACATCAACTCAAGTTACAACGCAAGCCCAACGCACAGACAAGGGAAATGATTCTAACGTCGTTGCCAAGTTATTTTTATGCCACCTAGACAATAACGTCGGGGAGGCGTTACCACTCCCTAGGCTCTAAGAGACAATCTTCATTACTATTTCTTCTTCTTACATTTACTATTTTTTTACTCCCAACATGAAAAAACAACATATTTTTTCATTCTCTCTAATCCAACTATGCAAGTTTTTGTTTTTTTATTCCACCACCCATATCTTCACTCTTTTTTCACTAAAGCATTGTTTATATACTACACTTTAGCTCCAAGCCTCCAACTCTCTCTCATATATCTCTCACTAAACTTTTCTTTCTTTCTTTCTCTGAGTTTTAACTCCAATTCCAATTCTCTCAACTCAGAGAATCCATTTCAAAAATACCAAATGAAGGTTAGATTCTATTCTTAAGTTTCATTCCCTTGTTTTTCTTTTTATGCTTCCAAGATTCTATGTTTCTAGTGCTCTTTTTTGAAAAAGATAACAGATTCAAAATGGGTTTTTTATTTTATGAAAACCCAAATGAGAAATTTTATTCCATATACAAAATGAATATGATTCATTCCTCTGTTTTGTTCCTTCCCCTGTTTTAAAAAGTTTTGAAAATTATATTTCTAATTGGTTTTTTGCTTATAAATACATTTTATTAATGGGTTTTTTGTTTACTTAAAAACCCAAATGAATGTTTAATTACATTCTTAAAATGGGTTTTCTGTTTTGTTGAAACCCCACATGCAAATTTGTTTCTTTTACTCAAAATGAATCTGATTTCCTCTGTTTTGTTTCTTCCCCTGTTTTCAAGTTTAATATATCTTATTTTATTTATTTTTTTAAAAAACAGAATCCTAAATATGAATCTTGTTCCTTCCTTTATATCTAATGATTTACTTTTATATACTAAAAATAAATTCTATATGAGTTGGGTTGTTTCATTTTGCTAAAAGGCTGTTACTTTTGTACTTATTATTCCATGCTCTTGTTTTAATAAAGTTTTGGATCCACCTTTCTTTTTGTTCTCTTTTCAACATTTTATTGATTTGTGATGCAGTTTCAATACAAAATGCAAGTATTAGATTATGTTTCTAACCTCATACAGTAGATCTTTAGGTGCACACATATTTATTGTTGATAACATAGGATCTTGTGTATGTATTATTTTCCTTAAAAATATGCATAGTCTTTTGATGGTCATCAATCCCTAAAAAGGACTATGTAATGTACTATATCACTTTAGTAATAATTTTACAATAATGACTCCAACATATTGACAAGTGTATGGGTAATATCATAAAAAATATTTTTAGCTTAGTATTGATTTTAAAATAAAAAAAGCTTATGTGTGAATACGTGAGTTACATTGTACTGCTTGAGTAATTTATGGAATTAAATCCACATGCCGTGTAAAATAAACATTTGGTTATTTGTTTAGAGTTTAGACTAGTCAGAATGGCGACCATTATCCTTTCTACGTCAGCGTTACATCACTATTCAGCATATAATCATTATCATCACTTTTTACCTTTAATGGTTACCACCATTAAAAATATTTACTTTATACAAATACCTCACATATGCTTACAAATTAGGAAAAAAAATAATAATGATAAAAATGGTCACCATTAAGTGCAAAAATTAATGATGATGATGGTGGTTTTAATAGTGGTTACACGTGACAATGAATGTGAGGGTGATGGCTTACCCTCTATTATTACTAGCCATAAATCCTAACATGAAACCTTAAATCTGTTAGTCTGTTACAATCTTTTTGTCCTAATAACTTTATTTTTTTTAGTTTGATTAAGACTCGTGTAAAATCTTATTGAAATTATTAAATTTCAGAAATTTATATTGACCTTGGAGTTGAGTGATGACAAAGACAAGAGGAAGGCTATGAAGACTGTTGCAGCTCTTTCAGGTAAATTTCTTTATGTGTAGTTTTGTTATAAATTACTAGTGTTAATAAACTTTGAAATTTGTGAAAATATATCATGTTTATGCATCTTCTAATAGCAATTTAAATGTGCATTATTGTATTTCATGTATTTGGTTAACAAAATGTACTATTTGACCTAGAGCAACAATGCTAAAGGTACTAATGTGATACCACAAGATTTATGTATCTTGAACACATAATCACTAATTAGAGTATGCGGTTTGGCACATTTGAAGATCGGGGTGGGAGAGCTTGGGGTTAGGATGGGTCTTGGTGACCATTGCGGATATTTGGTGGTGGGTTCGTTGTCGAGTGGAACGTGGTCACGACCATGACCACAACCAAAACTTAAACATTTCCTTTTTATTAAAGTTTCTTTTTAATATAAAGAGTTGTGCGTAGTTATTTTTACTTTTATTTTTTTATTTTTTTAGAAAGACAACATATATAAAAGGGAGCAACCCAAACAACAAAGAGTTGTGCGTAGTTATTGCTGCGAGATTAAAACACTAAAAAAATGATGAAAATGCATGTTGATATGACGCTAATGTGAAAACAATTGTGGGTAGGAGTCACCCATCATAATGTTTACTGTAATTGATAACAAATTCATATTTACCTCCAAAGGGCAAGGTGACAATTCCATTAAGCTCCTAACGGCTAACACAATTAGTTATCTTAAAGATATTAGTGTGATCTTAAGTTTCGATACAATGGTATCAAAAGGATTCAGTCAAATCATCCTATCATATTTTAGATAAAGATGAAAAGAAGAAAAAAGGGTAAAAAAGAAGCAAAGTTGTGAATGGTTACTATCTTACCTTATTTATAGCTTTTTGTGTTGCATAAAGCAAAGATGATTTGCTTTATATCATCAAGTTATACTTTCAAAACAAATATTTGTCTTTTTGTTTAATCGAGTTTCCTTTTCGTTTACTCCACTTAGGATGTCCATCATCTAGTTTTATTTCATTCAACTTATAGTTGTACATTATTCATTAATAAAAGTACTATTATATTTAAAATGTAATGTGTAGGGAACATAACACTATTGTACCAATAAAATGATGTGGCTCGATAAGATTTCCGTTCTTTTTTTAGCTTTTTGTGCTATTTGGGAATTATTGGGTGGGGTAAGGTTTTCATCTAATATATGTATAGTTTACAAGTATAGTAATATGTGAGGTGCTCAAAACTTTTTATTTGTTGAACAAAAAAAAAACAAGTTTTGAATATTTATGACATTAACTTTGTGTAAATGTTACCTTTGTCCATTTAGTATTTAGTAGTACTCTAGATGCCTTATTAATACCTAAATGTTTGTACTTGAAATGCGTTTTAGTTGTCTTATGTTACTAGTTTCAAAGAACTTAGTAGGTGAAATGAGTGTTGCTTAGTGGGATAAGTTGTGGTTCATAATGAGCTACTTTTATGCTTACGTATAACTAAAGGACGATTAAATCGTTCTCCATATGTAATCAACACGACATTGATGGCTTATAAAGAATTTGCGTATTTGGACAGGAAAAAAATATGAAATAAGATGAGAATGACAAGATTAGCTAGGTGTTTTTGTTTGTTCCTTGATAGCAAGTTGTGATTGAAATGGTTGCATTAAAGAGGAGATATTAGGTCCAATTTGTTTTTGGCCATTCATATGTTTTGAAAGGGATCAAATATTCGAAAACAAGTTGCATCAACAACGAAAAATCGCTTATCATGTATTACAACGTTTGTAGCGTGTCATACGACTATACGAGTGATGCACAAATCTTAAAACTTGTTCTATACTTCCATATATGTTTGTAGGATAATGTGATGACTTAACATTATTATGTTTTTGTAGGGATTGATTCGATCACCATAAACATGAAAGAGAAGAATCTGACAATAGTTGGAACCGTCGATCCAGTAAGTGCTGTGAGCAAGCTCCGAAAACTATGGCCAACATATTTAGTTTCCGTGGGACCGGCTAAAGAACCGGAGCCTGAAAAGAAAGAGGAACCCAAGAAAGAAGAAGAGAAGAAAGAAGAGCCGAAAAAAGAGGAAAACAAAGAAGAGCCCAAGAAAGAAGAGCCTAAAAAGGAAGAAGGCGCGAAAGAAGAAGCTCCGAAAGAAGGAGCCCCAAAGGAAGAGGCCAAGAAGGACGAGCCGAAAGAAGGAGAGAAGAAAAGTGTTCCACAAGAGCCATTTGTTGGGATGGTTATGCCTTATAAACCCTATTATCCTCCAATGCATACCTACTATAACTATCAACCACCACAACACCATAGCATAGAGGAGAACCCAAATGCATGTGTTATTTGCTAAAACAATTTGTAGTTAAGGATATATTTTTAAGGTTGCTTCTCCAAATCTTTTGGGAATATGCCTATATGCATGATCTTGATGCAAATTGGAGGCACACAAAAGTGAGAAAGCCTTTGTGTACAAAAGTGATATATGCTTTTATTAGGCTTTTGATAAAGTTGTACAACACAAAAAATAAGAAATTTTGCCTGTATTTTTTATAAACACATCATTATGTAAATATAAAAAGTTTTTTAAGTGGGTGTAAATGTGTTACTAAATCCGTAAACACTGAACCTAAAATATGGCACACATTTGTTTCCTTATTATTAGGCATGTATGTCTCAATATTTTATGCTTTTATATAATGGTTTACATTTTTTAGGATTGAACAAGGTAACTTTTTATTTACATCAAATGCTTTTTAATCTAGGACTACTATATCTTTATGAATTTTTAATATAGTGTGCCCATGATAGGGTCATTCATATGACAAGAGTGCATGCATTATTGTTGTTTTATATGACCCCATGTGGTAAATTGGTAGCAACTTGCATATAGTACTTTAATACTGGAAAAGCATGTGGCAAAGCAACATAATTTTTGTATTCGTTATATTTGGGTTTGCTATCTTTATCGACATTTGAATTCATCTCGGGTTTTACAAGTTTTCATAGCTTTATATTTTTATAGACCCCTCATATAATCAACAAATGCATTTAAGAAAAAGTAAACTAAGATCAGAAACACTATTTTTTAAAACCAGATACATTTACGGAAAATTAAAGTTTTTTAATAAAATTTAGCAATGTGTCGCAAAAATCAACTACCCTAGTTTCGTCATTGCATATGTGAGTGTGTTTGACGCATAGCGTTTAGAAGCATTTAGGAGCGGGATGCTCCTTTTCCAACGCTCCATGAAGTATCATTTGGAGCGTTGAACATTTTTGAGTTATATTACACACTATGATTATATCTATAGGTATGTTACCAAAGGTCTTTTTTTAATTTTTTTAATTAAAAAAAAAAAAAAAAAAAAAAAAAAAAAAAAAAAAAAAAAAAAAACTGACAGCTGCTACTGATAATAATACATGTCGATCGCTGATTCAATACAAAAGTGTAATTTCAACCGTATATAAAAAGTGTAATTTCGACTTATGCAAAATGGCGTGGCCACATGAACCTGAGCATATGCCTTCGTTTCGGAGATTTAATATAACTTACCGCATGTCAATCGTTGATTCAAGCACGGTCTTTATATCAAACTCGTGAGTCGTTGAAAGTAAACCATTAGACCAGGGGTAATAAAGAGACCCTAAGACCGCATTCAGCACCGTCATCTCAGCATCAAATCAGCTTTCTCTCTTTACAACCAACTTCACTGGCCACCAACTTAATATAATAAGACAATCAATTTCACCACCAAAACATACTTCACTTAAACACAGAAAGCCACACAGTCATGACTCGGCCTTGGCCAAGACCGACTCTTCATTTTTATTGGCCGAAGACACGTGCTCAACTGGAGCCGTAATAAGCCATATATGACGCGTCTTGAGTGTCCAAGACTCCGTATCTTAATAGGTCCGGTCTTAATACAAGTGATCATTGTTCATTACCGATGAGTTAGCTATTTCTTTTAGGACAGTTTTGAAACTCTCATCATTTTCTACAAAAGAAGTATATATACTTTGTATTATTAAACTTTATGATAATTTATGGAAGTAATATATATAATTGGGAAATAATTAGGATTGGGTGGTACAAAACTAAAGAAGACAGGATGAAAAGGTGAAAGGTCGGTTCTGAACATCAATATTGTCGGTTGAATAAATACAAATCAAAAGAAATTTGATTGGTTGTATGATTTTTAAGTTATTTTCCATTTTTTTCTAAGTTAGATCTAAATAGTAAGACCAACTTTTACATTTTTTATTTTCTTTTTTTTTTTAAGTAGTACTCTTAACATTTTATTCGTGGCGCAGTTTTTTTACCATCTTATAATCCTTTTACTACAAGTAATTCCTAAGAAGGAAAAAAAGAGAGACGTGTACAAGTTCTTCTAAGTTATTATGTTGATAAGACAATTATTTGATCTTTGGGAAAATGATCACTGCTGTAACAGCAGTGATCAGTAGCTGCTGTCAAGGCTTCGTGGGGGGGCCATTTTTGCCGCAAAATGAACATTCAAGGACCATTTAGTAACATCGGGGGGTGGGTTTGTGTGTTACAGCAGGTAACTCCCTGCTGTGTTACAGCAGGGATGTTATCCCCTTGATCTTTACATTTTTGTCAACTTTTAAGCAAAAGTTTTACCTCGTAAATAAATAACCTATCTGGTGATTTGATTTGTGAAAATTGTTTGCCAATTACCATGAAACACGGAGGTGTGTTTCATCAACTTGTCTTGTACAACTTATGATCGTGTACTTGTGTCTTGTGTGTGTAGTCAATGCATCATGTTTTTTTAATATGCATGCAAGTTATCTACTATTTTGGAGAAAGCGTGAACGAAATTTTGTTATGAAAACGATATTTGATATTTATACGATAAGTTGTGTATTACATGCGGCTTTTATTGTTTGTACACGTTGCGTAAGAGATGAAACTAAATGTTTGCAAATCAACTTCGTACATGAGCTGCAATTAGTCATGGACCCGGAGGAATATACATGGGTGTGCGGGGTGTACTATCACACAAGACCTCAAATCTTTTGGAGCCTCAAAAATGTGCATCCCGTTCAACAAAAATTTTAAATGTAATATAGTTTAATAACGCATATATTTGTAAATTTGAAGCTAAAGCATTAAACTACTGCTACGTTTTTTTGTTTTAATGGTTGATATAATATATTTTTGATCGTCTTGGTTATTAATCACATAAGTTTTCGCACAAGGCTTCCGTTAATTTAGCTATGGCACTGCATGGAGTGATGGTGGTGATGACATGTGTTACAAAAACAAAAATGAAAACGAGAAGAAAATAAATAAATAAAACACATTTTTTGTTTGAAATTGGATCCAAACTTTTAGGTGTTATTGGGATAATGCAATAGGAAGTTTGAGTACTATAATAACTTATCGGCATCCCGCAGGTATCAAAAGATAAGATTATAAACCAGATGTCGTAATGAAGACAGGTTTAAGTATACATGTTAATT
Organism: Artemisia argyi; assembly: GCA_030686995.1. NCBI lineage: Eukaryota > Viridiplantae > Streptophyta > Magnoliopsida > Asterales > Asteraceae > Artemisia > Artemisia argyi. The sequence continues at coordinate 187,204,215 of CM060677.1, forward strand.
TTGAAAGCTGATATAACACTAACATTCATGAACCATGTAGCTTGGTTTCAATAGGATATAGTTTTGAAATATACCGAAGGATATGATATTATTGTACTTGGCTTCTCGTTCCGGATAACCATTGTTTAGAACTTGTCAGTAGAACACTGTGTGTTTCAAGAAGAGTTTCTGACATATATCTCATACATTTGTTCGAGACAAAACTTGAACCCACAACCACTTGGTTGGAGCGCATCTCAGAAATACCGCAGGCTAGAAGCCTTTTGGTGTTTTTGACATCATATCGAGATGTATATAGAGAAAAAAAAAATAGATGAATTCAGTCTTTGTAACAAAAGTGTTAAGTAAATGATACTTTATGTTTTGTCAAGAAAAAGGACCCAAATGCCTAAACAAGACAATTATGCACATTCTGAACAATCAATAAACGTAACTGTAAACTTGTAAATAGTGGTAACAGATTATAAAAAATGACACAAAATATCTTACCATACTATGATATGAAAACCCAAGAAATCGTAGCCATTAAAAATTGGCAATCATATCAAGATCATGTCATTTAATCAGTTACGGTTGATTGATATTCAAGATTAAATAAAATCTACATATAACACAAAATTATACCCACTATTGATCTGCTTTTTTGAAGAAGTGGCCGATCTGTAGGCCTCCCCGAGATTGCAAACTACTTGTTCTGGCACCAAACGTGCCATTTTTGGCAGAAACTGACGGTTTCTTGGAGTCCTGCTCGTTTACAAAAGAAAAACAAAGTTAAGACCCAATAGTTAATCAGTAACCACAGCCATGTTTAATGCAAAAGTCCTAACGAGTCAGTAAAAAGCCAATACTATAAATCAAAAGTCCTAACGAGTTTGTAATTTTATCATCACTATAAATCAAAAGTCCTAACGAGTCAGTAAAAAGCCAAAGTATAGAAAAATACTAAAGTGAACCACTCATTATATGGCACTTTAAGAAAGAAAACTTACCTGTGAGGTAAGATTTTGAGATTTGAGGACTTTGATTGTACCACCTCTACCATCAGCTCCAACAGCAATAAGATCACCAGATGCTCGTCCTGATACTGAAGATGCATTGACACCTTTACTCTGACTCTTTTTACACCACTTCCCCAGGTGCCTTTTAATTCCATCTGGACCTAGCACTCCAGCCGAGAAACAAACATTTCCTGTTTGTCAAAGATTAAATAAAACCAATCAAAACAAATACTAGTAGTTAATTTGTAATCAGTATTTTTACAGCATACAATTCAAGTTAAATAAAGTTGAAACTAAAGTGACAGATTCGTAGTTCGTTAAACTATCAGCTTAATTAATCCATAAAGTGACTTTTAACCCATTTGACCTATTAGGCAAAATTGAACTCAAAGTGACCCATTTCCACAAAATTGGGTTAAAACTGCCACCAATCATCATTACCTTCTTGAGAATTAAGAACAGGCGAAGGAGCTTCTATTGTGATTTTAGGCAGGGACTTATCTTGTCCAATATCATGAAGCAACACCACATCATCATCATCTGTATTATTTGGTAGAGGAACCCCATTGTATTTACTCGTTTCATGCAGAGTTTTTGGTAAATATGAAGTATCAGTTGTTGCCTTTTTAATAGGCTGAGGTACAGCGTCAAATGGTGAGGACTTAGGTGACACTGAAGCCGGTGGCGCATCATCATCTATTAAAATATACGAGCTTGCACCATCTTTGTTATTACTTTCATCAATGTTCTCAGACTCTCTTGACCTCTTGGCTCTCCTAGGAAGAACATCAGGTTCTTTTAGAGTATCCTGTGGTGTACGAATAGGGTCCACTTCATTTACTACACTGGATGATAATTTTCTCTTCTTTAAAGCTTTTAGAGCTCTCAAGACTTCATTATCTTTCTCTTCTTTAGTCGTTTCTGTTTTTTGAATTCTTGTCTAAGAAATAACATTTATTAGATTATCATATTATTTACAAAATTACGACATCAAAACTGTAATTGGTGAGAATTTACCTTTAACTTTTCTAATTTTTCTTTAGCCTTTTCAAGCTCTGCACAGGAACGTGCCTTGTCTCTTGCCAAAGTGCCGTACTTGGCCATTAAGTCCTTGTATGCGCTATTAAAAACGAAATAAAATGTAAATGTATAATACAAATAGTAAATATGAATGATAATCTTTAAACGTGCCCCCTACAGGCTACCGCACTACATTCAACAATTTTGCACACTTTTTTTGGTTCAGAAGAAAGAAAACCTTTAGAATAGTAAACTAATCCTCCAATATTTCCAGGATAAAAGTTAAAGATTTAAAATAACTTACTTGTTGCGAATAACCAATAACTTTTTTAAAACATCCACACTCTCGTTACTGTGGGCCTCAGTACCAAAAGAAGCAAGTTTCACAATCTCGACTTCGTCTAAGTTCAAATCAGAGACCCTGCATCATAAGACACATAATCATCTTAACATTAATTCGTTGAGGTTTTAGTGAATTTATTTATAGTGCCAAAAAGAATTTACACTTACAACTTGAGTGCAGCAAGTTCTTTGGCTAAAGCCATACTTCTCTCCTGCAACTTAATGCACTTCATATCTGATTTATTAAGTTCCTGTGACATGTTAAAACATGGCATTTCTTAGATCAAACAAAAAAAAATCGATAAGTACGATTAACTTTTCAAATGAATGTCGCTTATTTTTGGCATTTTCACAAAAAACGATGGTTTGTTAGCTACAGCAGTCCAACTGTTGAATAAGCCAATCATCTTAAAAATGTAACAGCAACTTACCTGTGTTTTCAAGTTAAGTAATTGGTTGATTGTTTGTGTTTGCTCTAAAGCTTCATTTTTCGCTGCTGCCTCTTTCTTCAACTGCTCCTTGCACTTACCAAGCTACACAGTGTAGCATAAAAACATCAAAATTTTATAATCAATTAAGTAGTACTATATTGTGGCGGCAAAAGTATTACCTCATTTTTAGTTTTTTCGAGATCGTTTTCTCGGCTTTCTAAAGCTGTATTGAGCGCATCAACTTTCCCCTTAAGTCTGTTATATTCTAACTTTAGTTCTTCTGGATCGTGTATGCTAGATTGTAGTTTTTGGGATAGGTTGGGGTCATTCGAGTCACCAACTGACTGGAAATAGAGCCTGCTCACATTGGATGCTGTACACTTTTGCTTGCAAAAGGGACAAGTCTTCTTCCCTTTTGGACAGTACTCAAACCATTGTTGTAAACTAGATTTACCACCATTATGAGTAAACAATATGTTAATATTATGTATAAAATGTAGCATAAATTTGCTAATGCAAAATACAAAACTGTTCCAAATTTGAACATGGAATCTTAGACTTATACAGATAGAATAAAATAGTACTATTATTTAACAAAACAGCCGTCAGCCATAACAAGAAGCATACATCTACAACTACAATACAACATAAGTTAATCATATTAAACAATTGTCAATGGGAGATTTGGAGAGCTAAAAGATGGATTATTTTTACAACATTATAAGTGCTTATGAGTTCAGTAACCATAAAGCAGCAACACCTTATCATATTTTGATATATTGCTGTGACATAGATAATCGTTTATAAAAACTTAAGACTACCAAGATGCTAGATTGCTAGGCATTACAAGAATACAAAGCTTCTGACCAAACTCTAGAAACTACAACCAACCAAACGACTCTAAAACCACACCTGAGCGAACAACTCTAAAAGCACAGGCAAAACGAACCTAAAACTGCAAAAGACCTTAATAAGTACTAACTACAGCTTTAAAACTATAACAATCAAAAGGATGAACTCCACCATCCACACCCAAGTATAACGCATAACAGCTAAGGGAAATCACCTGTTAGCACGAACTAGAGGCTAGGGATTTACAAATTTATCAATCTCTACAATGGCTGATGCTACATATAATAATAGGAAACCAAAGTTACTTAACTGAACAAAAGGATATAACTTTTTGCACATACCATTACAAAGTTATTGATTTCATTTAGGACTGATATTAAAGATTGTTTATTTATTTTGCTATGGTTAACCATATTTTCCGACCTTTCGGCTGACTAATCTACAAAGTTTGAACCCACCGCCACACACTGTCAAACCGGGTACAGCCCTCTCTTTTCACAAATAGCCATAGAAATAAATTCATCAAATCACAGATTAGTTAATCGTACTTTCATCTAAAATCAACAAATAAAGCTACTAGCATTTTTATTAAAGATACACTGTGTTTCATCAAATAAAGTCTAGGGCTTAATTTCCAAATCAACAAATTCAACTGATAACACAAAATACGTACTGATAAACAGGAAACTGATCACTAAAAATAAGTTAAAGATGATTATTTAGTACTGCTAACCAGAGTTAGAAAAGTGATTATTTTATAGCATAATAAGAGGCTGTTCATTATTGCATTTTGGTGAAGGTTATCTAAATATTGCGTCTGCAGAACACAAAAAATCAGAAAACAGTGTGTGGCAAACCATTTGAAAAAAGGTGAAATAATCTGCATTTTCTACTCTTTTTTTATAGCCTGCTAAGATGGGCTTTTTGCAAACGCATAATCTGTATTCAAACGCAATCTCGGGCACCCCCAAAACGTTTCTGATTTCAGTTAATGTAAAGCGGCAACACCCTTTTTACACTTCAATATATTGATATAATACAGATAATCACTTTTTTTCTCACTCGTGCTCGTATTCACTTTAATTAATCACAGCACATGAACAAAAGGGCTCTATACGTTAAAAAAAACACAAAGGCGTCAAGTAAAAACCATTATATCTTCTAAAAGAACAAAATACGCTAACATATTACACTGCACCTACAAATTACATCTACAACAACACCAATATTCATCAACTAGAGGCTAGGGATTTGCTCACAAACTTGTCGATATTAATTAAAAAAATAAAAACCAAAATTACTAAGCCGAACAAAAAGATATCGCTTTTGGAACTTACAATTTACATATATTGGATTCAAAATTTCTAACTTTAAACTAAATATAAAACACTAACAATAATATGCAGAAACCTTAAATATCATTAAATAACAATCATGATTTTATAAATTTGTTCATTTCACAAATTTGTTAATCCCACTTTCAATTAAAACTAAAAGTAAATAACTTTAATTAATTGATATAAAATTGATAAATGCAATTGATATAATAACATAAAAAAATATAAAAGATGATTAGATTAAATTAGTAATAAAAGTAGTACTAACCAGAGTTCATGAAAGACATGACCACAAACTGAAATGGACTGCAGATCTTCAACAATTGGTTTCAGATCCTCGTAACAGATTGAACAAAGTGTTTGACTAAATGAACTATTACATGGTCCCACCATTGCCCTGTAAAACCCTAATCTTGGATTTACATTTGCGGCTTTTATTTATTCTATGTGTTTTCAAAGTGCTGAAATTTTGGTGAGCGGGAAGGGGAATAGTTACCGCGAGGATGTGGATTTGGTTTTAAGGGGTGTTTGTTTAAGCTTATTTATGACCTAATAATTTTGGGGTTGTGAAATATAAGCTAAATGTTTTAGGCTTATTTTAGAATTTGTGGGCTTACATAACTTTGTTATTGTTATAACATCTATATAGGGCTGAGCTTATCCGACCGACACCCGACTACCACCGTCCCGATTCCGACCAATCCGCCGTCCCAATTCCGATTTTGATCAGTCTCGGTTCAGGACTCGATTTGCGTTTTTCGGCCAATCAGTTTCAGGATGGGTTGTTTTCGGGCCGGTTCGGGATGAAAACCGAAAAACAACAAAGAAAACCAACAAATCCGACCGATCCCGACCTTTCTGACCAGTCCCGATACTGAACCGACTGTTTTCGGGTCGGGAGTCGGTTTGGTTTTCTGGCAAACTCGGGAGTCGGGCTTTGTCGGTATCGGGTGGGGACGGGACGGTTCCGGCCCCATGCTCACCCCTACATTTATACTATTATATAAAGCATTTAAGTTGTGGGCTTCACCAAAAATTAAGATAAAGAACTCCAATTATAAAGTGACATATGTCACTTCTCAACTAAAAAATCACATTTATTTTTAAACTGAAATATCTTTTGATCTATTTATTTTTTCAATGATCTAATTTCACCATATTTTTTAAAATTTTGTGTTATTTAATTCAACATCAATTTTGATATATTTTTATAAATTTTTAGTATTTGCATTTTTAATTGGTTATTTAGATTCAAATTTTTACAACTTTAACATTTATTTGAATCAATACAAACTTGCTTCATCAAAATTATAACTTTTGAGGGAGTATTTGACGGGTAAAAACTTGTGAGGGTCTTTATGCGAGAATAATAATGTCGTGGGAAAGTTACGAGAAACCCAAACAAACACACGTACTTTTGGAGTGTTGTGTAACAAATTCATTAAGCGGGTACGGAATTGTGGGAGAGTTGGATTAGCAATTCATTCATTATATTTCTATTATAACTATATTTTTTCGTCGCTGTTGTACGCGGGTATCCAACTAGTACTCTTAAAATAAGTCAAGAAAATGAGGTTTATCAAATATAAGTCGGATACATATAAGCTTGTAAGTCCATAAATAAGTTTAAACGAATGCCCCCGGGAGACGAGGGATGTACATATTGTGATGTGCATCTTACAACACCACTACCGCCGCTAAAGATTGGGGTGTGCTTACATCGAGGCCAAACATGAAAAGTTTCAGATATGTTTGTCAAAACGGGCTAGAGCTGAACTTCGAGCTTATATTGTAAGTCGGAAGGTTGAATTTATTTTTTCATAAATTTATTTGACAAATTAGTTCAATTGGCTTGGACATGGGATTACGTATAGCTTATAAAAGCTTCAATAAACTTGTGTGACAATTGACAAACATATTTCTTAGTTACTTAAGAGTAATATCTCAAGTTAAAAACATAAGTTTAACCAAAAATCTGGAGCGTGATCTGATGTAACAATAACTGCGAAAAGTAAAGATGGAACACAAATATTGGATTTAGTATTTAACGTTGGCGTCAGATAAAAAACCTCGTCAATTCATGATAACAACTTTACAACTGACAATAATTGTTTGTTGAAAAATTTTAAACAATAATCAAGCAAAACAATTTCATAGAAATATGTTTGTTAGGGTCATAGGTGATAAGTTTGGGACGATCGTTTTTGTTTGGAATTGTTATTTTGGTCGTTGTAATTACTTTTTTTTTTCATACGAGATGTACTCAACATGTGTCGTTTGCAAGTTATAAATTAATTAAAGGATTGGGATAATAATAATCCATATAGTGTATGTATGGTATCAATTTAATTTATTAAAGTTGTGTGTGAGTGACTATTTGAAAGGAAAGGAACGGCAAATGAGTTTGGAGGCTTCGGGGGAAAATTAAAGAGAGGCCCCATCAAAACTAAAAAAAGCTTAAAGGCATATATAAAAAGTGTTCATTTATGAATTTCTTATTATGAGGCTTTTTAATGACACTTTATTTGTATTTTTCGATTAAAAAAAAATGCAGTCGGCTATATAGCATAAGTAAAGAAAGTGAGACCCCTTAGATTGTGAGGTCGTGTGCGACCGCATCACTTGCACACCCTCTTCGCCGCCACTGATTAGATAATAATAAGAGAAAAATTCTTAAGTGAACCTTTTAACAAACCAAAATACAAAATATTTGTATTACCAAAATGAAGTGTAGTTCAAGTAACCATTAGATGTAAGACATATGTTAAATCAAAGCTCATTTAGCAAGGCATGTTTATAGATTATAATGAGGTGCGCTTCAGTTTTTCATATAAAATGTTAAGGAGCACTTTAAACGACCAAGTGTTATTCGTCTTCTCTTGTGCATCTCACATAAGACAAACAATTACAAAATCAAATGTTCAAGGAGCACTCTAAAAAGACAAAGTGCTCCTCGCCTTCTCTTGTGCTAATCACATGAAGACAAATAATTACAAAATCAAAAATCCAAGCGCACCTATAGTAACCAAGTGCTCTCCTTCTCTTGCGCGCCTCATATAAAGACAAACGGGATCACTCTAAACGACCAAGTGGCCCCAAATGCTCCCCATCTTTATTCTGCTGATTGATAACAAGTTGAATCTATTGATGGATAACAAGTTGAAAGTAAAAGCTTTATTCCCATTCTCATAATATGGAAAATAGGTTGGTGTTATGGAAGTAAAAATGGGTTGATGGAAATGATTTTTTATTTATTTATTTTATTTTATTTTTGTTATTATTTTAAGTACTTGAAATAAAAGTTATGTATGATGCTTTTGATGAAGATGGGATAAGAGCGAACGGTAACATAACGAGGATGGGCTCGCTGTTCATACGTGGCCCTTCGCCGCCACACCACCCCCTCGCCACACAATCTCTCGCCGGCTAGATGAAGTAGAAACGACAAAATGGTTTTGCAGGGTTCTTTTTTCTTTTTTTTTTTTTTTGTTTGTTTGTTTGTTTGTTTGTTTGTTTTAAGAAACGAGGGATGATTTTTGTTTGTTATTTGTATTTTTCGATTAAAATGATATCAAAACCAAGGGACGAATTTTTTTGTTGCTTGTGACTGCTAGTGTGTGCTAGCAAGAAAGAAAGGTGATGGTTTGTGTGGAAGTGGTATTAACAAAATTAGGGTAGTCTATTAATAAGTGTTGGACTGCTAGATGTTGGGGTGGTAAGTCCAAAAAATAAAACCAAGGGGAAGTTTTTTAACTAATAGTTGTTTTTTTTTGTTTTTTTTATTATTATTATTTTTTTTAATTTTGTTTGTTTTTTTGTTTTTTTTATTATTATTATTTTTTTTTTAATTTTTTTTTTTGTATTATTTGTGTATTTTTTTAGTTTGTTTGAAAAATGAAAAAGAAAATAAATTGGGTGGGTGAAACTTAAATGAAGAGGAAGTTTTGTGTTATGATAGAGAGGTTATTTTGAAATAGTTTTGTTAAAGCGAGGTGGAACTTATGAAGCATAAATGAAGAGCTCTTGCTCTTTATGATACATATCGCTCTAAGGAAGGGATAGTACTTTATAAATATTAAAATGGGGATTATTAAATGGGGATAAGTTAGTAGGTAGTAAAATAAGTAAATGATATACCTTAAATAGATTTTTTTTTTTTAAACGAATATTGCTTTTGTTGAGCATTTAATGAAGGTTCTGCAAAAGTCTATTGGATGGATGAGATGGTAGGTGTGAATTAAAGGACAAAAAATAAATATGTGTTCTACCTATGCATTTAATTAACAAAAGAAAAGGAAAGATATACACTAGGTATTTTACTAAAGGGAGATGATTTTTACGCTTCATTTTTTGATTGAGATATTTATATGTACAATCGGTTAAAGTAGTGTACATCTACAATACAACACTTTAATGCATGTGCTTGAGTGTCTTAATCAAAAAATGAAGTATACAAATCATTTTTTTTACCACGACATTATAACAATTAAAACCAACAATGTGCGCCCCACGTAAAATGCGCTTGGAACAATAAAGTGCCTTTAGTTCACTTTTGTAAATTGTTGAAAATTGGTCTATTTTGGTTAATGTAGTATGCAATGAGTTCATTTAGGTAATTAGATTTAATAATAATCCGTGTACTAAGGTTCCCGCATGATGCGACTGTAGGTATCTTGTAATTTATTTTTTTCGGTGAATTATTTATTTCATTTGTACGCTTTTTGGCAATAACTTTACTGATTAGTTTGTTCATTTAGGGATTATAAGTAATGACAAAAGTTTGGTGAAACTTTGTTTAGTTTGTATTATTCTATTTGTTTGTTTTTTGTGTTTAGTAACTTGCTTGATTTGTACAATGCGTTCTTTTAATTTTATTTTCATTGAAAGAGGATTTTTAAAGTATCATTAATTGACAGTTTGAATGAGTTATACTATGTATTTTAGTACTTGTATTTATTATGAAATGAGTGTTTTAAAAAAGTATATTAGTTATGCGTCAATAAATTGTAAATATTATATAAATACTTGTACTGCTAAATTTTAAGGCATTAAAGCCTTCAAGGGTTAAATGCTTATGGTATCAAATTAATTATATTAAAGTTGTGTGTGAGTGAGATTTTGAAAGGAATTGAAATTTGGTGAGAGCGGGAAGAGGCAGGAAAAAGAAGTATGACAATTATTGAGGTTACATGTGTTGATGCGCAATGTACAAGAAGAATTGAAAGATAAATCTGTCATTATTAGCAAAATAAAGGGACCATTCTTGTAACTTTCTGCCTATATATAACATCTCATTCTCCAAACCCTACCACAAAAAGCAACAACAACATTTTTTTTTCTTCTGAAATCTGGGAACATATTTTCTTTTGAACAACTGGATCCTCCTCAACTGGAAAAAAAAATGATATTCTAGGGTAAGTTTTTCATTTTTATTTCTATACATTTACATATATATTTGTTTTTCTTTCTTCTAGCTGTGTAAATGTTACAAAAAATGGGTACTGAATTGGACCATAACTTGTTTAATTTCATATATATACTAGTAACAAACTCACATGGTAACCTGTGAAGTAAATCACTAAAAAAGGGCATAATTTATGCTTGATGCTTCGTCATATACACGTGGCTACTTATATATTAGTAATTGTTGCAAGTACGTAGGAGATCCATGTAATAACGGAGTAGTATATTTCATAAAATAGATCGAGTATATTAGGTTTTGTGAGAATTTTTCTAGAAAAGTTATAACAAAAACATGTAAAGAGATAATTTTTTTTTTTTTTTTTTTTTTAAGGTTTTCTAAGAAAGCAAAAATTTTAAAGAGATAGGTTATTTAGACAGTTAGACCCCTCAAAAATACAAGTGATACCCCCTCTTACATTTTTCATTTTTTTTTTTAATTTATTATTTTTTATTTTCATAATTTGTTTATATTAATTATTAAAAATTTGTAAAGCTGAAAGTACGGAACAAAAAATATAAAGTTTAATAAGTCAAAACTATTAAAATGACATAAAATATGGAACAACCGATAAAAACTGTGTACGTCACCTTTGAGTAGCCCCCTGCTCCCCTCCCCAACATTCCCCTAATAATTTTTTATTTCTAAAATATGCTCATCCTCATAAAGAGATGAGGTGTCTAATCATGTTATAATTATCATGTGGCCAGCCTCGTTTACATTCTCTTCATCAACAAACATTAAATAATACGACATTTTTTCTACGATCAACAACTCTTCTGAAAGGTTTCCATTCCAAGCAAGACGCGCCTCCGCACGACTAAATCCGTCCATCTTAACCCCAACAGCTATCGGATATTTTGGACCCCATGGCCCGGAATTCCATTCAAGGCAGCTACAATATTTTCCCAACCAAACACTAGCTTTAAATCTTTGAGAGTATAATGATGGCCTGATTGATAATCAGGTAAGCCTGCTAATGTGTATAAATTGGTAATTACAATGTTGTTGTAATCCAAGGTCTGGGTTAAGTAGGCACATTCGTGCATCATTAAAATTAAGAACACGACGCTCAAGTAATGGTTGAGGTGTAAAATCAACCATATACCCATAGTTGATCCTAAAGGTTATGGTTGGTGCGCCGGCCAAGGCAGTTGGTAGGCACTAGCCATAACGTTTGCCTACCAACTGCCTTGGCCAACGCACTAGCCATTATGTTTATGATCAAGTATGGGTATATGGTTGATTTTTCACCTCAACCATTACTTGAGCATCGCGTTCTTAATTTTAATGATGCACGGATGTGCCCACTTAACCCAGACCGTGGATTACAACAATATTGTAATTACCAATTTATACTCATTAGGTAGCTTACCTGATTATCAATCAGGCATCATTATACTCTCAAAGATTTAAAGCTGGTTTTTGGTTGGGAAAAAATTGTAGTTGCATTGAATGGAATTTCGGGTCCATGGGGTCTAAAATACCCGATAGTTGCTGGGGTTAAAATGGACGGATTTAGTCGTGCGGAGGCGTGTCTTGCTTGGAATGGAAACCTTTCAGAAGAGTTGGAGATTGTGAGAAAGAGGCCGTATTATTTAATTTTTGTTGATGAGGAAAAGGTAGCAAACGAGGCAGGCCGCACGGTAATTATAAGAGGATTGGACACCTCATCTCTTTATGAGGATGAGCATATTTTAGAAATAAAAAATTCCTTGGGGAATTTTGGGGAGCAGGGGGCTACTCAAAGGTGGCATACTATTTCATCGACCGGTTATTGGTACGTGTTTTGAGGGGCGAAGTTGAGGTATGTATGACCTTAATAGTTTAATTTATTTATCTTAATTTCACTTTTGATTAGCTTAAATGTATATCGTCGTATAAGACTTTTTTGAAAGCTAAATTAAACACTGATTGATAGATAGTGGAAGCATTTTCCTATAGAAATAAACCAAGGATTTAGGGAGACTTCTCATAACATAGTAGCTTGTATTTTATAAGTGACCAATTCATTCCTTAGATTGAACATCACATGGAGTAATAAAGAAGATTACTAGTTTAGCTGTCAATTCTACAAGCTTACCACATCACCAAAGCATATAGGTGTTAGATTATGGATATTATTTTAGTAGTTGTATGTTAGGATCGAACTCGAGATCACGGGATTGCACACTTTACGTATGAGAGTTAAAGATTAATAAATAAATATAAAGTTATAGTTATTTATTAATTATCACAAAATATACAAGGATCGTTAAGTAATTATGATAATTGACTAAACGAGAAAAGAAAAAGACTTGTAAAGAAAAATTGGACATCAAGAAGGTTCCGGATCCCTCCCTTGAGGGGTGGCCGGTCGTGGGGTATGGGGAAGCCCAACCCACACCTTGCTTGAGCTCCAAGTTTTCTATGTGTATAAATACATTTCCATGTTTTAGGTTTTGGGTACTCTTGTGCACACACTCAAATCCCTAATCATTTTCTTTTTCTTTTCTTCTTCTTGTAGTCGATCCAAACAAACACCATAAGGGTTTCGTTTGGTTTGGTTTTCCAAAACAAATAGTTTGGTTGTTTTTGTGATTCAATAACTAGCATTACTTTAACTTGTTTTAGTACGTGGTACAAGAACGTGATACAATCACACTATTGATTGTATCTTGGATTGAATTACAAAAAGGTAAGGGGTAATTCCTATAATCCACATAAACCCTAATTATGGTTCTTGATTTGAAGAATTGCATTAATTGATTCTTGTTCGGGCTAGAATCACAAAGGTATGTTTACTTATATATTTGATTAATTAAGTACATATTATATGATCTTGTAATTGCTTCCGCTATGCTCACTTGATGTGTTTGGTTTATTTTATATGATTGTTATGATATCATAATTCCAACAGTGACATCTAGAGCCGTTATAATGTGTAATTAATTATCAAAACGCATAAAAATTGAATCTTGATTCGTTTAGTTACATGTTTTTAGGGTTTTTTGATTCCTAACCCTAATTTTTTAATTGGGTCGATTGACCTTTTAGGGTTTTAGGGTTTTGGTTTTGATTTTTTTAATATGATTAGAAACCCTAGGATGTCATGTAATTGGTTATGCGTTTTAGTAAACGATCTTGGTGCAATATGTTAATTGTTAAGCATAATCCATGAAAATTGCATGTTTTCATGGATTTTATTGTGTGAATATTTAAATGGTTTAAATTGGATATATGAATTAATTGTTAAGTTATATCGAAACATGTAAATATATTAATAGATGTCGAATTGGGGAAGACTCCAATATTAAGTAATCAATAACGTGCTATGTGGTATTTGTTTAGTTTTGGCTTACGCAATCGATTTATCGATGTATGTGGTTATTTTTCCATTGAAGAAGAAAGCCCTAATTGAATAAATGCGTTATACACCTAGTTTGATTATTAATAGGATTATTGAATATATTTTGCATGTGGCTACATGTTTATACATATTTAATTGTTATGATTATGTATATGTTTATTTGGTTGTTTTATTTTTTATTATGTATTACTTGTTTTTTGTTTATTTTATTGTAAGACATGTTTATAAACGAAAAAGGGTAATTTTTGAATAGAAAAATAATATGGATTAAATAAATGGCGAAATTGTTTTGGTTTTAAGAGTTTAAATTTCAAAAAATTGGTTGATTGATGTTTTTGTACGTAATGGTTAACTAGGCCCGACCGAAGTTTACACACTATAAGATGGGTATAAGGTTGGCTTCACATTAAATTGTGGCCTTAGATAGACAACATTCTGTCTTAACGCTTGTTTGTGTGTAAATTAGACTTACCGAACAACCATTAAATGTACACTGTCATCTTAAGGGTGAATTAACCACAATTCCATAATGATTATCCGAAACACTAAGCCTTAGGGCTTATGCAAAAGTACGATATAAGTGGACGATAATTGTTGGTAATTCTTTAATTGGTGAACCCGATACCTCAATCAAAACTTTACTATTTTACTCTTAGTGAATTGGTAATAAAATTGTTTTATAAAACCAATGTTATGAAGTTGTATGCATGCTTCTTCATACATTATTTTGATCACACGTCAAAATTAATACCCTTATAAAATTAAGTCGAATGCCATCTAATTAAGAACACTTGAAGTTGTAGTTTACGTCATGTGAGAGTTTGGCTAGATTACAATGGAGAGGTAAATTTCATAATTTCATTACTAGCAGATCAACTGATTTAATGGATTTATGAGTTTGCAGTTTTTAAGTTAGACGACTTAAATTGAGTAGGAAGTGAGAGCTTGGACTCAAGGCATTAGATGGGGATGAAACATACTTACATTGCAAAAGGTTTTGTGAATGTAAATCCCATAATGATCTAGGAATTGCAATATGATGTTGGTAATTATTGTTCGACAATTACCTTGTTGAATATTATTATTACTAGCAGATCAACTGATGTAATGGTACTATGTCAATTAGGATCCTAGCTTTAAGAAAATACTATGGTTTATATGAATATTTACCAATGGGTATTTTATTTTCTTAAAGATCTAATTATCGAAAATACTGAAATTGAATTTTGTAATTCGTTTTAATGTATTAATGCAACGTTTAAACCGTAAACGCACTTTGGGCTTTGGTAAATTGATCTAGTTCTGTTTTCAAACAAATGTTTGATAAAGAAATATTTACTTAAAAGACAAAAAAAGTCTCCTTTCTATGAAAGAATAGTGAGATACAATCCTATTTCTTTTCATGAATGAAAAAGGATAATAGGAATATTAGATATATCTAAATTCTAATATAACTCATAACAAATTTTTTAATAGTTAAGAAAATTGCGAATAATTTTCATAGAGATTTTATCATCCTCATTCGGTGATTAAATTCTTAGTAACAAATATGATATTTGGTTAACAGAAAATTATGTATGACATTTTATGAGTTATTATAATTAGAAGCTAGACTAATTACCGCAAAATGTTTAAAGACAAACTAGTTGTTTTGACTATTTTAAATGTGCTACATACATTGTAGGATGGTAGACCTATTAAGGAAGAATTTGCATGCCCAATTTTTCAAGTTAATAGCATTTGGTGGATAGTCCATCATTTACAAAAAAGAATACACACTTTAATGCATAAGTAATTGTTACGTATAGACATTCAAAGGTGTAGGAAAGTTAAAAGCACACTATTTTCTTTCACTAGATATGAAACATTTACAATGTTGTCAAATTCAGTGGGAGTATTGTGTACTTATTACTGAATAAGGAATTATTGTAATGATCTTTAATTTAGTGGGAGTTACAAGCTTTGACATCTTGGTAGCTAAAGATAATTACTTTCCAAGTGTAGACACTCATACTTTTAAGGATAGTCTTGTACGTTTTCTTACTAGAAATTGTTGTTCTACATCTACTTGTTATGCTAAAATCTATGACACAATCATATTGATCACATAAACAAATGCATGGCATGTTTATCAACTATACGAGGTTGTTCCATGCACAAGTGGGAGAAATGTTATCTTTAATGTGTGCAAGAAACAACTCATAAAGATATGATTTAAATTTTGAAAGTGCTTGTACGCCAAAAGATTAAGGGAAGTGTTTGGTTAAAATTTCTTTGCTTTGTACCTTGGTGTTAGTAAAAAACAATAAGCTCAAGACAAGTGTGGATGACGCTCATTTTAAAAGCTTTAGTTTATCTGTGAAAGAAAAGATACAATGAACTTAAGCTCTTAATATTGGAGCTTTTTTAGGATGCATAAGCTTCTAAGCTTATTGGAGTGAATTTAATCTTGTATTATTGGTTATATGCAGGTCACTTTAAGACATATGATGCTCATCAGTTAACACAAGTAGTGGTGATTGTAGTAATGATGGATGATTGCAGATTATGTGACTAGCTATTAAGTAGTATGTATTAAGTTTCTTTTGGTAGAAAAATTCTAACTCGTTAAAATTACTATGTCGGTTTTTGGGAGACCGCAACTCTACTGGCAGGTGCCTGTATGACTGACTTGCTTAATTAATCTCTATTTATCCTAACCCAATGTTAGCGCCTTACATTTGTAGTTCAAAATGTGTCTACTTTTGGCGTGTTGTATTATCTTATCTTCAGTTGTGCAATTCGTTGGTCATCTAACTATTGAGGTACAATTCTAAACACCAAAGTTGTACCCAAACATGACCACAAATTGAAATTGGTTGAAGATCTTCAATAATTTGGTGAGAAATATCCGTTATAGATTGAACAAGATGTCTGAACAAATGGTTGCGCTGAATTATTGCATGATCTGATTATCTGTAACATCCTACTTTTGAGTATATCCGGGGGGGTCTGATAGTTAAGTGTATTTTAAGACAAAACTAATGCTTAAGCAACAGAATTTTGGGGTGTATTTTGAGACGAAACTAATGCTTAAGCAACAGAATTTTGTTGTGTGAGTTGTATATAATGTTGCAACTAAAGTAATAACTCATTTTAAGTTTTTTCGAGATCATTTTCTCGACTTTCTAAAGCTTAATTGAGCTCATTAAGTTTCCCTTTAAGTATGTTATATTTTAACTTGGTTCTTCTCGATCGTGTATGTTACTTTGTAGTTTTTCGAGAGCTAGGTGCAACTCGTTATAGGCATTCTTTGGTGCCTATAATGCCGTTATAGCTGCACCGTATGGTGCATTATAGCCGCACTGTTGTGGCAATAACGTGTGTTTTTTGCTTATTAAAAAAAATGATTCCAACTGCTAGTATGCAACGTCCCAAAAGAAATAACACGCCCCATTTCCCAATAAATACCCACTTTTATCATATAAACAACCAAACACAATCATATTTTCACCATCTTATACATTTTGACATCCACTTTCGATCACATTCAACCAAAATGGATAACCAATCCAATGAATGGCTCATGAACAATGTATTCCCACCACCTTCTTCGTCCGATAATTCTACCTCCCCAACACCCGCCAACTCTAGTTCGTCACAACACGCACCATTTCAAGGTTTTGCACAATTTGCTTCCCAACCATTCCCACAAGCACCTTATCGTATGAACCAAGAAACTTTTAACCAAATAGCTTTACTCCAACTTCAACAACTGAAAAGGGGCAATTAGCTTTGCAACACCCAATGTATGGCCATATACCACAATCGTCACAACCATCAAAACAACAACAACAAGCACCACAATCACCATCAAACTCACCATAACATGAACACGAGCCTTCTCCATCTCAAAAAGGAAAAGGACGTGCCAAAGGAAGAAGCCTAAACCCAAAAAAAACCAATATCGTCCGTACGACTTGTATTCAAGAGGAAGAAAAACTATTGGCATAAACTTTTGTACAAATATCCGAGGACCCAAGACTTGGTGTCAATCGTACTTTAGGTACACAGGTTGGGCATTTGCTTATCGATTCCTGTACTTGGTATAGAAATGTGTACTTGAGCTCACTATAATATATATATATATATATATATATATATATATATATATATATATATATATATATATAGTGTATCTTTATTTTCAGAACCATGTTAAGTGCGGGAACTGCGAGAACTCCAATTTTACATTAGAAAATATGCATGTTCATATAAAACATGTATGTTTTCTTACATACACCTTAATACACATACATGCATAACATACATGTTCATATAAAAACCTGTTAAGTGCAATAGATCAATGCAAAATGGTTTTATTTTTAAAACTCTGTTAAGTGCGGGAACTGCGAGAACTCCAATTATGCATCAGAAAACATGCATGTTCATATAAAACATGTATGTTTTCTTACATATACCTTAATACACAGGCATGTGTATTAAGGTGTATGTAAGAAAACATACATGTTTTATATGAATATGCATGTTTTCTAATGCAAAATTGGAGTTCTCGCAGTTCCCGCACTTAACAGGGTTCTGAAAATAAAGCCTCCATATATATATATATATATATATATATATATATATATATATATATATATATATATATATATATATATATATATATATATATATAGTGAGGATCACGTGCGGATGTTTTGTTTTGGTGCGAACGTGCAGATAGATCTAGGCCGTCCAATAATCACCATTCAAAGGATTTTTTTTAATTTTTTTTTTCCTTTTGAGCGATCCTTAATATTGTTATCTTCTTTCATTTTTTTATTTTTTCAGATTTTTCTGAGAGACTTTTTGTTTTTTTGATTATGAGTGCTACCGTGATATTAACCATATTATGAGTTCTACCGTGATATTAACAATATTATGAATCTGATTTTGACTTTTTTTTATTACGATAGTAAAAAAGTTTATGTGATATCAGAATCTGATCCTGATCTTGACTTTTTTTTTATTACGATAGTAAAAAAGTTTATGTGATATCAGAATCTGATTTTGACTTTTTTTATTACGATAGTAAAAAAGTTTATGTGATATCAGAATCTGATCCTGATCTTGACTTTTTTTTATTACGAT
This sequence comes from Artemisia argyi, assembly GCA_030686995.1. Taxonomy (NCBI): domain Eukaryota; kingdom Viridiplantae; phylum Streptophyta; class Magnoliopsida; order Asterales; family Asteraceae; genus Artemisia; species Artemisia argyi. The sequence continues at coordinate 187,223,138 of CM060677.1, forward strand.
AGTAAAAAAGTTTATGTGATATTAGAATCTGATTTTGACTTTTTTTATTACGATAGTAAAAAAGTTTATGTGATATCAGAATCTGATCCTGATCTTGACTTTTTTTTATTGCGATAGTAAAAAAATTTATGTGATATCAGAATCTGATTTTGACTTTTTTACAAAAGTCAAAATCATACGCTAATATCACAATACCTTTAACGATGAAAACGATTTTTTTTTGAATTTTTTTTCAGCGATTCTTAATTATTTGTTGTCCTCTTTATTTTTTTTAATTTTTTCAGATTTTTTTGAATTTTTTTCAGAAAAAAAAGCTAATACGATAGTAACGATCTTAAAAAAAGACGGGATATTTACGATATTGCCACTCCGCCTTTTTCAGATGGTTGACTAGATGGAGGGCTGAGATTCGTCCTTACCATCCGCACTAAAAGACAAAAACGTACCTGATCCTCACCCTATATATATATATATATATATATATATATATATATATATATATATATATATATATATATATATATATATATATATATATATATATATATATATATATATATATATATGGTTTTGTACGTATAAGAAATGTTGGTTTGATTCGCATGAGTGTTATCTAGACTTTATAAGCTGGATTCGGATTGAGCTTCAAATTTGAAAACTCCGTTGGAATAAAACTCTTTGAATTGTGCATATTGTTTATGTAATCCACACACTTGTAGTTTTTCTTTTTCCTTCTCTACGTCAAGATTTCAACGGGTTAGCCGACGCAACTTATTTTAGTTTATGTCGTTTTGTTGGAATATTTAGATACGTTTAATCGTTGGTTTCTTGGATCTGTCCTAAAATATTTATTACAAGTTTTGTATTTTATAGTTTTTAATACTCTCATTTACAATAAATCGTTGGCTTTGATTTATTAGTGCCATTTTATACTAGTTTCGAAATTAGGTGTTACAAATTCATGTAAATCAATTGTGTGCAATAAGATCACTAGGGGATCAATAAGGCTTACAAAAAAAAAGACATTTTTGTTAAGCATGTTGTTATTCATACCTTTTAACCTAATCCTTTATAGCTCACATTTTATCTCATCTATTAACAATACAAGACCAAATTTTTATCGATTTTTGTTTCGTATTTTTTATCTTTAATTATTTTTGACTTGTCAAACTTTATATTTTACATTCCGTACTTTTTGTTTCGTAATTGTATGATAAAAAAACAAAACTAAAAAATTAAAAATTTAAAAAATTAAAAAAATAAGGAAGAGTATTGAAATCCATTTTCTTGGAGGGAATAAGCCTAAAGTAAATGTTTGGCTAAGCTTATATGAGTTTATATATATAGGGGCCGGTTTTGATAAGCATGGATTTTGTGGCTTATATGTGGATGGGTATATTTATATAACAATATTATATAAAAAGACTTTTAATCTTTTTATAACATCATTTAATAACTACAACATTTAATGTTAATGTATCTTTTTATCATTTTATCTTATTAATTATAAAAAGCTAAGTCAAACGGTTAGCAAGGGCTTATTAGCTCATAATATATAAGCCATAAAACACTTATAGAACATAAGCATAAGCCCAATTCATAAGCTTAGCCAAACAACCTCTAAACTTAAAAAAGTCTTTAATATATTTTCTTTATACTATAGGTGATATTGAAGCCGTTCAAAAAAAAAAAAAAAAAAAAAAAAAAAAAAAAAAAAAACGTATGTCCACCTTAAAGGAAGATCTCAGCAATTCAACATTTCTACTTGTGATCAAACTTTTTATATCCAAAACACTTTCCATTGACATTAATATGCATAAGTCAAATCACAAAAAGAAATTTAGTGGATGCAAGATAATTAACATGGCATCAGCATTTACTAAATTAATCACGTTCAAAATTGGGTTTTATAGAAGAGTTTTGATATAATCACATAGTGTTTAAAAAAATAGATAAAGGGTATTCCAACGGCATCGTCCCCAGTTGTGAAATTAGGGCAATTTTTTTAACATGGATCGCAAGAGGATGCACAGGAGGAGGATCGTGTATGTACTTTTATAATTCAAACCTCTTTTTATTTTTTACATGAAAAGTGATTTTTATTAGAATGAATTGTTAATGGTGAACGAACAGGGAGGATTTCGATTACAGCACGATTAAACCAATAACCAGGGATGAGTGTGGTCATGATAGTCCTGAATTTCGAAAGTTTCTTAAAGAAAAAGAAGCCTTAGCTGAATCATGGGAGCACCATTTAGCTACTGTAAGTTTTGTTTGTTTTTTTTTTTTTTTTTTTCGAATTTATTTATTAGAAAAATAATATAGTTTCTGTTGTTTTTGTTAGAGTGTTTATCATTCATTCAGTTATAATTAAACAGGTTTGCTAATAATGTTTAGACCCTAAAAAATAAATATATACTTATCGTTCTAGTTTTTGTTATTCAATGCCACTAGAAGAAGCACGTACACGTCTTATATATTGCATGCTTTTCATTTCTTCAGGTCGACTTATCTCACCTTGGAAGCAAGGTAGGGGTTACATATAAAGATTCAAAGAAATTACATAAGCTCACTAGGCAAGCAATTGCTCTCAAGAAGCTTGTGGAGACACACATAAAGCACCATAAGTCGAACAAGCATTCTGAAAAATTATTGGTTTCTCTTGAAAACGTCATCCGTTGGGTTAATATCTACCACAAGGCCAGCAGGGATCTGCCTTTTGACTGGATAAAGTGTGTGTTTCGTGCCTCTATATTTATAATATTTTAATTTTACAAACAAATTAATAATTAATATGTTTTCATTCGCCTTGTGATTTCGTCAACAGGAGGGATTTTCTTCAAGATAGAAAGCGGGGTTTCAAGCTTTCTTACCCGGACGATGTAAGGATTGATAGTATGATTGCTATTCTTTAATACTTTTGTTTGCTCTAATAATATGTTGCTCGCTATCTCAAGTGGTTTTATGTATTTGGTCAAGGTGGTAGTCATTGGTTGTTTTACTGTCTAACTTAGATTTATTTCACAAACAAACTCTGATTTTTCAATTTAATATTTTTATGTTATAATAATGCACAGAGAAAATTGAAAAAACGTATTTACATTTTTCATAAAAACGAAAAGAAGAGACAGAGCCATCATTGTTAGTTTTAATTAGACACTAAACATGTTTGTGATACCTCTCTAATACTTCGTTTTTTGGTACATAATGATTAATATATTCCAGGTGGAATCAGATGATCAACTCATTGCTACAAAACCAGAAGTTATATATGTTCCGGTACATACACTCATCAGAAGCCTTGGTATTTTTAGTGGTATGTTTTGTTTTCAATTAGTTATATAGTTACAGTTTCTGATAATGCACATTCTTGCAACTACAATTCCTATATTAATCGCATAGGATAATCTTGTAAATCAAATCTCTTGACTTAGGTGATTCTTCTTCGCATTTAAACAAAAAATTGTAGTTCTGTTGTATCAACTTCGCCCCTGTTGCAAGTCCAGGTGTAGTTAGTTTGGCCAGCAATTAAATTGTTAATAAGGCGAGTATCAGATTTCCCAAACATTGTAAAATGGTCAGAGTTTGAAGTTTTGAATATTTGGATATAACTTTAAGAGAGGACACATATGTTATTGACTGCTTGAAACAAATAAACCTAAATGTTATTGTTTGTTTCTATAGATCAATTTTCATTAGACATTGCAAGCACAAGGACACTCTATACTTTTTCAGATTATGTGAATAATGTTTTTATCAGATTGCAAATGACTTGATATCATTGGTTCACGTTTATGTCTTTTACTTTGAAATAGAGTTATGTCTGCACTCCTACCTCCTAATGACAATGTATCCCATCTTAACATAACTATTTTGTTGATCTGGTTGATAATAACTTCTTTAGTCAGATGACGATGAATGCGAGTCTGTGAATGAAAGCGAGACTCTGGAGGGACCTTTAGAGGACCCGGATTTTTCTAGACTTGGCAGACTCAATCTGGGCATCCCCAGCCCCTTGGTATATCCGTGTCTGCAGAGGAGACATGGTATTCATTTCTGTTCGTCTGCTTGGCAATTTTTTTTTTTTTTTTTTTTTTTTGATTGATGTTAATTGTGCTAAAAAAGCAATTCAGTAAGCTCATTAACTTGTCTTTGTTATTGGTTTGGTATGCTCATGATAAGTTTTCCGGTTCAGGTATACATCATTTCCCTGATAAGGATGAGCAGAAAATCTGGCTGGAGTTTAAAATGTTTGATGAGGGGACTGTATGTATATGATATTTTTCGATTTCTCTTTTTGTTTTAATGTTTATACACATCTGAGTATGTTTCAATTGTTTAATTGGCAGCGTGAAGCTGAAGTAATAAATCCCGAGTTTGTTAATGAAGAGATGAGGTCACTTGAAGCTGATCATCCGATTGTTAGTGTGGTTGGTAACTTTGCCGTTGCTGCTTTTAACTATGCCAGCAGGAAGGTATGGTGCCTTCAGCAATGTTTTCAACTTCTGTGTATTTTTTATTTTTATTTTTTAATCTGGGTAATTAATTATAAACAAATTTATTGATGTTTGCATGTTAAGGAGGGTGAACGCAAGAACCTCTATGATTTTGAATTTATGGAGTGCAAATACCTAAAATATCCCCAATTTTATTACTTCTACATGATCATAGAGGTCACCCAAACAGGAAATAGCGGCACCTACATGGCTGAAGTTGCTTGTGATAGATTTGATGGTCCGAGCATACTATGCAAGTTTGTACTTACCGATTATAAACCATGCGGTATGTGATTATTTCTTAATTTGGTTATGACTGATTGAACCCATAACTGGAGCCGGCAATAAGGAACTGAACTCTTAAATTTGGGTCATTCCGGTTCTTTATTTAACCTTAATGGTTTAACTTGGGCCATGTGTAATTTTCTCGTGGACATTTGGCTTGACTATATTTTTAAACAAACGGGCTGAATAGGCGGGAGTAGACAAACTTTTTTCCCCTAAAATATAAAAACAAAGGACCAGCTGACAAGTGCATTCATTCAGCAGGCAAAAGGCCCACGTGTTGTATTAATTGCAATTCTTTATAGTTCTGTTTGTCGCAAGAGAATCCATCAAATATAAAGTAGTTCATTTGATAACTTTTCCAAGTTTTAGGAGTAATAAATCTTTTCTGCAGCATGGTTTTTTCCTGTTTGTTCCGTAGCACTATATTGATTGAAGTCACATTTCAAATTATCTTTTGCTTGAATAAAAAGAGCACCTTTTTTTTTTTTATTTTTTTATTTTTTATTTTTTTTTTTGTTGTTGTTTGAATTTTTAATCATATCAAGTTCAAACTCATTTTGTGAAATGAAAGTCCAGATTAAAAATTTTAATTTTTTGCATGCCAACTCAAACATCCTGCTTTAAATATTTACCTAAATACCACCTCTAATAGTATCTACAACTATTAGCATTTTGGTTTGCTTGTGGTCATATATCCTTTCACTTTTTCCTGAAAATTAACGTACATAGATTACAACTTAATTTATTCTTTTATTTTCGCTGTCTTCTGTCTTGATTCCTTATTGTTCATCTAGGTACGAAAGCAATGGCAGTATCATACTTGTCTTGCCTGGAATCTATATGTGAAACTATGGATGGTTAGTCATTTTTTCATGTATTGAATTAATTGCTACACCTTTTCTTTACCAAAACGTTCATGCTGATAAAAATACATCCACAATGCTTTGTATTTCACCTTATGCAAGATAGTTACTAATGAAAGGTTAACCAAAGATTTTGTGTCCGTTAAGTGCATTAGAGTAAGCGTTGTTTGCACATTGATTAGGATTGTTTGTTACTTACATTCTTTATTAACAATGGGGTCTTGTCTGCAGATCTCTTTAAAGAGAAACTGGGTAGGTTGAAAGAATTATATAGAAATTTGAAAGGTATTTATTCTCTCTTTGTTGTGAAATCTTATTCTTATTCCGTTAAACATGTTATTCCTAAGCTTTAGATCTTGTTGCCAGCGAACTGGCATGTAGTGGGTTTCTCACTTTGTATCATTTTACAGATCCTGTGAGACTGAGAGCTATATATGAGGCTCATCGCCTTAGACATCTCCAAGCTAAAGTTTGCGAAGGTTAGTAGTATTCAATATCACATGTCAATATCGCAATGAATGTATCATTAAGAAAAGCTTTTTGACTTTCTTAATGGAGGAAATAATTGTCAATCTAATCGTTTTTTGTGTATATTTATTATACCATCCACTTATAAAAGAATCTACAATGCATTGCTTACTCAATAGGTCTTCGCCATAAACTTGGCCAACACAGATGGTTCCACTTTCCACCAGATCGTAATCGAATGACTTATCCAGGTTAACCAACCTACCAGGCTTATTCTGAGTTCTTTTTTACTCTCCTTTTTTATTATTGGTAGTATGGTACCTAGAGATGGCAATCTCCACCCGTTTACTGGTTATTTGTGAATAGTTGGATTTTCGTTGTGCGTCATCCTAGTCAATAAACTAACTATATATGATACATATAAGATGGCATCTAACGGGTCAAAAGTTGCCGAAACGGCTATCAGAAAATTTGCGGGTCAGCTAGACAAGACCCAACCCCCCCCCCCCCCCCCCCCCCACCTTGCCATTTCTAGGTCCACTCTTTTTTCTTTAATTATCCATCTCGATAATGTAGGTTTTGATTTTAAGTAAACAATCAAATCTTCCTGCAGGTGTTTGGTCTGGCGATGATTGTTGTAGTGGTATGGTGCGTAGGGTGAAGGATACCACTTGTAATGGTTGCGACTACTACAACCCATTATTGAATGGAACAGGTAAATTAGTTGTTTACGATGATGAATAATGGTATGGGAAGTAGCTGTTTATCATGATTCTTGATAGTAGTTTCTGAGTTTTACCTGTATGGCTGTGGTGGTAAATCGGAAGTCCAATTTAAATGATATGGCTCTATTAGTATATCTGTGTTACAAACATCTAATTGGTTCATACATCCAACACTATTATATAGCATTAATGTGTTAGTCGTTATTTTTTTGCTAATCCTTGTAATTTTGACACTGTTTCTACCCTTGATTGTAATAAGGCTGCTGTTGGGACTCATAATTTGTAATATACTTGAAAGGGATGAATTGTGTTAAACTTATATACGAAACTTCTCGTCTTTTTCTACATTATGACGTTATCTTTTTTGTGGATGCATATTAGTCAATATTTCTGACCTCGAAGCAAAGGGAGCTAATCCGTGGAAAGAAATTGGATTGGAGTAAAGAGCACAAGAAAACTTGTTAAGCTGTAACCCTGGTGTGTAGTCTGTTTCAAGTATTTTAGGTATGTGTTGGATGTTTCAACTGAAAAGGTCTTGAGAATTTGGATGTTTCACCATGATGTATGTTCTAGTTACTCAAATTTGTATTTTTCTTGTATGGAAGTTTGTTGATTTTGTTCTCAAGGTATGCCGTGCCAATGGCATGATGGCCAACTTGAAGTGCTACTACTTTTTGTATTTGTTAGTTCTTAAGCATAGCCTTAATGGCTATATTTAGGAAAATCTGTAAATATTGTCGAATTAATAAACACGTCTTAAGGGTATAGTGACCAAGATTACACTAGTGTTAGGGTTTAATGTAGGGTTTTTAGCTTTTAGGGTTTATCCGTTAGGGTATTTTATGGGTTACTATTTTATAGAGGTTAGACTTTTCAAGGGGTTTACGGTTTTTAGAGGGTTTAGTAAGGGTTAGGGTTTAGCTGTTAGGGTTTTCAGGGGTTAGGTTTTTAGAGGTTTAGGGGTTAGGGTTTTTAGAGGTTTTATGGGTTACGGTTTTTAGCGTTTAGTGGTTAGGGATAGGTTTAAGGGTGTGTAATCAAAGTATTTGACAAAACACATGTGATTTTGTATTGTGTAAATTTCAATACCGACAAAAAGAACTGGAAAAAAAGTTCATCAAAAGTAGATCTATAGAAAGATGGTTTAGTGAAGTAGCTATCTCATTTGTTATAGTAACATCTATATAAGTAAATAACATATGGCCTACACTCTATGCTATCGAGTATTCATGCTTGATTGGAGATTCTGATAGCAATGTTTCGGGGTTATGCAAAAAAGTGCAAGAAACTTTCATATTTGGATACGATGAAGAAAAATTTGGAGGCTAGGCATATGTAGGTGCGAGATCCTTAGCGATGTAGGTCTCAACATAAAGTGTCTATCTCGACGTGGACACTATGCAATTGTGGTTAAATTGAATTACGAAAATCAATCAGAGGTCTGGAAAACCAATGAATATAAATGATTTAATGTGAGCTTCTTTCGTCCGGATTTGTGTCTCGACTATCTGTATCTTACTCCCTCCGCCCTAAATTATTGTCTTTTTTTGACTTTTCGGTCTTTATTTCTCAACTTTGACTATAAATATTTTTGTTTGTGTTATACAATTTTTTATACAAATTATACCAATGAAAATATATTTAAAACTCAATCCATTCATATATTTTGTATCAAGTATTATGTAATATAAATAAAAATACTTAAGGTTAAAGTTGAAAAGTAAAGACCGAAAAAGTAAAAAAAGAACAATAATTTTGGGACGGAGGGAGTATCTCTTTATGCTTTGCTTCGGCGAGATTGGGTATCGTGTTGTTATTGTCGTCGTTGTCGCCGCTGCCACCGTCATCGTCGTTGTTGTTTCATGGACTAAAAATTAAAGGGTTGGACGAGAGTGATGAGGTATCTTCGATACCTACGAAGGACTTGGGTCACCCTAAGCCAAAAAATTTCTCAGTAGGTTAAGGAATAACTCCTTTACCTTGCAACAGTCCTTTGAAGCATCTAGGGTAACGAAGGTTATCCTAGGTCCAAAGGCAATCACGAAGGAAGTAATGTTCCTCCTTTTCGCAAGACAAATACTGTCAACAAATGTACGGAATGGTACAGATGGAACAATACATTTTCCATGATGACCATTGAGGACGTTAGGTCAACTCGAGCCGGGAAAGTAAAGCATTTTTTGGTCATTTAGTGCAACCCATCCAACCAGCCCTACATCGGCAAACTAGTGTCACAAAAGCAAGTTCACATTTTTAGTAGTAAAACATTTCGGTTATTAAAAGAAATTGAAAAAACACCCTATAACACAAACATAAAATTACACATACTGTTATAAGCAATGACAATGGTAGATTCTGCATTGATACTTGTACATGTACTAAATCTGATCTCTTCTGCTCCTCTTTAATCCAAATACAGAAATTGGTAATTTGCTCGTGCTAACGTAGCTGGCAAAACAAGTTAGTACTGTAATAGTTAGGGTTAATGGCATATAATAGCAACGTGCTTTTCCATTTGTGCCATTGTCAGATATGAACTAAAAATATTACCACAATACCCATCGAACTTTGCCATTTTTGTGCCGATATCAGCAACTTCGCCATTTTTACTTTCAAAATTCACGTCATGTGACACATGTACATGTCATGCCCATTTTTTTATACCGTTAGGTTCCATGACAGCTCTTAATACACACTGTTAGTAAATAGCACAAACTTATAAAAATGCAATTTTCCAAATTTACAAAAATTATAACTCAAATTTAATCTTACGTTTATGTATAATGTATAAAGATAATTTTTCTTTTAGACCGAACTATATAAGGAAATTATAATTATTTGTATAAGGAAATTATAAATGCATGAAAAAAATGACAAAGAGTACATTCGCAAGTCTTTTAGGATTGTTTGAATCCTTACCGACCTTTCACTTTAGCGCAACTTTCTTTACAATTGGCCTAGATCATCAAGGTAAAAGACACCCATATTTTAGACCGTTGCTTGACACCCATAAATTAAACTTTTAAATAATTTATATTCCTGTTACTAATAATTTTTCCGTATTTAATATTCAAACCCGTGTACGCATAAATTAAACTTTTAAATAGAATAACATGAGTTCTTATTAAAAAAAAATATATAATGGATGAAAGTCTACAACTAACAATATTAAAACTAATTCACATATTTATCAAATTTTGTAATTTTAATGGATGAATGTCTAAAAACTAAAAATAATACTCATGTAATTTTAAACAAAATTAATATTATAAAGTATAAGGGGTATAAAGTGTAAAGGTTATTTGTGTTTTTCTAAAGTTATTGAAAAACATGGAAACTTGTAATTTTACACTTAGCTCTATATAATTTATTTAAAATTCAACCACTAATGTTTTATTAATTACTTCATCTTTTTTTAAGTTTTTGTTTTTATAAATTTGTCACCTATATTTTTATGCATTTTTTTTCTTAACCAAATATCTTCACCAAATTTATTAAGTTCGACTAAAATCAATTTAATTTTGACTTTCTATTGACTAATTATATTGCTCGATTTCGCATACATGGCAAAATCGAACTCTCCTATTGGTCTATTTTTTTTTTCAATAAGAAGGGTTTTGCAAAAACACTTCAAAATGATGTAATTCTTTTATTATATTAAAGATGACATTTTTGCCCTTCAGGTAAAAATTTTCAATTAGCTAAGAGGGGCAAAAATGTCTACACTCTACCTCCCCCATACCCTGCTACGGCGGGATTGGGCTTGTTGTTGTTGTTGTTGTTGTAAGAGGGGCAAAAATGTCAAAAAAATTCGCAAAATACCCTAAAAAAGATAATTTAAAAGAAAAGTACTCACAAAAGCAAAAAATTTTGTCTAAGATACCGTCAAACAAACTACAACACACCGAGGTTACAACCTAAAAAGTTTCTGTGCTCTTTAAAAGCATATAGCGTCTGTCCCTGCATCAGCTCCCTTGCTTCGTGTCAGAAATACCAAACACTGAAATGCATCCAAAAAAATGATAACATCGTCATGTAGCAAAAGACAAGTTCAGTATGTATGCTTACAACAATGATGGGTGGGAACATTAATTAGCTCCTTCGAACTTACAAGAATTAGCACGAGAAACAATGATTAACTGATAGCTGCTAATAATAGTGTTGCATGTATAAACCAATTAAAAGTTTGTAATATAAGTAATCAATCAATATCATTATATTGGACTCCCAACCCACCACCATGAATCATGATAAAACAGCCACTTCAAATAAACATCTGAACATATGAAATTTACCCGATCCCGTGACAATATGGGTTGTAGTAGTCGTAACCACTACAAGTGGTACTCTCGGCCCTAAGCATCATCCCACTACAGCAACCGTCGGCAGGGTCAGACCAATCAACTGCAGAAAGATTCATTAATTACTTAAAAATTAGAACATACATATTTTATGAGAAAGAAAATGTACCATAGAGATGGCAATATGGCGGGGTTTCTGAATTGGATCGGGTCTTCTTAAGTTTACCCGCAAACACTATATAAAAATACAAATACTATTTTGAAATGATAATATTCTAAAAAGCTTTCTTACAACAGTTTGGGAAACTTTTGACCAGATCCATTCTTTATGTGTATCATAGGTAGCTAGTTTATTGATTAGGATGACACATAAATTGAACTATTCACAAGTAAATGGGTAGAGATTGACATCTCTACGACATACCATCTATCTATAAATAACAATAATAATAAGAAAATACAGTAATAAAAAGGAGAATAAATAGAACTTGGGATAAGCTTAGGTTAGTTAACCTGGATCAGTCCTTCATTTACAATCTGGCGGAAAGTGGAACTCAGTGTGTTCACAACGTTTAGCGATAAGACCTATTGTGTAAACAACACATGGTAGCTCGTTTCTATGAGGAAGGTATAATAAATATACACAACAAAACAATTATAAGTAACAAGATTTTTTCCTCACACGTGGTGTCAATACTACTAACCTTCCCAAAATCTATCATGGAAAGCTTTGAGGCGATATGTCTCAGATACCGCCAAACGTCGTTGAGGATCTGTAAAATAATACAGACAAAGTGAGAGACCAATTTCCTTTCAGATGCTTTCAATTACCCCAGAAAGATCATGCCAGTTGATGAGTTCAATATCACAACAGAAACACAGCAATGGGAGAATAGAACCTTTCAAAGATACTTCTAATTCTGCCAACCTAATCAGCTTCTCTTTATAGAGATCTGCACAAAAACCTAAATGTTAATAAAGAATGCAGCCAAAAGGTAATCCTAATTAATGTGAATGCTTGCACTAAGACACTTGATGAATGCAAAATCTTTGATTAACCTTTCATTAGTAACTATTAATATAACATGGACCAATATAAAGACTTGTGATTTATCCACGTGAAAGTTTTGGTAAAGAAAAGAGAATGTAGCAATTAATTTAATACATGGAAAACCGACTAACCATTCATAGTATTGCACATAGATTTCAGGCAAGACAAGTAAGATGCTGCCATTGCTTTTGTACCTGGATGAACAATAAGGAATTAAGACATACGACACCGAAAATATTAAAAAAAAAAAAAAAAAAAAAGAAAAAGAAAAAAAGACATAAGATAATTAAATTGAATTCTAAGTACGTTGATTTTCAGCCAAAAATGAAAGGATATAAACCACAAGAAGTTTGTAAGCATGAGGCAATCCCTTTTAAAGCATATCTTTTTTCTAACAAAGCTTTTTATATAAGCCCACATTGCTGGTTGTGTAACTTTTTGTAATTTATGATAAAGGCAACACTCCTTTAAGGTCAAAACTGCCAGAATTGTTTGACACTACAAGAGGAAAATCAAACTACAATTGATATGCATATAGAAGTGTTGCATAATTTTTGTAGTATCACATGACTAGGTTGGTATGATTATGGGTAGAAGTGACAAAACAGATGGGTTAGATAGCGGGTCAAAATGTTTCGGGTCGAGACTGGCCAAATAAAATAACGAGTTTGAACATGATATAACCATATATTCATTTAAAAAAAAAAAAAAAAAAAAAAAAAAAAAAAAAGATAAAAAAAAACCTTTCGGCGCTCTCTTTATTCAAGAGAAAGACAATATGAAATGTAACTTAAACTGATATGTATAGTGCTACAGAAAAAAATAAAATAAAATATAAGAATGCTACCGAAAATGATCCTCGTTATTTTGAAAAGTTATCAATTAAATTACCCACGACCCAAGTTAACCCATTAAGTTAAAATAATGACCAAAAATGACCCAAATTTAAGAGTTCGGTTCAATGTTGGCGGCTCTAGTTATGGGTTCAATCAGTCATAACCAAATCAAGAAATAAGCACATACCTGATGGTTCATAATCAGTAAGAACAAACTTGCACAACATGCTCACACCATCAAAGCTATTGCAAACAACTTCAGCCAAGTAGGTGCCAATATTTCCTTCTTCGATGCCCTCTATGATCAGGCAGAAGTGATAAAAGTGGTATGCTTTTACGTATTTGCACTCCATAAATTCAAAATCATGGAGGTTCTCGTGTTCATCATTTTTAACATGCTAACATCAAACATATTTGTTTATAATTAATAAAGATTAAAACAAAGCGAAAGTTAAAGACATTGCTGAAGGCACCATACCTTGTTGCAAGCCTTGTTAAAGGCAGCAACAGCAAAGTTACCAACCACACTAACAATCGGATGATCAGCTTCAATTGACCTTTTCTTTTCATTAACAAACTCGGGATTTGTAACTTAGCTTCACGCTGCCAATTGAACACATGAAATATATTCATACGTGTATTGATTCGTATCAATTATAGTATATTTATATTCCGAGGAAATACCGGTTAAAGTAATTCCCGGGTCGTTCTTCCCAACGAAGGCTCAAATGGAAAATTTGAATTATCGGATTGGGAATCGTGTAGTGTAAGTGAATGGTGAAAGAGTGATAGAGTGAAAATAGCAATCAAGGAATTCAATTATTCACAAACAATGATAAAGCATGCAAAGAGTATAAGCTAATTATGCACCGAAATGAAAAACGTAAAAACGGAAACGCAACCGTAAAATTTAAAACGTAACGTTTGACGAAAAATGATCCTACGAACTTGGAAATATTTTCTAAAAATTAAAAACTAATAAAAAGAATTTTAAGAATAAGAAAAATATTTTTTAGACTTTTTATTTATTTTCTAGAATTAATTTTGTATTTATTGAATTAAAAATGAATTAAAAATAGAGAAAATTAGAAAAACAAATTGGAAAAATGAAAATTAAATTCTAAAAATTCTAAAATATTATAAAAGAAATTTTAAAATTATTTTTGTATTTTTCAGAACCTTTTTGTATTTTTTATTGATTTTTTGGGATTTAAAATCTATTTAAAAATTGAAAATAATCAAAAGAAATTATTAAAAATAGTAAAAATGATTAGAAAAATATGGAAAAATTCCAGAAAATCAAAAATAATAAAAAGAACTTACAATAAAATTTTGAAAGAAAAATGAGCTACTGAACTGCTTATTTAATGAAAACTGCTTATCTCAAGTGCTTAATAATAAGCACTTGAGATCCAAACTGCTTGAAACTTAACACACTGACTAAAAATGGTACAATAAACTCAGATATGCAAGGAGATGGCCAAATTATAGCTCAAAAATCACAGATACTCAAAATTTTAAGCAATAAGCTCCAATGAAAAGCAAACTGATAAGCAGAATGTGGAACAAGCAATCTCAGAAACAATTTAATGAAACTCTACACTCAAATTACTCAAATGAAATACAAAAATAATCAAAAAAAAAACACAAGTATGAGCTCAGATGCACTATAAACTGATGAACAATTTATAACAGAACTGAGTAAAAAAATAAGACCAAACAGTCCCTAAGCTGCTAACTTTAATCTAATTCATAAGCGAGAGAATTAAAAGCTAATGTATAAAAACTATAAAATTGCATTAACTAGCTATCATAGAACATTCAAAAACAAAATTCCATCTATTATGAGCTTATATGGGCTCAATACAACTGCTGATGTTGAGGCAGTTTGGGACAGTCAATAGTACTGATTGTGCAGGGCACCTAGCAGGCCTAACGGGGCTTGTTCAAGCAGTTGCACAAGCTAAATGACTAACAGCTACTGATTCAATCTACCTTTAATAGAACTAGTTAATGCAAATATAACAACTGTAAATACCATTCTTAGTAATAAGCAGATCCAATCACTTCCTATAATGAGTCTGTCAACTATTTTAGTCTAACCAATCTTAATCAACTCTACAAATCTCAAATCCACTTGTTCCACTAAGCTATCTATCAACTTAAATAAAGCAATAACCACAACCAGTCACAACAAGATCCAACAGAAGCTCATTATCATAGATCCACTATATGACAGACTAACTGATTTAAGGCCTAAAGGGAGCTAATGGAGTAACAAGAACAAGTGAAAACTAATCAGAATAAGGCCAATCCAAACACCCTATAACTGATCAGTCACAAAATTCAGCTTACTCAAAATAAATCCAAATCAATCCACACTCATCCTTAGTCTAATAATGATTCAATAGACTAAAGCAAATATAAATCACTCTGAAACTAATCGAACAGTAACTCAACTGCACTCTTATCAAATCAAATCAAAAATCAGTATCAAAACTACTATGCTACTTAAATCTCACTAGCAACTAAATAAGCACAATCAAATTCAATATACTACACTACAAATCAAATAAAATCATATCTATACTAAAAGAATTGAAACAAGATTTACCAAAGTATTTCCCCTCAGCTAGAACAGAGGGGATTCACAGTCGCCTATCTCTAAGATAGGCCAAATCCTTCCTTGTCTGATTTAGCTTATCCACAACACCAATTCATCTCAGATTCAGCAACTTGGATTGAACATTGAAAAATGACTCAAATAACTCCACAAAAAGCTATAGAGCTTATATGGAGTATATAAAAGCAAAATAAGCTCTTATGTGAGCTTTTACTAAACTATTTGTAAGTATTTTTTTATTTTTATGTATTTTTGATTTTTATTTCTTTTTATCTTTTGTACATGATAATAAGCTATATAGAAGTAAAAGTTGAAATAAATTTTGACAAACTGAAACAGAAACTTAAATTGCTAAAAGCAGAAATAAGCTAAAATGATAAACACAATAAGCTGAATTTAGATTTTATAAAAGCTAAATACTGAAAACATAAGCAATAAGCTAATAAGAAAATATGAGGAAACTAAAATTTTATTAAGCTTTAACTGAAATTCATTACAAAATCTAAGCTAATTACAATTAAGTCTAAAATTTAACAGAGTTTCGCTACACTAAAACTAACTACTAAATAAGCTAAAACTAACACCTATTTATAGGAAAGATGAGGGTGAGGGGGTCTCGGATTGCCATGTTGGCAATCCGTGTGACCTGTGTTTGTTGAAAACCAATCTGAGCCCTCTGATCAATACTTCAATCATCTCTTCGTTTATCCACCCTTGGATTAGATCTGATGACGCGCCTTCTCCAATTATAGCTTGCCATCTGTCCTGATTGTGCTTTCTACCCATCTGACACACTCTGACACGCTCTTCCACACTTTGACACGCTCTAAAATACCCTTGATTGTACGGAAATACCCTTAATCACGGTTAATTTTTGGATTGGGGAATGGTGAATAGTGTTAGGGTTCTTGGAACTGGGTAAATGGAGGTAATTGGGGAAAATGGGAGCGGGTTATTTTATTTGTATGTGTTATTTTGTTTTTAATAAATGTTGACTGGGTTGACTGGGATAAGGAGTGGGCTCGGGTTGAGTTTAGGGAATGGGCTTTGGACTTTATTTGTGATGTGGGCTTGGTACATAAAAGAGTGTAATTGGATTTGTACATTAGGCTTCATGGACATAGACCAAAGGCTTAAAATATTTTCAGATTTTTGATAAAGAAATATTACAAGGACCATTTATGTAACATTCTGAAACTTCAAGGGCTGAGTTAGACTTTCTTCAAAAATATATTCCAGGGACTATTCTTGCTAAGTCTGAAAAGATGAAGGACTGAAACTGAATTTCGGATCCCAAGCATTGACTTATTGACCGTCTTCTACTCTCATGCTCGTTTTTCCGGTTTTCGTTGGCTATTTCGGCTTTTTATGATTTATCCGTACCTGCATATCACAAACACAAAAACAAACGTTTTCTTGCCAATTGTTAGCTCAAATAGTCGTATTGGGTTGGTATTTAGCCATAAAATGGTGAGTAAATAAGCACTCACCAAAATCCCCCCGACTAAAGTATTGCCATTTCCTCACGCAATGTGATCAATTCACGCTCTTAGGATAAATAATTTTGATACTCTTTTTACTAACTTTGAAGAGTAGCAAGGAGGTTCAAAAGAGATAACAAATTCATTTATTCCCGAAAAATGCTCCATTTTCCAAAATTTTTCCTTTATTCCTTTATTCAACTTCCACTTTCTATTTTTGGATTTTTCCATAATTCATACTTGTGACGGTTTGTTGAACTTTCATTATCTTGCAATAATTATTAGGGTCAACGAGTAGAAACACTTCTTTTTAAGAAGCGACCATACGGTTAAAATTCGTCATCCTTGATTTTTCACGAGTCCCCAAACTAAGCGTACAAATGAGATCACAGCTTATCTACAAATTAGATGCTAACACTACTCATAACAGTTACTTGTGGAAACTTCTTACTCCCATTTCCTAGGTTTTGTATCTCAATATTTTATTTCTGTTGAGAAATGAATCGCTTCATATTTTCTCGTTTCAATAGTTTTTAAGTCCGATAGTGATACCTAAGTTAAAACGATAAATAGTTAGTCATTTTCTCTTAAGAACCACTGCAATAGAAATTCGGTCCACATCAAGGAATTAGGGGTACATACAATATCAAGAATATAAGTTGCGGAGTACGATCACGTGCACCTCATGTGACTGATTACTAATCACGTATCACATGCACCTCACGCGCCAACAACCTATTTACATACATAAGCTCTTATTCGATACAACTTTCAACTTTCACATTTTTCATTTTTCACTTTCTTCACTTTTTTCATACTTTTCATTTTTTTTTTCTTTTTTTATTTTTTTTTCTCAACATCAATGGAAGCTTATCGGGTAGCTCCAAAACCACATAGATAATCAACTTTTGACTTTTGATTTTTCACTTTATGCTCTTATTTTTGATGTTCCTTGATATTACCCAATTTCTAAAGCAAAAATTCTCTTAAGAAAACAAATAACTAAGTATTATTCAAACCAAAATACCACTAATTAACCTAGAATATCTATTATATATTGGTGACGTTTCTGATGGGAGTAAAAAGCCACAAGTACCTCTTATGAGCTCTAAAGAGAACCACTACTCCACGTTTAGCATCTAACTTCTAAATAAACTCTATCATTTCTCGCTCTTCGCAATTTAAGATTCCAAGTAATGAAACCCGCGAATACTTAGCCGATAATCAGCCACGCATATATAAAGTCAGATACGGAAACTTGCAAATTCTAGAAGAAGAATTCGCGTTTTCTAGCTCCTGATGTAAAAGACTAGCGAAAGCTTTTAAGCTGCGCATGTATAAAGTCAAGTACGGGAACTTGCAGATTCTTAAGAAAGAATTCGCATTTTATAGCTCCTTGTGTACAAAACTAGCACAAGCTTATGTGATCATCATTGGTTAAGGGAACAAGCTAGGGCTCAACACGCCCGGTCAAGTCAAAATATTTATTCCTACTCTCGCCAGCAAGAAAGTCAACAAGGTGTCAAAACACTTATTCAAACTTTATTATATTTTGTACAACTTTTTCAACTTTTTCTCATCTTTTTGCACTTTTTCATTCATTTTTCATCAAAATTTTTGAAATTTTTCAATTTTTTCATTTTTTATTTTTGGTGGAAAAACGGAGTTGCAAGAGTACACGACTTGTGAAACATGCAAGGTCAAAATCGAATCGAAGATTCACCCTCCCCCCGACTAGAACGAAACATTGTCCTCAATGTTTGATGGGTTAAGGTAATCCTAACAAAATTCTAGGCCGTTTATTAATTATGCCAAAGAAAACGTTAGTCGATAAGATTTAACGGATATAGGATTTCCAAGTAGCACCGATGAATGAGACTCCAAGTGAAGAGATAACGAGCACGAGAGTCATCATAAATCACGGACAATCCTGAACAAACATTACAAACAACCACGGAACACAAGAGTAGAAGAGGCACCCCCTCCTCACATTAGGTGTTAGAAAATAGAAAATAAGAAGATGAAATGATAAGCATGGGTTGCCACCCACGAAGCGCTTGTTTTTGTTCACCGAGTCACATGAGCTTGACTCGATCCCCGAATTAATTCGTCCTTGGGGAGAGCAGAGAAAACAGCCACTTGGCAATGAAGATGCCCGGATCAAAAACGGTATCCTCACTCCCGGTGGAGTGAAGGATAAGAGAGATCACATCAAATGTGAAGAATGGTAGAAAGATTTTTATAAGAATAAAAATCCATTCTTCATCATCAAAAGCAGATTTATCAACAAATACCACGGGAGGGAGGGTCGGGGTTAAATCACCAATAAGAAAATTCTCACGATTGAGAACATCTCCCCCCGGGTCTGGATCTTCCTTAAAACAAAAAGGATCATTCTCCATTGGAGAAACAATATGAGCAAGTTCATCGGAGAACTTCTCATTAGGAGCATCAAGCATATCATGTGAGTCCTGAACCTCGGGTTCCATGTCGGACTCATCACTAAGAAGATCGAAGAGCGGATTATTTGAAATTTGATTAAAATCCGATTCAAAATCAAACATCGGATTCGTGAAAGTCTTATCGAATACTTCGGGAACCCTTGGAACGAGATCATCATCATCCTCATCTAGAACGTCATCACTCCCTTCAACCGGTGTGAAAGAAGGATGGAAAGAAGAATCACCGTGAGAATTTTCCCCGGACTCACTTTGGATTGGAACGAGGTTCTCAACACTTGACTCATTGAATTCGTCATATTCCGTTGCCGGAATAGTGTTAAGAGGCCCGTCCCCCATTGTCAGAGAGTCCACGGGCTCCACGGGAGAAGAGATAGAATCATTTTGAGGATTTATGTTGATCGTAATCGTGGAACTATCATCATACAAACAACATTCACAAAATTGGAGTCTTCTTTCTTCAACACGAGGTACTTCCATCGATCTCTCATTCGGCTCGGGAGTAGATGTCATACGATTAAACATCTCATTCAACTCATTCATCATTGATTTGAGTTCAAGAATTTGATTATTGAAATTGGAAGATTGTGGGGGTTGATAAAAATCATTAGAATCGTAATAAGAATTTGATTCAAGATAAGAATTTTCGCACGATCCCCCACAATTTTCAAAACCCGATGGATTTTGAAATGAATCACCGTTGTAGCACGAATTTGGCTCATAAAAATCATTTTGAGGAAAATTATTGAAGCTCGAGTCGTAAGCGTAAGACGTATCTGCACTCGGCATATAGCACATACAATCGGTGTATCCACATCCATCACAAAAACATCCTCCACACGGTCTACCTTCTTCGGACGGGTTTCCACAATTATAACAATAAAACGACGGTGGTGGTGGTGTATAGAAATCGGGAATATTAGACGAATTGTTGAACGAATTTTGATCATAAGAATGAGAATTACAATTCAAACAAACGCCATCTCGAATATTATCTCCACATTCACTGCACGTACACCACACACACAACCCACCGAAGAAAGGTTCTTCACAATAAGAACAAAACGTATCCATGAGAATTAAAAATAAGAGGGTTTGAGAAGAAGAATTAAATATGAGAGGATAAGAAGATTATTTGTGTTTTTGATTTTAAAATTTTTATATTTTTATAGAAAATATATACAAGATAGTTAAAAACTTAACGCAACACGATTTTTCAACACAAATATTCAAAACTCACGTCCACCTTCCCCGGCAACGGCGCCAAAAATTGATTCGTATCAATTATAGTATATTTATTTTCCGAGGAAATACCGGTTAAAGTAATTCCCGGGTCGTTCTTCCCAACGAAGGCTCAAATGGAAAATTTGAATTATCGGATTGGGAATCGTGTAGTGTAAGTGAATGGTGAAAGAGTGATAGAGTGAAAATAGCAATCAAGGAATTCAATTATTCACAAACAATGATAAAGCATGCAAAGAGTATAAGCTAATTATGCACCGAAATGAAAAACGTAAAAACGGAAACGCAACCGTAAAATTTAAAACGTAACGTTTGACGAAAAATGATCCTACGAACTTGGAAATATTTTCTAAAAATTAAAAACTAATAAAAAGAATTTTAAGAATAAGAAAAATATTTTTTAGACTTTTTATTTATTTTCTAGAATTAATTTTGTATTTATTGAATTAAAAGTGAATTAAAAATAGAGAAAATTAGAAAAACAAATTGGAAAAATGAAAATTAAATTCTAAAAATTCTAAAATATTATAAAAGAAATTTTAAAATTATTTTTGTATTTTTCAGTACCTTTTTGTATTTTTTATTGATTTTTTGGGATTTAAAATCTATTTAAAAATTGAAAATAATCAAAAGAAATTATTAAAAATAGTAAAAATGATTAGAAAAATCTGGAAAAATTCCAGAAAATCAAAAATAATAAAAAGAACTTACAATAAAATTTTGAAAGAAAAATGAGCTACTGAACTGCTTATTTAATGAAAACTGCTTATCTCAAGTGCTTAATAATAAGCACTTGAGATCCAAACTGCTTGAAACTTAACACACTGACTAAAAATGGTACAATAAACTCAGATATGCAAGGAGATGGCCAAATTATAGCTCAAAAATCACAGATACTCAAAATTTTAAGCAATAAGCTCCAATGAAAAGCAAACTGATAAGCAGAATGTGGAACAAGCAATCTCAGAAACAATTTAATGAAACTCTACACTCAAATTACTCAAATGAAATACAAAAATAATCAAAAAAAAAAAACACAAGTATGAGCTCAGATGCACTATAAACTGATGAACAATTTATAACAGAACTGAGTAAAAAAATAAGACCAAACAGTCCCTAAGCTGCTAACTTTAATCTAATTCATAAGCGAGAGAATTAAAAGCTAATGTATAAAAACTATAAAATTGCATTAACTAGCTATCATAGAACATTCAAAAACAAAATTCCATCTATTATGAGCTTATATGGGCTCAATACAACTGCTGATGTTGAGGCAGTTTGGGACAGTCAATAGTACTGATTGTGCAGGGCACCTAGCAGGCCTAACGGGGCTTGTTCAAGCAGTTGCACAAGCTAAATGACTAACAGCTACTGATTCAATCTACCTTTAATAGAACTAGTTAATGCAGATATAACAACTGTAAATACCATTCTTAGTAATAAGTAGATCCAATCACTTCCTATAATGAGTCTGTCAACTATTTTAGTCTAACCAATCTTAATCAACTCTACAAATCTCAAATCCACTTGTTCCACTAAGCTATCTATCAACTTAAATAAAGCAATAACCACAACCAGTCACAACAAGATCCAACAGAAGCTCATTATCATAGATCCACTATATGACAGACTAACTGATTTAAGGCCTAAAGGGAGCTAATGGAGTAACAAGAACAAGTGAAAACTAATCAGAATAAGGCCAATCCAAACACCCTATAACTGATCTGTCACAAAATTCAGCTTACTCAAAATAAATCCAAATCAATCCACACTCATCCTTAGTCTAATAATGATTCAATAGACTAAAGCAAATATAAATCACTCTGAAACTAATCGAACAGTAACTCAACTGCACTCTTATCAAATCAAATCAAAAATCAGTATCAAAACTACTATGCTACTTAAATCTCACTAGCAACTAAATAAGCACAATCAAATTCAATATACTACACTACAAATCAAATAAAATCATATCTATACTAAAAGAATTGAAACAAGATTTACCAAAGTATTTCCCCTCAGCTAGAACAGAGGGGATTCACAGTCGCCTATCTCTAAGATAGGCCAAATCCTTCCTTGTCTGATTTAGCTTATCCACAACACCAATTCATCTCAGATTCAGCAACTTGGATTGAACATTGAAAAATGACTCAAATAACTCCACAAAAAGCTATAGAGCTTATATGGAGTATATAAAAGCAAAATAAGCTCTTATGTGAGCTTTTACTAAACTATTTGTAAGTATTTTTTTATTTTTATGTATTTTTGATTTTTATTTCTTTTTATCTTTTGTACATGATAATAAGCTATATAGAAGTAAAAGTTGAAATAAATTTTGACAAACTGAAACAGAAACTTAAATTGCTAAAAGCAGAAATAAGCTAAAATGATAAACACAATAAGCTGAATTTAAATTTTATAAAAGCTAAATACTAAAAACATAAGCAATAAGCTAATAAGAAAATATGAGGAAACTAAAATTTTATTAAGCTTTAACTGAAATTCATTACAAAATCTAAGCTAATTACAATTAAGTCTAAAATTTAACAGAGTTTCGCTACACTAAAACTAACTACTAAATAAGCTAAAACTAACACCTATTTATAGGAAAGATGAGGGTGAGGGGGTCTCGGATTGCCATGTTGGCAATCCGTGTGACCTGTGTTTGTTGAAAACCAATCTGAGCCCTCTGATCAATACTTCAATCATCTCTTCGTTTATCCACCCTTGGATTAGATCTGATGACGCGCCTTCTCCAATTATAGCTTGCCATCTGTCCTGATTGTGCTTTCTACCCATCTGACACACTCTGACACGCTCTTCCACACTTTGACATGCTCTAAAATACCCTTGATTGTACGGAAATACCCTTAATCACGGTTAATTTTTGGATTGGGGAATGGTGAATAGTGTTAGGGTTCTTGGAACTGGGTAAATGGAGGTAATTGGGGAAAATGGGAGCGGGTTATTTTATTTGTATGTGTTATTTTGTTTTTAATAAATGTTGACTGGGTTGACTGGGATAAGGAGTGGGCTCGGGTTGAGTTTAGGGAATGGGCTTTGGACTTTATTTGTGATGTGGGCTTGGTACATAAAAGAGTGTAATTGGATTTGTACATTAGGCTTCATGGACATAGACCAAAGGCTTAAAATATTTTCAGATTTTTGATAAAGAAATATTACAAGGACCATTTATGTAACATTCTGAAACTTCAAGGGCTGAGTTAGACTTTCTTCAAAAATATATTCCAGGGACTATTCTTGCTAAGTCTGAAAAGATGAAGGACTGAAACTGAATTTCGGATCCCAAGCATTGACTTATTGACCGTCTTCTACTCTCATGCTCGTTTTTCCGGTTTTCGTTGGCTATTTCGGCTTTTTATGATTTATCCGTACCTGCATATCACAAACACAAAAACAAACGTTTTCTTGGCAATTGTTAGCTCAAATAGTCGTATTGGGTTGGTATTTAGCCATAAAATGGTGAGTAAATAAGCACTCACCATGTATAAACACCAAAACAAAAAGAGAGATGAAAAAATATTATATACATACAATCGCCCTATCAAACTCGCAAAACTCCTGCCATAATTTCTCCTCATTTTTATTATCGAAATGTTGTATACCTGGACGGGAAAACTTACCATGAGCATACCAAACACTAACAGAGACAAGTTAATGATCGAGCTTACTGAATTGCTTTTTTAGCACAAGCAACATCAATCAATATAAAAACTGCCAAACAGAAAAATAGAATTGAATACCATGTCCCATCCGCAGATACACATAAACCAATTGGCGGTAGATGCCCGGAGAGAGTCTACCCATTCTAGAAAAATCTGGGCCCTTTAAAGAGCCCTCCACACTCTCGCTTCCATTCAAAGTCTCACATTCATCGTCATCTGACTGTAGAAATTAGCAAATAATTTTGTTAAAGACGGGGGATAGATTTTCATTAGGAGATAGGAAAGCAGACACAACTCTATCTCAAAGTAAAACACATCGACGTGAAACAATGATATCAAGTCATTTGCAATCTGGTAAAAACGTTATTCACATAATCTGAAAAGCATATAATATAATGTCTAACATGACTTCTTAAGCTTTTATTTATTTCAAGCAGTCATCAACAACTGTGTCCCCTCTTAATTATAATCCTTTTCTTATGTTTGATCATTTTGAATTCAAGGTTAAAAGAGTATATTGATTTCAAAACTATTTAAGTTTTCTTTAACTCTAGTCCTTTACCTATCAAGAAATATTTCCATTATACTATGTTTGAGAAACCTGATACTCGTGTTCTTATTCCTCTTTTCCTTATGATTAAGATTATAACTAATAATTAATTTAACTGTTGGCCAATATAACTAGATCTGGAGTTGAAACAGGAATGAAGTTGCTACAACAAAACAATAATTGTAAATGTAAAGAATTACCTAATTCAAGAAACTGGATTTACAAGATCATGCTATGTGATTGATAAAAGAAATTATGTTTTGAAAGAAATGGAACATGTGTAGTATTGCCATAAAATGTCCAGAACAAAACATTGCATTAAATAGATGAGCGTATGCATGTACCGAAACATATGTAACTGCTGGTTTTGAACCCTTGAGTAGATCCACTGATTCCACCTGAAATACATTCATAAGTTATCATGACATCAATTAGAACATCAATCGTTATGTCACAAACAGGAAGTATTAGAGTGGTATCACAAAAATATTTAGTGTAAAGACTAGCGATAATGGCTCTCTTCTTTTCTATTTTTGAAAAACTGTATGCTTTTTTCTTCTACTTTTTCACTGCAGAGAAAAATCTGAGTTTGTATGTGATATTAAATCTAAGTTAGGCTTGGCCGTTAAAAAACGAGAACACGGCTTTTTGGATTCACGATGATCAGAACAAAGAAAAGTATAAAAGAAGAGGTAATGTTGTTTATTCTTACATCCGGATAAGAAAGCTTCGAACCCCTTGGGGCTGCAGGTAAAAAAGATTTCCTGTTTCCCAAAATCACAATGCAAAATCAATTAAATAAACAAATGACATTATATATACAGTGCTAGTTTGTTATGTGAAAATTCAAATGTGCAGATATATAGGCATGAAACACAGACTTTATCCAGTCAAAAGGAAGATCCCTGGTGGCCTCGTAGTAGCGAGTAACAATGCGAATGACGTGTCCAAGAGAGTCCAATAAAGTTTCAGAATCCTTGTTGGGGTTGTGGTTCTTCATGTGTGCCTCCAAACGCTTCTTGAGAGCAATTGCTTGCTTAATGAGCTTACGTAATTTCTTTGAGTTTTGATATGAAACCCCTACCTTGCTTCCAAAGTGAGATAAGTCAACCTGAGGAAATCAAAGATGAAAAGCATATAATCAGCTGTGTGCTTCTTCTAATGGCATTGAAACAAACAATAACACAATAAGCCAATTTTTCGGAAGAAAAAAAAAATAATTAAGAAAGTGGAAAAACAAACGTCTTCTAATCAGTTTTCTGGAAAAGCTAGTAAAAAGTACCCCATTTATCAAGTTTTGAACCTATAACTTTTTGGGGGGGTGTTTTTTTAAGGGGATTATGTTTCTTAGGCTCATTTTTTTTGGGGATATTAGACATAATAAGCTTGCATAATACAGATCTATATTGCCTTAAAAGCTAATTAATACGTTTTTTAAGGTAGTTAGGGCCTTATGGTAGCAAAATAGTGGTCCCAATATGGAGCCATGGCTTTTTGTTCTTTAAGAAACTGTCTCCTCTCAGGACTGTCCAAACCAAGTTCATCCTCAGTCATTGGTTTTATCTTGCTGTAATCGATGGGCTTCCTGTTCGTTCAACATTAAAAATAATTATTATTCAAACAAACACAATTTTAAAGTAAAAGAAGCACATACACGTATCTAATCCTCCTCTTGTGATCCATGTTCGAATTACCCCTAATTTCATAATATGGGGCGATACTGTAGGATATATATATATATATATATATATATATATATATATATATATATATATATATATATATATATATATATATATATATATATTTCCTATATTTGCTACTTATTCATACTATCTTTAATATCTTCCAGGACCTCGTTCTTTCGCAAAAGTTTTAGTTTACTACTCCTGCCCTCCATCACATAATTATCTTTACTTTGGGATTTCTCAAGATAGGTACTTACTTTACATTTTGACCAATAAGAAAAAAATATGGTGAGAGAGATGACAATTGATTGGTGGAGAGTGTATTTAGTAATTTTTTTTTTTTTTTTTTTTTTTTTTTTTTTTTTTTTTTTTTAAATTTATTTTGGCATGTTAGAAGTAAACACTTATTTTGAGACAGAAATGAGAAATAATATATCTTCCTCTTTTGTTGTACTTGATTCGTCTCAAAATAAATGTTAACTTTGAAAATGCACACGGTTTTAGGAAATGCCAATAATAGCACTCTTTATTAATCAAATATCATCAAACATTGAATAAGTCGCCATTGATGTAATCGGTATCGACTAAGCTCACCAAGTAGTATGTGTTATTTACCTGCAACCTGTGGCCACAATTACAAAAAAAAAAAAAGGCTTCAATATGCACTTGTACAAAGGAAGACGAAAAATGATGTTTTACACTAAATGATAAAAGGATGTATATTAACCGCTTAGCTATAGACCCACCTCTAAAGTATCTAGTAACATTTTGCAAGTACGACTATAACTATCCAATTACGAGGATGAGCTATTTGGTTCAGACCGATGCATGTACGTGTATGTATTTGGAAAGTAGGAACCAAACCAGACCCGCATCAAATACTTCAATCAAAACTTACATTTTGACCCACTAACTTGAAAAACGGGTCAATTTGGGTTGGCTTTATCTCAAATGGGTCAAATGGGTTAAAGGGGAACCAGAATGGGTCAAATTGGTTAAAAGTCCACCCACAATCGTTTTAATACGCGTATACACCTTTTGATACGTGTATACACCTTTTGATACGTTGTATCAAGCCTCAGACAAAACACTATAAATACAAACCCTAATGCAGGTTTTGCATATACCATTCACCACCACAACCGAGTTCCAAGGTTCCAATACCCCAAGTTTCAGTCCCTAAGGTAAGAAGATCAATAGGAGAAGGTCCCGTATCAACACACTTAGTTTAATCGTTCTGTTTGCACATCGATTTCATTATGATTTCTATTTGTTTATCGTTTGTATTTACTTTGTGTAGCTCTACATACATTATGGGGTAACACCCTTGGGTGTTAGCCATGTTATGACTATTACGTTTATGTAATTTTGTTTATGAAGATTTGATGCATTGTTTTAGATAATGTATGTGTTTATCGTTAAAATAGTATACTCGTTTATTTGTTTATGTATTTGACATATATTTGCTAGATCATCATAGTGTAGCTCTTTAGCTATGTAGGCGGTTCGAATCACTATAGATGCGGGCATGTTAAACTATAAGGTAATACCACGTTTGTCTTTCTTTAAGACTCGAGGATTGGGAACCCGAGGTTAGATTGATACTGCTAAAACACTTAAGTTAGTATAGTGCTCTTCAACAGACCTAGTAGGTGAGAAGAGTAGGTTTCGCCACTAGCAATGGGTTACCGTAGATAAATCACATAGATTAGTTGATACCACTTAGAGCATGCTTATAATTGATTAGACCGATAATTTGCTTCGGGGATATAGGTTACATGCATAGAACTAAGTACGAGAGAGATCTGGCTTAGTTTACCTTAGATAGAAATGCTTGTCTGTGTGTTTCTGATATCACTAATGCATTACATTAAATCATTGCACGAGTAAACGAATAACCAATTGAATATAGTAGGAGTAACATGGCTAGCACTTATTCTCTTTATCGATCAAAACCTTAGTAGTCTAATTGTTTTAACTAGTTTAATTTATTTTTCTTGTTTAGTAGTTTAATTAATCTCAAAAATCAAACCCCCTTACTAATCTGTCAAATACACTAGGTTAATTCTAAACAACACTGTGGAAAACTAGAAGGGGGTTGAATAGTTTACCGAGTAAAATCTTTTTAACTTGTTAAGTTAGCTTTGAAACTTTCCGTTTGATCAAAGATATATGCACAAACACAATATATAACATGCAAGTAAATGAAAGAAACGATCAAACCACAACATGAGTATTTATCGTGGTTCGGCTACAAGGACTCTTTTTCCTTGCCCTATGTCCACGCCCCGAGTATCCAACTCGAGAGTTTCTTTCACTAGTCAACAAGCTCCTTTCACCGGCGGAGAAAACCTTACACGTCGCTTATACTTTTACCGACACAAAGCTAAATGTCGAGTTCTTTTACAAGGGCACAACCACTCCCGTTAGTTCTTTTACTAGGGTACAACAACTCCCAACACTCTTTGTATTTTGAGGACTAAAATACTAACCGATCACTACTGAAAATACACAATCAAATGAAGTGTACACTATACAAGTCTGCACAATGCTAAGCTAACAAGTCTTGCAACGTTGTGTTGAATACTTGTAACTTTTCACGACCTTGTGAGCTTCTTTGCTACAAAAAGAAACTTCACATTTACAATGTTAAAAGGTTAGAAGAAAAGATGAGTGTGTGTGTAAAATATGATCTTAAGAGGGTAGCCAAAAATCAAGTTATGGCTTGGTATTTATAGCACACCATACTGCAGGCTTGGCGGATCAGGCGGAACCCTCAAATGGGTTCCGCCCGTGTACCCCTAGGGTTCCGTCAGTGCTGCAGTAGGTTTTTGCAATAACTCTTCAAACCAAACAAGGTCTTGTCTCATAACTCCTAGCAACCAAACAATGTCACATCTCATAATAACAAGTCAAATACAAAGCTTGCAAGCAACAACAAAGTTAGTCAAACACATTTCTTTCCATAAATGCATAATGACAAAACTTGCCATAAATGTGATGTGACAATTTCTAATTTAAGAAATAAACTTGTGTTGTGTTTTATAAAATGTAAAATGTAGCAAAAGTCTTGTTTATGCAAGTCTTAAAAACTAAGATTATGTTTTGCTTAGAAACAAAAGTTTACATTTTGTCGTTAACAAACTTAGCGAAGATCGTAAAATATAAATAACATTTTTAGGCGATATTTGTATTAATAATCTCCCCCTTTTTGTTGATGACAAAACATAAACATTGTTTTTAAGTAACTCACAAAATCTTGGTTTTTAAGACTTAAAAAATTTAATATTAAACTTGTTTTTCTTAAGTTATGAAAATCATATTAAGTTTTGAAAGTTTAATATATTTCTCCCCCTTTTTGTCGAAACAAAAAGAAGAGTGGCGAAGCGGAATAATACCAATGCTCCCCCTTGGTCGATACTCCCCCTAAATGGAGTGCCAAGATGGGAAACATGGATTTTGGACCCTACAAAAAAAATTGTTAGTTGGTGATATATATAGTCAAGAATGTAGTTACCACACACATTGCAACCACAATGACAACACAAACATGATCAACCAACAATGTACTAAAGTGAGTAGAAAGAAATATCATTCCAAGTAAAATTTTGACTTATAAAAGTCAAAAGACTAGAAATGGGTAAAATTCTTCTACTTCTAAAAACTTAAAAAATAACCAAGAAAGAAAAATAAAAGCCTAGTTTCCTAAATTGGGGCAAACGGCCTCCAAATGGTTCTGTAGGGTTTGTTTGGGTGGGAAAGGGCATCCAAACATTCGATGACGTGTTGGAATGCAAACCGGGTTTCATCTTGGAGTTGGTGAAGCAACGTTTTGATGGTTTCACCCATTTGCTCATAATTTGAGCAAGCATGGGGATGAGTGGGTTGAAATGGGTTGGTTTTGGTTTCTTGGTTTGAGGGTTGGTTGGTTTTTGGTTCTTGGGTGGAGGATGGATTTGGTATTGATTCAAGCAAGGTGGTTTGAAATTCCATTGCTTGATGAAGGTGGTTCTCAACCATGCTTTGGATTTCCTCATATGAGGGGAAAAAAGTCTCAAAGGTTTGGGCTTGAGAATGTGGTGGATTTGGGTGATCATTGTTTTAAAAGTTTGGTTCTCCATATAGAGGACCATGGATGTCATGGTAGATGGGGTGAAACAATAATGGTTTAGGTGGATGGTACACTTGTTGTGGTGGTTGAATGTGGTTAAAAAGGTTATCTTGGTCAAGAATTGACCTTGGTGATTCATTTGCAAAAGGTGGTGGTTGTGTAGGTTTTTGTGGAAGATCATTAAGATCTTGGACAAATGGGTGTGGTGATGTGGGAGGGGACCCAAATAGTTCCATTGGCTCAATTTTGGGTAATGGTGATGGTGATGAAGTTTTGGATGGTTGAGTTGGAGCACTTGGTGGAGTTGAGTCAATAGGTGATTTAGTTGGTGGTGGAGTGAGCTCATTTGGTTCATTGGGTGATGATGGAGATGCAAGGTTCAAAAAGTGTTCATTTTTTATGGGTGATGTGAATTCATCCGAGGATGAGGAGCTTAGGTTGATGGGTTGATTGGACCATAGTGGTTTAACACTAATCCGGGCGGTTTTCCGGATGGGTCTTGATGGTTGAGAGGTGTTTGTTGACTTAGTCATGGTGAAAAATGGTTTATAAGTTTCAAAAATTGTGTTGAGGAAGGTGTGATTTGATGGTGTTGAGGATGGCTTAATTTATAGTGTTGATGAATTATGGAAAGGAGTGTTTGGATTTGATGCTAGTCCATACAAAAATTGAGGTTTCTAATGATTTGGAAAACTAATTGTGGGTTGTCATATCATGGAAGTCAATCCAATGAAAATGGTGAAGTGAGAAGACAAGTTTTGCACTAAATGCTTAGTGGTTTTGGTGGATTTGTGGTAGTATAAATCTCAGGGATTTCAAGGATCCCTTAAAAGGGTTCCTTCCTTTATGTTTGAGGGGTCCTTGAGGTTAATATGGCTAAATTTGAATTTTGGAGAGAATTGGTTTTGGTTAAGTTTATGGAAGAAGGAGTATCCTATTATGCTAAACACATTGCAAATAATGGGTTTCTACCTAAAAGGATTGGATTTTGGTGTTTGGATGTTGAATTGGTGAAAATGAAAACAAAAATTCTGCAGGTTGCTGGTGGCACCCTCAGAATACACAGGCGGAACCCATTTGAGGGTACCGCCTGGTCCGTTGGGCCAATTCTGGAATTCCCAGAATTTACACTGGCGGAACCCAAGACTGGGTACCGCCAGATCCGCCAGACCCAAAAAAATTGGCAGTCCGCGTTTTTGACCCGCGAGACGATTTTTAAAATTTTCGAAAACTCCTAAAATCAAAGAGATAAGGCATTTCTGGTTGGGCAATGCAAAAAATAGACACGTAAACATG
The DNA here is from genome assembly GCA_030686995.1 of Artemisia argyi. Taxonomy (NCBI): domain Eukaryota; kingdom Viridiplantae; phylum Streptophyta; class Magnoliopsida; order Asterales; family Asteraceae; genus Artemisia; species Artemisia argyi. Next base: position 187,255,302 of record CM060677.1, read on the forward strand.
CATTTCATAGGACTTTGACCTTGAGGTCGAGAATTTCACTATACTTAGTGAAAATATCATAAACTTGAAAATTTGACAACTTGCCAAGAGTTGTCTTACCTGCATCAAAGTTAGATATTACATGTTCCAAATTGTATCAAACATTGTACTAACACACAAATTCATCACAAATATTGTTTAAAGGACCAAATTTGTTCAAATAGCACCTAGTGCCAAACACTCCTACACACCCGCACTCATTGACGATCGATCTTATTCTTGAGCTTTCCAAGGAACCTTCCAAGATTCTTAAACATCCCATTTGTTTGCTTGAACTCCTCCGAATCATTAGGAATATCCGGAAGTTGAGAAAGGTATTCGAGAGGAGGGAGCCTAGAGTTTGGCAAATTGTCATCTTCACTCATTGAGGAAGACGAAGATGAGGTAGGAGGATGTGGACGTTTTCCTTGGACTTTGTACACTCTCTTATCACTTAGTGGGACAAAGGTGTGTGGGATGAGAGAGTAGTTAAGGCGAAGACCGTTTGGAGTTGATGGAATGGGTGAGATGAACCTAAAGAGACGGGTCAAGAGCATTCCATACGGCATAGCCGTTGTGCCATGCACGGGAATGTCGGCCATTCTCTTGGCCATGTAGTAGGCAAGGTTGAAGGGTTGCCTAACGGACAAGGAGTAGAGCATGTAGCAAAGGCAAAGGCCGATATGGTCACGGTTCCCTATTGTGCCAATGACATTGGCTCTAAGGACTTCCTCCCATTTCTTGAATTGGGGCTTAAGTTCGTTCATTTCCATTCCATATGGGTCCTTATCGACCTCATTCCCCGAACGGGTTCTCCTAGTGGTGGTGGTCCTAACAAAGAGGTGGTCACGGAGTACGTCTTTTGAAACAAGGGGTGTGTCATAAGGGTGGATACGGTCTTGGAGGTTGTCAAGAGTTGAGAGGGAGTGTAAGTCGGAATAGAGGCAAATACCACGGTTTGGAACACCTAGGATTTGAGCAAACTCCTCAAGAGTGAAGGAGTATTGATGACCGCTAACCCTAAAGTTGATAGACATATGACTATAATCATCCATGGAGAGGACGCATGATGCATAGAACTCTAGAATGAACCTAGGACAAATAGGCTCGTCGATATTCAAAAGACATTCAAAGTTGATTGTGGCAAAATTGGCGTAAAGGTTTGTGCCTTCTAGGAAGGATGGGTCAATGGTTCTACCCTCATGGACATAGTGTTTTTCTAGGGCTTTGAAAACGTTTACTTGATTTGCGGTAAGGCCTTTGGTTTTGTGGTGTTTTGGTAGGTACTTAATGGTGTCCTTGTGGTCGTAGTGGGTTAGAGGAGGCATGATGATTCCTAGAACAACAAAATTTCACATTTTAGTTTACGTAAACCACTATTATAATGTGGAAGTTCTAGTGTGTGCCTATATGAAAACAATGTGGAGGTGCGGTTATCTTGACTCATTTTGATGCTTCAAAATCATTTTATGCAAGTTTTGTTATAAAACAAAAGATAACCCAAACGCTCCTAGTTCAATGTAGCTTCGTTTGAATGTACCCGAAAATACATATTGGTTATGTATTCCCTTTAGCATTCAAGAGACATTATGCAAGTGATGTTTTAAACATAACGTTTTGATTTTGTATTCTCAATGTGAGACGAAAAAATATTTGTCCTACTTGTGAGAAATTTTTGGAAGGATTTGACATGGGGTGTTTTAGCAAACATGTTTATACTAATTAAAGATGCAATTCCTAACTATGGGAAACATGATTAGTTTTATTAAACACCTAATCTAATGCATGAGTTTTTCAAGTTAGTGCATAACCCCAAGTTTTTGTTTTTGTGCAAGAAATAGAATTCCTAGACTCAGATCAGGATTGTAATCATGTTTAGAATACTTACAATGATGATGTAGTTGCAATGTAAATGAATGGAAGACCAAGAATTCGTAGGTATGGATGGATGGTAAAGTGAATAGTAGCAGTTTGGAAGTGGTGGTATGAGATAATGGGTGTTTGGTTTAATATAAACAAAGAAAATGATTCTGCAGGTCGACGGATACGGCGGAACCCTGAGTTGGGTTCCGTCCGTTATGGCTAAGGGTTCCGCCGACCCTGCTGAGAAAAATGGTTTTGGATTTGTTTTGTTTTTTGTGATTTTTGTCTAATGTCCAGAACTACAATGTAGGTTCCATGAGTCCTAAGCCTAGCCTAAGAAGATTAAAAGGTTCACGTTTAAGAGGTTTTGTGAGAATGTCGGCTATGTTGTCTTCGGAAGAAACTTTCTCAATTGAGATATTTCCTTTTTGAACGTTGTCACGAAGGAAATGATGACGGATTTCAATATGTTTGGTACGAGCATGTTGAACCGGGTTTTTGCTAAGATCAATGGCACCTTTGTTGTCACAAAGAATTGTGATGTCGTTGAGTTGAATTCCGTAGTCGACAAGAGCTTGCTTCATCCAAAGAGCTTGTTGACATGCCTTTCCGGCCGAAACGTACTCAGCTTCCGTTGTTGAGATAGCAAGAGCCGTTTGCTTCTTAGAGAACCATGAGGTGAGACAATGTCCAACAAAAGTACAAATACCACTTGTGCTTTTTCTATCGACATAGTCACCGGCATGATCCGAGTTGGCATACACTATGGTGTCTATTCCCGTTCCTTTGGGATACCATAAACCTAAATGTGTAGTGCCTTTAATATACCTAAAAATCCTTTTAACGGCTTCGAGATGGGTAGTTTTAGGATATACCTAAAAATCCTTTAATATACCTAAAAATCCTTTGTAAAAACTGTTAACCACAAAAGTAGGGGCAAAAAATTTCCGACTACAAAAAATGGTATAAAAACAGCTTAAAACAAATATATGAACCACAAAAATTATCAAAAAAACAACACCGTATCTCTGATACCAATTGTAGGGCCGATGATATCTATGATTCATGTGTTTCAGGAGGTCTAGGTTGATCAAAATAGATGAAATCCATGTTTAGTTTAGAGAAAGAAAGAGTATAGAGAGGGTGAAGAAAACAAAGTATATTAGATTGAAACAAATTGAAGGTTACACAATGATTTTCCACACCCCTCATGAAGAGTAATGAGGGGTATTTATAGGCTCAACACATTACAAGTTTGCCTAATGTACATAAGTAGTCCCTATTAGCACAACTTGCTACATATCTAGTCCAATTCACTTGTGTGACGTTATCTTTATAAAAAAGTGAGGCTAACATACCGAAATCACTACAACTACCAAATGTCACGTTTCTATGTTTGCAAAAGCTATTTTGTCCCTACTCCTTAGCATATATGTAACGTACACGTATTTGATTGACAAAAAGTTCAAGATCCAATTTTCAATATTAGGTGACTCACAAGAGTTGTCTCGAATGTTGTTTGCATTAAGAACCTGTAAATAATTACCACTGATTGGACCAAAAGGTATGTAGCAGGCCGGTGTTGAACTTGAGATTTCATCAAATACCTGCTACATATACAAGCACTAGTCCCTAGCCTAATCTTTAGTTCACGTCACGTTGATTGGTGTTTTAAAAATAGGGAAATTGATTAAGATATCAAACTATGTGATCCATAATGCCATCACAATCAAGCATACCTTGAGAACGAAACTAACACACTTGCCAGACAAGAAAATGCAGATTTGAGCAGCTGAACATACACCACGATGAAGCATCCAAATTCTTAATGATCAAGTAAAACATCCAAAACATATCTACGATACCGTGAAACAAACTACAACACACCAAGGTTACAACCTAAAAAGTTTCTGTGCTCTTAAAAAGCATATAGCGTCTGTCCCTGCATCAGCTCCCTTGCTTCGTGTCAGAAATACCAAACACTAAAATGCATCCAAAAAAAAAATAGATAACATCATCATGTAGCAAAAGACAAGTTGAGTATGTATGCTTACAATAATGATGGGTGGGAACATTATTAATTAGCTCCTTAGAACTTAAAAGAACTAGCACGAGAAATAATCATTAACTGATAGCTGCTAATAATAGTATTGCATGTATAAACCAATTAAAAGTTTGTAATATAAGTAATCAATTATATTGGACCCCCAACCCACCACCATGAATAATGATAAACAGCCACTTCATATAAACGGCTTAACATATGAAATTTACCCGATCCCGTGACAATATGGGTTGTAGTAGTCGTAACCACTACAAGTGGTACCCTCGGCCCTAAGCATCATCCCACTACAGCAATCGTCGGCAGGGTCAGACCAATCAACTGCAGAAAGATTCATTAATTACTTAAAAATTAGAACATACATATTTTATGAGAAAGAAAATGGACCTGACCATCTATCTATAAATAACAATAATAAGAAGAAAATAATAAAAAGGAGAATAAATAAAACTTGGGATAAGCTTAGGTTAGTTAACCTGGATCAGTCCTTCGTTTGCAATCTGGCGGAAAGTGGAACTCAGTGTGTTCACCACGTTTAGCGATAAGACCTATTGTGTAAACAACAAATGGTAGCTCATTTCTAAGAGGAAGGTATAATAAATATACACAAACAACAATTATAATTAACAAGATTTTTTTTCCGTTTAAAAGGTAAAAAAAAACTTTTGCTTATGAGTCATATGTTGCAATGTTGACACGTGATGTCGAATATTACTAACCTTCCCATATTTTCGCATGACGATATTTAAGGCGATTTTTCTCAATCATCGCCAAGATTCGTTGAGGATCTGTAAAATAATACAGAAAATGTGAGAGTCCCATTCACTCTAAGATATGATGCTTTCAGTTACCCCAGGAAGATGATGCCAGTTGGCAACAAAGCTTAGGAATAATATGTTTGGCGGAATAAGATTTCAAATTCACAACATAAACACAGCAAAGGGAGAATAGAAACCTTTCAAAGATACTTCTAATTTTCCCAATCTAGTCAGCTTCTCTTTATAGAGATCTGCACACAAACCTAAATGTTAAATAAAGAATGTAGCCAACAAGTAATCCTAATTAATGTGCAAAGAATTTTGATTCTCTTTTTATCTAAATGAAAGGCTTGGTAAAGAAAAGAGAATGTAGTTATTGATCTAATACATGGAAAACCAACTAACCGTTCATAGTTTTGCATATAGATTTCAGGCAAGACAAGTAAGATGCTGCCATTGCTTTTGTACCTGGATAAACATAAGACCGAAAATATATAAAAAAAGGTAAAAATAAATTGCATTTTAAGTACATTGATTTTCAACCAAAAGTGAAAGGATATATTTAACCACAAGAAAACCAAAATGCTATTAGGTGCAGATATTATAGAGGTGGTACTCGGTACCAGGTAGATATAAACAGGATATTGCAATGGCCTGCACATACATAAATTTTGTGCATTTTATTATTGGAAATTTATATATAGTTATATACTTACATGTATTCAGTTTAAACCATAAAAATTAAAAAAAAAAAAAAAAAAAAAAAAAAAAAAAAAAAAAAAAAAAAAAAAAAAGTAGCTACTCTAAACTAATAAGAATAATAATAATAAAAACAGAAGTGTTTTTTATAATTAATACATATAAGGAGTGTGTAAACCCCTGTTTTTAGGTCAAAACTGCCAGAATGGTTTTAACATTGCAAGACGAAAATTAAACTGCATGCAATTGATACGCATATAAGAAGTGTTGCATAATTTATGTAGTATCACATGCACTAGGTTGGTATGATTATAGGTTAGTGACAAAATAGACAGGTTGGTAGCGGGCCAAGAGGGTCAAGACTCAAGACGGGCCAATTAAAATGTTGGGTCAGATGGATTTGGATCAATCATATTACGTTATGTTTAATTGACCTAGATATTACTGTAGAAAATAACAATGCTACAGAAAGTGAATCTAATAAAATTTAGAAAAGTTATCAATTATATTACGTTATGTTTAACTGAATAATAGTAACAAACAAAATTAAAAATAACATCAATCAATACAGCAGTGGCCCTTTTGCGAGCTGGATGCATGCACTTGCCAGCTGGTCCTTAGCTTTATATTTGGGCGAATAAAGCCTGTCCACTCCCGCCGAGGCGTACGCCAATCAACCCGTTCTTTAATATAATTTGATCTTGGGTCGGACCCAATGCCCACAAAAGAATTACCCGCAACCCAAGTTAACCCCAATTTAAGGGTTCAGTTCCATATTGCCGGCTCTAGTTATGGGTTCAATCAGTCATAACCAAATCAAGAAATAACCACATACCGGATGGTTCATAATCAGTAAGTACAAATTTACACAACACGCTGGCACCATCAAAGCTATTGCAAGCAACTTGAGCCAAGTAGGTGCCGCTAATTCCTTCTTCAATGGCCTCTATGATCAAGTAGAAGTGATAAAACTGGTATGCTTTTACGTATTTGCACTCAATAAATTCAAAATCATGTAGGTTCTCATGTTCATCCTTTTTAACATGCTGACATCAACATTTTGTTCATAATTAGTAAGGATTAAAACAAAACAAAGGTTAAAGGCATTGCTGAAGGCACCATACCTTGTTGCAAGCCTTGTTAAAGGCAGTAACGGCAAAGTTACCAACCACACTAACAATCGGATGATCAGCTTCAATTGACCTTATCTTTTCATCAACAAACTCAGGATTTGTTAACTCAGTTTCACGCTGCCAATTGAACACGTGAACAGTATTCATATGTGTATAAATATCATAACAAAAAGAGAAATCAAAGAATATTATATACATACAGTCCTCTTTTCAAAATCGCAAAACTCCAGCCAGATTTTCTCCTCATTTTCATTAGGGAATTGCTGTATGCCTGAAGGGGACAACTTCCATGAGCATACCAAATAATAACAAAGACAAGTTAAGGATCTTACTGAATTGCTTTTTTAGCACAAGCAACGTCAATCGATATAAAAATTGCCTGACAGAAGAATACAAATGAATACCATGTCCTATCTGCAGATACTGATGGTGGACGCCCGGATAGAGTCTACTAAGTCTAGAAAATTTTGGGCCCTTAGAATGTCCCTCCAGAGTCTCCCTTCCATTCACAGTCTCGCATTCATCGGCATCGTCATCTGACTGTAATAATTATCAAATAATTTTGTTAAGATGGGGTGTATATTGTCACTGGGAGACAGGAAAGCAGACACAACTCTATTTCAAAGTAAAAGACATAGACGCGTGAACCAATGATATCAAGTCATTTGCAATATAGTAAAAACATTATTCACATAATCTGAAAAGCGTATAATATAATGTCTACAGAAACAAACAATAACATGACCTATTAAGCTTTTATTTATTTCAAATTCAAGGTTAAATATATTGATTTCAAAATCAATTTAAGTTTTATTTACCTCTAGACCTTAACGTATCAAGGATTATAACATTATACTATGTCTGAGAAAGCTGATACTCGTTTTCTTATTCTTCTTATTCTTATTATTATGATTATTACTGATAATTGATTAAAAACTGTTGCCCAAAATAACTAGATCTGGATTTGAAACAGGGGCGAAGTCGCAACAACAAAACTATAAATTTCAGGGTAGATGTAAAGAATTACTTAACTCAAGAAATTCGAATTAGAAGATCAAGATACATGATTGATAAAGAAATCATGTTTGCAAGAAATGGAGCATGTGTATTGTCATAAAAATGTCCAGAACAAAACATTGCACTAAATAGATGAGTGTATGCATGTACCGAAAGACATGTAACTTCTGGTTCTGAACCCACGAGTAGATTATCTGATTCTGCCTGAAATACATTCATAAGTTATCATGATATCAATAAAAACATCAATCGTTATGTCACAAACAGGAAGTATTAGAGTGGTATCACAATAATATTAAGTGTAAAGACTGGTATGTAACACCCCCAAAATTTGATACAGCGGAAGACTCAACAAGCTTTCGGGGTGCTACGGGGATTGGTATCCAACACAAGACAATATAGAACGAGATAAAGTAAACATAATAAAAACACAACCAAAACGGGGTTTTAAGGTTTACATTTATCCCAACATCAATCAGAGTCAGGCCCAAAATAAAGTAACAATAGGTCCAAATTTAATTATCAGAGTTTAGAAAAATAGATCCATGAACCGGGTGCCTTGGCCGAGCCTTCCATTCCAAGCATGCATCTCAACACTTAATTACCTGAGAAAACGTGCTAAAAGTCAGCTTTCGCTGGTGAGATCATATGTTTAAATTCAACTAACAATATAGTGGACATATACGCAAAACGCTTGCTAGCTAGACTAAGGATTCGCTAAAAGCCTGCGGATACCCTCCGCTCTCAACATAACACACGGATACCCTTCCGTACTAACATAGATATTCGGGTAGCCCCCGCAATACCAATAATAACTCGGATAACCTCCGAAGTATTAATAACCTATAGGTGCACACTATAGTATCTAAATAAGTCAACCTTGAATAGTACATACAACATATATGTGACTAAAGCTGACAATTCCAAATAACCAAATAAGTCAACCTTGAATAGTACACACAACCTATATGTGACTAAAGCTGACAATCCACCAATAACCAAATAAGTCAACCTTGAATAGTACACACGACATGTGTGACTAAAGCTGACAATCCACCAATAACCAAATAAGTCAACCTTGAATAGTACACACGACATGTGTGACTAAAGCTGACAATAGATCCTAGTCCATACGCATAGCAAGTTTATAAAGAATATAAAAGCGATAATAGTCCACGTAAAATGATTTGCACGTTTCTCACCCCAAGTATTGAAAACATAGTTCAAGAGTAAAAAGTGGGGCTATGACTCACCTCAAGTCCAGAAAATATCAAGTAGAAGTCGGTAGAAATAAGATGTATGATAACTCATGAAACAGCAACTACGGACTTGGCACGACCTAACAATATTAACTCTTTCAGAAATCATTTCCTTAAATTTACAATATTCCCAAACCCGGACGAGAATCCGTTTTATTTCCGAAAATCCATTTCGTATTAGTTTGGTGTATTTGCGTTTGGTATCCATACGGGTAGCGGGTCGACTCAAAACAAACCAAGAAGATCACATATAGAATAATAAAATAAACTATAGATCTAATATTAGCCCAATATATCATTTAAATAAATCGCCGAAGTTTATCAAGTCCGTCGATTTGATAATCCTCATATTTATTTACGTAACATACCGTTCCAAGATTACACCCAACCTAAAGCACATAGCACATAATTACTATATAGTATATATCATAGTTTAATAAATTCCTCATATATATCGTCAAATTGGCCAGATTTCCCGATATATACACTCGCAATCTATTACACTTTACATATACTACAACCTATGGGCGTCGTAGGATACGATGCCCACTAATATATTCATTTAATATAGCCAAATAACCCGGTTCAACCTTTCGGTTAAGTGGTTATTTAGTTATAGAAAACGTCTATATTAATCGTCATATATCCGTGACAACACGAACATCACAAATAGTAACTTACCTGAACTCGAGTGACAACGATTTCGCATAACTCAATAAGTTTATCCGTTATATATCCGAAATGACATTTTATTAACCGTTTAATAATTGTCGGGAGTTTCCCGTTTTATAACACACTTTTATAGTAATAACACGTTCAATAATATTACGCCACTTTCGTAGCCTAATATATATCTAATTGTATTATTTATAATACGACTCGTGATTATTATTATTATTAATATACGCGCCTATATAATTATATATACGTTATTCACGTATATATATTCATATAAATGTTCATATTATCAATAATTATTATTACGAGTTTTATTATCTATATTTTTAATTGTAATAGTTATCGAGTTATACGAAATGGTCACATGTCCGAGTCATGACTCTCGGCTCATTGTCCAAGTCCAAAATAATAAGTAAAGTCATAAAATAACAAATCTCCGTCCAATCACAATCTCAATCCACGTGCTACAATAATAGGGTCCGACTACGGCACCCGACTAACCTATCTCCGTCAATCTAACGACCGTCTCACAATCGGTCCCCAATCACACTTTTCGTCAACAACTCCTCAAAACCAATATCAATATCCAATGTCGAGACCAAACACGGTCTCGACCCGCATGTATTCGGCCAAAACAAATCAACCAAAGCCAAATCCAAAACTAAGTTACCAATACAAGTTACAATTAAGTAAATATAACCAAGTCACATTCGGGTTGGTTTACCAAGCCAAACCCGGGTCTATACGACTCAATTGAGTCTCGGCTCCAAACCACGAGTCACATGGACTCGAGCCAAACATACAAATAATCACATAGCTCACAAGAGCACAACAAAGTAACCATTCGACCCATTCGACCCATATGGTCAAACGGCAACAATAATAATAACGCGGCTAAAAGCCGCGACCAACAAGGGTCGAACCACAACAAATCTACGAGCTCGAGGCTCGAACCACGACCAAACGAGAACCCCCATACGGGTCTCGGCTTGGTAATACGAGTAACCATCGGAAACCCCGAGACCTCATGGGTCTCGGTTAGCTCGGGTCGAAGGACAACACCATCGACAACAACCAACTACTAAACCAAGGAAACCAAAGCCTCTCAAGGGCTCGAATCAAAATAAGCCGAGAGTATAAGCTCTCGGTTCCGAGTCAACCACGTCCAAAAACCAAGAACCCGGATACCAAACGTGATATTAATCATTAAAACATCATTTCCCATTAAAATCAATTCGATTCCCATCAAAATAATCCGTGTAGCCACGGATTAGTACCGAATCGTGGCACCCAAAAACCGAAAACCAATCTTTCTCACCTTCTTGGACCTCCAAATGAACGGATCTTGAAAAGGTAATAAAACTCGAATGGATTATTAAAAGTTTGGTGGTGTTAATGGTGGTTCTAGGGTATGTATGATATACCAAATGAAAGAGGATCGAGAGGGGAAGAAGATGGTGGTATTTATTTTGTTGGGTGGTCGGAGTAGCGGCGGTGGTGGCCGGTTTTGGTGGTCGGCGGCTAGGTTAGAAGAGATGGGGAGGAGATGAGTTAGAGAGAGAGATAGAAAAGTGAGGGTGAGGGTTTTGTGTGTGTGGGTGAACCGGACCAAACACACCTCTTTATTATCTTTTTTTTTTAAAGGTTAATAATAGTAATAATAATAATAATAATAATAATAATAATAATAATAATAATAATAATAATAATAATAGTAATAATAATAATATTATTACGGTGTGGAGTGGGTAACGCGGGTAAATGTAAAAACATGTGGCCCGAACCCGAACTTATTTCAAAACTTCAATATCTCTCGAAACATCTCGTAACTAATTAAAAATATAGTCAGACTCGTTAAGACGAATCACGAACTTTTGTTAGGTAATCCTAGTGCCAAAGTCAACGTAGTACCAAGTGAGAATTCAAATATACATCACCGAGCATTAAATCAGAAATGAATTATGAACATAATTCACGAATTCCATAACATCATTAATTAAAAATATCCATAAAATAGGTCTTACAAGTTCGTTGTGAAATGAAAATTTCAAATAAAAATTATAAACGAACTTAAATCGTAATGCGGGTTTTTAAAATAGCTCCCTAAACTGCCGGTTGTCACATCCTCCCAGTCTCAGAAGGAAACCCGTCCCGGGTTTCACTCGGAAAAATTCATCTACGAAGTGAAAAGCTTCGGATATCTCTTCCTGAACTCGTCCTCACGTTCCCACGTAAATTCTGGTCCATGTCGGGAATTCCAACGAACCTTGACGAGCGGAATGCGACTTCTCTTGAGTCGTTTAATTTCACGATCTAAAATCTCAATCGGTTCTTCCACGAAATTCAGTTTCTCATCAACACGAATATTCCTCATTGGAATGACGGGCATTTCATCGGAAAGACACTTCTTCAAATTACTCACGTGGAACACGTCGTGAACTTTACTCAGTTCGGACGGTAATTCCAACCTATAAGCCACGGGCCCAATTCTTTCTAAGATCAAGAATGTTCCAATGTAGCGTGGGTTGAGTTTACCACGTTTCCCGAAACGTATTACACCTTTCCAAGGCGAGACTTTCAGCATTACTTTGTCTCCAACCTGGAACTCTAAAGGTTTACGTCTCTGATCGGCGTAGTTCTTCTGCCTATCTCTAGCCGCTTGCAACCGATCACGAATCTGAGTTACTTTCTCTGTAGTTTCCAAAATAAGCTCAGGGCCTGTAAGTTGACTATCTCCAACTTCCGCCCAACCAATAGGTGAACGACACTTTCTGCCATATAAAGCTTCGAATGGTGCAGCCTTAAGACTTGTGTGGTAGCTATTATTATAGGAGAATTCCGCAAGGGGTAAATACTTCTCCCAGCCTTTACCAAAGTCTATGATGCATGCACGAAGCATATCCTCTAATGTCTGAATGGTCCTCTCACTTTGACCATCGGTTTGGGGATGATATGCAGTACTCATATCAAGCCTCGTCCCCAAAGCCGTTTGAAGTGATCGCCACAAAGCTGACGTAAAACGACTATCACGATCCGAAATAATAGATATCGGGACTCCATGACGCGAAATAATTTCCTTCACATATAACCTCGCAAGCTTATCCACGCTATCATCTTCACTAATAGCTAAGAAATGAGCAGACTTTGTCAGACGATCCACAATTACCCAGATAGCGTCACAACCGCTAGCTGTCCTCGGTAATTTGGTAATGAAGTCCATAGTAATCCGCTCCCATTTCCAGACTGGAAGTTCTGGTTGCGTTAGTAATCCTGACGGTCTCTGGTGTTCAGCTTTAACCTTAGCACATGTCAAGCACTTACTAACGTACGATGCTATATCTGCCTTCATATTTGGCCACCAATAGAACTTCTTAAGATCCTGGTACATTATATTGGAACCAGGATGAATGGAGTACCTTGACTTATGCGACTCATGCATAATCAATTCCCGAATTTCTCCATATAAAGGTACCCAAATCCGATCTCCAAAACATAATAATCCATCAGAACGTTTAACAAATTCTTTCTCATTATCAGCCATCCCAAATATATTCTCGGCAGATCTATTTTCTGCTTTCAACGCTTCCGTTTGAGCTTCAAGTATTTGAGATGGTAATGGCGATACGATAGTCATTCCCAATGACCTAACTCGTAACGGTGGTACTCTTTCCTTTCGACTAAGAGCATCAGCGACAACGTTTGCTTTACTAGGGTGGTAGCGAATTTCACAATCATAATCACTTAGCAACTCAATCCAACGTCGCTGTCTCATATTGAGCTCTTTTTGATTCAAGATGTGTTGTAGACTTTTATGGTCAGTAAATACAACACACTTTGTTCCGTACAAGTAATATCTCCATATTCTTAAAGCAAAAACCACAGCACCTAGCTCCAAATCATGGGTAGTGTAGTTTTTCTCATGCTTTTTGAGCTGTCGTGAAGCGTAAGCTATCACCTTCTCTCGTTGCATTAACACGGCTCCCAATCCTTTATGTGAGGCGTCACAATAGACGACGAAATCCTCGTTACCTTCCGGTAACGCTAAGATAGGAGCACTACACAATATTTTCTTAAGCAATTGAAACGCTTCCTCTTCTTTATCTCCCCATTCATACGTAACACTCTTTTGAGTCAATTTGGTCAATGGTTTAGCTATCTTCGAAAATCCCTCAATGAATCTTCGGTAATAACCAGCTAAACCCAAAAATTGACGAACTTCGGTTGGAGTTGTAGGTGCAGCCCAATCTTTTATCGCCTCAATCTTAGCAGGATCCACATGGACTCCTTGTCTATCTATCACATGACCCAAAAATTGTACCGTCGAAATCCAAAATTCACATTTCGAAAACTTGGCATAAAGTTTCTCCTTCCTGAGCAATTCTAAAATGAGTCTTAGGTGCTCCTCATGCTCTTTCTCACTCTTTGAATAAATCAGAATGTCATCGATGAATACAATCACAAACTTATCCAAGTAAGGCTTACACACATGATTCATGAGGTCCATGAATATTGCTGGTGCGTTAGTCAACCCAAACGGCATCACCTGAAACTCGTAATGCCCGTAACGGGTTCTGAAAGCCGTTTTCGGAATATCTTCCTCGCGAACTCGAAGTTGATGATATCCCGATCTCAAATCGATCTTCGAATACACACTTGATCCTTGTAGTTGATCGAACAAGTCGTCGATCCTAGGTAACAGGTATCGATTCTTCACCGTTAACTTATTCAACTCTCTATAGTCAATACACATACGAAACGATCCATCCTTCTTCTTCACAAATAAGACTGGGGCTCCCCAAGGTGAAGAACTCGGTCTTATGAATCCTTTTTCGGCTAACTCCGCCAGTTGTTTCGACAACTCTTCTAGTTCGGTAGGTGCAAGACGATAAGGCGCTCGTGCTACAGGTGCAGCACCAGGTATCAACTCAATCTGAAACTCCACTTGTCTAGTCGGCGGGATTCCCGGCAAATCATCGGGAAACACATCAGGAAAATCACGAACTATAGGCACATCTCCAATGCACCTTTCCTTTTTCTTCGTCTCTCCCTTCTCAGAAATTTGAGCTAAGAAAAGGTAACATCCCTTCTCCATTAGCTTCGGTAACTTTGTGCAAGATATGACTGCTAATCGGGATGGGCTCCTAGAATCCTTTCGGTCTCCTAATATATTTAGGACTTCCTTTCCGTATGGTACGCGCACGATCTTCTCGTCGCAAACTATGTGAGCACGATACTTCGACAACCAATCCATACCAATGATAACATCAAAACTTCCTAACGTGACGGGTAGAAGATCTATGTTGAAAGGGTGGTTCAAGAAATTTAACGTCCGCGAATGATGGTATTAATCCTTTCTATATTCCCATTAGCTAACTCAATATCATATCCAATTCCTAAGGCCATCGGGGGTTTCTCTAGTAAGGGTGCAAACGTAGTGGACACAAAACTCCTATCGGCACCAGTATCAAATAGTATAGAAGCATAACGATTATTGAGAAGGAACGTACCAGTAACGACGTTCGGATCTTCTCCTCTTTCGTTCCCGAGTGCATACACTCTTCCCTGAGCAGCTCCAGCTTCCACACGTTGGTCCCCATTATCTTGTCGTCCACGGTTTCCTCCAGTTCCACGGTTTCCATAATTGTACCCATTACCACCCGAGCCTTGATTTCCACGGTTCCGCGATTCTCTACACTCATTCCTATAGTGTCCCTTCTTTCCACACCCATAACAAGTAACATCTGCCTTATTTCTCATCTCAGGTGCAGCTTGAACCATAGCAAGAGGTCGGGCTCTACAGTCCCTAGCTGTGTGTCCTTTCTTTGAGCAATTCTGGCATTTCACACTACACCATCCAGTATGATGCTGGTGGCAACGATCACACTTGGGTGCATCACCGTTCTGATTCTTCTTATCTCCATTCCCAATAGCATAAGCCTTAGCTTGTCTCTTGCTTCGGTGATCATTACTCTTAGAGTGACGGTCCCTCTTTCTCTTTCCATTCTTCTCCTTATCAGCTTCTTCTAATTCCAACGAATCCATAAGTTGTTGAGCAATTGTGATTGCCTCATGGATGTTTGCAGGCCTAGCAGAAATCACATCATTTCTCGTAGCTACAGGCAACCCATCAGTATACCTCTCGATCTTTTGAGTCTCAGTTTTCACCATATCTGGGCACAACAAGGCTAATTCCTGGTAACGACGATTGTAAGTCGCCATATCAGTACCTTTCACCTTGTGGTTCCAAAACTCAATCTCTAGCTTCTTGACCTCATTCCTTGGGCAATAAGTCTGAATCAGCAAAGCCTTAAATTGCTCCCAATTCATGGCATAAGCTACATCACTCCCAACTGCATTTCGGTAGTTGTTCCACCAAGTTAAAGCTTCATCCTTGAAAGTAAAAGAAGCAAACTTTACCTTCGCATTCTCCGCACAACCACTGACATTAAACACTGACTCAGTCTTCTCAATCCATCTGACTAAGTAAACCACTCCTTCAGTTCCACCAAACTCAATGGGTCCACAAATCTTGAACTCCTTGTATTGACATCCATTAGCACGAACAGGTGGAAAAGTTCCAGCAGAATTGTTGGAATGATTTGACTCAGCTAGTAGTTCAGCAACTCTTTGCTCCATAAGTTGATTGATCATTGCTTGATCCACAGTAGGTGCATTAAGTGGAACATGATCATTGTCTCCCTGAACATCAACATTTTGATTCCTGTTGTTGCGGTTAGTGGTGTCCAGGTTGTCAGGAGTAGGGGTTTCAACATTTCGAGTAGGTCGACGTCCTCGGCGACCAGGAGTAGTCACAGCAGGACCAGTTCTGGTAGCCCTAACAGGGTTTCGTCGTGGTGCCATTGATATAATTCCAAGACAATATCAACCACGCAAATAGGAACACAATTCTCCATGTACGCCAAAAACCGTAGAATATCGTACGAGATCACCATCGTCCATACAAGTAGCGATCGACACTTCGTTCCAAAATACCAAAGACATGATAAATACTAATCGTTCCATACGAGACGAACGTACAATCCGAATATCATGACATAAGAGCTATAATAACTAGCTCTCCTAACCAAATACTCCTTGGCTTATGTAGCAACACAACAACCTGATTCCAAATCGATCTAGCCACGATGCTGGCGTAGACTCCTCAACTCCAATCCCAAACCATCTAAATTCCTCAATAACGATCCCTGCTCAACACGATGTGTATCTCTATCCCTCTAGAGGCCCGCAACCTCCTTTTCTAACACTGTGTTCCTCTGCCACAGCTTGCAATCTCCCTCGCGAGCCGTGAGGAAACCTCTTTGCAGACTCTCTATCTGCTCATGTATCTCTATCATACATGTCCTAATCGCTATCGTCCTGCCCATGACAATAGTCAAATCAACTCTCAACTCAACAACAAACTCAGCAATAAACTCAGCAATAATCATCTCAAGTCGGTCAGACATCCGCGAGATCCTCTCGCCCTGTGCAGTAATCTGAGCCCACATCCTACCAGTCTCACCTAACTCTGCATGCTCAGCAGAATCCTCAGAAGGTGCATCCGACGCCACAGGACTACCAGGTGGTGTATCAAACAAAAACGGATGACCAGGTGAAACCGGCTCTAACGGATGTATCGGGGAATCGGGCTTCGCAGAATGAACTGAATGTGCTAGCGACCCATCATCATCAGTCATATCCTCCTCCTGAGGATCATCCTCTTCCCAATCCTGAGGGTCATCATTCTCTTCCTCTTCTTGAGGGTTATCATTCTGCTCACCCGCGTACTCCTCGTCGAAGGGGTACTCCATCACTCGTCATCTCCGAGCAGGCGAACCATGATGCGATAAATTCGGCGACGCGTACTAACAATAACAATTCTTAATAACGACACGTGCAAAGGAGGCTATGATTGTGACAACGGCGTAGGGTAGGTGTAAGTGTTTCAAAACAACTAAATCACAACTCATAATACCATACCAAATATACTCATCAAATAGTTCAATCATATAATCTTAATAAAAAGAATTTCAAACACCGCATTACTAAAAATGTTTATAAAACATATAGACCATATAAATCCTCGAGAACGCCATCTTATTACTAAAATCCATAAACCTCAAATCATCACGATAAATCCCAATTCTAACAATTATCTCAAATATCTCATAATACCTCAAATAATAGAAGATGCTTCGGCTTGGCGGGCTGGCGGGCGGTGGTCAAGGATCATTTTCTATAAAAATACGGTTATAGTTTAGGCGTTTATTTACCTAGTTCTCTATAACCTTGGCTCTGATACCAATCTGTAACACCCCCAAAATTTGATACAGCGGAAGACTCAACAAGCTTTCGGGGTGCTACGGGGATTGGTATCCAACACAAGACAATATAGAACGAGATAAAGTAAACATAATAAAAACACAACCAAAACGGGGTTTTAAGGTTTACATTTATCCCAACATCAATCAGAGTCAGGCCCAAAATAAAGTAACAATAGGTCCAAATTTAATTATCAGAGTTTAGAAAAATAGATCCATGAACCGGGTGCCTTGGCCGAGCCTTCCATTCCAAGCATGCATCTCAACACTTAATTACCTGAGAAAACGTGCTAAAAGTCAGCTTTCGCTGGTGAGATCATATGTTTAAATTCAACTAACAATATAGTGGACATATACGCAAAACGCTTGCTAGCTAGACTAAGGATTCGCTAAAAGCCTGCGGATACCCTCCGCTCTCAACATAACACACGGATACCCTTCCGTACTAACATAGATATTCGGGTAGCCCCCGCAATACCAATAATAACTCGGATAACCTCCGAAGTATTAATAACCTATAGGTGCACACTATAGTATCTAAATAAGTCAACCTTGAATAGTACATACAACATATATGTGACTAAAGCTGACAATTCCAAATAACCAAATAAGTCAACCTTGAATAGTACACACAACCTATATGTGACTAAAGCTGACAATCCACCAATAACCAAATAAGTCAACCTTGAATAGTACACACGACATGTGTGACTAAAGCTGACAATCCACCAATAACCAAATAAGTCAACCTTGAATAGTACACACGACATGTGTGACTAAAGCTGACAATAGATCCTAGTCCATACGCATAGCAAGTTTATAAAGAATATAAAAGCGATAATAGTCCACGTAAAATGATTTGCACGTTTCTCACCCCAAGTATTGAAAACATAGTTCAAGAGTAAAAAGTGGGGCTATGACTCACCTCAAGTCCAGAAAATATCAAGTAGAAGTCGGTAGAAATAAGATGTATGATAACTCACGAAACAGCAACTACGGACTTGGCACGACCTAACAATATTAACTCTTTCAGAAATCATTTCCTTAAATTTACAATATTCCCAAACCCGGACGAGAATCCGTTTTATTTCCGAAAATCCATTTCGTATTAGTTTGGTGTATTTGCGTTTGGTATCCATACGGGTAGCGGGTCGACTCAAAACAAACCAAGAAGATCACATATAGAATAATAAAATAAACTATAGATCTAATATTAGCCCAATATATCATTTAAATAAATCGCCGAAGTTTATCAAGTCCGTCGATTTGATAATCCTCATATTTATTTACGTAACATACCGTTCCAAGATTACACCCAACCTAAAGCACATAGCACATAATTACTATATAGTATATATCATAGTTTAATAAATTCCTCATATATATCGTCAAATTGGCCAGATTTCCCGATATATACACTCGCAATCTATTACACTTTACATATACTACAACCTATGGGCGTCGTAGGATACGATGCCCACTAATATATTCATTTCATATAGCCAAATAACCCGGTTCAACCTTTCGGTTAAGTGGTTATTTAGTTATAGAAAACGTCTATATTAATCGTCATATATCCGTGACAACACGAACGTCACAAATAGTAACTTACCTGAACTCGAGTGACAACGATTTCGCATAACTCAATAAGTTTATCCGTTATATATCCGAAATGACATTTTATTAACCGTTTAATAATTGTCGGGAGTTTCCCGTTTTATAACACACTTTTATAGTAATAACACGTTCAATAATATTACGCCACTTTCGTAGCCTAATATATATCTAATTGTATTATTTATAATACGACTCGTGATTATTATTATTATTAATATACGCGCCTATATAATTATATATACGTTATTCACGTATATATATTCATATAAACGTTCATATTATCAATAATTATTATTACGGGTTTTATTATCTATATTTTTAATTGTAATAGTTATCGAGTTATACGAAATGGTCACATGTCCGAGTCATGACTCTCGGCTCATTGTCCAAGTCCAAAATAATAAGTAAAGTCATAAAATAACAAATCTCCGTCCAATCACAATCTCAATCCACGTGCTACAACAATAGGGTCCGACTACGGCACCCGACTAACCTATCTCCGTCAATCTAACGACCGTCTCACAATCGGTCCCCAATCACACTTTTCGTCAACAACTCCTCAAAACCAATATCAATATCCAATGTCGAGACCAAACACGGTCTCGACCCGCATGTATTCGGCCAAAACAAATCAACCAAAGCCAAATCCAAAACCAAGTTACCAATACAAGTTACAATTAAGTAAATATAACCAAGTCACATTCGGGTTGGTTTACCAAGCCAAACCCGGGTCTATACGACTCAATTGAGTCTCGGCTCCAAACCACGAGTCACATGGACTCGAGCCAAACATACAAATAATCACATAGCTCACAAGAGCACAACAAAGTAACCATTCGACCCATATGGTCAAACGGCAACAATAATAATAACGCGGCTAATAGCCGCGACCCACAAGGGTCGAACCACAACAAATCTACGAGCTCGAGGCTCGAACCACGACCAAACGAGAACCCCCATACGGGTCTCGGCTTGGTAATACGAGTAACCATCGGAAACCCCGAGACCTCATGGGTCTCGGTTAGCTCGGGTCGAAGGACAACACCATCGACAACAACCAATTACTAAACCAAGGAAACCAAAGCCTCTCAAGGGCTCGAATCAAAATAAGCCGAGAGTATAAGCTCTCGGTTCCGAGTCAACCACGTCCAAAAACCAAGAACCCGGATACCAAACATGATATTAATCATTAAAACATCATTTCCCATTAAAATCAATTCGATTCCCATCAAAATAATCCGTGTAGCCACGGATTAGTACCGAATCGTGGCACCCAAAAACCGAAAACCAATCTTTCTCACCTTCTTGGACCTCCAAATGAACGGATCTTGAAAAGGTAATAAAACTCGAATGGATTATTAAAAGTTTGGTGGTGTTAATGGTGGTTCTAGGGTATGTATGATATACCAAATGAAAGAGGATCGAGAGGGGAAGAAGATGGTGGTATTTATTTTGTTGGGTGGTCGGAGTAGCGGCGGTGGTGGCCGGTTTTGGTGGTCGGCGGCTAGGTTAGAAGAGATGGGGAGGAGATGAGTTAGAGAGAGAGATAGAAAAGTGAGGGTGAGGGTTTTGTGTGTGTGGGTGAACCGGACCAAACACACCTCTTTATTATCTTTTTTTTTTAAAGGTTAATAATAATAATAATAATAATAATAATAATAATAATAATAATAATAATAATAATAATAATAATAATAATAATAATAATAATAATAGTAATAATAATAATATTATTACGGTGTGGAGCGGGTAACGCGGGTAAATGTAAAAACATGTGGCCCGAACCCGAACTCATTTCAAAACTTCAATATCTCTCGAAACATCTCGTTACTAATTAAAAATATAGTCAGACTCGTTAAGACGAATCACGAACTTTTGTTAGGTAATCCTAGTGCCAAAGTCAACGTAGTACCAAGTGAGAATTCAAATATACATCACCGAGCATTAAATCAGAAATGAATTATGAACATAATTCACGAATTCCATAACATCATTAATTAAAAATATCCATAAAATAGGTCTTACAAGTTCGTTGTGAAATGAAAATTTCAAATAAAAATTATAAACGAACTTAAATCGTAATGCGGGTTTTTAAAATAGCTCCCTAAACTGCCGGTTGTCACATGGTATCACAAAAATATTAAGTGTAAAGACTCACGATGATGACTCTCTTCTTTTCTTTTTTTGAAAAGCTTAATGCTTTTTTTTCCCCTACTTTTTCATTGTAGAGAAAAATCTGAGTTTGTTTGTGATATTAAATCTAAGCTAGGCGAGAACACGACTTTTTTGAATTCACGATGATCAGAACAAAGAAAAGTATAAAAGAAGAGGTAATGTTGTTTATTCTTACAGCCGGATAAGAAACCTTGGAACCCCTCGGGAATGCAGGTAGAAAAGACTTCCTGTTCAGTAAAATCACAATGTAAAATCAAAAAAAAAATGACATCGTATATACTGTATTAGTTTGTTATGTGAAAATTTCAATGTGCAGATATAAACACAGACTTTATCCAGTCAAAAGGAAGATCCCTGGTGGTCTCGTAGTAGCTAGTAACAATGCGAATGACGTCTCCAAGAGACTCCAATAATAATTCAGAATCCTTGTTGGTGTGGTGGTTCTTCACGTGTGCCTCCAAACGCTTCTTGAGAGCAATTGCTTGCCTAATGAGCTTACGTAATTTCTTTGAGTTTTGATATGAAACCCTACCTTGCTTCCAAGGTGAGATAAGTCAAGCTGAGGAAATAAAAGATGAAAAGCATATAATCAGCCGTGTACCTTCTTCTAATGACATTGAAACAAACAATAACATAATAAGCCACTTTTCCGGAAGAAAAAAAAAATTAAGAAAGTGGAAAAACAAACGTCTTTAAATCGTGTGTGTGTGGGGGGGGGGGATTTATTAGAGATAATAAGCTTACATAATACATATCTAATTAGTACGTTGTTTAAGGTAGTTAGGGCCTTACAGTAGCAAAATAGTTGTCCCAATATGGAGCCAAGGCTTTTTGTTCTTCAATAAACCGTCTCCTCTCTTCATCTTTAGCGAATTGTTCTTCAATAAGCTGTCTCCTCTTGCTGTAATCGATCGGCTTCCTGTTCGTTCACCATTAAAAATTATTATTATTATTACATTCAATAATCAAAATTTTAAAGAAGAAGCACATACACGTATCTAATCCTCCTCTTGCGATCCATGTTCGAATTACCCCTAATTTCATAATGTGGGGCGATACTGTAGGATATATATATCTATGTACCTTTCCGATATTTGCTACTTATTCATACTATCTTTAATATCTTCCAGGACCTCGTTCTTTCGCAAAAGTTTTAGTTTACTACTCCCGCCCTCCATCACACAATTATCTTACTTTGGGTTTGGGATTTCTCAAAATAGGTACTTAATTACTTTACATTTTGCTTAATGAAATTTCTTCAATTTTTTTGCATATATAGCGAGTGATGATAATTGATCTGTAAAAAAAACCCATATTCTTGAAAGTGAAAAATTAAGAAAATTACATATGAAAACCATAAATTTTTATTATTATTTTCGTTTATAATCAAAACCCATATTATTTTAATTCGGTTTAAAACGTGTTTAATCCCCAAATTTTTAAACTTTTGTTATTTTTCGTTTATAGCCCATAAATTTTTTTATCACTACAGCTATCTGTCGCTATAAAATCATCGTTGCTATGCACGGGTACTCGTTTAGTTTAATTAAATCTCTTCAATTTTTGGGCATATTAGGAGTGAACAATTATTTTGAGACGACAGAAGTAATAATATATCTTCCTCTTTTGATGTACTTACTTCGTCTCAAAATAAATATTCACTTTGAAAATGCACACAATTTTAGTAAATGGCAATACTAACATTCTTTATCAATTAAATATCATCAAACATTGAATAAGTCACCATTGATGTAAAATGTTATATATAATTATTAATAAACACAAAACTAGTAACGACCGTTAGTATTTAATGGAGAATGGTTAACGACCGTTAGACGAAGATTAGGAAAGTAATACTTGTGAATAATTGGAAAGTCAAGAATGTTCTAGAAGGAGTTCCACCTCCTTTGTGCCTTGGACTCCAAGTTATCTCAAGTGTATAAACACCTCATGGGATATTGTTTTCTCATAACTTGTACACACATAATAGGTGTTTTTTTTCTCTCATCTTGTCCTCAAAATCGATCCATCTTTATTACCCATAAGGGTTTCGATTTTTATAAAGTTAAAAGATTTTGTGTTTAATTTACTTGCATAAACTTTTACTTGAATTAGTACGTGTGTACAAGAACACGATTCAAACACACTATTGTTTGATTCTTGGATTGAATTACAAAAGAGGTAAGGGGTAATTCTTATAATCCACATAAACCCTAATTAGGGTTCTTAAATTGAAGATTGCAATTGATTCTTGTTCGTGCTAGAATCACAAAGGTATGTTTACTATTTATTATTGATTAATTAATTACATGTTATATGATCTTGTTATAATGCTTCCGCTATGCTCTCTTGATGTGTTTGGTTTATTTTATATGATTGTCATGATATTATAATTCCAACAGTGACATCTAGAGCCGTTATAATGTGTAATTAATTATCGAAACACATAAAAATTGAATCTTGATTCGTTTAATTACATGTTTTAGGGTTTTTTGATTCCTAACCCTAATGTTTTTAATTGGGTCGATTGACCTGCTAGGGTTTTTAGGGTTTTGGTTTTGATTTTAATATGATTAGAAACCTTAGGATGTCATGTAATTGGTTATGCGTTTTAGTAAACGATCTTGGTGAAATATGTTAATTGTTAAGCATAATCCATGAAAAGTGCATGTTTGCATGGATTTTATTTTGTGAAAATTTAAATGGTTTAAATTGGATATATGAATTAAATGTTAAGTTATATCGAAACATGTAAATTTATTAATAGATGTCGAATTGGGGTAGACTCCAATATTAAGTAATCAATTATGTGCTATGTGGTATTTGTTTAGTTTTGGCTTACGCAATCGATTTATCGATGTATGTGGCTCTTTTTCCTAGAAGAAAGCCTTAATTGAATAAATGCATTATACACCTAGACTTGATTATTAATAGGACTATTGTATAAAATTTGCATGTGGCTACATGTTTATACATATTTAATTGTTATGATTATGTATATGTTTATTTGGTTGTTTTATTTTTTATTTTATATTACTTGTTTTTGTTTATTATTATGTTAGACATGTTTATAAACGAAAATGGTAATTTTGAATAGAAAAATAATATGACTTAATAAATGGTGAAATTGTTTTAGTTTTAAGAGTAAATTTCAAATGATTGGTTGATTGATGTTTTTGTACATAGTGTGCGAAAGGCGGACCGAAGGTTGCCATCCAATGTACTTGTAGAGAGGGGTTTTTAAAGCTCATGCACATACCGGTTCTCTACAACTGCTTGGTTGCCGACTCTAGACTTACCTATATCACTATATTACGTACACTGTCATCTTAAGGGTGAATTCACCACAATTCCACAATGATTATCCGAAACACTAAGCCTTAGGGCTTATGCAAAAGTACGATATAAGTGGATGATAATTGTTGGTAATTCTTTAATTGGTGAACCCGATACCTCAATCAAAACTTTTTTTATTTTACTCTTAGTAAATTGGTAATAAAAATGTTTTATAAAACCAATGTTATGAAGTTGTATGCATGCTTCTTCATACATTATTTTGATTACACGTCAAAATTAATACCCTTATAAAATTAAGTCAAATGCCATCTAATTAAGAACACTTGAAGTTGTAATTTACGTTATGTGAGAACTTGGCGAGATTGCAATGGAGAGGTAAATTTCATAAATTCATTGCTAGCAGATCAACTGATGTAATGGATTTATGAGTTTGCAGTTTTTAAGTTAGACGACTTAAATTGAGTAGGAAGTGAGAACTTGGACTCAAGGCATTAAGATGGGGATCAAATATGCTTACAATACAAATGTTTTGTGATTTTAAATCCCATAAATCTAGGAATTGCAATATGATATTGGCAATTATTGTTCGACAATTACCTTGTTGAATACTATCATTACTAGCAGATCAACTGATGTAATGGTACTATGTCAATTTGGATCCTAGCTTTAAGAAAATACTATGGTTTATATGAATATTTACCAATGGGTATTTTATTTTCTTAAATATCTAATTATCGAAAATACTGAAATTGAATTTTGTAACTCGTTTTAATGTATTAATGCAACGTTCAAACCGTAAATGCACTTTGGGCTTTGGTAAATTGATCCCGTTCTGTTTTCAAACAAGTGTTTGATTAAGAATAATTTACTTAAAAGACAAAAGAAGTCTCCTTTCTATGAAAGAAGAGTGAGATACAATCCTATTCCTTTTCATGAATGAGAAATGATAATAGGAATATTAGATATGTCTAAATTCTAATATAACTCATAGCAAATTTTTTAATAGTTAAGATAATTGCATATTTTCCATACAGATTTTATCATCCTCATTCGGTGATTAAATTCTTAATAACAAATATGATATTTGGTTAACAGAAAATTATGTATGACATTTTATGTGTTATTATAATTAGAAGCTAGACTAATTACCGCAAAATGTTTTAAAACAAACTAGTTGTTTTGACTATTTAAAAGGTACTACATACATTGTAGGATGGTAGACCTGTTAAGGAAGAAATTGCATGCCCAATTTTTCAAGTTAATAGCATTTGGTGGATAGTCCATCATTTACGTAGTAGAATACACTCTTTAGTACATAAGTAATTGTTACGTATGGACATTCAAAGGTGTAGGAAAGTTAAAGACACACTATTTTCTTTCACTGGATATGAAACATTTACAATGTCGTCAAATTCAGTGGGAGTATTGTGTACTTATTACTGAATAAGGAATTATTGTAATGATCTTTAATTCAGTGGGAGTTACAAGCTATGACATCTTTGTAGCTAAAGATAATTACTTTCCAAGTGTAGACAATCATACTTTTAAGAATAAGTCTTGTACGTTTTCTTACTTGACATTGTTGTTCTACATCTACTTGTTATGTTAAAATCTATGACACAATCATATTGAACACATAAACAAATGCATGGCGTGTTGTTTATCAACTATATGAGGTTGTTCCATGCACAAGTGGGAGAAATGTTATCTTTAATGTGTGCAAGAAACAACTCATAAAGATATGATGGATTCTCTTGACTGCAAGGTAAGAGAATAACGTTCTAATATGAATTATACCAATCTAATTCAAGAAACACTTGGTGTTACAATTTATGTTATGTGAGAACTTAGCTAGATTGCAACAACAAGGTGAATTTCATATTTTCATTACTAGCAGATCAACTTATGTAATTGAACTACGAGAATTTACAGTTTCTAAATTATATACTTATTAGAACATGTGTCAATATGATATCAAAACTACTTTAATTACTATATTTATGAATTCAAGGAATGACATAAATTAATTAAGTAATCTAATGCTACTTCAATCTGAATATTTATTTGTTCTTTGAATGGCATAAATAAATGAAGAAATAATGTTACTTACATTATTATGAAGTAATAAATAAACTTGAAATTACTATTGAAACCAAAAGATGGTGTTCATAATTACTTTAGTTAAACATGTTTATGTTTCATTGTAAAGATATAAACATAAAGTCTTTTAATTGTTACAAGACTTATAATAAAGTAAGACATATACATGAAGCCATTAAATTGTTAAATGACTTATAACGTATAGTGGGATTATAACAGTTTATGTTTTCTTGTAATGACATGGACATGAAGTGACTTTGTAAAAAATACTTGTTTTATAAAGCATGTAATTGGCTTGAAAATTATTATACCATTAAAATGAATTAGTTGGTAAATAAACAGGTCAAAACGAATATGGTTATCTTAAATATTGTTAGATTGTCTACAATATTAATACTAATGAAATACCAAATGTTTATGGTATGTTCAGTTAGGAAAATCAAACTTTTGTTATATTATTTGATTAAAGATAACTATGACTTCTTTTCTTCCAAAAGTTATCAAGGTTAGAATGTTGAGTATGACTTGGACATATTTAAGTAAACTCCAACATAGAAGATTAATAAGACATTATCATATGATGGAATGTGATGAATATGATGAATCACATTAAGTCTTAAATTGAAGTTCTAAATTGTTTAACTGCTTATGAAGAGGTTATTAACAAAGTAAAGTCAGGAACTGTCAATATGTATTTGTAATATCCCAAAAGAGAATATTGTATTGTTGCTTTATTTGCTAAGTATTTAAAGATAGTCTTTAAATTACTAAAAGCAAGTGGGAGTTTTGATCTTTAAAAGATAAAATTACAAGATACATAATCTTCTGAAATACACTAGTAAATATCATGATGAAGTTTGACATTTTAATGTTAAATCTCAAGATGATAATAAAGTTTGACATTTAAATGTTAAATCTCAAGATGATGGAATTATCATTCATAAATAGCAAAGATATCTCAGATATTTGATTAATATGCTGAGGGCTATGATTTACAGGATTATTATAAACCTGATAATCATTATGATACATTACCAAATATGAAATTGTGTAAATTATACATGATATGAATGATTAAGATGTTGTCCATAAAGATAATCAATTTTTGAAACTTGGTTTATCTTAATAGTTAGACTTGAAAATGAAGATGAGTTTCTTCAAAGATTAGGTAACCTTTGTGGTTTAAATCTTTGTATAGAAATCATATGGACAATATTGTGCACGTATTTAATGCATGTCTTATGACAAGATTATTAATCACACTTAACCAATTAACTGTGATTGAATATTCTTTTCTCAATACATTAAATATATAAAGATTATGATTGTCATATTTATGAAATTGACAATGGAATATAAAAACTCTTTCTTGAGTGATTACTTGAGCGAGGATGATAAGTAATCAAAAGGAGTTTATGAATTCAAATAAATCTTTGGAAGTGTACAAGGTGCAATAATCCATGGATGGATATATGCATGCATCTAGAAGATTATTCTTATGTTTAATTATTAAATTCATGTTTTGATTTATAATTGAAATAAGATAATTTCTAAGTATTCCTAAAAGCTAGTGGGAGTATTATGTTTAATTTCTTAAATCATATATGTTGTGGAACATATAAAAGTAACATTCCATATAAGTTAAAAGTTAACTCTTAGTTTGGAATGAAACTTTACTTGTAAGATTTAAGAAATAAGACATACATCCTTAGAATAAATGTTTATTGTTGAAACATGTGCGGTAAATGAATCTAATATTACATGATATATTATTTAGAAAGTCTAAATGGATATGTATGACATGAATAAAATCTAAGTATGACTCAAAGATTTTTCATGCACATCATGTTTTGTAGTATCATGCTTGATTACAAGATGATTTAGCAATATTAATATCTAATTAAAAGGTTATTATATAACTTGTGTAATATTCTAAATGAATATGTTTAATTATAGAATCACATCCTAAATCTGAAACAGCTTCCAAATTCTATAGATGAACAATTTTTCAATTGTTGTGAAAATTGTCATAGCCAACAAACTTGAAAGTTAGAAGGGCATCAAACATTACACAATAGATATTAATGTTTACGGAAAGTTTTAATAGTATATTGTTGTTGCATACAATGATGCTAAATGATATTGAGATGACACTCAATACTGGTTATGGTAAAGGATTTCATCCTTGGCTATTACTAGTTATGCTTACTTAATAAAGCATAGTTGCATTATACATTAAGAGAATAAGAATACTTTAAACTTTAAAATGTTTGGAAGTTTGATTATCATAAATTGGTAGTTAAGGATGTCACACATTTTATGAAATGTTATATGGCATTATCAAAATAGTTGAGTATGCACATACAAGAACTTCAATAGTTGAGTTCTTGGAATAAGTATTCTCAAAATTCTGATAGATCAAAGTTGGATGATTTATGTCTTGTCAACAAGTATGAATATCATTGCTTGAGACATAATTCATCTACAAGAGTTATCATGCATTGATCTATTTAGTATTTGGATAAGGGATGTTAAACAATTATTTTAATAAAATACATGGTATGTTTAATTTATAATATATTGTATCCTATTTTTGCATGTTTAATCCATGAATAAATGTTATTCTAAATTGTCCGTTGTCAGTTAATAATATGAGAATATTATTAAATCAAGACAAATCTGAAGGTTGGTTAATATACTTAAAGTATATTGATGCGTAGTCATGCCATTTCAGATGATATTCAATGATACCGAATATAAGACTTATCCGAACTACATGATGTTACTTTATGGATTTTGTTATTAAGTAAATCATGAGAAGTTATCCTCAGACTTGAGATGCAAGATAAGTGTCATGAATGTAGTACATTTTTGTGGAACAACTTAACGCTATACGTAACTGGTAGTCATAAGGGTTGTTTTCGAAAGTGTTACAAAGTTTGTGGGTTTTGCTTGTAGTCAAGATAGAATTTATTCCTTCAAATTTATTTTTGGAGTTTAATACTACTGGGCCCCTCGTAGGGTTGGTAAGATGTATGTGCGGCCGCACCCAAGATCTCCCCTGAATATGTTCAGAATATTTGGTAATCTTGCTCAATCACAAACAACGAGAAACAGAATGGTTAATTAAGGAATGACTTTAATCCATATCCTTATTAACATGGTATTAGAAACAAAAGGATAATAATAATGAGAAATCACTAAAAGGTTTTTCAAGGAGCCTTACTCGAGATCGTACTAGAGGCATCGGCGTGTTGCAAGACGCTAACCGATGTGATTACACTATTAAAATATGTCAAAGTGGGATCTGTTAGATTATGGACATTATTTTAGTAGTCGTATGTTAGGATCGAACTCGGGATCGTGGGATTGCACACTTTACGTATGAAGAGTAAAAGAATAATTATTTATAAATGTTATATATAATTATTAATAAACATAAAACTAGTAACGACCGTTCGTATTTAACGGAGAATGGCTAACGACTGTTAGACGAAGATTAGGAAAGTAATACTTGTGAATAATTGGAAAGTCAAGAATGTTCTAGAAGGAGTTCCACCTCCTTTGTGCCTTGGACTCCAAGTTATCTCAAGTATATAAACACCTCATAGGATATTGTTTTCTCATAACTTGTACACACATAATAGGTGTTTTCTTTCTCTCATCTTGTCCTCAAAATCGATCCATCTTTATTACCCATAAGGGTTTCGATTTTTATAAAGTTAAAAGGTTTTGTGTTTAATTTACTTGCATAAACTTTTACTTGAATTAGTACGTGTGTACAAGAACACGATTCAAACATACTATTGTTTGATTCTTGGATTGAATTACAAAAGAGGTAAGGGGTAATTCTTATAATCCACATAAACCCTAATTAGGGTTCTTAAATTGAAGATTGCAATTGATTCTTGTTCGTGCTAGAATCACAAAGGTATGTTTACTATTTATTATTGATTAATTAATTACATGTTATATGATCTTGTTATAATGCTTCCGCTATGCTCTCTTGATGTGTTTGGTTTATTTATATGATTGTCATGATATTATAATTCTAACACTAAGTACACCAAATAGTATGTATGCGTTATGTACCTCTAACCCACAACCGGAATTACAAAAAAAAAAAAAAAAAAAAAAAAAAAAAAAGGTTCAATCTGCACTTGTATAAAGGAAGATGAAAAAGGATGTTTTACACTAAATGACAAAAAGGTGCATATTAGCCGCTTAGCTATAGACACACCTCTAAAGTATCTAGTAACATTTTGCAAGTCTGACTATAACTATCCAAATACGAGTATGACCTTTCATTTGGTTCTTTGGTTTCACACCGGTGCATGTACATCCATGTATTTCGAAAGTAGGAACCAAACCAGACCCGGATCGAGTAGTTTAATCAAAACTTACATTTTGACCCACTAACTTGAAAAACGTGTCAATTTGGGTTGGCTTTATCTCAAACGGGTCAAATTAAAGGGAAGCAGGAATGGGTCAATGGGTTAAAAGTCCACCCAAAATCTATTTGTTAACCACTACAGCCTCCTTGAGCATTATTATTCAAAGATTTACATTACCACCGTAACAGTGTTGTTTATGAAAAATAAAACTATGATAAAAATGTGTTCATGTGTCAACCCAACCTGGCTCAGCCCGTCCTATTTCGAATATCACAGACAGCCTACCTAACTGACCCATATTTCCACCTCTAGCTCTAGTACTTGGTTCCAAAATTTCAAACTATGTGATTTAGTTTTATCCAATACCGATATCGTGAATGTGAACCATTATAATGCTGCTAAATAATTGAACTATCGCCTTCTTCTGATTTATTTGGTCTAATACCTGTTCTATCTCAAAATATAATGTCATTAGAAATCATGCTAAAAGACTCAAAAAGATCACTCTAGGCATTGTGGCGGGTTTTTAAACATACACCTACTTGATGGGGATGTAAAATTAATATTTAAACCAATTTTGTTTTTACATATATAAATTTACAAATTTACACATTGTAGTTCGCCTTTTTAACCAAATGATCTTAATTAAAATGATAAATATGATATTAAAGTGTCTGCTACTATCTCAAAGCTAATGCCTATGCCTTTATAAAATATTATATTTGTGACCATTTCAACGCTAACGCTTATAGTTAAACTATTTTATTGAAAAAAGAAAGCAAGCAGTTACCTATTCAGCAAGCAAACACTTTATTTCTGTTTGAAATTGTTAAATTGGTAGACGTAACTTTTACTTTTAGTCTCGTCTTATAAAAAATATATATTATATATTAAGTGATTAGATTTTAGGTGTAAATTTTATTTTTAGTCTCGCCTTATAACCAAAAGATTTCATTTAAGGTGTTAGAACATATTATTTAAAATGATAGTGACTATCCCAAAGCTAGTTTTTATAATTTATTTTAATTATAGTTAAAATTATTTTTGGGGGAAAAATACTCAAGCTACCAAGCTGGACACTACTCATCCAAACTTGTATTTGTTACTACTAGACGAATATTCGCGCAAAGCTACAGTTTATAGCGGCAAATAATTATACTTGCGAAACTGAAACCCTTGAGGCAAAACTTACGGGTTCGGTTTGTAGTTATTGCAAAAAAAAACGTTCATGCGTTAGAAACAAAAATGATAAAAGTTTATAGATTAAACAATATTATAACATTAATTTAGTTGTAGACAGTTTTACTATTTTTAATCATTGATATAATAGTCTACTAACTACGTAAGTGTAATCAAAAAGGTAATTTCGAAAAAACACTTTACTATAACTCATCTTTTATATAATAAAAGAATTACATCATTTCAGAGTGTTTTGCAAAACCCTTCTCACTAAAAAAAATTAGACCAATAGGAGAGCTCGATTTTGCCACGTAGGTGAAATTGAGCAATATGATTGGTCAATAGAAAGTCAAAATTAAATTGATTTTGATCAAACTTAATAAATTTGGTGGAGAAATTTGGTTAAGAAAAAAATGCATAAAAATATAGGTGTGAAATTTATAAAAACAGAAACTTAAAAAAAGAGGAAGTAATTAATAAAACTTTAGTGGTTGAATTTTAAATAAATTATATAGAGATAAGTGTAAAATTACAAGTTTTCATGTTTTTTAATAAGTTTAGAAAAAACACAAAGAACCCTTTACACTTTATACCCTTTATACTTTATAATATTAAGTTTGTTTAAAATTATATGAGTATTAGTCTTAATTTTTAGACTTTCATCCATTAAAATTACAAAATTTGGTAAATATGCGAATTAATTTTAATATCGTTAGTTTTAGACTTTCATCCATTAGAATATATTTTTTTTTTTTAAATAAGGACTCGTGTTATTCTATTAAAAAGTTTAATTTATGCGTACACGGGTTTGAATATTAAATACGGCTAAATTATTAGTAACAGGAATATAAATATCAAATGGTAAGCATGAGTTACTTTGATATTAAAATAAATATATGCGATTCTACTTATAACAACGACTTATGAAATTGTTATTTAAAATTTATATATGAATATCCATAAAAACATTTTAAAAACTTTACGGAACATATTTTAACTTCATTAACACTCATTATGTGCTACTAAACTCGCACATTTTGTACAACATGATATCAATAGTTAAAGTTAAACAATAACATCAGCATCAACATCAGCATCAGCATCAGCATGTCTGTCAGTTAAAATCTTTATACAAAGCTAATTTACTCATTTTGACAAGAGATATGCTCTATTAGGCTGCACCTTCTATTTTTTTATTGTATACTTTAGCAGAAAGTGTATTGTGAGCGTTGTTAAGTCCGAAAGAAATGAAGAAAAAAAAGTGTACGTTTTGTGTCAATAGTTTGAGTATTAGCTGATTGATGTTTCTTTCAGGATGTTTTATATACCAGTTGGTCTTTATCCGTTGTTTATTCGAACTTGACACATTAAGAGACTGGGAATACAAGTTCATCACCAAGTATGCTAAAGTAGGAACCATAAAACCCCCTAAACTACACCTGATGTATCAACTATGGATTTACTTTGAAGGTTACTTAGAACATATATTTTATATAATAATTTGCTTATATAGTACATGTGTTTATTGAATTTTAAAATCAAGTTGTCTCTTGAATTTTCATATACTTAAACGGCTAACTCACATAATCCCAAGTTAACGTTATATAAATGCCTTTGTCTCAGGCACTGATATGTGTTGCATTAACCTTATTCCAAAGTTGCAACAAAAAAACAAATCTCACAATTATTTGATGAGTTAATTGCTTTTGAATTTGTTGTAATATAGAATAATGATGATCTAGCAAGAGATGTAACTAATGTGTTTCATTCACTTAAAAATCTGTTGCGAAAAGAATGAGCCGATTTACTAAAGTAGGACTTGCTTCAGTTATTGGAGTTTAGGACTGTTATTTTCTACTAATTATAGTACTAAGTTTTAAAAGGGTTTTGGGATCGTCTTAATAGTTAGATTCAGTGGTGATTAGGATTGTTTTAATGGCTGTCTTAATAGTTATTAAAGTGTTTTTATTGTTATTGCAAAATAAATTTGACTTATACTAAATTAATAGATGTAAAGGTCAAAACATTTTAAGACAATATATTCAGTATTAAATACATGATAAATTTTTTATGTCAAAACCCCGTGCGTGCACGGGTATTATAACTAGTTAATATTTAAAGAATTAACATACACGAATAGGATTACGTGGAGAGGAAGCCCACACTCTTCTCGGCTCAAAGAAGCATTTTCTGTCTGGCCCGTAACCTGAATCTATACATAATTAGACGGATCAGATTTATTTACATTTCCTACGCCACTCCCACCCTAGCCGCATACCCCTCTTATATAGGTCTCGTTTTGGGGATCTAATTAAGGGAAGAAAATATGAAAGAAGATCAACATAAAAGACCTAGTTTTGGGGATTTAGGGGAAGAAAATATGGAAGAAGATCGACTAAGCTTATTACCAGATTGGTTGATTGTGGAAATCCTTAGTGGCTTAGATTCGACAAGAGAGGCGATTAGAACAGGTATTCTCTCAAAGAGATGGTTACATCTTTGGACTTTAGTTCCTAATCTTGCTTTCGACATTCAAATCTTTCACACAGAAGATCGAGATGTTCGGCTTGATGGTTTCTATTCCATTGTTGACCAAACCATAACTCAATGCCCATTGAACATCAACAAACTCCATATCTTTATCAAATACCATTTTCGATTTGAATCAAACGTCAACAACTGGATACATTATGCTATTAATCGCAATGTTCACGAGTTTCATTTACTTATACCGAGATTATATTCTCCTCTATCTCGGTTTGTGCTACCACAATCGTTTTTCTTCTGTTCATGTTTTACTATACTTGAATTAGATGGATGTATATTTAATCCAACTGGTTCCATTGCATGGGAAAACCTTAAGAGTTTGTCTATTTCGCATGCCAAATTGTGTCATGATTTGATTCAAAATATATTATCTGGTAGTCCTCTTTTGGAGACTTTCAAGTTGGACTTTTGCTATGGTTTCACGCGGGTTGATATTACTTCAAAGAGTGTTAAGAACTTGGTGTTCTCTGGATTCTTCGATCCTAAACAAAGTCGGCGTACTCCAAATGCTATTGAAATCAATGCTCCTTATACTTTGTCACTTGCGGTCAATGATATATTGTACCTACAGAAGCTATCTTTGTTAAATGTCTCATCTTTAATTAAAGCCGAGTTAAATTATAAGATTGGTCTATATTTTTATGAGATTACAAGCTATCAAGAGCAAGACGAAATGCTTAATGCCTTTATACTAAGGTTACTTCATGTCAAGGAACTTACAATTGGCAAAGCTTGTTTAGAGGTAGAATAGTCTCTAATTATGAACTACTGATCCATATATCTTTGATGCTTATTATCGTATAGTTCTCCCTAACAACAATTACATTCTTGTTCCTTTGGCAGGCTCTCGATCGTTTGAAAGCTAAAGGTTTTACTTTTCCATCAAACATGAACAAGTCTATTGATTCAATTGAAGACAAGGACGCATAGGAACTACTGCCCGATATTTATTACACCTTTAACTTTTTTTTCATGCTAGACATATGGTTACTCCGTGATGTTGTATTTGATTGATGAATCATCTTCTTTGCTCACAACCTTACGTGATATTGGTGCTAAATTTTTGGAACAAAGTAACTTGTTCGTATACGTGTTATCTTACTAATTGTTAACTTTTGTGTATCAAGTACGCTCTTGCTTGGGTAAGATTGATTGTGCTTAAGCTCGGCCTTTTGTAACTTTTGTGTTACCATATGTCCTGCCAACCTTTATAGGCTCGGGTATGGTAATGCACTTGGAAGATGAATGACTTGTCTTAAACATAAAACTTAAGTAACTGTGAATGCGTAAATAGAAGCCACCTTGCCATTTTCTTTATCAAAGACGAAAAATTGTTGTTAGTATGCACCGTAAGCTTTTGTTTTGACTGTATAGTTTGGTGTTTGTGTATGTGCATATAGAATTGTGCAACAGCCAAAGTAAAACGGCCGTGGTGTGGTTACATGAACTTCATGAGGTGGTGCTGATTGACAGAGTTAGTAACATTGTGTTGCATAGATGTCATGGCAGATATGACACTCAGAGCTGATGGGAATGCCATCTTTCTCTTTCTGTTTGGATTAAACTGGAAAAAAGGGAAGCTATATGCATAAACATGAAATAGATACTAATTAATAACACTTTAATGATGGTATAACATAGTAAAAGGTCAAATGATGACATTTCACTATGTTCATACAAGTGCATAGCATAATATACCCATAATTTGAGCATATGCCATTATTGCCTTAATCCTGAATGACACGGTAATGCAGTTAATAAATCTCCAACCCTCACAAACGAGTCGATTTTTTTTCATAGTCTCATTCTACACACTCAACCCCTACAAAGCATTCACGGCTACTAATTGTATTTTACTGAAGAAGAAATAAAATATAAGCATATAACAGGAATACATTAACACTGTGAATTAGAGTGCAATATGATAATGGCAACAAATTCTACACTTACAAAAAAATAATGATTTGATATGACAATCGTTTCCCACACCCAAAGTTTTGTTACCCATTATCTCGACATTTATTCCTCATTTAAAGTTTTAAATTTAAATAATTGATAAATGATAAGCATCACGAACTCCTAAAGTCTAATTTACAACGCTACCTTCAGTAACATTGTAACACACTAATATGAATCATAAGCAGAAGTCTAGAAGAAAGCAGCTATTGAAATTTCAATTCTGCACATCAACCTTTAATGGT
This sequence comes from Artemisia argyi, assembly GCA_030686995.1. NCBI lineage: Eukaryota > Viridiplantae > Streptophyta > Magnoliopsida > Asterales > Asteraceae > Artemisia > Artemisia argyi. Next base: position 187,292,620 of record CM060677.1, read on the forward strand.
CAAAATTACATGAAAATGATGATTATTTAGTCAACCAAAGTATATTGATGAATTTAGGCATATAGTCATTTACGGGCTTTACCTTTGTATTTTTTTCTTCATCTTTCACATAAGTACGAGTACCATGAATCAAAAGCTAGCCTGCTCAAAATTCTAGCCAAAATCAGTATTTTAACCCACATAGAAACACAAAAAACAAAAGCAACAAAATATATATATATAAATATATATGTTAACCAAGATATTGACTACATATATGATTCTAATTAATTCAATAATATGAGCAAACTCACCACCTGCAGACTTGCAGTTGTTAAACCTTGAAGAGTGATATACATCACATGTCATGTTGTCATCTTGCTTCACCATTGTATCCAACATTGTAAATTATATTGGCTCCACTTATATCATCAATAACAAAGAACGCAACAACTAATTTGTAAATCCGCCTTTAAGTTCAAACATGACCCAATAATGGTTTGACATTTCTCATAGAGCTATGTGCTATCAAAACACAAAGTCTTGAATAGAAAATTTGAAGCCGATTGTTATGCATGATGATGACAATCTGTGGAACTTGACAAATCACCACACCTGCTACATACACACTAGCATAATCTTGCTCGCTGTTCACTTGAAACATGTTTAATAATTAGACAAATTATACAGATTTTCCTAAATATAGCCGTTAACGCAATGCTTAAGAACTAACAAATACAAAAAGTAGTAGTACATCAAGTTAGCCGAGAGTAGTTATATGCAGGATGTGAGTGCTTATTATTGAGATACAAACAATATATGCATAGCACTTGGGGCTACATGCCTACATGTATCATTTTCCAATTCATATGGATATTAAATTACCTTGAGAACAAAATCAACACACTTGCCATACAAGAAAAATACAAATTTGAGTAACTGAACATACACCATGGTGAAACATCCAAATTCTTAAAACCTTTTTCAGTTGAAACATCCAACGCATACCTAAAATACGTGCAACAGCACACCGGGGTTACAGCTTAACAAATTTTCTTGTGTTCTTTACTCCAATCTAATTTCTTTCCATGGATTAGGTCCCTTTGCTTCGAGGTCAGAAATATCGACTGATATGCATCCACAAAAAAGATAACGTCATAATGTAGAAAAAGATGAGAAGTTTGTATATAAGCTTAACACAATTCATCCCTTTCAAGTATAACCTCACATGTATGCTGTATTTACCAAAGTAAACATCTAACCTGTTCCAGCCACATGGGTTATAATAGTCATAACCACCCACGGTCCTACACGTCATCCCACTAAATTCATAATAGTATTCAGGATCAATACATAGTGACCTGATTGTGCTAAATATGTGCTTAACTTTCCATTTACACAAGATTTTAAACAAAACTACACTCATCTGCATAGCACGCTAGTTGGGTGTAATTTAAAGATTTTCCAGATTTCAAAACACACATGTGAAACTATTTAAGGATATGTTGCACTCAAAGCATAATATATGATAAATTATGCCCGCCATCCCCTTACATGAGATTTTGCAAACCGTATAGGGGGCATACAAACTGGTATAAATGAAATAACACTACACCACCACATGCAAATTTAAATAATATATGCATCACCAAGTAATACATCATAAAGGGATTGTACGATGCGTTCCATCTACGCAAGTCAGAAGATGCTTAGTTACATTCAAACAACATACCAAAAGATCGATCAACCCAACCTGGATAATATTCTTTTTTTTTCCCCTTGAAATTGTGAACCAATAATCTCGCTTCATTGCTTCTTAAAACTCGAAGGACCAAAGATGTTAGTTAGAAACTTTGTAACCGAAAGTTAGTTACAGAAGTTAGTTATTGGAAAGTTAGTTATTAGTTATACCGGTTGGAACTATAACCGAAAGGACACAATGGTTGGGTCATGTCGATTCAAACCTTATATATACATATGTATTACATTCGTTACAATGGTTGAATGACAATTTAGATTTACTTATTCATTATACTTTGCAACTTATTATATCGATCTAAAGATAGTGGGACAACAATTGGCATCAAGAGCAAGGATTATACATCAAAATACAAAACGATTTCTGCATAACGAAATCAACAAAAATCAGTGAGAAGCCAAAAGAAAAACGCAGGAGAAGTGGAAGAACAATTCGTTATTCCCCTTTGAGCGAGAAGAGATACAACTTGTTTTCTTTTAAATCTTCGAAGGAAACACGTTTTTGAATAAGGAAACGCGTAGAAAAGATAGTGCACGATCTGTTTTACGTAGAAGTTGCAAAACGCATAGCATCAAGCGTATTGGTGTCGAGGAAGATAGTGGAGACTTTGTGTATTAAGAAAAAGGAACTAGTTCGAGGCAAAGAAACACAAAGCAAAGGGCGTTGTTGGTTGAGAAAAGCGTATACGTGTCACAACTCGTAAATTCTGGTCTTTTCCCGAACTTTCACATTTACTATTCATCGGTTACTATTCATTGATCACTATTCATCATTTTACTATTCATCTTTTTCGGAGTCAGTTTGTGATTCTGAGAAGCGTTCAAAATTTTTACTATTCATAAAACACTATTCACTCCGGAGAAAAATTGTCATTTATGCGTGAGTTGCGTCATTTCTGTATACGTACAGTTAATTATCTAATAAACGTTATCTTATGAGCCATTATTTTAAATAATTGATCCGATAATCCCAACTATGGCCCTAACATTTTTTTTTACTAATAATAATAATATAAAAATTATATTATTAAAATTACCCGGTGTTTTCAAATCAACTGTTACGTTTTACGGTCGGAGCTTATAACTCCGTCGGTTTGCGATATTTCAACCCAATCATTATTTTAACTTCCGATTCTCATCAGGAATATTATTTTACAATTTTTACAACTTCATTATATTTTATTTTATCTCGTTACAATTTATTTTTAGTTAACTCGGTACCCGGTATCCCCTAAACACTAAATATCTAACCAATACTTACATAGACACACTCATTTAATGAGCCACCAACATTAACCCTTGTTTCCCTCCTTTTGCCCCCCCCCCCCCTGGACCAAGACCAAAGACCACATTAATTGTATTTTGACCAAGACTACATCTAGCCATATATATACTCCTTCCTTTCACACATTTTCTTTCATTAACACCTCAAAAATACTAGCAAACTTTCTCTCTTCCTCTCCTTTGTGTATAATCGGCCAAGAAAGGGAACCAAGGAGAATCCATAAATTTTTCAAGACCCAAGTGTTTATCAAGTTCTAATCATGATCTAGTTGGGGTTTGGTGGTAAAAATCCCTAGGTTTCTTATACATTTTCATCCAAATCTTTCTTGTAAGTTGTCAAACTCTTGTTCATCATTTCTTCATGTTATTTTTATGGTCATATGATTTCTTACAAGGTTTACATGCATATGTTAGTATATACCACTCATTTATATATATATCTAACTTTTGATCCCTAAAAATAGATTATAGTTAGATCCTTGTTAGATCCACTTGATTTATGATGTTTAGGAACCCATGACACCCTAAGAAGGTGTATGGTAAGATTAGACTAGATTTGTGGTGATTGAAAGTGGTTTGGTTGAAGTTGAAACAAGTTTGAATCTAGGAAAATGATTTTTGAAACTATATTTATACCTACTGTCCTTATTTTGAAATCGTGGGAAAATCAGTAGGTGGTGGGTAATTTTTGACCAAAGATTTAGAAAATACTTTCAAAAACGAAACTTTTGGCGAAAGAACGGATTAAAACGAGTTAATAACGAAGGAGATATGATTTTCCGAATTTAACGACGAAAACTAGTTTTCTGAAAAACTGCTTGCTGATGAACAGTTGTCACGGGCTGTTTTGGGCATAAAACTTGATCTAGCCATCCCGACTTATCAAAAATATGTTAGTATGTTGTCCCACGATTCCGGGAATGTAAAGAACATAGAAAACGAGCTTAAAACGACCAAGATATACACTTTTGAAACTAGGCGAACTATATATATATTTGACAACTTCTAATAGCACATATTCTCTTAAGTTATGGAAACACTATAAATCAACGCCAACACTTATTTTCAAACTACGAGTGGTATAGGCTTCATGTGCATGTACATTCATCGCATCCCCTCATAATTTAAGTAGATCGTATCATTCGTTCATTATAGGTCGCGGTTAGAGATCGAACCTCATTTCTGTGTAACCACTTTTGTCTTCGTAACTATCGTACCAGGTGAGCCATAGCCCCTACTCTTTTAAATTGTTTTGTTAACTTTTTGGGGGAGAATACATGCTCGTTTTTTACATGAATTACTACTTGACATCTTTGAACATTGTTTTGAACCTTGAACTATTATGAACTCATTTGACCTTATAACTTGTTTTGAACTATTGAACTTGACTTGACTTTTGAACTTGACTTAAACTTTTGACCCTAATGTACCGTACGTACTATGACCTAAAGTCTCGCCATTTTTGGTGGAGCGTGCAAAGTCTCACCTTTTTGGTGGAGCGTTCTTGATCTAAAGTCTCGCCTTATTGGTGGAGCGTGTTAAGTCTCTCCTGTTCAGAGCATCCTTAATAATTCTCGCCATGGTGGAGTGACTAATAATTCTTCACCAAGTCGGTGGAGTGACTAATAATTCTTTGCCTAGGTGGCGGAGTGACTTCAAGTCTCCCTTGTTCGGAGCGACTAATAATTCTTCACCGAGTCGGTGGAGTGACTAATAATTCGTTGCCTAGGTGGCGAAGTGACTTCAAGTCTCCCTTGTTCGGAGCGGCCTTGACTTATTATTGACCACGGGTGCTTGACTACTAGACCTAAACTATTTTAGCAGTGGGTTGTGAACACACAGGTTACAAGTCTCTTATGGCGGGACTTGTAACTGAGTGGATTTACGATGCCTTTGCTGTGTGATCACTTTTCTATATACTTTATTTGTTAAACAAACTCTATGAACTCACCAACCTCGTGTTGACACTTTAGCATGTATTTTCAGGTTTTAACCTATGGCACGCTACAGGAGGTTTTGGCAGGGCATGGCATGGTCATAGAAGACTCTAATTATTTATATGGGGACCGTTTTAAACTACTTTTAAGGGCCTACTTCCGCACTATTTTTAACGATGTAAATTCAACATTTTGATTAAACGATTTTATTCTAATTAATTAAAGTGAAAACTATTTTTGTACTTGTGTTGTGTTACCGATTGAGTTACACCCCAGCTACACGTATGCTTCCGCTGGACCCGATCTTGGGGGTGTGACAATACGTAGTATTATTTGATCATTTGGAAAGAAGAGTGTGGAATTTGTGTCGATATTAACACAAAAGAACAACAACAACGAGAGGCGCAAGGAACTGTATAACCAAAATATTGGTTGTTTCGTTGCAGCAAGGATCAAACGACGAGACAGATTTGATTCATATTTACCAAGGCGTGGTAACAAGTAGATGTGTGTAAGAAACATAGAGATCTCAAGAAACGAGATCAAGTTGAACACACAAGAAGAAGATAACAACGTGTAGTGTGGTATTATTTTGTTTGTGTCGAATTTCTATAACAATATTCGACAACAACAACAACAAAAAAGAGGGACTCGTTAATAAAAAAAACAACAACATCATCAATTCGACAAGAAGGAGAACAAAGGATCTTTGGTGTTTATTTGCTGGTTCGGATCAGAAGCAAAAGTGGTATAAAGAATCAGAAACAAAGATTTGTGCAAAACTGGTATCAAGGAAAAATCCGAGAGATTGCTTGGAAAGATTTGAAGTCGATTTGGAAAGAAATAACGAGGCAGAAAATAAACGAAAGGAGACAAGGGAATACATCTCATATTCAAATACGATAACGAGGTCACAAGTTCTAATTTTCTGGATTTCAATTCATTAGAATAGTATAGATTTTGTTAGTTTATACTATTAGGAATCCCGAGAACTACTATTGATCCCGTAATTACTAGGAATTCCCGAAAACTATATATATTCCCATATTAGAGAAGATACCATATTAGAAAATTCCCGTGAATATTAGAAAGTGAAGATCATAAATACTTTCAAGATGGGCGATGATACGAACGCAACAACTACATTAAAACCCTTAACACCTATAGCATAATACCAATGTCCTAAGTTGAAAAACACAAATTACACGGTATGGGCTATACAAATAAAGGTTATATTAGAAGCACATGGTTTGTAGGAGACAATAAAACCTACGGAGAATACAGAATTAGATGTTAAGAAAGATAAGGCAACAATAGCCTTGTTATATCAAGCGTTGACAGAGGATGTAATTTTACAAGTGGCAAGTTGTAAAACAGCGAGGGAATTATGGGATTCATTAAGAAGGAGACACGTTGGCGAAGAGAAAGTGCAACAAGCACGATTACAATCTTTAATGATAGGATTTAATGCCCTTCAGATGAAGGATGATGAGACGGTGGATGCATTTGCAGATAAGTTAAATGGTTATGTCACGAAGGCAACAGAACTAGGGAAAACAATAGATGAATCACTTATAGTTAGAAAACTCTTAGATTCCACACCAGATAGATTCATTCAGATAGTAGCATCCATAGAACAAACTAGTGATCTAGACAACATTACCCTAGATGAGATCACAGGAAAACTCAAAGCATTTGAGGAAAGGATAAAACTCCGGAAGGGAGATCAAGTTGAAAGCCAGGATAATTTATTATTCACACACGGTGAACACTCAAGTAGAGGAAAGCATTTTAATAAGCGTGGAGGTAGATCAAATTATGCACGAAGAAACTGGCAAAATAACAAACACAGAAATAACTCACAAGAAGGAAAACCCAATTATAAGGAAAACCCTAATAAGAATACGAATAGAAAGGATGTGAGTAAGTTAAGATGTTACAGATGTAACAAACTTGGACACTTTATGAGAAAGTGTAGAGTAAAATTGACAGATCAGGAACAATCAAACCTTATCTTAGAAGATGAAGAACCATCACTATTAATGACTATGCACGAAACCAAACACGAGGAAGTATTGTTGAATGAAGGCCAAATTCAACCAGGAAAATATGCTTCAAAGGACGAAAGCATATGGTATTTAGATAACGGTGCAAGTAATCATATGACGGGAACCAAGAGTCATTTTAGAGATATTGATGAAAACATAACAGGACGAGTAAGTTTTGGAGATGGATCATATGTACAGATAAAGGGAAAAGGCTCTATATTGTTAGGTTGCAAAAACCAAGAACAAAAGGTCGTATCGGATGTATATTATATACCAAACCTTAAGAGCAACATACTAAGTCTAGGACAACTTACAGAAATAGGTTGTAAAGTTATAATGGAGGGAAATAGATTGACTTTGTATGATAAGAGCAGGAAGTTATTGATGAAAGTTGAAAGATCCAAGAACAGACTTTACAGTATTAGATTACGGATAGACACACCTATATGTCTCTTAGCAAATATAGATAACCAAGCATGGTTATGGCATGCTAGATTAGGTCATCTAAACTTTGAAGATATCAACAAGATGACTAGAAAAGGTCTAGTAGAAGGAATACCTAGAATAAATCATGCCGGACAGATTTGTGATGCATGTTTATTAGGAAAACACAGTAGAACACCATTTCCAAACCAAGCTAAATTCAGATCAAAGAACCCGTTGGACTTAATATATGGAGATCTCTGTGGTCCTATTAGTCCAGCAACACACTCAGGCAAGAAACTCATATTCTTGTTAGTAGACGATTGTACACGATTTATGTGGGCTTATTTTCTACAATCAAAGGATCAGGCATTTAGTATATTCAAGGAATTTAAGCAGAAAATAGAAATGGAGTTAAGAATGAAAGTGAGGATGCTAAGAACAGATAGAGGAGGCGAATTTACATCAAATGAATTCACCAAGTATTGTAAAGATAATGGAATAGTAAGACAGTTGACAGCACCATATTCACCACAACAGAATGGAGTAGTGGAGAGAAGAAATAGAACAGTGTTATCAACTACGAGAAGTATGATGAAAGCCATGAAGTTACCCTTAACTTTTTGGGCGGAAGCAGTGAAACATGCTATTTACATACTAAATAGGGTACCTACAAGAGCCCTGATAGATAAAACTCCGTATGAGGCACTCTACAATAGAAAACCAAATTTAGAGAACCTAAGGATATTTGGATGCACAGCTTATGCAAAAGTAACAATTCCTCATTTAAAGAAGCTGGATGATAGAAGCATACCAATGATTTATTTAGGAGTAGAGGAAGGATCAAAAGCATGTAGGTTATATGATCCAATAAGGAAAAAGAAACATGTTAGTAGGGATGTAAAGTTTATGGAAACAAAGCCGTGGAATTGGGAGAAGAATGAAGAGGATACAAGTACACAAGACACATTTTGGACTAGTTTTGTGGTAGACGAAGTTGACAATACAACTCCTATGACTGTCAACATAGAAAATGATGATGATATGTATCCAACACCGGATCCGTTACCAGATCCAACATCAGAACCAAACTCACCAATTACACCACCAACATTCCATTATGACCCTAACTCAGCAGAAGAAGAGGCTACTATTAGTTCATTAGAAACATCAGATGAAAGATATGATCATACACCAGTACGAGGGTTGAAAGGTTTAGCAGAAATTTACGAAACTGCAAGTGTAGTGGAAACACCAAGTTTATTTTTCACAGAAGAAGAACCTCGTAACTATAAGGAAGCATCAGTAGATAAGAAATGGATTGAGGCTATGGAAATTGAAATAGATTCAATAAATAAGAATAAGACATGGATTCTTACTACATTGCCAGAGAATCAAAAGGCAATTGGACTCAAATGGGTTTTTAAAACCAAGAGGGATGCACAAGGAAAGATCATTAGATACAAGGCACGGTTAGTAGCAAAAGGATATGTACAAGAACAAGGAATAGACTTTGATGAAGTATTTGCCCCAGTTGCTAGGATAGAAACAGTATGGTTAATATTAGCATTAGCAGCATATCATGGTTGGCAAGTTCATCACTTGGATGTAAAATCAGCATTTTTACATGGAGATTTGAAAGAAGAAGTCTATGTTACACAACCTGAAGGATTTGTACAACCAGAAAACTCAGGAAAAGTGTACAAGCTTATTAAAGCTTTATATGGCTTAAGACAAGCACCGAGAGCTTGGAATGTGAAGCTTGATCAAACATTAAAGTCATTAGAATTCAAGAAGTGTAATCTCGAACAAGCAGTATATACAAAGAGGAACAAGAATTCTACAATTATAGTAGGAGTTTATGTAGATGATTTGATAATCACTGGCACTCCAAAGAAGGAAGTAGAATTATTCAAATCCCAGATGGAAGAAAAGTTTGAAATGAGCGACCTAGGATTGTTAGCTTATTACCTTGGGATAGAAGTTACACAGACAGGAGGAGAGATTACAATCAAGCAAACAGGTTATATTAACAAGATCTTGAAGGAAACGAATATGGATGATAGTAATGATACGAAGATACCAATGGACCCCGGTACTAAGTTGGTCAAGGCGGAAGATGGTAACTCAGTTGACGCAACTTATTACAGAAGCTTAATTGGAAGTCTCAGGTACTTACTACATACAAGACCAGATCTTAGTTATTCAGTCGGACTACTCAGTAGATGGATGCAAGACCCAAAGGAACATCATCTAAAGGCAGTAAAGCAAGTAATCCGATATATCAAAGGAACAAAGGAGCATGGCATAATTTACAAGAAAGAAGGCGGATGCAAGATTACAGGTTACAGCGACAGTAGTTATGGAATCAACACTGATCAAGGAAAAGGAACTACTGGCATAGTATTTTATTTTGGAGAGTCACCCATTACTTGGAGTACTCAGAAACAACCGACAGTGGCGCTATCATCATGTGAATCAGAATTTATGGCAGCTACTGCAGCATCATGTCAAGCCTTATGGTTAAAAAGATTACTTAGTGAATTAACTGGAAATGAAGAAAAGAAGATTACGTTGAAGGTAGATAATGTTTCAGCAATTGCACTAGTCAAGAACCCAGTTTTTCATGGAAGAAGTAAACACATCGACATTCGATATCATTTCATTCGAGAATGCGTGGAGAATGGACACATCAACATAGAACATGTCAGCGGAGAACTACAAAGAGCAGATATACTAACAAAGGCTCTACCAAGATTGAAGTTCATGACAATGCGACAAATGCTCGGAGTTCAAGATTTAACAAGAAGCAACGATCAAGATTAAGGAGGAGAATGTGAACCAATAATCTCGCTTCATTGCTTCTTAAAACTCGAAGGACCAAAGATGTTAGTTAGAAACTTTGTAACCGAAAGTTAGTTACAGAAGTTAGTTATTGGAAAGTTAGTTATTAGTTATACCGGTTAGAACTATAACCGAAAGGACACAATGGTTGGGTCATGTCGATTCAAACCTTATATATACATATGTATTACATTCGTTACAATGGTTGAATGACAATTTAGATTTACTTATTCATTATACTTTGCAACTTATTATATCGATCTAAAGATAGTGGGACAACAGAAATGGCTCTGGTTGGCTTTTAAATACTTCAACATATACAGCAGAAGCTGAAAAATAAAAATCACCATCTACATCAAGATTCATGATAGACATACCTCACATGTATGCTGTATTTACCAAAGTAAACATCTAACCTGTTCCAGCCACATGGGTTATAATAGTCATAACCACCCACGGTCCTACACGTCATCCCACTAAATCCATAATAGTCTCTAGGATCGGTCAAATCATCTACACATAAATTTAATGATTTATCATTAACATACAGTATATACCACGTACAACCATACTATCACGTGGGCTATTCGAAACATGTATAAACATTAAAATTATAAATCTCAACCGTTTTGATATAATGGTTATACATAACACTAGGGGTGGCAATTTATGACCCGACACGAAACCCGACCTGAAACCGACACGAAAATTAACAGGTTCGGGTTGAGCTAAATAGATTGTGGGTCAGGTTTGGGTCGACATATCTAACCCGTTTATTAAACAGGTCAGGTTCGGGTTGAGAATAAAATAAACGGGTCGACCCGCCAACCCGTTTAAGTTTTTTTTCTTAACTAAAAAATATTTATATTTAATTATACGGGTTAAATGGGTTAAACGGGTCGACCCACTAACCCGTTTAACCCATTTAACTCGTGTAATGTGCTAACTTTTATATATAAAACGGATTAAATGGGTCAACTCGAAACTCATTTAACATATTCAACCCATGTAACCTATTTAACATGTCAACCTAAGTATATATACGGGTTAAATGGGTCAGGTTCGGGTTACGTGTAAACAGGTTAGGGTTGACATAGTTGACCTGATGATTTAAATGGGTCAAGTTGAGGTTGGGGTTTTCTGACCCGCCAACCTGACAACCCGAACCCGCCAACCCGAGCCCGACCCGAATTGCCACCCCTACATAACACAACAACTCATTCACAAGTAGATGTGTTGAAAGTTGAGGACAAGTGCGATCCATGATATAGCTCAATTATTCATTTGATATGTAGACAATAGTTGGACATAATGTTCACATACCTAAAATTTTGAAATACGAGAACTAGAAAAAGCACACAACTAAAAAAGGGTCTGGATTCGTATTTTCGAAAAAAAAAATAATAATAAAAAAAATTTAAAAAAAAAAAAAACTTGTTGAATGAGCGTGCAGCATTACCGCTTTTAATCGATATTTGAGATTTAGAAAAGAAGAAACGTTAAGAGTATGACGGCAGAAATTATTAGTACATGTTCAGCGAATGAAATTATAGATTTCATAGCTCACACACACGACACATCAAAGAGGGGGGGGGGGGAACTCCTAATAAATCTGTTTCTTTTAAAGTAGATTTTCAGACATCATTGTTAATAAAAAGAAATGCAAACAGGACCTAATCCTAATGCGCAATCAGCAAGCATAATGATAAATGCATATACTTTGATACCTAGTAATTCTCTGTTTCTCAATGTGAAAATTGACAGAGAACTAAGTTTGTACGAATAAATGGAAGACTAACCTGTAAAAGTTTCGTAAATGGGTCCCAAGCTAGTGATGGCACTTGTTGTTCTCTTACCTGCATGCAAAACTAGGCATGAAGGCACAGGATACCAAAAGAGAAATTATGTATGCAGCTTGTATAAAGCCAGAATATACGAAGTACTGGATTGGGATGGCTCACAAACACTTTCTATTATAAAATTATAATATACTTTTTTTTTTTTTTTTGAACGGCAATTATTTTAACTAGCAAGAAGCTAGAAAAAGAAATTACAAGGCTGAGGATAGGATGTTAGAAGGATTACTAAACCATTCTATCCAACTAGACGTGATATTTTTACTCCTAGAAATCCAATTGTATGACAATTGTTTTACATCATTAAAAAGCAGCTCCTTTTGAGGTCGTTTGAGGTTGAAGACAGTCTTGTTTCGATGATTCCATATAGCCCATATAGTTGTGTTTACGACCACATCGAAGAATTTCCTATGCTTGTGTGCCATGGGAAGCCGATCAGCCATGGTTAAGATATCTAGAAGGTTTGAGTTGTTGATTCCCGAAAATTGCCACCATGAGAATACGACCTTCCAAGTATCAATGGCTATGGGGCATTTGACAAATATATGATCTTCCGTTTCAATGTCGTTGTTGCAAAGAGGGCATCTAACCGTATCGAGATCAATTCCACGCCTATCAAGATTAAATCTTGTAGGAAGTCTTTTGTTCAAAACACGCCAAGTAAGGATGTTTACCTTTGTGGGCAGTAGCTTATTCCATCTGGTGTTTTGAGAGTTATTGTCACTTGACATGGTGGAGATGAGCTTTCGCATGCTGTTAACTGAAAATCTTCTTGAGGCATCATATGTGAATTCCCAAACATCGCAATCATTTGAGAGGTGTAAGTTTACTAGAAGATTAATGAATTCAGTTTGTTCATTTAGCTCCTCTTCTGATTGAAAATTTCTTCTCCAGGTCCACGAAATTGAAAGCCCAGAAACATTAGACAAATTGTGGTTAATGGGCCTGTGAGTTTGGTGTGAGGTGGAAGTAACAGTAGCATTGTTGTTTGATGAGGAATTGATGGTTCTCTCACAAACTAAACAATTCTTGTTTAGCTCAAGCCTATACAACAGTGGGAAAGATTCTTGAAGAGTCGTGCCACCTAACCAATGATCATGCCAAAAACTTGTACTTCTACCGTTTCCAATCTTTTTTTTTTAAAAGCATTGGTAGGTTAATACCAACCTTCGTAAGCTCATCCTTGAGGTTTATTATTTGTGACCAAGTACCTGAAGCTTTCTTGTGAGAATTGGAATTTAAAACACCGCCTGTGGGTCCATGTATAGAACGTATAACATTACACCAAAGGGTCATGCCTTCATTTCGAAAACGCCACCACCATTTAGTAAGCAAAGAGTTATTAATTGCAACTAGGGAGCCGATACCTAAGCCACCTTTGTTTCGTGGTGAGATAACCTTGTCCCAAGCAACCCATGATATTTTGTCTACTTCCGAATTACCACCCCAAAAAAACCTTGTCCCAAACAACCCATGATATACTTTTTAATTATACTGAAATAATTAAGATGGTTCTGAGCATAGGGCAAAATTCAACACCTTTGAGCTGTTACATCGCATAATGATAAATGCATATACTTTGATACCTAGTAATTCTCTGTTTCTCAATGTGAAAATAGACGGAGAACAAAGTTTGTACGAACAAATGGAAGACTAACCTGTAACAGTTTTAGATATGGATCTAGTGATGACCCTTTTTCTCTCACCTGCATGCAAAATTAGGCATGAAGGCACATAATACCAAAAGAGAAATTATGTATGCAGCTTGTATAAAGCCAGAATATACGAAGTACTGGATTGGGATGGCCCACAAACACTTTCTATTATAATTTTTTTTTTTTTTTTTTTTTTAATTATACTGAAATAATTTAGATGGTTCTGACTTCTGAGCATTGGCCAAAATTCAACACCTTTGAGCTGATACATCTTTTAGCTATGTTTTAATAAAAAATACCCATTTGGCTTGGTTTTGAGAGAGAAAACTACAATCAATAAGTAACTGCCGTATTGCAATGTTCGTAGCAGCACAATAGAGAGTATAAAAATGGGTTTTTGGGTTCTTAAAAGAAAGTGATACCAAATCAATACATGAGATGCTCCAAATGATCACATACCCGGATCCTGAAGACAAAAACTGTCCAGAACTATTTTACCATCCTGCAAATCACATCTGAGTTCGATCTCATAGACACCAAGCTTCCCTTGTTCATAGGCCTCTATGGTCATGTAGAAAAGATAACATGGCTTAACCTTGATGTATTTGCACTCCGTGACTTTAGCTCGACTGATGTTCGAGTTCTTGTCCTTGTCGAAATACTAGCATAAAATTTGTTTACAAGTAAAACAATTGACGGCAGATATAGTTTGAAAAGTTGAAAGCAGGTAGAATGTAACCATACCATCTGATAGGACTTGTTGAAGACGTCAACAGCAAAATCACGAATAAAACTAACGAACTTATTATCCTTATGAAGTTCAGTTTTGATGTTCTGATCAGCAGGAAAAGGTAATCCTTTATGTGTAGGCTGCCACGGACATGAAATTTGTATTAAATTTGTTGTGTCTGCGACACACATGAAATATGTATAAAATATATTTGTGGCACAAGCATGCATATGTGTGTGCAGAACCGTGGATGCAGGTGTGTATAGACTAAGAGAAGAAAGAGAGATGAACATCTTATACATACAATATCACCTGATTTATTTTTAAAATCCAGCCACAATGCGTTGTCGTTTTCACTCAATGAAACGCTCTCGAAATGCGGGTTCGCTGAAAGAGAAAACCAACCAAGTTACCATCCATGTGCTAACTCATACGTGCAATACTCTAGTGTAGAAATAAATACAGAGACACACACAAAAGCACCAAAATGACATAATCACTTTATCATTCATTATGAACTTGCATCTACAATCAACAATTCAAATATTCAGAATCATATTTGTTCTAGTAACAGGGCAAAATTTTCATATCTCTAGTAAAGAAGCAACACACATTAAAACATTCAGATTTGTGATATTATAATCCAACATAATCCCTTTGTGTGGCTACACCTAGTGCCTCATTAGCTTTATTCATGAACTTGTTGAATTGTTATTATTCTTTTTACCATAGGTAAAATAATGAACAAATAGATGGAAATACAGGGCACACACAGCTGTTATTATTCTTTTGGGATAATTACCAAAATAGATCAGTCGCCCAAAGCACATTCCTTGAATAGATGTTTTTAAATCACTTTCCTTCGGCGGATCAGGGCAACTTGGCGACTGAGCAACCTTTATATATGTGCGACACGTGTTGAATATTTTATTAATATAGTACAGAATCTAGAATCTTTTTAGAATCTATAGTACAGAATCTAGAATCTTTTTGGAATATTCTAGAATCTTTTTGGACACGTGTCGCGTTTATATTGAGTTGCTCATTTTTTTAGTTGCCCTGATCTAATTTTGGAAAGTAAAATTTGAAAGTCTACAAAGTGACTAGTCAAAAAGTCAACGATCTATTTTGGTAATTATCCCTATTCTTTTTGGCAGGTAACATCAACAAAAGAAAAGAAAAGAAAAGGAAAAAAAGGGGGGGGGGGAGGGGGAGACAAATAGATGGAAATGCGTACGAGGTATCTTCTTAAGCTTTTTCTTAAAAGCAACTGGGGGACGAAAGGGCACATAGATGTTGGCGCTCTCCAAGTCGCTGCAAGGAAAGGAAGATGCTGTATTAGTACAAAATATATAAAACATAAACTTAATTGTTAATTTGTTCCCATGAAAGCTAAACAAAAAGACCACCCTTATGAGTTTGCTTTTATAGAGTTAAAATACAAATATAAACTATAAAGGCATGGAACATACTATTCCCAGTCAGATGGGAGATGGCCATTTGCTTTGTCGACATTAGCAAGAGTGTGAATGTGCTTCTCGCGTAGCCTCAATCTCGATGACAAAACCTCATCGCTGGGGTTCGTCTTTAGCTTCTGCATGAGTATAAGAGCTGCCCTAATGTACTTGTATAACGGCTCTGGAACTTCAAAGTCTGTGGAAACAATAACAAAGACCCAAGTTAACCAATGAAGTTGCGAACTTGTTGTTCTATAGCATCAAGATGAAAATGGCTAAAAGAAGAGAAATGCATACTTTGTGGTGACTCCATAGGATACTTTATTAGAGTATGCTTGCGACGAGTGAGCATCTTATGATCAGTTTGGTATAATACAATCTTGGTGGCCTAAATGAAAGGTCAAATAGATGAAGTGACAATTAAACTCTTTAAAATCATATAATGTTGAAAATATAACAAATTTGGGTTTAGTATAATAGAGTAGCTAACCATGATCTGCGTACACATTATATTATCCTAAATCTTGTTGGGATCGGTCAGTCATATCAAATCTATGAATAGCATTATTGGTCTAATTACAGTTTCATACTGAGAGGGTACGAAGACTACTAAGTATATAAGAATAGCAGTTGGGTGGTTAAAGTTTGGATTAATGAACTTCAATTAAAAAAAAAATTGGGTTTAGTATAATAGAGTAGCTAGCCATGATCTGCGTACACATTATATTATCCTAAATCTTGTTGGGATCGGTCAGTCATATCAAATCTATGAATAGCATTATTGGTCTAATTACAGTTTCATACTGAGAGGGTACGAAGACTACTAAGTATATAAGAATAGCAGTTGGGTGGTTAAAGTTTGGATTAATGAACTTCAATTAAAAAAAAAAAAATGTTCACAGGTTATATTCTTTTTGAAGGGGAAATAATCCTCATATAAATTTTAAAAAATCAAAACATTTGCCTAACCTTAAAAGATTTAGCACAGCTCTAACAGAAAAGAAAAAAACACATGCATTTGTTTGCAGAGAACAGTATAAAAAAGAAAAACAAATAAGATATTCTTACATCTTCCCTAGTCGTTCCCTTAATAAATGATGGCCAGCTGTTAACAAAAACGAAAATCGCAAAACAAAAACAATAATCAGTATCAATCGAAAAAGAATACGAATTGAAATTTGATTCAAAAGTTGGGATAGAAAGTACCATCTCTTCTTCATGCCTACTGCGAAACCCTAATCCGAATGCATGGTGGACAAAGGTGGGGATCTTTTATCTATACTACGTACATGCTTTAGTCACCCGGCACCGTTACTACTGGGCCCATGATTATACTATTGGGCTAACTAACTCGAATTTATACTTCATTGATCTTGTATTAAAGATTAAAAAGTAAAATTGAATAAATTGTAAATTAAAAATAAATAAATAAATAAATAAATAAAGGTATCGACCTTCACACTGAATTATGTTCCTTTTGTGATGATTATTGTGAATCGTTAGACCACATTTTCGGTGAGTGCAAGATGGTGAAACCGATTTGGAACTCTATAAGTAGATGGTGTAATGTCCACGTTTCTTTGGCCAGATCCCATGATTTGTTGGAGTTATCAGGTTCGGTCGGTCTTGCCTCGGTGTTGACTAAAACTTTTGTTGATAATTCAAACAAACGAAACAAACAAACAAATTCAAACAAACGAAGCGGAAGCTTTATTCAAATTATCAAACCAAATACAAAACCAAATTTCAAAGACAAATTTAAAGGTACCAAATTCTAATTCAAAAGGTACCAACCACAAATTCAAAAGGTACAAAGAATTCTAATGCTATCAATCCCTATTTATAGCTAAACTAACTGTCATAGGTTAGTTTCCTAATTCTAAACAAACTTGTAGAACAAGTCACAAATTTACCAAAAGCCCCTTAAAGTTTAAGCCATATTCTAACAATCTTCACCGTGACTTAAACTCCTCCAAATGCTTCAAATCAAATCCAAAGTTCCAAATTCCGAATTCCAAATTTCAAATTCCAAATGCCAGCGATGCTAGCCAAATTCAAAATGAACGATCCGAAACAAATGCCGATGTCTTCAAAACGAACAATCAAACGTTAACCGACAAAATTCAAAACGGTCAACCAAACGAATAAATCGGCCCAAAACGATCTTCAACAAAGACAATCAAATACGAGCAACCAACTTCAAAAGCCCGACAAACGAAGATCCAAATTTTCAAACTAACAAATTCCAACGATCGAACAAATTCCAAACGACCCGATTAAAACCAAGTCTTCAAACACCAAAATCGATCTTCAAATTTCAAATATCTAGTTCAAATTCTAATGGTCCACTTATGTAATAAGAATTACGACCCAAATACCAAATTCAAAAATCTAATGACCCACTTATTTGATAAGTATTACGGTCCAACTTCAAATTATCCGAGTATCAACCAAATTCAAGTTAATAAATAACTTGACGAACAGACTCTTATAATTCAAACGCCCTAAATATGATACGGATAATAATTCTAATAACCCACTTATTACGATAAGAATTACGGTCCAAATTCAAATTCAAATATCAAACTACCCGAATACAAGTTTCTTCGAAATCTAACCAAAAGCTTAATATCAAAGTATCAAACAGCCATCCAAACCAAAATTATAAATAGCCATCCAAAGCCCAAAACAAAGAATAAGGCCCAAATTATAACTCCAAAAGCCCAACTTCAAAACAGAATGTAGTTACCAAAAAAAAACCCAAAAGCTCCACTAAAACAAGGATACCAAATATATTTATTCCAAAACTAACGATTAGTGTAAACTGCCAAACGATTCGGAGCAAAAACAATCGAAGAAACAAATCCAAAACCAACAAAAACTAGTCGAACTTACCAACTTATCTTACGAACTCAAATCTATTCTTCAAATCATATGAACCCGAACTTTTTTTTTCTTCTTCTTCATGGCGAAACGAACCTAGCTCTTGATACCACTTGTTGATAATTCAAACGAACGAAACAAACAAACAAATTCAAACAAATGAAGCGGAAGCTTTATTCAAATTACCAAACCAAATACAAAACCAAATTTCAAAGACAAATTTAAAGGTACCAAATTCTAATTCAAAAGGTACCAACCACAAATTCAAAAGGTACAAAGAATTCTAATGCTATCAATCCCTATTTATAGCTAAACTAACCGTCATAGGTTAGTTTCCTAATTCTAAACAAACTTGTAGAACAAGTCACAAATTTACCAAAAGCCCCTTAAAGTTTAAGTCATATTCTAACAACTTTTGATGCTATTATTCGTATTACGTCATGGGTGATATGGAAACATCGAAACGAAAAGATTTTTAAAAACAAAGATCTAACGTTGTGGTAATGGATATCAAAGCTCTATCTCACCTTTGGATTGATAGCAGAAGTCACGGGAATATCGCAAATTGGAATGATTTGGCGTTAAACCCTTGGTGTATGTCCTCTATTTCATGACTGTTTGGTTTCATATTTCAGGTGTCGTTTCTTTTCTACGATGGTTTGTTTTGGTCTTTTGGATTTCATCTTCTTGTTGTTTGCTTGTCTAGCTTCTTGCTAGCCGTTTTGTGTTTTTAATAAAATTTCGCTATTCGGAGAGAGAGGAAAAAAAATGCTTGACAATTGAGAATTATAAAATAACTGTATGAGTGTCATAAACTAACCGTTTTTCCATTTCCATTTTTTCACTAAAATCACAGTTTTTACTCATTTTCTCTCTCAATTTGTATCCAATTTCTATTCTGAAACCATCAATCGAATCGTTTCATCACTGCGAACACAACGGTGTGATTTGATTGGATTTTCATCAAGGTTTCTAAAAACCCCCAAATTTGAGTTTTTTGGAGCCAAAATCATAACATTCTTTTTGTTGATTTACTGCTTAATATGAGTTGTTTGAGTGTATTCGTAACATAATCATGACTAATCGAAGGTTAACAAGACGAATTAAGATATCTTCGAGACTCAATGATCATGTTGTAGGAAATTTAAGTCAAAAAAGAAATGAGGTTGATCCTGTGAAC
This sequence comes from Artemisia argyi, assembly GCA_030686995.1. Lineage (NCBI taxonomy): Eukaryota > Viridiplantae > Streptophyta > Magnoliopsida > Asterales > Asteraceae > Artemisia > Artemisia argyi. Next base: position 187,312,654 of record CM060677.1, read on the forward strand.
GGTTTAGTGAATGAGAATGAGGAAATGGATGATGAAAATGGGTTGAATGATAGCATGAGATAGGAAGTGGGAGTTGGAAAGGAGGTGGTTATGGGAATGGATAAGGATAAAGGTGAAGTGTGTAGTGAAGGTGTTTGTGATAAGGAAGGTTATGCAGAAAGTGTAGTTGAATTGAAGAAGAATGATGTAGGTACTAGGGAATTGAATGTAGAGGAGTTGCATGAACATGCTAGTGGTAGCTGCTCACAGGATAATAGGGATAATGGTAATATGGTGAAGGAGAGTACTACTGTTAGTGATAAATTACCTGTGGAAGCATGCACTGTAAGTTCAATACTCCCTGAATCTACTAAAAATGTTAATCACACAACTGCTAGTGTTAGTAAAAGTACATATGCAAATGTTGCTTCTATGAATGCTATGGAAAACAAATTGATGTTTATTCCTACTGAAATGTGTGAGGGAAAAGAAGTGGTTGTTTTTGATGAGGTGATTGTGATAGAAGGAAGTAAGAAGTGGGGAGTTTACTGTGTGTGGATTCTTTGTTGGCTATAGAATGTCTATGATGGAGCTGAACTATAACCTTTACAGAATGTGGGGTAAATTTGGACTCAAAAATATTGTACCTAATGGTAATGGTGTTTTCTTGTTCAAATTTAGAGATGATAAGGGGGTTAAATCTGTTACTGAAAATGGGCCTTGGATGGTTAATGGTAAGCCTATGTTTGTACAGAAATGGGATCCTTCTGTGTGTTTGGATAGGTCTGAACCTAATGTGTTGCCATTATGGTCAAATTTAGAAAGTTACCATTAGAAGCTTGGAGTTCAAAAGGTATTAGTGCAGTGGCTAGTAGACTTGGAAACCCTTTAATAATGGATGTTGTAACTTCTAATGTGTGTAATAGAGGAACTGGGAGTACTGGGTTTGCTAGGGTACTTATTGAAGTAGATGCTAAAAAAGGATTGCCCAGTCAGGTTGAGATTGTGTACAAGAATAATGAAAGTAATGTGACTGGGAGTAAGTTTGTGGATGTTGAGTATGATTGGGCTCCACCATTATGTACACATTGCAATGTTTTTGGACATTGTGATAAGAATTGTGCTAATAAACCTAAGATTGTTGTTGAAGTGAATGAACAAGTGGTTGGAAATGAGGAAAAGGCAGAGAAACAGAATGAGTTTGTTCAAGTGGACCATAGGAAAAAAGGCAATCAGAATATCAGGAAAGCAAATAATGGGACAAGAAATATAGGAGGTGCTGGTCAAAACTGGTAAGCAAAGGATAAAGGAAAAAGTACAGATGTTCAGAATAGTGTTAATAGTAATGAGAAGGGAGATGGTAATAAGACTAGTAAGAATGATCAGAGAAGGCCCAATAAGAATGAGAATGAAGCTGGTGTTAAATCTACCAACAAGTATGATATGTTAAATGGTTTGGGAAATGAGAATGAGGTGCTGGATAAGAGTAATGTAGCTGAGGAATTGAATGGGGCCATTGAAATGGAAGGAACAAGTAAGAATGTGGAGGAAGAAGATGTATATGAAGACACTTCTGGTATGGCTCAACAGATGATAGCTAATGAATTGGATGGAATTGCAAAATGTATTGCTGAAAATAATCTAGGAGAATTGGGAAACAAGTTGTGGAATTTAGATAGCTCTAAATGGAAGGAAGCGGAAGGATTATTGAAGAATTTGAAATTTCCAAAATAATGGTGTTGAATTTTTAGCTTGATCATGTTTTGATGCTAGTTTTGTATTTGAGTTGTATGTTTCAGTTTAGGTTCTTATGGGTGTTTGGGATTGTCCTGTCACCTTTTTGAATGCTTTGTATTGATTTCTTTGATTGCAATAATATATTTTCACCGGGTTTACCCAAAAAAAAATTAAGTGAAAGCAAGATGAAAATTAAAGTAGTAAAAAGATCCAATGTGACTTCTACCTGTATGCGTGAAAGAAAAAGAAGCAAAAAAAATAATGACGAAGAAGTTTCTTTCACAATGAGCCAAGAACAAAGAGAGAGATACCTCTGCTAGGGTTTTGATAAAAGTAAATGTGACAAGCACGTGATGTTTTCTATTTATACCTTCTCTTTTTGAAGTTAAAATTTTGGGAAAATTGTCCAGAAATACATCAAACTTGTCACCTTTTGCTTTTGTATACCATGAACTTTTTTTTTTCCTATTGTATACACGAACTTTCTTAATCTTCCTATTGTATACACGAACTTTCTTAATTTTCCTATTGTATACATGAATCTGACGTGGCATGGAGTTAATTACATAAATTTACATGAATCGTCCCTGTGGCTCAAAACAATTACACCATTCGTCCTTGAAATAATTACATAAAAGGTCCCTGTAGCTCAAGAGTTAAAATATTTGCATCGTTAGTCCGCATTGAGTTAAAATATTTGTATCGCTAGTCCTCACTGCCACCCACCGCCACCCACCACCACCACCGTCGCCCACCACCACCACCCACCAACACCCACCGCCACCACCACCACCTCCACCCACCACCGCCACCACCACCTACCACCACCACCACCCACCTCCACCTTCGCCACCCACCACCCACACCCACCACCTACCAACACCCACCGCCACCACCCACCACCACCACCACCCACCATCACCACCACCACCCACCGCTACCACCACCAACCCACCGCCGCCACCACTACCCACCACCACCACCACCCACCTCCACCTCAGCCACCCACCACCTACCGCCACCACCACCCACCGCTACCACCACCAACCCACCACCGCCACCACTACCCACTACCACCACCACCCACCTCCACCTCTGCTACCCACCACCCACACCCACCACCTACCAACACCCACCGCCACCACCACCACGCATCACCCACCAACGCATCCACTATTGACTTTTAAAGTCATTTTGTTTCGATTTTCACCTTAAATTATTTCATTTTTGTTATGTAATATTTGATGAAAATTTTATCAATGAAAATACATTTAAAACTCAATCAATTCATATATTTTGTATCAAATATTACATAACACAAATGGTGGGTGGTGGCGGTGGTGGGTGGTGGCGGTGGGTGTTGGTAGGTGGCGGTGGCTGGTGGTGGCGGTAGGTGGTGGGTGGCTGAGGTGGAGGTGGGTGGTGGTGGTGGTGGGTAGTGGTGGCGGTGGTGGGTTGGTGGTGGTAACGGTGGGTGGTGGTGGGTGGTGATGGTGGTGTTGGTGGTGGTGGTGATGAGTGATGGTGGCGGTGGTGTGTGCTGGCGGTGGGTGTTGGTAGGTGGCGGTGGGTGGTGGTGGCGGTAGGTGGTGGGTGTGGGTGGTGGATGGCGGAGGTGGAGGTGGGTGGTGGTGGTGGTGGGTAGTGGTGGGTAGTGGTGGCGGTGGTGGGTTGGTGGTGGTAGCGATGGGTGGTGATGGTGATAGCGGGTGGTGGTGGGTGGTGATGGTGGTGTTGGTGGTGGTGATGGGTGGTGGTGGCGGTGGCGGTGGTGGGTGGTGGCTGTGGGTGTTGGTAGGTGGTAGGTGTGGGTGGTGGGTGGCGGAGGCGGAGGTGGAGGTGGGTGGTGGTGGTGGCGGTGGTGGGTGGAGGTGGTGGTGGTGGCAGTGGGTGTTGGTGGGTGGCGGTGGTGGGCGGCGGTGGTGGTGGTGGTGGCGGTGGGTGGCAGTGAGGACTAACGATGCAAATATTTTAACTCAATGCGAACTAACGATGCAAATATTTTAACTCTTGAGCTACAGGAACCTTTTATGTAATTGTTTCAAGGACGAATGGTGTAATTGTTTTGAGCCACAGGGACGATTCATGTAAATTTATGTAATTAACTCTATGCCACGTCAGATTCATGTATAGAATAGGAAGATTAAAAAAGTTCGTGTATACAATAGGAAAAAAAAAGTTCATGGTATACAAAAGCAAAAGGTGGCAAGTTTGATATATTTCTAGACAATTTTCCCTAAAATTTTTTTATTGTAAAAACACGGAGATGTAAAAATCCAATTCTCTTAATTTCTTCACTTAAGAGGGTGGAAATAAAATTACAAAGGATCCATGTCTCGAGAAATCAAATTTCTCCGCTTTTGTATTTCCCTCATGTACCAAACAATGGAATTTGGTTGAATTCTATTTCTTTGGTTCCATTTCTCTTTACCAAACACACCGGTACTTTTAATCCAATAGTTAAGGGGTGGAAACGAGCCGAGCCGCTCATTAAAAGCTCGGGATCGGATCTGTATAAAGCTCGAACGAGCTCGAGCCCGAGCCCTAGCCTAAATTAAAGCTCGTTTAATAAACGAGCCCGAGCCCGAGCTTTATATAAAGAGCTCGATTCTTTAATATATTGTGTATGTATACATGTATAATACATATAAATGTATATGGCATATATACCACTGTACTATCTAAAATAACTATCAATCTCGTATTCTCATTTATATTAAGTATAACCCATCTCACCTAATCTTACTGACAGTCACAATATTACACCCCATCTCCATCTTCATTACACACTCTCCCATACTAAACTTTTCAAAAACGCTGAACGCATCCTCCATCCTTCTTTTTTTCATTTCATTTGCATACCAAACAAATCTACCACACTTAATATCAACCATACAAACCCGTTTACTCCTTTTGTTTCATGTTTTTTGAAGATCGGTAAGACCACGATAAGATTTTTGATAGGTCTTGATTAGGTATAGTTATTGTTCTTGGTTTTTTCGTTTAGATCTATTATGATTTTCTCTCTATGATATATGAAAGAAAAACTGAGATCTTGTTTTCTTTTGTTTTTTTAAGTTCAGCTCTTGGTTGTTTATTGTGGTTGACTGTGAAATGGGGAGTGTTGTGAGGTTGTTGTTTGTTGTTGTGATGTTGGATGTTGTAATGACATAGGATAGATTAAGGTTGTTGGTTATATTGTTTACTACTCTTTCTTGTCCACCTTTTTATTTTTTGTTCTGCTCTCTTGTTTTGGACCAAGGACAACCAAGAACAAACGAGCTCAAAATATGAGCCGAGGTCGAGCTTTATACAAATGCATCATAAACGAGCCAAGCTCGAGCTTTTATATCATACCACGAGCCGAGCTCGAGCTTGAGCTTTCTAAAATATAAACGAGCCGAGCTCGAGCTCTGTCGGGCTCGGCTCGGCTCGTTTCCACCTACTTATTCTTATTCCCATTTAAATGCACAACAACTTATGGTTGGTGCAAAAAATTAATTGTCATGCACTTAATAGCCCTATATTGTATTGTCATTGTCATGCTTTTGTAAAAGCTGATAAAACCTTTGCAAGTTTGTGTATATGTATCTCGAATCTCCATGTACTCCAAAACACACATACTACTTCTCTCAAAACTCTTTCAAACACAGTGCTTATTAAAAAAATTGATTTATTATTATTTTCTTCTTTTACAATTGGCCATTAAAGTATTTTTGTTTCTAAATTTTTTTCTCATGATATAGATCTGCACCTCAGCTGGGTAGTGGCGTTGAGTTATGTTGATTAAAGTTGGAATCATTGGTTTTGTGGATGTTTTCTTAGAGATGACGATGTTACATGTTTTCAACCACGATTCCTCTGTTTAAATAGGTATAACTCTCGTAATCTCTTTTCTAAAATGAAATCATTAAATTGCATGGAAAATCATACTTGCCTAATGCAAAATCCCAACAATAATTCAAGTGTTTTTATTTTATGGTTTTGTTTAAAGGTTATTATATGAGTAGTGAGAACATTGATCCGATGATTCATTTTATGTGCTTTGAAAATAAAGTGTGAACAGATGTTCTAATATATGATGCCAGATGTGATGACTATATTGATATGCGAAACAGTGAATTCAAGATTTGAGAATAAACCAAAGGTTCTCTTTTATGTGAGAAATGTGTTTCTGCAATTTAGTTACTATGGTGATGTAGAATTGTAGATAATGCAGAAAGTTATATTTAGGATGTAGATAATAAGCAGGATTTGATGAACATGTTAATTAGTCACAAAAGCAAGATCACATCTTCTAGTAGAAATGATGACATTCTGTAACACAAAAACCCAATAATACTAACAGAGATTACATTGTAATAAGAAATGACATGGACAAAGTAAACATGAGCTTGTCCGCTCTTCTTCTTTAATCAGAAAAAATAATTGGTAAACTGCTTACACACACGTAGTTTGCACAACAAAGGTAGCATCATTACAAAAGAAGACTGTATAGAGAATTATAAGAGCGGTGATATCATTTTCTCTGTAGATTCATTAGAAAGAACGTGAACTTAGAAATGTATATTGTTGTTCAGAATCTGTGATTGTTTGTGATAAGCATAGAACTAGTGAAATAATGAGATGTTTGATGTGTTTTGAAAACTTTACGATGTTAGTGATATTTGATGTGCTTTAGTAGTTGTTAAATGTGTGAATTGTAATCTAGTGAGATGTTTGATGTGGTTTAGAACGTGTGTAACGTATTCTGAGAAGAATATTGAATTCAAATACGTTACACTTGGTTTTAGCTTCATAATTTTTGTATATCAGCGTGCTTTAAAAAGATGTAACTTTAAAAAGATGTAACTTTAAAAAGATGTAACTGCAGGCGTATTGATCCGATGATTCATTTTATGTGCTTTGAAAATAAATAGTGTGAACAGATGTTCTAAAATATGATGCCAGATGTGATGACTATATTGATATGCGAAAGAATGAATTCAAGATTTGAGAATAAACCAAAGGTTTTCTTTTATGTGAGAGAAATGTTTTTCTGCAATTTAGTTACTATGGTGATGTAGATAATGCAGAAAGTTATATTTAGGATGTAAGACAGTAACAGAGTAGCCTTATTTAACATGATTTCAATTTCTCAGGACTCCATTTGTTGAAAATTTTATGCTTGGACCTGGTTTTCCTTGCATTGCATCCGTAAATGGAACCTTACTAATGGATGAACCTCCAACTGGTCCTCTTCATTCGAGCCATGCTGTCCTGGCCTATGGTGTAGACCTGAGCAACCCAAGCTGGTCCTCTTCATTCAAGTCTGTTGTCCTGGTCTATGGTGTAGACCTCAGCAACCCAAAGGACCATCGATGCTTGGTATAGAATTCATGGGGAAAGGTTTAGGGCTATGGTGGGTTCAATGATATTCCTTTTAGTATGGTAAAGAAAGCATGTGTCCCTATAAATGTTATTGTTCATGAAGATTAACTTACCATGTCTACAGAAATTTGGATTTTGGATGATGGATGTTTTGTGGCAAATGTGATTTAGGAGAACATGTTCATATTCTAAGATTCGTTTTACTTGCCATGTTGTCCTGGTCTATGGTGTAGATCTCAACAACCCAAAGGACCATCGATCCTTGATAAAGAATTCATGGGAAAAGATTGGGGCCATGGTGGATTCAATGATCTTCTTTTTAGTTTGGTAAAGAAGGCATGTGTCCCTACAAATGTTATCGTTCATGAAGATTAACTTACCATGTCTATAGAAATTTGGATTTTGGATGATGGATGTTTTGTGGCAAATGTGATTTAGGAGAACATGTTCATATTCTAAGATTTGTTTTACTTTTCATCCCTTCAACTTTGCATGTCATTAAGACATAAGTTTTGAACATTCTGTTTGCTGTCATGTATGTTGTCGTGACATAAGTGTTGAACATTATGTTTCCTGTCATGCATGTTGTGACATAAGTTTTGATCGTGTTTTATAAGATGTCCGTTTGTTGTCAGCTTGTAATTTCTTTATAGAATATGTTAACTTCCTAAAAGTTTCAAGGCCATTCTCGGGACCAATATGCAACCAAATTGCATCTTCATTAATTGATGCATAGTTACAATCTAAAAGAGGTATAATTGGTAACTGGCTTAAGAAACTAATGAAATCATACTCGGTTGAATTGACCAACATCAAAAACAAAACATTTAAGAGGATAACAAATGATGTCTTCCTAAGATATAAAATCCAGTAGGCTATAGGTGTTCTAGGTGACACTTGGACAAATTCCTGCATAGACACTCTCATAGGCATTAGAACAGTAATGCGGTTCTGGGCTCTCCTTATTCTTTTAAAAAATAGTAAAAGCTATAATGCTCTCATTATTCTTTTAAAAAATAGTAAAAGCTATAATTACTCGACGTACTTTCCGTTATAACTCATTATACTTTTACAACTTGTTTTTATTGTCATTATGCTGGATAACTATAATACGGGTAATTGTTGCTATGAGAATGATTGAAATTAGCAGGAGGTCTTTGAGTTAAAAGAACCGAGTCGAGAGTGTTGCGAAGCTGATCTGGTAAACTCTCTCAAAATCCAGATGCTTTTCGAGCCATACTAGTAATTATTTTTTGTAGCATGGCTATTTTTCCTGTTTGTTTTGTAGCACTATATCACTATATTGATTGAAATCACATTTCAAATTTTCTTTTGCTTTTTTTTTTTTTTTTTTTTTTTAATTTATAATCATATTAAGTTCAAACTCACTTTTTGAAACGAAAGTCCAGATTAAAAAATTTATTTTGCAGGCCAACACATACATTCTGTTTTTTAATATTTACCCAAATACCACCTCTAGAAATTAATATCGACAACTATTTGCATTTTGGTTTGCTTGTGGTCATATATCCTTTCACTTTTTCCTGAAAATTAACGTACATAGATTACAACCTAATTTATTCTTTTATTTTCGTTGTCTTCTGTCTTGATTCTTTATTGTTCATCTAGGTACGATATCAATGGCAGTATCATACTTGTCTTGCCCGGAATCTATATGTGACACTATGGATGGTTAGTTGTTTTTTTATGTATTGAATTAATTGCTACACCTTTTCTTTACCAAAACATTAAGGCTGATAAAAATATATTCACAATGCTTTGTATTTCACCTTATGCAAAATAGTTACTAATGAAAGGTAAACCAAAAGATTTTGTGCTCGTTAAGTGCATTAGAGTAAGCGTCGTTTGAACATTGATTAGGATTGTTTGTTACTTACATTGTTAATTAACAATGGGGTTTTCTACAGATCTCTTTAAAGAGAAACTGGATAGGTTGAAAGAGTTATATAGAAATTTGAAAGGTATTTATTCTCCCTTTGTTGTGCAATCTAATTTGTTAAACGTGTTATTCCTAAGCTTTAGACCTTGTTGCCAACTGGCATGTAATGGGTTTCTCACTTTGTCTGTATCATTTTACAGATCCCACGAGACTGAGAGCGGTATATGAGCTGAGGCTCATCGCCTTAAACATCTCCAAGCTAAAGTTTGCAAAGGTTAGTATCATTCAATGTCACATGTCAATACCGCAACGAATGTAACACTAGGAAAAGCTTTTTGACTTTCTTAATGGATGAAATAATTGTATACCATCCTCTTATAAAAGAATCTACAATGCGTTGCTTACTCAATAGGTCTTCGCCAGAAACTTGCCCAACACAGACAGTTCCATTTTCCACCAGATCGTAATCGAATGACTTATCCAGGTTAACCAATTCACCTACCAGGCTTATTCTGAGTTCTTTTTAACTCTCCATTTTCATTATTTGTAGTATGGTACCTAGAGCTGGCAATCTCCACCCGTTTAATGTAGGTTTTGGTTTTAAGTAAACAATCAAATCTTCCTGCAGGTGTTTATTCTGGCGATGATTGTTGTAGTGGTATGGTGCGTAAGGCGAAGGGTACCACTTGCAAAAATGGTTACAACTACTACCACCCATTATTGAATGGATCAGGTAAATTAATTGTCGTTTTGAAGAGCCAATCACTGTTTCCACGAAAGGGATGAATTGTGTCAAGCTTATATACGAAACTTCTCTTCTTTTTCTACATTATGATGTTATCTTTTTTGTTGATGCATATCAGTCGATATTTCTGACCTCGAAGCAAAGGGACCTAGTCCATGGAAAGTAATTAGATTGGAGTAAAGAGCACAAGAAAACTTGTTAATTAGCTGTAACCCCGGTGTGTAGTCTGTTTCAAGTATTTTAGGTATGTGTTGGATGTTTCAATTGAAAAGGTCTTGAGAATTTGGATGTTTCACCATGGTGTATATGTTATGTTCTGTTGCTCAAATTTTCTATTTTCTTTGTTGATATGGTAAACTTGATACATTTATTCATTATTCATAACTATATATTTGAAAGTGGACAATAAATTTGGAACAACCCAAAATAGAAAGAGCCCATAATAGAAAGAGCGACGTTAATTTGAAACGCATGAGTTCTTAAGCATGGCCTTAATGGCTATATTTAGAAAAATCTGATTGGATACATCCATTAGGTCCATCCCATTATGTAATTTTAATAATAAGCAGGATTTGATGAACATGTTAATTCGTTACAAAAGCAAGATCACATCTTCTAGTAGAAATGATGACATTCTGTAACACAAAAACCCAATAATGCTAACAAAGATTACATTGTAATAAGAAATGACATGATGGTACACTTTGAGTTGATACAAAGTAAACATGAGCTTGTCTGCTCTTCTTCTTTAATCAGAAAAATAATTGGTAAACTGCTTACACACACGTAGTTTGCACAACGAAGGTAGCATCATTACAAAACAAGACGTCATATAGAGAATTATAAGAGCGACGTTAATTTGTTACCCAACCCACCAGACCAACCCATTTTGCCACCTCTAGATCTGGTCTAGGATTCAGTTGTCCGATACCTGTCCGGTGAATGTGAAATGTTATAACTACTGTTAGCTGCAGACAAATGGCAAGAAATATGAGCAGAAAACAAACCTCTTGGAGAAGTGTTCTGGAAGAATCATCCTCGGGATACAATTGTGCCCATCCTCTTGACCAGATTTCAAACGCCTCATCCTTCCATATCAAGAAGCTTGCAAGATCGACAACAGTTGGTTGAATGATTTCCTTGGCTGGGAATACTCCCCATGTAACTGCATTCACATCACTCTTCCCCACATTCAAAAGCAAGTTTCCTTCTTTATTGACGTCAATGTATGTAACAATTCGCAATTTCAGGTTAATTACTATTCCCGGAAAATTTACTATTCACTTTTACTATTCATTTTTCCCGAAATTTTCCCGAAAGTTGATTTTTATTTCATATTCTCGAGTGATAAATCATTTCCATGGCAAATTAAATGTTTGACATTCGTCAGATCATTTTCGTGAAAGTTATTAAGGAATTACCCGTTTTAGGGTAAAACGTCATTCAGAAATTCTACGCACAACGAAATTTGACCCCGTCAGGTGACCCCACATCAAAAAAATGTTTGACACACTCATGATTTATTTGAGAATAAACCATGACTGAGAAAAATATGACCAGAATAAACCTCGGGCGTGAAAAAACTGGAATTTTCAGTTTTACGCGTTTTTACTCAGCCGTAACCCTAGCCTATACCTGCACCGCGTTTCTAAGACGATTTGAGTTTTCAACTTATTAGAATAAGTCAACATATTTTTCCCTCCTCCATTGACCAAAAATCATCCCTTGATTTTATAAGTCATTCCTTGATTTTTTAGGTTTACGGTTTGATGTCTAAAAGACATTTAATACCAACCGACACTGGACTGAGCCCAGTCTAGACATTATAAGTCATTTTAATTCAATTATAACATATTAGAAAAGTAACATTTTACTTTTCTCAATTTTACACAATATTCGTACATTTTACGTATTACGCGTTTTAGACCCGTGTTTCCAGTTTTAGCAGGGTTTTACCACCCAAATGGAACCTACCACTCATTTTATATTTTATTATGGAACTTATGGACATTTCTAACAATACTTTAAAGTTTCATAATTTTACGACACCCGGTTTTACGTTTTGAGGCCTAATCATTTACGGTTGGCATTTCCCGGAGTCAAAACTAGCAAATATCTTAGGATAATATCTAACCAAGCACACCTCACCCCTCCTAGGCTTGTGAACCGCCATTAGGGGGGGGAGTCACCCTTGGTGTGGCTTGATCCTAGGCAATGTTGTCTTAGATGTGTTACATGTGTAAATCTTGCCATGAAAGCCATTGACTAATTCAACTTTGTAACCTCCTCATGAGACTATAAAAAGCCCCCTCCCCCCTTCCTTGTGCCGTCCATCACCACACACCACAACACTTCACATTTAGCTTATTTCCTTCAAAGTTCAAGCAAGGTTCAAGAGCTAGATCAAGATAGAAACCCTAGTGTGATCTTAGGTTACCAAAACACTTCCAAACCCTAATATACTTGGTGATTTCTCTTGAGTTTAAATCCACTCAATTCACCTCAACCTTCATCATCCATCTTTCAAGATTACAAGGGTAGAAAGATTGCATGAAGTGAAGTGAGTTGAAGCAAGTCTATCAAAGTCCTTTGCCTTACTTGCTACTTTCCTTTCATCTTTGAAAGCCTAAAGTTGTAAGCCTAAACCTAGCATGCTTCTTGTTTATTAATCATGTTCATATCATTTACATGTTATTCTTTCTATATTATGTCTTGTATTCATGTTCATGATGTATAAAAATGAGTAAAAGATGTTGTTATAATTGATTGTTAAGATAAGTTACTAAAACAAGTAAACTAGTGACTTTCTTGGTATAACCTGATCAAAATGGAAAAATTATGATATTGGATTATTACATATTACATTAGAGGACTTAACAAGGAAACCATAGCAATTTGAACCACCTAAAAAGAGTAAACGAGTCAAAAGTTATGGCGATTTGAAGTTACCTAAGATTTCCGGCAAAACTGCCAAAACCATACTGTTTTGCATTCTGAGTTTTTGAAAGTCACCCTTCTGTTCCGATTCATCAAAAAGTTAAAACACGAAAGTTGTCCGGAACGCCGTTTTCGTTCAGGATTAAAGAAGCTCGAGTCCTAAAAACGCTTTCCGAGTGATAAAATTCTTCAAATTCTAAACAGCCCATGTTTAGGCGAAAGTCACTAGATTATGGTTATACTTTGAAAGGAACAAGAGGTCTTATGACCTATAATCAAGACCACAACCATGGCTAGAGCTAAGGTTGTGTCTCATGACCTTGGAACAAGGACCAAAGGTCATGGCTAGGCCATGACGAAAAGACCATACCAACTTACATAGGCGTAAACATGAAACAAGGAATTAGACGATAACTTGAACAAGCAATTTGGATCTACTTCACTTAAAAAGGAACCATGAGATATTACAAAGAGAAAATGGTCATACAAGACTTATGAAACTACCCCTAATAACAATCTTCATGTACTAATAAACTTTCCTAAGTTTATTCAAATATCGGACATGTAACTTTTCGGATCAAAACTTATATCTATATATTTTATCAACTACTACAATAGTAGGGAGCCTCATGTGAGGAGTTCATTATGTAAGCCGTCGAGATGAGTTGTGGATTTACGAGTTAAAGTGTCCTGGCTCCTCGAACGCTTACTAACATGACTTCTGAATTATGTCGGCCCGAACGGTAGTAAACGATATACCAAAACATACATGTTTCATGAATCTTTTCTTTCATGGACTTACAATATACATCATACCACATCATGGACTAAATGCAAGATATATATAGGCACTACTTCATATTCTTTACACAAATCCTAAGTCGCGACATTCTATTATAGGTTGCTCGTAGAAACCTACACGATCCGACCATTACCTTCATTACTTGCTATCTTACTTGAGGTGAGTTCATAGCCCCACTTTACATTACTTCAATGTTTTATAAACCCTTGGGGGGAATACATGCTACTTTTAAACCGAACACAATGCTTTGAAACTGTATGCTGCCTGATTGTTTTATTATTACTAAGTACCTACCTTGCCAATCCTAGGCCCCTATCATGAACCATTTAATCACTAGAATAAGTGAGCGCGAGTATTGTGAATAGGCCTATTGGGATTGACGAATCCCATTTGTTTGAGCAGATTAGTTCAAACGAATGCACTATATTTGAACATTAAGTATGACGGCAAAGTACTTACCGGGGCAACAAAACCGCCGATTGATATTGGTACCCGTTAACGTATTGGTTGCATGAGCTTAGTATATAATAATAACTGTTTTGTTTTCTAACATAAGTATGAGTCTAATTAACTCATTACTACCAACATATTGTGTTCACCCGTTAAACAAACTCTATGAATTTCACTCAACCTTTGTGCTGACCTCTTAAGCATGTATTTCAGGTCCATGATAATCAAGAATGGAGCGGAAGGGCACGTACCGAAGGAAGAAGGCTATAAACTATTATGTCATTCGATAAAAACATCAAAGACTTTATATTGATGTATTTTGAAACATGGAAACTTTTGGGACCTTACTATGTAAACTCTGATATATTTGAATAAATATGAATGACAACTCTTTTTAATACGATTCGTTTAGAGATCGTTTTCTATTATTATGACTGTTGTGCCGTCGAGTAACACCCAAGTTGAATTCCGCTGCATCATGAATTGGGGGTGTTACAATGTATGTGAGTGACGGGTACGCCTTGGTTTTCTCCACCAAAGCGTTTAACTTTTCAGCTGACCAGAAAACTCTACGTATGCTTTCTAGTAAACTTACCCACCCACAGGGCCCCACCCTAAAAATCCATAATAAATAGGTGAGCAATAATGATATGGTCCTACGTCAGATTTCGTAAACGTACCCACCCGCAGGGCCCCATATGGCGTAAAATTCGTTCGAGTCACTTGATGTTCCCTTCGGTGTAAACTTTCAAGAACCTGTTCAATAGTTGGGGGAGTTATATTAACTAAAACAAGCTGCATCAAGCATAAAAAGTTCCTATAAGTATTGAATGCCCGTCACTTCATACTATTGTAAATAATGACTGTACATACTCTCTATAACTTTTAAGAGATGCAAGTTTTGTTACGAGATGTAAATTATGTTATAAAGAATGAACAAGCTAGGTTCCTTTTTGTTTCATTTATTACCGTTTTGTTCGTTTTATATACAATGCTAAATTTGCAACATATATTTTGTGGATATTTTGTCATAGTTATTGATATCACATACATTAAACTAAGTCAATAATTTGGTTTTCCTAAGCTCCATCGTCTTTACATCGAAAGTCCAAATTATTGCTTATCAACTTGACTCATAAAACCGCGACAAATTATACTCCAATTTATTGACTCGTCACCCAGAACTTCATTAACCCGAAAACCATTAACTCAATGAGAGATCCATCTCCAATCCCTTTTAATGAAAACTCCATTGAATCATCACCACTTATCCTACTAGTTTCATCCATTGAATATTTGGCGTAAAGCATCCCTGGTTTCTATATTAAACAAATCTTTTGAATGATTATCAACATAAGTAATTTTTTCCAAATCATAGTCGTTGCACCAAATCCAGAAGCTCGATAGATTTCAATATAAGTTAGATTACAACCAAAATGATAATACAAAATGACAGGAATTACAGTTAATCTTATAGATCTTTCAAAATGAGTTTAATATCTGATTTCATGAGATAATATTGACTATTTAAAAGAACATTGCCATGCAAATACTAATTGTAACAGTTCATGCCTAAGATGTAGAAGAGAATCAAGATAGTCACCTACTATCATGGGGCTTTGTGGTCCACTGGGTGAAGCTTATTAAGTTAAGCGAGCCTAGATGAGAGTAGTACCGGGTTGGGTGACCAACCGGGAAGTCCTCACATGAGGACCTCAAGCTCTAATGATATCAACCAGCTACCTTAGAAGCATGGGGCCAACCATGTGATGTCTTGATCCAATTAAAGGACGCGAGTTTGACTCCGTTCCACAAGCATGGTTGGGTATTGGGTGGAGGTATTTCACAGGCATCAAACCTTTGCTGGGTAGGGTTGATGGGTACCATTATGGTACACAGGGTTGAGGTGTCTCTGCCAATCTACACTTTTTTTGATCCAATATATAGTCACCTACTCGATCGTCTTTAATATCCACCAAACATGCATAAGCAAGAGTTACTATAGTTCAGAACTGCATACAATAAATATCTCAGCCTCATAGTTTCATATCTTCCTTAGCATGACTTGTTCAATAAAAGCTTTCACCTACATGTTACCAACCAATATTAAATATATCAAAACTCCTCAACCAATCTTAAATATCCTTCATATAAGCTCATAAACTAAACCATTAAACTTGCCTAAATACTTTATTAAACTTATTTTTAGTTACAAAAAACTTAAGCTTGTTGTAGTTAAATCATCTAATAAGTCATAGAAAAGTTTAAACAATCACTTTTAACCTATACAAGACTTGTTATATGAAATAAATTTTGCTATATATAACCTTAAGAGCTACGGTTCAAATGTAATAATTGTTTGTACTTTAACAATAAACCACCCATCATTTACACCAAACTTGCATAGTTTCATTTTTTAAAGAGTAAACTGCAAAAATGGTCCCTGTGGTTTCCTGAGATTGCAAAAATAGTCACTGTGGTTGGCTAAGTGCGGGCGGCCTCCCTGTGGGAGTAAAGTTCACATCATTTTGGTCCCTCGCTTCTAACGACGTTAGTGAGAGTTAGTTAAGTCGTGGTCCCAAATTGAATATATGAAAGGAACAAGGACAAATATGTCATTTTACTCGTGGACCCAATTTTGTATATAATTAGGTGGTCCAACCCGACACAATCAAACACACACCCGACATTAACATTAAAAAAACCCCAACTTTAAACCCTAATTGCAGATAACCAATTCAATCCAATCATACTATTAGTTTCATCAAATTCGTCCTTATGCTTTACAACAACTAATGATGACATCTTCTACAAGTTTATGGTACATTAGACCAGATGGAGAGAAGGTTGATACCAAAGAGCTTTATGGTAAAAGTCCTAACTTGTGATTTACATGTTTTGTTGTCATATTGAAGTATTGTATTGGTATCTGACTTGTTTCTATATTTTTTTGAAACAGAACAATATCCACACTTGTTTTCACTAAGGGTTCATCATGAAGGTCGATTTTCAGAGTTACCAAAGAGGAAGTATGTTGGGGGTCAGGTAACATTTGTGGACTTGATAGCCATTGATCAGTTTAATATTGATCTATTGAACTCAATAATGTACCAGAGCTTAGGATATGAAGAGAATGTGAAAATGTATTATCACTACAAAGTTCTTTTGAAAGGTTTAGATACTGGACTAAGGCCTTTAGGTGGTGAAGATGATTTTCATGAAGTGGTAAAGCATGTTAATAGGCATAGGGTAATTTATGTTTTTGTTGAGCAT
Source organism: Artemisia argyi (assembly GCA_030686995.1). Lineage (NCBI taxonomy): Eukaryota > Viridiplantae > Streptophyta > Magnoliopsida > Asterales > Asteraceae > Artemisia > Artemisia argyi. Next base: position 187,329,847 of record CM060677.1, read on the forward strand.
GGCCATACAAATGTTGATTTAGAAGCAGAAAGAATGCAATCATTGAAGCAAAGTGATAAATGCAAGGAATTGGATAGTAATGTGGAGGTAGTTGAATTAGAAACAGAAGTTAACATGTCTAGTGAGAGTGAGGATGATGAAAACAATAAGAGTGATGGGAAATCTGTTGATGAAAACAATGAGAGTGATGGGAAATATGTTGATGAAAACCTTGAGAATGACGAAAGTGATAGTGAGTATGAGCAATCTACTGAGGGTGAGGATGATGAGTTAGAAGAATTTGTAGATGAGGAACACATAGTATAGGAAGTACATGTTAACATGTCTACATTTAGTTTTGAAGTTGAACCAGAGACATATGACCTAATGCAACCCAATGTGAACTTAACTGATGATGATTTTGAGGTTATAGATTATGACTCTTTTGAAAGTGATGTAGGGTCTGACACAGAACAAAAAAGGAGAAAAGGACTTAGAAAGTTAAGAAAGGGTACTGATGGTTCAAGTATTAGAAATGCTTTGGAAGTTGGTTTTGAATTTGCCAACAGGAATGAAGCAAAAGATAGGATAAGGGCATATTCAGTTGAAACAAGAAGGAACATTAAGATAGTAAGAAATGATAAACTAAGGGTTAGGGCAAAGTGTTTAGGTATTGTTCCTGAGAATATTGGAGAGGCAGCAGCTTTATGTGATAAAGGCAAGGGCAAGAATGTAAATGTGAAAGAAAGTAAGGGCAAGGATGTAAAAGTAGAAGATGACAAAACTGGTTGTCCTTGGGTTGTGCATATGTCAAAGGGTGATAAAGGCAAGTGGGTAGTTAAAACATTAAATAATGAGCATACATGTTTACAATCTAGAAAAATAAAAGCTTGTACTTCCACTTTCCTTTCAAAACACATCCAAGATCTGTTAAGTATGAACCCTGATATGCCTGTCAAGGCTATCCAAGAACAAATGCAAAGAAAATTCAATGTTGCTGTAACCAATACCAAGGCATTCAGGGCAAAAGCAAAGGCACAAGTTAATTTAAGAGGTGATGCTAGCCTACAGTATTCACTGTTGAGAGATTATGTGAATGAGTTGTTGAGATGTAACCCAAATAGTACTGTTAAGATTGATGTGTATCCAGCTTATAATCCAGATTCACCAACAAGAATGTTTAGGAGGATATATGTGTGTTTGGGTCCTTTGAAAGAAGGTTTCAGAGCTGCTGGTAGAGATTTAATAGGTTTAGATGGAGCATTTATGAAAGGTCAATATCCAGGACAGTTACTCACAGCAGTTGGTATGGATGCTAACAATGGGATATACCCAGTTGCATATGGGATTGTGGAATCAGAATCTAAGCAATCTTGGACCTGGTTCTTGACATGTCTTGGTGATGACTTGGGTTTACAAAGAAATTCCCACTTCACATTCATCACAGACAGACAAAAGGTTAGTTTTTACTTACTAATTAACTGCTAATCTTATTCATTTTGTTTGTTTTTTACTTAATTGCTATGATTTGGATTTATAGGGGTTATTACCAGCTATTGAAAGTCTATTTCCATCAGCAGAACATAGATACTGTGTAAGACATATTTACCAGAACATGAATCTACAGTGGAAAGGTGGAGAGTTCAAGCTTTTTTTGTGGAAGTGTGCTAACTCTCTAACTGTAGTTGAATTCAACAAGCACATGGGTGAGTTGAAAAAGTACAACAAGAAGGATTATGAGTGGTTAAAAAAAATTCCACCACAACACTAGAGCAGGTCCCACTTTTCAGGTATTAACTTTACAATTTTCTGCTTATGAATATGTAATTGCATATACATGATAGTTAACATAGGTAGTTGCTTTTACAGGAAGGGCTAATTGTGATTTGTTGATAAATAATGTTTGTGAGGTCTTTAATAGACAACTATTAGAAGCTAGGGATAGTCCCATCATTTCTGCACTAGAGTATGTTAGGGAGTATCTCATGAAAAGGATAGTGTTAGTGCAGAAGGTAATTGAAAAGAGTCAAGGTCCATTAACTCCATCTGTTACCAAGGTTTTTAATGCAATTAAAAAGGCTGCAGCAAAGTATACAGTGGAATGGAATGGATCTGATTTGTGACAGGTTAAAGGTCCATGGGGGGAGCAATGTGTTGTAAATTGGCCTCAAAGAAGTTGCACTTGTAGGAAGTGGGAAGTGTCTGGGATTCCCTGCAAGCATGTTGTAGCTTGTATCCATGACATGGCTGACAGTGGAATGAATATTGGTTTGCCAGAAGACTATGTCCATGAATCATACAAACTAAAAACATGGAAAGATGTGTATTCATTTAAGGTGAATCCAGTTAATGGGAGACAGTTTTGGGCCAAGTTTGATTGCCCAACTACATTGGTTCCACCTAAGGCAGCTCCACAAATTGGTAGGCCATCTAAGGCAAGAAAGAAAAGTGCTGGTGAGATTGAAATGGTTAAAGGGGGCAAACTAACAAGGTCAGGTAAAACTGTGAAATGTGGTATTTGTAAAGGAAGTGGTCACAACAAAAGAAGTTGTACTGCTCAAGGTGTTGCAAGTCATGCAGGGACAAGTCATACAGGTCCAAGTGGAAGTCAAGCACAAGGTGGAAGTCATACAGGGCCAAGTGGTACAAAGAAAAGACCAAGAAAAGTCACTGATGGAAGTGCATCTGGAAGTCAAATGGGAAGTCAACCACCTAATGGAAGTCAATCACAAGCTGGAAGCCAGGTTCCAATACCACAAAATGCACCTGCAAATGTTGTTGCACCAGAACATGTGGCTGCTGGATTTGTTATTCCAACCAAGAGAACAAAGAAAACTACTTCAAGACTTAGTCCACTTTAAATCAGTCCTTTTTAAATGATATGTTTGTTTAAGACTATGGTGTTTGTTGTTTAAGAATGTTATTTTCCTTTCCTTTAAGACTATGGTATGTGTCTGGGATAATCTTTTGTATGGCAATGACCTTGGGATAATCTTTTGTTTGACTGTTTCAATGTATGCCATTTACCTTATAATCTTGTATTTAACTATTTGTGATATGTTTGGCAATTACCTTTTGCACTTTGCTTTTTTTTTTTTTGCCTTTTGCACAATCTCTTTTGGGATAATCTGGATACATCAGTCACCAACATAGTGTTTGTGCACAATACTTGGTAGCACAAAGTAAGCCTTTCATTAACTTGAACTTCATTACATATACCAAAACTTGTTGGCCATTACATATTACATTGGCCAACTATGAGTTCAGTTAAAAAGAACAACAACCAACTACTTTTCATTAACCTTAGAAAGGCAGATTACATCAAGAACATAAAAACAACCACCAACCAAGTAAATATCAAACAAAACTTCATCCTACGATATCCAACTGCCATAGCATCCAAAGTTTGTTGCATTTCATTTCTTGACCTTAGAAGACCTGGTATAATCTGCCTTGAACGAGCACACATTGGTGGATCAAACCATGAAAAGAAATCACAATGTGAACCCTATAATCAAGTATTAACATCATTAACTATATAACCTTTAAATAAAATGCATTACAAGAACCAAAAAAAAAAAACTTACAATTTGGGGGCAAGACAAAAACCTTCGACCAGGGTTATTGTTTGTCCAAGAAGTTCGAATAGCAGCTTGGTTACCACAAAAGCAATTCACATTTGCCATCAATTTGTTTGATTTGGTATTGTTTAGAAATTAGGGTTTATGGGGATGTGATAATTTTTTTTTGGGGGATTTGCTGTGATTAAAAAATGAGGGAGGATGGATTTATAAGGTGGGGAATTGTTTTTATCCAAGTAAAATGACATAATTATCCTCGTGTGCAAGGCACGTGCCACAACTTAACTAACTCTCACTAACGTCGTTAGAAGCGAGGGACCAAAATGATGTGAACTTTACCCCCACAGGGAGGCCGCCTGCACTTAGCCAACCACAGTGACTATTTTTGCAATCTCAGGAAACCACAGGGACCATTTTTGCAGTTTACTCTTTTTTAAACATAGCCTTTGGGCTACATTTAGCAAAACCCGGAATAAAATCAATTAGTTAATACTTAAAAGAAAAACACAGCTCACGTCGTCATCAATTAGCGAAACCCAAAATAAAATGAATTTGCAAAACCAGTAATTTGCGGTAACATATAGACATATAGTAGAAGGCACCGAACTTTTTTAGCGAATAATATTTCAAATACCAGTACTATGCATGTATTTATGAGACTTCATCACTAGTGCTCAAAAGAAAAACACAGTACTATGCATGTATTTATGAGACTTCATCACTGTGCTCACCAAACAACTGTTAAAAGAAAAACACAGTACTATGCATGTATTTATGAGACTTCATCACTAGTGCTCACCAAACAAATCCTAAGCCATTGATCACACCTGCCTCACACGGATCAACATCTTCACCGTCCATCCAAATTCACAACCCCCACCTGCTCGCCTTTAAATGTAGAGGTTGAACTCATTTAATTTTGCACATCTTCACAAAAATAAAAAAGTTTGTTCCTAGCTTCCTGATTTGCACTCGATTCTCCCCTTTCAAGTGCACTCATAGCTTTTGATTTCTTTCAGATGGCTGGTGGTAGTACTCATGGTGGGTGGTGGTGGTTTATTGTCTTAAGCGATAATTTGTTATTTGTGCTTTTAGTTTTCGATGGACAAGCAAAAAGCAATTCTCTCATGATTGAAATGGGTGTTCTTGGAATATTAAGGTAAAATCATCCCATTTTAAGCTTTATCTCAATTCTTTTATATTTGAAAAGTATTATTATAGGCTTTATGATTTGTGGTCCATATCTGTCTTTGTTTGTTTTTATGGTGTCTTTTTTTTTTTTTTTTTTTTTTTTTTCCCACAATATGTGGTTTTTGTTGTTGTTTGTGTTGGTCGGGGTGTGAATTTATTTGTTTACTATGGATCTGTGTTATAAGTGTTACGTATGTCTTTTTTGGGTGTTTGAGTTTTTCTAGTTTAAGATGTGTAAGGTGTTTTTAACGTTATTTTTTGTGGTTGTTCATGTGCAACTTAGACATACAAAGATAATGATATGATTAAGATTTGAAGATGGATGTTAGATGATTTGATGAAATTTATTAAAAAATACTATCTTCGGATACACTTGAGGATCTAAATTTGATTTTATATGTTAAATTTTCTAACAAAAATAAAGAGCTTAGAGTAAAAGAAAATTGCTAAACAACAGGCACTTTAGTGGAATTTATAATAACCCGTCCCTTCTAAATTTATTTTATTGTAACTACATACTGCTGAACATGCTGTTGTTTGAATTACTGTTAATTACTACGTAGTACTTGTTATAACTGTAAAGTTGGGGACAAAAATATACAGAGTTGATTGAACCCACTTTTACATGTAGTTGTTGTTATTGACAGCCCCTGATTGATTACATAACCGTCCTTCTTGTTCCATTCACAACTGTTGTTTTGGTTTAGTTTAGTTGTTGACGAGAGGATTGGAAATCGGGAATGTTTGTTTAGGATAAATTGTTTATAGTGTTTGTTGTGGAAGAAGATGATTTTAGGACAGATTTTGAAAGTTAAATGATGAAGTTTTTGTTTGATTAATTAAAAGGAAGATCTAATTAATAAACTGTTTTTTTGATGATTAATTAAAGAGGATTAATGATTTTGATAAGTATTAAAGAAGAAAAGGATGGGATTTTGGGAGCCATTAGCATTGTGTTTGTTTATTGCTACTGTTTGTTTTAGTATTATACCTAGTTTTTTTAAGCTGAACGTATATGTGTGATGCTAAAAAAAACTTATATAAGCCATAAACTTTGTGGCTTCTATTTAAACTTTTTGGCTCATAATGCTAAAAAAAAAAAAAAAAAAAAAAAAAAAAAAAAAAAAAAAAAAAAAAAAAAAAAAAAGCAAAGCTTATAAAACAAACACCTTCTTATACCCCTTATATCATTTTTCAGTTGCCAAAGAGAAGAAGTAAGGGAAATCTGTAATCAACACCATATCCAGGTCTCCCAAGTTTTTGTGTCAAATAAGCTGTTATGTGTAAATTAGGGCTAATCAGTGTTAACTTTTCATTTTAAGTTGTTATAAGTGATTAAGAAATGATGACTTATTTTGGTAAATTTGGATCATACATTGTAATGTAGTTTTTTATACTTGTTGGACTGGTTTTATTGAAATTTAGATGTTCTATCGAGAAATTGTTGTATCTGATATAACATGATAACTGTATGTTTAGCTTTTGGTTTCGGATCATAGTTTAGAAGTGATTTAAGTTTTGAATTGGTAGTTGTAATTGATTGTTGCAAGGTTAGTTTAATCTCTAGTAGTATTAGGTAACTGTAAAAGCGTAGATATGTTGATCCGCTGAGATATATGCTGATATTTAGTTATATCATGCTTTGAAATTTGTCTATCGAACTAGTTATGTTTATTGCATAAGTTACTAATTAGTACTACTAGTTTAATATGCCGACATTTAGAAATGTATATTGTTGTTCATAAGCTTTTTACTAGCTTGTTTAAAAACAAGTTAGAGCTTGTAGAGTAGCGCGCTCCGCGAGCATTTTTTGCCTTGTTTTGAGCAAAGGCCTATTGTGAGTCCATTATTTTAAAACTTACTGTTCAATTGCTTAATTACTGTTACGGTGCTTAATTACTGCTTATTTTCTATTTCTGTATGCTTATTTATGCTTGTATTTGCTTATTGTGCTTAGTTTATAGCTTGTTAGTCTTTAGTTTAAGTTTTAGCTTCAAATCAGTTCAAATTAGTCATAAACAGCTTATTTCATTTGCTTATTGAAAACTGCTTATTAGTTCTGGATTTTGCTTTTTAAGTGAATTAGTAAACTTATTGTAAGTTTTCTTGTTCAAAAAGTTTAATCATATTGTCTCAGCTTTAGTTTAGTAATTTAAGTAGTTTTGACATCAACTTTTGTGTTTTTGTAAAGTTCTTTAGCTTTTGAAAGGGTTTTAAAAATTAGTTGAGGCTAAAAGATTTAAGGTATTAGTTCTAGAATTGTAATCTCTCTGTAATCAAGCTTTTACTTAATGAAATAGTGTAATTTCTTTTACCATTTGTTTTTACTAAATCATCTCAATCTATCATTGTTAGTTGAAAAAGCTCCAATCTGTCAAATATAGCTTTTAATAAGCTCAGTTAGTGGTTTTTTAACATTTACTCATACTGTTTTCATATCATATTAAAAATCAATAAAAATCAGTAAAAATACTAAAAAAAAAAAAAAAAAAAAATGTTTTCAAACTCTCTAAATCAGCTTGCATCCAAGCTAATTCAGTAGTATAAAAGCTCATATTTATTTTTTAGCATTCTGTGAGCTTGTTTATAGTTCTAAACAGACCAGTCTACTCATATTACATAAAAGTCAAACAAAATCAGTCAACATAAGAGGAAGATGATGAACCCTGGGTAAAATTTGATAGTTTAAACTGAGAAATGGATGAGTTTAGCCTATCTAGAGATAGGCTTCTTTGGAAAACCCTCTGTTTGAGCTGAGGATGTATTTGTAAGTTCCTGATTTTCATTTTCAAGTATCCAATTGAATTTTATGAGATTTTAGTTTAGATCTGTGAGATTTGTTAGTTTACTGTTACATTAGTTTAATTTGATCATATTTGAGTGCATTTGATTGAGTTTAGTCATTGTAGTGTTAGATTAGTTATTGTTCATTGCTTGTTCACTTTAATCTGCTCATATTAGCATATCTTTGATTCTGTGGTATTTGATGTGTAGTACTGTGGATTTAAGTCTAATTCAGTATATTGGATCATTATGTGAGCGTATGTGGATGATTTGTGGCTTTAACTTCCTAGTTGCTTCATATTAGTTCATAATTAGTGAATTAAGGAGTGTTTGGATCTGGACCTCATTCTGTGTTATAGTTGTTTTTATGAAGGTTACTTTGCACAGTCATTTTACATTTGGTATATTAGAGTCATTGTATACATAAAAATCAGTAGGTTAAAGTTGTAAAAGTCATTCATCTTTGAACTGTCAAATTCTTCTTAACTGATGGATTCTAGTTTGCATTTTCACAACATAGTTGCATAAGTAGTCAATTTAATATAATCTCATTCCATTTTAGTGTAATATTACATTTCTAAGTAGATTTGATCATCAGTAGTTCACTGAAGTCAAAGTTTCATTAAAAACAAAAAGTCAAAGATATCAGTTTTTCAGAATTGGCATAAACTTTTGGATCATCTGTAGGTCTGAATATAGATTGGAAATAGATTATTATTGCATTTCTCTGTTATTTTATTGCTTGTGTTTCAAAATCAAAAAGAATTTTTAGTTTTGGTAGTCATTTGATCATAGAAAAAAGAGCTTGAAGTTCCCTAGTTGCTCACAAACTTCCCTGCAACAGGGAAGTCAGTTGCATAAGCACATTTGTATTAGCTTCTAGTTGTCTCATTGTTCTAGTTTTCTGTGAAATTTTTGATTCACTGTGTAGATAGTAGTATAAGCTAGACTTATTGGCCTTTGATTTCCAGCTTTGAGCTTATCTGGACTGCTTAATTAGGTCTGATAGTTAGGTGTTTAGTACCTGTTAACTGATTGTATTTTAGGACTTGCATTTGTGATTTTTGTCTTGCAATATGTACTTATTGGTTGTATTGAGTAGTTTTTAGTCTGATTTAGTAGTTTACACTACTTCCTAGCTACTGGCTTATTCTAGTTTTCTACTGCTTATTTGAATGTTTCTTTTTATTAGTCCCAAAATGGTGCAGCCCTGCTACTCATTATAAGCCTATATGACATGAAATATGGTATACTTGCTAATTGGTTGGCACTCTAGTTGTTTTGTATTTTTCTAATTTTTTATATAATGCAGGCAGTTTTCACATGTCCAAGAGACGTGCTCGGAGGAGTGTCGAACCAGGGTACATTCGGGCATTGTACTTATTTTGCACACGCCGATGCTGTAACAATAAGCCTTCGAATGAACAATGTAATACCCAACGATGTTTACATGTCGGCACAATGCCCTATCGACTATGGATCAAGAAGGACTCTGACCAAGATGAGAGAGTTTTGTGAGATACATGGCTTTGAGGCTACATATGATCGGCCATTTGTAGGATTTTCGAGGAAAGAGTATTCACCATCTCCGGGGGTGAATCTTTTTGTAGTTCAAGGCTTTACCATTTTCAATGACATTGAAAATGAAATTGTTAATCATTTTAAGCATGGACCTGGTTTTCCTTGTGTTGCATCTCTAAATGGAACCCGACTAATGGATAATGCTCCAAGTCATCTTCATTCAAGTCATGTTGTTGTGGTCTATGGTGTAGACCTGAGCAACCCAGATGACCATAGATGCTTGATCAAGAATTCATGGGGAAAGGGTTGGGGCAATGGTGGGTTTAGTGACATTCCTTTTAATATAATAAAGGCGGCCCAAGTCCCTGAACTTATTGGTGTGGTTTTGTGAGAACTTTGCATGTCATTAAGACATAAGTTTTGTATAGTTAATGAGCATTGTGATTAAAAGGAATGTCACTAAACCCACCATTGCCCCAACCCTTTCCCCATGAATTCTTGATCAAGCATCTATGGTCATCTGGATGGTTAATGACAATGTAAGCCACGTAATAGCAAAACGAAGTAGCCACCCCAATTAATATAAGTTTGGGCATTATACTTATTTTGCACACGCTGATGCTGTAACAATAAGCCTTCGAATGAACAATGTAATACCCAACGATGTTTACATGTCGGCACAATGCCCTATCGACTATGGATCAAGAAGGACTCTGACCAAGATGAGAGAGTTTTGTGAGATACATGGCTTTGAGGCCACATATGATCGGCCATTTGCAGGATTTTCGAGGAAAGAGTATTCACTATCTCCAGGGGTGAATCGTTTTGTAGTTCAAGGCTTTACCATTTTCAATGACATTGAAAATGAAATTGTTAATCATTTTAAGCATGAACCTGGTTTTCCTTGCGTTGCATCTCTAAATGGAACCCTACTAATGGATAATGCTCCAAGTCATCTTCATTCAAGTCATGCTGTTGTGGTCTATGGTGTAGACCTGAGCAACCCAGATGACCATAAATGCTTGATCAAGAATTCATGGGGAAAGGGTTGGGGCAATGGTGGGTTTAGTGACATTCCTTTTAATATAATAAAGGCGGCCCAAGTCCCTGAACTTATTGGTGTGATTTTATGAGAACTTTGCATGTCATTAAGACATAAGTTTTGTATGTTGTTGTTTAAGTTTTGAACATTCTGTTGAACATTTTGGATACAGTAAGGTTTTGGATCAGGTTAATATATGTGATAGTATGCTAAAGGGTGTTTGGTTCAGTGAGCTGCTGCTATTTATTTGCTGCAAATTAGCTGCTGCATTGTGTAAAAGTTTAGGAAAAGCTGCAAATTATTTGTGTGAATGCCTGCTGCAAATATAGGTGTTGTTAACAGTTTGGGTCCAATGATTTTTGAGCTATCTGACTTTTTGGCTCAGTGTGGTCTTGATTCAAGTTATCTGTTATGTTGGCATGTCAATGTAAGTTGCATCAATTTGTGACTATTTCTTGTTTTTGGCTGGTTGTGTGTGTGGGCCAGGTACATGGGAATATAATTTTCTCTTGTGGGATTGGTTGCACTTTTGCACCAGTTGAAATGCTTCAGTTGTTGTGGTCACAAGTTGGTGGTATATAGAACTATTGTTCTGTTCTATGTATTATTAGCTTAGGCTGCCTGGTGTGAATGGCTTTGCAGTCTTGTAGGCACCTTTGCGGTAATTAACATCAATAAAGTTTACCCCAATGGCCTTTTTCCTCACTCTAATCTCTCCATCTTTCAGTTCTTCTATTTCAATGTTCTCCCATTTTAGTACATGTAAGGTTTGATTAGCTCTTTTAATCACAATGCTCATTCACAGATTGGATGGTTAATGACAATGTAAGCCACGTAATAGCAATACGAAGTAGCCACCCCAATTAATATAAGTTTGTGCATAAAATCTGCAACTATTCTAAGAAGAGTTTAGATTTGTTGTGTTTGTGTTTTATTTGGTTGTGTGTGATCCTATAGCACCACTTTACCCATGGCACCACTTTTTGTTGAAATGAGTGATATTTTATGTTGAGTGATAGATTATTGTGTTATAAAAAAAAGTAAAAACAAATAAGGTACCTTGTGCTCTAAAAGAAGCTTAGAAACTTGTTCATTTACATAAATGCCTTTATGTAAAGGTTTTATTTTATACATTAAATGTTTGTCTTCTTTTGTCTTTTTAAATTGGAATTTATAATTATTAGTTCCGGGTGCTTTATCAAACATATTTGAAAACAAACGCAATGACTCCCGTTTTCATAAGCTACAGTTAGAGCTAATTTCACCAAACATACCCTTAGATAGGTTTAGGCACTCGAATGAGGATGAAGATGATACAAACATTACTTTTATCTTTCATACCCCCAATTAAGGCTGTGAAAAAAACTCGTACCTGTAAACTTGACCCGCACCGAAAACAATATAAGCTTATTCGGGTTTCTAATCGGTTCAGGTTAGGTTCCGTATGAAGTCAGATCACAATTTTTAGTAGAAATACTGCAATCATTCTGTAATACAAAAACCCAATAATACAAATAGAGATTACACCCTTATAAGAAATGACATGATGGTACATTCTGCATTGATACTTGTACATAAACTAAGTGAACATGAGCTCGTCTGCTCTTCTTTAATCGGAAAAAATAATTGGTAAACTGCTTACACACGTAGTTTGCACAACGAAGGTAGCATCATTGCAAAACAAGACGTCATAAAGAGATTATAAGAGGGGCAGGATCATTTTCTCTATAGATTCAATTAGAAAGAACGTGAACTGGAATTATCAGTCACGGTTTAGAAGCCCTTGAAAACAGTGAACAAGTCTCCATTGATGTAATCGTTATCGACTAAGCTCACCAAGTAGTATGTGTTCTGTACCTGTAACCCACAGCAACAATAACAAATAAGGCTCAAAAGAATTAATATGCACAGTTACTACTGATAGTTACAAAGGAAGACGAAAAATAATGTTTCACACTTGAATGATAAGAGGGCATGTATCAGCCCTCTATAGACTGGTATCTAAAGCATATACTAGTAGTAACATTCTAAAAGTAAAAGACTGTAACTATCCAAATACCAGAATGAGCTTTCATTTGGTACTTGGGTTTCAAACCAGTGCATGTACCTGTATGTTTCTACTTTTTATTATCATGCTCTAGAAAAAATATGCATTTAGTAGGAACCAAACCAGACCTGGACCAAAACTTCAATCCAAAACTTACATTTTGACGCACTAACTTGAAAAACAGGTCAATTTGGGCTGGCTTTATCTCAAACATGTCAGATTAAAGTCCACCAAAAATCCATGTCTTAACGACTACAGCCTCCTTGAGCATTATTATTCAAAGGTTTACGTTACTACTGTAACAATGTTGTTTTGAAAATAAAATTGGATAGAAATGCCTTCATGAGTCAACCCAACCTGACTCAGCCCGGCCCATTAGAATCTGTTATCCAACCCACCTGACCAACCCATATTGTCCCCTCTAGATCTAGTACTTGGTTTCAAAATTTCAAAGTCTAGGATTCAGTTCTGTCCGGTACCAGACTGGTGAATGTGAACTGTTATAATTTATAAATACTGTTAGCTGCCAGACAAATGGCAAGTAAAGAGAGCAGAAAACAAACCTCTTGGAGAAGTGTTCTGGAAGAATCATCCTCGGGATACAATTGTGCCCATCCTCTTGACCAGATCTCAAACGCCTCATCCTTCCATATCAAGAAGCTTGCAGGATCAACAACCGTTGGTTGAATGATTTCCTTGGCTGGGAATACTCCCCATGTAACTGCATTCACATCACTCTTCCCCACATTGGAAAGCAAGTTTTCTTCTTTATTAACGGCAATGTATGTGAGTGACGGGTACGCCTTGATTTTCTCCACCAGAGCGTTTAACTTTTCAGCTGAGCAGAAAAATTCTACATATGCTTTCTGGTAAACGTACCCACCAGCAGGACCCCACCCTAAAATATCCCAAATAAATCGGTGAGCAAAATGATAAGTTTCTAAGATAGATTTTGTAAAAAGGTCAAACACTTCCCAACCATTTGTGACTGGTTTATTGGTACAACGAGCTAACAAAGTTAAGAGAATCCACTACATGTAAAATCTTACCAACAGATGGAGAATCGGACTTCGCTCCATTAACGGCCGGTTGGCTGTTGATGGTGAGGAAACCCTTGAGGTTTATGGAAGCAAGTTGTTCGTCGATAATCTTTGTCTCTGGCTGAAGTGCATCTAGGTCGGACCAGGGGCTGGTTTTTAGTTGCCCAAGGCAATATTTCATGAATTTCTGACATAAAATGATTCAGTTAGGCACATTTTTACATGAAATATTTTAATAGATACATATATATGCAGGGATACCATACCTCAGAAATATCATCAAACTTCTTCAAAGGGACCACCCACTCTTCCTGAGTCTTCTTGTCACGTGCTTTTGGTCTCATGAACTACTCATAGATTAAATATTATAGAAGAGTCAGATATAACTTTTAGATAACGCATAGAATGAATTTGATACACTGAAGTTAAATTTTTTACATGGTTTATAAATGCAAGTACCTGATGGTCGGTTAATGCTCCATATGATGCATTAGAAGCATCGCCCCAACGGCCATTTGGATATTGCTCCCAACCAATAGTCCTTGTTATGTAGCTCTTTGGACGATTGGCCCTGTTAACATTTATAAAAGACAAATCATGAAGTTACCACATATTTTACTAGCAAGTTTTAATGAATCAACTTATAAATTCATATTTGAGTTTCATACCAGAAGATTGGCCTGACATCTTCCTTAAGACGGAAGAGGTTTGTAGGTCTCCTCCATGGAAGTGGCCTTGAAATTTTGGCCTCTGAAATCAATCCAAGACTCTGCACGGTAAATCAAATGTAAGTTTACATTTAATAATGTTAATGATGGTAGAAAGTATATCTGAGAACTCCCTTACAGTCAAAATTGCCAATGCAGACTTTTCATTGTTGAGTGTGTAAAGATGCAATGTCTTGATTCCACTAGCCATAATTTTCTTGCACATTTCAGTTCCTTGGTGAACTCCATAGGCTCTGACAGCTTCCTCGTTGTCCTTGATAGACTCCAATGCAGCAGTGATTTCAGCTGGGATCTGCAGTAGTTGATTGATTACACACGATAGCAACGAAAAACATATATCTGCCAATTTTATTATGCAACTTGATATACAGAACCATCAAACTAAAACATATTTACGGTTCAAGGCCAACATACCTTAGTTTTGCAGAAACCAGTCATGCGAATGAAGCCATTGTAATTGTTGATGGGCATAATACCAGGAACAATGGGACAAGTTATTCCAATTTGCCGGCAGTCATTCACAAACTTAAGAAAATTGTCAACATCATAGAAAAGTTGAGTGACAATCACTTCTGCTCCAGCATCAACCTGCATTACAAGATCTCATTAATAACATTATAAACTCAAATGACCTACTGCGTTGATTTGTTAATTATGATTTCTTATAAACTCGAATGACCATATAAAGGGTTCTGACAAAGGGTTAATGTGGCTGAATCGTTTCTGTTTTTTTTTTTTTTTAATCTTAATTTGATGTTTAAATCCGACATAATTCACCATATGAAGGACTAGCAGATGTGAAACAGACAAAAGCCTATAAGATATTAATAAAAGAGGATTTTATATTCTCTATTATTTGACTTTTTAATTATGAATCATTGTGTCTAACTTCATATACTGTATTAGTTTAAGAAACAAAATGCACAATAAACAGGAATAATGTCTTTTTAAAATTCTTCACAAGGTGATTTCTCCAACTATCTTTTGTAGCATGCAAATTGTCATCGTGCAAGAAAAACTACCTTTCTCTTGAGGTACTCAAGATCCTTTTGGTATGCTTCCGGTGTGGCCAATCCATTGCTTTCAATGACTTCAGGATGTGCCTCTGAAAAGCATAACAAAAAAAGCCATTTAAAAGGGCAATTACAATGTAACGTATGGCATTATATTAACAGCTAATACTGATATCCCTAAAAATAGAGAAGGGTGGAAGTGAAATTGAAACCTGGATAACCAGCAACAGCTATGCCAAAATAGTCACCATATGACTTGCGGATATGCTCTACCTGTAAAGCAAAAAGAGTGCACATGTTATATAATTACTTTTTAACAACATGGTGTGGAAAGTTTATATAATTACTTTTTAACAATATGGTGTGGAAAGTTTAACTTTGTCATAAAGTATAATGCACTTCACAGATCTGAGTTTTTAAAATCTAAATCTACCCATATAAGAGTGTTCAAAAGAAGCTAATGTAGTAATGTATGATTCTGATTACTAGACAATGAGCTAAGATAGGCAAAACCGACCTAAGGCAAATTGACAATATTACGCCCTGATATTAGACTTCACAATCCCTCAGTTCAATAAGTAATCAGTAAAGGCCAAGGAAGTGATTCGTAATCTTAATGGCTAAACATGCTTCCAGTTAAAAAATATATTTTATAAATACACAAATCTACTCTGCTCAGGGCATTTCGTAATTTGGATCATCTAACTGGTGTACTGAAAGATAGAATAGACTCCAAACTCACAAATTCAAATCTAATAAATTAATCAAAACACCAAGAAATGCAGGATCTTCGTGTACTGTATTGTAAAGTTCTTCAAACTCTAAATCATTCTAAACAAGCAATCAACGATTTCATAGGATCTCCTACCGTACATTGTATAAGGAAACTAATGTGTGAAACCATTCATTACAAAATGAGCTAAAATAGGTCCAATCACTAAACATCAAATGTCAGCAACTTAATAACCAAATCACATTTCCAAAATCACCAACTCAAATCCAACTAACTAAAGTCGGCACCTATCATTGACACATCATCAACCAACTCCTAATCCATCAATCAAATCATAACAAAACCGCCAAATCGCTACTTCAGCAGTCAAAAGGTAACTAGCTAATATCGAAATGTTGGTAACTCATCTAATTAATCACTATCCTCTCCATAAACAAATGTTAATAAAAAAAACATGAGCTAGGATCAAATGAGAAATATAATTAAGATGAGAAGAATGAGAAGGAATCACAACAACAAATATTAGATGCACCCATAGAAAATAGATGCATCTCCCTATTATTTCTCTTTCCTTATTTGAAATATGTGGCCACAATTTTTTCTCACTCTTCTCATTTAAATAATTTTTCTCACTAGATCCATACTCAAAAAAACATACTAGATTAAAAGCGCAATGTCGGTAACTCAATAATAATCTAACTAACTCCTAATTCATCAATCAAATCATAACAAAACAGCAAAATCGCTACTTCATGAGTCAAAAGGTAACTAGCTAATATCGAAATGCTGGTAACTCGTCTAATTAATTACTATCCGTAAACAAACGTTAGTAAAAAGAAAAGAAAAAAACATACTAGATTAAAAGCACAATGTTGGTAACTCGATAATAATCTAACTAACTCCTATGAATCGCAATGTCGGCATTTAAAAAAAAAAAAAAAAAAAGTGTCCATATCCATACCAGATCAAGAGCACAAGCAAAGCCCCCTTGGATCTGAACAAACTTATCCTGTCCACGTGGCGGGTCACCTCTGAGAGCCAAAACATTCTGAATCCCATCTTTCTTAATACTCTCCAAAGCATGGTCAATTTTCTCGACAGGCATATTAGTACAAGTCAAATGCATCATGGTTTCAACGCACACAATGTTCTGCATACGTCTTGCTATCTCCAACGTTAGCTCTGCTGTGGACCCACCTGCTCCCCATGTTATGTCGCAGAAAGTGGGGTCGTGGGCCACCATTCGTTCCATTCTTTCGAAGAGGTTCTCGACGCCTTCTTCGGATTTTGGTGGGAAGAATTCGAATGAGAAGACTACCTTGCCGTCGGGTCCGGCTGATGTGGACTCGAGGATCTTTTCTATGACCTTCATTTTGAGAGGGTTTATGTGTGTGTGTGAGATTTGAATCAGATCTTATCAATCTGATTGGTACACAGTGGAAGGTAAAGGGGTTTGGCACAACTAAAATGGTAGATCTGCTGCTGGTTTTATAGTGGGTGGGTGTTGCCATTTGGACCTTTTGGTTTTTGGGAGTGGGTGGAATAGGTCCTTACAAGTTGGTTGTTTGTTAAAATAATAGCATCTTATGTGTAGAGTGAATTTAGGGGTGTAAATGAGCCGAGCTGCTCGTGAGTTATTCGGGATTGGGTCGATAAAAGCTTGTAATGAGCCAAGTATATGATACACCAAGATGACTAAATTCAAAACTATAATATATCAAAAATAAAAATATTTAATTTATTACACAAAATTAGAAAACGTATCAAGTTACATAGGTAGTGTTTGGTACGTTGTAATCAAATGATGAATGGAAAGGATAATTACGTTGGAATAATAAAATGTTGTTTACTTAAATATATATAAAATGTAATGGTTCATTACAAAGAATGACCTATTACAGCAAAATCATTCCCTAGGCCCCCTTGCTTTTTTTTCTTTACGTTCGTAATGAAATCAAAATTACATAAAACCCATCAATAACTAATCATATTAAATAAACTTTCTATCATTAATGAAGGCATTTTAGTCTTTCTATTATGATTCTATTACGTCTTATCAAACAAACAAAACATGATTAATAATATTAATGAATAATTACATTACACTATTTATTTCATTACGTCATTTATTTTATTCATTTGACATTTCATTATGTCGTACCAAACGTATCCATAAAGATGCAATTATCTTTTATTAGATGAGCAAACTTTACATTTTGCAATCTATTGTATTTATCAACACAAAACATACTGGATTTTAACATTACGACCTTTTTAATTTTAGCGAAAAACATGCAAGTACGGAGTATGTAACATGTAACAACGTGGATGTTTATAACATTGTTTTGTATTTTTTGATTTATGTACCTTTCCAAGTTCCAACATTAGCAAAAAACATGTAACAATTTTGATGTTTAAAACTGTGTGTTATATCTCAAAACTAAAATGGTAATCTTTTTATGCAAAGATTGTTTTGTGATTATTATTTAGCAAACACGCTAATTAATCAAGTAATTAGTACTAGAAAATATCATGCACACTCTTTGACATTCATGCCAGATGTCTAGTTTAGTTTTCTCTTTAATTAAGAAATGTGTCGTATGAGAGTAGTTATGTCATGTATAAACCGATCCAAGCGATGACAAGGTGACTTGGTGTTTTTATGTTTAGAACCTTACGACAATCACTTGATCTCACTTACAAATCTTAACGAATGTTGGTATCACATGCTCAAACATAATTCTAAGTTTAATAACAATATTTTTGTTATACTATCTTAGAGAAGTTAACAAATTATGATAACCAAATGATAATGTTTAACTAGTACGTAGTGATTGCTAACGATGAAGACCATTTCCTAAATGTCACGGAAATTTACTAATTGCTTATTTGCTTTATGTCATTTTCAACACCCCAAACATAAATTTTAACTATGATGCTACAATTTTCAGCTAACTTTCTTTCGAAACCATACAGATTGACTTGAATAATGAAATAGAGTTTCAACCATTAGTCCATTATATGGCGACATGGTGTAAGAGACTCTTATGACGCATTGAAAAAACCACAAAAACATAGAATATGCAAAGAAACCCACTTTCTTTCTCAAAAGAACTTGTTATTAAAATTAAATACAAATATTAATCATTGTGCTCTTTTTGTTCTCAAATATCAACTCATTGTTTAGTAAAGTGAAAACAGTTTTATGTTGTTGCCTCAAACTATACCAAAAACATGACAATTATTTTATAATGACAACTCATTGTTTATTAAACAGTGACTTATTTTATAATGACAAAACGCTAGCCCATGTAGTGATCACTGAAATGGCGAATCAAATATGGCTTATACAGTTATGCAATCGTTCGATCGGAAAGAAAATGTAATTTGTATTTGGGCTGCTAAAAGGTTGTGATATTTTGCGCATAAACTGAAGTTTGTCGCCAAAAACGATAAACGCAAAAAGGTCATTTTCATTTTTGTGCAATTTGTGCTAAGATAGTGAACAACATAAATAAAATGTGGGGTATAATTTGTATGTGGACTAAAGTATAGGGACCTAAGAGTAGTAAAAAATTTATCCAACAACCTCACCAACCCCACGATTCAACGACCCCGATGAAGATCTACATTGAAGTGCTTAATTTAGTTCCACGTTTGCACATTTTTGGTCCGAATCTTTTTGCAACGTAACGATTTATATAGTAATCGATATTCTCAATCTCGTTATGGTTTCTTTTTTATTCTGTTAAAAGTCAAAACTCTATACTAGAATGACAACATACTACTCATTATTTTATTAGACTTGGTTGTAATAAGTCATCATCAAATCACAATAAAGAGTTATTGTCTAAATTCTAATTTATCCGACTGATTAGAAATATCGTTTAAAATTAACACACGTTCAACCATGAAAAGTTTATGCATTTTTTGAGGTTTAAATAATGCATTCAACAAACAATTAACAGTAATTATACAATGACCAATTCTTAAAAATAATACTTTATCAAACATCTTGAATAGAAAAGGGTATTATGGTTCATACTAAATGCACTCTTGACATGTTCAATATAAACACTTAAATTGATCCATTGATAGTTAATTTAGTAAACATAAATAAAAATAAAAAATTATATACATCTTTTTGTATACAAAGTTGCAACAGTTAATTTATAATTATTTTAATATTTATTCTAATACAAAGTTATCTAGTTTAAATATAGGGTTTTAAAAGGTATTTATGCATCGCGGGTTGTTAAAATAAGTTTGTTTTGTTGGCATACTTACTTAACACTAGAAAGGAAGACATTAATACTTACCATGAGTCATTGTATTATCAACCCGGTGAACATTTTGTTCTTTTAAACATGTCATAAGCGTGTATGAGAATTTTAAATAACAAATTCCTAAATATTTAAAATAACAAATTCCTAAATATTGAGTAGTTAACATATGTTATTTTGTTGACGTAATTGCCATTTTTTATGCAATGTCCTTTATAAACATTTTGAGCTTCCGTTTTCATTTGGGTCGGAATTTGTACTAACCTGATAAATATTAACCTGACACCTGATATAAATCGAACCCAACACCTTAATTTATTTTTACCTATTTATCACTTAATCTAATATTCTACTACACCTCCGTGTACAATCTACTCGCAAAGGTTAAAAACCTAAACATAACCAAAATTATTAAAAGTCAACTAAAATTTTTAACTAAGTTTAATTTATGTCTAAGATGATACAATATGGGTCATCATTGTGTCCAGCCTTACAACTAACAATGATGATGATGATATTGGAAATGTGTTTCTCCTATTCTCATTATCTTCTTTGTGGGAACTTGAGAAAGATGCAGTGATCTGATAAAAGCGGATTCGAAAGTTCTTTGTGACTCAAGACATTAGGTCACGTGCTACTACTCATATATTTTATAGGTTAGCTTTGTCATAGCTAGATGAGTGAGAGCCCAGATATTATCTCGGCCACCCACTAATTTTTTGTAAATCTTATTAATTTATAATAAAACAATGTTTAATAATAATAATAATAATAATAATAATAATAATAATAATAATAATAATAATAATAAATTGTCACATTTTTCATGAAAATAGATGTTAAACATCTAATAAAATCACAAATAAAGTATTTAAAAAGCACTAGGTTCTCTTGTGACTTTTTGCCTTGAGAAATAGAACATTGTAAAATAAACTTGTGACCTCCTGCGAATGAAAGTATCAGAGTATAAAACAAAAGAAAATATATAACAACTAGCAGGGTACCCGCTCGTTGCAGCGGCGGGTACCCTAAAATAAAAAATTTCGATGGAATAAATAAAAACGTCACGGGAAGTCATTCTGACACCAAAATTTGACTCGAGAACGAAATATTAAAAGATTTGGTAAACTACAGTTCCCACCCTAGCATATATTTACAATCTTAGTCCCTAAGGGTGCAATAGGGTTCACACAAGGTCTAAAACATTTTCCTATATAAACTTCATTATACCCTCACTTAGGGTTTGATACCCTTTCTCTCTTAAACCAGCCGTACCCTATTTCTTCTTTTTCTCTAGTCATTTTTTCAGTCAAACAAAAACCACCGTCGGCCACTTAAACTCATCGCCGCCACCACCACACTCCTTAAAACCTCCCCATCATTTTGACGTACATCACGCGCCAAGAAACACCTCCCAATACCACGATTAACACCACCACAGCTTGAGTTCATCACCAAAACCATCTCTCTCTCGTTTTGTTGATACCGGCGGTCGAAAGTAGGAAAACCCATCACCCTTTTTGTCTTTCTAGCGACGGTGGGGGATAAGTACATGAATTTTTAAGAGTTTTTGATTAAATAAAGATTAAAACTAATAAATATGAAGCTAAATAATTGTTTGTTATAATTTTCTTTCTTTTTGTTGTTGTCGTTGTTATTGAGTCGCGAATGATGACGTATAGTCCATATTCGGGTCACGAACCCGATTAATAAACATTACTTAGACCCAAATCCACCACGAGTGGGCTATCATAATAATGATTGGGCTACCATACTAACGGTTTGGGCTCACGAAATCCCAAACCCAAAAGTTATTTATGGTTGTGATATAGATATCTCTTATTTAAGGGATATATATCAAACCGGATATACACCAAAGAGTAAGGAGCACGTATCCAATAAGGATTACGTGCCTATATAAACAATGTCATAACTCTCGTTAAAGGTACGACTTACAACCCTAACTCTTCAAGTATAATCCTAAAACCGATTACTTACTCTCACGCCGGAGGATAATCGTGGGAGACAATCTCACGATAAGCCTAACGGTGTTTATTTGTTTTCTTAGTGCGCAGGTCTCAAGCATTAAGATCGAATTGGTACGAGAACAGGAACCCAAATAAGGAACGCCCAACTTTTGTATCAACAGCGAAAACAAGGGATGTCGTGAGCTTGAGCTCATAGCCTTATGTATCGAGTCGAGTCTTGGTCAGGTTCGTGTCTAGGTTACGATGGAGGGTTGTACATTGTGTTGAAATGATTGTAATATTGTGTGTAGGGGTGTTTTTAATGCTATTAATGTAGAATGAGGGTTGTACATTGTGTTGGAATGATTGTAATATTGGGTGTATGGGTGTTTTTAATGCTATTAATTTAGAATGATGGTTGTACATTGTAAAATAAATTTGTGACCTCCTGCAAACGAAAATATCGGAGTATAAACAAAAGAAAAAATATAACAATAAAAGTCACAGAAGAGAAATTTGATCGAGTAATAAAAGATGTTTCTACTATTTAGTGTAAATAACATGATCCTAATTTAAAAAGAAAAAAAAAATGATCACGACCACTTTCGAGATAGATATCAATATATGATAAGTGTTGCAAAAATTAGCCTGAGCGGTCGATTAATCGCTAGGCGGAATTAACCGTCTCAATTTTCACTAATCGGCCTTGTTAATCGGTATGGTAAAAAATCGGTCGACATACTATTAATCGGATAAAAATCGTCTAAATCGGGCATACATCTGCTAAATTGGACAAAAATCGGATAAATTGACCAACTCAGTTACGGATAGAAATCGGCCAAATTAGACATACATTGGTCAAATTGAAAAAAATCGGCTAAATCGCCCAAATCGGCATATAGTTTCAAATTTTTATAATTTTATATATAAAAATATCCATACCCATAAAGTACCCGCCCGTCTAGCTACTGCGTAGCTATTTTTGCAACCTTGTATCTATACTACTTATAATGGAGGAATGACTATCTCTCCAAAAAATTCAGGTGTACAAAAAATTATGCATATTTTACAACACTTTAAAGCAAGCAATTTTCATAATTACAACAACCAAAGCATTGTGTACAACAAAAACTAGCATGAATCGAAATTCATACTACTTTCATTCTATGTAGTTATCTCGGTCAAAAATCTCGTATCGTTCAAGGTCCGAGATTTGAAATATCGGTTATCGTGATGAGATATCGTTATATATATATATATATATATATATATATATATATATATATATATATATATATATATATATATATATATATATATATATATATATATATATATATATATATATATCGTTATATATATATATATATATATATATATATATATATATATATATATATATATATATATATATATATATATATATATATATATATATATATATATATATTAAAATCATAAAAGAGCATAACTACATAGTCTAAAGCATTCAAATCCAGGAGTTCAATTACAGAACTGAGTTGCAAAGATTACACCCTAATCGATAGTATTCAAATCCAGGAGTTCAACATAATAGCATAAAATTAAAATCAGTAAAGCTTGAACAGAAAACATAAAAGAAAACAAACAAAATTTAATTGCAACCCGAGGGTTCAGCATCGGAATCAACATCCTCTAAAGCATTCAATTCTTCATCCAAGTTACCACCCACACCAAGATCTTCCTCTTCAATACTAATCTCATCATCGTCATCTCTATAGCAAATCTTTGAAGCAAAGGTGTATCGATCCCATAAGAACGCCACCATATATATGGTGCAAATTTTGTTCTAGTCCTTTTAGCAGAATCTGATCCAAATTGGCCCCGAGAATCAATGTACATATTCAACTCTCCCCTCAGAGTGTCATTTTCGTGTGGATCAGGAACAAGTTTGTCAATGGCAGCATAAAGACTTGTCGTAATCTCACTATTGTGTTCAAGATTTGCATTTTCTCTATGAAAAACAGCGGGGTTGAGGAAACATCCAGCTGCACATTAATAAATGAAAGTTTTACAAACAGAAGCTTCAAACCGAAAGCTGAATAACAAGCATGAACAGAACAAAGGCTAGAAGTCTAGAACAGAACATAAAGTTGAATAACAAGCAAGAACAGAACAGAAGCAAGAATAGAACAGAAGCAAGAACATAACACAAAACAGAAAGTTTCAAATGGAAGCTTCAAACAGAAAGCTGAAATCTGAATAAGAAAGTTTCAAATTAATACCTGCATGTAAAGGATGATACAGTTGGTCGGTCCACCTTATCTGAATCATAGACAAAAATCTAGTGAGTAGTCTTTCATTTGACCCAACTTTCAAATTTTTGGTTATTTGCTCTTTAGCTCTACTCATCGCATCATAGATATAACCCATGCACGGCTTCTTTTCCGTATCAACCAACCGAACCACATCCACCAAGGGAGCGAGTACTTGACAAGCTAGATAAACATTGTCCCAAAATTCTTGTTTTGCAACTATTCTCTCGACTCTCTTTCCCGCTGCCTTTTTTGCAAAGTCACTTTTGGTCCATTGTTCGGACACAAATAACACTTGCAAATGATGTCGATTCTCATACACACTCTGTAGAGTATAGAATTGAGTTGCAAACCTAGTTACACAAGACCTGTGCAACTCCTTATTCTTTGTCAACCGCCGCATCATATTCAAAATCCTTCCGTGGTTATAAATGTAAACCACGATTGCTCTTGCATCACTCAAAGCATTCTTTATTTTTGGTATTTTCTCCCCTATATCTCCTATCATAAGATTCACACAATGTGCTGCACATGGTGTCCAAAACAACTTAGGATGTTGTTGTTCTAAAATCCCTCTCGCTGATTTGAAGTTTGAGCCGTTATCTGTAATAAACTATAAGAAATAAAAAAATAATAATTAAATAATATGGTTAAAAGTAATTAAAGCTATGAAACCATCAAGAAACTAAAAGTAGTAGTACCTGCACTATGTTTTCTTCTCCAACATCTTCAATCACTTCGTTAATCATGTTCACAATTAAATTAGCATCCTTTACATGCTCCGATGAGAAATACCGTGCCCGTAGGACAATTGACTAAAAAGTTTATCAAACTCCTACCTTTCCCGTCTATCCAAAAATCAGACATGATGCTATAACGGTATTTCTGCCATTGTGGCCTAAACGAATCTACAAATTGTTTCGTTTCTTCTAAAGCATCTTTCAGCAATGTTACACGAAGATTATGATAACTTGGAGCAGGCATAGATCTTCCATAGTCTCCAATAGCATTGATCATATCTTGAAAGCTCTCGTCACGTACGGCATTGAAAGGTAACCCAACCGCATAAGCCCAAGCCGCAATTTTTTTCCATGCAACCATCTTCAACTTTTGTTTTATTGGATTGTTTTTATCCAATGTGCTTTGATTTGTTTTTCCATGATCATTCTTAAGTATAGAATCAAGAGGACCACGGACATTACTAGCACCTACCGACTTTCGTTTCTTATTTTCATTCCTCCTAACTTGTACCTCATCATCTACATCATCGCCGTCTGATAAATCTATCATATTTGATGACCTTAGAATTTCTAAATTTCTCTTTTTTTCCTTTGTTACCTTATCCTTTTCATGCATTGATGCAAGAACCCTCTTTGTTATTTCTGTTGTCACCTTAGGACAACCGGTTACATCTCCTTTTGTATGAGTAAGGTGTTGTTTTAACCTTGTGATCCCTCCCGACATTCTCTTGTCACAAAGAGTACACCAAATAATTCCCTTTCTTGTGGGATCTTTCCAAACACCCCATTCCCAAGCCATATCCCCACTCGTACATTTTAGACCAGTACCAGCATCCGATGAAGTATTATTAGCACTACTATTCGGATTTATGGAAGCATGGGAAGATTGACCTTCCATACTTTAACGTATCAGTAACTAACCTAGCTAATGACAACACATTAATAGAAAATCAGTAGGCTAGTAGGCTAATCACAGAATGACAGAAGTTACAAAATCATATTACAGTAATCACAAAATCAGTAGCCATTAAGATTTCAGTAGCTAATCACAGAAGTAATCATATCACAGAATCAGTAGCCATTCAAAATAAGTATTGAGTAGTAAACTAGTAATCACAAAATTAGTAGCCAACTAGCCATTCAAAAATTCAGTAAGCTAGTAGCAAGTAATCTATTCAATTAAGAAACCACAATTAATAAAGTCAAGAAAGAATGGTTAATTAATAAAGTCATATCATCAATTAATAAAACAAGAAGAAAAGAAGTTGTGTTTAATTATCAGTTAGAGGATGAAGAAAGAATGGTTAATTAAGGAAGAAGAAGTTGTATCTGTTAATATGTATCTGTATCATCATATCATGCCGCGCTCATTAATTAGAGTTTTAATTGGGCTATTATTAAGTGGGCTGTTATTAAATTGGGCTGCAAAAAAACACAGGAAAATTATAACTTTCAATATCTCGCCAAAATCTCGAAAATCTCGCGAATTTCAAAATATCATCAAAATCTCGGCAAATCTCGCCGATATTCTCGGATCCGAGATTTCGGGCCGAGATTTTGATCCGAGATTATTTTTAGGGGCGAGATCCGAGATCTCGCCGAGATTAACTACATAGCTTTCATTAGAATTCTACATTAATAGCATTAAAAATACCCCTACAACCAATATTACAATTATTTAAAAACAATGTACAACCCTCATTCTACATTAATAACATTAAAAACACCCCCTACACCCAATATTACAATCATTTAAACACAATGTACAACACTCATTCTACATTAATAGCATTAATGAACCTGTGACCAAGACTAGGCTCAATAAAACTTGAATCGATACACAAGGCTATGACCAAGAAAATTTAGGTGTCGGAATGACTTCCCGTGACATTTTTATTAATTCAATTGAAATTTTTTATTTCAGAGTACCCGCCGCTGCAACGTGCGGGTACCCTGCTAGTATCATTGATGCTTTATAGCATTTCCACTAGGGCTGAGCATCGGGCCGATCCCGACTCCGAGCCGAAACAAACAAGCCGAAAAATCCTAACCGAATCCCGACCCGAGTCTAGTTCGGGTAATCCCGAATCCCGTCTCGAGTCCTAAAACGAAACCGGTTTGTATGGTTTTCTTTGTAATCCCGACTCCGTCCCGAGTCCCGACCCGACCCGAGTCCCGACAAGCTGAAAAACCCAAACCAAGTTCCGACCCGAGTATGGTCGGTTCGGGATTTGGGACGATTCGAAATGTCGGGATCGGGGCGGTTTTCAGGTGTCGGTCGGGATTGCTCAGCCCTAATTTCCACTACGTATACATATAATTCTTGAACAAGAAAATGAAATTTTCGTTGGACTTTTTCTAATTTAACCACCTCAAACCGGTAATATAGCAAAAGAAAGAAATCAACCTACCCGGGTCGGGTCGGGTCAAGTATAGTCCCAAAAGGACAAAGACGTCATTTCATATCACCGCATTTCTTCATTGAAGTCTTCATCACGGTCAGGCTCCGTCTTCCCTTCTTCAATCATAATCCGCTCCGATCCATCTTTTTTAACCTAAAATATCACAATTTATCATCAAATTTTTAACCTGTATACTATTCGATCTCCATCAAGGTAACCAACTCATTTCAACACAATCTACATACATCACCATTAATTTACTCCCTTTTATCTTAACAATGCATCTGTTTACGAGTAATGAGATCTGTTGCGATTACTAACCGTTACTTTACGACTTAATTTGTGCTTACGAGATTTAGATTTATAAGGTCACGATGATCTGGTTGAAGCTATCTATTTGCGCGCTCGTGCGTGTTGACTGTTTGAGTCGATCTAATTAAGGATTTGTATAAAATTTGGAAGTTGCGGGGTTTATGACGGTTTAGGGTGATCTGGTTAACTACTTAGGCAATGGTGCGTGTTTGTGTGTTTGTTGGCTTGAGTAGATTAGAAACTGGGAATGTAGGAGTGAAATTGAAGGGATAGATTTCCGTTTCGAGACGTGGATTTTTTATGATTAATAGTATGGAATTTGCGATTATGTAGGAGAATCTGTTGTAACGTTCGGTTAACTCCATTCTAACTTTATTGAGAGTTATTAATTTTATCTAGTTTTGATTTGAGTTAGAGAAGTAGCTTCGTGGCCAGTGAAATCTAATAAGTTGAGAGGCTCTAACTGAGTAACTTGATGATTGAAGTGTTGTTAATTGGGTGATAGTTTTCCTATTTAGTTTTGGTTTCAAGATGTGGATTATACGATCTTGAAATGCGATAGTTTTTTTTACTAGTATAGTAATTTTTGGTTTATCTATGATGGTCTAAGTTCTTAGTTGGTGCGGTGCGATTATGTTTGTGTGCCTTAACCAGGGGTTCATTATTTTTTTTGTTTTTTTGGGTAACTATGGTTTCCGATATTTTAGCCGACTAATCCACGGGATTTGAACCCACTGCCCACACATACTGAAACCAGGTAAAGCCCTCCCTTTTCAGGAAGTTGGCGTGGCCACTTCAGGGTTGTGCACCTAGCATGAATTGAACTTGAAACCACTCATATTTTAGTGATGGTAGTCACAAGCCTTTTGCCACTAGGCCACCCCTGAGTTGTTAAAGGGTTCGTTGTTTAATACTTGTTAATGGTTGAAGTTTGCATGTTAGGCCACTATAACTGAATGTTGGTCTCTATTTATTAATGATATACATGTGATTTAGATTGAGTTTAGAGTTGGGCTTGGTGATAGTTGTAACTTGCTGCTTCATGTTATAATCGAGCGTCTTATATGTGATGCCATGTTACAAAATTTTGCGATGTAGATTGTGGTTTTCAAATACCGATAATTAGTTTGAGACATTATATTGTATATTGTTGTCGCATCAATTTGAAGTTTTTGGGTAATGAAGTTGCAAAAGCCTAATAGTGTATTTATATTTCTGTTTTTAGATGAAAGAGGTTAGAGATGGAATAAGGAGTAATAGAATACCAAGTTCTGAATCTGTCGGCTCTCAACCACTTGTTTTAGACATAGAAGATTTCAAGGTAAAAGCTTCATAGTCTCGTTTTGCGTGTGTATGGGATTTTGGTGCGTATTTATATGGTTAAATGTACTAAATTCTTTTATGTCTTGTCCTATTCCTGTTCTTTAATAGGGGGAGTTCTCATTCGATGCTTTATTCGGAAACTTAGTAAATGAGCTGTTACCATCTTTCCAAGAAGAAGAAGCCGACTCATTAGAAGGAAACAATAATATTAGTGGGAACGATACCTTGTCTAATGGAAGATCAGCACAAGGACAAACAAGTCCGCTATTTCCAGAAGTTGACTCTTTGTTGTCCATGTTTAAAAATTCCTGTTCGCAGTTAGTCGAACTCCGGAAACAGGTATATGTTAATTGCATATGTGGTCAAAGTGTCACATCTATTGTTAATAACACCATTATACTTAGTTTGTTTTGCATTTGTTCACCGCGAAATGTTACCACGTTCTCTCTTTTTTGTATGTCGTTGAAGATTGATGGAAGACTATATAATCTTAAGAAGGATGTTGCTTCACAAGACTCTAAACATAGGCAGACACTTGGTGAGGTAAGTCATGAATTATATTTTCAGAATGTTATTAAGTAACAGATAAGGTTTTATAGCAATCTATAGGTTAAATTCTTCATCAATAACTTGGCCTCTACATAAATTTTTTCCATACTGTTTAGGTTTTTCTATATATCTGTATAGGACAATACGTCCATGAGTATGGAGACCCGGAGACCAGTTTATTGCGTATCATGATGTTTATAATAAACTCCGGCAACCTGAAATCTTAATTATATTATGATATTGAGTTAGTGCTCGTTCATCAGAGTTTGATAAATAATCTGGATCTTGTATACTCATCTTAGAGTTGAATTTAGTTCTCTATCAGTAATTATTTAGTTAATATTCAATTTCAGCTTGAAAAAGGTGTGGATGGCTTGTTTGATAGTTTTGCAAGATTGGATACACGAATATCTAGTGTTGGCCAGACGGCTGCTAAAATTGGGGATCATCTGCAGGTGAAGTTTGACTAGTTCTATACGATTAAATGCGTCTGCTCATATTACATCGACATTGATTTTTTGCTTCATGTTGTTTAATTCTCTCTACTTTAATGACAGAGTGCAGACTCACAGAGAGAGACTGCTAGCCAGACAATGGAGCTCATAAAGGTATTTTAGGTGGATGCAAGTGATAACAATGTATTATTGTCTTGCAATGTTTTAAGACTTCACTCACCACTGATTCTGTGTTATAGTACCTGATGGAATTCAACAGTAGCCCTGGTGACCTGATGGAACTATCTCCTCTATTCTCTGATGACAGTCGTGTTGCTGAGGCTGCTTCTATTGCACAGAAATTGCGTAAGTACATCGCTTAAAAATAGTTTTACTAGTGTAATTGTGATTGTTTCCAAACTGCCTGCATTGTAACTAGAGAAGACAACTTCAACTCATTAATAGGTAAATGAGTGGGTATGGGTTCTTATTATCATATTTTTATATCAAGCATGTCAAACTTAAAAAAGCAGATAAATGGGAAACCAGTCAAATGGGTAGACGGGTCAAAACACACTCAAGTCTATTTTAATTGTATAAATCCTTCTAATCTGTTTTTTAAAAGAAAAAACCGAAGAATATTGTAATTGATTTTTGTAATCATTTAAATTATTTATGAAATTCTAAAAGCAAAAGAACGAAAAACACATTCACTGGCCAACCAGACCCAACTGGTTTGACCCCTTAAAAAGTTAAAATTATTGCCACATTGACCCTTTTCTAAGTTGTGGCTCTGCCCATTTTGCCACCTCTGCAGGCTCTGCTTGTAGCCATCACTTTGATTTTCTCTTTAGGATCAATAAGTGTTTAAAGAAATTATTTTATATATTTATTGTTCTTTTCAGGTTCATTTGCGGAAGAAGATATTGGAAGACAGGGTGTGAATGCAACTGCTAGTAGAGGATTGGAGGTTGCTGTTGGCAACCTTCAGGAGTACTGCAATGGTAACTTATAATTAAGCTCTTGATTTTTTTGTATGTTTTCATCAATGGAAACAAAGGCTACAATCTACATTCGTATTCACAATTGATCTTAGCCAAAAGGCCGAGAAAGGTACCCCATGTTGTGAAGCTCCCCAACCAAATGGTTGTGGGTTCAAGTCCTGCTTAGGACATGTGAGATAGATTTGTAGTATAAATATTGTGAGATAGTTAAAATTGCCGTTAAAATAATAATAAATAAATAAATAAAATAAAATATTCGTATTCACAAATTTTCGCGTTGTATAATTTTGCAGCCATCCCTGAGTTGGGGCACTAACTATTTTATTGAATATGCCCGATAAAGTTACTCTTGATTTTCTGCTAACCAAATTTATAATTGACATTTCAAAAAAGATTACTGTATGTTGCTATAAGTTAAGGGATCTTTTTAAATACAAAATCATACTAATCTTATTAAAGTTTGGAGTTAACGCTTGTTTATCAAGCAGAAAGTCGATTTGCAGTTTCCTCTGCGTCACATGTTCTCTCTCTCTCTCTCTCTTTATTTTTTTATTTATTTTATTTTTTATTTTTATCTTTTTTTAATTTCGATATTCTTCTGCTTCTTTAAAAATAACACAAAAAGGTTTATGCCACTAAAAGAATTTGTATCTTTCTCTTATATCTGCAAGATGCTTAATTTGTACATCCAAAAAAATAAGAGGGGTACACATACTTTGGGACAACGGGAATCATTAGATAGAATTTAGCTTTCTGTTAGCATTACTAAAATTGAAGTGCTATCATGGTCAATTATTTTCTACAGAATTGGAGAACAGATTGCTGTCTCGGTTTGATAATGCATCTCAAAAGAGAGAATTGGCTGTCATGGCAGAGTGTGCAAAGATTCTATCTCAGGTATTTCTTCACTTTCTTTGTTTGTCAATTTATCTGTAAATTTAATATCTTTTTACCTAAATAATATGTTTCAAAATTAGTGAAGTTTCGAGAAGCTAGGCAAGTTGAAATTTTGAAATATAATATATAATTAAAATGTTAAGAGGAATAATGTTAGTTATATATACAAAAGCAAATTGATTTCCGTGCGTCTTACCATATCACTGTTGTTCAGTTTAACAGAGGTACCAGTGCGATGCAACATTACGTGGGTTTACGGCCGATGTTCGATGTCGAGGTCATGAATGCAGACTCAAGATTGGTTCTTGGTGACCAAGATTCCTTACCTAGTCCTAGTAACGTTGCCCGAGCGCTCTCTTCTTTGTACAAAGAGATAACTGGTATAGAGGTTTCCATCATTCTAAATAGATTTTGACGGTAAAACTGGATGAACGTTACATATGAATTGCACCTGCCATAATTGATTTGCAGATACTGTCCGCAGAGAATCAGCTACCATCATGGCTGTATTTCCTTCTCCAAATGATGTCATGTCAATTTTGGTGCAGGTATATGCAGAAAAAATCATAATTGTTCTCTCTTTATACTTGTATTTTATTTTTGATTTACTGTTATAACTTACCCAATGATGATGATGATGTAACAGCGAGTAATGGAAGACCGAGTTCCTAAACTTCTAGAGAAGCTATTGGTGAAACCATCTTTAGTAAACCCACCTCCGATGGCAGAAGGTGGTCTGTTGCTAGTAAGTTCAGTGATTGGGTGCATTCGTTTGCGTAAAATGATATCTGTTTAGTTTTGAATATTAATTTGGCTTTTGTACTTGGATTGATTTCAGTATCTCAGAATGTTAGCAGTGGGATATGACAAGACACAAGAACTTGCCAAAGATCTACGCAGCGTGGGTTGTGGTGACTTGGATATTGAAGGTAAAATATTGCTTGCTATTCTATAATGAAATTATGGCTGAGGGATTGAAGTTAGTTTTGCATTATAAATGTATTATATGGAAGAATACTGTTTTACTGAATTTAGTTAGCAGTGACAGAAACAGGCCCCAAGTGAAAAATATTCCTATTACCATACAAGAACATAAAAGGTTATGCTTACAATGTAGGTCAAGTGTTCAACTACAGATTCAGTGACAAATCTTCATAATTATATTTATGTACATCAAGAAACTTGAATTTGAGATATTGGAACTTGAAAAGCTAAACATGTTATTATGTAATAGGAATTGCCGAAGTCACCTGCATTGTTTAGTTGATTATACAAATCATAACCATCGGATATTGGGTTACAAGATAATGTGAACCGATATTTTCATTTGCAAGAATATAGAAGACCTGCAGGATGGAAAACCGAAATCTCGTTTGAAAGTCAACTTATACGCTGTTTGCTGAACCCGAAATGGATCAATATCCCAACACTAAAACTGAGAAAAACATAATCTGAATGAAACATTGTAATTTTGTATGCTAGTGCTTTTGTAATTACTCTTTTCACCACTTTTGTCACGTTATTTATTGGTTGAAATCATCACTTAGTTCTGGGAGAATATTAAGTATTGTTTGTGAGAGGTATGAGAAATGATAACTGTTGGACCACAACTTCCTTTGTATGTTTGGCCATGAGTTTCTTTGGCCAGTAATCAGTTATAGCTTGATTATATCATATAGTTGACAATCTAGAACATTTTACGACATTTAATTTCTGTATGATTTTTGGATCTTGTGACGGTATTAAATGCTAGATATAACAGGATAGCCCTGGCAGTTCGAAAGGCATATGGAACTTTTAGTTACTTCTAGTTGTGCTGAATATACCTTTTGCTGCTGGTACAGGCCTAACAGAATCTCTATTCCTTGATCACAAAGATATGTACATCGAGTATGAGCAAGCTTCTTTAAGACAACTCTACAAAGCTAAGGTTCGTTAAGCCACACACACACACACACACACTCTTCCATTCCCCACCCCACTTGCTATACCTTCATGGATTTTGCCCATGCAGATGGAGGAACTGCTTTCTGAGAGCCAGCTATCTGGAGAATCAACAGGTTCGATTGGACGTTCAAAAGGCGCTTCAATATCATCTTCCCACCAGCAGATATCTGTTACAGTGGTCACAGAGTTTGTGCGTTGGAATGAAGAAGCAATTACAAGATGCACTTTGTTTTCACCCCAGGTATATTAAATCTAATTCATCTAGTATTAGCAAGTCATCTGTAAATATCATGTTTGAGATACATAGCAACTTTGGTATATTACCTTGGCATGTACCATCTGTATGCCTGTATGGAAACAATCATTATACTTGGGAAATTCTTAAAAATACTGTACTTGTGAAACATTGACAATTTTGTCCCGAATAGGCGAATATAACCTTGGTTGAAATTTCAACCACTCTTGCTGATGTGGCATATGTATTCAGTATAACATGGTTGTTAATTTGTCATATGCTTTTGGATACTTCAGAAGGTTCTTATACATTTTATTCATTTATCATTGTACAGCCTGCTACTCTTGCAGCCAACGTCAAAACTGTCTTCACTTGCCTTCTAGACCAAGTAAGTTATACTTTTTCGCAACTTCTGTGACTTTTATCATATGCATGCGTTTCAACTCTCCTATATTTTTCTGTATTTCAGGTTAGTCAATATACAACAGAAGGGCTTGAAAGAGCTAGAGATGGTCTCACGGAAGCTGCAGCTTTGAGGGAGAGATTTGTATTAGGCACTAGTGTTAGTCGAAGAGTGGCTGCTGCTGCCGCTTCCGCTGTAAACCTCTATTCAGGCTTCATTTTAATTCACACAAAATAGCTCTATCTCAATAAAAAGTTATATACGAGTTTTTATTTTTTATTTTTTGTATGAGGATATAGCATTAATCTAATCAGTCATGATAAATTGATGTTGATGTGTAGGCAGAAGCTGCTGCTGCAGCTGGTGAAAGCAGTTTTAGATCTTTCATGGTTGCTGTACAACGTTGTGGAAGCAGTGTGGCTATTGTCCAGCAAGTAAAAACACCTTTTTTTTTTCTTACATTTTATAACTTTATGTGTTAAATATGATTAAAGACACCATATTCCAATTCTGTAAAAAGAACAATTTTGGTGGCTTTATGCATTTTGAATGCACTTTGGCGACATCCCATTTGACCTGCTCAACTCGTTTTCAGTTCAGCTAGTTTTTTTATTCAGTTTTTGTCTATTTGACCCATTAGATACAAGGTTTAACCGAAATCACCATATTTAACCATAAATGTGTCGAAATCGTCACCCTAGTTAGTACATCTGTAATTTTCTTTGTTACTAGTGTGAAGAGTCTGAATGGTTCTTTGATTTTAAGTGGGATTATGTTTTGCTTTTTCAGTACTTTGCCAACTCTATTTCAAGGCTTTTGTTACCAGTGGATGGTGCACATGCTGCTTCATGTGAAGAAATGGCAACAGCCATGTCCAGTGCAGAAGGTGCTGCCTATAAAGGACTTCAACAATGCATCGAGACAGTTATGGCCGAGGTATGCACCAACATTTCTATGTCATTCTGAAGTACAGTAATGAACTTTGTGCAATTTCAGAAATACTGTTATATGTTCTTCCCATTTTTATATAATTTTTTTTTTATCAACTGTGTTTCCTTTTTAATACAGGTGGAACGATTGCTTTCAGCTGAGCAAAAAGCTACCGACTATAAGTCACCAGATGATGGCATTGTTCCTGATCATCGCCCTACAAATGCATGCATAAGGTTTCACTCTTTTTTTTTCCGGCAGCATTTGATAAATGGTCTAATCAATCTCTTATCCTAAACTTTTTTGTCTGACAGAGTTGTGGCATATCTCTCCCGTGTGCTTGAGGCAGCATTCACCGCACTTGAAGGTCTTAACAAGCAAGCTTTTCTAACCGAATTGGTAAGACATTTTCTCCATCTTGTTTACTTATGTTGTTACCATCTCAGTATCACATGCTTCGATGATACTAATTAATTTTTATCAATACAGGGGAACCGCTTGCACAAAGGCCTAAGCAATCACTGGCAGAAGTACACTTTTAATCCAAGGTAACTTTCTGCTCTTATCTAAAGCCACTTTGTAATCACATTAATTTGTAGAGGATAGTGTATTTCTTACACAATGAGTATGCCCTTGAAAGTACAGTCCTATGAACAGAACCATCATTGTTCTAAAATATTGCGAAATTCAATATTGCTATCAGGAAGAATCAATCATATGAAAAGAAAACAAACAAAATCTCATACATTTTGCAGAATTCATGTTTTACCTTATCCTAAAATTATTGAAATGTGATATGCTTATATCTACCTAAATACAGTAACTCATCTATGTCCTCTCTTTTTGTAGTGGAGGATTAAGGTTGAAACGTGACATCACTGAATATGGGGATTTTGTGCGAAGCTTCAATGCTCCTACAGTTGATGAGAAATTTGAATCATTAAGCATGTAAGTTGCAGCCATTTCTAACCTCCTTCTCTGTGGAAGTCTTGCAACTTGCATTCCATATCTTCTAATTAATGTAAAAAGAATAAACATGGGTCGCACTGAGATCAGAACAAGAGTTAATATCCAATAATTCTTATTGGAGTAGTAGTTTTTTTCTGTAGTAGAAAAGATATGGGACACCTGTCGTCATTTGCAAACCTTATTTACTGGCATTCTATACTGACAATCTATTTTTTTATATCCAGCATGGCCAATGTATTTATTGTTGCCCCCGAAAGCTTGTCGAGTCTGTTTGAAGGCACACCAAGCATACTTAAAGACGCCCAAAGGTAATAATATCCCTATTATTGTCTGTCAAAATGAAACATAAAGTAATCAGATGGCTTACATCCTAAAGACCAATTAATATATCATTTACTAAAAATATCATAAATTGCAACTATCAGAAGTAGGAAGAGACGGGAATCACGGGATTGGACATACCCGGCATCTCCTCTTTTTCTATCACCGCATTCCATATGACCTGCCCCAACCACAATCCCTCTAATTTTAGCAGTCATTAAATAAATATATCATGTGCTATTGTTTACTTTCTTAATGATCTTTTCTGGGTATTCAGGTTTATTCAGCTTAGAGAGGATTACAAAAGTGCAAAACTTGCAGCTAAGCTCAGCTCCCTTTGGCCAAGCTCCTAATGCAGAAATGCACACACGGAGTCCGAAGAAAACTTGTGTTAGATAAAGATGAGGTGCATCACCTTTTGATTAATTCCATCGGCCTTCTTTTGTTCTTTTCAAGTTGAGATTCAAAAAGCACCAGTTTTTGTGCATTAGCTTGAGTTATATTGTTTATATTCATTTAGACGTCAATGAGTTTCATTTTTTTTGTTCCTGTACCCCTCAACATGGATGTAATGTAATTGTTGTAGATTTTTAGTATATCTGAGTCCTTTGTATATGGCACCATCGATTTGGATTTCCTTTAAGCATACCTCTTGTGAATATTTTAGTTACAGTTATAAACTTGTTTAAAAGATTATGTTATCGTAGGTATTTTATGTTCTAGAGTTAGTCCTAACTAAAGTGTAAGGTTCGATTACACATTGATGTTTTCCGTGTATGAGCATTTGATCAGAATTTATGTTAGGGTGTGTTTGGGATTACAACATGAACAAATCTTAACACTATCCATGAACTGCTTTTTAAGCTACGTAAGTATTAGTAGAATTAAAATAAGCAATCCCAGGTTCCCAACCAGCCTCGATTTCTTCAAGTGGGTTTGGCCGTTCGGGCTATGCTAAGAGGAAAATAAAAAAGGTTGGGTCAGGCTCACCAAGGGCTAGATTAGCTAATATCGTCTGGTTTGCCTGATATTAGATCCATCATATTGTAGTTGAGAACCAGGTTAAGATCAAAGCTAAACCAGGATCGGTTTAGAGTTGAAGCCTTGCTAAAAGCCAAATCTATATCCTGTTAGGACAAAGCATGGATGCCAAAATACTTTGAGATATTGGATATCGGCCGAGCCCATTTGGATGACTTCACAGGATCTAACCAAAGCGCACACACTAGTCTATTCTTGTATTCAAAGTTACAATAAGATAACGACAATGCTATTCGGCCTAATGTATACTTGATGCTAAAACCCTTTAAACGAGAGCTATATGTAATTATCAGAAGATAGCAGCCACCACATAACCAAGTACATTGGAAGTTCCTAACCATATATCCCATGTGAAAGGTTCCAATGTCACATGAACTGATGGATTTCGACACCAAAGAATGCGAAAAAAGGAAAGAAAGTGACTGGCAAATAGCAAAAGGCCCCTCATGGTGCTGAGTTAAGAGTAGTCGCTTTCTCTCGTGGATTAGTGGAATCTGTTCCGGTCCAATTATGATTACACGATGGGTTTATGATAGGATTATGTCTAATCTTTATTCCATATAAAAAACACTTGCAATGTGGTTCTTGAATTGTATGGTTTGTACACATGTTATGGATAAAATCTAAACAAATGTGTTGGTGGTGTTTGTGTATTCCTAAACTGCTTATTGTAACCTCAAGCGGTAAATACATGACAACGCTTAATCTAGTTCCAAAAAATGGTTGTAACTTACCAATAGGCAATGGCTAGAGGCAAAGACAGGAGGGAGCAGGGTGAGCACGTGCCCCCTAGCGAAGAAAATTGTAGTGTAACTTTTTAAAATTATCTGTTTATTTTTGTAATTTGCCTACTTAACGAACCGATTTGTAGTAAAAATTATCAAAGTTTACCCTCTCGACCATAATATTCTAGCTCCGCCTCTGGCAACGGCCTAACTGTATTCATGAAAATGCGGATTTATCTAAACTAAATTCAAGTCTTAACTGAGACAAGTGTGATATATATTTAAATGTAGCGTGTTGGGTTATCTATATATATATAAAATAATAATGGTAGTAACTTTTGTTAGTAAATGCTACTAAATATATATATTTATAGTTTTATAGTGTCTTGACTTGTTTAATCCGTAATTAGAATAATCTACGTTCACGATGTATGCTATAAGAATGCAATTTGAACTCGTCTACAATGGTTTCGTAGTCTATTTGACATCATTACTTTTCATGGTCGGTCATTGCAGTCAAAAGACATTATCCCAAGTAATTTAGATTTTTAGATAGCCAAAACATGTAATTTAAGTCAACATCCCGAATATGTTAGTTTAAAAAATGTTATAATTGATGTACTTGAGATTGTGACATAATATGATACCATCAATTTAAAGATATATTCCTTTTTTTATCATAGGTAAGACATCATAATATACACACACATGTATATAACTTTTAACATTTCGACAATGATACCCATTCTTTCACTTTCAGTTTCTTTTGTTCAAAACCTATTACGGAGAGTACTTTGTAACATTGGCTAGATGTAATAGTGGCGGACTGGCGGTCAATAACGTCTGCACGTCAGCGTCACATCGTTCACTTTAGCACCACCTTTGTTTTTATACTCCAACAAACTCATCCTTCATCATTTAAACATACACGTAAAAAACGCTCACAAAATTTTCAAAGTGATCGGTGGTCACAACCACCAATTCTCTCTTTTGTCACCTAACTACGCGTCCGCGGTCAAGGACCATCACTCATGACACTACACTCGGTCTAAAAGATACCACTTTTAATATATGTCGTACTACTTTCAATGCTTGTGATTTAAGATGTATATTTCAGTGATTTTAAGACATGGGCATGGAACTATAGTGGTTAATGGGTCCTATGCATACATCTCCATTCATTAGCCTATTTTATTGTTATCACTTTTTTTTATAAAAGAAAAGTAACTAAGAAACATGAAATAAAACAAATCAAAAGGGCAATGGGTTTGGTATTGGGACCAAAAAATGTGAGTGCATAACCATACATTTTTATCGATAGGAGTGGATCACCTCTAACTAAAACAAGTCAAATTGTCAAGTCAATCTTTATGTGTTGATGTAGATATATAAGCTTTTAGTGCAATTAAACCAGTAAAGTATTTGGATTTATATAAATAGGATGATGATTTGATGATATATATATATATATATATATATATATATATATATATATATATATATATATATATATATATATATATATATAGAGGCGCGTTCTATGCAGTACTAATATTAGATGCAGTACTTTACAATACTCATTTAGACCAATTGAAATTTAGTATTAATAAATATTTTTATTTAATTGAAAAAGGTAAATTAGTAAAACACATTTTTACCTTTTTTTTAATTAAAAAACGTTTTTATAAACCCCTTAATTCTCGGAATTAGTTTTTTTTTTTTTTTTTTTTTTTTTTGCAGACATGTTTTCAGAAAATCAAGTGCATATGTGTTTTTTTTTAAATATGGTATACTTACATATATTTTTGCGTTTAATTGTTTCGACGCCAAAGTTATTTTGCTTAAAATGGTAATTGCACATATGTTTCTAGTGTACATTATTTGATCTTCGATATTTATGACCAAAAACAAAAACATATACATGTAACCTCTAAAAATTAAATAACAAACCAATAACATAAATAGTATACACAAAATTCAATATCAAATAAAATACAATACATGTACAAGTATCTTGTTAAATATAAATGTGCGCGTCATTCAAAAACATGTGTGCACTCTTCCAAGAACATATGTGCACGCTTCACTTTCTTATCAAATTCATTAGAACATATGATTACCCTTCCAAGAACATATGTGCACGCTTCACTTTCTCATCAAATTCATTAGAACATATGAGTACTCTTCCAAGAACATATGTGCACGCTTTACTTTCTTATCAAATTCATTAGAATATATGAGTACCCTTCCAAAAACAAATGTGCACGCTTCACTTTATATTGGTATTGCTCCTCAACTTTATCAAACAAGTTCAACCTGAAATTATAAACATTTATCTATTATTATTTAGACGGAACATATGAGTACCCTTTCAAGAACATATGTGCACGTTGCGCTTTCTCGTCAAATTCATTAGAACACGTGTGCCCGTCTTCTAAAAATATATGTGCATGCTGGCATGCTGCTATTTTTTGTGAGCAACTTGCTTTTAACTTTAAATTGAATGATTATTATAACATTTAAATAATACTAATGTTCTTAAAAATGCAATCATAAGAATAGACAAAATTCGTGACATACTCCATATTTAAAAGACTTTTTTTACCAAACGTTACATCAATGCACCAAAGAGGTGACCAATCTAATTACCAGTAGGAAAATGATTTGGAGGCCTAAAAAATATGCATAATTGTATGCCTAATAGATGTGTCAGTAAATTATTGGTTTGTGAATAAGTGGGTCCCTCTGCTGTGCCAATAAGATGATGACACATATGTTTAGGCATATTATTAGTCATATGAGTTAGGCATCCCAATCAATGCTCTTACCAGTATATGATTATTTAATTATCATTATAATATATTATTAGCATCAAACTAATACGTAGTAATTGCGAGCAAGTCGGTGACCAATCTCATACATTTACTGAATTCATGAATAGGATAACGAATAATCACCAAGTTAAGTCAAACTAATATAAAATTACAAAACTTTGTAATTTTGTGTCAAAATGTTACTAGTTCATACAATCTCAAATAAAAGTTTTTTTTTTTTTTTTCCTTAAGTTATAAACACCAGATCTGCTTACCTTTTGTACGCATCTCCGCTTGACCCTCCACCAACAACTTTGACCATATCCGGCGGTCAATCCGGCGACCATCTCCGCTTGACCTCCAATCACAACATGACCACCCACTAGTAATAATATCAGATATGATAATCCTACCAAAAGACTGCCCAAGAAATCTAAATAACAATTTACGAAGTAAAAATCACACAAAAAAATGGTGACGAAAGGGGTGGTGACATGATGGTAGCGGCGGCTGACATTAGGGTTAGGTTTGAGAGGTTGTGGAGAGAGGGTTGTAAAATTGAGAGAGATGAAAGATTTGACAATTTAATTTCTCTGAATATAATTCTACTAGGTTCCTTAAAAATAGGGACGGTTATTATTTTGCATTAAAGTAAAGTTCCCAAAACACCCTTTCAACCTTTTGTTTAATTGAAAAAAAAAACTATCATCTTTTGTTTAATTACAATTTTGGCACTTTTAATCTTGTCCCTTCATTAACTCATCCAATGGCCCAGATTCATTTAAATAGTACTGTAAAGTACTGCATCTAATATTGGTACTGCATAGAATACAACACTATATATATATATATATATATATATATATATATATATATATATATATATATATATATATATATATATATATATATATATATATATATATGACTCGTGGGATGTTTTGTATTAAATAATTATGTGCCAAAAATAGGTGGCAAAATGTGCATGTTAAACGCATTGATTAAGTGAAGCTTGCTAAAGCTTTATGATACAATTTTACTTGATTTTGATCATTAAAGGAATTTTAGGATTTACTACATATTTTAAGTTACAATTGTGGCATTCAACGATCAAAAGATTTTTGTAGTTTCTGCCATCCGGAACATAAAAAGAAAGCCCGGGTGCTTGGGAAGCAATGAAAAGGGAAGTGATACTTACACCACTTTTTTTGATGCACACACTACAATTATGCATATAGCATGTTGTAACATGTGCATTAATGATGTAACATTGTGGTGTGTGCATAAAAAAAAAGTGATGTAAGTATCACTTCCCCTATGAAAAACCTGAAAAAAAGAATCTACTTTCCATTTTTGAGTTAAGAGGTTACGATCGTCTCCTCAATGGGCTAATTTTTTAAAAGTATAATCGCCTCTTGTTCACCTGAGTTGTTTACTTCATTTTTCGACCTGGAAAACTAATGACTCTTCAGGTTAAGTTCTCTTTCAACATACACATCCCGATGACCATGAATCAACTTCGTTCCACTAAACAGAAAAGCATATGAAATCTTCCTCTTAGGACGTTCGATTTTACGAAACGGCGACAAAATTTTGC
Source organism: Artemisia argyi (assembly GCA_030686995.1). Classification (NCBI taxonomy): domain Eukaryota; kingdom Viridiplantae; phylum Streptophyta; class Magnoliopsida; order Asterales; family Asteraceae; genus Artemisia; species Artemisia argyi. The sequence continues at coordinate 187,372,692 of CM060677.1, forward strand.
ATTTATTCTGAAGATAACTTTTTTTAGCCACAAGCACCTCCACCAACCCAAACGTGTGTGCGTGGTATTGCAAGCTCAACAATATCAGGTTGTCAAAGTACTTTCTTTATAGTATTATCCATATGGAATTTAAATTTTTAATATCATATATACAATTGTTTAATACGAGGTTCGAACCAACACCATTGTGGGTGGCTTAGCTGATATTTTATTGATATTTACAACTGTTTCTATCTATAACTATTTAATAACTAGTAGTCCCTATTTAAAAATGATGCAAATACAAAACACTTGCAAAATTAAAAATATGTGTTGACGTGAACGTGTTAAAGACATCGAGCCCGGTTAACACGGGCCTCATCCGTACCTGGCCCACAGTGTTGTTTATAAAACATTAAAAAACCATTGGCAAATTATCAGCTTTCGCAACAGGGATACCATGACCGAGTCCTCATTCATCATGATCGTAGTCATCCCTATCACACTCACCCATAAGGATGCGTTTTGCATGGAAAAAAAAAAGTAAGACGATGACTTGTTGTGTGTGGGTGTTTTTACTAAATGGTTTTTGTGAGGTAGATTTATGTTTAAGTGGGGTATGTTTTTTGTGATGATCGCAGTTGTCTTATTACACTACGTTTGTTGTAGATAGAGAAATATGAGTTCACACATATGTAAAAGTGGTGACCGCGGTCATGGAGCTCCCTTATTACACCCAGCTTAAGAGTATTTACTATGAAAAATCTATAAAATATGTTTAAAACTTACGAAAGTTTATAATTCGTTTCAACTATAGTGGAATTTAGTTTCAAGTCTATATGATATGAAGAGGTTTAAAATTTTGAAACTTCATAATTTAATGCATTTGTTATTATGAAATAATTTACAAAAATGTAAGAGTTTTATATACTGTGAAAATAAGTTTATAAACCGAAATAAGGAAAAAATCAGGACCGAGACCGGACCACTGATCCTTCGGTTCGATCGTTTTCGGTTGATCCAGTTGGTCCTCTTTGTCTCGGTTGATTTTGGGTCTACGATGCTCAACCCTAGTTGTGGATACTCTAGTTCCTTCATCTTAAACTAAATATTAATTTTATCATTCTAATTTGCTCTAAGATAAGTCACTTTTACATCACAAGTTCACAACCAATCAAAACTTTTAAGGATAATACACTAGATTAGTTAACGGTGATATATTTGTATTGTTCCAAAACTGTATTATGGCATTATCAAAATGCACAATTATTAGTATAATTTAAGTGTTTACATTATTATTATTATTATTATTATTATTATTATTATTATTATTATTATTATTATTATTATTAACAGCTTGTTAAATGTTAGTGGTTCAGGTTCAGCAGTGTCATCTAATTAGGCAGTATGTTGACCCTGAGACCAACCTGCTACTCTTTTATCACCTGAAGAGGCAAAAGTATCGGGTGAGACTCGAACTTGAAACCTTCCTTAGTCAAACATCCCTTCCCTAAAACACCTTAAGAAAACCTTGGTGGCCAACTATTGGTTAAAACTAATTGTATGCTTTCATATTACAACAAATTAAAAAGGTTTATATGATTTAAAGATATATTATTATTATTATTATTATTATTATTATTACAGTAATTTTTTTTATAACGACAACTAACTATCTCATAATATACATCACATACAAGACTTGAGCTCACAATTATTTGATTGAGAAGCCTTTCACACAACAATAAATACTATTGGGACACAAGCCCTCGGTATTTAAAGATATACTATATTATTCTTAACCCATAAGTCCTTTTCACTTGAGTTTTTAGTTTTTTACAAACTAAACCAGGATCTGATTTTTGAAAGGCTTTTTAAAAATGAACTTACTCGTATGAGTTACACCACCGTGTTTTGTAAAAACTAAAAAGCTATGAAAAAGGTTTACCAAGAATTATGTTGTCTTTGGAATTAAAAAATGAAACAAGAAGTAAAACGACTCAAAAAAAAAAAAAAAAAAAAAAAAAAAAAAAAAAAAAAAAAAAATTGAGTATTTGACGGCCCTTGATCGTGGTGACTACTTAAAACTTAGGGAGTTGATACTCCCACCACATTTTTTATGCTTGCACCACAACTTGTGCATTACAGTATTGTATCGTACAACACTGCAATGCACAATTGTAGTATTTGTATCAAAAAATGTGATGGTAGTATCAACTCTTTAAAACTTAGTTAGAGTATCTTTTTGGCCAAATAAAATAGTAGTAATAGGCTTATGGTTTTTGCCATTCAAGTGCGTATAATTATCAGAAATGATACATTCACACACATTTAACAAAAACTTTTACATAAATATGTAGTATGTAAGGGGGTGACATCGTACTCGGCAATCACTCGGCATGATTCGGCAAATCCATTGCCAGCCATTCGGCATGGAAGAATCGGTAAAGCTTGCGGTGAAGTTTACCGAATCGGTAAGACTAATTCTAACCGTTGAAGCATTAAATGTTTGATATCCGTCGGAGCCTTGTAAATTAAAAATAAAATAAAAGGTTGAGGCATGGTTAGGCATCACATTGCCACTAAAAATAAGTAGTTAGGCATTAGGGCTGAGCAAACGGACCGGCCGGACCGGTCCGACCGACAAAACCGACCGGACCGAGACCGACCGGACCGGACCGACCACATTCGGTCCGGTCCTCGGTCTAAGCTTTTTGCCAAATTCGGTCCTCGGTCCGGTCGGTCCGGTCCGGTCCGGTCCGGACCGACCAAAAACCCAAAAAAACTTGCCTAATTGGACCGGACCGACCGGACCGAGACCGGACCGACCATATTCGGTCCGGTCTCGGTCTATGGTTTTCCGGTTCTCGGTCCTCGGTCCGGTCCGGTCTTGGTCGGTCCGGTCCGGTTTTCGCCCGATGCTCAGCCCTATTAGGCATGGAAGAATCGGTAAAGCTTGCGGTGAAGTTTACCGAATCGGTAAGACTAATTCTAACCGTTGGAGCATTAAATGTTTGGTATCCGTTGGAGCCTTGTAAATTAAAAATAAAATTAAAGGTTGAGGCATGATTCGGCAAATCCATTGCCAGCCATTCGGCATGGAAGAATCGGTAAAGCTTGCGGTGAAGTTTACCGAATCGGTAAGACTAATTCTAATCGTTGGAGCATTAAATGTTTGGTATCAGTTGGAGCCTTGTAAATTAAAAATAAAATAAAAGGTTGAGGCATGGTTAGGTATCACATTGCCACTAAAAATAAGTAGTTAGGCATGGTTAGACATGAAATGTGTTAAACTTATTTTATTGGCTAATTACAATATACTTTGATGCATGATTAAGCAACATTGCCACCCCTAATTTGCACAAATCATATTGTGTTGTATTTTCTCTTTTTTCCTTCCATTGTACATATTTATTTGCCACCTATACATGTGAAACTTTCTTTTTTTGAAATATTTGTGAAAGTAGTAACACTAGTAAATATTTTCGCTAAAAAAACACATTTTTTTTAAAACAATTCAACTATCACAAACTTGAGCTCGGCTAGTGGTATGTTATATAGACTTGGGCTTGGCTCGTTTATACTATATGGCAATGAAAATTTAAAACTTGGTTCGGGCTCCACTCGTAATATATCTATTTTGATATCGTTAACAAGCTTGTTATTGAGCTCATTTATAAGTCGCCAATAATACAAATGCGTAATGTTTTATATCTTTAATATATACTTAAAATATCTTAATTTCGTTTAGGCTTGTTTAGGCTCGCAATCCAATTGAGCTTTGTACGTAATGCTCGGGCTCGAGGTCAATTAATAAATGAGCTGCAACTTAGGTTCGAGCTCATTTAAGCTTAGCTCGTTCGAACTTTTTATCAATCTGATCCTAAAATTTTCACAAGCGGCTCGGCTTATTTTCACCCTTAGTTTTAAAATACTCCATTGCTCCTAAAATTATTATCTACTAAAATAATGGGCAGTTAAAAAAACCTGCGCTGCTTTGATTTTTGCAAAATTAAGTATAAGATAGTTTTTTCATTTACGTATTTTTTGACGATTTCATTTAACTTTGTAAATAATATTTTTGATTAATGGTAGTAACTTAAACCTAAACAATTTTAATTTTTATATTTTGGCATGGATAATTACTTTAAGACAAACTAAGAAAGAAATGTGAATAATAATATTAGAACGGAGGAATTATATTTTAAGTGATCTTTTTACGACCTACTAGCACATGGTCACTCATGCCCATCATGCCACTAAATGTCATCTCATAGTACATCTTTGTCTCATTGGTCGCATTATTTAGACGACTGTTGTTTTTTGGTGTGTATTTTGACATGAATGCGTGTTTACAGTCTGTTTAGTTACTACAATATCTATACTCCTTTATAAAAGGTTCAGGACATTCTAAATATAGTAGTCTTAAAATTTTTAAGACAAAAAACATTTTTATAAAATGGAATTTACTTTTGCTAAGCATAAAAATTCAACATACACATAATTAATGTCTTAAATTCTCATACTGGTAACATCTTCTAATATTGATGGAACCCATTTAAATCATATAAAGACTTGTAACAGCCCATTAAAATCGAGTATTGCCCAAACCTTAAATATGCATACTGCATATAAGCCTATCACATAAAAAACACACACCAGTACACAACCCACTGACAGATTCTCCCTCGGCTCACTTACGTTCACCACCACAAGACCCCTCCACCACCGGACCTTGAAAAACATTTGCTCGTCACAAAAATAGTCACTGGATATCCGCTGCCGTATTGTGTTGTTACCCTTCTAGTTCGATATTATAGATGCAAATAAAATTTAATTCAATGTTATTTTTGATGCAGTAAGTGGATAACCCCGATGTATTAATGTCACTGTACCAAGTGATCTAAGGGTCGGCTAATATTTATAGTAATGAAGACGTCATACATATAAAAATGTCTTTGCCTTCAACCGATTAAACTTGACTTATTGGTAAATTTTTGTTTGTCGGCAAATGCAATAAATTTCTCCTTTTTACCTATTCATCTTTAAATATCAGTCTCAAATATGAACATTTTTATATTACATACCGACTAAAACTAAAACTAATTTAATACGGAGTACAAACAAATCAACAGTCACTATAATGTAAAATCTTAAACAGTCACCTTTAGCTTGTGAGTATGTTATAGCTTTCTTTAAAAAGAAGTATATTGTAGCTGGAATATCCACTAATTCTTGATAGATTCTTTTACTAACAAGCCATAAATGTTACGAAAAATGAGTGTCCAAGTGTCCAACTGATGTGCTTTGCCTCTTTCGCTTAAAAAAATTGGAGTAGTCTGATCTACACATTTTTATTTTCATATTTTCTACAATTTTATTTTCAAACTATATGTAAATTTTAGGGCATTGATATATACACATACATTTTTACTTCATACACATAAATTTAATAAGACCACTAGGATCATACAACTAAAATTTATGTGTATAAAGTAAATATTTATGTGTAGATATCTCACTCAAAATTTTATTAGTTTATTAACACATAATATTGTGTAAAATTTAGTTACATTAAATGAGCATTAAAAAATTTAAACATCATAAAATAATATATTTTCTACATTTATAATTATATAAAAAAAATTCATAAAAGTGTGTTCACACTGTGTTGAAATTAATTGTAACATTAAATTTTTTCTGTTCACACTTGAGTGTAGAAATTTTTTACACAATTAAGACCGATAGTAATAAGACTACGCCAAGACCGCAAACAGTCTCGTCTCATTAGCGTCAATTCAGTTTTCTCTCTCTTACACAAAACACAAACCAAATGCTCGTGGTAAGGGACCGCACAAAAAAAAAAAAAAAAAAAAAACTCACGCACACAAACCTCTTCAATTCATTCGGTCCATTTGCGAGCCAAAACAATTTATTTGGAGGGTGGGACACGTTTGGTTCGGGTGGACCGACTGAACCATTTGGTCCTGTTATGTTTAGTCTAAATGTTGATATATTAATAAAATTTTATACGCATTTTAAAAAATTCTGAAATAAAATGTGTAAATTTAAATATTCTTTAGTGTTTTTCTTGTTTTTCTATACGCAAATTATTTTTTTACATGTGGTTAAAATCATATTTTTCCAAATGAGTACCAACTTTTAAATGTACGTATATAGTATATAGATAATCGAAACTCTATTTTGAGAGTATTTTACAGCTGCTAATTTTATTGTTATTATTACTATCAATGGATCTCTAATATGATCAGTTACTTCTAACAGATTTATATTTATTTTCTAAAATTCTCATAAACAATACTCAAAATCTGAAATAATTTATTTGGTTCCTGCTAGTCTTCCATAATCATATTACTATTACAAAAAATATTTGATATCATGAGCATATTTATATTATACTTATAGAGTTAGGATCAAATAAGAAGAAAAATTAAAATAAGAAGGATAAGAAGAAACTGTTAGAGAATAAGTTAGGCCCAAACCCGACTTGTGGGTTGGGTCTATTAGGGTTTGTAATCTATAACTTTATTATTCATCACTATTTATAGATTACAAACCCTAATAGACCCAACCCACAAGTCGGGTTTGGGCCTAACTTATTCTCTAACAGAAACCACAACCACACATTTCAGATGCACCTATTAAAATAGATGCATCTCCCCTTGAAAATCTCTCCCTTATTTGAAATGTGTGGCTAGAATTTCTTCTTATTCTTCTTATTTTAGTTTTTCTTCTTACTGAATCCCTACCCATACTTATATTTATTTATAGTTGAGTTATTTGCAAATGAACTTTTTCTCTTTTAATATATCACATTACACTAGTATTACAGTAATTATGTGCTTATTACTGTAATATGGTTGAGTTATTTTGCACATGAACTTTTTCTCTTTTAATATATCACATTACACTAGTATTACAGTAATTAATGTGCTTATTACCACTATTACAGTAATAATGTAAGGAAGAAAAAATGAGATTATGTTGTATAGTATAAGAAAAATACTAGATTCACCAAAACTTTACAAAACTTTTCTCACTCGCTGACGTGGCAGAGTGTTGATTGGTTGGTTTTCTGTGGTCACAGAAAACCAACCAATCAACACTCTGCCACATCAGCGAGTGAGAAAAGTTTTGTAAAATTTTGGTGGGTGTAGCACACCTCATACTATAATGTCAAAGATAATGTGTTGACATTTTCTTCACTACATTTTAATTTAAAACCCAACACCCCTTTGACATTTTAACAAGTCAATGCTAAAAACACACTAGCCTTTTGGAGAGAGAAATTTCATTAAAACTTTGATTTTAAGTCTTCACGTTTTCCATTATTGGCTTTTTAGTCCACGAGCTTCTATTTGTTAACATATTGTACCAAGTTCCCTAAAAATATTGCAATCTTCTTACACATTAGTACAATACCATCAAGTCTTTTCATTATGCATTCTTCTTAGAAAAATGCTAAACATACTTCTTAAAGCTACGTTTAAAAAATTCTGACATGCAAAAATTGGTTATACTTTAAAAATAATTGCTCACTCTTTAAGTTTAACTAATATCAACCATCTAAATGTACTATCATTTTATTGCATGTTTTTTATTTATTAAACATATCCCTAAAAGCTACAAATAACGAAATCCTTCTTATTCTACTTTACATAGAGACACAAAGTTATTAGTTAACTTTCATGAAACTAATACAAGTAAAAAGTAATTTGTGATAAGATTTAACTTGTTGATTGCAAGTAACGATAAATGATGAGCAATTACAAGAATAGCTTGTGTTATTTCACAATTAGTTTATTACATATCTTGCAAGATAACAGGGATAAATTATATGCTCGCATCATATTAGTTATAAAAGTCTTAACTATCATACGATATAATAAAGTGTTTGATGTTTTTACGTATCTAATTTAATCATCTATTTCACTTATGATTCATTGATGTCCACAATTTAGGAAGTATAAACGACTTAACAAAATGCTAGCGTAAATAATTATAACCGACAATTTCATTATGTTAAGCAAATAACTGTTTTGGACAAGTGACAAATACTTGTAAGTGTTTTCATCGACAATTTCCTTAAAATAAAATAAAGATTGTCGTGAACAAGTAACAAGTGCATGTAAGCGTTTCACCGACAATTTCGTAAATTTAGTCAAAAGACCGTTATGAACAAATGTAAGGTACATGTGGGTGTTTTCATTTACATGTTCATTAATTTGGTCAAAAGACCAATGTGAACAAGTGGCAGATACATGTAATCGTTTTTACCGACAATTTCATTAATTTAGTCAAAAGCCGTTGTGAACCGGTCGCATGTACACGTAAGCTTTTTCACCGAAATTTCCTTAAACACATGGCCGTTACGAACAATACCTGCAAGCATTCATTGACAAAATCACTAAAAAGGTCAAAAAGACCATTATCAACAAGTGGCATGTTCTTAAACACGTTTTCCCCGACAATTTCATTAAATTATACACATGACCGTTGTGAACAAGTACCTATAAATTTTTTCTAAACACCGACAAGTTTTGGCAGTTATGAGTTACGTATTTAGTTGTTGTTACTTATAGAAAGATACTTGTTATATAATAGTTTTTGCTTTGTACCATTGTACTCTCAAAATTAATAGTTAAGAAAAAATGGTAATGATATTTTCAAGTTATCTAGTGTAATATACTTTTCACCGACAATTCATAAATTTAGTCAAAATACCATTATGAACCAGAGTAAGGTACATGTAGACGTTTTCACCGGCAAGTTCATTAATTTAGTCAAAAGACCAGTACCGAACAAGTGGTAGATACATGCAATCATTTTCACCGACAATTTCGTTAATTTAGGCAAGAGACCATCATGAACCAGTCGCATGTATATGTAAGCGTTTTCACCAATAATTTCCTTAAACACGTTACCTTTATGAACAAGTGGCAGGTACTTGCAAGCGTTTTCACTTACAATTTCACTAAAATTGTAAGATGACCGTTTTCTTGACAATTTCATTAAATTATACACCTGACCGTTGTGAACGGGTACCTATAAACATTTTATTAAAACCCGACAAGTTTTAGCAGTTATGGCTTACGTATTTATTTGTCGTTACTTATAGAAAGATACTTGTTATATACTAATTTTTGGTTTGTGCCATTGTACTCTCAAAACTGTCTCCAAGTTTTCTTGTGCAATATACTTTTTGCAGATGACATTACAAAATGTCATACCTAACATTTCAATGAGTCAAAAACTCTTGCTAAAGGTTTAAAAATGTTGTGCCAACTTTTGATAGATACTCAAAACTCCATGTACCAAAATGAAATATTCTCAAAAAAGAGAAATAAAGCAAAAAGATAAGCTCCATAGGATGTTCCCAATTTTCTCACTCTAGGATTCTTGTGAAAGCCAGCTGCCCTTTTCTATCTCTTGCCCTATCTCCTCTCACTTCTGCCCGAAAACCTTCTCTCTCCTGCCCGTATTTTTACTCTCTCTCTAAAAATATATTTATAAATGAAACCCCTTTTCCATTTCAACCCCCAATATCCCTCTCTCACTCAAAACATTGTCTGTCTCTAAAAAAGTCAGCGCCTTGGTTACTTTCTCTCTCAAAAACAAAGTCAAACAATGGAGGTTGATTGGGACTTGCATGCGGTGGTCAGAGCTTGTTGCTCCACCGCCACCACCACCACCACATCCACAACCATCACCGGAGCACCACCTTACATGGTAGACACTTTTAACCAACAAAAAAACACTTTCCACGATGAGAAATTTGTTGGGTTTTTCCCAGATCCATTTTTTCAAACAAGAAATAATGACAATAGTATTGAACAGTTTTTAAATACCTTAAACAACAACTACAACAACAATAACTCTGTTATAGATTTTCATCAAAAGTTACATAAACCACCTCAGTCTCCTACAAATATTCCAATTTCACCCCTTTCTGTTCTTGGAGGGTTACAAGATCCACCCCTTAAACATCAACAAGAGAAGCTTAATAATAGCTTCCAACAACAACATCAGCATCAGAAACAACAGCAAAAGCAGGTTCAAGGAAATAAGATACAACCTTTTGGTATTTCAAGATGTACAAGTTCTAATGCGCAAAGTACAAGGGCTAAGAAAAGGTATAGGAACATATTTTTTTCTGACATGTTTCATGGGTATTTTGTTAATTTTGGTGTTTTTTAAGAAACTATTTTTTCACAAGGTTTTTGTTTATTTTTGGTTTTAAAATAGTAATTTTCAAGACAAAAAGCCTTATTTTTAGGGTATGTGACAGACATTAATGAGATTTTGTCATTTGGGTTTATATCCACATGCAGTAAATTTCCTTTTCTTTTATTTTTTTTGTATATATAATTGATGAATAAAACAAATATTTATATATGTTTTGTTTTGCTTTTCACTACAAAAAAAATATTAATTTTTTGTTTGTTTTACTAATTATGTTTGAATTAATTTGCAGGAAAAATCAAATGAAGAGGGTATGCCAAGTGCCTGCTGAAGGATTATCCTCAGATGTTTGGTCTTGGAGAAAATATGGTCAAAAACCTATCAAAGGCTCTCCATATCCAAGGTTTGTAAATTTCTCATTTTACTACTACTTTTTTTTTTACAACTTTTAGTTATTTGGAGCAAAAACAGTGTTTTCAAGACTGTATTCACTTTTTTTCTATATATAATTAGACCTTTTGTGGATAAAAAGATGCTGAAAAAAGCAATAAATATGTTATTTTCTTAGTCATTAAATGTAAATCTAGAGTTTTGTAAGCAAAAGTTTTTAATTCAGTAAATGATGATAAAACTTTTTAGTCACTTCAATTTCAAGCAAAATGGGACAAGAATGGGTCAAGAATAGCTTGTAACTTTTTAACAAATTTATACTTTTTATATAAAAATATAAAAAACTAACATCTTATAATTTTTTTATACAGAGGATACTATAGATGTAGCACATCAAAAGGATGCTTAGCCCGAAAACAAGTGGAGCGAAACAGATCCGACCCGGAAATGTTCATTGTCACATACACCGGAGAACACAGCCACCCTATTCCGACTCACCGGAATTCATTAGCCGGCAGCACCAGAAACAAGCCCACCACCTCCGGCGACGACAAACCAACCTCATCTCCGCCGGAATCTTCTCCAACAACCCATTCTCCGGCGACTGAAAAAACTGACGAAAACGAAAACGACACTGATGAGGACAACTTTGATATGGTTATGGATGATGATTTCTTTGAAGGGTTAGATGAGCTTGTGGGTCCCATCACCGGAGATGATTTTCCGGCGTGCGTTGACTTTATTAGGTAGTGACGTGTGCATGACGTCATATGTGATATCATAAGGGGTTTTGACTTTTGGCTTTAGTGGTTTTTTTTATTATTTTTAGATAGAGAGTAAAAATAGGCTTTTGCCAAGATAATCTTCAAATCATAAATGGTTGGTGTTGTAACTTGTGCTTCGAAGGTTGTACATTGTGTTTTATTGGCAATTGTCTATTTTTTTTTAGGGGAAAATGGGTATCAAAGAGCTTTGGTGGGTTGGGCTAGGATTAGAGAATCTTGTCCAATTACAATGAACTTTTGTACATGGTAGTAGAAGAGAAGATGATGAGTATAATTCTCCATTATAAAGTAGTGAAGAGTCTTGAAGAAAAAAGTGTTTTTCTTTTTAGTGATTCCATTTTGTTTTCTCAAGTATATATTATATTACTTTTTGGTTGTCTTTGTATGCATTCACATTGTTTTTTGTTTTTATCTTATTAAGTGTGAATTTACATGGAACATAGCAACTTGTATATGTAAGTTCGTCAAGAAAACAAGATGTTTTTGATAAGCAATCTCACATTCTATGATGATCGACCGTACGTGTTACAAACTAGATTGGCATTTCACGGGATATCATTGCATGTGTAACTACATCATGAACATACAAATTGTACAATCAAACATTTGAAAAGTTCTCAATTGGACGAACCGGAGAGCTCAATCTTGCTACACATATAAAAATCGAGCATTCTTTGAGTCAAAAATTAAAAAATTTTGGTCAAAGATTGATAAATTTGGTGAAGAAAAAAACATAAAAATATAGATGTCAAATTTAAAAATGCAAAAGCTAAAAAGAATGTAAATAATAAAACAATAATTGCTAAATTTTAAATCAATTATATACACATAAGTTAACTTATCAGTTTTTATGTGTTTTAATCACTCAGCTTCGAAAAAAGTTTCTACAAACAAAATATAAACAAATTTATTTTACTTACTTTTATTATAAAAAATTATAAATGAGCAATTAATTCAAGTTTTAATAATACGAGAAGAATAGAAAAAATAATCATAATTATTATCCATATATAAAAACTTTTTGTGAACAAAAATAAATTAATATATAAGCACTTTTTGTGGGACGGATTTATAAATTTAACAAATACCACATAGGCTTTATATATTATCTAATATACTAAAACCCACTTTGTTGGGGTGTTAAAAGTACAAAAATTACAGTGTAATTACGGAATGGTTAGGGGCCAAAATGTGGCTGAGAAAGAGTGTGTACAAAGGGTTACTGTGTATTGTACTTTTTTTTTTTGAACAAAGGATACATTTCATTACAAACCTCACAAATGGAGGAAGATACAACATAACAAGTTACATCGAAACATAACAAGTTAAGCCAAACAAGACATACACCAAATAGTTGAGACAGCCTACAGCAACACTATACAAAGGTGGGGGGAATCACCCGAGTGAGCTTTGACTGATACAACCATATAAAGTGTAGCTTGACAAAAGTACACAAAGTACATAATACATACAAAGAAGATAAAACTAGGCATCCTTAAAGGAGCCGAACAAAAGCCTAACAGATCTAAAGTTAAACCCCTACGCAGCAGCAGCCGTCGATGACGGACCAACGGATCTGAGCAGAAACATCAGTGGCAGCACCGACAACAGCGGCATCGGAGATAGGAGATGACAGATCTGTGGGCAAAACTATTATTTATTTAAAGGAGAGAAAAGTAAAAAGGAGATCCGGACGGTCGGCCGAGACCGACCGCCGGAATGTATATAGTGATCGGAGGCTTTTTTTTTGAAACTGTGTATTGTAAGGTACATATCTTTCACATTGCTATTGGTGCAACTACATGGGGTAACTGTAGCTCCGTCCCGTTTTGGCACTATTTAGCTCCGTTCCGAGGGTGTAATGCTTCCTTTGTACATTTTTTTTTTATTAGTTTGTATAATACATGGTCATTAGCTGCCCCTTCTAACCACTAGAAACTTCCATCCACATTTCATCCACAGCTTGATCAATTAGGAAGAAACAAAAAGAGAAGAATCTTTGTCTTACATAGAGGTACCCATGTCATGATTCAAGACGGAGAAGAAGAAGAACAACAAATTGTGCCTGCTAGGTGTTTGATGAAATTCCTGAGAGACTTCCGTTTTTTTTTTTTTTTTTTTTTTTTTTTTTTTTTTTTTTTTTTAATGTTTGTTTGTTGCTCAACTTAATTAGTTTGATGTGATTTGCTTTTATGGGGTTGAAGGTATAACATATATTAAGGGTGAACAAGATCAGTGTGTTTCAGTTTGTAGTTTTTATGTGTGGATTGTTGTTTTTTAATGTTTAAAATAAGCACTTATGAGATGTTTTGAGGTTTTGTACTAAAATTAGTATGAATTTGTGCAGGTATGATCAACCAGAACACTAAATTGTTATCATTAGATTTTATGGTTCAAGATGCTTGAGGATACATCTAACTCCCTGAAGAAATTGAAGCTGCTTCTTTTCTTGATAAGTGCAAATAGAGAAACAAGCTGCCCATTTTTTTAGTGTCGTTGTAAAACAATAACAAGTGCTCTGGCTACAGGAAAGCATGACGCAAAAATACTTGAGAACAAAAAGGTTGGTTCTACTAGCTTTTTCTTTACTCCAATACATTATAGTTTTTAATATAATGGTCCGAGTAAAGTGGTTTCGTTGTTTGGGTTGTGATAAATTCAGCTAATCAGGTTGAATCCAACAGTTGCACAAAAAGTCAAAGACATTGGAGGCTTGCAGAGAAGTGGGAAGAGTTGCAAGCTGAGATGGATAGATTATCTAAGGCCCAGATTAAAGCAAGATACATTCAACTTTCTTGAGTAATTGTCTTTCTATGCATTCACATTGTATTTGTTTTTATCTTATTAAGTGTGAATTTTACATGGAACATAGCAACTTGTATATGTAAGTGCAAGAAAAATCTCACATTCTATGATGATCGACCCTACGTGTTACAAACTAGATTGGCATTTCACGGGATATCATTGTATGTGTAACCACATCATCTCTTATACAATACGAGAACATACAAATTATACAATCGAATATTTGAAAAGTTTTCGATTGGACAAACGAGAGAGCTCAATCTGTCACGCAGACAAGATTGAACATTCGTACTAGCCAATTGAAAGTTAAAAAAAAAAAAAAAAAAAAAAAAAAAAAAAAAAAAAAAAATCGTCTAACATTGAGATATTTGGTGGAGAAGAAATATAAAAATATAAGTGTCAAATTTGAGAAAAAAAAATAAAACAAAAGAGAGGATAATTAAAAAAAAAAGAAGAAAAAAAAAATTATCACCAATTTTAATTTTTTTTTTTTTTTTTTTTTTTTTTTTGAACAAAAATTATTACCAATTTCAACACTTACATATTAGAATAATCAAAATTGACGCTAGTTCATCTCATTACTAAAATCTACACTATTTGCAAATGCGCAAACTCGTCTGTGCATACAATGCCCCCAAAAAAAGTAGTGCCTTTTGTCTTTCGTAGTGATCCCTTTATTTGGAGCATTTGATCACATTTATTTTAAACAAAAAAGAAAGAAAAAATACTGCAAATATATACGGTTTTATCCATTCTCACGAAATAAATGATGCGTATAGAAAAGTTTTAAAAGTGTTAATGAATTAAGAAAATGAAAGCATGACACATATTCGTGCAAAGACTTATGGGTATGTTTGGCAAAACTAGCTGTAAATTGTATGTTGTAAGCTGTTAACAGTAAGCTGTAAACTGTAAACTGCAAAACTGTTAATATGAGCTTCAAACTGTATCTTTTTTTCAATAAAAATGTTTGATACGTTAGCTGTTAAATGTAATTATAAGATGTAAAATGACATATTTATAATTGTAAACAAATATTTGAAGGGTATATCAGTAATTTATAGTTTAACAGCTCCAAGATGTTTAAAAAGCTTCATGAATTAGCTTTTTATTTACGAACTATTTGTTTGAAATAAAAGCTTGAAGTTAATGTATCCAAATGAAGCTATTTATTTTAGATAAGATTATTTTTGTAACTAAAAGCTAACAGCTTCCCAAAAAGCTCCTCCACCAGCTTTCCTATTAAATGATACCTGCACAGTAAAGCCATAAATATATGAGCATGACAATATGGTATCATCAAATTTGATACATCTAAGATTACGAGCATTGACCTTGGTATGATAAACGGATCACTCCGGTCACATCCAAACCGAATTTATTGTCAACATATTATTTGAAACTTTTGTAACAACTTTCTTTTGAAAAGAAAAAAAAACGGCCACCATTAACAATGCATACCGGAAACTTCCTTTGAAAAAAACTCACACACACACACACACACACACACACACACACACACACACATATATATATATATATATATATATATATATATATATATATATATATATATATATATATATTAGTCTCTTTGGAATTTTTAGTGTGATCATGTCTCATTTTATACAATTTTTTAACAATCCATTAAAGTACAATTGTGATTAATGAAAATATGAAAAGTAGATGTTTTAGATAAAAATTGTAGCTATTGCAACTACTTAACTACAAAAAATAATAATAGCATTGTAGGGATGCGCAAAGGAGGGGATGTGCAAGACATTTTACTTACACTTGTCTACGTGTAAATATATCAATCATTTAGAAGTGTATGCGCAAAATATGAGGATACACAAGTTAATTTGCACGCACAAATGACATGTCACTTTGTGGGGATGCTTAAAGGAGGGGATGCACAAAACGTTTTAATTTTTATCGTAATGTTTTTAATTTTATTTAAATTGTTAATGTAATTTTTTATAATTATTAAAGAAAATTTTATTTTAGTGTTAAAAAAATGATGAAAAAAAAAAAGAAAGAAAAGAAAAAAAATCCTAGGTTACCATAGTATCGATTTTGGAGCTTCTTATTACACTTATTCTAAATTTCTAATAGAACTCAATACCCATTCCAAAAATGATATTATTATTGCTCTACTACATCAAATCTAAAATCATATCTATCACACAATCCCAAACTTATAACTGTGATTTAAATCTCAACAATCAAGCTTGAAAGCATGTTTAAACACAACTTCACATATATTGCAGGACGCCGATAAAAATATCGTAACTAAAATGTTGCAGAAAAACATTATATGAGTGAATTGAACAAGTTAATTGGAAGCATTATATTGCCAAACGAGTTCAAATGCAACATTGTTCGACAAGAATTTGTTTGAACAAGTGGTGAAACTCGTAATGTTTTGTTATTTCAACATCGAAAAGTAGTGTTAGATGTACGATAGTGCGATACATCTAAAAACCAACAATGGAGGCATGAAGGACCGCCACATTGTTTCGTGACCTTTATGAAGATTTAGAATTGAGGAGCATGATATGTCAACGTCTTAAAGTACATTCTCACTCGAAAGATTTAGAACACGATTCAAATTCACTTTCTGGCCAAGATTCTGTGATATATTTTATATTTTGGTTGACATAAACGATTACGAAACGTCAAAATTCTTGTAAGTGCTTCTAGAATGTTGTATATGTTCTACTGTTTATTTATGACGTTCAGACATAAAATAGAGACGGTATGATAAAATGTCTATGTGAGGCAAAATTGTGAATAACAATTTCTACGATAGAGAAATGCCATAAATTCATGGAATAAATACCAGAACATACAAGTTTATTCGAGAATATTGAGCTACTTTTTAGTTTTGGTGCTCTTATATTTTTTTAAGCCAAATAGTATAGTCACCAAACCTACCATCTACATTTAGTGCCATATTATCATTTAACCCACCATCAAACACATCACCTTTTAGATGTTATGATCACCACCGAATAAAGATCATCTCAAGTTATTTATCAACATGATAGGTCATGTTGTGAGTAATGTGAGAGGAGAAATATAAGTGGGTCATTAATTTCAATTAAAAGATAAATATTTATCAATTTTACTTGTTCATGATTGATCAACATGACTTATCATGTTAAATCCTACTTTGAAGGATCTCAAACCACCAAACAAAAAATATAAAAATACATCACTTTATAGTTTATACAATAATACACTACAATATGAGAGGTGATATGCATAACATTAAAAGTGAGAGTAAACTTCAAAATACATTCCTGTGGTTTACTCAATTTCGCACCATACATCCTTCTCGAAAAAGTTGCAACAAATACATCCCTCCGTTAGTAAAAGTGAACCAATATACATCCCTCAGTTAAAAAAAGGACTAACGGTGCAAATTTTTTCTCCGTTATCTCCTAACGAAATAGTGCACATTGCACCGTTAGTCCTCTGGGTTAACGGTATTTGCACCGTTAGTCCTTTTCTAACATTTTTTAAGTTAAAAAAATTTAAAATTAAAAAAAAAAAAAAAGGAAAAAAATTTAAAAAATTAACTTTTTTTAAAGTTAATATTTAAAAAAAAATCAAAGTTTTTTTAAAAAATTAATATTTTTGAAAAAAAAAATTAAATTATTTTCGAAAAAAATTATTTTCCAAAATCAAATTTTTTTTAAAAAATTAATATTTTCGAAAATCAATTTTTTTTTTTAATTTTAAAAAAAATTTATTTTCGAAAAAAATCAAAATTTTTTTTAAAAATTAATATTTTCGAAAAAAATTATTTTCGAAAATCAAAATATTTTTTCGCAAAAATTATTTTTTTTAAAAATTAATATTTATAAATTTTTTTTTTTTTTTTTAAAATACGCATTTTTATTTTAAAAAAATACACATTTTTTTAAAATTAGTTTTTTTATAAATATTAATTTTTTAAAAAAAATTAATTTTTTTATAAAAAAAATTAATTTTTTTTCTAAAATATTAATTTTTTTTTTAAATTTTGATTTTTTTTTAAATATTAACTTTAAAAAAAATAATTTTTAAAATTTTTTTCTTTTTTTTTTAATTTTTTAAAAAAATGCGTATTTATAAAAAAAAATAATAATTTTTTTTTCGCAAAAATTAATTTTTTTTAAAAATTTTGTTTTTTTTTTTTTAAATATTAACTTTAAAAAAAATTAATTTTTTAAATTTTTTTCCTTTTTTTTTAATTTTAACTTTTTTTTTTTTAATTTTAAATTTTTTTAACTTAAAAAATGGAAGAAAAGGACTAACGGTGCAAATACCGTTAACCCAGAGGACTAACGGTGCAATGTGGTCTATCTCGTTAGGAGATAACGGAGAAAAAATTTGCACCGTTAGTCCTTTTTTTAACTGAGGGATGTATATTGGTTCACTTTTACTAACGGAAGGATGTATTTGTTGCAACTTTTTCGAGAGGGATGTATGGTGCGAAATTGGGTAAACCACAGGGATGTATTTTGAAGTTTACTCTAAAAGTGATGTACACACCATAATCATGCATATGTGGTGTTGTACTATGTGCATCACTAATGTGATTTTGTGATTTGCACATTATTTTTTATGGTGTGCATATCAATTGGCATTATCGTTCTTTGTTTCAAATGCGGATTTTTATACCTGCACAGCGCTGCAGGGCGTGGGGTTAATTTAAGGATTGTTCGTGTAATCCGAAGTAACGTGAGTGACGATTTTTGCAATTTTTTGAAACTGTGTCTGTAACGCAAGAAAACCGAAAGGACATTCATGTAATTTTTCGTTACATGAACAGTCCCTGAATTTAACGCAATGGCTACTTCTTCAAGCACATGTAAACGGCAAGGACGTTTTTGTGATTTTACATGGATTATTTTTGCGACGCAATTAAAATTAGAAGGACTATTTTTGCATTTTCTCCTCTAACTCTACTATTCACTTAGGGTGCGTTTGGTATGCCGCCATGAATCACAATGGGAATGATTTTGATAGTAGTGGTGGGCCCCTCGGTATAAAAGATTCATACCCTACCCTTTTGAGGTATATGAAGTATGGAATATTTCAATCATTCATTACCATAGTGGTGGGCCCCTTTATCTTAAACAAACACATTTAATCACTTTGATAGTGATAGTCCCATTCCCATAGTGAGATACCAAACACACCCTTAATAGTACAAAACGTCTTGGCTTTTATCTATCTTAACTATCTATAATAGAGAAATGATCAATCTTGAAAGTGGAATATTGAAAGTTGGTCAAACATTGAAAGTGGAATACTTATTAAAGGAAATTATGAAATGTAATTAATACTCTTATTAAAACACCTCATTACTTAAAAGTACAATGATTTATTCACATTGTACAACCAATTAAAAATATATCTACTAAATTAAATACAATCAATTAAAACAATTAATACAAATGACAAACCGGGTTAACCCGGGACGCTTCAAACCCGACGGGTTGAACCGGTTTAATTTGACCCGTTTTCGACCCAAACTAGCAAGTTGACCCCGTTTAAATCGATAAATTTTTTGACCGGAATGGTTCACGCTTCAAACCTGACGGGTTGAACCGGTTTAATTTGACCCGTTTTCGACCCAACCTAGCAAGTTGACCCGGTTTAAATCGACAAATTTTTTGACCGGAATGGGTCAACCGGTTGAACCACCCGGGTCGAACCGGGTTTCAAAACATTATGTTAAATTCTCAAATCTTCAAACTTTATATCTACCAAATTAAATACAACCAATTAAAACAATTAATACAAATGACAAACCGGGTTGACTCGGGACGCTTCAAACCCAACGGGTTGAACCTGTTTAATTTGACTCGTCTTCGACCCAACCTAGCAAGTTGACCCGGTTTAAATCGACAAATTTTTCTACCGGAACGGTTCACGCTTCAAACCCGACGGGTTGAACCGGTTTAATTTGACCCGCTTTCGACCCAACCTAGCAAGTTGACCCGGTTTAAATCGACAAATTTTTCGACCGGAACGGTTCAGCCGGTTGAACCACCCGGGTCGAACCGGGTTTCAAAATATTATGTTTAATTCCCAAATCTTCAAACTTTTATTATTTTTCATTTATAACCTATAAACTTTTCTTTTATCAATAAACTATTTGTCGCTATAAAATCCCATTGCTATGCACGGGTACTCGTCTAGTACTAATAAAAAGTGAATGACGATTCTTGAAATTTTGAATCTTGAAATCTTAAATTAATGTAGTTTGTTTAAATTACCCTTAAGTATTCTTTAATACACTTTAAGGTCGATTAATTCTAAACTTGACAACTTTTTAAAAACACACATTATATTAATTTAAAAAAACACACGTTTTATATTTCAAAAACCACACGCTTTCCATAAAAGATCGAACAAGAATAACGATTTCTTAACTATAAATATATGCCGCATACACCGTCATTTTACGCAGATATAAGTCAAGGTTACATTTAAAATTAGAAAAATTCCTTTTTACTTGTTTAGTTCAAACATTAAGGAGGAATAATGTTTAAAAAGAAAGTAGCAATCCGTCTCACGTCTATAGAAGCACTACAGCAAATGGGTTAATTTTACACAATGATTAGAGCATATCTCCACCTTTTCAAGTGTGGCAAAACTATTAGTACACGCATGAAAGTACCGTGTCAAATCTAGGCGTCACAAATAGTTTTACACAATTGAGCGTGTAGAAACTAGTAAATAGCGACACCGGAAAGTGTGGGGAAATGGATCAAATAGTCCACGGTTAGAATGGTGGAAAACTTATAAAATATGAACACACCAAAAAGCGTGGCAAAAATTGAAAGTGCACGCTTTTAAACGTCACAAATGAAAAAAATAGTGGAATTAAGCTAGACATAAACCTAACTCTAGCAACAAATAACAATCAGGTATAATAATTCCTCAATTTCATAACCTAGACACAGAAAAACTATACAAATTAATCTCGAATTCAGCTCGAATTAAACGAATATTTGATCGGTGTAAATGAAACCCTAATTAACTTATGTATATCAAAATTAGAGAAATAATACCTTCGGAGACGGTGATATGACCGGAGAAGATGACCTGCGACGGTGAGATAACCGGAGAAGATGACAGGTGACGGGTGATGGTGGCCGGAGTTGACGCCGGAGAGAGAGCGAGATAACAGAAATATGACGCCGGAGTTGACGCCGGAGAAGATGACAGGTGACGGGTGATAGGGTTAATTGAACGAATTAGGTAACAGAAAAAGTGAAAGGAAATTTTATGATGAGTGAATTAGGGGATTTTTATGTATCCTTCATGGATGAGACTATGAGAGGATAAAGTGAATTAGGGGATTTTTATAAATTTTATGGTGATGACACGTATAAAAATTTGCCACGCTTTTTGCTGTCCCAATATAGAAAAAGTGCTGCCACGTATGAAACTTTTGCCACGCTTTGTACTGTGGAATAATTTTTCCCCAATTTATTTATCCACACTCTTTTACGTAACTTGAGCTACTACACGCATAAAATTGTTACTTATTTTGACACACTTGTTTAGGTGTACAAAAACCAAAAAAAAAAAAATCCACCCTTTGCAAAGTGTAGCAAAATAAGCGTGTATATTTCCACTTTTTGTAGTAGTGAAGATAAGACATATGAGTCCATTAATAGCATGTACACAAGTATCTCTCCGACATGGTATCTAGTTGAAACCGGAAGAGCATCTTAGTAATCAATTGCTTTTGGTTTGGAACGACGCTGGATAAAAAGTTGAGGTCCTGGGTCAAATAGTATATTTGCTCCATCATACAATTTGAGCATTTGCTCCATTTTTAAATTCCACAGGACCACAGACAGTAATGTTTTAGACATGATGACATCACTTATAACACAACAATGATACTCGTAATTAATATAAATGATATAGAACGTTGTAAACATTTCAATACACGAGACGAGTTTTTTTTTGGAATTTAAAAATGGAGCAAATGGTCAAATAGTATGATGGCCAACACGACCCACAATTTATATAACACGAGACGAGTTGAGATGTGTTGCACCCATTTTACCCAATGTTGTTATTTATTTCATGGAATAAACTAACTATCACTTCTAATGGAAAAAGATATGGTAGATGAATATGATAATTGCCTCTCAAGTGTTTGCATGTGTCCAAGTTCATCTAGGTGATTGTTGTTGATTAAAAGTATAATTATGGCACTTTAAATTTCAAAT
This sequence comes from Artemisia argyi, assembly GCA_030686995.1. NCBI lineage: Eukaryota > Viridiplantae > Streptophyta > Magnoliopsida > Asterales > Asteraceae > Artemisia > Artemisia argyi. The sequence goes on from CM060677.1 coordinate 187,395,103, forward strand.
TGAGTTAACTTTGTTGAAATCCGCATAAAATCATTGATTGCCAACATTATTGTAAATAATCTAGTTAAGAATCCTTATACTAGTAAGACAATTTGTTGCTTAGAAGTTGCATATAGAACGTTTAATATTTAAAACTTAGAAGTGAATAACTTACATGTACGATATCGTGTATATATTTAATTACTTGAATAGTTAAGTGTAGATTTCGGTACTAAGGTTGAGTGTAATTGGAGGTTCACTCACGCGTTGGTGACCTCTAAAACGCGTCCTCTCTACAAACATTCCACCCATGCGTCATTGGTGATGAAAATGCAGAACTCGGTCGATAGACTGACTTTGTGATGTGTGAAACCAAACCTCAAACTTCTAATTTGTTTTTCTCCTTTTTTCACGGAACCTTTATACGCCGTAGAGGAGGAAACTCTTTACATTGTAGAGACCTTTACGCCATAGAGAATGAAAGTCTCTATGTCGTATGTAGACTGTTTCTGACCTGCACTTTCTCATTTTTCGTAAACTGAATTTCTACGGCTTACTAAACCCTCAAATCTTGAAAACATATTTCATACATCATAAAAATGTTATCTAAATACATATTTCACTTTTATAACATGCAGAAGCGATAATTATATAAACAATGGGTGGTAACTCAAACGCTCCTTTTAGTTTATCGGCTTGAAAATACATAATATCTTGACTATAAATATTTGTACAATAATTTACACTTTTGGAGCATTCTAAATTGATGAACATATGATGGCAAAGAGGAGCTTGTTACCCTAACCCACTAGCTTCACCGTTTGACCCATTATGCGCCTCAAGCCTTCATCTTTAATATACTATGCATACCTACATAAAAATGTGGACTTAGTAACGTAAGCAAAAAGATTAGCGATTAAACTGAGCTACTAAATAATATGTTAATATAATAAAATCACTTGTGCCCACTTTCAACACATTTACCACTTTCGTGTCCGCATTTCTTAACTTTATGGTGTCCGCTTTCGGCAACCATCACATGATGTCTACTAAACACGAATTGGTGCATCGTTTAGGCACCCATAACAACATACATGTAGTGCATCACTTCACTTATTAAGCATGATTTGGTGTATCGTTTAGGCACCCATGACAGCATACGTGTAGTACATCATTTAGGCACTTATTAGACATGAGGTGGTATATCTCTTAAGCACCCATTACAACATACGTGTAATGAATTATTTTGGCACTTATTAAACATGAGTTGCTGCACCACTTGGGCACCATAACATGAACATTTGGTGCATCACTTGGGCACCGTAACATGAGCATTGGGGTAGCATGAGCATTTGAGGTAACATGATCCTTTAGATAACATGAGAATTGGGTAACATGAGCATTGGGTAACATGAGAATTTGGTGCAAATGTTTAGACACTCGACACCTATACTAATAATCCGTTATAAACACTTTACCATGACCTCATGGCTCATGCATTAAAGCATGTCTATATGATTGTAATACAACTAGAAACATTCATACATATCTTAAACATATCGTGCTAATCATATCACATAAAACATGTTAGATTAGTGTGTTAGAAAGTTAGTGTGCCACGTGTGTGCCTTGATCACCTAAGCACATAATACACATATACACACTTTCAATACCAATAATCATCTAACATGAAATAGCACATGACCCATAGCGTTTAGCTAGCTTTTACTAATAAAAGCATTCATTCATATAATCACCTTGGCACATAAGCTTCAACTAGTACTAATCACATGAATTTCGTTTATTTTAGAATACATGGTTCATGGCAACTACTATTACTTTGTTACACATATTTCATTTTGAACATAGTTAAACACCAAATCCGACCCAAGTTACTAACACCCATTCTGAAAAACTTTTACCTAGAATCAAGTCATGAGATTCACATGAAAGTAAACTCTTTTCCAATGACGTATGGCACGCCTAAATTGGAGCTACAGTTGATTTTATATAAATTTTATAAAACTGCACACGTAACTTACGGGTTGCATTTTTCCTTTTTATAAAATCAACCCAAGAATCTTTCGGTTCAACCTAAATCATCTTCAACATTTTAAGTACTTTAACTTAAGTTTATAAAATGGGTTAGGAATCATTTTAACATCTAACCACTAGAAATTCATGGACCATACATTCATTTAAGGGGTTGTTTAGGTTAACTTATAAAATCCCAAAACTATCACTTCTATAAATCTTTTCATTAAACAACCTATCTATAATTATTCATTAACTAAAAACAACAAATCATCATATCACATAACCAATCACAGAACATCTACACATATAATTCTCCAATTTTATTCTTTAAACAATTAGCTAGAACAAGAAATTCCATGAACTCATCTTGATTGAGATAATCATAAGAACTTGTTACAATGATACAATCTTCAAATCACATCAAATTCCGCTCTTTGTAACATTCCAACTCAAATCTCAAATACTTCATTCTTAGCTTAAACTCTCAAGCATAACATGTGATTATCTTCTTAGTTGTACTTTCGACTGAATTATAAAATCTTCTTGCTTAAACCTTTGAGCATAACATGTGATTATCTTCTTAATTAGTTGTACTTATTGAATTATAAAATCATCACTATGAAGGAATTGGATGAACACACATAACACTTAGACAAACACTTGTGATATGGGACGGAATTAATCCTTGATGATTTATTTTGACTAACCCATAAGGGTAGTTTAGTCATTTCTCATATAATCTTCATTTTGACACATTTGTTCCCTATGGGTAATTCAAGTACTATATATATATATATATATATATATATATATATATATATATATATATATATATATATATATATATATTTACTTTCTTTGCATCTCGAGTAACAACTAACCTTTGTAGTTAGTTCCGTTAAAGTGAGGCTTTATTATTTACTCCTTTAAAATAATAGATATGTCCGATAGATTTTTCTTATCTTTTCAGGGTGATACAAAACCAACAATTGGATTTCTAGACGTTGGTTGCTTCATTTATTATTATTATTATTTTAAATTTATTAAATTTTAAATAATTTTATACATCTAAAAAATACCCAAATGCCCTTTTATCTTTATTTACACTTTCAAAACACATTCTTTCTTTATATTCTTACACTCTCTCAACTCAAAAAATGTCTAGCATAAAAAACTCCCAAAACTAAAACACCTTGCCAATACAAATGATCGAATTCGTTCACGCAATCTTTCCACTTTAGTAGTTAAAAACTTTGAAATGAAACTGGACCCAAGTTAAAATCAAATATGATAGACGTTTAAACTAACTCTCATGGTAGGGCAAAAGAAAGGCATCATTAGATAATTTCTTTAGAAATCATAATTAAAGTTACGTGATTTGATTTAAGATGGGTTAATTGATCTAACTCAGAAAACTCAAAAGAACAGCTTTTAGATTATTACTGTATAAAACCCGAATATCTTTCATAAATGATCATAATGATTTGTCTTAACGGAACGTTATCATTTCTTACGTAGGTGATGTTGATCCTTCTAAGGGAGAATTTTACTTGATACGAATTTGTTTCACACTCAAGTTCCCATGAATGTACGTACGGCCATTTGTTTGAACCAATAATATTGTCGACCGTGTTTAAAGGATGAACACAACAGTTTGCGGGGTCAGTGTTATCACAAACAACAATTTGCTTTCCTTTAACTGTACCTTGATTAGATTTTTTTAGAATCTTGATTGATACATTCGATCAATTCATTTAGTTGCAGTTATATTCTACCAATTGAAAAAGAAAGAAAAGAAAACATACATGACCCTATATGGCTATGGTGGGACAAATAATTGCATCACATCTCTTATGGGGGAACAAAGAGGCAACATTCTTGCTAGTGCTACAAGTCCAAGGTATCCATATGTTTTTATTTTAATAAGTAAAACTTGAAAGAAAAACAAAAAAAGAAAAAAATCTCAATGGTTGGAGCCATGGGAATTTTGGTTTTCTTTTTTCTTATTCTTCAAGCTAATGATTATGGTTCTCAAAAGCAATAGAATGGCAACATTAAGAAGGTGGTAGCAAAAAGCAATGAGAAAATTATTCAGCATATATGGAATGTTTTAAGAGTAACCGAATCATATAATAATTTCTACCAAACCTATATATTCTTAGCCCGTTGAATCAAGCAAATTAAACATTAGAATGCATGCCCTTTTGCTTATAACTCTTTGATCTTGGAAACTTAAAGGTTACCACACGTGTTTTTGCATATCTTAACACTGGATACTAGCTAATAGTTAGATAGTTAACCACTGCTGATGGATTTGCAATTTCATGGTGAAAATATCATCAATTTGAGTCAAGAAGACAATCTCTTGTTACAAAAGCCATATAATTAAGAACTCTCTTGTGCCTTTAAAACTAAGGAAATCTTGATGTGCATGGCAAATTTCATAATGTTTCTTATATATTTATTAAAAAGAGCAAAGAACAAGTGAAGATTCTATAAGAGCAACACCTCCATTTGTAGCACTAAGAACAACACAGAGAGAATCTTGAGCCACAAACAAAAAATGATGAAAGTTTAAAAGGTCAACCAATATGTAAAGGGATCAATGTAAACCTTACAAGTAGTATTCTTATTCAAGGGCACTTTAGATAACATTATTTCTGTTGAGATATTCTGGCCATAATCTCACGATAAAGCTAGCTATTCATGATATGATAAAGCCAAAATGAAAACAATTTCTCACACGAGAATGAGAAAATAGTCATGTCACACTCTTATAGCTAGCATGCTCATGCAAAAGAACATGTATCGCCTGATGGAGTATATATGTACTTTTAATGAACTAAGGTGCTAGCTAGCTTTGGAGTAGAAATGTGACTTGAAAAAAAGTACTTATTATGTAACAAAATTATTAAAAGGGGTTAGAAGCAAATATATAGGAATACATATATATCCAACCGGACCAACCCTAGCTACGGTTTACAACATGTATATCAAAAACAACAAGAATCGCCACAAATTTGCCAAAATTAGCCTATTTTTTTTATTTGAAGCACAAATTGTCACCTCGATCTACTTGAGGTGTTAACGGTGTTTGGAGATGGATTTTCTGAAAAATGGATGTTACTCATCACCATTGGTTGTGACATAACATTGTGGTTATTTCTTTTTAAAGTTGTCTGACATTCATCTGTGTGTGTGATATCATCTGTGCTGATGGGACCGAATGCATCAAACGGAGGAGGAGGTGGGGGGTATTTGTTGATTTTGTGGTTATGACATTTCTGTGAAATTTAAATTTTGTGGTGTAAAAACGGGGTTTTTCTTAAAATAAAATGAGAGTTTTCGTGTTTCGTAACAAAAAAAAGTTTTAGATGTGATGATTAGAGGTGACGGAAGATACGTGTTTTTGTTGCAAAAAAACTTTTAGTATGTTTTAACCAAAAAATCTTGAAGGTTTTTTTTTGTTTTTTTTGTTTTTTTTTTTTTAAGATGAAGTTTTCTGGTGAACGGAAAAATGGAAACAGTGGCTAGTTATTACGATGCGTATAGCATGGATGGTGTCATGTTTATGTAAGGTACGTATTGGGGTTGATGTTAGTCACTCGTTTGGTTTTTCACGTTCGGTAAAGACCCCAGAACTTGAACGGAGTTACGAGTTAGGGTAACACTGACAAGATGACTAGTGTGTGTGAATGATGGAAATTCACTTGGTCTATTTCATGTGAATTAGACCAATATTTTTGGGATGTGTTTAGGGTTTCGAGCCACCCATACACATCATCTATGGTTGAGAATGGTCTACGTAGTGGACATCTAAAGGAGGAGACAAGCAATGGTGGAGCTAGAAAAGTTTTTGTGGGAGGGCCGAAGTAAAATTTTCCCGAAAAAACATTAGATAGGAGGGCCGAGATAAAAAAAAAATAAAATTAACATGTGAAATCGCAAATAAATACACTAACGGGTTTAGGCCCAGGGGGCCGGGACCCTTCCCGGTCCTCATTAAGCTCCGCCCATGGAGACAAGAATGACATATGTAATAATATTCTTGGCTTTTGTCGGGTGCATGAAATGATCCATGCACGATTGTTATGTACTAGCTCAATGCTCACAGTACTACCTCTACGGGAATGAGAAAATGACACGTGTTCAATATGTTGTAACGGTCCTAGAATGAGTCCCGGTCCTTCCATTGCCTAACCGTGCTTGTTAGGCTTTATGTTTGACTTGTGAACTGGCTTGTCGGGAAATTTGTGATGGGCTTTAGCTTTAGTGGGCATGTTTCAAGTGTATGAGATTTAGCCAGTTGGGCTGAAGCTCCTATACGCTAACAATAAACATTTACCAAATCTTATTTAATGTTAATTAACGGTCAACTTCATTTGTTAAATGCGTAAACATCCTTTTATGTTACTATGTACTACATAATGCATATACATCATCTTATATTTAAATAAGGGTGTATCGCGATGTTATCAGACCTTGATAAAGTTTGCGTGTTAATTTTTGAAAACAATCGGGCATTCTTTTATACGCACCTGATCAAAAGAAATTGTGTTTTTTTGTATTTGATTAAAAATGTGTTGTAATAAAAATAAATATTATTAAAAAAAAAAAAAAAAAAAAAAAAAAAAAAAAAAAAAAAAAAAACTCCTTCATGTTAAATGAAATATTGTTTTTTTGTTTAGTTTTCCCAATGCTATAATTCAAAAAGTATTTTTCCCTCCGTGGTTTTGTTAGTTCTAGTTCCTGCATTGATACATTGTAGTTTACTATTCAATGAATGTAATTAATTATAACGCGCGTGTATATGAAAAAATAATGATGACGACTCTTTGTTAACCACATTTAATTTCCCTATATCCCATGCATATTCTGACAATTACTCATTTCCAATGTATTTCACAATTTAAATCTTCTAGCATAAATTAATCGTTTAAGTATATTTGTAAGCACATGCATATGCAACTACTATACCATACTGCCTTTTAAAATTCTGTGGTAGAGATGGGTAAGAAAGGTGAAAAAGCTCCAACCATCGGGATAGATTTAGGTACAACATACTCATGCGTAGCTGTTTGGCAAAACAATAGAGTTGAAATCATACCTAATGAACAAGGCAACAGGACAACACCCTCTTGTGTTGCTTTCACTTATACCGTGCGTTTCATTGGTGACGCAGCCAAAAATCAAGTTGCATTGAACCCTGCCAACACGGTTTACGGTATTATATATTTCTCTTGTAATTTATTACTTCCGTCTATCTTCTTTCAAGCTTCCTAGAGGTTTAAAAGATTAGAACTAGTATATAAGTATATAACCTGGTTTGAAGCAACATGAAAACTTTGACATATATATATAAAATTTGGTGCCTAAAGCACTTGCTCACTTGCTTTATGGTTAAGATGACCTTATGATATACATGTAAAGTTATATAAATTCTTTTGGGCTATCTAATTATATACAGTTATCAAACTTGTCTAGCATTGTGTAACTTGTCTTTTCAGTTTATCTAGGAAGTGTTTTGAGATACTACAGAACATTTAGGTCTTAAGATGTGCTTCACTATTCTTTTCTAGTAGTCAAACTCCTAACGTTGATGTCTCTGATTAATTACGACTAAATATAAAAGTTACTACCAGATCAATTTGGGCTCAAATAGTGAATTTATTAGTTAGCAATACATTATAATTATTGATTACTTTGTTAGTTTGTTATTAAGTGGTGGTTATAATATTACTCTTTTTTTTTGTATGAACGATTCAGATGCGAAACGATTAATAGGAAGGAGGTTTAATGATGCCACGGTGCAAGGTTACATGAAAGTATGGCCTTTTAAAATAATAGAAGGGGAAAGTGGTAAGCCGATGGTGGCAGTCACATATAAGGGTGATGAGAAAGTGTTTACAGCTGTAGAAATATCTTCTATGCTACTTGCTAAGATGAAAGAGGTAGCTAATGCGTACCTCAACACTGATGTGAAAAGTGCAGTGATCACTGTTCCTGCTTATTTTGATGATTTACAGCGTCAAGCAACAAAGGATGCAGCGCATGCTGCTGGCCTCAATGTTCTGCGATTGTTGAATGAACCTACTGCAGCTGCCATTGCATATCAGCTCGAGAAGAAGGCTAAGTTAGGCGGCAAGAATTTGCTTATCTTTGACTTGGGTGGTGGTACATTTGATGTCTCTCTTATTACCATCAACAAAGGGATGTTTAAAGTTATAGCTGTTGATGGTGACACTCATTTGGGTGGTGAAGATTTTGATAATCGCATGGTTGAACACTTTGTTTCACAGTTCAATAGGATGTATAACAAGGAAATCAGCAACAAGACCCAAAATGGGAGAAAGGCGTTGGGGAGGCTGAGGGTTGCTTCCGAGAGAGCCAAACGGATTCTGTCCTCAGCAACTTTCACTTCCATAGAAGTTGACTGCTTGTATGACCGAATTGACTTTTCATCAAAAATATTCCGAGCAAAATTTGAGGAGCTGAATATGGATATCTTTAACAAGTGTATGGAGATTGTGGAAAAGTGTCTTGAATGTGCAAAATGGGAGAAGAGAATGGTGGATGAGGTGGTTCTTGTTGGTGGTTCAACTCGGATTCCCAAAGTCCAACAAATGTTGCAAGATTTTTTTGATGGTAAGGACCTCAGCAAGACGATAAATCCTGATGAGGCTGTTGCCTACGGTGCAGCTATTTTGGCTGCAAAAATGAGTGGCAAGGGCAATAAAATGGTTAAAAATTTAATGTGGTTAGATGTCATCCCACTTTCGCTTGGTTGGGAGTCATTTGGAGAGGTCATGGAGGTTGTGATTCCAAAAAACACACCCATACCTGTTACAAAGAAAATGAATTGTTGCACATGTGATGACAACCAATCTTCCATTCTTTTTAATGTTTATCAGGGAGAGAGAAGTCGATCAATAGACAACATTTTGCTGGGTGAATTTGTGCTTAGCAACCTCCCTATTGCCCCTAGGGGTATTACAAAAGTAACCATTTGTTTTGACATTGATGATGATGGCATTCTGAAAGTTTCTGCAGAGGAATCAACAACCGGTAACAAAAGTGGGATCACAATCGCCTGTAGCAAACAAAGAATCTCAAAGGAAGATGCGGACAGAATGTTAAAGGATTCCAGGAGATACAAAGATAAAGATGAAGAGCACACAAGAAGGTGGAGGCCTATACAGCATTGGATGAATACGTTTATGTCATGGATATTAAATTGAAGGATGAGAGGATTAGGAAGAGGCTAAGTGGGGAAGATTTGACAAAGATGGATGATGTGGTTAAGAAGGCAAAGAAATGGCTTGACATAAATGAGATGGCAGAAACTAATGTGATAGCAGACAAGAAGAAGGAACTGCATTGGGTGTGGTCCATGTGTGAGTCCGTAGTGGGTCAGTTTACATGAAAAGCAGCTTCATTCACACCTACCAGAGTTTATGATCGATGTTTGGAAGAAACTGTCTTTTGGAACACCATCAATATTGTTTCCGTATGCATTTATGTCGCTGGAAGTTCTTTTTCGCTTGATTTGTGAATCGACATCTTTTGTGACCAAATTACTGTTCTAGTTTTTTCTATGTAGAGTATTTCTGGATATGTTATAACTCTGTGTTTGACTAACATGCAGTTCCTAATTTCTGTTGTCTTACTTGCTAGATAATGCTAATTTCAACTTCTATATCTCGGTGACCATCTGCATGGCGTCTCATAGTTTGGGTGTGCTAATTTTGATTATAAAGCCCGACATGGGATTAGTAAACCTTCTTTAACTATGTAGCTTAGAGTTGGTATACCTATATCCAAGCTTTTTGAGCTAGTTTTAATTCCCATAATCCAATCTTCTGATCTAGTAAAATTTTAAGTTCCGCAGTCTACTGTTTCTATAACTGTTAGTCAAAATGTAACACTGAACTAATTAGTGTAACACTGAACTAATTAGCATACACATGCTCATAGATATTATATTCAATGATATATTTTGTTTGATTATAAATACTCAATGTTCTAGAATTTCAAGTTAATGGTTTTCATGCCAAAATTGATCACGTATATCAGTTAGTTCTAATGAATGTTGGCAATCAATATAGTTGCATTTCATTTTTTTATGACTTGTGTACAGTTCTTTTGGCACATTTTTAGCTAATAATACAGCAAATGTGAACACCGTAATGTATAACACAGTATCACAATATCTGTTAATTGTGATGCCGGTATGTTAGTATGTATACGTTTATACGTAATACATATATAAATACACAACTTCCATCTCTACCTTTTTTTTTACTTGTTAATTAACTGTAAATCTGTAAGTCTCCAATATTAGGGGAAAGTGAACACGGGTTGTTAGGTACCAAGCTTGGGTTTAGAATTATTAAAAGTGCGTAGTTTTGGTTAAAAAACACTAAAAGCCCATCTAACACTATAAAAACTAAAAAGGCACGGGGTGCTTGTTTTAGACCATATAGAGACCAATGCATAAGACAAAACATAATTTGGGTGTGCCGTGTCAGTAAAACCAGGTGGTTGATGCACGTATAATGACTCCGGTAATGATCAATGAAGAAAAGCATTATTCACATCCAATTGATGAACCGTCGAATCTCGCGACAAAGCAAGACTGAGCACAGTACGAATGGTGGACGGTTTAACAATTGTACTAAATGTCTCATCAAAGTCAATCCTCTCCATATGACTACGTCCATTGGCCACAAAACAGGATTTGTAGCGACTTAGTGAACCATATGCATGAAATTTATGTCTAAACAACCACATAGAACGAACAACATTAACATTTGGGGGTCGCGAAACCAGGACCCACGTACCACTTTTAATTAAAGCATTATATTCATTTTGTTTCCAATTAAGGTCATGGATAGCATGTAAGTGAGAGCGAGGAATAGGAGACAAAGTAGAGGCATGACAATTATAGCGAGGGTTGTGTTTGACAATGCCTAGTTAGGACTGTTTGACTGTAGGGTAATAAACAAAAAACCACACTCACAAACCAAATACAAAGTTTGGTCAGCTGATCGATTGACTGGAGCAAAATGGCTTGGGGGGCTGTGTCGTTCTTGGTGCCTCGTCATGGGGGGACGCGTTGCATATACCCAACTGATCAATCGGTTGGGTTGCCATAACGAGCAGTCTTATTGATAAAATAAATGTATTACATCATGCCAAAAGTTGGGCATGAATGTTCTTTTATGAGTTTATTCCAAGTACTTTGTAAAACTGGTAGTTGATATGCTTGTTTTAAATAAGTATAGCCCAGTAAGATGTCTACGAAAGTGAATCGGTACAATTATATCATATTAAAAGAACCTGAATGTAACTTCAACATGCATAGGTTTGCTGTGGGGGTGTTTGAATAATTGAATGTGCCTTTTTCAAATTAATACCAGAATTAGAATAAGAAAGTCAGGTGCTTGAGGATATGGATAGTTGGTTAAATTTGCATTAATCTTAATAATCAGGTTTCTTATAGCAACTTTCCACATGATTGATTATCCAAATAAACTTATAATGACCCTAGATGATCAGTAAATCAAAATTGTAATCGGTCTTTTGTACAAGGCTCCAAATTGAGTATGCTTTAAGGCATATCTAAACAGGCCCGTAACATAGAAGGATTTTCTAGCAATCTAAGGAAAAAGCTAGAGAAGGTACCTCTTCGTCTAGCTCCCCCCACACTTGTTTTTTTTAACTATGTTTTAATTAACTATAACATGGCCGTGCAGTAATATAATCATCAATTCCACAGAGGTTGTTTGGATGCACGTTTAAACTGGTTATTGCAATTTAAAGTTGCATGAATCAGTTTAGAGTGTTCAGGTATATATTTACCAATGTAAACGCAGAATTGCCTATCTCTGAATTTAAGCTGGCTCAGCATTGACTATCTCATTATCCTACTCCTGCATGATTCTCAATTCACAATACTTACTCAGATAGGCGTATCCAAACACCCCAAAAGAAGTTGAATAAAACCAGAAAGCTGAGTATAGTCATATATGAAAACTTCTTACAAATAAGGAAGCGTGTTTTGGATATATACCCTTGTTCTAGTAAAGTGTCACAATCTAATACATGTTCGTATAGAACCCAAATCAATCAATCTTACCTTTCACATGAAAGTATAACTAAAAAACATGTAGTTTAAATAAAAGCATAACAATTCTAAATTAGTTTAGCAAAAATTATGTTCGGATAACACCGAACAAGGCTAGATTACACACCTCAACTTCTATGCATTTGAAGCAACCGAAGACACTTGATATCCTTGCGCAAACTTCCGCAGCTTTTCAGTTTCACCAACTGCAGAAAGCCAATCACTTAAAATCTCCATAGTGACGTAATCAGGATTACATGATTGACTCGTCATCTGATCCATAAGCCTAAGTGCTATCCTCAACTTATTTTGACTTGAAAGCCCTTTAAACATTGCATTGTATGTAGTAGTATTTGGTCTAACATCCTTCTGTAACATATTTTCCATCAAAGTAAGGGCGTGTTCTACTTTACCACGCTTGCAAAGAGTGTCGATCAAGATATTGTAGATAACAGTATTGGGAGGAACCTTTGACGATATGAGCATTTCCTCATAAATATTCAAAGCCTCATCAAGATTCCCAGCCAAGCAATATGCATGAATGAGAGTACTGTATGTGATTACTGTAGGCACATGCCCATCAATTATCATTTGCTTTAAAAACTTATAAGCAGACTCGAAATCCCCGTTTTTACTGAAGTATGAAATCAAAGTATTGTAAGTGACACCATCGGCTTTCACTCCAGTTTCTTCCATTTCTTTAAGAAGCTCAACTGCTTTCTCAAGCTTCTTTCGTCTACAAAACCCGCCAATTAAAGTGTTGTAAGTTGCAAGATCCATTCTGAATCCGGATTTTTTCAATTTCGAAGCAATAACACTAGCATCATCTGGTCTGCCAGCTAGTGTTAAACCCGATATCAAACTATAATAAGCAAGAGCATCAGGAGAGCCTACGGATTCCATTTCATCAAACAATCTCATTGCTTTTTCAATATTATTGACAGTACAATAGGCGGAAATTAATGTAGAGTAAGTAACCACGTTCCCTTTAATACCCTTTTCTTCTTGCATTTTCCTAAAAAACTCCATTGCATTACCTATCCTTCCATGTTTACACATTCCATCCACCAAAGTGTTTACTGTAATCACGTTCGGATCCAAACCGTTCTCGCTCATCTGATCAAAAAGTTCTTGACCCCGTTCGATTTCACCAGATTTACAAAACCCGTCAATCAAACAGTTGTAAGTTACAACACTAGGGACACAACTATCATCCAACATCATCTGTTTCATTAACTCCAAACCTTCCTCTTGCCTACCCACTTTGCATAAACCGTCAATCAAAGTATTATAAAGAATCACATCCGGTTTAACAACAATCCCCTCAGTGCCTTCCTTCATCTTTTTAAGCATATCTAACGCATCATCCACCCTACGCGCCTTACACAAGTGATTCACCAACAACCCAAACGTCACAACATCCGGCTTAATACCATTCTCCTTCATCCCCTTCAACAACAAATTTATCCTCTCATAGTTCCGCTCTTTCCCCAACCCCGACAAAAGCGCATTACATGGCGCAGCTCCCACTTTCCCAAACTTCATCAAATCACGCAACAACTCCCACGCTTTATCATTCCTAAAACTCCTACACAGCTTCGTAACCAGCTTAGTCAACCAAACACTATCAGGAAACACGCCAAGCACCCCAAACCTCGGCAACAAATCAACAAACTTCTCACACTCTTTCCCATAATCCCGTCTCAACAAAACCGGAAAAACAACATTTAACGTCATTTTATTAGCTAAAACCTTTCCATCCGGTTGAAGCATTTCATCGAGCAGCTGGTGTGCATCATTAAACCTGTCACATTTCAACAACAAATCAAGCAACACATTCTTAACATCAACAGTTTTCCCATCTGGGTTCAATCCATCATACATTTTTACACATTCTTGGACGGTTTTTACGCGAAAAAGATGCTTCATTAAAATAATTGCCGAAATGGGTGTCAAAGAAACATTTAAATCTTTAGAAATTTTATATAAATTGGTTATAAAAATGGGATCTTTTTCACGTGTAGCAAGCTGAAGAACAGTTTGGAAGACTAAAGATGAAGTGGGTGAAGATGGGTTTTTGATAAAGTTGAAGAATTTAAAAGCTTTTGAAGATGTGTTGAATTGTTTAGCGATTTGGAGGATGGATTGTTGGGGTAAGGATGTGATTTGTTCATGGAGATTAGTCCAGTCGTCGGTTGTGGTGAGCTTGGTGATGAGGTCATCTGGTGTTGTTATGGTGGTGGTGGTGGTGGTTAAGGGTTTATGATGGGGTTTAAGGTGGTGGAGGTGAAGGTAGTGTTTGGATGATGAGATTATTGGTGTTTTCTTCATTGTTGGATTGGAGTGAAGTGAAGTGAGAGTGTGTTTGAAGTGTGGAGTGGTGAAGATTTGTGGTTTGGTTGATCAGTGAGTGTTGTTTGACTGCTGCTGCAAAATGTTGTGCGGGTGAATGTTTGGACGAAGTAAAGATACAAGGGAAATGTAGGCTGAGCATCGGTAAACCGACCCGGACTTAATGGAACCGAACTGAAAACCGATTTCGTGAAAGACATGAACCGAGACCTGAAGTGACTTGGTTTGGTTTGGTTTTGTGTCGGTTTGTTTGGTTTATACGGCTACGTGTGTTTTTTTGGGTTTTGACTCGAACCAAACCAAAACCGAAAATCATAAATTACACGGTTTGCAGTGACAGACATATTTTTAAACTATTTACAACTCTAATACTCGGATAAATTGACATGGCCATTTTAAAGTTATTTGTATCATGCAGCAATTGATATCTATATCTTTTTATTTTAATGATGATACCACAAAAAATTTACAGTTTTACACCCCTAAGTGTGGTTATGGTCTTCACTCGCCACTAACTTAACGTCATATTATTAAGTGATAGGTAGGTTGGTCCAACTCTGGCTTGTGGGTTTGAGTCCATTAGGGTTTCTCGATGTCTTACTCTATAAATAATGGCTAAATAGTATATCATATCCTACGGGTTTTCTATCATCTTACATAGTATCAGAGCAGGTTTAATCTTGAGAAGAGTCGGCTGCCTTTATGCCACCCCGTCAAATCTTCCACCAAAAACTTTATCTCTACTTTCTTTCTTTTGTGTTGTTCAATGACCGTCGCCAAGGCAGGCTGCCATTTCCATCTATCAATCTTTACTTACTTCTTCTATTTAACTAATACTTAGTATATGATTTATTCGCATGGCATGACTTTCAGCAAGGATTGCATAGCAATCATTATCTTTGATTTTAGTTTATTTTATTCGTCGTTTGTTTTGGTCAACAACAGTGGCTAAAAGGCCAATTTTCCAATAATTTGGTCACCACATTTTGTTTTTTCTTGATTCTCTTATTTTTCCGTTTTCCTTCCAAAATCTAAACCAAGCAAAGTTTCATCTTATTTTCTTTATTTATTTATTCCATTCTGGTTTTGTTTCTCTTGTCTATCAAAATAATAATAATAATAATAATAATAAATAAACAAAAAGGAAAATCATTATATATAATAAATAAAAAGTTTTTTGAATGCCACTAGCCCCTTTTCTGACGTCATATATGTGATGTCATATATACACGTGTCCTTTTTCTGTTAACTGGCTTTTTTTTCTATCCTCATGTTTTGGATAGGGTCACATAAAAGTCGCAAAGACAGTTTAGCTTCACATATAAAATTTAAGTTTCAATATTTACAACTCTTTTACTCAAAATTCACGATCGATCAGTATTGATATGGATGTCAATTTCGTCTTAATGTTCTGTCCAATGCTTATTTTATATGATGATAAAATAATCAAAGGATTTGTACGAACAACATGAAAAGGGGTGATTACATTCAAAACAACATTGTTCCTGTGATTAAGGTATATAATTTATTTGTATTAAATTTTTTTTATACCTGATTCATATTGGGGGTTTTTGCTATAAACTTATAATGATTCATATTAGGTGTTTTGTTAGGATGATTCATTTTAGGGGTTTCGTTAATTTGCATCTTCAATTTTATTTGTATGATTACATTCCTAAAGATCTGAATTAACATTTACTGAGTTGTGTTTTCTTAATATCTAATGAGTTTCTAGAATGATTACTACAATAACTTATATGCTCAGTTTCATTCTTATTCACAACTTGGCACATTGTATTATTTTTTTAAGCATGATGTGTTTTGACCCGTTACCCAACCTTTTTTTTTTTTTTTTTTTTTTTGCCAAGTGTGTATCATGTATACTAAATAGTGATATCTTAGCTGCAATCCCTTGCAGCCAACTAGCTGCAATTTTTTGGAAATTGGTTTAGCTCTTGCAAAGAAAGGGAAGCCTCCTTTAAAGGTTTTTGATGGAAAGGTGAAGAGGAATCTGACACCACCTGTAATATAACTAATTTTTCTGGTTCTGATTTATAATACCCATACTTCCAGTTATTGATTAGATTTTTCAAAGTGATATATTTAATCAAATGTGCAGGATACGGAAGAAGATTGATCACACTAATGCAAATATTGAGAAAAATGAACGAGATAAGAAGACCAAAGAGGATATGAAAATGATAGCATTGGGTACTTCAACAATCAACTTTCTTCATCCTTGAAAAACTGTTGCATTGGGCATCTTTTTCTTATGCAGGTATCTAAAGCAACAAGTTGATTTGTGCATTAGCATTGGGCATCTCTTTGACAATATCAGTTAGTTTATATTTTGATTTTCTTCATCCAAAAAAGAAATTTGTCTACTTGAGCCAAACTAACTAACTTCTAACATGAAATTAATGAGTTCTTAAAAGTGTAGTACTCCAACTATAGTTCATGTAACAATTTTGTTAACTTACAGTTTTCCAAATTAGGGGAAAGAATACGAGGAGGGTCGCTTTAAGCGGTTTGAGTCTCTAAGCTACAAAATTGCTATATTACCAAGCCTAAAGCTACAAAATTGCTATATTACCAAGCCTAACTTGAAGCCCAATAGTAATGCCCTGCAACATTTTGCTATTTTTTTTTTAATTTTTTATTATTTTTATTATTTTTATTTTTATATATTGTGGCAAAGAGATGAGTAGCAGAGTTGGTGGGTAAAGAATGGACTAGGCAAAAAGTGAAATTTGGTTTCTTTAAGCGCCCAGTTGTCGTGGTGTGTTGCCGTATTGGTTTCTTCGATTGTTTATTGTTGCTCTCGATTAGACAATACGAACACAATAGGTACAAATATATCACTTGACAGTTTTGTATTTTTACGAACATTGAGTTTGTTTACGAATACCATATGCTATAATCAAGCTCATATGCGGGATAATTTTTCATGTTTCAGGTTTCAGGTTTCAAGTAAACTTACAGGGTTAGAAAAAAGGATTTCTTATGTACATGTTATTGTATTTGCGAGTTTATTTCAATGCTAAGAAGCTGTCACTGCATATTATTTGGTATCCATGGATGTGCATTTATCAGTAACAATTTACTGTGTAAGATCCCTTTTTGTTTACTTTATGGGAAGCATAGTTGTTGGTTACTTTGTTTAGCCTTAATTTTTGGTGGTGTTGCAAGATATTTTAGCTTTCCAAAAATTATTTACTTGCATCAAGTGATGGAATTTCTAATTGAATGATGATGTGTGAGTGATGGCTGATAACGTCTTACACAAAAAGTACATATATTGTTAAAATTTTAAAAGTATATTTTAGCTATTGCATACATCATTTTAATATTTTCAAGCTCATATGTTCTACTAACTGAAGCTATATTAGTCTCCACTTCAGTGGATCTTGACGACCGGTTTATGTGGGTTTTACATTTACTATTCAACAAGAGAGTCAAGTGCAATCTTTATCAAATGTTGTATTTTTCTTTGCATTAACTTTATTCACATGAACAACTTGATGTTAGAGTTTCTTCTGTCAAAAGTCGCAAAGGATTGAAGGTGTTGATTTACAACGACGAAGATTGTAAAGTATCAAACACAAGTTGTTTATCATGGCGTTGGTTATTCTTGATTTCTATGTATGTCAATTCCTTTAGATAGTAATAGCTCGACTTGATAAGTTTGTAAGCTAGAAAAAGGGGTTTGTGAACTTTTCAAATGTTATATAATCTCATAAGCCTACTTAATAAATAATGTAAGACAAACACCGAGATATTTTTTATGAATGTTTATTTTAACCGAGTAATACATAAGTGTTTGTAATAGAAAGCGGACTTATGATATATTATAAATTACATAAGCTCAAGTTTGATTAATTATGTAAAACAAACACTCCCGCCGTTTGCACGTGATAATGCCACATAAGATAGAACAGTTCCCTATTATGTTGTATTTTTCAAGTTTTCTCTAATTGTAGTTTTATAATTGCCACCCGCGAAACCCGCGGGTCTATAGTCTAGTAATATATATATATCAGCTTGCAGGTTTAATCAATTGCTTCTGCTCCTACAGATTTGGAAGAACAAAGTTATGTGTTCATCAACAAAATAGTTGTCGCTTTAATGTTTCATGTTTTACTCCAGTCCGAGCTTTCGTGATTTCACCGCTCGGACTGCGGGGGAGTATTAAGTGATAGGTAGGTTGGCCCAAGCCCGGCTTGTGGATTTGGGTCGATTAGGGTTTCTCAATGTCTTACTCTATAAATAGTGGCTAAATAGTATATCATATCCTACGGGTTTTCTATCATCTTACACATATTACTCAAATAATCTTCGCTCTTTCTCTCTCATTCATCACTTATACTTTTGTAACCCTCGCTCATTATAAACTTATGTCAATATTTATTAAGGGTCTGTTTGTTTAACTCATTTTGATAATCGGGTAAGGGATTCAGTGTGAATAAAATAGTTGGTTTGTGGTTTGGATTAAAAATAACAATCATACGATTCAAAATGATTCCTCATGAAACCAGGGTGGTTTATTTATTTATTTATTGAAGTAGCCATCTTTTTCTTTTTTCTAAATTTTGTTTATAAAATATTTCTAATTTATTATTTGATTTGATTACTACCCTGTTATAATAATACATTTCTCTCGCTTATATTAAATACAAATCTAGATTCTAATCTAAATTCAAGTCAAAATCTAAATAGACGTTTGTTTAGTAGAGGATTCACTTTAGAATTCATCCTACAAATTTGGGTTAGATATGAGTCATATGACCCACATAGATAAAGTGTTAAAAAAACCACTATATCTATACTACTTATAATAGAAAAATGTTCAAAAGTGAAATGTTGAGTTTTCAACAATAGTCAACTGAGAGAGAAAGTGAAATGTAATTAATACTCTTATTAAAACACTCCAATACTTAAAAGTACAATTATTTATTCACATTGTACAACCAAATTAAAGCATATCTACCAAATTAAATACAACCAATTACTAATATATACATTTCCCGTCCCTTTGATGAATAGTAACCCGGATTACTATTCTTTCTACAGTAACGGGCCTTGGGCCTTTTTTTTTGGTTTGGGTGGGCATGCATACTAAGTCCAGCCCGTTTCATTTGTGGCCCTTTTTTTGAGATTACTCGGACCCGGGTGAGCATGCATACCTTAATATTGAAACATCTCGCGACAACGTGCGAGTTTAAAACCTTGTTCAAACACAAATCGGGTTGACCCGGGATGCTTCAAACCCGACGGGTTGACCCGTTTTCGACCCAACCTAGCAAGTTGACCCGGTTTAAATCGACCCATTTTTCGACCGGAACGGTTCAACCAGTTGAACCAACCGGGTCAAACCGGGTTTCAAAACATTATCCATTACTTAAAAGTACAATGATTTATTCAAATTGTACAACCAATTAAAAACACATCTACCAAATTAAATACAACCCATTAGAACACAAACCGGGTTGACCCGGGACGCTTCAAACCCGTTTTTCGACCGGAACTGTTCAACCAGTTGAACCACCCGGGTAGAACCGGGTTTCAAAACCATTATGTTTATTTCCCAAATCTTCAAACTTTTATTATTTTTTTGTTTATAACCTATAAATTTTTTTTATCAATAAACTATCTGTCGTTATAAAATCCTGTTGATATGCACGGGTATGTAGAAGTAAAAAAGCAAGAAGTCAATAAGGCTCCATGTTTTATTATCACACATACGCAAATCATGAAGTCAAATCCTTTACTACAAACATGGTTAATGAAACCAAACTCAAATCCTGAAGTCAATCTTTCGAAACAAACACATTCTAAATCTTAATTGTCAAATCTTTCAAAACAAACACATTCTAAATCTTAATTCTTAACCCATCTGCAAACCAAAATGGGCCTTTAGATATATAAATATAATACGTATGGCACCTCTAAACACAAACACACCCTTACTTTCTTTTTGGTCCAACCATCACCATGACTTAATCATTACAAAAGTCACCCTCTCTTTCATGAGGAGGGGAGAGTGTAATGGTATATGTCACCTTTAGCGTAAGTGATGACTTCTCACGTTTTAGTGAAGATGTTTTTTTTCTATCTATATGAAAATTTAAAAAGTAGGATGCTAACTTTGGCCTAAACTTTTGTTTATGGTTTTGCTTTGTTGTAAAACGACATTTCTTTTAGCAAATAATTTGAACGACATTGCATTCTTGTATTCACTAAAATGAAAATTCACGTACTTATTCCGTTTCAAAATAAATATCCACTTTCATATTGCATAAAGTTTAAAAAATGCCATTAATTATACTCTTAATCAATCAAATATCATCCATACCTGCTAAAATCACTTTTAATTTGTTAAAACACAAAACAAATATTTTTTTTGAAACATCCCAAAATAAAAAGATGGATATTTATTTTGAGATGGAAAATGTAAAATAGAGGCTTCCAGTACCCTCGCAAGTCACAAATAGAGGTGCAAAAATCGGTTAAAATTCAAAACCGAACCGGTTTTCAAACCGGTTTTAGTTTGAGTCAACTGGTTAAAAACCGATTTTAAATCAAACAGGACCGGTTTGAAACTGGTTTTGGGAGAGAAATTGTTCGGTTTAAATCAAGAATCATTTTGGTTTAAATCAGTTTAACCCAAAACCGGTTCGCAAACGATTGACAACAAACTATGGAAAACGGTAAAAACCGGTTCGATTTTATTTTTTCCGGTTCGGTTCATGAACCTTTTTTAGATGATTTGCACACTCCATTAAATAATTGGGACACTCTAATTAATTGTGTTTGGACATTTATACCCTCATATGTGTGAAAGTGTAAAGGTAATTATGAGAGTATAAATGTCCAAATACAATAAATTAGAGTGTCTCTATTATTTTGTGGAGTGTGCAAATCATTTTATTTATTTATTATTTATTTATTTTCATCATCATCTAGTCACAAGTGATGAATCTCTATAAAGTGCTCATGTTAAAAGGCCAACAATAATCCAAGGCCCAAATCTCTCTACCATAACTAATGAGCTCACATAGACCCATACAAAGCCCAAATTCTAAAACCCTCGATCTTCATCTCCAACACACACACACTGAAACATGGTCTTGTGTTGAATCAATAAATATCATTTCGTGCTAATTGAAATATCATCAATCCAATTAAAAAAAGAAATGATGCTGAGATCATGTGGTAGTAGAACCTCATTATTATCTCGATTTGTTCTATCATCTTCTTCAAATCGAGGGTTTTCAACAACAACAACAAAAGGAGGAGGTGTTGAAAATGAGAAAATAGTAGCATCCGTACTGTTCGAGAGGCTTCCAGTTGTTATCCCCCAAATCGATCCAGTCGTTTACGCTTTTCAAGAATTCTCGTTAGTCTTATAGTTCCTTTACATTATTTTCTCATTAATGGGATGTTTGGATTAGCTTATTTTTGGGCTTTTGGAAAAGCTTGTTACCCCACTTTTTCAGGGTTTTTTTTTTTTGGCTTATAGCTTATTCAGATAAGCTATAAGCTAAAGTTTTTTTTATTTTTTTAAGTTGATAAGCCGAAAAAGTGCGCTTTTGATCTTTCCAATTTTAAATAAGCCCATAAGCCTGAAAAATAAGCTAATCCAAACACTCCATATTATTAACATTATGTTCTTATAGAATTAGGATTCTTTTTTGGGAGTTTTTAATGTTATAAGCTCAGTAATAATGAAATATGAGTCCGAGCTGGTGTATCGTGTTTGTAAATGATATGATTGATGGTTTTGGTGTGTTTATATATAAAGTATGAAGCTTGTTATGGTATATCGATAGTTTGTAGCGGTACTAGTTTTTCAATGTTATGTAAGGCTGTAAAAATCTGACGTGTTTTTATGTTAGCGAGTTACATTGGTCTGATGTATACAATAGGCAAGTTGGAACTCGATAAGAGATTAAGAGTAGTTCACCTTCACGGGTTTCTTGTCTTTTAGATTTACCATCAGATTTGGGTTATTAGTTTACTTGTTTGCTTAGATAGTCATTACTCATTAGTATACTTAAGGGGTGTTTGTTTCGGTTTATATAACGGGCTCATGGCTCATTTGGTTTTCGGCTTATGTTTCATAAGCTCACATTTTTGTGACTTATTTTCAAACTTTTCGGCTTATATAAGCTTATTATGACATGATAAGCTTATATAAGCCGAGAAATTTCAAAATAAGCCACAAAAAGTGACCTTATGAAACATAAGCCGAAAACCAAATAAGCCATAAGCCCATTATATAAGCCAAAACAAATGCCTCCTTAATTACCTAGCCACCACTACTGTTCTTTTAACCACTGCTTTAAGCTTGGAATATACATTTCCAAGACATGTATCTCATTTCTTCGTTATTTGAACCTGTTAGCTATCACTTGGTTAATTGGTTTTGTATAAGCAAGTTTGGTTTCGTCGCGCATATATGATTTTCTTTAAAAGTTTTATCCTTTAAAGTTATCTGAAATCATGTGGCACTTATGAACGGCCGTAAGTGTCAAACGGAAGTGCAATGGTTATTGTGATTTTGCTCATTTAGTTGGTTTAATCCACTATAAAATTGTTGTACATGAACTAATGTGGTGAATATCATCGTGAACTTGTGTAGATTTCGGTGGAGACAGCAGTTTCGTCGGGCATACCCTGAAGAATTTCTCAAAAAATCTGATGCCAGGTAATTTTTGTCCAGTATGTGTCATTACGTGATTACATTAAGCAACATATAACTCCCTTAAATGTTTTAACGTTCACTCAAAAGTGACACTGAATACCAATACTCTGTGCCATGAGCTGTTAGAAAAATAAAACTTGGGCATCTTATTGCTTGTTATGATTGTATGATTCGTCTCTCTATTCTCACTTGCTTGCTTGTGCTTGTGTGTGTGACAATTTGTTTTAGCAATGTGCCCATCAAATTCTAGTTGTTCTCAACTTTTAATGCTGTAACATCTGTACATATCTTCAGGGGTAAGGGAGATTACCATATCGATTTTGAACCAGCTCCTAGGATCACTGAAGCTGACAAAACCAATGATAAAAGGTACCAACACTACTTCCCTTCCATATTTACTATTTAGACAGGTGCATCTTATGATTTGTCTATGTAGCATATTGAAATACTTTCTAGACTTAACACTGATGCAATCAAGCATTAGTGACTACATCTATTTACGAATGTGATGCTTGACCAATTTATATATGTGCATATTCGTTCTTAATATACTACTGCACTGGCTTGTCAAACTGTAGAAATACAAGTGTGTCATTTCTGAGTTATCAGTAATCTGCTGTTATAAAGGATCAGTTTCTCTTAAAAGAGTATTATAGGCTCGAGTGAAATCAGATGAAATTTGGTGGAGATTGTGAACATTATATAATAGCTATTGAGTGCAAGCACTACTGTAACTGATTGAAACTTAAATACTTCACATGGTTGTTTTTTTTGTAAAAGTTTTGATCTTTGGTTTTCCCAAATGGTGACTGAGTAGTAGTTAACGGTTGCACTCTTTTCTTTGAAGGTCATTGAAGAGAGCTCTTGACAGAAGGCTATATCTTCTTATTTATGGTGATGCATATGGTACTCCTAAAGGGCAGCCTGTATGGCACTTACCAGAAAAAGTGTACAATTCTGAAGAGACGCTTCGCAAGGTATTTTGCCATTGAATTGCCTATTCCCATTCATATCGTCTATGTAAACTTATAATAAACTATTCATTCAGTGTGCGGAGTCTGCACTACAATCTGTTATTGGAGACTTGTCTAATACCTACTTTGTTGGAAATGCTCCAATGGGACATATTGCTACAAAGCCTACTGAGAAGAATGAGGACCTTTCATCTTTCACGGTAATGTGGGACATTTTTTTTTTTTTTTTTTTTTCAAAAGAGATATAGATGTTGCAATTTACCAACAGTTACAAGTCAGTAGCTAATGCTAAATTTTTGGAGTAAAGAATTATATCTTGTATCCATATGTGTGTGGGTTTGAGAGATAAAGAGGCAAAACAAGAATATTCTGCATTCTATTAGTTTTATAGGGGTACTGAGTAAACCTTTAAATATATAGAGTTGTAGGTTTAGTACTTTAGGGGATGTTTGGTAGAAAGAAATGAAGGAAAAGAAATGAAAATGGCTTGATTTCTTTTGTTTGGTACAACCGAGAAAAAGAAAAGTGGAGAAATCAGAATTCTCGAGAAATAAAGTCCTTAGTTATTGAATTCCACTCCATTTTAAATGGAAATGGTTGTCCAAACAAATTCTCCGTGTTTTATTAATTGGGAAGTGTGGGACCTTTTATAAATAATGAAGTATATATTATTTTAGTCACGTGATTGGCACATTCCAGCCAAATTAATGTTTTAAACCCTAGCCACCAAGTCACCAACCTCCTTCTTCATCATCTCAAAAAGCTGCTGAGCATGAAATAACAATGGGGCTTTAAAGGTTTAATCATGTGTTTCTATTTGTGTTGGTATCTCTAAAATCTGAACAAACTTTTTTTGCATTTCATTCAAAATTAAACATCTTCTTATCTATCTGTTCTAATGGTGTATCTCCGGCGAGGTCGCCGTCGTCTTGTGGTCACCGCCGTCTTGTTCGATCTGCAGCCTTCCAATCTTCTAAAACTGCATCTTGTAGATGCTCTTCTAATTTTCTATACGAGCAGTTTTTTTTTTTTTTTTTTTTTTTTTTTTTTTTTTTTTTTTTTTTTTTTTTTCACAACAAAAAAATAATAATAAAAAAAATAAAATTATTTGCTTATTTCTCGGGTAAAGTATTTGTGATTACCAAACAATGGAATCTATCAAAATTCTCCACTCATTTCTATTCTCTGAATTTCTATTCTTTGGTTCATTTCATTTCTCTAGATTTCTCTCTACCAAACGTGCCCTTTAGTGTAATTTGTTCTTATGGGGCTGTTTGGATGTGTGTTGACTGGAAGTCATTACAGTTAGTTGAGTGTTTGGCAACAACTGATTATACATTTGGAAAAGCAGTTAAAGAGTAGCTGGAAGAAAATTGTTTTGTTAGATTACTATCAACTTTAATCTCCTACTGATAATGATTCCACATTAAGTCTTAGAAAGAACACATCCAAAACCACTCCATCTGTACTAGAATATGTTGGCACTAACAATATTTTACAATTTGTGTATATGCTTTCAGAGGTTCTTTTTTAAATCTCAAGTGATTGCAACGAACAAGGTCAACATCAAATGCAAGGATTTTGTGTGGGTAACCAAGGACGAATTATTGGAATACTTCCCCGAGCACAGCAACTACTTAACGAAAATGATCATCAGCTGAAAAAGCAACACAAGATTTTTAAACAGTTCAATAACTTTTCTAGAATCAAATGGATGTGTTCTAGTTGTAGAGCTCCGACTTTGGAAAAGCACTGCATGAATTTTGTTAGTTTGGTCCATTCAGTTACGGCATTAGAAAAGATTAAAGCTTGGATTTTAGTTTCGATTGGAAGTGTAGTGATTGTAACCTTTTACTAGACTGCTTAAAGTCATACATTTATGTGAATTTGGTTGTGCCGGATCTAATGAAAAAACAGAGGTTACTCGTTTAGCTGCTATGTTTTGGTTGATTTTTTAACAGGAACGAATCTTAGACCGAAAATGCTATAAATATGTAGATACCTGACTTGTTAAATATGAAAGTTTGCCGATTTTACTTTTACCAAGTGGTTTTATTTTATAATTCGCAACTCTTTCCATCAACACACCTTGAAGTTAAAGAGGGTTTAAATTTAATTCTTAATGATCTTTGTGAGTTGTGACATTGGAGTAATTGACTTTAGAAGGTAAACATGAGACTTTAAAATACAAGTTTTATTTCTTATTTGTTGGAGAATACATACTTTTGTAAGTTATCTGCAAATTGGGAATGACTGAAAATTTGTTTAGTTATACAGACGACTTGTTAGTTCGGTTTAGCTCAAGCAAATTATTTACAATCAGTTTAGCTCAAGCAACTACAGACGACTTGTTAGTTCGGTTTTTTATCATTTCGTTTTTGTAATAAAGTAAGAAAACGTACAAGAAAACAAATATGAAGCTCAGGTTGCATCAAATAATCTCAATGCCAAAAGGGCTATCTGCATAATCACAACTGTTCTACAACACTTTCTACTAGCTCACTCTCAAAAACACTTCCATAAGACCATAACCATAACCATCAACGACAATAGCCAAATAATCACAACTGTTCTAGTTATATTACAACTAGCATACCTAAAAAAAAGAGCAACTTTAATGCTTATGCTCTTACTAGGATGTTATGTACCGAAAGATGTTAGATGTACCCAAGATCACCAAGGCTAATTACTTGAATTACTAATAGGGGGGTCGTGACATGAGTACTTCCATGGGTATAGCTGATGTTGGGATTGAAAATGGATCAGCGGCATCAATCGGTTGTATTGGTGGTGCTAGTAATGCAAGTCGAGCAGCCTCAAGCTTTTCACCTTCTAAGCCACCCCTCATTCTCACACGTGAGATTGCATCTTCACCTGGTTCCTGAAGCTGAACTGGCGACGCTGGTCTTGTAACCAAAGCTGGAGCCGGAGCCGGAGTTGGAGTCAGAATTGGAGCCGGAGACGGAGTCGGAGCTGACTGACAAAGAGTGGAGATTTTTCGTTGCTTTCGTCCTCTCCTGAGCTTAACTCTTGTGGCCAAGGTTGTACCTTGAGCTTGGTTGGTTGTACCAATGTTTGGTTTAGATTGACTCCTGAGCTGCATTACAACTGGAGGAGCAGAAGGCGGTGTGAGCTGGACCGGGAGAACTATTGTTGCACGTCGAGCTCGATTAAATGTACTTCGAGGTCGTTTGGTTATGCTTGAGCCTGATTCGGGTTCAGAGGCTTGGTCACCTTGACTATTTTGTTGTTGGATTTCAGCAGAAAGTTGAGCTGGTGTTGAATTTACGGGGTCCAGATGGTGCCTGGATTCCTGAATTGGTGAAGGTGTATTTACCATGTCACCTGAGCCCTGTACAACACAGATAGCCAAGAGATTGGCCTAAATAGTTGTATGAAAACGTATAAACTGATGTAAACATGGATATGACCACATACGTATATAGAAGTATATCTAGTATTTGAAAGCTATAGACGCAACATAGTAAGATACATAATTTACACACTCTTACACGATGGTCGTATTTTATATAATCTACTGTTCCAGAAAATGATACAAAATGCGTGAAAGGAATAAAATTGCGGATACCATCCAAAATTCATTTCTTTTACGTAGTATTAGACAATTATATAATGATAAGAAAGCAGAGGATATATCATCAAATATTTAATGAGTCCATACAACCTGCTGCTTAAAGAATATATGTTTTATCAGTGCTATATAATTTGACATCATTCATTCATTTTATTTTCAAATATGTAGCTGCAGAAACGTATCGGATAAAAATGGATATATCAAATATATGGCACATCTTATATCTTTATGCCCCCTAAATTGTAGTGTGAGGTGTGGTGGATGTGGCCAAAAATATTGTACCAATCTTTCATTTTATTGATATGTATCCATAATATTCTCTATATAATGTTATTAACTTATTATTCAGCAGTGTTTTCAGCACTTTGCTACAACTCAAAGATATTTACATACATTTGTGAAAATATCAATGGAACCTAAGTGACCAAATTACCATGCAGTATACCACTTCAATGGAACAAACACAAAAGGATCAATGCCAATCAAATGAAGCATTACTATGACACTGCTTCCAAGTTAACTTTGAAAGAAATAACATGTTACCTGTGACACCAATGAAGTGTCCTTGACAATATGAGGAGAAACTGCCGGCGTTGTCACAGTTGGTACGTCAATAGCAGATCGGTCAACCGTCCAGGAACCTTCATCTGATATGTATACCTTACTAACATTCTCTGCAACCTCATTCAGAATCTACATGAAATCAATTAAAAGATCCGTTAAGACAACTTCAGGCTATTGGTACTCTTTTAGTATGTATATATTGGTAGGCGTGGATGTAGGTTGCTTGCCTTGAGAAATTTTTGATCGATTCGTATATCGAGATTGCTGATTGGCTTCCTACAGCCAGCCAGAGGGCATTTCCATGTAGGCCTTATGGAGTTTGCTTTCATAAAGAATTCGTAATCAAAACACTACAATATACACAATTTGTCAGAAACTCAAATGTTTAGAGAAGGAAGAACAAATCAGCTTCCTACTACAGATGAAAAGTGCAATAGTTTTATTCAGACCGTCCATGTCAATTGCATTAATTTGCTGTTCTAGACAATTTATACTCTACCACAAACAAAGAGCCGGTTCTCATTGATTTAGGTTTATGTCATTACCAAAGGGTATTTAAGAGATCTGTGAATAGCTAAAAGAATAATATTTCACCTGGGAATGCTTGCATAGATGCCCTTTCACAGGAGTTGATATACGACATCCACTGTCAATTAAGGAAATGAAAACAGAATCAGAAGATCCATTAAAGCCACTAAACTCAACAGATAAAACTGATAAATTTATACTGCTCTAAGAAAATAGCGATTAGTTTTTTTGGGGTTCTCCATTAATCTAACTTTATTCAGTAAAAATAATTTAGGGGGTCTTATTCTACTAGTAAGCAATAAGGAAGTGGGGTCTCCATACAAAAATTAAAGCTTACCTACTAGGGCAGATAAGTGAAATCTCCTCAGTTATAACGCAATCTGAAAAGAAAAGAAAAAAAGATTTAAGCACAAGAAATTGTCGCACTCCTTTGAAAAACGACACTCTTAAAAAGCAAACGTTAACCAATATTGTTTTCATGAAGGCATTTTTATAAAGAAATATGAAATTTAAAAGATCTAACAGTTTCAGCGACTTACCCGAACTAACATCACTGGACTTAGGGTAGACATAATCTTGCAGTTGAAGAGAATCAGAAGATGACATCAAATTCATATAAGCCAACGCGATAACATAGTCTCCTGAATTCGTTTAACAAAAATAATTAAACAGGTAATATTTAAAGAAACAGTAATATAGGTTTCAGAAAGAAAAAGAAAACGTAAGCATACCATCAAATTCCCCAAAAACTTGTAGATTATTTACTCCATCTTTAACCATTTTGGTCACATTTGATGGGAGTTGCGGACCCTTACCCTGATATCCATATTACAACAAATTGGTAAGTGATGAAAAATGATCAGTAATGCAAACTACTCAGCGAGAATCTACAAACCATGTTTTTTCTGGTCCTGTTTGGTACATCACCTTGATTGATGACAAAGCTATGAAGAAAATGTTAGATGGTTAGATAATAAGATTAAAAAAGAATAATAATAAAAATATAAAAAATAAAAAATAAAAAAATCAGAAAGAAGGAAATATTTAGCAAAAAATCTTACTCCACATTTGATGGACTTATAAGACAAGCAGCTGTGTCCATATTGTCTGTTCTGGCTACTAACAGCCACTGTATATAGTAAATTAAATATCATTAATTTTAAAGTTGCATACTAAATACTCGTAATAACTTAGCAATCAAGTCCCGTACATGGTACGAAATCTAATGAATGAAAAAAACATTTACTCTAAAAGCATGAAAGTGAAATAGCAATGTATTTCTTTATCATTGTATACTTGAAATCTTTAGTGCATATTCACTCACCACATTTTGATTTGGTACTGTGTTCGGAGCGATGTAAAAATCAGCTTCAGGAGGCCCCTCTCCAGCCTGTTTATTAATTAAGCCTCACATTTTAAAGACAGAATAAAAACCTTTAAAGGACCTACAAAATGAATATACCTATACATATATTTTTACCTTGACAGCAAATGAGATAAGTATCTGTTCAACTGTCATTCTTGGGTAGAATCTGAAAGTGAAAATAATTATCTCAGACGAAAGACAACAGGAAAATTTGTGATGTCAAATATTTTGTCATCTACATATAAAAACGATGACACGTACTAATACATTTACCTTGAGATTATATCCCAGATAGTATGTTCATTGGTTGGTTCAATATCCATATTGTCTAAATTGAAGTATCCCAAGCTTGCCTAATAATTAAATTGTAGGGTGATCATGTCAGTAATATAAAACAATGAGTAGCAGTACACATAAAGTAATCTAAATAAAAATAAATTGAACTTTTAACTAACCTCATCCGCCATCAGTAGAAGACGATCTTTATCCTCGTCTAAAAACCATCCAGCTTGACAAGCAGACTGTAGTCATCATATAAGGTTATGTAGTCACAAACATAAAGACATAAACTTACAGAAAAATGTGTTTAAAAGAGTAAAACATGACCGAATTCATAAAATTACGAATAAAGTTCTACATTCCTTTATGTTGTAGATATGTATTTTTGGGTAAAAAACAAATTTATGTATCTAAAGTGAGAACAATCTTCAACATAGTTGATGACTGGACTTTGTACAGCTGGTGGAAACAATAAGATCAGATACCATATCAGATGAAAACACTAGATTGATACAAGATCTGTCTCCTCGCACAATAACTATATACCCTATCACTCATGCCTGAAGTAAATGTATACCTTGATATGTATCATGAGCATCATCAATGCCGGTTCAAGCAATTGAGTCTTGCGCCCATAAACCTACAATCACATAAGTGAATATTTTAATATAACCTTTCAATTAATGCATGGTTTATGAATAATACTATATGTAGAGGAAAAAAAAAGATAAAAGATATAAACATAATATCAATAATATGAAACAATAATATTAAATTGATAATCTGGCTACAAAATAATATCTGCAACCAACCTCTTTAACAATCCATACTAGCTCAAGGAGATGAGATGATGATGGAAGTACTTTCACCTCGATAGCAGTCTCGATAGTGCTACAATTACCAATAGCAGAGCTGTAAGTATATTCCAGTCGTATTCACAAGCACGCAAATATATCAAAACAAGTAGAAACAGAGAGCATGAAAATGTATTACTAGATGGACTATTCGATATATTAGGAAATAAACTGACACATACCATGACCATTGGAAACTTATTTCAATTATATATAAGTAAATTATCATAAACTTAAGAATGTAGACCCTTTTCAACCATCAACGCCACAAGTGGCATATCACTCTCTCTAAGTCAATCAGTCCAAGAAATTATCACAAAGTAACGAGGATAACGAAATATAACCCCTAAATTTGCACGCCAACATCAGTCATTTTAAACTTGTGCAGTTGCATAAACATTTCCAGCTAACTAACTTAAATTCACACAATAATCTCACATTTCCTCAAACTGATCCGCGCTACATCGACAACTCACACCACAGTTATTTCAACATTTTAAACATCAAAACTTTAATATGCATGTATTTAGTTCGTCCCAATATAAGTATCCGCTTTCATATTTCAACCAATCAAAATGGTTTTCAAAGGTCAACAATGCATTTTATCATAGTACAATGGCCCACTTTTGCTAATATGTGCGCAATATGCAAGTGGCATATAACTTAAGACTCGAGCAACGGGTGTTTGTTTAAGCTTATTTGTGGGCTTATGAACTTATTTCATTTCGGCTTATATTTCATAAGCCCCAATTTCACAGCATATTTTGAGACTTATGGACTTATATAAGCTTATTATGATATAACAAGCTTATAAATTTACAATAAGCATATATAAGCCCATAAGTCTCAAAATAAGCTAGGAAATTGGGGCTTATGAAATATAAGGCGAAATGGAATAATCTCATAAGGCGATGTTTGTTTCGGCTTACATAGCGGGCTTATGACTTATGTAGTTTTCAGCTTATGTTTCATAAGCTCATTTTTGTGGCTTATTTTGAAACTCTTTGGCTTAAATAAGCTTATTACGACATGATAAGCTTATATAAGCCGAAAAGTTTCAAAATAAGCCAGGAAATTAGGGCTTATGAAACATAAGGCAAAATGGAATAATCTCATAAGGGGGTGTCTGTTTTGGCTTACATACCGGGCTTATGACTTATATGGTTTTCGGCTTATGTTTCATAAGCTCATTTTTGTGGCTTATTTTAAAACTTTTTTGCTTAAATAAGCTTATTACGACATGATAAGCTTATATAAGCCGAAAAGATTCAGAATAAGCCACAAAAAGTGAGCTTACAAAACAAAAGCCAGAAACCAAATAAGCTATAAGCTCGCTATATAAGCTGAAACAAACACCCCTTAAGCCAACAAATAAGCTTAAACAAACACCCCTACAGTACAAATAATATTAAAAAATCAATTAAACTAGGGTTTCAATCACATTTATTTATATATAATAATAACTAAAATATAGTAAATTAACATTATTAACATACTTTACTAAAAAGTAGTACTAATGGTCTAGGGTTTGAAATAAAAAAACATAAACATAACCCAACAACAACAACATTAATAAAATAAAAAAATAAAAAAACAACCTTCCTAAAGTCAAACAA
Source organism: Artemisia argyi (assembly GCA_030686995.1). Lineage (NCBI taxonomy): Eukaryota > Viridiplantae > Streptophyta > Magnoliopsida > Asterales > Asteraceae > Artemisia > Artemisia argyi. The sequence continues at coordinate 187,428,077 of CM060677.1, forward strand.
GTATGATTATAAACAGCAGGAGTATTAATATCGCCAGAGCGAATAAGAACCGAAACATGATCAATATAAGTCTCCACAAGCTTTGTCACTCCTTTCAATGACGCCGCCCTTGTAGCCATCGCCGCCATCATGTACATTTCCGCCATCTTTTTTATGTTTCTCACACACAGAGTGTAAGTAGAGTTTATAAAAATGAGAAGAAGGTGAAAATTTGGTTGAATTTTGTATTTATTTTGGTTTGCCAGGTATGGAAAAAAAAGTGGGTCCACTATCTTTCAGTTATTTTGGGAATCATTTCTTGTTTGGGATATAATATATGGAGTAGTGGCGATGTTTTTAGGCATTTAGCAAATAAATTGGTGGGACTATTCGAATTTCATATTTTTCCTATGTACAGGATTTTTTTTCTTTTTTTTTTTTTTTTTTTTTGAAAACCAATATTTATATAGGATTCAAATCTATAACCATTTAGTTAAGGAGCTTTTCACACAACATAAAATCCCATTGAGATACAAGCCTTTTTCGGTTATAACTTTTTTGTGTTACTTTAAATAAAAGTTGTAGATTTTTTTTTGAAAGGCAAAGAATAAAAAGCATGGTTTTAAAAGGCCAACAAAGGCGTGAGGCTTGATCATGTCCGTCACGCTGTTTTATGTCATGTCTTTTTGTAAACTCGATATATATATATATATATATATATATATATATATATATATATATATATATATATATATATATATATATATATATATATATATATATATATATATATAGGAAGGGTGGAAATAAAAACGCAAGTAAAAATAGAATGAGTATTATTGACACAGAAGGGGTCTCAGTCAGGAAAGAATTGAAGAACAATGGTGCAGAAAATTCAGAGGTTAGAAGAGGAAAACGCGAAGTGTCTCCTTCAAGCTCGGTGGGAAGTGGAGGCAATAGGATGTCGAAAAAGAGGAAGGACAATGGGAAGGAGTTGTTCGAAGGGGGGGAGGTTGAGATGAATTTTAATACGGTGATAATGATAAACGAAAATAAGGAGATGAAAAAGATGATTGGTAGGAGTGTGACTAAAGCCTCAGAGGTTGCGAAAAAGACCGAAATAGCGGGGCTAGGAGAAAGTAATGGAGTGTTTCGTTTTGGGGAATGCAATGAGGGGGTTGATAGTGCGAGATGTAATGTGAGTATTGAACAGGTTAAAGAGATCGGGGAAATGATTGGAGTTTCATGGAGACTCGCCGAGGAGGAAGTGAAGAAGAAGTGTGATCAAGATGGAAATGGAGATGCTGGACCAGCTGGTCCGCAAGGGCAACAATAGTGTGGTACTCTCTTCGTTTACATGTCGTTTAATATTGTTTTTTATGAAGATTATCTCTATAAACATTCGCGGTTTGGGGGATAGTGGGAAAAAAGGTTGGATTAGAAATATTATTAGGGATGAACATCCCGATATTATAGGGATTCAGGAGACTAAGAGCGGGGTTGTGGATGACGAGTGGATTGAGGACGTTTGGGGGGGTAAAGGTTTTGGGTATTCTCAGTTACCAGCTATCGGGAATTCAGGGGGATTATGGTAATTTGGGACACGAGAGTCTTTGATTGTAAAGAGGCTATCGGTGACGAGAGATTTATCGCGGTTAAGGGTTCGTGGAAAGGAAGGACTTGGATGTGTTTTTAGTTTGTATTTATGGGCCTCAAGTGAGTAGACAAAAATCTTCATTATGTAAAAGGATTACAGGTTTGATGTATAGATAGAAGGGTGCGTGGTGCATCTTTGGAGATTTAAACGTTGTAAAGAAGAATGAGGATAGACTTAACTCACAAGTGAACATAAAGGAAATGACGGAGTTCAACGATTTCATTAATGACATGAGACTAGTCGAGATTCCAATGGGTGGGAGGAAGTTCACTAGAGTAAGCGATGATGGACTCAAATTTAGTAAGTTAGATCGCTTTTTGTTGAATGGGGAGTTTTATGAATTATGGGGTAATCTTTCGATCATTGCTTTAGATAGAAAATTATCGGATCACTGCCCGATCGTGCTTAAGGATGTGGACTTAGATTTTGGTCCAAAACCTTTTCGGGTCTTCAATGTTTGGCTGGATGAACCGGATTTCCTTGGCATCGTGGAGGGGCGTGGAAGAAAGACGTGAGGAGCTTTCGTCCAGATTGTATTTTTGGGGATAAAATGAAGAACGTTAAGGCAATTCTGAGGACATGGAGTAAGGATAGGTTTGGAGGCCATAAAAAGATTATCGAAGAATTAAAGAAGGAGGCAATGGGGTGGGAATTAGAGGCGGAAAAGAGAACTTTGAGTGACAACGAGAGGGGTATTTGGTTAGAGACAAGAAAATGGTGGGAGGATAAGGAAAGGGAACACGGAAACATGATTCGTCAAAAGGCAAGAATTAGGTGGGATGTTGAAGGTGATGAAAACTCAAAGTTCTTTCATTCATACGTGAAGAGGAGAAACAATAAATGTAATTTAAGAGGGCTCATGGTTAATGGGGTGTGGTGTGAGGAGCCCATAGTAATTAAAGCGGAAATAACTAGATATTATAGGAGTTTATTTTCCGAAGTGGGGAAGCCCCGTCCTATCTTTTGTAGTTCTAAGGTGTCGAGAATTTCGGAGGAAGAGGCTCAAAGGCTAGAGATGTTTTTTTTAGTGAAAACGAGGTGTGGGAAGCAATTCGGGGTTGTGGTGGTGATAAAGCGCCCGGGCCCGATGGTTTTAATTTCAAGTTCATTAAAAAGGTGTGGGAGATCATAAAACCAGAACTTTTGGGTGCGATTGCATGGTTTTGGGAAAAAATGGAGATCTCGAGGGGGTGTAATGCTTCGTTTGTCACTATTATCCCTAAAGTGGCGGATCCAATTGGGCTTGGTGATTTTTGACCTATTAGCCTTATCGGATGTTATTACAAAATCATAGCTAAAATGTTTGTGGAAAGGGTCAAACGGGTGGTGGGTAGCGTAGTTGGGGAAGTGCAAAACGCGTTTATAAAAGGGAGATACATTCTCGACGGGGTTCTTATTGCTAACGAGACGATGGATTTCTTAAAGAAAAAGAAAGAAAAAGGTCTAATCTTCAAAGTCGACTTCGAGAAGGCATATGATAGTATTAATTGGAGATTTCTTGGTGACATTATGAGAAGAATGGGTTTTGGGAATAGGTGGATCAAATGGGTGGATACGTGTGTTAGGTCGTCGTCTATGTCCAGTCTAGTTAATGGATCTCCTTCGGAGGAGTTTGGGATAGAAAGGGGTGTTAGGCAAGGTGACCCGCTATCACCATTTCTTTTTATTTTGGCGGCGGAAGGTCTAAATGCGATTGTCTTTGAGGCGGTGGAAAAAGGCATATTTAGAGGCGTTATGGTAGGGGGAAATAATGTTATGGTTTCACATCTTCAATACGCGGATGATACGATATTTTTTGGACATTGGGATAAAGAGAACGCCAAATCGCTTATGTGTATTCTCAAATGTTTCGAAGAAGTATCCGGATTAAAAGTTAATTACAACAAAAGCAAGGTTTATGGCATTGGGGTCAACGAGGAGGAGATGACGGAGATGGCAAGTTGGTTGGGGTGTGGTGTTGGGGAATTTCCGTTTACATATTTGGGGCTTCCGATTGGTGAGGACATGAGGTGTGTTAAGGCTTGGGATCCGGTTGTAGAGAAATTCAAAAAGAGACTTGCGGATTGGAGAGCTAAAACGATGTCGTTTGGAGGGCATTTAACATTGGTAAAATCGGTTCTTGGTAGCTTGCCTTTGTATTATTTTTCGATGTTTCGCGTGCCTTTGAGTGTTATTAAATGTCTTGAGCGTATTATAAAAAATTTCTTTTGGGTGGGGTGGGGGAAGAGAAAAAAATCTCTTGGGTCAAATGGGATTCGGTTATCATCATTTGGGGAGGGGGGTCTTAATGTTGGGTCTTTAAGGGCTAAAAACATGGCGTTACTTGGAAAGTGGTGGGGGAGGTTTAAGAGGGAGGGTGTGAGCTTGTGGGTTAGGGTAATTAAGAGTATTCATGGTGCTAGTGGGGGTTTAGGGGAAGGTAAGGCTTTGGGTGGGGGGGGGGGGGGGGGGGTTACAGGTGGTGGAGGGGGCGTTTGGGGTGGTATTGTGAAGATTGGCGAAGAGATTGATGGGGTGGGGGTTGAGTTCACTTCCTCTTGGGGTGGGGTTTTGGGTGATGGGAGGGATATTTTGTTTTGGTTAGATAGGTGGGTTGATAATAGGAGACTTTGTGATAGATTCCCTAGGTTATATCACTTAGATAGGAGAAAGGAGAGTAGTGTAGCGGAAAAAGGATCAAGGGTTAGTGGTACGTGGTGTTGGGAATGGGATTGGACTAGGGAGATTAGGGGTAGGGTTAGTAAGGAGTTTGAGGAGCTTTTTGGTATTTTGCAAAATGTGGTTATTCTTAACGATTGTAGGGATAAATGGAGATGGTCGCTTGGAGAAGAAGATGAGTTCAAGGTTAAAGATTTATCAAGAATGGTGGAAAGCAAGGTTCTACATGTGGATAGTGGAGGTCAAGAAACAATTTTGAACAAGTTAGTGCCTAAGAAAGTTAACATATTTGTGTGGAGGGAGCTAAAAGGTAGACTTCCGGTGCGTGACGCGTTAGATAGAAGAGGTATTGACTTGGACTCCGTTCTTTGCCCAAGTTGCAACAACGGAGTGGAAACTTGTGCTCATTGCTTGACCACTTGTGGTTTAGCCATGAGTGTTTGGGAGAAAATATTCACTTGGTGGAAGGTGGGGGATGTTAATGTGTTCCCTATCGATGAATTCTTTTCGTCTAATGGTTGTGTTAATGTCCCCTCCTCCCTTTCTCGTGTTTGGCAAGCGGTAATTTGGGTGTCGGGATACTTCATTTGGAAAGAAAGGAATGCTCGTGCGTTTGGTAACAAGGTTTCAAGTACTAATAAAATTGTTCAAGACATTCAACTTAAAAGTTACGAGTGAATTGTTCGAAGATCTAATAAATATAAAGAGATGGATTGGCAACAATGGTTATGGGATCCCATAAATATTCGGATACAACAAGAATGATGATAGATCGTGAGCAGTGCAATGACTTCTTTGCTGTTTGGAGCAGTGGCAGCAGTCAATACTACATTCCATTTGTCATGTTTAAGGATGCATCATATTCTAAATATTTCATTATTTGGCTGTTGTGTATTGTGTGTGGTCCAGGATCATGTGAGTTCCTTTTTAACTCGTATGGGTCTTGGTAAAAGCCACAACAGTTAAATGGTGCCTAAGTCATGTGGTCTTTTGGTTTTTAGTCTGAGTTAGTTTTGGTGTGTTAGGTTGCATTGTATTGTTTAGTTTGCCTTTGTTTTTCTCTTTGGGTCTCTTCCTCTTTTAAGTAGCTTGTTTAATTGAGGAGAGATGCCTTGTTTTGTATTGTCTTTTCCCGTTTTGGGTTCTTTTATATATTGTTGCCTTTCAATATATATATATATATATATATATATATATATATATATATATATATATATATATATATATATATATATATATATATATATATATATATATATATATATATATATATATATATATATGGCTAAGCATCGGGCCGGATCCCGACCCGACCCGTCAATACCTGATACCGATCAAAGGAAAAATACAATACCAACTCCCGAACCGATTTATGTCGGGTCGGTTTCGGTTAAAAACAGGATAAGTCGGGCGGTAATCGGGCTTAAATGTCAAGCCCGAATGTACAAATTACTCCAGCCCAATAGAAGCCCAGAAACAGATCCAGAGATCTAGTAACAAAACAAAGCACACTTTTAGCAGATTAGAAGCCTAGAAACAGATCCAGAAATCCAGAATACAAATTAGAGGCATTACAGAAACCAAATTAGAAGGCAGAATACAAACCCTACACTATATTCAATATAGAATACAAGCTAGAAGGCAGAAGCATTATCCGTTTACAAAATATAAAGTAGCAAGTTCAAGATAAGTGTCTAGTGTCTACAATAACCAAATAATTAACATTTTGTATAAAATGATTGTGTGAAAGTGAAACTACTTTACACACCTAAAAGACTAGGGGTATGTTTGGTTTAGGAGCGTTTTGAAGCAATTAACAACCAATAATTAACATTTTGTATAAAATGTTTGTTTGAAAACAAGCAACAATCATTCTTACTTTTTTTTTTTTTTTTTTTTATTATTATTATTATTTTTTTTTTTTGCTTTATATCAAAACGCAACTAGCATTCATACTTTTTCTAAGCGCTCCAAATCAAAATGCTACTTTCTTAAACAACCCGTAAAATTGTACTATACTTGATGAAAAGAAAAGCTCACAATATGAATTGACTTATATAGGTATGTTTGACGAAATATAGGTATGTTTGACGAAGATAAAGGTAGCAAGAAACAGAAGGAAACATTAGTTGTATGTTTTGATATAGTGTTTGATTACATGTTTTTTTTTTTTTTTTTTTTTTTTTTTTTTTTTTAAGAAACGTTTATTTTAACTTTTGTCTGTAAGTAGGAAGAGGAAATCAAATAAGTGCGTTTTTGTTTTCCTCTTATGTCTGTAGGCGGGAAGAGTAAATGCAATAAGTGCGTTTGTTTTTTCCTCCTATCTTTGTAAGTACGAAAAGAAAATAAAAGAAGTGTGTTTGTTTATTTTTAGAAATAAGAGAAAAAATATTTTTTCTCTGTAATTTTGTAGATTATTTATGTGTCTGATTATCATTTATTGTATTTTAAAGACTTTAGTTCCACTTCTTCATAAACATGGTTTTAAAGATTAGAGATAAAATCCCTCCAAAACAAAGGCATCCTTATTCGGTCAAAGTGAGGTATTTGTTGTGTAACTGATTTTTTTGAAATTACATACGCTTTGTTGGAGAATGCTTCTGATTATAAATTTTTGATATACAAATCACACGCAAACTATTAGATTTTGATCAAAGGTTTTTTAGTCTGTAAGTTTTATTTCCAAGCTCCAAAGACGACTCGTGGGCATCAATACCATTGTTACTAACTTTCAACTAATTTTCTTAAACATAATTGCTGTGACATATCGACCCTCAAGATCACCTTTAGTTGGAGAATATTTTTAAAATGTAAATTTTGATCTCTAGCAGATGTAAAAAACCACCCTTTTCATTAGATATTGGATAGTGTTGTTTGATTTTCTTTGTAACACTTTATCCATTCACTTGCAACTTTATTTAGCATCTTGCTAGTTATTTTTAGTGCGAAAGCCACTTAAGAAATGTATGTAGAACGTATACAGATGGTCTATGGAATGGGATGGACCGAAATTTGCTTTGTATAAACGTTTCAAAAACAAATTGACCTATGTACCAACAAATTGGTTGATTTGGGTTAATGTCAAATAGATAAAATCACCCACCCACCCGCCTGCCCCACACCCACACCCCCACCCCACACCCACCCGCACGTGCGGGCGCGAAAAAAAAAAAAAAAAAAAAGCATGTAATTCTAATTTACGCCCATCAGTTATTGAAACACTCTGTATCAAAAACATCCATCATAACCTGCTCTGGCTGACCGTTTTGTCACTCCAAACATATGAAGTGGCATGCCGTTGACGTAACTAGAGATGATGGATTGCTCTTGTTACTTGAAACATTCCATAAGAATACATGGAACTACGGATTGCTATTGTTACTTATAAATTTCCTCAATAATGTAGCCTTCTTGGTCTATCAAATGACATAAAAACGGAAAGAAAAACTGAAAAAGAATGAAGCTCAGGGTTGTTCAAGTAATCTAAAGGCCACATAAGTGGCCATATGCATAATCACAATTGTTATTCTAGTTAGATTACAACAAACATACAAAAATATCGACAGACTTCAACGCTTGTGATCTAACCAGGATGTTGTGTAGCAAAAAGTGTAATATTCTAATAACCAATGCAACAAAGTTAGAATATGTACCCCGAGAGCAATTACTGAGGCAAAGCACTTGGATGACTGATGTTGAATTGTTTCATTAGTTCCACAGGTACAGTTGTTGTCAGTCCTGGCCATGGTTTATCGGCATAGATAGATTGTTTTGGTGGTGCAAGTCTTTCAAGTAGAGCCTCACGTTTTTCACCTGTTAATCTCCCCCTCATTCCCACAGACGACGTTTCATCTTGACTCACTTCAGGAACTTGAGTCTGAGGCACCCGTCTTATATTCAAATCCACAGCAGGATCTGTGGTGATTTTTGGTTTGCGTCCTCTCTTCTTTATAACCGGTGTGGCCGAGGTTGTACCTTGTGCTTCTGTACCCATAACCGGAATTGTGGTGATTTTTCGTTTGGGTCCTCTCTTCTGTATAGCTGGCGTGACCAAGGTTGTTCCTTGCGCTTCGCCAGTTGTGCCACGAGGTCGTCTCTCGAGCTTCCTTAAAACTGGAGCAGCAGAAGGTGGTGTGAGATGAACGGGTGTGAACACAGTTGTCCGTCGAGCTGGATTACTTGTACGTCGAGCTCGATTACTTGTACATGTGCCATTGTCGGCTTCAGTGGGTTGGTCTGTTTGAGCTTGAATATTTTGGGGTTGGGTTTGTGCTCCCAGTTGACTTGCGGTTGGATTCGGATTGGGCCTGGTTTGTTGAACCAGGGGAGGTGTATGAACTGTGTCAAATGAGCTCTGAATAGTGTGATTATAGTTGTCGGCTTCAGTGGGTTGGTTTGTTTGAGTTTGACTATTCTGCCGTAGGGCTTGTTCTGGCACTTGAGTTGCTGTTGGGTTCGGGTCGGGCCTAGTTTGTTGAACCAGGGGAGGTGTATGAACCATGTCACATAAGCTCTGAGTATTACACATAGCAAACAAAGTGAGCTTTAAAAAAATCATATGAAGATATATCTGAAAGTTAATAATGTAACACAGTACGATGATATGATGATATATATATCCTTGCACATTCTTACGCATAGCAGAATGCATAAATTACCTATTTGTGCATATTATCAAATATCAATCATTCATCTTATGGAATGGTACACATAATATTTTCGTATTATATGCACCAGTAACCCTTTAAAAACCGGCTTTAAAATTAAGAAAGTTTTTATAGTACCGCAACGTTCATGTACAAAAGTTTTCTATATGCGGGGTTCCAAAATAACCCGAACAATAGCCCAAACTATCCTTTTAATGCATCAAAAGTACAAAAAAGTAGAACATCTATAAAAGTGATAAATAAAGAAAATGTGTTGGTATTTTAGGCAAATACATAACACCCTAATATTCTGTATAATATCATTACTTAGCGGTGTATCCAACAGTTGACCACAAGTCAAACATATCTATGTGTGTATATTTTTTAAAAAGAACCAGATATACGACCCACACAGATATACAGACACATAGGATCACTGACAATTAAATATAATGATGCATTGCTACGATTCTGTTAAGAAGTGGATGGATATGATACTGATTGGAAGTTAACTTTTGCCAAAATAACGTGTTACCTGGGACATCGATGGAGAGTCCTTGACAACCTGTGGAGGAAAAACTGCAGCCGTTGTTACATTTGGTTGCTCAGAAGTAGATGGACATTCCACAGTCATGTTAATGGCTGGACCGCCCATACTGTGAAAAGCAGAAGACATGGGAGGTGTTTCATTGGTCTCTAAGGAAAAAGCAGCCATTGTTACATTTGGTTGATCAAAAGTAGATGAACATTCAACAGTCATGTTAATGGCTGGACCGCCTATACTGTGAAAAGCAGAAGAAGACATGGGAGGTGTTTCATCTGCCTCTAAGGAAACAACAGGCGTTGTTACAATTGGTTGCTCAAAAGTAGATGGACATTCCACAGTCATGTTAATGGCTGGACCGCCCATACTGTGAAAAGCAGAAGACATGGGAGGTGTTTCATTGGTCTCTAAGGAAACAGCAGCCATTGTTACATTTGGTTGATCAAAAGTAGATGAACATTCAACAGTCATGTTAATGGCTGGACCGCCTATACCGTGAAAAGCAGAAGAAGAAATGGGAGGTGTTTCATCTGCCTCTAAGGAAACAACAGGCGTTGTTACAATTGGTTGCTCAAAAGTAGATGGACATTCCACAGTCATGTTAATGGCAAGACCGCCCACACTGTTAAAAGCAGAAGAAGACATGGGAGGTGTTTTGTTGGCCTCTAAGGAAACAGCAGGCATTGTTACATTTGGTTGCTCAAAAGTTGATGGACATTCGCCTATATTATGCAAAGCAGAAGACATGGGAGGTGTTTCTTTGGCTTCTAACGAAACTGCAGACATTGTTACAGTTGGTTGCTCAAAAGTAGATGGACATTCAATGACTGAACCACCTATATTATGCAAAGCAGAAGATGACATGGGAGGTGTTTCATTGGCTTGCAAGGAAACTGCAGGCATTGTTACAGTTGGTTGCTCAAAAATAGATGGACATTCGACTGTCATATTAATGGCTGAACTGCTTACATTGTGTAAAGCAGAAGAAGACACAGGAGGTGTTTCATTCGCTCCTAAGGATACAAGATTTTCAGTGTCGTTGGTAACATGATTCTGCTGGTTTATAGAATCCATGTTTATTTGGTTCTTCTCTGTCAGGGAAACCGTCCAGGAACCATCGTCTGATACGTATACATCACCAACATTGTCTGCAACCTCATTCAAGATCTAAAAGAAATAAATCAAAAGATCAGTTATATGACAACTTCAGGCTACTGGTACTTCTTTAGTATAAAATAGTGGTACGCATGTGTGTATGTTGCTTGCCTTGAGAAAAGTTTGATCTATGCGTATATCCAGATTGCAAATTGGCTGCTTACAGTGAGCCAAAGGGCATTTCCACAAAGGCCTCATGAAGTTGGCTTCCATGAAGTAATCGTAATCAAAGCACTGCAGCATACACAGTTTGTCAGAAACTCAACATCGTAGTTTTGAATTATTAAATTAAAGATAATTTATTTGAACATTGTCATCTGTCTACCACAACAAAGAGCTGGTGATATTGATGTCATTTATCAAAGGGTATTTAAGACATCTCGAATAACTGAGACAACATTTATTCACCTGAGAATGCTTGCATAGATGCCCTTTCACAGGAGTTATTATACGACGTCCACTGTCAATTAAAGAAATGAATAGAATCAAGAGAATCAAGAGACCCATTAAAGCCATTAAATTCAAAAAATAAAATCTGATATATTATACTTTCCCTACACTACAAAAATTGCAATTAGTTTTTTGGGATGCTCCATTAAGTTTTAAACATTTCCTTTTAGTAGTTCACTAATTTGGGATTGATCTATGCCAGTAAGAATCCTTTTTATTTTTTTATTTTTTTTTGATCACAGAGTTTCCTTAAACTATGCGTAAACCATTAATTTTCACAGGAGAGTCAGAGTACCAATGTTCTTAATATTTAATTTTGTTTCTTCCTGCAGAATATGTGTCCCAACTAATTTTTATAATACCTTTCTAGATAATCGAGAAAGTTGAAGATTAGCAATTAAATATTGAAGCTTACCTAATGGGGCAGTCAAGTAATATCCGTGACTGACCATTAGCAACAAAGCAATCTGGAAAATGGAATATTAGAGGCACAATAAATTATAATACACCTTTGTAAATTGACACTTGTAAACAGCAAAAGGAAACTAATATTGTGTTTATAAGGACTTTCTTTAATCATGTGTCTGGAAGTTCTTGCAGTTTCAGTCACTTACCAGACTCGACATCATTGGAAATGGGGCAGACACAATCTTGCAAACGAGAAGGATCAGGAGATGATATAAAGCTCATAAAAGCTAAGGCGATTACATAGTCTCCTGCATTTGTTTAACAAGAAAAGAAAACATGTAATATATAAAGAAAGACAATGACATATATGTTAACAAACAAGAAAACACGTAATCATACCATCAAATTCCCCAATAGCTTGTAGATGATTTACTCCATCTTTAACCATTTTGGTCACGTTTGTTGGGAGTTGGGGGCCCTTACCCTAATATCCATGTTGTACAACAAGTTAATATGTGATGACAACTGGTCAGTATTTTGGTAGACACTATCAGTGAGAATTACCATTTTTTTTCTGGTCCTGTTTTGTACTTCACTGTTATTGATGAGAAAACTATGAAGAAAAGGTTAGATGGTAATAAGATATAAAGGGAATTTGAGAAACAGCGAGAAGAATCTTACTCCACATTCGATGGACTGGTTAGACATGCAGCTGTGTCCATATCGTCTGTTCTAGCTACTAAGAGCCACTGTATATAGTAGATTAAGAAATACCATTAATGTTTAAGTTTAGTAATGAATAATAATCTAATATTCAAGTCTCGTACATGGTTCCAAATCTAATGAATGTTAAAAAGTCGTTTTCTCTTATAGCATGCAGATGAAATAGCAATGTATTCATTTATGATTGCATAATTGAAATCTTTAGTGCGTATTAATCGCTTACCAAATTTTGCTGAGGTACTGTGTTAGGAGAGATGTCAAAATAAGCTTCAGAACCCTTATCTCCAGCCTGTGAATCAATTAAACCTCACAGTTTAAAGACATTATAAGAAACTATAAAGAACCCTTATCTACAAAATGGATATATACGTATACATATAATTTACCTTGACATTAAATGAAGCAAGTATATGTTCAACTCTCATTCTTGGATAGAATCTGCAAGTGAAAATATCACTATGTCAGAGAAACGACAGCAAAGAAATATGATAAATTAAAACAAAACTAACATAGACATGCATAATATGATAAACCAATTAAGGGAAACTTGTAACGTAAAGCATACTTTGTCATCTATATATAATATGATGAACACATATCACTTTACCTAGAGATTATTTCAGAGACATAATCTGCATTCGTTGGTTCAACATTCCAATTGTCTAAATTGTAGTATCCCAAGCTTGTCTAATAACAAAAATAATTAGATTGTACGGTAATTGTGGCAGTAATATACAATAATGAGTAGCAATATATATAAAGTATTCTAAATAAAAATGAAAGAGCTTTTAACCAACCTTATCTACCATCATAAGGAGACAATCTTTATCCTCGTTTGAAAACCAGCCAACTTCACAAGCAGACTGTTGGCATCACATTAGGTATGTAGTCACATACATAAACACACAAACATATGAAAATTGTGTTTGGAAGAGTAAAACATGAAAATCCATAATATATTGAATAAAGTTATGTTGATAAATATGTATTATTTTAGTAAAAAAAATATATTTATAGATAAAGTGAGAACAATCTTGACTGGACTTCGTACAGCTGGTGGAACAATAAGATCAGATGTGATATCAATTGAAAACACTAAACTGTTGATATGTCTGTCTCTTTGCACAAGTCTAAACACACAAAGACTGGTGCTTGAAGTAAACTGTATACCTTGATATGTATCAGAAGCATCATCAACGAGGAGTCGGGCAATTCAGCCTTGCGCGCATAAACCTACAATTACAGAGGTGAATATTTTAATAACCTTTCAATCAATATGTGGCTTTAAAAAAACAAAGACGTAAGTTTAAAGAAAGAAGATTATATTTAAGAAAAGCTTTTAAGAAATAAACTATTATAACATAAGAAACTAACCTCTTTGACAATCAGCAGTAACCGAGGCAGATGAGATGGTGATGGAATTGCTTTCATTGCGATGGCTGTTTCGATAGTTCTACAATTACGATAGATAGAACTGTAAGTATATTATTCCGTTGATATCACACGCATGTAAATATATCAGTAAAAGTATAGACAGGGAGCTTGAAAATTGTATTAGATCTAATGCCTTAAACAACAGAAACAGTTTAAAGATTAACCTTTTTCTAATTTAGTTATATATAAGTCTTTCAGGACCCTCATTCTAGTTAGATATAACCAAAATGGTACAACTTTGAAGATTAGACCTTTTATAATCGTTCATGCAAAAAACAGATGCTTATAAACAGAAACAGAAAACTAGGGTCTTATTGCCATGTTGTCCTCCTTAAGTCAAACCATCCGTGGCGGAGACACAATGCGGGCAATGTGGCTAGCTGCTCCCTAGATATACAGGTATTTTTGTGAATTACCTTTCTTAAAAAAGACTTATAGTGTAAATCTCGTGAAACATCAAATATTGTCCCCTCATCCAAATTTTTTTGGCTCCTCCTATGTCCATCTAACAAACTACATACAGTAAAGAAGCAAACGTAAAATGAACTCTAAGTCTGCACCAAAAGATCTATTGCCCCTTGTTTGTGTAGCAACTTCCATCTTTTGTTCACCAATGAAGATGCGCTACACTTCAAGTTGTGCAATTAACATAAAGATAACTTCAGTTACATGTACAATGCTAGCTAACTTAGCTTTAATACAAACAAGAATTTTGCACTTCTTAAGACTGATATGTGTTAGATCGCCAACAAACAACCGGATCATTTCAACATTTAAAACTTCAAGTCTGATATGCATGTACATAATATTAAATAACATCTACAAATAGATTATGGATTTAATCATGTTTGTTAACAATGTCGATTAATCTAGGGTTTCAATCAAAACGGGTAAACAAATAAAATTTTCCATGTTCGGTTACTCGTGGATGGCGAGTCTTTTGATTCAGATGTATGCAGCGTAACCGGCTACCTCCATGACCATTTCCGACCCTTTTTCCTATGTATATACCTTAGTAAAGTTTAAACCCAACCTCTTGTGAAGACATTATGTGACTTTACAATCACATTTGTTTATATTAGCACTTATAATATACTCTCATTTAGGTTTAGACTTGCATTATTAAAAACAATACCAAAAAGTAGTACTAATTGCGGGTTTTAAGAAACATTAATTAATATAACCAACAACAATCAGTCAATCAGTACCCAACAACATAAATAAACAAAAAACTAACAAGGGAATAAATTAAATAATGGGGGTGTTTGTTTAAGCTTATTTATGGCTTTATTAGCTTATATGTTTTTGGCTTATATTTCATAAGCCCAATTTTTTTTTTTTTTTTGGCTTATTTTCAATTTTATAAGCTTATATAAGTTTAAAACTTATATAAGCCCACAAATCTCAAAATAAGCCAAGAAAATGTGGCTTATAAAACATAAGCCGATTAAAAAAAGGGTATGTTTGCCGAAATGAGCTGAAGCAACTTATGTGACAAACAAAACTTATTTTAAAAGCTCGAGTGCCAATAAACCCCTGTGAGCCCGCCCATAAACAATGGCGGACCTATGTAGGGGCAAGGGAGGGTCCCCCCAAAAAAAATTTACCGCGCCTAATATAAATATTATAATTTAGTTGAGGTTACAAACAAATCTCCGATTCGGGCCCCAAAAATAAATTCGGCTCAAAAAAAATGTTCTAGTTACGCCGCTGCCCATAAATAAGCTAAAACAAACACCCCCAGCAAAGTCAAAGTTAAGTAAAAAAAAAAAAATCAACCTTCCTAAAGTCAAGCAAGTGATTTTATAAACAGCTGGAATATCAATCTCCCGAGTTTGAACAGGAACCAAAGCTTGATCAATTTGAGTGTCTAGAAGCTTCGTCATTTCTTTAAAATACGCCACCCTTCTTCCGGCAGCCGCCACCGCCGCACCCATGTAAAATGCAGCCATTTTTCTTTTTTACTCCGATAACACACACTAACTAGTCAAAGTACAAGTGAAGTACTTTATTAGTTGGAATTTTGTTTTTGTTTTTGTTTTTGCCAAATAAGGAAAGGGGGTCCAGTTGTTTTGAGGAAATAATTTACATTTTAGGACATGATCATGTGTAGTGGGCTAGTCATTGTTTTGTCCAAAAAGTAATTTGGTGGGACTATTCGGATGCCATGTTTTGTGTATGTACGTTTTATCTTACCTTTATATAAAGTTGTTCATGTGTGTGGAGGAAGTAAGGAACTACTTGGTACTTTTGTAGAACAAAAAGACTATGCTTGTCATACATTAACGAGTCTCCATGACATAAATGGATTTTTAATATCCCGGTCGAGTCACTGGATTACCGATTCAATCAGTTCGACTATCGGGTCAATCTGATTTTCTATTTAAAAAACCAAACCTGACTGGATTTTGAGAACTGGTTGACCGGGGTCACTTAAAACCCAACGAGTCTAACTGGTTCAACCGTTTTTTATGACCCGGTTTAAATATGACATTTTTTTTTGCCGAAACCGATTCAACCAATTAACCCGGACAGGTCGAACCGGGTTTCAAAACATTACATCTAACTATGACACGAGTTAATAAAAAAAGATGCATTTAAAAAAAAAAAAATCATAATTATCACTAGTTTTAACTTTCTATTTTCTGCAGAATGATGATTTTATCTTTATGCAATTATTTAAAGCTTTGATTGAAGGGTTGTAATTTTTAATTCACTAGATGTAATATGGTAAACTTGCTACATTATTCACAACTATATTTAGAAATGGACAATAAATTTGATACTAATCAAAATGGAAATAGAGACTATTAATTTGAGACGGATTGAGTACTAACCATTAGAACTTCTCCAATCATGCTATTTAAAGTGCATTTTTCCTCATATTTGAAATGAAGTACCAAAACACAATTCCAACCATCCGACAAAATGGAATTCTTTTTGGGAGCATTGGTTGAAATCCTCCATATATTACCTCCAAACATATTATTACGGAGTAGTATTTAATTTTAAATACGTCCTAAATTTTTATTCAACCATTAAGGCTGCGCACAATGGTCGGTCGAACATGTGGGTTGCCCGTCCGCCGACCGGGTTGCCACCATTGCAGTGTGTTGGTCGCTGTAGGTCGGTCACCATCATTCAATCGTCTGCTCGACCCTCAAAACACTACACAAAGAAACAAAAAACTCATATTACACACTTCTTCCTTTTCCTTTTTAATTTGTTTCATTTTGTTTATATTGCCGGCCTAAATATAAAAGAACAAGATTTACTTTGTTTTGATGTTGTAGGTTTGCACTTAGGAAGAAGATGAGACTTCTCTTGTTTTTTATTTTTTATTGTTATTTATTTTATAAATAACTAAGTTACACTTTAAGCCTTTGAAGTTTGTTTTTATTGTCATTTATTTATAAATAACTAATAAGTTACATATAGCTAATAAGTAACTAGAATTTTATTGAAAATTTGAAGTTTTATTTGTAATGTTTTTAAATGTATTTGAATTATTATATAGTAATTTTTTTTTTTTTGAAGTTGAGAAAAAAAGCCGGTCACCTTACTGTATCTAAAAAGTCGTTTGTATGTTGCAGGAGAGAGAAAGCTAAGGTGACATGAAAATTGAAAGTCATTGCTGTGGGTAGCCTAATTGAAATTATTTATTTAATTCAATATAAAATGTTTGGAGTTAAAGTTTGAAATATATGATTAGAGATGAATTTGTTTTGGAGGATGGATATGTTTAAAATATGCTTATCCTTCAAACATGAAGAATATTGGAGTATATGGTTGGAGATGATCTTAGGCTAAACACTGTGGTTATCAGACCTATCACCTCCACATCAGCGGCACATCACCATTTAACACAATGCTTTTTAAGTGTTGTGGTCACCACCAAACAAAAAATACAAAAATATGCCACTTTATACAAACATACTTCACAATATACCTTACGCACAGACACAAACAAAAAAAAAATAATAAAAAAAATCCTTTAGATGATGCATACCACCAAAAAAGTGCAAAAATTCCAACAGCACACGTGGTGGTGACACGCATCTTCACCATAGGGGACGGTATGTGGTGGCCTAGGTAGAGGTGGTGCACCACTATCCATAGTGCCTACTCTTGATGAAATCATGTTGCCGCCCTTGTGATTTTCGTGGTTGTTACCTCCACCTACGAACAGGACATGTAATTTTTTCTTATAGATTTTGGATTTTCCGTCTAGTTTTGATATGACTGATGAAATCATAATCCACGTTCTCTTCAAACAATATCCCACCAACAATATGAGTTTTATAAAATTGATGTAACATCACACTTACTTAGACAATAATATGTCCGCTTTGCCCGCAGGATCACGACTTTGCTTTTGTGGCCCCATGTGAAGACTTCCTCGTAGGTCACCTAAACCATTACTACTTTCAAATGAGCACGCTTAACTGCCAGTTTCAAAGAACTTCACCCGCAATAGACCATAAAATGTGTTGTGCATTGTAAGGCGAATGTTATCTTATGAACCCAATATATCTCCAGGCCACAACTAATGTGGGATTTTTCTGGGTGTTACTACCCCCTCCTCTTTAGGGAATCATCGTCCTCGATGAGGTTTGCCCCACCATCCCGAACAGCTCAGGAGTGGCTATGATACCACTTGTAACATCCCACCTACTCAGATCATAATATTGTCCGCTTTGCCAGCAGGCTCGCGACTTTGCTTTTGTGACCCTCATGTGAAGACTTCCTGGCAGGTCACCTAAACCGGTAATACTTTCACATGAATGCGCTTAGCTGCCAGTTCCGAAGAACTCCCTACTCAGCATACCACAAAACGCATTGTGTCATTTTAAAGTGAATGTTATCTTATGAACCTAACATCTTTCCTGGTCAAATCCAATGTTGGATTTGCCTAGGGTGTTACAATCCAGGATACTAATAAGCTCTAATACTAACTGACGCATGATGCGGACACGAATTTTGATAAACCCTAATACAAAGGTAGATAAACGAGACACACCTCAAGCGAATAAATTAAATCTAAACAAGAGATAAAACTCTAAAGACAATGTTATATATAATAAAAGCTACATTACAATGATTAACGAATACCCATGCAAAACGACATTGTATAGCGGCAAATAATTATACTTTGTGAACTTGTGGTTCTGGTGTGACCCTTGATCAGAGCCGTCCCGTTGATTTTAGAGGTCTTGTGCCATAATTACAAGTACATTTTAGTACTCGAAAATTTTGAACATATTCACTAATGGACCAAAAGGTTAATTTCACGTGAGAAATATTGACGTTTATGATATTTTGATTTATTGTATTCCAGTAATGAATATGTTTAGGTAGTTTGAATATAAGTTGCATTAGATCAATATATGATAGGTGTTTATATAGTAATTAGTCAAGGTTCATTAATTGTAAGTTTTATATGTAATAAGTTGCATTAATTTTTTAAATTATCAAGAATTTCAAATTTTCAACATTCAAGAAAAGCTATACACCATTTATATGTACTAAAGATAAAGATAATGAGCTTTATTTTTATAGGGAATTGAAACTTGTACAAAAAGAGACCTAATTAAGGTAAAATAAATAAATAAAAATAAAAATAAAATAAAATAAAATAAAAAACGAATTAAGCAAATAAAAGAAGATTTTAGAATCGATGTCTATACGACGTAGGGAGAGATGTTTCCCTCTACGGCGTAGAGACTTTAAATCTCGAAAAAAAATCCTACTCGAGAGCTCTACGGTGTAGAGCGGCCGTAGAGGCCATGGTACGTCTTTTTGATCTTGAATCTTGTCCCCGTCATAAAAGGCACTGATGTAACTCCTATGTAATTCTAAAAAGTGCATTTATCATTAAATCTCTTTCTGAATATTGCCAATAATTTTGTTTGTTGCTTCTTATATATGTCTTGATTAGCTTCTTTCTTTTGAATCTTTCTTATTTATTCTGCTTCTTATTACTTTCTTGTAATATGGTAACATCCTCACGTAAAAACTGGCTATATGAACTAATGTTATTCTAGTTATCCGGCCACTGCACGGCTGCACCTAGTTAGGCATGCGATTTTTGTTGATATGTGACCTTAGTTTAAAAACTGTAATTATATCAGTAAGCTGTAGAACAAATTTAAGACAAGAAAAATAAAAAGAAGTTTCAACTTCAAGTAATCTAATACCATTTTTAAGTTAAATGCATAACCATAAGTCCATAACTCTACTTCTACTATTCATCTTGCATACTTCAACTAATATAAACTTTAATACTAGTTGGGTCACTAGAATTTGGTGTTGCAGATTGTCTCTAATTATATTCTTATAACCTTATATCTACATATGAGATAATTTTCAAAAGATGGGTTTAATGCATAAGTGATTGCTGAGAAAGCGTCGGTTTGGATCCATGGTTTGTTGGCCTAAGTTGGTTGTCGTCAGGGGCGGATGTACATGTAGTTCAGGGGTAGCGGTCGCTACCCCTGAACTTTTACCCGGTAGTGGAATTTTTGGCGATTTTTGGCCATTTTTTGGCGATTTCGCGACCCCTGAAACAAATTTTCGCTACCCCTAAATAAATTTTCGTATTTCGCTACCCCTAAACTTGGCTCCTAGTTCCGCCCCTGGTTGTCGTGGTGGTGCATCATCCTTTGGTTCTGGAAGTCGAGTTTGTGACATTGGCCTTTCATTTAAAGACTGAGCTTGAGAGTGACCAGGAGTGTAGTGTCGTTGCTCATAACCACGAGCAACAGATTGTAGGGACCTAATTACAGCCGGTGGTAACATGGTTGTCCTTTGAACTAGTTTAGTCTTACCAACTTTGACTTTGGATAGACGAGAAGTGGTGTGATGTTGTTGCATGTCTTGTCCCAGCATGCTTGTTCTAGCAGTAATGAGGTGGGAATCAAGACTTGGGGTTTTGGTTGTGGGGCTGGTTGGTGCACGCGCTCTTTTCCTGAGCTGCACATCTACTTGCCCAGATGGTGGGAGACGTACAGGTGTGAACATAGTTGTATCTTGAGCTTGCTTGTTTGCACCACTATTGGCTGGAGACCGACCAGTACCGTAGTGTAGCTCGTCTACTCTCCTGAGCTTAAAAGGTCGAGCAATAGATGGTGTGAGCTTGGTTGTACCAACTGCAGGTTGAGACTGAGCAGGTGGAATGTAGTGCTGTTGCCCATCTCCTCGCTTAAGGTGCTCAAAAGCTAAAGCAACAGCTAGACCAATATTATGCGGCGATGTAGTTGCATCTGGGTTGAACATGGTTGTATTTTGAGCTTGCTTGGTTCTATCAACGCTAACTTGAGACTGTTCAGAATCCGTGTAGTGTTTTTGCTGGCCTCTTCTGCTGTAGTATTTATATGGTTGAGCAATAGGATGTTGGGAGCTAGTTGCTGATGGTGTTAACATGGTTTTACATTGAGCTTTGGCATTTGTACCTACGTTGACTTGAGGTTGACCAGGATGGGTGGTGTAGTGTAGCTGCTCACCTCTTCTCTCGGGCTGCTTAGAAGGTGGGGAGTTAGTTGCAGATGGATGGACCTGAACTTGATTGACAAAAGTTGTACTTTGAGTTTGTGCGGTTTTATCTACCCTGGCTTGAGATTGTAAAGGAGCATTGTAGTGTCGTTGTTCATGTTGTTTCCTTAGCTGGTTGAAAACAAGAGCAATGGAATGCTGGGAGTTAGTTGCAGATGGTGTTAAAAAGGTTGCACCTTGAGATTGCTCAGTTGTACTTGCGCCAAAGTCTGCTTGAGTGGCTCGGTCTGCTTGACCCTGCTGTGGTTGGGCTTCTGGAGATGGATGGTTTGGATTGGTCAAACTGTAAGAGACTTGAGTTGTGGACCTTGTGGTTAAGTTAACAGAGTTCATATGGTGCGTAGAGGAAGGCGTAACGACTGGGTCACATGTGACCTGTATAACACACATAACACAGCTTTATGTAAGGTATGTGGCCATATCCATGTTTGATCCTTATCTGTTTAATTTTTGAACTCTCACTCCTTTATTCATCAAAAGTTAAACATTTCGCTAATTTTTTGGTGGTATTTATTTGCAATTTTATCATAAGATAGATCGATATAATATAGTAATGAAACTATTGCAAATATTCTTATACTGATATAACATACCAGTGGTGGCAAACAAGGATCCCCGAGAACTGGAGGAGTAAAAACTGCAGGAGTTGTTACAGTTGATTGACACGAGGCGGATGGAGGTTCTGCACTCGCGCTAACGAGTGAACCACCTAAGTTACGTAAGGCAGAAGACGAATTATCAATTGTGTCATTGGCTTCTATAGTCATATGATTTTCAGTGTCATCAGTAACATGATTATTTTGGCTCATGGTATCCCTGTTTGTGTCGTTGATCTCGCTCTTTTCTGTCACAGAAGTCATCCAGGAACCATCTGTTGATATAATTACATCACTAATATTCTCCGTTGCTTCATTCAATATCTGAAAAAATCAATCAGAAGATCAGTTAAAAAGCAAGTTGACGCCATTGGCAATCTTATAAAAGTTGTATTTCTTGCCTTGACAACATCTTGATCGATGCGTATATCCAGATTGCAGATTGGCTTTCTACAAATAGGGCATTTCCATGTAGGCCTTATTGAGTTGATTGCCATAAAGTAGTTATAATCAAAGCACTGCAGTACGCACAGTTTGTAGGAAGTTAA
Organism: Artemisia argyi; assembly: GCA_030686995.1. Classification (NCBI taxonomy): domain Eukaryota; kingdom Viridiplantae; phylum Streptophyta; class Magnoliopsida; order Asterales; family Asteraceae; genus Artemisia; species Artemisia argyi. The sequence goes on from CM060677.1 coordinate 187,450,426, forward strand.
GAGCAAAATTAGTCCTTATTCACATATAAATTTGCTAGATATCGGAGTATAATATCTTCTGAACTAAAAAACGGCTATTTTCTCATTTTATCGGGCTAACATATCACCTGAGGATGCTTGCAGAGATACCCTTTGACAGGAGTTTTTATCCGAAATTGACTGTCAATTAGAAAAATAATAGTAAAATATCTGTATTCCTACTCAGTATATTTCTACATGATCAGTAAGCAACTGGAGTATTCGTACACATATTGCAGCTTACCTAATGGGGCAGTTAAGTGAAATCCATGAAGAAATTTGGCAAATGTCACCATCTGAAAAAGGGAACGGAAAAAGAACAAGTATGTCAAAAGTTTGGAAAAAACATTGATCCATACCCTTAAACAACATAACAAACCGAATCATTTGTGTGAAAGATATTGCGGTTTCTTTGACTTACCTAAGTCAACTTTTTCAGATATGGGTTGGACGTAATCTTGCAGTTGTGGAGGATTAGGAGATGATATCAAATTCATGATAGCTATGGCAATAATATATTGTCCTGAATTTTGTCAATAAAAAACAGAAACCGGCAAACTGTAAAGTCTTAGATAAAGCACACAAAGATATACTTTTATCAGAACTGAAGCAATAGAAATGTAAGCATACCTTCAAAGTCCCCAAGTACTTCTAGTAGGTTTACTCCGTATTTGATCATTTTTGCCAAGTTTGATGGGAGTTGTGGTCCCTTACCCTGATAAACATATTACATGGACATGAGTGATCACCTTAGGTACAGATAAGTACTATGTATTTTGGTTCGGTATTTCTGGAGTTTGCACACTCCTATCAGGCCAATGAACATGCAAATAATCATAACTGGATATGCGGCTGGTTGAGTGAATCTAAAGCCGCAATCACACGCCTAATATTTTACCTCATAAGCAAACAGGAATTTTTAATTATAGTATAACCATGTTTTCCCAAGACAGCTAGTTTCAGACTTTCAGGCTTTTTTGTGCTTGTTTATTTGGAAGCTAGAGGTGTCGATGTTTGTCAACTATCACATTCCATGTGTATTTGCTTGTGTGCTTAAGGTCATCACTATGTTTGGTTAAATGTTCGAACCTTGAGTTGCATTTGGCACGTTAGAGGTCTCATATTCTTTCAAAACAACTTGCATGAATGAGACTGGAATTGTGCAATAGATAAATTAACGCTCAGAAAAACGCAACACTAAGATACTTACAGTAAGACAGGAAACTACAACAAACAGAACAACACATACGCATGCTAACGATAGCATTATTACAAAAAATGATGATCAAAAGGTTCAAAGAGGCATAAGTTTGCAGCAATAGAAAACCGAACCATCACAAAATAATCAAACAAGTCCATATTATGATACATACATTCAAATCATGCACTACAACTAAACAAGAAAAAAACACGATACCAGTATAACCTTGTTGATATGTGGAATCATTTGAAGCCGAATATGGGTCTTGGCCGGGTCTTGACCGGAAATGAGCGGGTCTAACCGGAAATGACCAGGTATAGCCGGGTCTTGACCGGATATGACCAGGTATAGCCGGGTCCGGGTCTTGAGTGGATATAACCGGGTCTTGACAAGAAATGACCGGGTCTAACAGGGTCTTGACCGGAAAGGACCGGGTCTAACCGGGCCTTGACCGGATTTGACAGGGTATAGCCCGGTCTTAGCCGGATATGACCGGGTCTAACCGGTTCTTGGCCGGGTTTAACTGGAAAAGTACAATGCCTGTGACTGGACAGTATCATACAACTGTAGGTGTCTTAATGGCTAAATATAACACAGCCACACAAGTATTTCATATTGATCTCGGGTAGTGTTTTATCTTGAGCGGGTCAAATAGTAAAATGTTAGCTTAAAAAGGAATTATCAATGGGGTTAAAAGTCGCCCAAAGTCTATTCTTGTTCATATGTTTTAAAAGTAACGGGCAAAACAAGTGTTTGTTGGCCAAGTCGACCTGACCCGTATCATTTTGACCCATACTAAAATATGACCATTTTCATTTTTTTTACTTGTCATCCAACCCGCCAACCCCGCCCCATCTTGCCACCTCTAAGGTTAGGAAATAATGCAAATTAAAGTGTTCATTGTGGGCAAAGTATATAGAGTGACAAACCATGTCGTTTTTAGTCCTCTTCGGTACTCTAGTGCCGTTTAGGAGAAACCTATGAAGGGAAAGGTAGAAGGTTAGATAATATACAGTAATTAACAAAAAAAAATTTAAGAAAAAATAGTTAGACAAAAATCTTACTCCACGTTTGATGGACTAGCAATGCAGGCAGCTGTATCCATATTGTCCGTTCGAGCTACTAAGAGCCACTGTATATGGTAGAAGTACACCATCAGCTTTTAGGTCGTGTGACAAAATGTGCAGAATTGAACATTATAACATGGCAAAAACTAATGGAATATCTATGGTGATGTGGCAGTAACTTTGACTATGATGAATTTTTGTCCTCTGCATATATCCTGAGTGTATATTAATCACTTACCAAGTTCTCAAAGGGAGGCGGCGCCATACTTTGAGAGATGTGAAAATCAGCTATAAAAGTCCCATATCCAGCCTGTGAATCAATCAATCAATAAAACTTGACAATGTAAAGATGTACGGAAAAACTATGGAAGGTCCTTATATACACATTTTACCTTGACATCAAATGAAGTAAGTATGTGTTCTACGTTCATTCTTGGATAGAATCTGCAAGTGAAATACACAATATCATGAAATGATGATTAGAAAATGGAATATAGCTATAAAAAGCAACATAAAAATTTCACAAAATTATATATTTGGTCTCTTGACTCTGAAATTTTTTAGTTGAATGGTCATAACAAGGTAAGCCCAATGACGAAGTCTAAAATAAAATGATAGTTTGTAGGTAAGTATTGCAAATTTGTAAAAAACAATTTTAACATCAATTGCAAATGTGAATACACTTTTGTCATCTATATGTAAAACAAAAATCGGTTTTGTGATCTTGATCATAATTCATAACGATTCATTGAGGAGGAATATGAGAAACCAATACCTTGAGATTATATATGAGATACGAGAATGTGCATAGCTTGGTTCAATGATCATTTTGTTTGTGTGAGAGAACCCAATACTTACCTAACAATATGTAATAAAAACTAAGGATTACTACTCCATCATTAAGAAACAACCAAGTAAAAACATGGTCAATAATCTCAACATGAAAAAAAAAAAAAAAAAAAAAGAACTTCAACCAACCTCCTTTGCCATCAACAGGAGATCGTTTTTTATATCCCCTTCTGGAAACCAACCAACTTTACAAGCAGCCTGTTGCGAACGTGTTAACAGAAATTTGTATATAGATTATTAGTCAAAAAAAATAATAATAATAATAATAATAATTAAAAAAAAAAAAAAAAAAAAAAAAATCCCTAAGATAGGAAAAATGTTTTCATGGCAAACATGTCTCAGAATTAAAGACAATGTATACCTTGATAGGTAGCATGAGCAACATCAACGAGGGTTCGAGTGAATCAGTCTTACGTATGTATACCTAGAATCACAGATAATTAAAATTTTTATAGCAGAACGTTGACATAATTGACAACCAAAAATTTGTATTATCAAAGCATTGACATCTAAAACTAACCTCTTTCATAACAGAAAGTAACTTGAGCAGATGAGATGATGATGGAACTTCATCCATTCCGATTGCTGAATCGATAGCACTACATTTTCCATATAGCAGAATATAAGTATATTAACGAAATATAGCGTGACCTTGTATTAACTCTAATGCATTGAAACATATAAAGCATGCTGGATAAACTAGATCAAAATAGTATTAGACCACCTCATATAAATTTCTTAGACCCTGTTTGCCTAAATTTTATTTGCATTTATGGATACTTTTGTCAAAACTAACCTCAAGCTTGAGCTTATTTGTATAGCTACAAGTAGCTTTTGATTCTAAGAGCTAATGAGAGCTTTTTTCCAAAAAGCTATTCGAAGCTTTCTCAACCAAAAAAGCTTACCATCCGTCCCTAAATAAATGTCTACTTTTGACTTTTAAAGTTTTTTTTTTTTTTTTCAACTTTGACTTTAAATTATTTCATTTGTGTTATGTAATACTTGATGAAAATTATACCAATGAAAATACATTTAAAACTCAATCAATTCATATAGTTTGCATAAGTATTACATAACGCAAACAAAATAATTTAAAGTCAAAGTTAATAAAGAAGACTTTAATAGTCAATAGTGAATACTTATTTAGAGACGGAGGGTAAGCTTATGCGCAAACAAAGCTTATAGTGTATGTAAAGTTACTCTATCCAACAATTCAATGTTTAACTTTAAACTTGAACAAAAGCAAAACAATAATAAACGACACAGTTAAAAGTAAAAACCTTCCTAAATCAACGCAAGCTTTACTATAAACCGCCAAATCTTCAATATCACCATTTGAAATATATGCCGAAACTTGATCAATATTAATTTCCACAAGCATTTTCGTACTTCCTTGCGGTCGTATATCTGTCATTGCTCCTCAGCTCTCACACACAATTCTGATCAAATATGGTTAAATGTGAACTTAGAAAAAGAAAAAAGTATAAAACATGCACAATGTGTGTTCTTTGGCTAAGTAACGAATATATATTTTGCTTCGAAAATGTAGTAACTCTTAGTTGCCGTTTTTGTGCTGTGAACAGAAAAGTAGATGGTCAAAAATCAGTTATCTTTGGTTAAATTTTGGTGTGTGGGGCCCAAAGCACATGTAAAAATTAATTGTTTCCTAGAATAGTATGGAATGTTGCATAATCTTTTATGATGTTCCGATTATTCAGGAAATTATGATAACATTTCTTCTTCTTTGACCAAACACTATGGGAGGTGGTGGACCATCACGCACGATCCGCCACAAAAACCTTCCCTCACGCGTGTTGTGGTCTATTTTCCACTCGTTTTTTACAGTGGTGAAGCATTGCGAGGTGGTGGCCTCCACCATGCGCTAACTCCACCGAACCCATAAACCACCTTCAAACATCATCGTTCTAAATATGTACATGACTCATACAAAATATTAATAGTTTCTCATTTTCCAAATGGGATTCAAATCATTCATGTTCACAGACTCCTCGAAAGAATAAGAAGTTAATAGTATAAACTTGTCATTCTTAAAAAGTGCAACGCAGTTTGTTCAAAATAAACAAAAAAGTGAAAGTTCGCGAAGTACAAGAAGCATCGTAAGTAGAGATCGATATGGTGCTCATGATCGTTTAATCTTATTTTAGTGAGCATCCGATGTACGACGCATATACATTTCAGAAGAGGTATCGAATGAGTCGAGAACTATTCACAAGCATAGTTGATGATGCACATCAAAACATTCATGCCGATTTGGTCGAACATATTTATTGTGAAGTTTATTATTATTATTATTATTATTATTATTATTATTATTATTATTATTATTATTATTATTATTATTATTATTATGTTTTTAATTTTAATGTAATTTTTTTAATTATGAATGAAAGTTTAATTTAGTTTATAATTAAATTTAATAAGAAACTGGGTTTGGTGGTGACCATGAAACCTGTTTGGTGATTTGCTAAACGTCACAAATTTTCGTGTTCGCTACTTCATACACCTTCGAAAGAGAAAGTATAGATCAGTACTTTTTTTTTTTTTTTTTTTTTTTCCGCAAAAGCGAACATATATTATTACTCACAAAGAATAATACAATAGTAACATAGAGTATAGACATGTCTATACTTCTATAACAGAAATACATCATAGAAACATACTAGAGCTAACAAGCTTTCTCAAAACAGACTAACAAGAAACTGAATACACTTAGGCATACATGCAAACTACATCCAGTTTGTGACATTCTTGTAGCTTTATTCACCTTAAAGTACCAAATTAACATCCAACTACATTTCCTAACTCCCCACCACCAAAGCCATTCAACATGCAACCACAATGGCCAAAGTGGGTAAGGAATCCACTAAAAGCATATATAATTTATAAATTGATAATGAGTTTAAAAATGTTATTTGAAAAAAATTGGAGAGAGAAATAGATAAATTAATAAGGGTAGTATAGTTTAAACACAATGTAACTTTATCATTTTACTTTTATACTTTTCTTGTTACTTTTATAGTTTATTACTCTCTTCATCTCAAAATTATTGTCCATATTTCTTATTTAGGATGTCTCAAAATAATTGTCCACTTTACTAATTAAGTAAAAACTATAGAATCTAATGGGGGAATATTCCATTTTAGTGGTTGAAAATGAAATGGCTGTCACTTTTATTAAACTTTGTGTTTTCTCTCTCATGACAATAATTTTGAGACGGGGGAGTAGTATATACTATTGTACCTACATGTGTTGTCAATTCGAATTTATAGTTTATCGGTGTACTTTTGTACTTACATTTGTTGTCAATTCGAAAGTAGTCTTTCGATGTACAATAAATATTTGATATGTGTTGTCAAATCTATTAATTTTTCATCTTTTTTACAATAAATATTTGATATGACAAGTAAAAACACATTAATTATCTGACTTGACTTATATATAATATTTTTTAAATAATTCGGTACATATATATCAGTACAATTCACAACTCAAAACGTTCACAATCAAATAGCATATTACAAACACCATAAAACTTGGCAAATTTACCAAGTTTAAAAATATTGTAGAGTTAACTTTGAGTAAAAGGCGTGTTTGAAAATGCTTGCAAAATATATCGGGTTGCACTACGAGTTTTCCTCTTTGGTCCAATCCACCGCAAATCGGACTCACATGAGATCATTGCGATTGTCCACGTGAATAGTGTAAGAATGATAGAGAGATAATGATATGAATATGTTTATGTGTATTATTCCATGAATGAACATTACAAGAATACATCATATAAATGGATACTAGGAATAGACTATTTAGGGTAAATTGTTAAACTCTAGCTAATCAACATTAAAGGACAAAACTAATTGCCAACCCATTAGGCTTATCCCTATACACAAATATACATCTAACACTCCCCCGCAGTCCGAGAGGCGAAATCGCGAAAGCTCGGACTGGAGTAGTAAACTAGAAAAAAAGAAAGAAAAAAAAAAGACATTAACATAATAAAAACATAACTTTAGTCGATTCGTAACAAAACCGTACCAACGGTCGCTTAGTCGATTGGTACTAACGGTCGGCTAAGTCGACTGGTAACACAATTGTACCAACGGTCAACTTTAGGGAATGGTACCAACGGTCAACTTTAGTCGACTGGTAACAAAGCCGTACGAACGATCAACTAATTGACAAATAATAAACTCGTGCATTAACATCAAAAGAAAAGATGATAAAACGAAAGTTGGTTCTAAAACTCTAACCCCCAAAGAACTTTTCAAACAAACGGGGCGTGTTTTTCCCTAGAAAAACATAAAGATCACAGATTTAGAAGAAGGTGTGGTTTATTTTGGTTACGGATTAAAGAGAGCTCTCCGAACCTCCGGCGTGTAGCCGGCGGCTGGAGGCGGCAGCGGAAGAGTTTAGGTTTTATGGATTGGGTAAAAGCTATAAAATACCATCGTACTTTCAAAAATGTACCAAGTTGAACCATGTACTTTTTTATTGCTTATTATACCAACGAACTTTCAAAATTTTATTCGACTTGAACCATATCTTTTCTAATTATCCACGTGTTATTTCTTTTTATTTTTTTTTAATAAATAAGATATGATTCAAGTCGAATAAAAATTTGAAAGTTTGTTGGTCAAGTAACCAATAAAAAAGTACATGGTATTTTATAGTTTTTACCCTTATAGATTTTAATGGTCTGATACCATGTAAGAATGATAGAGAGATAGTGATATGAATATGTTTATGTGTATTATTTCATGAATGAACATTACAAGAATACATCATATAAATGGATACTATGAATTGACTATTTAGGGTAAATTTTTAAACTCTAGCTAATCAACATTAAAGGACACAACTAATTGCCAACACATTAGGCTTATCCGTATACATAAATATACAACTAACAAATAGTAATCATTATATCAGAGTTGCATTACGGGAAAGTTTTCCTTTACCGTAACTCGTCCACTTTTGACCACATATAAAAGCAATATTGCATCTGGATGGGGAGATAAATACGTTAGTTGTTAAAATGATTTTTGCAAGTGTTATTATCATGAACCTAAAAGTTATGATCTAACTTAATGTAATTTTATAACACTCTCGTGATTGAAAAAGTTAATGAAAGTCATTTAATTTATGTTTATATATTTATTTGTTTTTATTTACTATATCCGTCCCAAAATTATTGTACACATACAAAAATTACACAGTTAATTATTTTTATCCATCACTGATTTACCCAATCTTTTTGGCTTTCAACGTGGTCTTCGAGACTTTTACATTTCATTGCAATGTTCGCTTGGTACTAGTGACGGACCCAGGATCTTAGAGGACAGGGGGCAATTTTTTTATTTTTTATTTTATTTATTTATTTATTTTGATAAAATTCGTGATACACTTTAATAAAAAGGTCATAAAAAATTGTTAACACTAAAAACTGATATTTTTTAAGATTAAGATAGAGATATAAGGTTTTTACATTGTTCAACTTTAAGATGAGAGGCAATTTGATTTTGTAGTTGGGTGTTTAATAAAATGATCACAAAAAAAATTACACTAAAAATTGATATTTTTTGGCGAACCATAGAGGGCACCGCCACCCCCTAACTACTATGTAGTTCCGCCCCTGCCTGATACATGGTCTTTCACGCGTTGTATTGTGCCTTAGTACATTAGATCTAAGAGCATCTCAATATACTCCATCCGTTTCAAAACCAATGTCCACTCTCACTACGCACTTTAAATATTTTCACTAACTATCTTATCCGCCAATCAAATATTATTCATACTCATTAAAATCCTTTTTGATTAGTTGAAAAATGCTGTGAATATTTTTTCTTTGAAGCAACTCTAAATAGAAAGGCGTACATTTATTTCTGATAAAGTTATATCGAAACCCACATCATATATGTTTGACGTGATAGAGAATGTTATGTTTTTCATTCCAAATTTTTTACCAAAACATTGTATAAAAATGATATTTTATTGTAAAAGGTACATAATAAACCTGTACATGTTTTTATTTTTATTTTGCAAGCTAAATTTAGTTAATGCTTTAAAATTTTGATACAAAAATTTGGTGTCAATAGACATCAGTAGTTGAATATTTACATCTAAACAACAATCTCAATGTTTTGATAAGACACATGGTAAATGGTCTAATACTGTGTAAATATTTTTACACGTTACATTTGAATCAACATTAACCCCATTTACTGTGCGACATATCTACGAATAGGTGGAATTTTTATGTTATTTTATAAGGATGAAAAATCCCCGTGGGGATCCCCGATCTCTCTTGAGGACGGGGATGGGGATGTAAAGCAATTCCTCAATGGGGATGGGGACGGGATGAGGATGGAGAGTGGAAACGGGAATGGGGATGGGAAATACAATCCCCGACATTCCGCGCTCCGTTGCCATCCCTACTCGTAGGTTGTAGGGGAACTTTTATATAGCTGATAACTCAATGGTTTTGTTCGAATAAAATCTAGTATACGAATCAAGATTTTTTACAGGATTGTTTTCGTTACTATGAAATGTGACAGAGGCTACAAAATAATGTGACCATGTCCATATGATCTGCTTCAAAACAAATCAACAATAGACGGTAAAGAAAGATATTCAAAATTTCAAACAATCTAAATGTCATTTAATGGCTAAATGCATAAGCATAATTGATGTTCTAGACCATATATGATATACCTACAACTATAATATGCCATTGACAAATAACAATGTTAATACTTGTGGTCTCACGAGGATCTTGTGTTGCAAATAGCGCATATAGTTATACATCGATAACATAGCGTTTGTAAGAGAGCCCGGCCTGACTCATAGAGTCGGATAAAAAACCTTTAACGAATTGTAGCTTTTGATCTATTCATTTCCAAAAGCAGCTTCGTGCCTCCAGTAAGATAAGCTGTGTATGTTGTCTCAAGGTTTTTTTTTTGGGAAAGGAAGCACTTCATTGAAAGGAACAAACAAAATATAAAGTACAAGACAAAAGGATCCCACCACCCCAAACAAGGTGATTGAAGAATGAGGGATCTAACACCAAAAACAAAATGAAGCAATAAGAAATAACGCCCCACTAGTGAACCTAAGACCAAATAAAAAGAACACTGCTGGTCACCACCTAATATGAAACTATCTCATGGACACTAAAACAAACATGTGATCAGAAGACTCCAATGTCTGCAGCAAAACAGCAACAGGCCATATCAAAGCAAAGCAAAGCCAAAGATGAGCAAATACTAGACAGACCTGAGACCAAAACACAACAGACAACAGACCAAACTTGAGCTGTCGCAAATGTATGTTGTCTCAAGGTGGCTAACTCCGCGTTAAGATCAACCATTTTTCCTCACTTCCTCGTACACACTTTTTGATGGTGAAATATTACTGCACACATATAGAAAGAAGCGAACATGAACACTGCGTGGTTAAAAATATGTATATGAAAACTATGCTTCGAAATATATAGCAGTACTTTCACTTTAGTCACATCAAGTAATTTTGGTTCTTAAATTCAATGTTTTATAACTCAGGTTGACCCAACCTTTTGTTAAGGGATAAGTATAAGCCCAAGCCCGGTTTGTGGGTGTAGGGTATTAGGGTTTCACCATTATAAATAATGGTCATTAATAAAATATTACCGACGGGGTTTCAATGTAGTCCAACATGCTCGGGGTTTCAATGTAGTCCAACATGCTCGACCATTATTTATAATGGTGAAACCCTAATACCCTACACCCACAAACCGGGCTTGGGCTTATACTTATCCCTTAACACTCTCCCGCAGTTCGAGCGACGAAATCGCGAAAGCTCGAACTGGAGTAGTAAACTAAGAAAGGAAAAGAAAAAACATTAACATAATAAAAACAACTTAATCGACTCGTAACAAAACCCTACCAACGGTCGACTTTAGTCGACTGGCACCAACGGTCGGCTAAGTCGACTGGTAACACAACCGTACCAACGATCGACTTTAGAGACTGGTACCAACGGTCAACTTTAGTCGACTGGTAACAAGCCGTACGAACAATCGACTAATAAACAAACGATAAAACAATTATAACATTTTTTTTTTTTACACATAAAACTACCGATCTTATAACCTTCTTTGTTCCAGCGAACTTCAAAGATCCCACCAGAGACTTGATAGCTTGAGATAATTGACTAGCACATATATTTTGTTGACCTTCTTATAAGTGTCATCATCACTACCATATCATGTTTCAACATCTTAGCAAGATAAATAATTCCAACAGACAAGGACTTTGAGTGGCTGCTCCACGTAGCACTTGAACTAAATTTTAACTGACCAATAAACAATTGGTTTTACCAATTGTTAATTAACGATGGTGCTACAAAGATTGAGACGAAAACCCCACGAGATCAACAGCTAATCTAGATTCTAGTGAAAAACAATTAAATATGAATCACTTTGACAATTGAGTAAGCGGAAGCAAATAATGAAACTGGACGGCAGAGAAAAAAAAATGATAGGCGTGAATGGGGGTTTGACGGGGTGGTTTAGGGGAGGTGGCCACCTAGGTCTAAGGATCAGACCCGCTCGGATACCATGTTGGACTACATTGAAACCCCGTCGGTAATATTTTATTAATGACCATTATTTATAATGGTGAAACCCTAATACCCTACACCCACAAACCGGGCTTGGGCTTATACTTATCCCTTAACACCTTTTGCACTGTCAACTGGTTGGATGACCAGAAGGCGGTTTTGAAAAGAAAAAAACCGGTTAAACCGTGAACGGAAAACTCGTCCAAGTCAATTAGAAAACTGGATTTTAAAACATTGCTTAAATTAACTTTTGTCACGTCACATTGTTTCTGGTATTGCTTTAGTTATAGTTCAACAAATAGATCTATTACTTTAACTTTGTTTTACTTTCACTTATGTTATGTTAGAAGATTCAATTTTTTAAGGGAAAACGCGGCTGGAAAAACCTCATTCGTTATGTTATATTCTTTTGCTCTAAACGAGTTTTTTGTTACTCGCCGCATTACAACGGGATTCAAAAGTATAATTTCTATATTAAAAACAAAATCTAGTTATTTGGATCAATATTTAAAGCGATTATACATTATACACCACTATCAAACCACGTTTCGATATTATATTACACATTGGGTCGGTTGTGCATTCCAAAAAATTAGTAAATGTCTTGAATCGCACGAAATATTTATAAAAGTCGATGTCACCACGTGTGACCATCCTTTGAGCCCCGACCCACGGATCATGGTCTCCTCGTCACATATATATAACTATCTTAACTAAACTTTAGCAAAAACATCTTCTTATTATAAACATCCAATTCTTTATACATACTTTCAAATTTTGCTCTTGACAAACCTCACAAGAGATATGGCAGGAATAATTGATATGGCGACACAATATGTTTCCGATACGGTTGCTAGCATGGCAAAACCGGAGGCGACTGTGACCGATGTTGATCTCAAAGGTGTGTCCCTTAGTGAGGTTACGTACAACGCTAAGGTTAATGTTTCGAATCCTTATAGTACTCCTATTCCCATCGGTGAGATCCGTTACGTTCTCAGAAGTTTTGGCAGGTTTGTTTCTTATCATTTTTCATCTGTTTCGTTACGTTTGTTTGCTTATTAGTTATTTCACGATGCACATAGCTGCACCCATTTGTTTAGGCATAGTACGTGTAGGTTTGCCGCTATTGAAAACCTTAGTTTATCTAATGGAAAGATGATAACTGTGACCAGTAAGCTAGTTTGAAATAGTTGCGATCAATTTTTATAGTTATCATACACATTTCGATATTACTAATATACATCATGTACGTAAGTACGTAGTTGCTTATATGCATGATTGCGAGTAGTAACAAGAAGATCTATGTTATTCGTACGTTAATAAGATTTTTGATTTAAAGTTATACGATTGCTCACTTTATGTTATTCATACATAAATAAGATTTTTTTATTTAAAGTCAACTTTCATGCAACAAGTAAATATCTCTCTTGGTAAGTGGTAACAGTTTTTTACTAACTTTTTTGTATGGGAGGTGATTTGCACACTCCTAAAAATGATTGGCACACTCAAAATATGAGTGTGTTGACATTTATACCCTTACAGGATAAGAGTAAGTCAAAATAATGTGAGGGTATAAATGTCAACACACTCAAAATTTGAGTGTACCAATCATTTTTGAGAGTGTGCAAATCACTTCCCTTTTTGTATCTACTGTGTTTATTTCTTCTCTGACATTTTAGAGAACAGTGTTCGAGTCCGGTGTTATACAAATGTATATATGCAAGCTTTGTGCTTAATTCATTAGTAACTTTTGTGTTTTAATATTGAATTAGTGTGATTGCAAGTGGAACAATCCCTGACCCTGGTTCACTTAAAGGAAGTGGTGACACAATGCTAGATGTCGAGATTAAGGTTCCACACAGTGTGTTAGTAAGCTTAGTGAAGGACATTGCCGCAGATTGGGACATCGACTACGAGCTTCAAGTAAACTTAGTTGTTGATCTGCCACTCATTGGCGAGATAAGCATACCCGTAACTAGCAAAGGGGAGGTCAAGCTACCTTCACTCTCCGACATGTGGAAGGGAAAATAAGATAGAGAATGTGATCACTTACATTACAAGTATGTATTAACACAGCATTGGTGGAGCCAAATAGAGACCAAAGGGGTGGTGGCCCTCTCACGATTTTTTTTAATAATTAAACTTTGGCACTCTTACATCGTTAAAATTACACTATTGGCTCTCCTACAAAAATTGTCTAGCTCCGCTAATGTAACACGATCTTTTATAATAAGTACTTCAATTTGAAGGATTATACGTAGTGATACAAGCTTATGTTGATTATCAAACATGTATTTTCATAGATATATATATCAATTACATCTCACTTTTACTATATTTCATGTCGTCAATATTGCTTTTCAACATTGGCTTTAATATATATACTCCTTCCTCGTGTCTCAAGATTATCATTTCTAAACAAAAAACACGTAGCTTAAGAAAATTGAGAACACTGCACTGCTCAATCAATCAAATATTATCCATGTATGGTAAATTCTTTTTTGATTTTTTTTTTTAAATTAAAAGTAGACAATTATCTTAAGGCATCCAGAAAAGAAAAGATTGCATCATATTGCTTGATGTGCTTTCAAGATTAGTCTTAGAGATATCAGATAAGGCAGGTTTGCTTGAACTTAGAGGGAAGGGTGTGGTGGTGCGACCCCTTTGCCATTCCAACGTGGCATAGAAAACGACGCCGCTGTTTGCTCGCTACCACACCGGTGGAGGCCAACGCCATTTCCCAAGTGACAGAATTCACTCTCGCCAAAAGCACACTCATTTCAAAAAATTTGACCCTTTAAGGCCTAAGCAGCTAGTTTTCCATTTTTTTTATTAAACTAAAACTATGACATTTTACCACTCTACATAAATTCAAATATACAACCACTTTACACACAATTACTTACTTTCCAGCTTCATTTCTTTACACACTAAACATATTTATTTTTATTTTCACTTACAATAAAAATGCCTCAATACCCTAACGATCAATTTTTCCAGATTTTCTCAATATGTTGCAACAATCAACCTCGTATAACCCTCCGACACCTTCGTCTGAACAATCAACATCTTCTCAATATCCTCCCTTTAGTACCCAATTCTATATGCCTACATTAACCCCCGAACAACTATATCAAGAATACCAACGACAATTGCTTAACCAACAATTTCAAAATATTAAAAAAAAAAAAAAAAAAAAAAAAAAAAAAAAAAAAACAAACAAACAAACAAACTAGCATAAGAAACACAAAAATTACACACATAATCGATTCCATCACCAACCGAGCCCACGTCGTCTCGCGGTGAACAAAAGTTCCGAAGAAAAGGAAAACAAACCGCAAAACATAACACAATCGAGGTACCCGACGAGGAAGATGAGTCTACGCAAGCTCATTCTCGTTGGACGACTACGAAGGAAACTTTATTAGCTAGCCTCATGTTATGTTAGCGTTTCCGAGGATCGAATCGGAAATGACCAAAAGGACGATTCATTTTGGAACAAGGTTCATTATGAGTTTAACAAATCTTCCCGTCACAAACGTACCAAGTATATGTTGACGGGAAAAGTTGGCAACTTTGAACCCTAATTGTCAAATGATTAACGCTATCTACAAACGTTTAAAACGTGTGTGTCCAAGTAGGGAAAACGACAATGATCTTATGAAGCGTGTTAAGCAAGCATATCGTGATGACTCCAAATCAGAAAATAAAGCGTTTACACAAGACGGGGGTGACAAATATTGAAAACCTCATCAAGCACCGCGGGAAGTAACCCTCCAGAATTTGTTGGTGTCATGCAAAATGATTTTCGGCTCAAATGAGAAGCCGCCTAAGAGGAAGAAATATGAGGGCATACTAAAATGAAAGAATTGAGGTTTCTAAATACTCTAACCGACCCCAATTTGCTACCAGACCGAGCCTTCCTCGTCGAAATGTAAAAAGATGACATAATGAAGAAATATCGACAACAAAAAAATTAGCTATTGTATTTTTTAGTTTCGTATGTGTTTTTAATTTTCGTAGCGTTTTAGTTTTATTTCCGTATGTTTTATCTTTAATTTCATTACGTTTTATTTGAGTTACATTTTTAATCTATTAATAAAAATTTAGTTTGTTTGAAATATGTAAACAAAATTTGTTGGGGCCCAAAAATTGCAAATCGGCGCCCAACTGGCTTGAGCCACTGCAAATGGGGTGTTTTTGGTATGTGAATGTGAAATCTTGAGGTGGCGCAAATCTGACAAAACAGTGTGCACAACGGCATGCCATCACATCCTTCCCTCTTAAGGTTGCTCTAAAAATACTTGTAAACATAACTATTTTAGGTAAGCTCTGTTAGCCTTAAAAATAAGCAATATTCGAAAATTGCATTAGTTTTTTCTTTTACTTATACACAATTACACATAGACTGATAGACTAATAGTGTCACTATTGTTTAGATAGGCGTATAGAGTAGTATATATATTCTCATAATGACAACTAAAAGGATGAAGCTCTCATTTGTAACACATAATAAATGTGTGTATTGGATGTTTTCTCGCTCTAATCTAATATACACATTTTCTATCTCTTTACCCTCTTTCTACATTTACCAAGTCTAACTACTATTTTGAGCTTCCCTGACCTCCCGAACTCATGTTAGGATCTTATTACAAGCTTGTATCGCTCAGACTAAGGATGAGCATTGTACCATATTGGTACCGAACCCGTATCGAATTGGTGGCACCATTTTTTTCCGATCATGAAAAAGGGTATCGGTACCGTACTGGATGAGATTCGGGTACCGGGAAATTGGTACCTATCCGGTTCTTCCCGTCTTTTGTTTAAAAAAAAAAAAAAAAAAAAAAAAAAAAAAAAAAAAAAAAAAAAAAAAACTTGTAAGTTTCTGTGACAACAAGAAAAAACGTACATTTTCGAGTCATTTCGAACCACAACATGTCAAAAAACGCCACAAACAATTAAATAAACATATCACCAAGGTAGATGTAACTTACAAACGTTTCAAAACTTTTTAAATAGGTCAGGGTTTAAATTTTTAGAGAGTTTATTAAGGGTTTATTGTTGCCACAGTAAGTTCTTGGGATTTTTTTTTTATTTTTTTTTAATTTTTGTTATAATTTTTTTAATGATTGTTTGGCATAGAACGATTAAAATGGGTGTTTGGATATGTTGTTTAATTCAAAAAATGACTACTTAAATTCTGGCAATTTTTTTGATATTATACTGCTTTAGTGTCGGTACCGTATTATTTGTACCGAAATTTTGTTCTAGCTTGATTAATGGTACCGGTCCCGTACTATGTAACGAGATTCAGTACCTTGTTGATACGATGTTGATATGGTTCCGGTTCAGCCGGTATTCTAGTCTAAATGATCGTCCCTAGCTTAAACTCTAAAATTACTCCGTAATATACTCGGTAATACACTAATAACCACAATGATGAAGCTTTATATAGGTCCATAATCATTAATTTATAAACCTTTTGATGCTATAAACCTATGTTCACTATGCATAAACCTTTTAAAAACTCTAGAATTGATTGATAATAACACATGCATTAAATTATGAATAAGTTCAAGAACTTGAACCTCTTCATGCCACATGTACTTAAAACAAATGGTCACTATAATTAAAATGAAAGATAAAACTTTATAAAAGTTTAGACCTTTTAATGAAACTATCATAGTAGATGCACTAATTACTGTACTATCAAACTAATCCTGCGTTCCTAATACAATTCTTAACCATTTAGTGACGCAAATTTTAAATATATATTTGCCTTAAGTTGTACGTGTCTAAAACAAATAGTTTTGGATCGGG
The DNA here is from genome assembly GCA_030686995.1 of Artemisia argyi. Taxonomy (NCBI): domain Eukaryota; kingdom Viridiplantae; phylum Streptophyta; class Magnoliopsida; order Asterales; family Asteraceae; genus Artemisia; species Artemisia argyi. Next base: position 187,467,997 of record CM060677.1, read on the forward strand.
TGTACGCGTATTATACATATAAAAGTATATGTCGACTGTCGACATGTGACTCATCTCCAAGGCCCGACACACGGATCACTATATTCCCGCCACTTCACATATAAATATCTTACAACATCTTCACATAATTATAGCAAAAGCATAGTACTCTTAGTGCAAAAACAATCCACCTTATACTTTCTAAATAATATATTTGACAATCCTAATCGGAGATATGGCCGGAATGCTTGAAAAGGCTAAGCAATATGTTTCCGATAAGGTCACGAACGTGGCGAAACCGGAGGCTGATGTGACTGATGTTGATCTAAAAGGTGTAGGCCTTAAGCACGTTACTTATAACGCTAAGGTTAATGTTACCAATCCTTATAGTACTACTATTCCTATTGGCGAGATCCGTTACGTTCTCAAAAGTGGTGGCAGGTTCGTTTCATATCATTTTGTCTATTTTTGTTACGTTTATATACACATCCACCTTTTTTTTTTTTTTTTTTTTTTTTTACTTACGACATAGTGGTGTAACCATAGAGTCTTTGGTTATCTAGTGAAAACATTATCAAATTGTGATCATTAAGTTTATAGTAAGGATCTGTTACTTCTGGATCGTTTTAGATAGCTATCATTTTCGTCGAATTTCAAGTCTCATATAATTGTGTTCACATAGTAGGAGTAATCCCTAACTATTGAAATCCTTATAGTCACTGTTACAGTCTTGATCGTATAATACTATTGCCACTATTTAACACATATTTAGACAGAAGATATATATAAGGTGTAGTAAGAGAAGTCGTTTAATATTTAATAGAAAGTTTACTGAAAATTAACCACTTCCTATTCCTATCGGCAAAGGGCTTGTGATTATCACTCTAAAATATTTGAGGTGTCAAGTTTAATTTCTGCTAGATGCAAACAACCTTAAGTGGCCACGCCAACCTCCTGAAAAGGGAGGAGTTTACATGGTTTGAGTCTGTATGCCGTTAGGTTCAAACCCCGTGGATTAGTCGGCCAAAAAGTCGAAAATCATAGTTAAAAAAAAAAAAAGAACAAAGAAAAAAAGCTTACTGAAAATTGTGAACAGTCGAGGGTAAAAATGTAAAATACATCCAACTCTTGATGTAATAAACATGTTATTATCTTTATCTTTTTACCTCACCTCTAAAATTGATTTAGTAAACGTTGAACTTTAGAGTGAAATACATCCGGGCCTTGATGTAAAAAATGTCGATGTTGAGAGTGAAATACATAGGTGTCTTGACGTAACGAAGTTTTTTACTTACATAATGCAACAACGATATAAAGCAATTACTCTACGGGTGGCAATGGTGTATTTTAAGAATGATTGTTGTTATGTTGTGTACGAAAAAAAAATGTTAGATCAATGGTTGGTTGTATTCTATGCTTAACATGAATATGAGAGGTTACAAAAAAAGATAATTCTATGCTCAACATCAATGATGATTTAAAAATAAAAATAAAGATAAAGATAAAAAATATCTTAAAAAGTTATTATTTTTTTTTCAACAACGTGGTCACCTCCAAAGCCATCTTTTAATTTTAATCATGTGCGATTACGCGACTTCAGTCAGTAATTACAACGTTTCTACTATCGCTAGCTATTACATGGATTTCATAACATTTACTAACTAAAACTAATCAGTTTAGCAGTACAAAAGATAACTAGTACTAGAACACTAGTCTAACATAGGTTGGAGGTTTGTTGTAGTCCGGACGGATCGTTGTTTCTATATGTCTCTAGCACATCCACACTCTCATTGGGGCGGTTTTCTTTGACATCTATCTGGTATAACTTTTGTTGTATGGCACACATTTGAGATTGCATTCCATATATCTCATTCTTTAGATGATACCGGTCAAAGTTAGCAACGTCTAATCGAATTTCTGCTGTAGTTAGGCGGTTTCGTAGTTCGTGAATTTGTGCCGCATCTTGGTCTTGAGCTCTTTCAACTAGTGTAAGTCTATCCTTGACATCTTCTAAGCCGGTCAAGGGATCCAAGACTATGTCCCAAACATGAGTCAAATCTCTCCTCACATAGCTCATATCAAGTTTAAACCAAGGGAGGTCTTGTTGTGCGTTCATGGCATCCATCTTGGCTGAATTAACCTTGGATACATAGTCATTCATTTGGCGTGTCATGCTTTGAACTTTACGATGAGTTAGGTCGAGGCCTTGTTTTAAGGAATATATTTCATATTGTGCAGAATTTACGAACATAGGTGTGAATGTGGATGTTCCGCCGACTTCATAAGTGGACTTTGGAACTTGAGTGGGAGTAGTATGATTAGGTTCGGAAGAGTTTGGTGAGATAGGAGGTGGTGATGTTAATGGTGATAGTGGTTGCACAACCATTGGTTCCTCTAGTTCTTCAATGTCGTCAATGTCTTCAATGTCTATGTCCATTTCAGGATTTTTTACGTACGAATATTCTGTAAAATTGAGAAAAGTAAAATGTTACTTTTCTAATAGGATAATAATGATTTAAAATTACTTATAATGTCTAGACTGGGCTCAGTCTAGTGTCGGTTGGTATTTAATGTCTTTTAGACATAAAACTGTAAGCCTAAAAATCAAGGAATGATTTATAAAATCAATAAATGATTTTTGGTCAAAGGAGGAGGGAAGAATATGTTGACTTTTCAAAAAATGTGAAAACTCAAATCGTCTTAGAAACGCGGTGCAGGTATAGGCTAAGATTACGGCTAAGTAAAAGCGCTTAAAAAATGTAAATAGACACTAGACCGTAGACCGGTATTTACATTTTTTAAGCACTTTTACTTAGCCGTAACCTTAGCCTATACCTGCACCGCGTTTCTAAGACGATTTGAGTTTTCACATTTTTGGAAAAGTCAACATATTCTTCCCTCCTCCTTTGACGAAAAATCATTCCTTGATTTTATAAATCATTCCATGATTTTTAGGCTTACGGTTTTATGTCTAAAAGACATTAAATACCAACCGACACTAAACTGAGCCCAGTCTAGACATTATAAGTCATTTTAAATCATTATTATCCTATTAGAAAACTAACATTTTACTTTTCTCAATTTTACACAATATTCGTACGTTTTACGTATTACGCGTTTTAGACCCGTGTTTCCAGTTTTAGCACGGTTTGAGCACCCAATGGAACTTACCACTCATTTAATATTTTATTATGGAGTATATTGACAAGTTCATTCTTTCAAGTTTCACATTTTTACGATACCCGGTTTACGTTTCGTGGCTTAACAATTTACGGTTAGCAATTTACGGAACCAAAACTAACTTCATAAGTAGGATAATATCAAAACCAACCAAGTCATCCTCCCTAGCTTATGTGAACCGTCATAGGGGGGGGAGTCACCACATATGTGGCTTGATCTCTTGCTTTGAGCCCTAGGATGCAAACATGTGTCAAAGCTTTCTTAGCAAGCTTTGACTAGTTCATGCATGTAACCTCCTCAAGCTCATATATATAGCCCCCTCCCCCTCTCCTTGCCGTCCCACTTAACACACATAAACACCATTCCATTTGCTAGTTTACTTCAAGTTTTATTCAAGAAATCAAGTGCAATATCAACACATAAACCCTAGTTTGGTTTTGATTCATCAAACTACTTCAATTCCTTTGAAACTCTTGGTGATTCTCTTGAGTTTAGATCCACTCAAGTCACCTAAACCTTCATCACAAATCCTTCAAGAATACAAGGGTGTAGAAGGATAGCTAAAGTGAAGAGAAGCTTGTCAATCAAAGTCCTTTCCTTACTAGTTACTTTCCTTTCTTTTAGAAAGCCTAAAGTTGTAAGGAAACCCTAATAGTATTAAATCAATTTTGAATTCTATTTGACGATTTGGTGGTAGTCCGGGTAAGTCTTTCGGAAAGACTTCAGGAAACTCACGGGCGATAGGAACATCTTCAAGACGCTTTTCATCAGATTTCTTTTCGGTTACGTGGGCTAGGAAAACATAACATCCTTTCTCAATGTACTTTATGGTTTTGATACATGAGATGATGTTTATTCGAGTTCCACTTTGATCACCACGAATGATCAAAGTTTCATTGTCACATGGAATGTGCACAACTCTTTCACCACAAATGATGTTAGCTTGATGTTTAGACAACCAATCCATGCCAATGACAACATCAAAACTTCCGAGTTCGATTGGCATAAGATTGATGTTAAATGGGTGGTCTAGGAGATTAAGGGTACAGTCTGGGATTACGGTATTAGTATTTACTAAGTTACCGTTAGCTAGTTCAATACTGTAACTAGTGGTTAAAGTGATTGGTGGGATATCAAGTAAAGGATCAATTCTAGTAGATAAAAAGCTCATACCAGCACCAGAATCGAATAAGACTTTAACAGGAATGTTATTGAGTAAGAACATACCAGTCACCACATTCGGGTCTTGTTGTGGTTCTCCATTTCCCATGACATAGGCTCTACCGCGAGCACCTCCGCCTTGTGGTCCATGGTTTTGAGGACAGTTGTTTTTGAAGTGCCCTTTTTTCTCCACACCCAAAACATGTAACTATTGGCTGAGTGTTAGCCCCAGTAGCCATGGCCTTGCCTCTACAATCCTTGGCAAAATTTCCTGGCTTTTGACACTTGTTTCACTTGGCCGGGCAGGGACCTGCATGATGGTAGTTGCACTTGGTACACTGTGGTAGAGTCCCAGTATATCTACCTCCGGCTGGTGCAGCAACATAAGCCGTTGCGGCTTCCTGTCTTTTGTTTTGCCGGTTATGATGGTTGTTGTTTCGAGTTGGATTGTTGTTGTTGTTACTTCCACGGTTACCATCCCATGGTCACTTGTTGTTGTTGTTCCTATTGTTATTATTGTTACGGAAGTTGGAGTTGTTGGTGTTGTTGGCGTTGTTTTGTCTTCGGGTTTCTGTTGTACGCACCACTTGATCCATGAGGCTGCGAGACATCCGCATAGCCTCATCAAGTTTCTTGGGATTGGCTGAAGTTACATTCCCTTGTATACTTGATGGAAGTCCCCAGATATACCGTTCCAACAATTTCTCTTTTGTTGAAACCATTGTTGGACATAGTATCCTCAATTCTTGGAATCGACGGTTATAAGGTATGATGTCATTTCCCTTAACAACATGATCCTAGAATTCTACCTCTAACTTCTGCATTTCACTGCGGGGGCAGTACTCTTTGATCATCATTTTCTTCAAATTATCCCAAGAAATCTTATAAGCATTTTCAATGCCCATTGGTTGAGATATTGAATTCCACCATGATAATGCCTCATTCATCAGTGTACTAGTGGCATATTGCACTTTATCACTCTCAGTACATTTGCTGACCAAAAATACCGACTCCGCTTTTTCAAACCAGCAAGTCAACCCTACGGCTCCTTCAGTACCCTTAAACTTTATGGGTTCGCATTTCAAATAGGCAATGTATGAGCAACCCTTAGGTACTGAAGCAACATTTGTCACCGGAGGGCTAGTTGGGCTTGGTCCTCCAGTGTTAAGGTTGGAAATTCGGGCAGCTTCTGCAGCTCTAGTAACTTCCTCAGTTGTGGCGGCTTCAACGGCTGCTGCAGCATCAGCAGCTGTAGCAGCTTCAGCGGCTGTCACAGCATCAGTAGCTGTGGCGGCTTCAGCGGCTGCTGCAGCTTCTGCAGCTACGGCTGCTCGTTCAGTTGTGAGTGCTGTGTTTACACTGTCTTTAACTAGTTTGCGAATAGCAGATTGAGTCATTGTTGGTGGTGTCTTCTTCCTTGGCGCCATGATTCTATTGTACAAAAGATACGTCGTAATTAGTGAGTTGTGAAATAAGCACAATTTTTGACAAGAACGATATGATAATAATGTTGAAATTTAAAAGCATAACACATGATAGTATAAAACAAGAGTTTTATTCATATAACGTTGATTGATTTACAAAATCGAAACCTATTACAAGCTTCTTCAAAATTTACTAACTGATACTTTCAGTTTAGTAATTACAACATTTCTACTATCGCTAGCTATTACATGGATTTCATAACATTTACTAACTGATACTAATTTCTTTAGTAGTACAAAAGATAACTAGTACTAGAACACTAGTCTAACATAGGTTGGAGGTTTGTTGTAGTCCGGACGGATCGTTGTTTCCATATGTTGCAAGCACATCCACACTCTCATTGGGGCGGTTTTCTTTGATATCTATCTGGTATAACTTTTGTTGTATGGCACAAATTTGAGATTGCATTCCATATATCTCATTCTTTAGATGATACCGGTCAAAGTTAGCAACGTCTAATCGAATTTCTGCTGTAGTTAGGCGGTTTCGTAGTTCGTGAATTTGTGCCGCATCTTGGTCTTGAGCTCTTTCAACTAATGTAAGTCTATCCTTGATGTATTCTAAGCCGGTCAAGGGATCCAAGACTATGTCCCCAACATGAGTCAAATCTCTCCTCACATAGCTCATATCAAGTTTAAACCAATGGAGGTCTTGCTGTGCGTTCATGGCATCCATCTTGGCTGAATTAACCTTGGATACATAGTCATTCATTTGGCGTGTCATGCTTTGAACTTTACGTTAAGTTAGGTCGATGCCTTGTTTTAAGGAATATATTTCATATTGTGCAGAATTTACGAACATATGTGTGAATGTGGATGTTCCGCCGACTTCATAAGTGGACTTTGGAACTTGAGTGGGAGTAGTATGATTAGGTTCGGAAGAGTTTGGTGAGATAGGAGGTGGTGATGTTAATGGTAATAGTGGTCGCACAACCATTGGTTCCTCTACTTCTTCAATGTCGTCAATGTCTTCAATGTCTATGTCCATTTCAGGATCTTTTACATACGAATATTGTGTAAAGTTGAGAAAAGTAAAATGTTACTTTTCTAATAGGATAATAATGATTTAAAATGACTTATAATGTCTAGACTGGGATCAGTCTAGTGTCGGTTGGTATTTAATGTCTTTTAGACATAAAACCGTAAGCCTAAAAATCAAGGAATGATTTATAAAATCAAGGAATGATTTTTGGTCAAAGGAGGAGGGAAGAATATGATGACTTATCCAAAAATGTGAAAACTCAAATCGTCTTAGAAACGCGGTGCAGGTATACGCTAAGGTTACGGCTAAGTAAAAGCGCTTAAAAAATGTAAATAGACCCTAGACCGTACGGTCTAGGGTCTATTTACATTTTTTAAGCGCTTTTACTTAGCCGTAACCTTAGCCTATACCTGCATCGCGTTTCTAAGACGATTTGAGTTTTCACATTTTTGGAAAAGTCAACATATTCTTCCCTCCTCCTTTGACCAAAAATCATTTATTGATTTTATAAATCATTCCTTGATTTTTAGGCTTACGGTTTTATGTCTAAAAGACATTAAATACCAACCGACACTAGACTGAGCCCAGTCTAGACATTATAAGTCATTTAAATCATTATTATCCTATTAGAAAAGTAACATTTTACTTTTCTCAATTTTACACAATATTCGTACGTAAAAGATCCTGAAATGGACATAGACATTGAAGAAGTACACCCCTCCGAGCCTATCTTTTCGTTTCTAACTTTAAGCATCTTACTTAAAGGAAGAATTTGTTACACCCCACTTAAATGTACAACCAAATCGCCTTAGCCTTCCTTGTATGCACTCATCTTTAGTGCATTATTGTTATTTGTTTAAAACCCTAAGTTAATTATCTAATTGATTACATGGTTGCTAAGTCGAGTCATATCCTTGTACATATTGTTTTGGACGATTGAGACTCATGGGTAAAGTACTTATTTTATGGAGTAATGGGGAAGAACATCATTTATTACCTCTATATGTACGTTAATTTTAAAAGTACTTCAAATGTTTTGATTATCTTAATTCGAGTAATTAGATTAGTTATTTGTAAAGTATGTAAAAATTCAAGTGTAAGGGGAATGTTCATTCCCTATGATGTCATGCCTTCATTTCCTAAAAAAATCACTTCGTTGATACCACCCTATAAATCAATATCATGCCTTCATTTCCAACTTTCATCACAAACCACTAAATCTCAACGTACCAAAATGAAGAACACAAACCTTCTTAATCTTCTCACCATCATCATCTTCACAACCCTTAATCCCACAAGCTCACTTTCTGAACTTGATGCACTTTTAAAGCTCAAATCATCCTTAGTTATACCACAAGCAACCTCATCAGCCTTACAGATTGAATACCATACGTGACTAAACCGAACATCACATTATCGGTCCTAAATTATACATAGCCTGATCACCTATGTCTAATTCAGGAGGGATCATGTTATGCTGGGAGCAGTCACCCGTATGTTTTCTTAGAAACAAACTTCTCATAAGTAACCACACCTCTTCATCAACACCACTCCAACGTATAACACACACAGAACTTCGGGACGAAGTTCCCCGTAAGGGGTAGAGACTGTAACAATTCGCAATTTCAGGTTAACTTTTATTCCTGAAAATTTTACTATTCACTTTTTACTATTCACTTTTTACTATTCATCTCAGAAATTTTTATTTCATATTCTCGTAAGTTAAACTATTTTAACAATAATCCGAGAGTTTGACGCTCGTCGGATCATTTCTGCAAAAATCACAAAGCCGTGTCCGAGATTTACTTTTAGGTTTAAACGTCCTTCCAGCATCCCGATATATCCATAAAACGTCATAAACAATAGAAATATGATTTTCTATCATTTTATGACAATTCCAAAAGTTTTGGAATTTTACGTTTTCCAGTTCAGCGTTTTACGCGAATTACGCGTTTTAGACCCGTGTTTCCAGTTTTTTTAGCAGGGTTTTAGCACCCGATAGAACCTACCACTCATTTTATATTTTATTATGGACTATATGGACATGTTTAACAATACTTTCAAATTCCATAATTTTACGACACCCGGTTTTACGTTTTGAGGCTTAATCATTTACGATTGGCATTTCCCGGAGTCAAAACTCATCCAATACTTGGATAATATCATCCAAGACCAACTCATCCCTTCCTATCCACTCCAAACCGCCCTAGGAGGGGGGAGTCACACCCATGTGGCTTCATCTCATGAATTTACCCCTAGATCATCATTAAATTACAACTTGGTCACCAAGTTTTGGTAATTTCCTAGTTGTTTCCTAACCTCCTCATTTGGACTATAAATACTCCCTCCCCCCTTCCTTGTGCCGTGCATCCCCAACCCCAAAACCACTTCACACTTAGCTTATTTCCTTCAAAGTTCTAGCAAGGATCAAGTGTTTCTTCAAGGTAGAAACCCTAGTTGATCTTAGGTTACCAAAACTCTTCCAAACCTTAACATACTTGGTGTTTTCTCTTGAGTTTAAATCCACTCAATACACCTCAACTTTCATTACATCTCTTTCAAGAATACCAAGGGTAGAAAGGTTGCATGAAGTGAAAAAGGGTTGAAGCAAGTCTATCAAAGTCCTATCCTTACTAGTTACTTTCCTTTCTTTGTTGAAAGCCAAAAGTTGTAAGCCAAACCCTAACATGCTTCTTGTTAATTTATCATGTTCATATCATTTACATGTTATCCTTGCTATATTATGTCTTGTGTTGATGTCCATGATGTATAAAGATGTGTAAAAGATGTTGTTATAATGAATTGTTGAAACAAGTTACTAAAACAAGCAAATTAGTGAATTTCTTGGTAAGACCTGATCAAAATGTTAAAAATATGATATTGGATTATTAAATATTACAGTAGAGGACTTAACAAGGAAACCGTAGCAATTTGAACCACCTAAAAAGAGTATACGAGTCAAAAGTTATGGCGATTTGAAGTTACCAAAGATTTCCGGCAAAACTGCCTAAATGTTTCTGTGACAGAACCTAAAACACGCAAAAAGAGGCCTTTCTGGTCCGTTTCATGAAAAAGTTAAAACACGAAAGTTGTCTGGAACCACGTTTTCCTTCAGGAACAAAGAGGCTCGAGCCTTGAAAACACTTTCTGAGTGAAATATTTCTAAATTTCTTAACAGCTATTTACATATATATAAGTCACTAGATTATGGTTATACTTTAAAAGGAACAAGAGGTCTTATGACCAATAATCAAGACCACCACCATGGCTAGAGCCAAGGTTGTGTCTCATGACCTTGAAACAAGGACTAAAGGTCATGGCTAGGCCATGACGAAATGACCATAACAACTTACATAGGCGTAAACATGAAACAATGAATTAGGCGATATCATGAACAAGCAATTTGGATCTACTTCACTAAAAGGAAACCATGAGATATTACCAAGAGAAAATGGTCATTCAAGACTTATGAAACTACCCCTAATAACAATCTTCATGTACTAATAAACTTTCCTAAGATTATTCAAAATATCAGACATGTAACTTTTCGGATCAAAACTTATATCTATATATTTTATCAACTACTACAATAGTAGGGAGCCTCATGTGAGGAGTTCATTATGTAAGCCGTCGAGATGAGTTGTGGATTTACGAGTTAAAGTGTCCTGGCTCCTCGAACGCTTACTAACATGACTTCTGAAATATGTCAGCCCGAACGGTAGTAAACGATATACAAAACATACATGTTCATGAATATTTTCTTTCAAAGACATACAATATACATCATACCACATCATGGACTAAATGCAAGATATATATATAGGCACTCCGTTATATTCTTTACTCCGATCCTAAGTCGCAACATTCTATTATAGGTTGCTCGTAGAAACCTTCACGATTCAACCGTTACATTCATTACTTGCTATCTTACTTAAGGTGAGTTCATAGCCCCACTTTCCATTACTTAATTGTTTTACAAACCCTTGGGGGAATACATGCTATTTTTAACCGAGCACAATGTTTTTAAATTGTATGCTTGCCTGATTGTTTTATTATCACTAAGTACCAGCCTTGCTAAACCGAGATCCTTTATTATGAACCATTTAATCACTAGCAATAGTGAGCGCGAATATTGTGAATAGGCCTATTGGGATTGACGAATCCCATTTGTATTGACTAAGTTCAAACAAATGCACTAATATTTGAGATTTAGGTATGTTAGCAAAGTACCTACCGGGATAAATCTGCCGATCGATATTGGTACACATTAACGTTATGGTGTCATAAGCTTAGTGTATAATAACTGTTCCGGGCGTATAATAACGTAGCCTACCTGTTTTGTTTTCCAAACATTGGTGTGAGCCTATAACTCACACTACCAACATATTGTGTTCAAACGATTTAACAAACTCTATGAATATCACTCAACCTTTGTGTTGACCTCTCAAGCATGTATTTCAGGTTCATGACGATCAAGGATGGCACGGAAGAACACGGATACTCAAGAGGGCTATAAATTTACTTATCATTCAAAAACTCACTTAATGTGATTTGTAAACATGGAACCAATTGGGACCTCATTTTGTAATCTCTGATATTTATATAATTTGAATGATAAACTTTTTTAAAACGACTCAATTGGAGTTCGTTTTCTATTATTGTGACTATTGTGCCGTCAAGTAACACCCAGTTTGAATTCCGCTGCAACCATGAATTGGGGGTGTTACAGATTGGTATCAGAGCCAGGTTATAGAGAAACGGGTCTAATTGAGACCTAAACTATAACCGCAATTACAAACAAAAACATTTTATAGCCTTCCGCTCCCCGTGTCTTCCATCCTCCAGACGATTATGGACTTAGTAAGCATGTTATGTTACACAAACATATTAGTATATTCATATATACCCATTTTGAGCATTTCCCGTAGACATTTTTATGATACACACTTCTCACATTTTGAGCACTTCCCATAAACATTGAATTGTTCTAACATAGAAATTCTTTTCATAGAAATCATGTGCGTACCCACTTCTCCCGATTATGTGCCCACTCTACCTAATAACTTCCAAGTCTTACCACCCCCACCCGAGTTCGGATTTGACTTCGTAAATGCCTTCGCTTCTGATGACGAAGAAGAACCTTTCGAAGATTCAACCGACGAAGAAGAGGATGAACCAATGCCAACTAATTTTGCAATGAATATCTCTAATTATTTTGAACAAAATTGGGTTGAGGCAGACTCCGAGGAGGATAATGAGTATGAATATGTACTATGGCCATTACCACCACCACTATCTCTTCCCTTTGTTATCCCTACATGTGATGATTTGGATCATTCATTATGGATCGTACCTCGACCACCATTGATCCAACAAGAAAGTCAACATGAAAACTATAGCCTCTCAAACTTCATCGACTCGTACCTCTATGACACACTAAACCAAGAAGTTGCCGATCAATCAGAGCTGCTCGGACCTTCTAACCCGCCATAGACTAGTGTGATGATACTAGTTATCTTTTGTACTACTATACTGATTAGACTCAGTTAGTAAATGTTATGAAATCCATGTAATAACTAGCGATAGTAAAAACGTTGTAATTACTAAACTGAAAGTATCAGTTAGTAAATTTTGAAGAAGCTTGTAATAAGTTTCGATTTTGTAAATCAACCAACGTTGTATGAATAAAACTTTTGTTTTATACTATCATGTGTTATGCCTTTAAATCTTCAACCATAATTATTCTATCATTCCCCATCAAAAATCATGCTTATTTCACAACTCTCTACTCATGACATACCTTTTATATAATAGAATCATGGCGCCAACGAAGAAGACACCACCAACGATGACGCAAGCTGCCATCTGCAAACTGGTAAAGGACAGTATCAATGCAGCACTTATCACGGAGCGAGCAGCCATAGCTACACAGGCCGCAACAGCCGCTAAAGCTACTAGAACTGCTAAAGCTGCAAGAACTGCTGAAACTACTAGAACTGCTGAAGCTGTTCGAGTTGCTGCAACTACCATCAATACCAGAGGACCGAACCCATCCGGTCCTCCAGTAATAAATATTGATCCGGTATATAAGAGCTGCACATTCAACGGTTATTTAAATTGCCAACCCACAAATTACAAAGGTACTAATGGAGCTGTAAATTTTAACCCCTGGTTTGAAAAAGCGGAGTTAGTAGTATTGATCAACAAATGCACTGAGAATGAGAAAGTCCAATATGCCACCGGTCCACTATTGGATGAAGCATTATCATGGTGGAATTTAGTATCTCAACCAATGGACATCCAAAATGATTATAAGCTTTCTAGGGATAACATGAAGAAAGAGTATTACCCTCACAGTGAAATGCCGTTAAAGGAACCATGTTGTCACCCAGAAGTAGAATTCTGGAACCATGCGGTTAAAGGAACTGACATCCTGAGTTACAACCGCCGATTCCATGAATTGAGGATACTATGCCCAACGATGGTTTCGACAAATGAGAAACTTTTGGAAGAATATATCTGGGGACTCCCACCAAACATACAAGGGAACATGATTACGTCTAGTCCCAAAACACTTGATGAGGCTATGCGGATGTCTCGCAGCCTCATGGATCAGGTGGTTCAGACAGCAGAAACCCAAAGACAAAACTTCAACAACTCCAACAACAATAACAATAGAACCAACAACAACAAGCGACCATGGGATGGTAACCATGGAAGTAACAACAACAACAACCATTATAACCAGCAAAACAAAAGACAAGGGGCTGCAATGACTTATGTTGCTGCACCAACCAAAGGTGGATATTCTGGGACTCAACCACAGTGTACTAAGTGCAATTTCCATCACTCTGGTCCTTGCCCGGCTAAGTGTCGCAACTGTCAAAACACTGGACACCTCGCCCAGAATTGTAGAGCCAAGACTGTAGCAACCGGTAGCAACGCACAACCAATAGTTATATGCTTCGGGTGTGGAGAAAGTGGTCATTACAGGAACAGATGTCCCCAACAGCCAAGGCCAACAAGTTGAAGACATCCAATGGAAAGCATATATGATAAGAGAAGAAGAAGCTTATCAGAATCTCAACAACACTGCAGAACAATGAAGTTTAGAACTTAACAGTCATATTTATTTATGCACTATGTTGTACTACGTGTATGTCATCCCTAGTAATGGGAGTTTTATGACTTAAGAATATTTATTGTTCAATAAACGACTCTTTGTGATAATTCTCATCTATTGTACTTTCTATCTCCAAACCAATTTGATTGTTTAGCAGACTATTACCATTCTATGAGACTTACTCAGTTATCTTATAAACCATTCAACAAATTTTACTTCAAGCTAATTTGTTATCACTTTATTGTTTCACATCATTTTACTCCAAGATATTCTACCACCATCCTAGAAAAATCACTTCGTTGATACCACCCTATAAATCAATATCATGCCTTCATTTCCAACTTTCATCACAAACCACTAAATCTCAACGTACCAAAATGAAGAACACAAACCTTCTTAATCTTCTCACCATCATCATCTTCACAACCCTTAATCCCACAAGCTCACTTTCTGAACTTGATGCACTTTTAAAGCTCAAATCATCCTTAGTTATACCACAAGCAACCTCATCAGCCTTACAGATTGAATACCATACGTGACTAAACCGAACATCACATTATCGGTCCTAAATTATACATAGCCTGATCACCTATGTCTAATTCAGGAGGGATCATGTTATGCTGGGAGCAGTCACCCGTATGTTTTCTTAGAAACAAACTTCTCATAAGTAACCACACCTCTTCATCAACACCACTCCAACGTATAACACACACAGAACTTCGGGACGAAGTTCCCCGTAAGGGGTAGAGACTGTAACAATTCGCAATTTCAGGTTAACTTTTATTCCTGAAAATTTTACTATTCACTTTTTACTATTCACTTTTTACTATTCATCTCAGAAATTTTTATTTCATATTCTCGTAAGTTAAACTATTTTAACGATAATCTGAGAGTTTGACGCTCGTCGGATCATTTCTGCAAAAATCACAAAGCCGTGTCCGAGATTTACTTTTAGGTTTAAACGTCCTTCCAGCATCCCGATATATCCATAAAACGTCATAAACAATAGAAATATGATTTTCTATCATTTTATGACAATTCCAAAAGTTTTGGAATTTTACGTTTACCAGTTCAGCATTTTACGCGAATTACGCGTTTTAGACCCGTGTTTCCAGTTTTTTTAGCAGGGTTTTAGCACCCGATAGAACCTACCACTCATTTTATATTTTATTATGGACTATATGGACATGTTTAACAATACTTTCAAATTCCATAATTTTACGACACCCGGTTTTACGTTTTGAGGCTTAATCATTTACGATTGGCATTTCCCGGAGTCAAAACTCATCCAATACTTGGATAATATCATCCAAGACCAACTCATCCCTTCCTATCCACTCCAAACCGCCCTAGGAGGGAGGAGTCACACCCATGTGGCTTCATCTCATGAATTTACCCCTAGATCATCATTAAATTACAACTTGGTCACCAAGTTTTGGTAATTTCCTAGTTGTTTCCTAACCTCCTCATTTGGACTATAAATACTCCCTCCCCCTTCCTTGTGCCGTGCATCCCCAACCCCAAAACCACTTCACACTTAGCTTATTTCCTTCAAAGTTCTAGCAAGGATCAAGTGTTTCTTCAAGGTAGAAACCCTAGTTGATCTTAGGTTACCAAAACTCTTCCAAACCTTAACATACTTGGTGTTTTCTCTTGAGTTTAAATCCACTCAATACACCTCAACTTTCATTACATCTCTTTCAAGAATACCAAGGGTAGAAAGGTTGCATGAAGTGAAAAAGGGTTGAAGCAAGTCTATCAAAGTCCTATCCTTACTAGTTACTTTCCTTTCTTTGTTGAAAGCCAAAAGTTGTAAGCCAAACCCTAACATGCTTCTTGTTAATTTATCATGTTCATATCATTTACATGTTATCCTTGCTATATTATGTTTGTGTTGATGTCCATGATGTATAAAGATGTGTAAAAGATGTTGTTATAATGAATTGTTGAAACAAGTTACTAAAACAAGCAAATTAGTGAATTTCTTGGTAAGACCTGATCAAAATGTTAAAAATATGATATTGGATTATTACATATTACAGTAGAGGACTTAACAAGGAAACCGTAGCAATTTGAACCACCTAAAAAGAGTATACGAGTCAAAAGTTATGGCGATTTGAAGTTACCAAAGATTTCCGGCAAAACTGCCTAAATGTTTCTGTGACAGAACCTAAAACACGCAAAAAGAGGCCTTTCTGGTCCGTTTCATGAAAAAGTTAAAACACGAAAGTTGTCCGGAATCACGTTTTCCTTCAGGAAGAAAGAGGCTCGAGCCTTGAAAACATTTTCTGAGTGAAATATTTCTAAATTTCTTAACAGCTATTTACATATATATAAGTCACTAGATTATGGTTATACTTTAAAAGGAACAAGAGGTCTTATGACCAATAATCAAGACCACCACCATGGCTAGAGCCAAGGTTGTGTCTCATGACCTTGAAACAAGGACTAAAGGTCATGGCTAGGCCATGACGAAATGACCATAACAACTTACATAGGCGTAAACATGAAACAATGAATTAGGCGATATCATGAACAAGCAATTTGGATCTACTTCACTAAAAGGAAACCATGAGATATTACCAAGAGAAAATGGTCATTCAAGACTTATGAAACTACCCCTAATAACAATCTTCATGTACTAATAAACTTTCCTAAGTTTATTCAAAATATCGGACATGTAACTTTTCGGATCAAAACTTATATCTATATATTTTATCAACTACTACAATAGTAGGGAGCCTCATGTGAGGAGTTCATTATGTAAGCCGTCGAGATGAGTTGTGGATTTACGAGTTAAAGTGTCCTGGCTCCTCGAACGCTTACTAACATGACTTCTGAAATATGTCAGCCCGAACGGTAGTAAACGATATACAAAACATACATGTTCATGAATCTTTTCTTTCAAAGACATACAATATACATCATACCACATCATGGACTAAATGCAAGATATATATATAGGCACTCCGTTATATTCTTTACTCCGATCCTAAGTCGCAACATTCTATTATAGGTTGCTCGTAGAAACCTTCACGATTCAACCGTTACATTCATTACTTGCTATCTTACTTAAGGTGAGTTCATAGCCCACTTTCCATTACTTAATTGTTTTACAAACCCTTGGGGGAATACATGCTATTTTTAACCGAGCACAATGTTTTTAAATTGTATGCTTGCCTGATTGTTTTATTATCACTAAGTACCAGCCTTGCTAAACCGAGATCCTTTATTATGAACCATTTAATCACTAGCAATAGTGAGCGCGAATATTGTGAATAGGCCTATTGGGATTGACGAATCCCATTTGTATTGACTAAGTTCAAACAAATGCACTAATATTTGAGATTTAGGTATGTTAGCAAAGTACCTACCGGGATAAATCTGCCGATCGATATTGGTACACGTTAACGTTATGGTGTCATAAGCTTAGTGTATAATAACTATTCCGGGCGTATAATAACGTAGCCTACCTGTTTTGTTTTCCAAACATTGGTGTGAGCCTATAACTCACACTACCAACATATTGTGTTCAAACGATTTAACAAACTCTATGAATATCACTCAACCTTTGTGTTGACCTCTCAAGCATGTATTTCAGGTTCATGACGATCAAGGATGGCACGGAAGGACACGGATACTCAAGAGGGCTATAAATTTACTTATCATTCAAAAACTCACTTAATGTGATTTGTAAACATGGAACCAATTGGGACCTCATTTTGTAATCTCTGATATTTATATAATTTGAATGATAAACTTTTTTAAAACGACTCAATTGGAGTTCGTTTTCTATTATTGTGACTATTGTGCCGTCAAGTAACACCCAGTTCGAATTCCGCTGCAACCATGAATTGGGGGTGTTACACGTTACAACCATTTAAAAGACCTCTTTGATAGTTTATCATAGGTGCTTACGCCATGTGGTGGAGGTTTGATCCTTTCCCAAGCCTATGGTAATCTATTTTGCTATGACAGGTAGTGAGAGATATTTTCCGTTTCCATATTATGATATTACTTTATTACACCCGAGAGATGTGAGTATCTAAACACTATTTGTGAGGTGCTAGTATATGACCTCCGTGCTTGTCTTTGGTCTTTAGTGGAACGATTATTTGTTGTAATTACTTTTATATTAGTGTTAAATGACCTCTAACTTGTATTTGGATTAGAATAAAAGCGCATTTGCTTGAGGACAAGCAAATCTCAAGTGTAAGGGTATATGATGAGGCGAAAAATGAACCACTTTTAGGCGTTCATTTAAGCCCAGAATTGAATTTATTTGATCAAATATTGCCCTAAATCGTTCTTTTTGTGATTTTAGGTACTTTGGGAGTGAATTCTGGAAAATGAAGCATTTTGGACGTTTTTGGAGCATAAAAGTGAAGAAAACGGCAAAGACTTAATTTTTCATGCTGAGAACAGTACCTGACGGCGTCAAGAGGAAAAATGTGACGGCGTCAGGAGTAAAATCCGTGACGACCCAGTGAAAACCTGAAGGCGTCAAGAGAAGGGCGTCAAGAGTATTTTTGGTGACGGCCTGCATAAGGAGTACACATGACGACGTCAAACCCAGATCTAGGCAGTCCGAGAAATTATTTGGCGGCGAGATGACGGCGTCAAACATTTGTTATTGACGCCGTCACCTCAGAAAAACTATATATACTTTTCTATTTTTCATTCATTAGAGAGGAACTTGTGTGGAGAATACTAGGGCCGAACTTGTGAAACCCTAAGTCGTTTTTTACAGTATTATCAAGGGTTTTTACCCCTTGAAACCTTTCATGTTCAATTGAGATAAGTCCTCTTTCAATTCATTCAATATGTCTATGTGTTTGAATATATCTTATGCTTGTCTTGATTTCAACATGCTAGGCTAGATCTATCTTGTGTTTGCTTAGATGTAATGAAACCTAGATGTTAATTATATGTTGATTACTTGTTTATAGTTGTAATGAATGAATGATTTCAATGTTAGGCTTAAGAAAAATGGCAGATCTCCATTGTGTAACATGCTTGAACGTTTTAGGAAACATGAACCGATGTGTACTAGGTTTTATTGGTTGTATTTAATGCATGAGCAAATTCTAATGATCCCATGTTAGGAGCTTCTTAGCCGGCTCGACATAGGAGTGAAGTAGGCGCTTATAGGATTGGGGAAGTAAGTACGCCACCCCATGAATGGTATTAAGGAATACAATCTGTCATCCACACAACTGTAACAAGTAATTAACCTGTAAAAAATATTTAGGGAGTAGTGAAATCTAAGTAAACACAATTCTCCCATATATTGTTCACACCACTAGTATAATTTAGTTTATTTTCATTTTTAGTATTTTATTTTGATTGCATCTTAGTAATTGGGTTAGTTGACTAGCAACTAATTCCGCCCAACTCCTTCAAAACCGAGATTTTTAATTGCTTTTATAAAAATATAAAAATACAAAAAAGAATCATCCCTCATCTCTAGACATAGTCTTTAGGTTTTCTAATCCTAGCGACACTATTCCTAGCTGAACGATCAATCGCCCGGTACTTGTCACTATACTATACTACATCGATCAGGTACACTGCCTGGTGGGGGTTGTAAGCTTCTCGAGATCCCTCGAGAGGTAAAGCCTGGTGCAATCCCTACGCATCAGTCAAAGGAGGAGGGAAGAATATGTTGACTTTTCTAAAAATGTGAAAACTCAAATTGTCTTAGAAACGCGGTGCAGGTATAGACGTGTCACGTATTGGCGGGAGTCACACGCTCATGCATGACCTTGCGCCTGTACTTGATATGTGATGTGTGTCGTGTATTGCTGGAGACACGCATTCGCGTGTCGCACATGACCAAAATTAAAAGAGGGCCTTGAAGTTAGGTGACCACATTGTAGACTACAAAAAAGATTTTGTACCTTTTTAGGAATTTTCTCGGAAAAAAAAAAAAAAAAAAAAAAAAAAAAAAAAAAAATTAGAGCGGAAGATAAAGATGACATCAAGTTGGTTATATTGAGGTTCAAATGTGTTAAACCCTCAACTTTGATAACTCAAATATTTATTGTTTACTAGAAGTTTTGATATTTTCTTGCACCTAAAGACTTGGGTGAATGTAGGCTTTATTATTTGTATGTTTTGAATAAAAACTTTGTGCTCTATAACTGACTTTGGGTTGTTTTTGAACTAGTGTAATTGCATCAGGCACACTCCCTGACCCAGGTTCACTTACAGGAAGCGCTGACACCATGCTAGATGTCGAGATGAAGGTTCCACACAGTGTGTTAGTAAGCTTGGTTAAGGACATTGTTCATGATTGCGACATTGACTATGAGCTTGAAGTCACACTAGTTGTTGACCTCCCAGTCATCGGTGAAATTTGCATACCTGTAAACAGCAAAGGTGAGATCAAGCTACCTTCACTCTCCGACGTGTGGAAGGGATAAATAAGATCGACAATGTCATCACTTGCATGACAAGCATGTATTAACAATAAGTACTTCGCTTTGAAGGATTATGTATGCTTATACAAGCTTATGTTGATTATCAAACATGTATTTTCCTACGTATATCTATTACATCTCTCACTTCGTTTATATATATTCTAGAAAAATGCTACACATAGCCCTTAGGCTATGTTTAACAAATTATGACATGCATAAATTATTTGTATTTTTAGATATATCATCTTTCATTGCATGTTTTTAATAATTAGACGTAGCCCTTAAGCTACAAATAGCAAAATCCTATATTGAATATAGCAAATTTTAACATTGTTTTGGACTTTAAAATGTATTGCAATGTATAGATGATTACGTCATTGCTTGATATGCTTTCAAAATTAGCGAATTTTAACGTGTTAGAGCACAAGATGACGTGTTGAGTTATAGGCTCCTTTTATAAAAAAAAGTACTAGCACATTAAATTTTCACTCTATAACTCATAATTTATAACTCGGCTAAAACACATTAGCCCTCGTCACTCAAGTTATAAAACATCATTTGACCCTGCAGGTTTTTTTTTTTTTTTTTTTTTTTTTTTTTTTTTTTTTTTATTTTTTATTTTTAAATAAAACTACATTCACCATCTTCATGTCAAACAAACTAACTTGAAATGGATGTTTATAATGATTTACAAGTTTTTAAATTTCATATACGTAGTATTTATAAATTTTTTCATAAACCAACATAGTAGATAGATGCCCTAATCATCCGTCTCCTCTAATAATTACTACCCATTTAGTGAAGCAAATTTTAAATATATTTGCATCAAGTTGTGTGTAAAACAAAATTTTTTGGACAAAAGTCAATGTAACAGTAAGTTCTTGGGATTTTATTTTTTATTTTATTTTACTTTTTGTTATAATTTTTTTAATGATTGTTTGGCATAGAACGGTTAAAATGGGTGTTTGGATAAGTTGTTTAATTAAAAAACATGACTACTTAAATTCTGGCAATTTTTTCGATATTATTCTGCTTTAGTGCCGGTACTGTATTATTTCTACCGAAATTTTGTTCTAGCTTGATTAATGGTACCGGTCCCGTACTGTATAACGAGATTCGGTACATTTTTTATACGATGCTGATACGGTTCCGGTTCAACCGGTATTCGAGTCTAAATGATCGTCCCTAGCTTAAACTCTAAAATTACTCCGTAATATACTCGGTAATACAGTAATAACCACAATGATGAATCTTTATATAGGTCCATAATCATTAATTATAAACCTTTTGATGTTATAAACCTATGTTCACTATGCATAAACCTTTTAAAAACTCTTGAATTGATAGATAATAACACATGCATTAAATTATGAATAGGTTCAAGAACTTGAACCTCTTCATGCCACATGTACATGAAATAAATAGTCACTATGGTTAAAATGAAAGATAAAGCTTTATCAAAATTTAGACTTTTTGATGAAACTACCATAATAGATGCTCTAATTACTCTACTATCAAACTAATCCTGCGTTCCTAATACAATTCTTAACCATTTAGTGACGCAAATATTAAATATAGTTGCCTTAATAAGTTATACGTGTCTAAAACAAATTGTTTTGGATCGGGTGTACGCGTAGTATACATATAAAAGATTAAAAGTATATGTCGACTGTCGACATGTGACTCATCTCCAAGGCCCGACACACGGATCACTATATTCCCGCCACTTCACATATAAATATCTTACAACATCTTCACATAATTATAGCAAAAACATAGTCTTAGTGCAAAAACAATTCACCTTTTACTTTCTAAAAAATCTTTGACAATCCTAATCGGAGATATGGCTGGAATACTTGACAAGGCTAAGCAATATGTTTCCGATAAGGTCACGAACGTGGCGAAGCCAGAGGCTGATGTGACCGATGTTGATCTAAAAGGTGTAGGCCTTAAGCACGTTACTTATAACGCTAAGGTTAATGTTACGAATCCTTATAGTACTACTATTCCTATTGGCGAGATCCGTTACGTTCTCAAAAGTGGTGGCAGGTTCGTTTCATATCATTTTCATCCATTTTTATTACGTTTATATTTATCTCACACAGCCACCATTTTTTTTTTTGTTTTTTTTGTTTTTTTTTTTTTTTTAAAATCTCGTTACCTGACCTCTGAAATTGATTTGGTGAACGTTGAACTTTAGAGTGAAATACATCCGGTCCTTGATGTAAAAAAAGTCGATGTTGAGAGTGAAATACATATGTGTCTTGACGTAACGAAGTTTTTTTCTTACATAATGCAACAACAGTATAAAACAAGTACTTTACGGGTGGCGATGGTGTATTTTAAGAGTGATCGTTGTTATGTTGTGTACGAAAAAAAAAATGTTAGATCAACGGTTGTGTCATGTGTGTATTCTATGCTTCTATTTGAATATATATGAGATGTGATAAAAAAGATAATTCTATATTTCTATGCTCACCATCAATGATGAATAAAAAAAAAAATCTTAAAAAGTTACAAATTCTTTTTATTTTTTATTATTATTATTTTTATTTTTATTTTTTTTTAACAATGTAGTCACCTCCAAATCCATCTTTTAATTTTAATCATGTGCAACTATGCGATTACGCGACTCCAGTAAATACTTGACACGTCACGTATTTGCTGGAGTCACACGCTCACTCATGACCGTGCGACTGTACTTGATATGTGACGTGTGACGAGTATTGTTGGAGACGCACATTCGCGTGTCGCACATGACCAAAATTAAAAGGGGGCCTTGAAGCTAGACAATGGCGGAACTTTTTTTTTTTTTTTTTTTTTTTTTTTTTTTGTGTGTGGGTGGGGGCGATTTATTTTAAGGGAGCCGAATCGGAGATTTGTTTGTAACCTCAACTAAATTACCTCTAAAACTTATAATATTTACACTAGGTGCCGCAAATTAGGGAGGGGGTGGGACCCTCCTTGCCCCTACATAGGTCCGCCATTGAAGCTAGGTGACCACATTGTAGACTACGAAAAAGATTTTGTACCTTTTTAGGAATTTTCACGAAAAAAAATAGAGCGAAAGGTAAAGATGACATCAAGTTGGTTATATTGAGGTTCAAATGTGTTAAACCCTCAACTTTGATAACCTAATATAGTAATATTTATTGTTTACTAGAAGTGTAGATATGTTCTTGCACCTAAAGACTTGGGTGAATGTAGGCTTTATTATTTGTACGTTTTGAATAAAAACCTTGTTCTCTATAACTGACTTTGGGTTGTTTTTGAACTAGTGTAATTGCATCGGGCACACTCCCTGACCCAGGTTCACTTACAGGAAGCGTTGACACCATGCTAGATGTCGAGATGAAGGTTCCACACAGTGTGTTAGTAAGCTTGGTTAAGGACATTGTTCATGATTGCGACATTGACTATGAGCTTGAAGTCACACTAGTTGTTGACCTCCCACTCATCGGTGAAATTTGTATACCTGTAAACAGTAAAGGTGAGATCAAGCTACCTTCGCTCTCCGACGTGTGGAAGGGATAAATAAGATCGACAATGTCATCACTTGCATGACAAGTATGTATTCACAATAAGTACTTTGCTTTGAAGGATTATGTATACTGGTACAAGCGTATGTTGATTATCAAACATGTATTTTCCTACGTATATTTGTTACATCTCTCAGTTCGTCTATATTCTAGAAAAATGCTACACATAGCCCTTAGGCTATGTTAAATAAATTATGACATGCATAAATTGTTTGTATTTTTAGAATAACTGCTCACCATTTGAATTTAAGTTCTCTCAACCAACTAAATATATCATCTTTCATTGCATGTTTTTAACAATTAGACGTAGCCCTTAAGCTACAAATAGCAAAATCCTATAGTGAATATAGCATATTTTAACATTGTATTGGACTTTAAAATGTATTGCAAAGTATAAATGATTACGTCATTGCTTGATATGCTTTCAAGATTAGTGAATTTTAATGTGTTAGAGCACAAGATGACATGTTGATTGTTGAGTTATAGGCTTGTTTTATAACAAAAAGTAATAGTACGTTAAATTTTTACTCTATAACTCACAATTTATAACTCGGCTAAAACACACTAACCCTCGTCACTCAAGTTATAAAATATTATTTGACCCTGTAGTTTTTGTTTTTTTTCATTTAATAAATAAAACTACATTCACCATTTTCATGTCAAACAAACTTGAAATTGATGCTTATAATGGCTTACAAAATTTTTATTTATAAATTTTTCATAAACCAACATAGTAGATGCACTAATTATCCGTTTCCTCTAATAATTACTACCCATTTATGTATTTGCATTAAGTTGTGTGTAAAACAAATTTATTTGGATAAAAGTCAATGTGTAACATGTGACCCATCTTCAAGGCCCGACCCATTCTTCATTATATTGCCTGCCACATCACGTATAAAAATCTTACAATATCTTCACATAATTATAACAAAGGCATATTCTTGGTGCAAAAACAATCCACCTTATTAATACTTTCTAAAAAAATCATTGACAATTCTCATCGGAGATATGTCCGGAATACTTGACAGGGCTAAGCAATATGTTTCTGATAAGGTTGCGAGCATGGCGAAACCCGAGGCCACTGTGACTGATGTTGATCTAAAAGGTGTATGCCTTAGTAACGTTACTTATAACGCTAAGGTTAATGTTTCGAATCCTTATAGTACTCCTATTCCTATTGGTGAGATCCGTTACGTTCTCAAAAGCTGTGGCAGGTTCGTTTCATATCATTTTCGTCGATTTTTGTTACGTTTAGATGTCACTCTCACACAGTCACGTTTATTTTACTGCATAGTGGTTAATAAAGTGAAAGGTACGATTTCATTTAAACTAAGTAGTAAACAAATTAAGAATATATGTATTTCTTTTGACATATTAGTGTGACACAAAAAATACTGGACCAAGTTCATTTTGTAAAAATCATGATTTTTAGCAAAACTTTACACTAGGCAAGTAGGCAGCAAACATCGATTAGGTTCTCGGAAACCTCCTAGTGCCACAAAGTCCTTGGTTATCTAGTGAAAACATTATCAAATTTGTGAACATTAAGTTTATACTACGGATCTGTTACTTCTGGATCGTTTTAGATAGCTATCATTTTAGTTGATTTCAAGTCACATAATTGTGTTCACATAGTAGGAGTAATCCGTAACTATTGAAATCCTTATAGTCACTGTTACAGTCTTGATCGTATAATTCGATTGCCATTGTTTAACACATATTTAGACACTTCGTTGATGTATGGATCGGTTACACATTTGCTATCAATTTATCGATCATAAACATTTGCACAAAGTGCAAACTATTTTCTTACTCAAAATGTGAATATTTAGGTATGATTAGACACGTTAAAAAAATAAGTTATGATTAATCTACTATTAAAGAGTGAGATTCGTTTCCGATTTTTTTTTTGTTTCATATGTCTTAAGCAGACAATTCATTACGCTACACGTAGCTATATATTTGGAAGTTGTTATCGAATCGGAGTTTTATCAAAGTGGAATTGCTTTTGGTAAAGTTGGAAGAAACTAATCGTAGGGTTGTGATTACTTTTAAACGTATGGTTAGATGTTGACACTAAAGACATTCAATAATTTAGAAGATAATTTTCAACCGACCTGTTACTTTCTTTGAACCACAATGTCGGCATTTGACTTAATTATTTTCCATTTCTAAATTTTAGGCTAACATTAATAACAACCAACATTTATTTCAACACTGAATCAGCTTTTCTTTTTACAACAAACATTACAACCAACATAGTGTAATAAGACTACAAACATCACCACCAACTTCTATTTTGTTTCATTTCTTATTTTATTTTAAACACTAAAATTAAAGTTTTATTAATAATTACAACATATTAAATTAATAATTTAAATAAAATTAAAACATTACAATTAAAATTCAAATGAAATAAAATTACAAATTATTGTGTATTTGTTCGACTCACAATCTAAACTTTGTCATGTTTGAAAAAAAAAATAGCAATACATGTGAGCATTAGCTATTTGTTTAATAAAATATTTGTCAGTGTAGCTTTATAAGTGGTTACAAAGTGGTGTAAAAAGTAAATGCTAACGCTAAATACTCGCACCTGATAATACATTTCTTTAAAAAGTAGAATGTTAAAACAAATGTTCTAAAACTCGGGTCGACCCAAACGGTTGAACCGATTGAACCGGGAACCAGCTATGAGATCGTGCCGGATGTGGTCGGTTTTTGCTTATTTGAGACACAGATTGAACTGACGGTTTTTTTGTGTGGTGAAAATAGTGAATTAATATATTAGACTTTCCAAAATTACATAGATGGTCCCTGTGGTTTGCTCAAAGTTTCACTCACAGACCCTCAAACTTTTTTGTTGCACGGATAGTCCCTATCTTTGAAAAGAATAACACTCATAGTCCCTCCACTTAACTGGGGTTAGTGACTTCCGTTATCTTTTGCATCGTTAGTCCTTTTTTTGCATCGTTAGTCCTTTTTTGTTAAATATCATTGCATCGTTAGTCCTTTATAATAACGGCCGTTTATAATTTGAAAAAATCAAAAAAAAAATAGAAAAAAAAAATTCGAACAAAAAAATATTAAAAAAAATTGAAAAAATTAAAAAAAAAAAATCGAACAAATTTTTTTTTTTTTTTTGAAATTTGATTTTTTTTTTAGAAATTTCGAACAAAAAAAAATTTTAGAAATTTTTTTTAGAAAAAAATTTTGAAAAAATTGAAAAAAAAATTTCGAAAAAAAATATATTTTTATTTTTGAAATTTGATTTTTTTTTTAGAAATTTCGAACAAAAAAAAATTTTTAGAAAAAAAAAATTAGAAAAAATTTTTTGGAAATTGTATTTTTTTTTTTTTTTTTTTTTTAGAAAAAAAAATTTTAGAAATTTGTTTTAGAAAAAAAATTTGAAAAAATTTTGAAAAAATTGAAAAAAAAAATTTCGAACAAAAATTTTTTTTTTTTTTTTTGAAATTTGATTTTTTTTAGAAATTTCGAACAAAAAAAAATTTAGAAATTTTTTTTAGAAAAAAAAATTCAAAAAATTGAAAAAAAAAATTTCGAACAAAATTTTTTTTTTTTTTTTGAAATTTGATTTTTTTTAGAAATTTTGAACAAAAAAAAATTTTTAGAAATTTTTTTTAGAAAAAAAATTTGAAAAAATTTTGAAAAAATTGAAAAAAAAATTTCGAAAAAAAAAATATTTTTATTTTTGAAATTTGATTTTTTTTTTAGAAATTTCGAACAAAAAAAAATTTTTAGAAAAAAAAAATTTTGAAAAAATTTTTTAGAAATTGAATTTTTTTTTTTTTTTTTTTTTTTTTTTAGAAAAAAAATTTGAAAAAATTGAAAAAAAAAATTCGAACAAAAATTTTTTTGTTCGAATTTTTTTTTTCAAGTTTTTCAAATTTTTTTTTCTAAAAAATAAAAAAAAAATTAGAAAAAAAATCAAAAAAATCAAAAAAAAAAATCAAAAAAAAAAAAAAAAAATTTTGATTTTATTTTCAATTTTTTCAAAAAAAATATATTTTTTTTCGAAAATTTTTCTAAAAAAAAATTCTAAAATTTTTTTTTGTTCGAAATTTCTAAAAAAAAAATCAAATTTCAAAAAAAAATATTTTTTTGTTCGAAATTTTTTTTTCAATTTTTTCAAATTTTTTTTTATAATATTTTTTTGTTCGAAATTATTTTTTTCAATTTTTTCAAATTTTTTCTATTTTTTTTTATTTTTTGTTCGAAATTATTTTTTTCAATTTTTTCAAAATTTTTTTCTAAAAAAAATTTCTAAAATTTTTTTTTGTTCGAAATTTCTAAAAAAAAAATCAAATTTCAAAAAAAAAAAAAAAATTTTGTTCGAATTTTTTTTTTAATTTTTTCAATTTTTTTTAATATTTTTTTGTTCGAATTTTTTTTTTCAATTTTTTCTAATTTTTTTTCTATTTTTTTTTATTTTTTCAAATTATAAACGACCGTTATTATAAAGGACTAACGATGCAATGATATTTAATAAAAAAGGACTAACGATGCAAAAGATAACGGAAGTCACTAACCCCAGTTAAGTGGAGGGACTATGAGTGTTATTCTTTTCAAAGATAGGGACTATCCGTGCAACAAAAAAGTTTGAGGGACTGTGAGTGAAACTTTGAGCAAACCACAGGGACCATCTATGTAATTTACTCTATATATAATTACAAGCATGCATATCAATGATTCTACAGGCCATAAAGATCAAACTGCTTATCAAAAACATTTTATGAAAATACAACCTTGTAACTAACTAGCAGAATACATATGTTCACCATATCACCAAGAGGACTACATTTCCTCATTCCATATAAATCCAATCTGAGGTTGGAGTCCACACCCTCACAACCAAAGATCAAACCTGTATACACCAGCAAAAGGCATCTTCCCTTATACATATCCAACCATCCTCCTGTTGGCATGGATCCATATAAGGCTACATTTCCTAACCCAAACCGGTATCAAAACCAAACAATGCAGTTATGCAGCTACATATTCACACATTTGATTAAGCTTACTCACTCCTCTATAAACCCTCAATAACTGTCACGACTACATGTCCTACATTAACATTAGTGCAACTCCATCCTCACACCAAAGTAATGATAAGAGTAACTTGTAGCCTTGTAGGCGTCATCAAACAGCACTGGGAGCTCAAAGGAATTTCCTAAACAATCCATCTCTTCCTATCCATCGTGAGCAGGAACCTACCTTATGTAAAAGAATTTCCCTTAAACTACATTTTCTAAGCATTTACCGGCGGTTTTTCATTGAACCTCATCGACCCGGTTTAATAAACCCGGCCGGGTCATGACTTTTGTTCTTTTATTATTTGTTTTAAACAACAAAAAACTTTTCTTTCCTCTAAAACTAACAAAAACCCTTTTGTCATTTCATTTTCGCTAAACTCAAAATTGTGTTAGTTAAGTTCTATATTTGTATGGACAAACATATTATAATTTGGCAATTTTATAGTTAAAATAAAAAGTGAAACTGACGGTGAATAAGATTGTTAAGTTTTAATAAAACAACAAATTAGAGTTATAAACTATTGTTGGTATTATATTTGCTTGATTTAACAAGTTCATTAGTAAAGGTAGGATTCCAAAAACACTATATAATTATCGCATTTTTATAAACTAGAATTATAATTCTGTTGTAAACTAGAACTATAAATTGATTGTTTTTGCAGTATTGTGGATATGGAAATTAAAGACTAAAACCAAATAGAGTCAATCTCATTTTTATCGGTTCAATTAAATGTAAAATCGAAATTGAACAAGTACCTACAGCATCAAAGATGTTATGAAAAGTATACATATGTGTAGAATCAATTTGACTCGGCGGTAGAACCGGTTGAACAGTGACCCGGTAAACTGGCAGTTCAATCGGGTCAATTAAAAAACCAGGTTTTAAAACATTGGTTAAAACACTCGTTATCAATTAACTTTCAATGTGTGTCGGTGAACAAGCTCCTTATAGAAACTGCAATTGTAGCTTTACCAAAGACTTTTCACTATTCAGAAAAGTCATTCAAATGACTTTTGCCAATGGAATGAAAAACTATTAGTAACAATGGCTTGACATCCACCATCTTTTTCTCCCACCAAGCTTTTCAGTGCACCAAGACGCGGATGTATTTCACGCTCCACATCAACTATCACCGAATCAATGTGAGAGCCTGAGAGGTGGGAGAAAAAGATGACAAAAAGTTTGTTACATCAAGGGTTGGGTGTATTCTATGCTCAATTTAACGGTCATGAAAAAAAAAATTAGCTTGGGTGAAAGAGGTAAAGATGACATCAAGTTTGTTGTATAGGGGGTCCAACGTGTTTAACCCTATCTTCGAATACTGAATTATTATTGTACTTAGGTTGATAGTCTGTCTTGTTTTACCTGAATTGTTGATATGTTCTTGTACTTAAAGACTTGGGTGAATGTAGGCTTTATTGTCAGTACGCTATGAATAAAAACATTGTGTTCTATAACTGACTTTGGGTTGTTTTTGAACTAGTGTAATTGCATCGGGCACATGCCCTGACCCTGGTTCACTTAAAGGAAACGGCGACACCATGCTAGATATCGAGATGAAGGTTCCACACAATGTGTTAGTAAGCTTGTTTAAGGACATTTCTCGAGATTGGGACATTGACTATGAGCTTGAAGTCCAACTAGTTGTTGACCTCCCACTAATCGGTGACATTAGCATACCTATAACCAGCAAAGGTGAGGTCAAGCTACCTACACTCGCCGACGTGTGGAAGGGAAATAAAGATGTGGAAGGGAAGAAATAAAGATTGACAATGTGATCACTTACATCATAAGTATGTGTCAACACAATCTCTTATAATAAGTACTTCAATTTGAAGGATAATGTGTATTGATACAAGCTTATGTTGATCATTGCACATGTATTTGCCTATATATATCTATTACATTTTTCACTTTGTTTATATGATATATCTCATGTCTTGTACCTTTTTTATTCTTTTTTACATTATATTTATTAAGCTTGCAAATTTCCATGAACCTTCATGGGGTTTATCCGTTTATTTATACCACTATATTAAAAGAACACTTGGACTAATATATGCTTAATGTAATGATTCGGGTTGGCGTATAAACATATTAAAAAACGTCATATATGACCCATTCTTTGATTTCTTATTATATATTCAATAAACTGGAGCTAAAAAACATATTCTTTGTGCACTCGTGCAAAAAAAAAAAAAAAAAAACACAACCTTTTACTTTCTGAAATTGCTCTTGATAATTGTTGCTAGAGATCGATATGGCGGGTTTGCTTGAAGAAGCTGAGCAATTTGTTTCCAATACGGTGGCCGGCATACCAAAGCCGAAGGCTACTGTGACAGATGTTGATTTTAAAGGTATCGGTCTTGATTCTGTTACATATAACGCTAAGGTTAGCGTGTCAAATCCTTACATCGCACCTATACCAATTGGCGAGGTCCATTACATTCTCAAAAGTGCTGGGAGGTTCGTTTACTGTACCTTTTTTGGCAATCTTGTTTTGATTATATATGTATCTTAAATTGCACACATGCATTTCTTTTGAGAGTAATATGTCGGATGACAAACAATTCCATCCAACTATCTGAGCACGAGAACCACTTGGCCAAAATTGTTCGTCATGCGACCTTTTTTGTTGACATTGATACATAACAAACCACAAACATGTTTTCAAGAATGATATCTATCCAAAAAATCGACTGGTTGAATAATCTTCAAATGCATATCACTAAAAGTTATCAACGTCGGTTTATATTAAGTCTGGATGTTCTTGAACTAAACGTCTGCTATTCTGCTAATGTGTACATGTACATTTTTTCTTTATGAAAGTGTCAGCATTTGGGTGCTCTAATGGTTGAATGGGTTGTTGTTGACTTTTAAATCAATGTAGATTAATCAAGTTTGTATATAATTGACCTCTACCAACATTCTTGAGGATCTCCAAAGTCCCAGCATATTTCCCATACAAAAAAGGGTAAAAGTTATTAATGCTCCATACACTTTTACTTTAGTTTCATTATGCGATGAAAAACTTATTATGCATAGTATACCCTTAGAAAAATTGCAACGCTTCATTGGTTTGTCTAAAGTATACCATATATAACAACAATCTTTTATTGGTTTAATTCTATGCCTCAAATTAATTGTTTTGTATTTAGTATTAAATCATTTGATTTTCAGCTTTCTTCAATGAAGTTCTACCAAATCAGTTTTGACAGGCGTGTTAATGATAAAGATTAAGATCCTCTTAAATTATACTAGTAGCTAAACATGATTGATTATGTTAGTTTTGTTGTGAAAATAAACAAGCAAGTGAGCCTTTAATTTTTGTTAAAAGAAAAAGTTTTATTCATTTTAATTATTTGTAATTGGTGAACATGATGTATCATGTTTGACCAACAAATGTGTTTCGACATTTGAGTCGCTTATAATGCGTATGATCTGTAACTTAGGAAATGTAAATTATGATTGACCTTGGGTTATTTGGTTTAAACTAGTGTGATCGCAACAGGCACAGTCCCAGACCAAGGTTCACTTAAGGGTAGCGGTGACACATTGCTAGATGTCGAGGTGAAGGTGCCACACACTGTGTTGATAAGTTTGGTGGAGGACATTGCTGTAGATTGGGACATCGATTACGAGCTTCAAGTCAACCTAGTATTTGATCTCCCGTTTGTTGGTGACATTAGCATACCGATTACTAAAACGGGTGTGATCAAGCTCCCATCACTTGCCGACTTGTTTGCTTAAGTAGGTCTAAAGATGATACTAAGATCAGTTATGTACATTTTAAGAATGGTTTAACTCATAGTCTCGCACAAGTAGTTGAAGTTGAAGTAAAGAAGCATAATTTGTAATTACACAAACTCATATTCATTGTCACACACACATTTGTTCCATATAACTCATATTTTATGTTTTTTGAGAGATATCTATACTACTTATAAATCATATTGCACCCTCTCTCCTATTAATTTTTTACGATTTCCTTATATAGATTTTAAGTAAATACAAGTTATAAAATATAATATACAAGTATGTAAAGCACACCCTAAACTAAATAAACACAATTTATTATATACAATTAATACATAATTTAAAACACCACATCACTAATATATACAAGTCAAAAAAACATGATATACAAGTATGTAAAACACAAATCAAACTAAAAAAACACTATATATTAAATACAATTAATACATCATTTAAAACACCCCATCGCCAATGTATACAATTAACTAAGCACAATGTACAAATACAATTAATAATTTTAGTTACATAGCACATAGAAGCTTTTATTTCTCTATAGAACAAGTTTTTTTTTTTTATTTTTTTTTTTATTATTTTTTTTTCATAAAATTGCCTCTCAACTTTCCTTTGCATTTGAAATTGCAAAATAAAAAATTAAAAAAAAAAATTACAAATCTTACATGAGAGAAAGCTTTCTATATTATATACTCTAATCATGTACACAATGGCTTGACTTCTATTATTTTGTAAGAGATTGAAAACTGGAATAAATACATACGATGATACAAATTAGAGAGTTAAAATATACATGGAAATCGGCGCAACCAAACATATAGCCAATTAGTTGGCTTCTAAAAGCCGGCCGAGTTTTCTCTAACGAGAAAATAATTTTTATCGGAATAACCGAATAAGCATCAAGGAAACAATGAAAAATAGTAATGAATATAAAAATAGAACCGTTTTAAGCCTAATTACACTTACGTGCATTTTGGTAAAGCCTGTAACTTCAAAGATGCAAATGAACTACCGATCTTCAAGAAAGTTGGAGGAAAAATAAGATACGGCTCATAAATGCGCTTACAAATATAAAACCCTACAAATGTATGTTATCATCTATGTTTTTGGGCTTCAAAGCCTATTACTTAATTAGAAAATACAATCTATTGATTAAAAATAAAAAAATAAAAAAATTACATAAACACTCAAGAGGTATGAAATATATATATATATATATATATATATATATATATATATATATATATATATATATATATATATATATATATATATATATGTGTGTGTGTGTGTGTGTGTATGTATTTTTAGTATAGTTTTTGTGAAACATACAAAGATTACAATTTTGATTTACTGTTGAACTTTTTACGAAGCAAATATATACTTTTAACTTGCAGAAATCATAAGAAATTTAGGTTTAAGATAAATAGAGAAATGCAAAACAACATTACATTATACTACTACGTACAAGAATTGATGATTCTTGACATAAATTATAAATATATTTTCTTTATTTGGGACTTACACAAGTTATATTTTATAATATACCCGACTCATAGTACAATGTATAATTTGTGTTTTTATATAAGGATGAATTTCATATCTCCAGCTACTTTCATAATTATTTTCATATTACCCAAAATACAATCATTAAATATATAATGTACAATATTTTTAAAGCATATTTGGGTAAATATTAAATTTTCAAATTAAAAAAAAAAAAAAAAAAAAAAAAAAAAAGTGATGAAATTACCCTTTCATATAAAACCGTTGTATGTCTGCAACAAATGATTATATATACTTAGGTTCATTTACGTTCATATCATCAATATTTATTGTTTAATGACATGGTAGGGGGAATAAAGCAATAACCTTGTTCTCAAGTAACTACATTTGTTTAGATTTTTAACTTTTAACTCAAAACTAATGCAAGTCTCAGAATATAAAATATCAAACTATATATATATCTTATAAAAATGAGTCTATAAAGAATCAACTTATCTATATATAAATATTCTTAAATACATGATACCCGTTGAATTTTTTTTCTTCTATAGTTCTATATGTCATCACCTAAACTTTTAATTACAGGGCACCCACCGCCGCATCGCACGAGTACCCTGCTAGTATATATATAACTCATATTCATTTTAAGAAATAGATGTAACAGTTCAAAACAGTCTCTTAAATATAGCTCTTTATTAATTAGCTACTTTAAATGCAACTTTATTATTCTCAATACTCATAGTACTATTCGTACGTAATTGACGATTGTAACCACTTTCACACACACACGCAAGAACCAACATTGTATATTTCAGTTTTTCAAACTACATCGTAACTCATTTTAAAGTTAGAAAAGAAGACAAGAAATTAATATTGTATTATATAAAATTTGAAAAGTATTAGTAATAGTTTGATAAACTTTAGCCAAGATAATCCAGATATATAATGTTGTAAACACACACATCATGTGTTAAAATCACCCGAAATGCATGTTATAACACCATCAGAATGTTGAACGCAAAAGTACTGACTATTACGAGTATCATGCCCACAACATACTTTTGTCATTGAAAACTGAAGAGACCACGAATGCATCTCAACGAAAAACAAAACAATGAACAAACATAAGTTACAGTTTAATTAAAATACTTACTTTTGTTTATTTTTCTTTTTAAACTGCACTTTGGTAATTTTGTAACCAAAAGGTGTGATTCAGCGGTAAGAGTATCAGCCTTCCAAAAAGGAGGTTAATGGTTCAAATTCAATAGGGAGAAAATTAATCCCCTTGTGGCTATGGAGGTTCGCCTGCGCCGACTTCGGGCTATCCAAAAGAATAGTCGTCATGAGATTAGTCGGCTCGCAATATCGAGTCGGAAACCCCAGTAGCAAAAAAAAAAAAATGTGAATATCAAATGATTGATAAAAACATTAACAAGTAGCTAAAAAAAGTTACAAACAATGCGATTTGCCATAACTAAGGGGTCTTTCTGTGGACACTATGGCACCAAACACCACACCGTCTCTCGCATTTTTAGGTGTCGCACCATCTCACGGTGTGACTTTTTCCCTTTATTATTTATTATTTTTATTTATTTTTATGTGTTGTATTTGTGTTTTATTAAGTTATGTGTGGACCAATGACATCACGTTTATATGAGTGAGGGGTGTTTTGTGCTGAGTGATAAATTATGGTGTTATAGAAAAAATGTTGAAGTGTCAGCACTTTTTCACGACACTAAAACCTATGACACCAACTATACCGAATACTCTGTGATTGTTTGATAAAACTATACTATTTAGCCCTGAACGAATAAAAGGTACTGAATAATTCAAAGATGTTGAGTCAACATTGAGTTAGAAAACTGTTTGATAAAAGTTCTGAATATTGTCGTTGAATCAAATAAAATTACCATTTAAACCTCGAGTGTGATTTAATAACAAATAAAGTACGTTGTTGATAAATAATGTTCTTTTACTGAATTTATAGCGTAAAAGATGAATATAAATGTAACAAAATAATATAAACTAAAAATAATCTTATCATAATATCATAAATATCTTACGTACATAACTTCAGATTTTTTTTTTTTTTTTTTTTTTTTTAATTATTATTATTAGTTTTTTTTATGAACATCAAAATATATAAAACATAAGCCAAAGCCAAAACACTACAAAGTATCACTCCTTGATATGAAGGTAATATCAACTTCGGATCAATTAACCTAAGAATATTAAACAATTACTTAGCCCAACTTTATGTAATTTAATTATATAGAAGTATGATGATAATATGATGTGTTGGTGCATCGATACCATTGTTCTCACCACTCAGCATTTCGTCAAATTTAATAATTGAAAGTAGGAAGGAGACGTTAAACATGGAGGGTATTTGGGTAAAATTGCTCAGCGTAAAATCGTTCAACGTATAATTTCTCATTCAGTGGTTATTTTTTAATCTACCAAACATGCCGACCGAATTATTTTTAGATAATCAGTGCTGAATTATTTCATCTAGCAGCAATCAAACACCCCCTTGGCACGACGTGACATGCAGAAAGAGTCAACATGTTAGGAGTACCGGTTTGCTTGACGGTATGGCGTTCAAAAGATTGGGTAGAACTAACTCAACTAAGAGTACCATTTGAAAGATCGAAAAAATTATAATAATAATAATTAAAGAAAAATCTTAATTACATTACCTGCATTCACCTAACAACCCACAAAACAAAACAAAAAAACAGTAAAAAAACCAAAAACCAATTTTTTGTTTAAAAAAAAGAAAAAACAGGTAAGCATTGAAAACGAATTCAAAGAAGAGCTCCAATGGCTCTCACTCTCACCACCATTAATGCTCTTGACTACCCATTTAATGCACCCTCACCCACTTCCCTAAAACCCCCTAACCACCACCACCACTCTCACCCACTTCCCACAATGTCCCTCACCATCACCCACCATGTCCTCCCCACCACCCCCACCACCAACCCCCACCACCACTCACTACTACCTCACTAACCTCGGCTTCGGTTACGCCATCGCCATCGCCTTCGGCTTCATCGTCCTCTTCTCCTCCCTCCTCCTCGTTTCCTACATCTGCTTCCGTCACCGTTACAACAACCGTTTCAACGCTCAAACAAACCCCAACGACGGAGGTATCATATTGCCTAGTATCATCTTCGTTGACGAGACTAATGAAAACGACGAGAGTAGCATCTCCGTGGTAGGGCTTGATGAGTGCGTGATTAATTCTTATCCGAAATTTGCGTATTCTGTTGGTGGAGTGGTTGGTACTGATACTGATAGTTGTTGTTGTTGTGCGATTTGTTTGTGTGAATATAAACAAGGGGAAATGATGAGGATGTTACCTGATTGTAAACATTCGTTTCATATGATGTGTGTTGACGCGTGGTTGAGGCTCAATGCGAGTTGTCCCGTTTGTAGAAACTCGCCTCTTCCGACTCCGTTGAGTACTCCGTTGGCGGAAGTTGTTCCGCTTTCGCAGTATTCCGATGGGAGGAGGAGGAGGTGAGGGTGGTTTGTTGGATCTCTGTGTAGGTTTAGGGTTATGGTTGATGGATTTTATGGATTGTTTTAGCGTATCGGATTTGGATTTGATTGTTTTTTTTTATTTTTCGAGTTTTGATATGATCAATAACAAATTTTTAGTATGGTTGTGCATATATTGTTTAGTTATGTTTCTGTGTGTTGAAATGAATCAATGATGATGAATTATGGTTTGGATTTGCGAATTTTGGATCTCAGAATCGTGTAAGTTCAAAGTTTGCGAATTTTGGATCCCCGAATTTTCGCTAATCTCTGTCTATGAATTTGTTAAGGATTTAAACTTGTTCATGTATTTCTAGTGTTGATTGATTGTTTTGTAAACTGATTATATATTGATGATTAAGTATGAAGTTGTATCTCGAAATTAGTGTTTTGATCAGTAATCTGTAACAAATTCGGATTCTAATTTTCGATAAAAATCTGTTCAGATATTTGAATCTGTTACTAAAAGCTGTTGATTGAGTAGATTGGAAGTTAAAATGTTTATGAAGTCATGTGATTTTGGAGAAGGTTGAGCTTTTTGTTTTTCATGAATCAATCATGATGCTTGACCAACTTTTCTACTTTCTTGTTTTGACAAAGATCCATCAACAATGTTTCTGCTACTGTTTCATTCAAAAGTGAAAAGTATGATCTCTTTTCCAACAACCAGTCAATTTGTGTGAATGACTTGTGCCTCATGATTCTTGTGTATCTTTTTGGTTCTTTAGATCTTTGTCTTGTATTTGTGTGAGAGAAAAGTCAAGAATGATCATGAGAAGCAAGCTTCAGTCATATGTGGTAATTTTCTGTTTTTCACGGTTAGTCACTTATATTTGGAAAGGCGTGAAGTTTACACTGGCATCATGTTTTTGTGGCAGAAATTCTGTAATTTCTGATTATATGCTAAATTTCTGAACATTTTTATTAATTATGCAATGGAAGATTGTTTGTATCTGTGTTTTGCTTGTTAATATCTGCTTATTACTAGCCAGTAGCCATCTCTGAATAATTTAACCAGGGTGTTTGGATGCTCGTTTTCAGTGAGTCGGAAAGCTGAATAATTTTACGCTTAAAGCTAAGTAATTTTACGTTTAGAAGTTGCAGCGCATCTAAACAGTCCCTTAGAACAAGAATTATGAGATGATTAAAATCCTACCAAAGATTGTGGGTGTATGCAAATTGTTAAGCTCTGTAAAAACACATGAACATTGTCCAACATGTTAATTTGCTTCCGTCTTAAGCTTCAGAAGTCTATGCTAAGCTAGAACAAGCGCATCCGTGGTCAACACTTACGAAAACCGAGGACTTTTTGTGCACCATGTCCGACCTGGCAGGTTGCGTATTTCTTGTGTAAGGTGAGAACTTCCTTTATTTAAGCATCAAACCATGACTTTGTTTCCTTTTATATTCTTGAATTTGGCATCAGTTGTGCTTCATTTTCTGCTTCGTGCTTCACAATGTAGCTACAGAATTCATAACTGCATTTGTTTATACAAGACTTTAATGTTGCTTACACTATTATTAAACATTGTTAATTGTCTTTTGATCCATCTGTCAAACCAATTTTTTATTGCTTAGATTTAAGAACCCGAATACAAGCATAGAACTTTGAATCTGATTCGAATTAATTATTAAACTATTGCTTATAATAATCACCCATAAGTTCACGAATCGAAAGATTCCTATCTGAAAATCTACGAAAAGTTAAGATTTTTATTAAATTCGTGAACTTTATCTAACCGTTAAGCTACTTAAAGTGAGTCAACGTACACAACCCCTTATCTAGCTAGTTTTTAAGTTCCAACTGAATAGTGACACTTAAGTTTCGGTGATTATTGGCATTTAGGAGTAGAGTATGAGTTGTAGGATATTTGAATTGTTTTCGATGATCTGACGGATGGGGAAAATGAAGTTAAGTTTATCGAGAGGGATTATGAGGTTTGTTTTCATATTAGGCCTTTTATCAATTATTTGTGTCATTTTCTTAAAATTCTATTCTTTGAAGCCTTTTCTTATTTCGGATACAAAATGCATATATGACACTAAGCCACAAGTTAGCATTAATCCTCAAATCGATATATTAGAGACTGTTATCAAGAGAATCGAACATGAAATCATCGATATTAGAGATTCCCAAAAGGATTCCCAGTATGCATTGAGATACGGTTCATTTCTTGCTGACATTTTAGGTCTTATCGAGTCTGCAAAATCAGGTGATACAGAAAACGAGGTTGCTAAACCACCCGAGTCTAACACGAGCTCAAACGGGTCACAGTCTGTTCATATCTCGCCAGATTTCTTCCTAACAGAAGAAATCCGTAAATATGTTCGAATAAAACCGAACAGATTAGGAAAGCAAAACTTCATGGGAGCAAACGGGACGTTTACGAGTATAGGTCATGCTTGTTTCTCGATGAAAGAAGAACTCGAAGAATATATGAATTATGATGTGGGTGAGATATGTAATGATGATTGGAGGTTAGCTCAACGGTTGATGGTTCACGGCTGCGACCCATTGCCAAGAAGACGATGCATCTCACGGGGTCCACAGTATTACACTAAACCATTACCGATCCCCGAGTCAATTTGGAGTCTTCCTGATGATAAAAATGTTCGTTGGAGTCAATACAGATGTAAAAACTTTGCTTGTTTAGCCAACAACAAGACAGGCAAAGGTTTCTTCAAATGTGCAGATTGTTTTAATCTAACTGTTCACGAAATGCCCAGATGGGTTATACCTGTTTATCCAGTACCGTCCTCAAACTCGACTCCGGATTTCTTGATCACAGAAGTTCTTGATTTGAAGCCAGGTGAGATACGAATAGGATTGGATTTTAGTGTCGGGACAGCTACTTTTGCTGCTAGAATGCGAGAGCATAATGTGACTATTGTTTCGGCTACTCTAAATCTCGGAGCACCTTTTAGTGAAATGATAGCGCTTCGGGGACTAGTACCCCTCTACATGACGATAAATCAACGACTCCCATTTTTTGACAACACATTGGATATCATCCACACGACAAGGTTTCTCGACGGGTGGATCGATTTCGTGCTGTTAGATTTTATACTTTATGATTGGGACAGGGTACTTAGGCCTGGAGGTTTGTTATGGATTGATAGTTTCTTTTGTTTAAAGGAGGATTTAGATGACTATTTGGATGGTTTTAGGATGTTAAGATACAAAAAACACAAATGGGTTGTAGTACCAAAAGTTGATAAAGATGACAACAGAGAGGTCTTTTTTTCAGCTGTTTTAGAGAAGCCTCCTCGGCCTTTCTAGTGATCAAGTATAAGCCTGATGCGTGACGTGCAAGTAGTAAAGTGTGATTTACGAGTTGTAATAGCAAAATAGAAACTGATATGTCATTGATTCCATGTTTTTAGATACTATTCAGATTGATTATACGTGCTTTACATATACAGATATAGGGTATGATTTTGTTTGGTATTACTGTATAGGTGATGGCTTTTCTTGCACCCTTGTCTGATTATTTATCCTCTGGTATAACATAAGTTTTATCTTTGATTCTACCAGATGCTACACATTCTGGCTTTCGTGTCGCCTGTAAATTTAACCAACAACAACATCATGATAGCTAGCATGGTATAGAAAGTTAGTATTTGGGGTTCTATTCTATAGGATTTTGTTGCTCTTCGCTGTTGTGGACTAACAAAATAAAATTCTGTATCTTTTATGAGTGATGGAAACTTCATTGTAACAGACACATTTCTATTTCTAATGCATTCTGCTCCATATGATTACACATTTCTGTTTCTAATGCATTCTGCTCCATATGATTAACACCGATATTACATCTAGTACATGTTCTGATGTTCAAGCACTATAGATGTGCATATTTCAAAAGTTTTGATTGATCCTGCGTCGTCTTCAAGATGTCTTACATTCTCTTGATTGTAAGCAGGAAACTGATTACCTGAGTATACCTCAAGTGTTAGTATTTCTTCCTCGTGGGCTGTATCCAATTCCTTCTCTGAGTTACACAAGTGTAGACCATCACCAGCTTGAGAAGTGATAACCATCACCCGCATAAGCTGTATTTAAGTTAGCAAGTTACAACTCAATAAGCTGATAAATCGAGTTTGAGTCGTTAAGTCATATCTTGAGGTTCATTCTGCAATAATACAAAAATAGACAGGTTAATATCATTCTAATTGCAATACTTTCAAAATTTTCGCCAAAAGACAACTTATTGGCAGATTTATATATATCACATAGTATCTCATAAACAGTCATAACCGGATAAACGACGTGTTCACGTTATCTTGGGAAGACGAGTTCTTTTGACTCAGATGTACGCGGCATAACCAGGGTATCCTTGTGATCAACCCTTTCCTGACCACTCCTAAATTCGTAAGTAGTTTCGTTTGGACTATTGACCTCTTACAAGAATGTCAAATACCACTGACCACTCCTAAATTCGTAAGTAGTTTCGTTTGGACTATTGACCTCTCAGGAGAATGTCAAATACCACTGACCACTCCTAAATTCGTAAGTAGTTTCATTTGGACTATTGACCTCTTACGAGAATGTCAAATACCACCAAACCACTAGATTATTTGGTGATGGTTATTACATTATCACATACTATCTCATATGTTCTCGTATATGTTTTAGATGAAACTTGGACCACAAACCTATATGTTTTACCAGTGTTATAAATAGTGTGAGTTGTAATGTGGCAGCATGGCTAAGCCTCACACCTTGGAATTATATTTTATGCATATCAAGTTTATAAAAAGCATTATATATAAAGAATTAAGTTAAAAAACTATATTTTTGCATTTAATCTTCTTCATTTAAAATAAAATAAAACTTTTACATTGGAGTTAAAGTCAAAAAAGGCGTTACGTCTCGCGCCTTTTGGCGAGTCATCTAACGTCACGCCTAAAGCTGACGTTTTGATTTATTGCGTAACATGAATGTCACGCCTCGTGACTTAGCAGCACTTAACACCGTTATAACGCGCCTTTTAGAAACCTGTATTTACAATTAAACTAAACTTTCAACCAAAATCATTTTCTGAAATATAAAAACAATATTTAGCCCATGGATATGCAAATGTTATATCAATCAAGAGAACGATGGTCCAAGTTTTGACTAAAACATGTGCAAGTCATTAGTTGACGTGCACGATTATGAATAAACATTTCAGTTTTTTATTGAAAATTGACTTTCATTTGGGAAATCCAAGTCCAATTTGAAACCCGATGGGGGGAAAACCTTCAACTTAAGCCGCCCGAAGGCACGACACTTAAATTGAAGTAAACCCTGCCTTCTTTAGATTCGAACCCTTGTGGGTTGAAACCTTCATTGCCTTCTTCAGATTCGAACCCTTGTGGGTTGAAACCTTCATTGAAGGACTTTGAAATCGTACCGACAGGACAATGGTCCACAAGGGAGGACTTCCCGGTTTGATCACCCAAACCGGTACTACTCTCCACTAGGCACGCTTAACTGAATAAGACATGCCCAGTGGACCACAAGCCCAGTGATAAACATTTCAGTTACTACAAATTATTGAAAGAAACGTAATGTAAAAGTAAAATATTGAATGCAAATAGTATTTGAATTCGTACACAATCCAATAAACGTTCAATAAATATATAATCCGTATTTGACTAGTCTTGAGCCGTAAATATAGCCAAAACGGTAGTAGTAGTAAATAGTAGTAAAAACTACTGTAAGAGCACACGGTAAGGTCACTCAAGGTTAAAACTTAACGCACTGACACGTCAGCACTACATCAGCTTTTACCTTTTAATCTTAACTCTTGACTTTCAACCCGGGTAACATAACTTACATTTAACTCATCTTAACTTACCAAGTTAATGCGTTAACGCACCAAGTTAACGTGCATTTAACCATGAACCCTGGTAAGTTAACATGGCTCATAATTGTGGTGCGTTAATATTTAGGCTACTAGGCAAGGGTGGGATTCCCTCACCAAATGGCCCCACATCACCAAATATTACCCTTGCCTTCCATTTCATCTCACGCGCAATTCGTAATTCCCAAAACCAAAATTTGTGGTCTGACCACTAAATGAAAAAGAAAGAAAAGGGTCCATTTTTTATTTTTTATTTTGTGTGTGAGTGTGCGGGGGTATTTAGTGGGGTATATTTTTATAAAGTGGGTATTTAGTAAAAGGTGAAGTTGGAGGTAACCTTGACTACTAATTGGTGAAGGAAAGTGAGAGGAGAGAGAAAGTTGACATAGCACTGATGTGTATGATGAAGGAGTGCTGACCTTGCCTTTTAGCCTTAACGCATGTTTTGCGTTACGTTACAAATCGCTCTAAAGAGTAAAAAAAGAAAACGTGTCCGTCAAAATAATTAAACGCCGTTAATATAGATATTCTTGAATTTTGAATCTTTATTTAAAACCTGTCCCCACTATTCAGACACGTATACACACAGCACACAGCTCCTCCTCCGTTAATTACAAAACACCTACTACTACTAGTACTAAAAATAAAATCTATCAATTACTTAGGGTTTGAAAATTTGTTGAAATTATGGCTGAGGAGATTGAGACGAAAAACGAGTCGGTTATGGATAAGATAGCTGAGAAGATTCACCGTCATGGTGATTCCTCATCGGATTCTGATTCTGAGAAGAAGAAGGTGAAGTATGACGATGTGAAGAAGGATGATGTTAAGGTGACGTCATCAAAGAGTAAGCGGTTG
This sequence comes from Artemisia argyi, assembly GCA_030686995.1. Classification (NCBI taxonomy): domain Eukaryota; kingdom Viridiplantae; phylum Streptophyta; class Magnoliopsida; order Asterales; family Asteraceae; genus Artemisia; species Artemisia argyi. The sequence goes on from CM060677.1 coordinate 187,512,452, forward strand.
TTTGGTAGGGAGAAGCCGGTTCATCAGCTCTTCGGCGGTGGTAAACGTACGGACATACACACTTTATTTATTATTATTATTATTATTATTATTATTATTATTATTATTATTATTATTATTATTATTATTATTATTATTATTTATTTATTTATTTATAATTTGAATTTATTGAGGTAATAGTTAGGGTTTTAGGAGGTTTATTCTGCAGTTATTACTAACTTGATGTTTAGATATTTTTATTTGTATTAAATAATTGCTTAAGGGGGTGTTTGTTTCGGCTTATATGTGAGCTTATGAGCTTATTTGATTTCGGCTTATAAAACATAAGCCTCAATTTTCCTGCTTATTTTGAGACTTGTGGCTTATATAAGCCCATAAGTCTAAATATAAGCCACAATATTAGGGCTTATATGTATATGTTATATAAGCCGAAATCAAATAAGCTCGTAAGCCCACATATAAGCCGAAACAACTGAACTGTGGTGTTAAGTTGATATTAGGGAGGATTGTTATTATTAGAAGTTTTGATGGTTCGTTATTAGAAGTTATTTATGTATGTTCATTAGTTAGCGTGTGAAAATGCTTTTCGGATTGTGAATTTGGATGCTGTATTGGAAGTATTTAAAAACGATGAGTATGTAGTATGTGTGTGTGATAGAACATGGTGATCTCGGATCTTAGTTTTTGTCATTTTTGTATGATAGTTTGTGCCTGTTCTGGTACTGCAGAGGGTAAATGAGTGTTGTGTTGCTTGCTATGTCTTGTTATTTACTAGATAAGAGCATATGGTGTAAAATAGGTGTATATTCGAGCTGAGAGAAACATATATATGTTCTTAGATGTTTAGCAGTTGTTGGGTTTTCCGTCATTTTCGTGTGATATGTCATAAGAGGTAAATCCGTAACTGTGCTGTTTGCTATGTGTTCGTAGTTATTAGATGGGTACATATGCTATAGAGTTGCGATAACTGGGATGCAACTTCATTGAAGAAGTGGCACTTAATTTGAATGAAATGTTTCCTATTATACTAAGAGGGGATGTGCAATATGGTTGTCAATGTCTGTTACATTTGGGGGTCTTGTTCAGCTGACTTTCTTCTCATGAGTTCAACCCTAATCTCTTGTTTGAATGTCCGTTTTGGCTAATGATACAGCTGCTGATGTATTCTTGTGGAGGAACAAGAAGATATCTGCTGGTGTACTTGCTGGAGTCACTGCATTGTGGGTGTTATTTGAGTTGCTTGAGTGCCATCTTGTTACTTTGGTCTCCTACGCTTTGATTCTTGTGTTTTCAGTTCTCTTCCTGTGGTCCAATGTCTCTAAGTTCATAAACAAGTAAGGTTTTCAAAGTTGAGTTTGTCTTGTTTTTTCATAATAAGCTAACGGGCTAACTGGTCTCGCCACAGATCTCCTCCAACCATTCCTGAAGTTAAAATTCCAGAGGACACACTTCGTCAGGTTGTTGGTGCAGTAAGGATTGAAGTTAATAATTTTCTTGGGATGTTACGAGATGTTGCATCTGGAAAAGATCTGAAGAAGTTCCTCGCTGTAAGTAAATATTTAAAAATGTTCGCCGTACATACTTGAAGTTGTATCATGACGTATATTGGATATTATTGGCAGGTTGTTGCTGGATTGTGGGTTCTCTCTATTGTTGGAAGCTGGTGCAATTTCTTGACATTGTTCTATATAAGTAAGACCATTTGTTTTTTACCATCTTATATAATAGTAGCTCTTTACGATCCGGTTATTTTTACTGCATTTATATTATGACTCTCGCGTTCATCAGTTAAATCTACCTGTCACATCTTTTGCTAAGATTTTTCATTTTTTTACATGGAAACAGCTTTTGTGGCCCTACTCACAGTCCCTGTTCTGTACGAGAAGTACGAAGACCAAGTTGATGCATATGCAGAGAAAGCAATGATTGAGTTCAAGAAACAATATGCAGTGTTTGATGCTAAGGTTCTGAGTAGAATCCCAAAAGGTCCCTTGAAAGGCAAGAAGAAAGATTGAAAGATTGTAATTTCCTGGCTGTTTCAACCCACCTCTGATGTCGTTTTATTTGCTAGAAGTTAGCCATGTTTACTAAGTTTAGATATATCAAAATGATCGTTATTTGTATTACTTTATTTTCTCAGAAGATGATTAGTGGCTATGTTATTTCAAGAATTTGGATGCTTTAGTAGGCTGTACATGAACAAAAGTTGTCAAATGGTGAATCACACAAGCTTGTGTGTGCGTATGGAAATAAGTTGACTTTTACCTTCCTGTTTGGCCCAGTTGGAATTTATGTTCCTCTAAGATGGCACTTTGTTTGTTTTTGCTAATATCTATTCAGGGTACTTGTTAGTATAACGCTCTGCGTTGATCATATCATTGTACATAGTGACTATAAACACTCCAACTTGGTTCTCCTTTTATGTTTTTCCCTGATCTGTATCTTTGAGCGGTTTTGACTGCCTGCTGTTGATTGGGGGCTGATTGATTCAAACAATTGTTTATGGTCATCGTTATAACCGCTAAATCTTGAGAAATATACTTTTCAGGATTAGCACTCTACCTTGATCTGATCAGTCAAATGAAAAGCAATCAAAATTTTGGTTTTGACAAGTTACTTGTTGTATTGGATCTTTTAATATGGCAAGTATAGTTATTGGTTTGTGTTAATAGCTGAAATTGTTTTCCAAATCAATCATAGTTGTAGGTCTATTTTTAGGCAAACAATTTAGGTCTACAAATCATTTTTCCTCTGTGTTAATTATTGAACTAATTAAATATCAACCGAAACAAATTAGCAATCATTGATTTGGGACTCTAAACAACCTAGTGAACACATTTAACGCAAATTGGACCAAAAAAGCCTCGCTGTGATTAGTTATACCTTTATGCAAGGCTAAAAATGTTTTTTATCGATAATAACATGGTTGATATTGGTCACAGTGCGTTTCTTAGGGTTAAAGTGCATTGGAAACTTTACCACTACTAACTTGAAAAATTATGACTTGTGCAATCATAATTTTATAATTTGGGCAATCATTTGTATTATAAAAATTGCAACACCAAGGAGTAAGCCCGACCTAACCCCTTTTACATTGTAAGAACACATTATCTATTTTTGGATTCCAATCTTCGAATAAGCAGGATCCTGATACAGAATAATAATTGAAATGATATGCAGCAGAAAACTTACAAAATTTCTACAGAAAGAATAATTGTACATATACAGTGAGATTTCAGTGTCAAGACTCAATAGAACAAGAAGCTCACCCTGGGACAGAATAAAAAAAAATCAGTTCGTGACCTTTGTTCAGCTCTAAAATAACTCCACAAGATCTACAGGTATAGTTATCAATAACTCATCAGGGAACACCAGCTCCATTGCAATCCGTTAAAGAATATGCCCAGCTCTAGTGAAGGGAGAGACAATGGAGTTCTATCTATATATGAAAACCTAAATACTTTCAATCACTTGGCAGGTTCTATTTATGGTAGACGTGAAAATATGTTGGTGTGCCACAAAATGCAGAATTTAGGATTGTGGGATATGATGAGGTATTGTATGAATGTATGGTACTTAAACATAGGTGTTTCCATTTAATCTAATCTGCCGAGTGGAGATTCTGAAGCATGATCATCAACCAACCAAAGCCCATAGTCATGAAACCGCTTTACCTTCTTTTCAAAACCAACAATATAGTTGTTGTGAATAATCACGTGTTTTCCCTTCGTTTCTTTTACCCATGTCTTGTTCTTGAAGTATAGTCCACCAGTTGGAAATGCTGCTTGAGGAAGCAGGTACATGTCGACCTGCAATAATTTTTTCTTATCACATAAGGATACTGAATATACGATTAGTCAATTACCATCCGCTGAATCCTAACTCAAAAGTAACAATCTTTCCTAAACATGTAGAATTTCACTACAGGGCTAAAATAGCCCTGTTGAGTATATGGTAACCTCTTACTTTTTTATTGTCTTCTGGACTAGAAATTTTTTGCAGTGAGTTGGTCACATGCGTGTTTTATAAAAAGTTAAATTGAGGAGTTTGGTAACAATTCTTGGTGGTTGTCATGCATTTATCCTAACTGCTACAAAAAAAAAAGTTTATATAGCGGACAACATGCTATGGAACTCCTAAAAGCACCACTGATTTGCACTTATTTTACTTAAATACAAAGTTCAGACTCAAAAAATTACTTGTGGATCTTAAATCAAACTCATGCAGAGGTGATCATTGAATGGAAAACACAAATATCCTGCCCAATAGTTGTTACACATTGATTTTACTTGGTTTATAGACACGTGAAGTGGTTAGTTTATAAATGAAAATCGTACAAGAAACGCACCTCCCCTGCAGTTTTGTTTAATGCCCAGTTGAAACCAGGCTGGTCATTAGCTTTCTTTGCTCTAGACCAAGGTTGATCTTTAAGCTCTTCAATCCACTTTTTCATGAGTAATTTCGCACCCGGTGTTGGATGCATATATATCATACAGCTGCAGATGTAAGTTCGCCCTTTTTTCCCTGGAGGTGGCAAGACATTAGGGTGGTCGAGTGGTTTTACCTGCTCATGATAAAAACACATACTCAGAGCAACATTCGCATCGTCATAGGAACAAAAACTCATCGAAAGGCCATAAACAAAATAAGTAAATTCTGGCCGTGTATTAAATTTGATCATGTCAACATTACCAACTTGCGAAAATAACAATTTATTCAAAAGTAATGTACCATTTGATACTTAAAACAAACACGGTACTTACAGGAGTCATGTCATCCATAAAGTACACATCATGATTTCCTTTCAGATAAGGAAATGGATCTGCTAACCAAACCATATCGACATCATTATACATCACGTTATATCCAAGTTCTAGTATGTTCAGTAAATGTTGCGGCCTTCTGGCAGTGAAGTTGAAGAAACCCTGCAAATGGAGAACCAAAAGCATTAGTTTATCAATATTGTTCTATACAAACTTGTTAACTATAACATGGGACTCAAATGCTAGTGGAATGACTAAGAGAGGATTTCCAATGCCAATAATATAAGAGGAGTTGCTATCAATAGCAGACGCGAAATAAAATAACAAAAATCTACTAACGATAACCAGTCAGATGTTGGATTGAAATATACTAAGCTACTATTCTTCCAAGATCCTCCAGTAAGGACCATCTGATCATTACTTATTATATCAAGCATATATCTACAGTTGATCCTGATCCAATAGGAAATGTCCATGTACTTACAAAAACTGTCTAGAAATTTCCCAAATCCATATTGCAAATCACATTTCCATTTATCCTCACATAATGGACGTAAAAAGTACTTGACTAAAATAAGAAACAAAACAGAATAGAGTAAAGGCATGTGCCTAATGAAATTTCTAAGCATCTATGGAGATACAAAACGCTATCCCAGCAGCACCACTATACCAAACACCCTTGATTACACCACTCTGATGGTTACATCATATTGTATGTAAATTTAGGTTTCCAAAGAAAATTTTTCATGTAGTCTTGTCTCCCTATGTAACAATCGAGGTTTCCATGACATGTTAACATCATAAAAACAATTGATTGTTTCATTGCGATTATGAAATATACTACCATTTAAATCTATGCCACATGGCCAACAAGATAAGATCTACCAACCTTATACGGGGTACCAGTTTATTTGAACTGAATATAAAACTAACTGTATCGCTTATTTCCAAGATACAAGTGATACAACTCCAAACAGTAGAACGATCAACAATGATTAAGCCGGATAATAGTTACTAATTTGCATATTGATTTAAGTAGCTATACAAATTTCACTGACTATCAACCAAACAGGATCATAGATTCGCGCACAAAATTCGAGAATAAGTCATTCGATCATGTGAAGGAGCATTCAACCCAATACAAAAAGCTATCTCTACCATCATAATTCACAACTAGTCAATACAAGTCTACTAACTTACTAGCCACAAACTATGTCTAAAAACATACTCAAATCACTATCCTTTATCCTAAACACCATTCATCATTTCATCTCACTAACTTTTACAACAAACAGATCAAACTACCTACTAATCAGGCACTTTATTATTCTACTAGTATCTAAAGGGAAAAACGCCAACATTATAACAAATCAAACCGAATTCCAACACGACCAGCATCCTTTAACTTAGATTTGGATCAAACGAGGTACTTATCCACAACAAGTCTACTAACTTATTAACCGCAAATTACACCATAAATCTTACTACACATCATTCATCTCACTGAAATTCATAATAAACCAATCACAAAACACTTTAAAATCTAGTATCTAAACAACATAACCGGATCAAACTAACCACTAATTGGGCACTTTAATACAATTCTAAAAGTATCTATAGCAAAACGCCAACAGAACAACAGATCAGACAGGATTCTAATATGACCGGGATCCTTAACTAGGTACTAATCCACTCTAATAGTATCTACAGCAAAACGCCAACAAAACAACAGATCAGACAGGATTCTAATATGACGGGATCCTTAACTAGGTACTAATCCACTCTAATAGTATCTACAGCAAAACGCCAACAGAACAACAGATCAGACAGGATTCTAATATGACCCTGATCCTTAACTAGGTACTAATCCACTCTAATAGTATCTACAGCAAAACGCCAACAAAACAACAGATCAGACAGGATTCCAATACGACCGGGATCCTTAACTAGGTACTAATCCACAACAACTCTACCAACTTATTAACCGCAAATTACGCCATTTATCATACTAACATTCGCAACAAAGACCCAAATTCACAAATTTCAAACCTGCGAACCAAACTTATGCGCCACTTGAGTATCAATCACAGGCGGCACCAAAACCGCATGGCCAGGCCACTTTTCATTAACAACAAACAACGTCTTATAATCCTCGGCAATCACAAGCACCTTCTCATGATGCTTTTGCCTCACAATGCTAATCAACCAGTTATTCAAAAAAGACAAATAAGGCTCACTAACAATACACACAATGACAGTTTTGGTATCGTTTTTCGATACGAAAGAAACGGCCTCGCGTAAAGTGTAGCTTTTCCATTTGGTTTCGAAAGGAGAGTTTTTGGAGTAAAATAAGGAGGGTGTTTGGGTATTGATCCAAGGGGAGAATACACCAAGGATTATTATTAAAGTGATGAGGAGTAGGATATTGGTGCGGTTGAAGAGGGAGGAGAAGGTGTGGGGGGGTGTTTGGGATTGGGATTTGGGGGAGAGGAGGGTGTTTGGTTTGGGGAGGGGTCTTTGGTGGAGTGATGTTAATGACATTTTGTTTTTTATTTAGTGTGTGTGTTTTGATGAAGTGGGAGTGAGTGAGCTATGGAGGTTTCCTGATTGGATCTGGGGAAGAAGGAGAAGGAAAGGGATGTCGTGACTTGTGCTAACTTGCGCGGGTGGGAGTCGGTGCTAATGATAATTATTTTCAAGCTTATTGTTAAAAGGGGTGTTGTTTAAGCTCTAAATTAAAATGGAACTCTTGTAAAAAAGACAAGCCCTCTATTCGCGCAAAATGTCGGTATATAGTGTCAAATAATTATATTTGCCAAATTGTGATTTTGGTTTGATCATTGATGCAAACCTTACAGGTTCAATTTGTAGTCATTAAAAGAAAAAAGTCTATGTGTTAAAAAAAAATATGAAAGTTTAAAAATTAAATAATATTTAAAATATTAATTTCGTGGTAAATGTCGTTTTCATTTTTAATTAATGGTATAATAGTCCATTAACATCACTCAATTTTAAGCTTTTTAAGTTTGCAAGAAATATTATTCACTCTTTATAGATAGTCTAATTGGATATGACAATTGTATTGGGCAAATTCAGTATTTAATGGTGTAATTAGATTTAAACAAAAAACTAGACTAAGTGACTAAGGGTGCGTTTGGTATGCAGTCATGAATCACAATGAGAATGATTTTGATAGTAGTGGTGGGCCCCTCGGTATGAAAGATCCATACCTTACTCTTTTGAGATATATGAAGTATGGAACATTTCTATCATTCATTACCATAGTGGTAGGCCCTTTCAACTTAAACAAACACCTTTAATCACTTTCATAGTCATAGTCTCATTCCCATAGTGGGATACCAAACGCACCCTAACTATCAAAAACTCCCTAATAATGAAACCAGTGAGCAGCTTTAGCAAGGTTCAAATTAAATACAATTTCAAAAAATTAAAGATAACTTAAGATACACTTACTAGAGTAAGTATAAGAACCATAAGCATAATGCAATGATGATCATGTATGATCAACCAAATGAGATTAACTCATAATATCTCATAAATAATTAGGCATGATTTTTCCAAAGAAGCAAATGAGCAGGAAAAGTACAACCTAGAGAAGTTCAAGACAAGTATGAGCTAAAAAAAAAAAAAAAAAAAAAAAAAACACAAAACTGAACAGTTGTTAAAACTCTTCACAAAAGCATGGTTGGTTGGTTTTCAAAAATAAAAGCATTAAATGAAAAATATACTTATCCATCGAATGCTCAACATGTAACAATTCGCAATTTCAGGTTAACTTTTATTCCCGAAAATTTCACTATTCACTTTATACTATTCACTTTTCACTATTCATCTCAGAAATTTTTATTTCATATTCTCGTAAGTTAAACTATTTTAACGATAATCCGAGAGTTTGACGCTCGTCGGATCATTTCTGCAAAACTCACAAAGCCGTGTCCGAGATTTACTTTTAGGTTTAAACGTCCTTCCAGCATCCCGATATATCCATAAAACATTATAAACAATAGAAATATGATTTTCTATCATTTTATGACAATTCCAAAAGTTTTGGAATTTTACGTTTTTCAGTTCAGCGTTTTACGCGAATTACGCGTTTTAGACCCGTGTTTCCAGTTTTTAGCAGGGTTTTAGCACCCGATAGAACCTACCACTCATTTTATATTTTATTATGGACTATATTGACATGTTTAACCATACTTTCAAGGTTCATATTTTTACGATACCCGGTTTTACGTTTTAAGGCTTAATCATTTACGGTTAGCATTTTACGGAGTCAAAATGCACAAACTAAGCAAGATAGCACCAAGACTCATCATCTAGTCACCCTTATCCCCCTTGAACCGCCATTTAGGGGGGGGAGTCACCATTTTGTGGCTTGATCTTGACCATTGATCTCTAGGATGTTTACAAGTGTCTAAACTAACCATGGTTAAATTCTAACCCAATATATGGTTAACTATTTTTCCTACCCTATAAATACCAAGCTAAAAACACATAGAAAACTTGCACCACACCTTCTTATAACCTTCATGTCCTAAAACCTAAGGCACTTTTCTTATATTTTGTAAGAAAGTTAACTAGTTTTTGAAAGAAAACTAGTGTTTGATCTTCAATCTTGGAAATTTTCTAAGAAAAGTTGTTATAACTTTAAAGTCTCCAAAAAGACGTCGTTATAATCTTCAAATAGCTTTGGACTTCAAGAAGGCGTCGTTATAATCTTCAAATAACCTCGGTTTATCATAGATTGCAAAGGGTGAAGCTTAAGTCTATCAAAGTCCGTACCTTACTAGTTACTTACCTTTCTTTTAGAAAGCCTCAAGTTGTAAGCAAACCCTAACATACTTTCTTGCTTAATTATCATTTACATGCTCTTTGTGTTCCTTTCATGCTATATATATTCTTGTTCTTGTGTTCATGATGTTTAAAAATGGATAAAACAAGTATTGGTATACATATGTTAACTTATGACAAGTAAACAAGCAAACTAGTGATTTATATGGAGAACCACGACCAAAATAGTATAACTTTGATATTTGAAACTTACTTACTGTTAAAGAGGACTTAACAAGGAAAACATAGCAATTTGAATCACCCAAAACGAGTACCCGAGTCAAAAGTTATGACCATTTGAAGCTAGCGAAACCAAAACGGCAAAACTGCCCAAATAGCATTCTGATCAAATTTTGATTTTTAAAGTCCCTCTTCTGGTCCGATTCATCAAAAAGTTAAAACACGAAAGTTGTCCGGAACGACGTTTTCGTTCAGGAACAAAGAAGCTCGAGCCCTGAAAACGCTTTCCGAGTGATAATTTTCTTCAAAATCTTAACAGCCCATTTTAGACCAAAGTCACTATATTATAGTTATGATTTACTAAGACCAAGAGGTCTTATGACCTATAATCAAGACCACAACCATGGCTAGAGCCAAGGTTGTGTCTCATGACCTTGGAACAAGGACCAAAGGTCATGGCTAGGCCATGACGAAATGACCATGTAAGATTACTTAGGCAAAAACATGAAACAAGGAATTAGGCGATAACTTGAACAAGCAATTTGGATCTACTTCACTTAAAAAGGAACCATGAGATATTACAAAGAGAAAATGGTCATACAAAACTTATGAAACTACCCCTAATAACAATCTTCATGTACAAATAAACTTTCCTAAGTTTATTCAAATATTGGACATGTAACTTTTCGGATCAAAACTTATACATTTGTTATCAAATACTACAATAGTAGGGAGCCTCATGTGAGGAGTTCATTAAGTAAGCCGTCGAGATGAGTTGTGGATTTACGAATTAAAGTGTCCTGGCTCCTCGAACGTTTACTCCATGACTTCTGAATTATGTCGGCCCGAACGGTAGTAAGAGATATACAACTTATACATGTTTCATAAACCATTTATATTCAACGACTTACGCTATATACTAAGTACTACATCATGAACATTATGCAAGACATATATAGGCAATTCTTCGTATTCTTAGACGTTACTCCAAACCTAAGTCGCAACGTTCTATTATAGGCTGCTCTTAGAGACTTTCACGATTCGACTACCACTTTGATTTCACATCACTTAAGCTTAAGGTGAGTCATAGCCCCTACTCTTTTCATACTTGTTTTAACTCTTGGGGGGGATACATGCTCAACTACTTGCTTACTTGTACAAATACTCTTAAACATTTATACTTGATTGTTTATACTTGATTGTGTTACACTTGATTGTCTTATACTTGATCGCATTATACTTGATTTTCATATCTACATGATTGCGTTATATTTAATTGTGAGACTTCCAGTGGCTCCAGATTAAGTTGCTGGATGACCATTGAGACTTCCGATGGCTCCAAATTAAGTTGTTGGATGACCATTGAGGCTATTGATACATCCTAACATTTGCGAATGTTAGATACATCATAAACGTGAGGTCTTCGGAGATGAAGTGTAGACTCACGACTAATTGCTAAACTGTTTTGATGAAATTATACATGTCTTTATTATACCATATATATTAGCAGTGGGTTGTGAACACACATGTTGCAAGTCTCTTATGGCGGGACTTGCAACTGAGTGGATTCTCAATGCCTTTGCTGTGTGAACATTCTTTTGAGGCTTTTTCAACTATTTTAAGACAAACTCTATGAACTCACCAACCATTGTGTTGACACTTTAGCATGTTTATCTCAGGTCTGTAAGGTGATAGCTGTTGCATGGAGCATAGAGTCGCTTGGCATGTTTTGAAGACTTATGCTTTTATCTTTACCATTCGATATGTTTTAAAACTCTTATGTATTGTATTATGGAACTCAAGTTTGTAACTCGAAACTTATAAATCGAATGGTCACTTTTCAAAACGTCTCATTTAGAGTTCGTTTTCTATACCTTGTACTTTGTATTATGAAGTAGCACCCCTATGACACAGTCTTCCGCTGTGGTATTTTGGGGGTGTTACAGATTGGTATCAGAGCCTTGGTTATAGAGAACTAGGCTGCATTTACTACCTAGACTATAACTGCTATAAACATTAAGACTCTTCTCTTTATATTGCCTTACATACACTTCATGCGCATATGCTTATTGCTAATTGTTTGTTTAGAAGAAACCCCAGACAATAGTCAAGTCATCAAAAATTTAGAGCTAAGTAATAATTGTTTAATTAACTTAATCTTGTGACAGTTCTTGTTTGATAAGACATAAGATTAAGTTAAATAAAGGTTATTAGTTTCCTGTAGAGATTTGATGATTTGCCTTATACTTACTTTATATGATTCTAATACCTAGAAGTGGTTCATATGTCCTAGTACGACACTCAAACCTTTCTACAAGCGCGGCTAGTCCTTTTCGTCATATCACCTTCTCTAGATACCTACACTACATCACCCTTTCACAACTTAAGAGCAGATGATAGAAAGTCTACCCAATTATGTAGTACCAATTGTTGAGTTATGTGTGCCTGGTAAATATGTATACGTGTGAAAGGAAGCAATTATAATTATGGTGGCCAACATAATTATAAATGCGTCACGACTCACGTAGACATATGTGACCATGCTTACATTAATCGACGATCGACTCAAAATTGACAAGATTTAAGACTAAGTAGTCTAGGAATATCACCTCATATCTGACGTCGACAAAATATCCCTCCTTGTAGATATCATGGCACCAAAGAGAGTAACTCGTAGCACTAGCCGAGGTGGTGCAACACCAAGAGGTGGAAGAACTGGTGGTCGTGGAGGTAGAGGAGCTGCTCACGACACTAGTAATCCTAGTAATGATAGTGGAAGAACTGGTGGACGTGGAGGTAGAGGAGATGCTCATGACACTAGTAACCCTAGTAACGATGGTGGAAATCCAGATGTCTCCACCATTATTGCCCAACAACTACAAAACCTACTTCCTACTATAGTCACACAAGTTGGCAATCACATGAACAATTCGGGAAACGACGGAAGCATAAATGACGCTACAAATGATGGAGGAAGGAATAACAACAACAACAACAACAACAACAACAACAACCATAGGACTGGATGTACGTATAAGGAATTTACGTCATGCAAACCAATTGAGTTTAATGGTAAAGGAGGTGCATTGGCATATACACGATGGGTCGAGAAGATGGAGTCAGTGATCGATATCAGTAACTGTGCAATCCACCAGAGAGTGAAATATTCTGCATGCTTGCTATCAGAAAAGGCATTAACATGGTGGAACATGCAGATTCAAGCAAGGACTAGAGAAGCAGCTGTAGGCATGACATGGGACGACTTTAAGGGACTACTGAAGGAAGAGTACTGCCCGGTTAATGAAATGCAAAAACTAGAGGACGAGTTTTGGCATCACTCTATGGTAGGGGCTGGTCATGCAACCTACACAGATCGGTTTCATGAACTAGCTAAACTAGTTCCTCATCTGGTTACCCCTGAATCCAAGAGGATTGAGAGGTACATCTATGGCCTTGTTCCCGAGATTCGTGGGATGGTGAAAACAACCGAACCTCCCACAATTCAGAGTGCAATATTGAGAGCAGGGACCCTAACAGATGAGATGGTTAGGAATGGAGCTTTGAAGATTAGTGATAAAAGAAAGGGAGCATGTGAATCAGGCGAGCAAAAGGGTACAATGGTTGATAATAAGAGAGCAAGAGGATTTGCGGCAACAGTTTATGATCAGGGAAAGTATGAAGGACCACATCCTAAGTGTAATAAATGTGCTTATCATCATCAGAGGTCTGAGCCCTGTCGAATGTGTACTAATTGCAATCAGAAGAGCCATTTTACAAATCAGTGTAAAGCAACGGCAAGGCAAGTAGCACCGGTGAATTCGGGCAATATAAGAAACAACCAAAAGACATGCTTTGAGTGCAACAGCCCAAACCACTTCCGAGATACTTGTCCTAAGTTAAATAGGGCACAGAGACAAGTGCTAGATAACCCAACTCTAGCCGTAATGCTTGAAGAAAATAACCCAAACCGTGAATACAATGTTAGTCCACCTTGGGGTCGAGCATACTATTTGGGTGCTAAGGAAGCCCGCAATGCGTAACGGGTACGTACCTTATCCTACCATATTATTCTATTCTAGTTCAAAATCTAGCTTTATTATGCCGTTATTAAGATAAGAGACCTAGACACACTAAACTTCGGGACGAAGTTTCCTTAAGGGGTAGAGACTGTAACAATTCGCAATTTCAGGTTAACTTTTATTCCCGAAAATTTCACTATTCACTTTATACTATTCACTTTTTACTATTCACTTTTCACTATTCATCTCAGAAATTTTTATTTCATATTCTCGTAAGTTAAACTATTTTAACGATAATCCGAGAGTTTGACGCTCGTTGGATCATTTCTGCAAAAATCACAAAGCCGTGTCCGAGATTTACTTTTAGGTTTAAACGTCCTTCCAGCATCCCGATATATCCATAAAACATTATAAACAATAGAAATATGATTTTCTATCATTTTATGACAATTCCAAAAGTTTTGGAATTTTACGTTTTTCAGTTCAGCGTTTTACGCGAATTACGCGTTTTAGACCCGTGTTTCCAGTTTTTAGCAGGGTTTTAGCACCCGATAGAACCTACCACTCATTTTATATTTTATTATGGACTATATTGACATGTTTAACCATACTTTCAAGTTTCATATTTTTACGATACCCGGTTTTACGTTTTAAGGCTTAATCATTTACGGTTAGCATTTTACGGAGTCAAAATGCACAAACTAAGCAAGATAGCACCAAGACTCATCATCTAGTCACCCTTATCCCCCTTGAACCGCCATTTAGGGGGGGGAGTCACCATTTTGTGGCTTGATCTTGACCATTGATCTCTAGGATGTTTACAAGTGTCTAAACTAACCATGGTTAAATTCTAACCCAATATATGGTTAACTATTTTTCCTACCCTATAAATACCAAGCTAAAAACACATAGAAAACTTGCACCACACCTTCTTATAACCTTCATGTCCTAAAACCTAAGGCACTTTTCTTATATTTTGTAAGAAAGTTAACTAGTTTTTGAAAGAAAACTAGTGTTTGATCTTCAATCTTGGAAATTTTCTAAGAAAAGTTGTTATAACTTTAAAGTCTCCAAAAAGACGTCGTTATAATCTTCAAATAGCTTTGGACTTCAAGAAGGCGTCGTTATAATCTTCAAATAACCTCGGTTTATCATAGATTGCAAAGGGTGAAGCTTAAGTCTATCAAAGTCCGTACCTTACTAGTTACTTACCTTTCTTTTAGAAAGCCTCAAGTTGTAAGCAAACCCTAACATACTTTCTTGCTTAATTATCATTTACATGCTCTTTGTGTTCCTTTCATGCTATATATATTCTTGTTATTATGTTCATGATGTTTAAAAATGGATAAAACAAGTATTGGTATACATATGTTAACTTATGACAAGTAAACAAGCAAACTAGTGATTTATATGGAGAACCACGACCAAAATAGTATAACTTTGATATTTGAAACTTACTTACTATTAAAGAGGACTTAACAAGGAAAACATAGCAATTTGAATCACCCAAAACGAGTACCCGAGTCAAAAGTTATGACCATTTGAAGCTAGCGAAACCAAAACGGCAAAACTGCCCAAATAGCATTCTGATCAAATTTTGATTTTTAAAGTCCCTCTTCTGGTCCGATTCATCAAAAAGTTAAAACACGAAAGTTGTCCGGAACGACGTTTTCGTTCAGGAACAAAGAAGCTCGAGCCCTGAAAACGCTTTCCGAGTGATAATTTTCTTCAAAATCTTAACAGCCCATTTTAGACCAAAGTCACTATATTATAGTTATGATTTACTAAGACCAAGAGGTCTTATGACCTATAATCAAGACCACAACCATGGCTAGAGCCAAGGTTGTGTCTCATGACCTTGGAACAAGGACCAAAGGTCATGGCTAGGCCATGACGAAATGACCATGTAAGATTACTTAGGCAAAAACATGAAACAAGGAATTAAGCGATAACTTGAACAAGCAATTTGGATCTACTTCACTTAAAAAGGAACCATGAGATATTACAAAGAGAAAATGGTCATACAAAACTTATGAAACTACCCCTAATAACAATCTTCATGTACAAATAAACTTTCCTAAGTTTATTCAAATATCGGACATGTAACTTTTCGGATCAAAACTTATACATTTGTTATCAAATACTACAATAGTAGGGAGCCTCATGTGAGGAGTTCATTAAGTAAGCCGTCGAGATGAGTTGTGGATTTACGAATTAAAGTGTCCTGGCTCCTCGAACGTTTACTCCATGACTTCTGAATTATGTCGGCCCGAACGGTAGTAAGAGATATACAACTTATACATGTTTCATAAACCATTTATATTCAACGACTTACGCTATATACTAAGTACTACATCATGAACATTATGCAAGACATATATAGGCAATTCTTCGTATTCTTAGACGTTACTCCAAACCTAAGTCGCAACGTTCTATTATAGGCTGCTCTTAGAGACTTTCACGATTCGACTACCACTTTGATTTCACATCACTTAAGCTTAAGGTGAGTCATAGCCCCTACTCTTTTCATACTTGTTTTAACTCTTGGGGGGGATACATGCTCAACTACTTGCTTACTTGTACAAATACTCTTAAACATTTATACTTGATTGTTTATACTTGATTGTGTTACACTTGATTGTCTTATACTTGATCGCATTATACTTGATTTTCATATCTACATGATTGCGTTATATTTAATTGTGAGACTTCCAGTGGCTCCAGATTAAGTTGCTGGATGACCATTGAGACTTCCGATGGCTCCAAATTAAGTTGTTGGATGACCATTGAGGCTATTGATACATCCTAACATTTGCGAATGTTGGATACATCATAAACGTGAGGTCTTCGGAGATGAAGTGTAGACTCACGACTAATTGCTAAACTGTTTTGATGAAATTATACATGTCTTTATTATACCATATATATTAGCAGTGGGTTGTGAACACACAGGTTGCAAGTCTCTTATGGCGGGACTTGCAACTGAGTGGATTCTCAATGCCTTTGCTGTGTGAACATTCTTTTGAGGCTTTTTCAACTATTTTAAGACAAACTCTATGAACTCACCAACCATTGTGTTGATACTTTAGCATGTTTATCTCAGGTCTGTAAGGTGATAGCTGTTGCATGGAGCATAGAGTCGCTTGGCATGTTTTGAAGACTTATGCTTTTATCTTTACCATTCGATATGTTTTAAAACTCTTATGTATTGTATTATGGAACTCAAGTTTGTAACTCGAAACTTATAAATCGAATGGTCACTTTTCAAAACGTCTCATTTAGAGTTCGTTTTCTATACCTTGTACTTTGTATTATGAAGTAGCACCCCTATGACACAGTCTTCCGCTGCGGTATTTTGGGGGTGTTACACAACACATCTAAATAACCCACAAGTGACTACCTCGTATCGTAACCTATGTAAAGAGAATATTTGTCGAAGTAAATATCATTTCTTCCACATTTAATATCATATTAAAGAAGAGCATATACTCTCGACTTGGACTCGTTGTAGTCCTGATCTAATAAGAGATCTAAAGTTCACTTGCAAACTTTAACCCTTGTTTTAGTTTGTTTAATCAAAGAGCAAAATACTTTGTAATTTTTTTGATCCATTGAAAACTATATCTTGTGTTTGCGTATAAACAACTTTCAATATTGATAACATAATATGTCATGAATTAGGGAACTACTAGTTGAAAATTATAACTATTCATCGCGGGTGACGAGTAGTTCATTTTTACTATCCATTAATAAACCATGCCAGACGGTTGAACAAAAATGTGGTACCCGAAATGAGCGGTTACCTGTGGTTCGTGTCGCGATTAACCATTTTAGACATTTAATCGAATATACCGGATGAAAAATAACATAGAGAACGTAAAAGTGTCCTTGTAGTGAAATTTAATAACACTGAAAAAATTAAATTCATAGTAAAGTTGTTCTAGGGCTTGTTTGTTTAAATTTTCTATTAAGTCAAGTTTAAATAAGAGATGACTTAATATAGAGACCATCTACTTTATCATTTTTTTTTTCAGATATCATTTTCTATTAAGTCGTAAACAAACAACTTTCATATAACTTTATGTATTCACTCTTTTCCATATTAAGACATTTAAGTCAAATTCAAACACTACAAAGACTATTTTCTTGAAGTTTATAGGTTACGTTCACATTAATCAAATGTTATACATAAACGTTAGTGAATGTTCACATTTGTAAATAAAAATATATATACTGTAAAAATAGCGCAACAATATAGTCAATGTTTGTAAAAGTTTATATATATTTAGTTAAAAACTACAAGTATGCTATGCACGGTTCGATTCGGATAACCTCGAATAATTGAAAGTAAAACCGAACCAAACTGTGATAAGCGAGTTTAAACGGTCTAGAACCGGCTCGGTTTTTAACACCCCTGCTTAACAATAATGGTGGGCATTAGATGTAAGAAAACTCTAAGGGCTTAAAAGCAAATAAACAAAAGATACAAGTACAGTATATTTTACCAAGCTTTCTTTATTTTCTGTCATATTTGCATTAGGGTTTAACGCAGCAGTTCTCGATCATCATGAAGAATCGAGCACGCAAGAAGCGCGGGTACATACTCTAATTCTTTTATATATTACATTCAATCAAATGTCGTGTTTTTTTTTTTTTTTTTTTTTTTTTTTTTTTTTTTTTTTTTTTTTTTTTTTAATGTTTTATGGATTAGTAACTAATTTTGTTGGATTTTGGGTGTGTTTGTGTGAATGGTAATATATATTCTATGAATTTTCTAGAGATCACTATTTTCAAATTAAATTATCTTGACCCCAGGTGTCACAAAATTCTCAAAATTGGATAATTCGGTGGAACATTTTGTTTACGAGGCACAAGAGAATAAAGCAAATACACATAAAATTGTTAGCTACATTTGGTTAAGAATAGTTGGCGAAAAAGTTGTAGGAAAATTTGACTTGAACCCCACTCTTAGTTGTGGCGGCATCAAGGTAGGTAGAACAAGTGTACACTCTGCACCTCCTGACTTGTTTTATAAGCTATACGTGAATTAGCTCATTAGTTTCTAGTAAATCACAAGTACATAAAATAAGTGATTTTAAATTGCGTGCAGCGATCCGCTGTGCTCGAGGTCCAAAAGATCGATGCGTGATGCGCAATGCGGTTGCGAGCGCATCACGGACGCGCGGAGCTAGGTAATAAATACAAAATATAAAATATTTTTACTTAATTACTGACAAGTAAATGATCAAATACGAAATAAGTCTCGTGCATATTGATACTATTTAATGTTTATATCATCAAATATGTCATCTACATGCATATTCCTAGGGAGTAACGGCAATGTCACCTACATGCATATTTACTATGCGAGCAATACACTATTGCGACATGTTGCGTCCGTTGTGAGCATCCCACTGCTGCGTTCGCTTTAGGCCGCATCCTGGGACAACCTCGCATCAGGTTTCGCGTTGTGTTTTCTCAAACGCATCACAATAAATTTCATGTTAATCATATATATATATTTTTTAATTTATTATTATTTATTATTTTTTTTTTTTTGATTTTACATGATGTTAGGCTATAGAACAATTGGATATTTTACCATATAACGATATTCCCAATTCACTTAGTTTTTATTCCATATAGAGTTCCAACTGATTTTGTACATCCAAAATGAAAATGTTAATGTTTCACATAAGGCCGATCATCCACCCTCGAGGACGATCGTTTATTTTATTTATTTATTTATTTATTGAGTAAATTGCAAAAATTTTCCTTGTGGTTTGGCCAAATTGCAAGTTTCGTCCTTGTGGTTCATTAAGTGCAAATATCGTCCTTATTTTGCACTGTTACGTGAACTTTTAATCCTTCAACAGTGAAATTTGGCAAACCTCAAGGACGATTTTTGCAATGATGGAGGACCAAAAGTGCACATAACAGTGCAAAATAAGGACGATCTTTGCACTTAATGAACTACAAGGATGAAACATGCAATTTGGCCAAACCATAAGGATGATTTTTGCAATTTACTCTTATTTATTTATTGTTAAATGAATATAAATAGGAGTTTAATTTGTTAATAATTGTTGTTTTCATGTTTAAGGAAACGAGTGGTGAGATCATCCCATGAGGTGATAGATCCCGCGGGTAAACGTTCAAGCCATTGACTAGCTTGATCACGTAGAGAGAATTGGAATAGACGTAATCGGGTCGTCTCTCTAGTTGCAACATCTAGGTCTATGGAATCTATGATTTTAAGGAAGTCCTTGAGATGTTGATTTGGATCTTCGGAACGAAGTCCATGGAATGCACATCCGCTTTGCACCAACCGGATGGTGTCGGATCGCAAGGGAGACACATTGGCTCCTTGGGTGAGCTCAATGGTGTTTCGGTAGCCTTGGTGGCTAGGTCGGGAGTACTCTCCTAGGGTTCGGGGCTTAAGAGGTTGGTTAGCTAGTGGTGGGTTTTGTGGGTGGTTTTGTTGTGGTGGGTTGATGGGTTCAAAGATGTTACCACCTTCCATGATGTCGGATGGTAAAGAGTTACGAACAAAAGCACGAAGAAATAAGATAGACTAAAGAGAAACTAAAAATAAAAATAAAATCTTACTAGAAAGGAATCTAGCAAGTAGACCTAATAAAAGGAAATTCTAACCTAGACAATAACTATTCCCCGGGCTGCGGCGCCAAAAACTTGATGCGTGGGAATTGCACCAGGCTTTACCTCTCGAGGGATCTCGAGAAGCTTACAACCCCCACCAGGCAGTGTACCTGATCGTTGTAGTATAGTATAGTGACAAGTACCGGGGGATTGATCGTTCAACTCAGGAATAGTGTCGCTAGGATTAGAAAGCCTAAAAACTAGGTCTAGAGGTGAGGGATGATTTTTTTTGTATTTTTATATTTTATAAAAGCAAATAAAATCTCGGGTTTTTAGAGGAGTGGGCGGAATTAGTTGCTAATCAACTAACCCAATAACTACAGATGCAATCAAAATAAAATAACAAACATGAAAATAAACTAAATTAAACTAGTGGTGTGAACAATAAATGGGAGAATTGTGTTTACTTATATTTCACTACTCCCTAGATATCTTTTACAGGTTAATTACTTGTTATAGTTGCGTGGATGACAGATTGTATTCCTTAATACCATTCATGGGATGGCGTACTTACTTCCCCAATTCTATAAGCTCCTACTTCACTCCTATGTCGAGCCGGCTAAGAAGCTCCTAACATGGGATCACTAGAATTCGCTCATGCATTAAATACAATCATAAAAACCTAGTACACATCAGTTCATATTTCTTAAAACGTTCAAGCAAGTTACACAATGGAGATCTGCCAGTTTTCTTAAGCCTAACATTGAAATCATTCATCCATTACAAATATAAACAAGCAATCAACCTATAATCAACATCTAGGTTTCATTACATCTAAGCAAACACACAATAGATCTAGCCTAGCATGTTAAAATCAAGACAAGTGTAAGATATATTCAAACAACACATAGACATATTGAATGAATTGGAAGAATACTTATCTCAATTGAACATGAAGGGTTTCAAGGGGTGAAAACCCTTGAAAATACTGTTACAACCGAGCTAGGGTTTATAAAGTTTGGCCCTAGAATTCTCCACACAAGTTCCTCTCTAATGAATGAAAATTAGAAAAGTATATATATATTTTAGGAGGTGACGGCGTCAAGAAGAAATCTGACGCCGTCATCTCGCCGCCAATAAAGTTGTCGGACTGCCTAGATCCATAGCTGACGCCGTCATGTATGTTTCTACTCTGGGCCGTCACGTTTTCTCTAGGTCGTCGTCCATTTTGCTCTTGACGCCGTCATAAAATTTATGTATTTACTCTTGACGCCCTTGTTCTGACGCTGTCACGTTTTCTCTAGGTCGTCGTCCATTTTGCTCTTGACGCCGTCATAAAATTTCTTGACGCCGTCAGGTACTGTTCCCAGCAAGGAAAATTAAGACTTTGCCGTTTTCTTCACTTTTATGCTCCAAAAACGTCCAAAATGCTTCCTTTTCCAGAATTTACTCCCAAAGTACCTAAAATCACAAAAGGAACGATTTAGAGCAATATTTGATCAAATAAATTCAATTCCGGGATTAAATGACCCCCTAAAAACGGTTCATTTTTCATCTCATCAACCCGTAAGGGATCATTTTAAATGGTGGTGATTAATGTTGAACAATTAACCAGGTTCTCTTCTTAGAGCAAGAGTTCACACTGATGGCGCTTTCAAGTTTCAATTGTAAAATCAGCTACTCCTTATCCAAGAAACATGAAATAGGTACGGTCCCATCTGCTAGAAACGCCATATTGCGGTTAGTCTATTCTTAAACATGTGTTGTCACTCGGGTGTTTTAGCCTTTATTTAATTTTATCAATGCTAAGTTTGGATTGTGGAAGTAATAGTCCCAAATACCCGTAGATAGTTTTCGCTTGAACCGCTATGTTGTGTTATGCTGTTAGATTATTTATGCATACCAGATTTAACAATGGTAAGATGAAAGTGAGAATGGTAGACAATGGATTACATTAACGTAACAATGGTAAGATGAAAGTGAAAATGGTAGACAATGGATTACATTAACGATTATTTGTGCATTCCAGTTTTCTAATAGAACCGGTTGTCACAGGTTAGGTGCATATTATTTTGCTTTTATTGTTTGTTAAAGCAACAGATGATTTTTTTTGGATTATTTATGATATCTGCAGACTCTAATGCAATTTTACAAATATTTGCAACCTGTAGACCACCTGAGAACGTGCTGGACTTTGATGCAGGTGTTGTTCAAAATGTTCACATGCACAATCATTATTCAACAAACAATCCGTCCAGTAGTCATTCACGATCTACCCATAGAAACTAAAATCTTAGATCCCGCCCACAGGTCATTGGTATGTGATGAAAGGCTATTCATAAGTTTACATTCATGTGTTCACTTTCTCAACCCATGTTTTTGTAGTAACTGACGTCTTATTCGTGTTTATCTGTTAGCGTTGGCGGCAAGTATTCCGAATATGGTTTCTGCCAGTAATGATGCTACCCCAATAGCCGGTTATCAACAGCTACAAACTATTCCAGGTTTTCCTCCCAACTGTACCAAACGCCTTTGTTTAAGAGCCGCAATATGTTTGATTATCAAATTGGTAGATATTAAACTGAGATTATATTTGTTTTATAACTTTATTGATTGATGGTTTTAATGCTTTTGTATTATCTTCAAATATACTTAATTCAGTATGCATTAAAAATAATAATAAAAAAAAATAAAAAAAAAATGACCTACCACCAATTATCACTATTCCTGCATACATCTTATATCGGTTCTGTTTCGATAACCGAATAAGGCAGATACTTTACCACATTTATTGGGATCATCGTAGCTTTAGGCTTATTTTTGTCTGGATAATGAGCTTATTAGCTGGAAAATAAGGCAGAAAAAATAAGCTGATAAGCCTAATAAAATCCTACAAAAAAGAGCCAGTATATTTGAAATAAGCTTAGGCAAACACTATAAGAACTGCTAACAGTAATCCCCTTTGGCATATAGTTAATGGTACAGTTATGATGTTCACTTTGGCTTATAGTTAACGGTATCCCTTCTTATGATGTTCACTTTGGTGCTAACCTAACCTTTGTTCTTATCATATATGTATGCAGATCAAACAAAAACTTAACAGGAATTGCATGCTATGGAAGTTGTAATACTCAGCTGAGAAGTTCTTTGATAAATTCCAAGCAACAAAATCAAGATTAATGAAGACATCACTAATCAGGGTTAGTTTAGTTGATTGTAACTTTGTGGTATCGTGAAACAAGCTTTCACCCACTGTATTCAGTTTGTGTTATGTAATTTGTGTTCATAGGAAACTCGAACAATCCGGGTGTAAAGGGTAAGTTGCAAGTTATTATTTTTCTATGTAATATTTTGTATTTTTTTAGCAGCGAACCTTCGAGCAGAGATTAGCACTTTCTACTTCACTTACAATTAATACCATTTTTTCAAAACCCATATACAACGATAAAAAACCCCGCCAGGCCGCAACGCGGCCGTCCGGCGCCAATCTTGTTTCTAATAAAGAATTATACATTGAAAACTATATCTTGTGTTTGTGTATAAACAACTTTCAATATTGATAACATAATATGTCATGAATTAGGGAACTACTAGTTGAAAATTATAACTATTCATCGCAGGTGACGAGTAGTTCATTTTTACTATCCAAAAATAAGCCGTGCTAGACGGTTAGCCAAAAATGTGGTATCCGGAATAAGCGGTTACTCGTGGTTCGTGTCGCGATTAACCATTTTAGACATTTAATCGAATATACCAGATGAACAATAACATAATAGAGAACGTAAAAGTGTCCTTGTAGTGAAATTTAATAACACTGAAAAAAATTAAATTCATAGTAAAGTTGTTTTAGGCTTGTTTGTTTAAATTTTCTATTAAGTCAAGTTTAAATAAGAGATGACTTAATATAGAGACCATCTAATTTATCATTTTTTTTTCAGATATCATTTTCTATTAAGTCGTAAACAAACAACTTTCATATAACTTTATGTATTCACTCTTTTCCATATTAAGACATTTAAGTCAAATTCAAACACTACAAAGACTATTTTCTTGAAGTTTATAGGTTACGTTCGCATTAATCAAATGTTATACATAGACGTTAGTGAATGTTCACATTATGTAAATAAAAATATGTATACTGTAAAAATAGTGTAACAATATAATCAATGTTTGTAAAAGTTTATATATATTTGGTTAAAAACTACAAGTATTTTATGCACGATTCGATTCGGATAACCTCAGATAATTGAAAATAAAACCAAACCAAACCGTGATAAGCGAGTTTAAACGGTCTTGAGTTTTTACACTTTTGGATTAAACAAACCGGCTCGGTTTTTAACACCCCTGCTTAACAATAATGGTGGGCATTAGATGTAAGAAAACTCTAAGGGCTTAAAAGCAAATAAACAAAAGATACAAGTACAGTATATTTTACCAAGCTTTCTTTATTTTCTGTCATATTTGCATTAGGGTTTAACGCAGCAGTTCTCGATCATCATGAAGAATCGAGCACGCAAGAAGCGCGGGTACATACTCTAATTCTTTTATATATTTACATTCATTCAAATGTTACATTCATTCAAATGTCGTTTTTTTTTTTTTTTTTTTTTTTTTTTTTTTTTTTTTTTTTTTTTTTAAGTAACTAATTTTGTTGGTTTTTGGGTGTGTTTGTGTGAATGGTAATATATATCTATGAATTTTCTAGAGATCACTATTTTCAAATTAAAGTATCTCGACCCCGGTGTCACGAAATTCTCAATTGGATAATTTTGGTAGAGCACTTTGAGAGAATAAAGCAAATACACAGAAAATTGTTAGCTACATTTGGTTAAGAACAGTTGGCGGGAACAGACACAATCGTTGGTAAAAGTTGTGTCTTTTGGTAGGAAAATTTGACTTGAACCCCACTCTTAGTTGTGGCGGCATCAAGGGTTGGTAGAACAAGTGTGCACTCTGCATCTCGTGACTTGTTTATAAGCTATACGTGAATTAGCTCATTGGTTTCTAGTAAATCACAAGTACATAAAATAAGTGATGACATTATAAATTTATAATCACAACCAAATTTCATGTTAATCATAATTTTTTTTGTGATTTTACATGATGTTAGGCAATAGAACAATCGGATATTTTGGCATATAATGATATACCCAGTTCACTTAGTTTTTATTCCATATAGAGTTCCAACTGATTTTGTACATCCAAAATGAAAATGTTAATGTTTCATATCAGGCCGACCGCCCACCCTCGAGGAAAACCTTTTTTTTTTTTTTTTTTTTTTTTTTTTTTTAATGAATATAAATAGGAGTTTAATCTGTTAATAATTGTTGTTTTCATGTTTAATTCATTTGATCATTTCTTCAGCCCCGAGACAAGCTTGCCAAGATGTGTCTTTCAAACTACATTGCGAAAACTTGGTATTAAACTCAAGAAAAACGTTAAAGCAAAAAATGCCAATAATCACACTCCAAGCTGTCGTTCGGCTAAATCAAACAAGACGGGTCCGAAGCTCTCATCTCATGATGTAAGAACAGTATTTGTGTGTGCTCTGTCTAATAAGTTTATTTCGTGGTTATTGATATTGCATCTAGCTAGAATAGGTTCAAGTTGCAAACAAATCCAAAGATACCGTTTTTTAACCAAATGACTCGATATCACCAAATGTTTTCTTACTTCCCAACCTCTTTCAACCAAATTATTGATTGTTTGTCTGCTAAATGAATCTGAATAGGAGTTTCATTGTTGGTTTGCTAATCGTGGTATCCTTCTACAGCTTGAGGCCAAGTTAGCCAAGATGTGTCTAACACCATACCAAAGTAAAGAAATAGTGAAGAGTAAAGGTATTTGGGCATCATTTACGCCATACAACAAGAGGAGTCCGCAGAACGCATCTCCGGCTGTAAGAACAATATTATCTGTCACTTTTTTAAAGTCATTTGTTTTGGCAAAAATTGATTACTTTGATGAGATCTAACAATAGTGGGTATATAGGATATACATACTTGATAAAGTATACGTGTGTTCTCTCTTTGCGTTGTTTTGTGCTAGCCTTGGGTTATTGGTAATCAAATAACTTATTAAGTATTAGTTATGGGGTGTTTGGATATGTTTTTATTAAGTAATTTTTGTGATGATAGTGTTAGTAATTGTATCAACTGCCTTTGATAGGATTTTGGTGTGTAATTATAGTTATTGCTTGTGTTCAACTATGAGTTTGTTTAAGTTTTACAGAAAAAGCTTTCTTAACTACTGACATGCTTGGAATGTCAGCAAACAAAAACGAAACTGTGGACTTAAATCACTTGAAACAAATTAAAGCTAAAATAATTGACGTTATTGTTTGTTCCAATCCCTTTGCAAGCAGAGCGCACTATATATATGCTTTTCAGACTATGAGAATTGCAGCTCTGGTTGTGTTTACCATAATCGAATAACTTGATACTGTATTACTAGTTCACTTGATGTACGAATTTTCAATATTACAATTAGAGATCCAGCTGCTTTCTTACATCCAAATGAAGTTTTAATGACATTATTTCCTAACCCCCTTCGACAAATTCTAAATCTTTTTCAGCTCGAGGACACGTTTGCCAAGATGCGTCTTACACCATTATCACCCCAAAGTGGTCATGACAGGAATTTCTCATGGTATGCATTTCCATTCTTAATTTTGTCCATTTTCTTGGTGATGATTGATGTTGCCTGGTTCTATCTAACGTGCTTTGCAGCTAAAATTGAAATCAAGTAAAAATGTTCAGTATAACTATAACTATAACTATCGATCATTTCTTATTATCTATATGTACTGATACAACATTACTCTATTCTTGCAGCGACCGAGACATTGCCAGGACCCTTTTGACCGGTCAGCACCCTTGAAAATCTTTGAGTTGGTTTTTTGGTTATTAGTTTGATTAGAATGGCTGTTTTAGGCTTTGTTTCGTTCGCTTATCTAATTAGTGTCGTAGTTAAATTAGATGTTATTTATATGATTCGAGAACGGATATGTGATCTGGTTACAATGACTTGGTACATGTATATGGAAGAAGAGTTAAACTGTGTAATGCAAATCCCCTTTAATTGTCTTGTTAGTTGTTACTAGTAGCTGCTTTAATGATAGCACTCTTGTGCAAGCATCATCTTTCATAGGGTCAAACGTGTCAAGAATCGGCCAAAAGAACACGTAGCGGCCAACATAGCCAGGACAACATGTATCAGTACACATTTGCCTATAAAGGCATAAATAAACCGGCTGTGCAATTATTCCGGTACTATCGTCAAAAGTACAGAAACTTCAAATGTTCATGGTGTATTATATATTTAAGTGATAGAACATTTTTATTAATGTATTCAGAAATGTACTTTGGGCAAGGTACTATCAAGTACCAACCATGTGAACTCATATTACATACATAAAATTCACAAAAAATATGCAAAAGCAAAGGTAGAAAAATATACAATTTCTTCTTGTTATACAATTTCTTATTCTTTTTCTTAGTTGTCTTCAGCTGTAGCACTCTAGAGCAGGCTTAACTGCTTAAGTGTTCATGAAACCGCACTAGTCCTTAGTTTTGGTGTCTTTTGTTTGACAAAGAAAGACGATAAAACACTTTTGCTACGCATAGGAGCAAGAGGGATCTCACATTTTGGATTATCAAACGATCGGAATGACATCATCGGATTCTGACCTTCCACGGAATCCTGACAAGGACAAAAAAGACATTTCGCCATTTACATGTCTTGATTTATTGCATCATTTTTCCTAGGGTCTCAAGATCAAGAACAAGTAGAGGCCAAAATAACAAAGATAACATGGGTCAAATTCGACCCATTATCTATGGGTCGATCTTGATATAATTTTTCTATAATGAGTTAAACAGATGAAAATACAAGATTTTAGCTAACTAGGAACAAATCAATAATCAGCCCGAAGTGTATGTAACGGCAAACAGTATCCTGAAGCGCTTTATAAATTACATCAGATAATTATATTGACAACACATTGGTTTTTTAAAATCCAAAAACACATGGAAAAAAAATTATATATGGGTTAACGTGTCCTGTTTCGACTAGATTAAAAACTTATTCATTTTGACCCATAACCCAACATGCCCAATTTTCCACCTCAAACAAAAGAGAATTCAGAATATAGTTTTTTTTTTCTCCTATATTAGCATGTGTTTTCTCATACGCTGTTTCTACTCATTTCTTATCTTTTTTCGTTTTATATATGTTCATTGTCGAATTTGAGATTACCTGTTGTAATATGCCGAGTGTCTGAATAGCTGCACTCGAAGCAGGGCCCATTTTAGGCAGCTTAAGATGAGCTTCAGATGATTTTGTTTGCACCCTGTCAATGCCAACTGCATATATACCAGCATTAGAAATAGAATTTTGATGCAGTTGAATAGCGACCATAGTGAAGATATACATACTTGATGCATGAGACGACACGAAAGCATGACCAGAAGGTTTAATACCATCAAGGCTGTAAAACAAGCAAAATAATCGTTACTACACATCATGGTGTTTTATTTTGTCTTTTTGTTATTTGCCAAAAAAGTTGTTCCGGAAAGTTAAATATTTAATTAAGAAACATGTAAATAAGATGTTAACGTGATGCAACCTCATGGAGCTTGAATTCCTTTTCAAAGTAGACTTTGTTTCGGATGCCAGATGCCAACAAAGAGTATTTGCAGATGGGGTACCTAAATTTAAAGGTGTATAATTATGTTAACTATTGAAAAATCCAGTCCCACTCCCACATGTTCACAACTTATAACAATGAAAAATATGATAATATTCAAAATGAGATACATCAACTACCTGAAGGAAATTGTCGCGGCCGTGATTGAATCTGCGGGGTAAAATGGACCTTTTTGCTGACAGCATCTAGGTAAGAGAAAGGAATGTACAAGGGTAAAGTCGTTAAAGATTCATAACCAATTTGTTTAAATGATTTAGCATTTTTCGTTTTGCAGATCCATCAAGTGTGCTTTATGTGAGCCCACAGTGAAGAAGGGAACGGAGGGAAATAGGGTCAGTTTAGGCCTATGCAATTGCTAACGGATCAATTAAAACTTTTTAAAGGTTGGCTAAAAATAGAAACTGGTTGAACCTGTTTATAAGTCGCCTAAAAGTATAGATTAAAGTGTTCACAACATCATAATTATTGAACCGTTTTGTAAGAACTTTTGGTGATCATACATGATAAATTCATATATATGAGTGGCATAATAAAAAACGTTCCGGCAGGTCAGCCAGACCCGTTCTACAACTTTGCAGTTTTAAGTTTTAACCCATTTCGGTATATAAAAATGTAAGAAAGAAAGGGTGTAAATATTCTTACTAGGCAAACTGTAATGCTTGTGATGCCGTGGTACAACCGCTAGCAATTGTTGTTGTCTTAGAGCTTCTCTGTCCGTATATGTTTCGCATGTAAGAAGTTGCTTAACACCATAAACAAAACAATCATCAATAAAGTTGGTATGAAAGATTTCTTAAAAAAACCAAAATATAAATATTACCTGATGTAAACATGTCACATGTAACCCCATTGTCGAAATTTCTGAGGTCTGTTGGTCTAAAACATCAGTCAGTTTGTAAGCAACAGTGCCAATATGGTCAACAGCATTTACAAGGGCTCGTACAGCATAATCTTTGATATTATCAAGGACCCTACATAAGAATGTATATATAATTACGTGAGATAAAGCGGAAACTTCATCTGATCATGTGTATGCGTGTGTGTTTTAAATGATTCTTACACTTGTTTTTGTTCGCTATGAAGATAAGATTTTTCACAATAATCTGCTGCAGAATACAGTTGAGGCCTTAGATTTTTGAGTTCCTAAAATAAACATTAAACACAATTAGCAGTGCAACATTTAACTATCGTCCAACATCTAAAATACGCACACACACAAAAAGCACATAATGACACAAAAGCTTCTATCTTGATTATCTAACCGGGAATGTTTGGATGTGTGTCTAAGGTGGCTGATACAGCTAGAAGTCGCAATAATCAGTTTCGGCATTGCTTAGCAAAAAGTTAAAAAATGATTCTAAATTTCTGATCAGTTCGGGTCAGAAAACTCAAAAACGGAGAAACAAGTAAAGATGTAGCTATTAGATAACCGATTATTAAAATAAATGTGAAATCACATATTTATCCGTAACTATAACAAAATGGTGATCTGGTTCTTTGACTCTCATCTATTTTTCCAAGTCTCAAAAATCACTTAGAAAACGCAAAATCAAACATGAAACACCCCTTAAACAACAGACACGAGTTGCAGTTCTAAGTCAAACCTAGTACTTCTAGAATGCGAAACTAGTTCATGTCATAAAAATCTACCACATCAAAGTATCAAACTAAAAATCTTAAGCTAACCACTTTGACTCCTAAAAGTCAACCAAATATGTCAAACATGCTATTCACTCTCATAATACCAATCAAACAGTAAATCAACTTCACATAAAAGTCAACCCTACTAGTAAATTACTAAATTACACATATTCTCCTTATAAGTAAGATATAACAACATTTATATTTATCATCATAAAACAAAAGACCCAAGATCCAAAATTTAATAAAAATGCAAACTTTGAACCAAAATTCTTAAATTTAAAAAAAATAAAAAATAAAAAAACCTGAAGAGCTTTAACAAAGCTAATATTATGCTCCATTGATGGTTCATTAAAACCCATTGCTTCATTTGCTTGTTCAAATTCCATAACAAGAAAATTCAAGAATCTTGGATCATATATATAAAAAAAAGATTCTAAATTTGGTGGTGAAATGTGATTTTAAGAAATGGGTTATTTTGTGATTGGGAGAAAATATTGGTTTAGTTTTGAAAAGTGTAAAAATGTTGGTTTGGTGAGGAAAGAATATAAATATGGGGGAAAGAAGAGAATGTGATAGTTGAGCTGAAGGAAAGCTTTGAGGATGAGTTGTTTGCAAGTGACAATGACTGTTTTATTATTATTATTATTATTATTATTATTATTATTATTATTATTAGAATATTAGTTAAGTAGGTGTTTAAGTAGTTTTTTTTTTTTTTTTTTTTTTTTTTTTTCTTTTTTTTTTAACCAACTGGGCTAGCTCAGTTGGCCACCAAGGTAACCTTGGGGAGGTATCCTTGGAGAGGTCTCAGGTTCGAGTCTCACCATGGACCTTCCAGGGGCCCGAAAAAATAGAAGCAGGGGGTTTATTCCCTAAGGAGAAAGGTTCGATGCTTGCATACTGCCCAATTGGATGTCACTGTGGGCTCGAATCACTAATTACTAACTCGCCGTTCAAAAAAAAAAAAAAAGTAGTGTTGTTTTTTTTTAAAGTTTATGTCAGTATTTATTAGTAATGGAATGTTGTTATGTTTTTAGGCTAATTTGAGGTGTTTTAGTGATACACTAATGATAGTTAGGATAAATGAGAAAAAATTAAAAGAGAAAGTTGAAAAGATACCATAAAATGCAGTTACAAAAATAAATGCATATTTTTTAAATTTTTTTTTTCTCATATTTGAAATATATGATTAAAAATTATTCTTATTCTTCTCATTATAGTAGGGTGAGCAAAACCGTCAAGTCACAACGACTGGCTCGATCCAGACATAAACCGATAGTCCCGAAACCGAATAATAGTTTCTCGGGTCGGGAGTCGGGATGGATTTTTAGCATTTTCGGGATTCGAGACGGGTCGGGACGGGCAAAAAACCGACAAAATACAAGCAAAAACCGACTACTTTCGGCTCAGTATTCGGTTTACGATTTATGTGACTTTCAGGATCGGGATTAATCGGGACGGTCGGGATCCGGCACGATGCTCAACCCTACATTATAGTTTTTCTTTTCATCGGAGCTTTTTAACTTAATTGAAAAAAGTTATGTTTCTTTTGTGAGTAAGATGATGATAATTCTACTCGATGTGTTTTACATTGTATGTGTAGTTGTTTGAATAAACTTTCTCAAACATCGTCTAAAAACAAGTATGATGAACAGCTAAAACTTTTATTTAAGTCTTTAGCTGTCTCTATTTATTTATTTATAAAGTTTAGTGGTGTTGTGTGGTTGTCAGCAATATCAACGTTACATCAAAATAAAACTTCATCATCGAACCCATGTAGTGGTTATCACTTTCATTAATGTTTACACACACCTGGCTTAAATACGAACTTCACTTAAACATGCAAAATCTAAGGGTGCGTTTGGTTTCCACCTATGGGAATCAAACTATCACTATGAAAGTGATAGTTTGTGTTTGTTTAGAATGTTGGGCCCACAACTATGACTATGAAAGTCTAATATATTCCATACTCCATATACAACTCTATAGGGGGGAATGGATCTTTCATAGTTGAGGGACCCACCACTACTATTAAACTCATACCCATTGTCATTCCTCGCAGCATACCAAACGCACCCTAACTTACCGCACAAAGTCTAACTTATTTTACCCAAAATGCTTTTCACATAACATAAACCATCCATTTAACCATCTTGTCTTTAAGTACAGGGTAAATTGCAAAAATGGTCCTTAACGTTCCACAAAATTGCAAAAACGGGACCGAGACAAAAAGTAGCGCAAAAAAGCCACCCACGTTCCACATTTTCGCAAAATCGCCACTGAGAGCCCTTTTCCGTTAACTCCCGTTAGTTTTCCCGTCAGTCAAGGGTATAATCGCCATTTCACTCGCTTCCCGCCTTTGACTACCCCAACTTTATTTCAATGACCAAATTTGCAAAGTTACAAAACTTAATTTTTGAGGCACACTTGGCGATTAACCTTTCCCTCTTTTTTTGTGTAACTCGGCAACCCAATCGATTGCATAGGACTATAAAGTCCACGTTTATCCCGCTTATTCAACCATAACACACACAATCCCAACGATCAAAACAACCGACGATGGCAAACAATGAAAAAGGGAAGAGTATCTACATTGGTACCGAGGAAGAGGAATTTGATAAAGTTTTAAGAACCTATTATCTAAACGATTTACTTCTTGATGCATTTGGCGGAGAACCAATTGATGAGTATGGTTCTTATAGGAAGATACCTAAGGAGTTAAGAACTAAGATTTTGACCCATCTGAGGAAACAAGATGGCTACTATGAAGCGCTTTTGAGTGATGATGGGGAGGAGGAGGAGGAGAAGCAAGAGCCTGTGGATACCGTTTTACCCAAGTATGATGAGTTGGAACAGAAGATTTCCAATCTTGAAAAGGTGTTCAAGTATCTAAAGGAGAAGAAGGACAAGAAAGAAAAAGAATTGAAGAAAAATAAGAAAAGGGGTAATGCGGAGGGCAGCGGTTCAAACTACTAAACAAGTGTTTGTTTAGATATCTGTTGGAAATTTGTAATGGTTGTGAACTCCTATGATCAATGAAAGTTTTTATGTTTATGTTACTGATATGTTTGTGTTTCGATTTTCATTTCTTTATGTTTGTGTTTCATTTTTGAAATATATGGGTACTTCCTATGCAGCTTATGCAGAAAGCATTAGATAGTCAAACAGGTGAAAGTCAAACGGGTGAAATTCACTTGGTTTATTGAATAGCACTAGTAAGAAGTTAATACTCCTTGACCTACCACACAAAATGCAGTAAATTATCCAACCAACTAGTATAGTAAAGTCTACTTTCCAACTTTATCAAAAACATACATATGGCAGAATCTGCAATTCAAAAATTAAAGAGACAGAAAATGAGTCGTAATAATACACAGGTAGAGAAAGTAAGTGGTTGTGTAATTGGTCTCGGTATCAGAAGTGGGAACAAAACAGGAGGGGGTGGTGCAAAGATAGAGGTGTTGGACGAAAGATGCTTCATCTGTTGTGGGGATGTTAAGTGTTGGAGGCATAGAGTTGTGATACTTGAACAGGCAGGTTGTACAACGGCAGAGGTAGTAAGTGGTGGTGTCATTGGTTTGGGTATTACAAGTAGAAACATAAGTGCAGGGGGTGCTGCAGATGCAACTCAATCAACTGAAGCAAAGAAGAAGAGGAAAAAGAAGGCAAGAAAGTTCATTAAAAATAACACCACAAACTGAATCATTATGTTTAGTCTGTGTTTCTAGGATGTAGTTTTGGGCATGTCCAAACCAGAAACTGAATCACTATGTTTAGTCTATGTTTTAATGTTTCATTAATGTCAGCTTCTTGTTTATGTTTGTGATACCTATCAAATACAATAACGAAGTATAAACATATGTGAAGACATTATTCATACAAAATCTGGATCATGAGATCCATTACATTCATTAACCATCACTAATCTCATGGATATTTCATCTTTACAACAAACTCAATCTTCTTAAACATCTTGTCCTTGACTTGCCTGGACATCATCAACAGTGCATTCGCCCAGCGCTTATCAATTGTTTGTAGCCTCCTAAGCTTCTTTGTATTGCTCCTTGCAGTTCTTGCACGTGAGCAGTTTCGAAGTCTACCAATCACATCCCCCCTACGTTCGACCCTTTCAGTAATTTTTTTGCACTTGTACTCCAAATCCTGTGCCTGCTGCAAGTCTTGAAGAATCTCGGTGTGGTAAGGGCCAAGCATTACTTCAGTTAGCACATACGAGTTACAGACAACCCTTAGATTAATATCACATTCAGAGTTGTTCATGGTTAAGGAAATAGGGAGTTGTGTTTTGCAAGTGTGTGTTTTAAGAGATGCGTATTTAGTAGCCTTCATGTGTTTGCCTATAAAAGGGCTTATAAAAGATTGCCAAGTACTGTGTAGTCTTCATGTGTGGACCAAAGTTGACTTTATGCAATTCAACATTTGCAGATTGACTTTTGAAAGTCTAAATGCAATGGGTGGAAACATAATGCAAACAAACATAGAATATAGAATCCATTACATTAAGAAACATAAACATTTTTTGCAAGTTTGACTTTTGAAAGTCCAACTGCAATGGGTTCAAACATATTGTTCCAAAGACAGTCAAGTTAAACAAAGATTACAAATATAGAATCCAATAGACAATAACGTTTAACATATTGTTCAAAGATCAGTGGGTAACACATGAAGAAGTTGGAAGTGCATGCTCATCATTTGACTTCATCTTTTTAGTTGGCCTGTCAACCTGAGGTCTGTGATTGGGTGGTACTATGACTGTCGTTGACTCAATTCTTGGCCAGTATCTGCGGCTTGAACACCCATTGATCTTGAATGAGTACATACGCACCCATGTTTCTAGGCTGTAAGCAGCATGAACCCACTCTTCAGGCACAACAACTCCTTTTCCATCCTCATTCATATAGTTTATTGCAGCCACAACATCTTTACATGGTATTCCAGTCAGCTCCCACATCCTACAACCACACTCCTTCCTATCCATGTTAGCAACACAATGATCCTCGTTAGGCACAGATACTTTATATAACGAAGCTGCAATCCATTCAACAACACAATCAATAGCTTCTTTTTTGTTTCTATCAACCATGGCTTGCACAGTAGGAGTAAGTTGTCCAACACTCCTTTCTATTATTTGTTGAACTACCACAATCCTCTTCACCAAGTACTCCCTGATATATTCAAGACAAACGATGATGGATTTATCTCTGACATCATTTAGCTGGCTACAGAACACCTCACATATGTTGTTTAAGAGTAGTCCACATAGGGCTTTGCCTGTTGAACAAATCACACATTATGTATTAGTATATGATCAATTATCAGTATGCTTTTTTCCACTGCCACTTAATGAATTACCTGAAAAATGTGATCGGCTCCATTGTTCAGCTGGAATCTTCAGCAACCAATCATAAGCTGCAGCATTGTTATTCTTCAGATGATCCATCTCTTTGTTGAATTCAACAACAGTTGTGGCTCTTGCAGCCTTCCAAACCATGTCCTTGTAAACACCTCCTTTCAAATGTGACTTCATTTCCTCATGAATATGCTTAACACAAAACCAGTGTACAACATTCGGAAACACACTAGCAACAGCTTGTATCAATCTCTGTGAACAGGTAAGGTTATGGATGGTGTTAAAACTTTACATGTTCTCATTGTGCATAAAACACATGATTAATTATACAATAGAAATGTGCACCTTTTGCCTATCAGAAATGAAAGTGAACTTGCAGTTGGTTTCTATCCCAAGATCCTCTCCTAGTAGTTTCAAAAACCAACACCAAGTTGCCTTATTTAGTGCATCAACTACAGCATATGCTACTGGATAAATCCCATTGCATCAATCCCAACTGCTGTTAGTACTTGACCTGGAAAAGGACCTGACATGAATCCATCTAATCCTAAGAATTCTCTGCCACAAGCTATGAAACCTTGTTTCATAGCTCCCAAACATACATACACCCTTTTAAAAGTTCTTGTTGAACTAGCTGGATTTGGTTCTAGCTGTACATCAATCCTAACAGTAGTGCCCGGATTTTGATTAACCAACTCTTGGGCATACTTTCTAATGAGTGCATAATGTTTGGTAAAAAGAATTTCACAAGCTTTATGGCATAGCAAATCAGACTTACTTATGGGAACATCTTCAATTACCTGATCATCGTCATCAAACAATTCATCATCATTTCTATTATACTCCAAATCCTCTGAATCACTCCCGCCACTCTGTTCTTCTGTTTCATTATCTACCTCTACTACTTTCACATTTCCCATCTGACCACCTACAATTGTAAGTCCATAACATTAACAACAAATACACCTTTAACAAATAAAAAAAAAAAAAAAAAAAAAAAAGAAAAAAAAAAAAGAAAACTCACAAAACAGGAGGGAAATTAAAGCGGAAATTGCACTGGTAAAGATTTGGCGGCAAGAAGTAGGGTTGTATCTGAAGTTAAAGGGGTATATTTGTCATTTCATGCGATTATACCCTTGACTGACGGGAAAACTAATGGGAGTTAACGGAAAAGGGCTCTCAGTGGCGATTTTGCGAAAATGTAGAACGTGGGTGGTTTTTTTGCGCTATTTTTTGTCTCGGTCCCGTTTTTACAATTTTGTGAAACATTAAGGACCATTTTTGCAATTTACCCTTAAGTATATCATTATTATCATTGTATTTACACTCTCAATAGTTTGCGTTATTTTTGTTTAGCAAAAACTAATTTCTAAATAAGCTTACATTCCAACGTTACTCTCTTGTAAACAAAAGCACATGCAATTCATTATTGGACACCTAAATTTTTGATATCACACGTGACTACTTGATGAAAATAATGCAATCTTCATTACAGCCCAATGGATTGACTAATTTAAAATCCAAGTCGGTAAATTAGTAAACTAAT
This sequence comes from Artemisia argyi, assembly GCA_030686995.1. NCBI lineage: Eukaryota > Viridiplantae > Streptophyta > Magnoliopsida > Asterales > Asteraceae > Artemisia > Artemisia argyi. Next base: position 187,550,130 of record CM060677.1, read on the forward strand.
AATAATAGGGCGATGCTATGCATAACTCCTCTCGCTCACTTTTACCCTTCACACTTTTCACTCTCTCTCTATTAACATAACAGTTCCAGTATAAAAACAGTTTTTTTACTTTTTTTTATCAGTTTATATTATGTAATTTATGTTCCATATTTCTTGTTTCCGTATTTTTTATTTCATAGGCCCGTCCCATGAATTGGTAAAATTTTTGAGGGCCCTGTACGAAATTATATAATGAGGCCTTTCGATAAGCAATGTTATATATAAAGTGTCACAATTTATAAGATATAATACAATTAGTTATCAAAACGTTCTAACATATTACCCATTTAAAATATTTTACTATCTAAATACTCTTTTTTTGTTAAAAATATGTCCACACATGCATATAATTATTAACGGGACAAATTTTGATGCCTCTTAAAATTTTGAGACCTTGAGCGGTCGCTCACCTTGCACACCCTCAAAGCCGGCCCTGAAGTATTGAAATCACTTTAGAGCATGAATGAAAAAGTAGATTTTCAAAGTTATATTGACAATTCTGCGTAACATCAATCATGTACTAGTATCATTTAGCTAACATTAAGTGGTATATTTGGTTTGTATACGTACAAACCAACAAATCATGTTCATCTCCAAAATCACAGGACCCGCGCAACCACGATATCATGTTATAATTGAATTTCATAATATAACGAAAAAAATTATCAACTTTATGTCAATCGAACTATATCAAAAAGCACAAAACCATAAGACAAGGGACAATTCATCAATCACTAGCAATAAGATTTGATAGCCGACATGCACATATGTGAACATGAACAGGATTATCAAAATTACAGTAATAAAATCTCAAAACTTAGTAATTACCCTCAATCTATACCTTCACTAAATCAAGATAATTAGGGAGTACGTGTCACAATATTAGACAAAACACATAGGCTTTATCTGACGTGGCTGTTTCCCCGTTAATTTCTCAGCAGTCCCTACCACAACTTCAATTATAAAGATAACTGCTTTGAGAACCGTCATCTTAATCAGTCTTAGATCACAAACTGCTTTCAAGTTTCAAGAGGAGGTTATTCCATTGGTAATGGACTTCATATTCAGAATCAAATCTATTGAATCACCATTGGTGTTTTCTAAAATAGTATTGTTGCATCTTCAGAGATGAGTAAAGATTTGTTTGGGTAAGTTTTGGGTTTTTCAATTTTGTTTTGTTAATTGTCATATCTTTATTAACATTATCCTCTAACATCTTGACCATCAACTATTTGTTGATTTGTTGAAACAATTCAGTCGATTTCTAAAACAAATAGAATACTTCGGTGTCTATTCTAGCAAAGTTTTGTAATTTATGCAAATCAAGTGTTTGATGAAATGTCTAATTGAAATAAAAATAGTTTGAATTTTTTTTATGACTTTTGTAGGAAATTAGTGATTTGGTCGCTGACTTTTCTTTGTTAACAGTATGTTTGTTGATATTACAAAAGATGTTATGTCTTTGTTAGGTTTCAGCTCTCCTTTTTTTTTTCCTTCAATTCCAACTTATGTCTAATATAATCTATCTTAATTTGCAGGAAGATTGATATAATTTTGGCTAAACGGGTGTATTGCTAACCGAAATGGAGTTACAGTTGGCATTCATTATTAAATTAGATGGATTAATTTCTCCATAAATATCTCAAAAATGGTTCGTATGTTTTGTTCTAATTTATGAAATTATTCTCCTTCAATTGTCGAATTTGCACGACTCTGCGTTTGGTTTTGTTTGTGTAATTGACATCTTCAGTATTGTCATTTTTTTCATTATACAAGGATTGAATGAAATGATGTTCTGGAACAAGATGCGGGATTAAGATGAAAAGCACAAGAAGCGGATTATAATTCATGGTAAATTTGCTCACGAGGAGACCGTGGCAACATCATGTTATGCAGGAAAGTATGTGTTTGTGAAATGGTGTTGTTTATTGGTTGGTTAAAGGGTATTTGAATGGTCCGTAAGAACTCTATAAGCCTATAAGGGGATTTGCTTCTTTATGCAAGTTCGAGTTATTCAAATAAATAAATAATGCCTGTGAGTATAAAGTTTTATGTTAGAATTTAAATCAACAACGTTAGTTAAAATTTTAGATTAATTATGCAACAACACTATTTCTTAACTTGGTGTGGCTTGGAAAAGAAATTGGATCAGTTCGTCTCAAATATTATTCTAAACGAGATGCGGTTTGTGATTATGCTTGATCTTTATTTCTTTACCATCAAATGGTATAAGAAAGCAAGTTTGTGAATGTATTGGTAACAATAAATTATACTAGATTACAAGGTTGTTTGTCATGACTCATGACTGTTAACGTCATTAAAAATGTGGCAATTTGAGGGACTTTTCTCATATAATTTCTATTAACTTATGGGTAGTGAATGATGGCTGCTTTATGGAAAAAGTTGAAGGACAAATAAGTTGGAGAATGGAATGAGTAAGTTGCATATTTTTTTTAAAGATATCTTAACTTAAGCGCTATTGACATAATTTCATAAATGAGTAAGATTTTTATAGGTCTTCTAAACATCATGAGAGGTGGGCAATTTGAGCTTTTTACCTATAGATTGGTCAATTTAGGTTAAGTTCATATAGATTAAAGCATACTGCTCTATACTAAGTAAATGTTAGTATTGACTTTATTTGGATTAACAATAGTATGTTTCAAGAATGACTATGCTTACTTTTACGATTTTAACAACTGGAATATATTTACCGATCAAACATATATCACACAAAGTTTATTTATTTTGTCATTAGACAATTCATATCTAAACTGTCAGTCTGTCATATGTTTACAAAGGTGACGTATATGTTCCTTCTCTTACTGATGCACTCCACATCACTTATGTATTTGTTGCCTCAGTAAAGGAAATGTGCTATTTTGACTAAAGATAAAAAGACTGGTGGGTTGGGTAGTGGGTCAAGATGGGCTTCATTTAAATGTGGCCGAGATCATTTTTTTTTTCATCTAAATAACAATGCATTTACAATACTAGAAAGGAGCCCGCGCGATGCGGGGGCGGATTATTGGGGTGAAGAGGAGGGAGGTGGGGTGGTGTAAAGTGGTTGTTGGGGTGGTTGTTGAGGTGGTTATAAATTGTTGGGGGTGGTTGTTGAAGTGGTTATAAATTGTTGGGGGTGATTGTTAGGGGTGGTTGTTTCCATAATTAGTAAGTAAAAGTCTAAATTTTTAAGCCTTTCTAATTATAGAATAGTCCCAAATACATTATATAGTAGTATAGATATGCATAGTGGATGGAAAGACTATCGAATTGAACAATTTCTATATAGCAAGAGATAATGTTGCATACAAAGTGGCTAATCATCCATTTAAGGTAAACTTTCACATGGAGACATCATTTGAAACTTTGAAGTTAGGTTTGTATTCATATTATACTCTTTACAACATAAAACTGTAGAATTTACTACTATGTATTTGACATGTTATATAAAACTTTTTGACATCATTGGGCGTGTTGTCATTATTGCAGAAACTATTCTGGGAGAGAAGGATGGAAAACCAAACAGGAGAATAAGTGCCATCTTATATGACATAGAGTGAGTTTATATATTCACCAGTACTACTATTTCATGCGTCTATATATTACTCTATGTAAATATTAAAACAAATTATCATTGTTTTGTGTATTATAAACTATGTTTAAAATGCAGAGGGGGTTGAATGTCAGTTGCACTCCTTGGGAAGCTTATAAACATGAGTTCAAAACAAAACTGAACAATTCCACCAGTACGGGTAAGGTGTTTATTCTGACACTTCATGTCTGATATTATGATAAAATTTCATTTTGTGATAAAGGTTAATGGCTGATCAAAAGAGTAGAATGTATGAATTATCTACATGTGTTAAGTAGTGATTAAGTTGTTTTTAGTTAAAATGATGATACATATTATTGGTTATAAGTTAGAAGGTGTTTGGGATTTGTTTTTTTAACCTATCCCCTCAATTATAATACAAATGAGTAGTTAGAGTGTTGGCTAAAATTGCTTTCATTAACGAACATAAGAACTTAAAGTTAAACAGGTTGGACCCTGCGTATAATTGTAGTAGATGAGCAGTTTAACTAAGTAATCCAAAACATCCCCAAAAGTACTTAATTATTTACTCGAAAAAGAAGTAAAAAGGATACAATTTCTTCCAAACACTAAGAATTTCCAATTTTCACTAAATATAAGCAGTTACTAAGTATACATTTTCACAAGTTGAGAGTCTGACATGATTTCATCTTCGGCTAATAAAGGTTTTGTGATAATCCGGGGATAGAATTTATTGTTTTGGTAAATGTGGTAAGTACTGATTAAATTTATTTGCAAGTAACTTTATGATGATATTGTTAATAATAATGAGTTAGATGGTGTATCAGGCAACTTAATTGACTTGTCTCCTTAGTTTTAAAGCAAATGGACAATTTTAGTGTTTAGCTAAAAACTGCTTATATTAGTGTAAACAAGCACCTGAATTTTAAAGGGTTGGTACCTGCTAACTTTCTTAAGCAGACAAGTAGTTATTTACTTAAAAGATATGGAGGTTAGACATTTCATCCAGAGACTATGATTGCCACTTTAATTAGAAATAGGTGCTTACTATGTACGCATTTTCAAAATTTGAAAGTATTACATGATTTCTTTTTTCTTAATAAATGTTTTGGGCAAATCAAAAGGCTAAAACGTATCAATCTGGTAAGTTCTTATAAGTTTATTTGTAGTGATGTATGATGATACTGATGTTTATTACGAGCTAGAGTGAGTTTAGGATTGCCTATTTAACTTATCTTCTTTGAAAGAATGTTTGGCCAAAAGTTTTTATATGATTTCACTTGAATAGGATGTACAGGTTAAAATAAAGCAATCATAAGCTAAAATTGCTTGTATTATTAGAGTAACATAGGTTGGAACCTGCTTATGATTGTAGACAAGCAGTTTAAGCAATCCCAAACACCCCCTAAAGTGCTTATTAGTTTGCATACGAAATCCTAATTAGGCTTTAAATCTGATAATTTATCCTGATGGGGTTTTTGATCTATCTGTTTAATATTTAAATATTGACAATGCATGTAGTATTTCGTAAATTGTTGAGTGTGAACATTATGATATTTTTTCCCCAGGTTCTAATATAACTCGCTCTCATTATCGTTACCAATATTTGAATCAACCAAGGAAGTTGGATCGGATTCGAAGAAGACGTAGAGTAATAAACACGTCCTTGAGGACCAACTCTTAAATTAAAGAATCATCTGCATGTCCTAGTGCTGTTTAGTTTTATAATACTTCTGTCAAATGAATTCTGTATTTTTTATGAGGCATAGTTATGGCTTTTCATCGCTGTTGCAAAACATTGTTTATCATTTACGGAATGATCATTACTTGTAGGACTAAATTCTGTAACGGATTTTATGGGGATGGAAAAGAAATGTCGAGAAAAATAGGTGATGTGAAACATGATATTCAAATTTATGTATTACAATCAAAGGTACTTGGGGAAGAATTTGTGAGTTGATCTGTAAAGCATTTTTTAAAGTAGTAGATCTTTATGAGTTGGTTTTATTTATAATTTAGAGTTGTACATGTTTTAAATGATTTGAGTGTACATCATCAGTACCCATTGTTGACACATTTATGTCCACTGTGTTTATTCCATAACCCATTTAAGTACTAAATTTTGTTATGAAGATGTAAAGTGAAGTGTGCAATTTTAGTCCAATTTATGTGAAACTGGGTCAATGAGTAAATAAAAAGAAATGGGTGTTTAAAAGGAGCAAAGTCTATCTTGTGTTCATAAATTTTTGAGTTCTAAATAACCTACTGTATTAGTTGTCGGAGAGTTAATTTTCTCGGTGAATGTTAAGCAGAGCTATTAACGTCTAAGCAACAATCCTAATATTGTGTCTCGCATTTCGGATGATCATGTTCTAATCAATGTGTTCATGACATAGTTGCATTACAATCGTTGAGTATTTAAAATTAAATAACATGCAAATCATAAATTTAGTAATTCTTACAACTCAACCTAACAAGTTCTTTTAATATTAGGCGAATATTCGTGCATGGCGACAAGATTTCATAGCCGCATATAATTAGTTGTGATATTTTAGTCAAGTATTTCGTGAAACGTTTATGTATATAACGTAAAATTATCGCAATTTAATGTTTATAAAAAACACATAAATAGAGACTTCAAATAGAATGAAAAAGTGATCAGAATGTGAATGAGGTTATTAGTACCGTTGGATAGCTAGAGTGACACGCTATGATATCTAAGATGTTCATATATAAAGTTAAGAATATTGATTATATATAATATATAATATCTAATTAATTGTGATTTTCAGTAATATGAAACCAACTTTTTTTTAATTATAAGTTAAATGTTTTAAAAGGGGTATTTTGGGTAAGTGTTGCTTTTGAATTTTTAAGCAAAATCTTTTACAAGTAGTATAGAAGGTGAAAATATTGATTATATAGTATATGATTAATTATGATTGGTACTTTGCAGCGATATCGACCGACAATTTTTTTTAGACCCGTTTGGTTTGTAAATAAGTTTAAGATCAGGATTTAGATTTGAATTTAAATTTAGTTTATGATTTGGATTTGAAATTTGAATTTAAATTTAGTTTATGATTTGGATTTGAATTTGATATAGGAGAGAGAGAGAGAAATATGACAAGTTTTTATATTTTTTAATTTTTAAAATAAATATAAAATTTAAAGTTAAAATAAATTATCATAAAAAATAACAATGAAAGAATAGTAGAGAATAGAGTTAATTGCATTTTTGGTCCCTGTGGTATGGCTAAATTGCATGTTTGATCCTCAAAACTTTGGAAGTGCAGCGATAGTTCTCATTTTGAAGTTTGGGTTGCATATTTGGTCTCTAATCGTTGTGAAATAATCAAATTACCCTTGTCTTTTCTGAAAAAAACAAAGGGTATTTTAGTCATTTAACTTTATTCAGGGACAAAAAATGCAACACAAACTTTAAAATGGGACTATCACTGCACTTTTAAAATTTTGGAGACAAAACCTGCAGTTTGGCCATACCACAAGGACCAAAAATGCAATTAACTCTAGAAAATAAAAGGTGGATGTGATAAGAGGCCCCACTCAATTTGGACTAACACATTAAATAAGACAAAATATGTAAAGTAGACATTTTACCCTGGATTTATAGATAGCATATTTTTGAGACTCAATCCCAATCTTGGTACCCACTAATAAATACCAAATAACAATTTTAACTACCATCTCACAAACCAATGCCAAAACCCATATACCAAACAGACACTTAACATAAGTCAAATGTTTTAAAACTTAAAAGGGTATTTTGGGTATATAACATTACTCATTTTTAAGGTTTTTTTAAGTTTTTTAAGTTTTGAGAAAAATCTTTTTCTCTTTCTAAGTACTATAGATGTTTAGAAAAATGATACAAAACCCGAAATTAATCATTGGAAAGACATTGAAGAATGCTGAAATATATATCGTTCAAACATTGTTTTTATATATATTTATGTTTTCTTATCGGTCTTTCTTTTTCGCAAGAATAATTGAACAATTTTTTATGTTTTCTTAGTGTTAACCGAATAAGATGTTTAGTGCCTTTTATGTGGGGTACTTTAATGTTTTCTTAGTGTTAATTTACGAGTTGAACTATATATTAACAAAATTTTAATTAGCCATAAATGAAATATACTAAGTTCTTTTTGAGGTTGTATACTAATATAGAACCAATCATAGTTGGTTTTTATTGACCCGTTGTATAATGTATACTTATATACTAATATGGGGGCCTAATTTTATAAAACACATGTGACAAGTTACCAATTATCAAACCTCAAGTTCCTAAACCCAGATGAAAAATCCAAAAATGGTATAAGAACACTTGGATTCATAGAGTATATATCTTAAGTGATAAATATTTCAAACAAATCAGAATAAGTTAGAACAAACAATACATTATGCCATTATTTTAGCTGAATAAACCGTTTAGAATATCTCTTTACAACCATCAACTCTTAACACATTATTATTTAGTAGTAACTCAAACATTTCTTTTCTTCTTTTCATATTTACTCTAATTCTTATTACATATGATTTCTTAAACATGTAACCAAAACATTACTTTATTCTTTTATAACTCCTTTAATATTGCCTGTTGCAAAGTGTGTGCTATAATTAATGTATATTGAATCTTAAATAGATTTTTACGATTTTAATCAGCTTTTAAGAAAACCGTCCAACGGACGGGAAGAGACCTAGTAAACATAAAAACGAGTAGTAAAAAAATTAATTAAGCTAACTAAATCAGCCCTATACCCGATACCGTGTCTATATCTTCATCTTCAAAAACGACTTGGTTATCACCATCATCATCTTCATCATCAAGCTTAATACAATCGGGCAACTCGCCATACGCCTTCAATAACCGGGCTTCAGAGTGGTGATACTTATGTGTCACATCCGCCTTAGTATCTTGATAATCGCGAACACAAACAAGAACAATATCTCCTACGGATATCCAAACTTTTTTGTGCATGTTACCACAAATATGACCTAGACGCTTAGTTTCATCGCTGCATAGAACCTCACACCGATTGTTACCGAGCATATGGAGCACTTGACCATATTCCTGACAGTCCTCTTTGAATAGAAGCTCACGCCTCTCAGTGCCAGCCTCGTTCCTACCTCTTCTTCGATTCGCCATTATTGTGTGTGTTTTTTCTAGCTAGCTTTTGATATAAATAGAGATGAGATAACGTGGAAGCCAAGTTAACTTTTTATGGTTATCTATATTGTGATTCAACGATTTTGGTTTTAGTGTTTCATTGTGATTCTATAAAATCGCTATATGTATTACTAATGTTTAATTTATAAATAATAATAAATATAGAATATAACTAAGCCAACACCCCTCTATATATAGGTCTCGTTTTGAGGATTTATAAGGGAACAAAATTAAATATGGAAGAAGCTCGACTAAGCAAACACGCCCGTTATAATAGCCAAAATACCAGCACCTACTAAGCTTGTTACCAGTTTTTATTAATTGTGGAAATCCTTAGTCGCTTAGAATCGACAAAAGAGGCAATTAGAACAAAACAATGGCCACATCTAAGGACTTTACTTCCTAATCTTGTTTTCGACATTGACATCTTTGACGAAACCCATCAAGATCTTCCATTCGATGGTTACTGTTCTTTTATTGACCAAACCATAACTCAATGCCATTTGAACATCAACCGATTCCAAATTTTCATCCGTTACTTTTATAAATATGTACCGAGTGTCAACTATTGGGTTCATGTTTTTCATCAAGTCATGTTTTACTATACTTGAATTAGATGGATGTATATTTAATCCAGCAACTGGCTGTTCCATTACTTGGAAAAACCTTAAGAGTTTGTCTATTTCTAACGCGAAATTGGATCATGATTTGATCCAAAATATATTATCCGGTAGTCCTCTTTTGGAGACTTTCAATTTTGGTCCTTTGCTATGGTTTCACGCGGATTGACATTCCTTCAAAGAGTGCAAAAAACTTGGTGTGCTCTGGATTTCTTGATCCTAAACAACGTCGACGTACTCCCCATGCTATTGAAACCAATGCTCCTAATACTTTGTCACTCGCAGTCAATAATCTATTGTGCCTACATAAGCCATGCTTGCTAAATGTCTCATGGTTAATAAAAGGTGAGTTAAATTATATGCAAGGTTACATACATTGTAATTGTTTTTTTAGCTCCTTGCTAGTTTTTTATAAAATTTTGTAAAAAAAAAATTATATGCAAGGTAGATTTTATTCTGAGTATCAGATTCCACGCCTCGAAGAGGAAGAAGAAATGCTTAAAGTTTTTATACTAAGCCTACGTCATATCACTTACAATTGGGAAAAGCTTGTTAATTTAGAGGTATAATTGTCTCTAATGATCAACTACTGATCTACATATCTTTGATGATTATTGTTCTTTACTTCTCCCTATCAACAATTCTATTCACATTCCTATGGCAGACTCTTGATCGTTTAAAAGCTAAAGGTTTTACTTTTCCATCAAACATGAACATATGCATGTCTACTGATTCAATTGCAAACGAGGACACATAGGAACTACTACCAGATATTTATGCGACTTTAACTTCTTGTTCATGCTAAGACATATGGTAACTCCATTCCAAATGCTTTTAAACTTGCTACAAGTTTACAAATTCTTTTCATTTCTTGTACTTGAACCATTCCTTTGTTTCTATATTCCATCAATCAAGACACGGGTCTTTAAATTCATATGATGAATCAGAGTTTGTTAATGGAAACCAATCGGCAATTTCTAAGGTTCAGGTCTGTTCTTAGGACACTTTACTCCTTTGTAACATTTTGTGCCAATTTAATCATTCAAACAACTAACGGGTTTTATTTCAAGATTATCATCATTAAGAAAAGATTTTTCACAATGTTTGTGGCACTTATATAGCTATTTTAAAAATGGCTACAATAACTTAACAAGTTACAACTCACGGATTCAATCACTGATGAATAGACATTATAAATACTTGATGAATAAACATTATATCCTACGTGGTTTTCATTATTTAACATATCCGTCCTCTCATTGATTCAATCACTTGAAAGTTAGACCATAAACTTGGCCATGGGTCTGCATCTTGGTTCCTCGGAATGTTTCATAGCCATGGGCGGAGATAAGGGGGGGTCCGGGGGGTCACGTGACCCCCCGGCGAAAAAAATTGTAGTGTAAATTTTTGAAATTTTTCGGGTATTTTTGTAATTTGCCCCCCCAACGTACCAATTTTTAGTGTAGTTTATAAAAGTTATTATATTTTGCCCCCTCGATAAAAAAGTTCTAGCTCCGCCCCTGTTCATAGCCATGCCCTTGAGTTCCTCTAAAGCGGACCCACTTCTACATTCAGATATGTGGCTTATTAAAAGTGTTCCCGTAACTAAAACACTCCCAACGCATAATGTGTCATAAGTCCACTAAGAATTAGTAAATTCAACCTCCAACTGCATTACGGTTCCGAGCTCCACTAACCTTGGGATATTATGTTAAAACTTTTACTTGATCTTGAGACTTGGTGAAATACCAAGCGTCATTGTAAGGTTCCATCATAGGTGACTATTTATAAGTGGCCTTAATCTATCCCTCATATACTCAAATCAGTTATGTACAATAAGTTCTTACCTGATTGTAAGAATCTAGTGATCGGTCAGATGACAAATTAAAGGCAAACTATTTTGCGCCAAAACAAGCATGTTACGGTATAAGATTTGAGTAGCTGTGATTTCTACGCATGTGATCATAAATAGCCAAAATGGTTGGAAAAGTTGTTAGTGTTGGGACATAATTTGGATTTGCAGCTAGCTGCTTATCATTTGTAACGTGGCTTACTTGTGATTAATACATACCTTACCACCATAAAAGAACAAAAAAGATTTAACTTAGTTCGTTGTATACTTGTGAAGATATTCGAAAGAAACTCAAGAAAGCACTACCCGGTTTATATTCGAATGACTCGATAAACAACAAACAAGAACCTACAATGCTTAATCTATTTAAACGCATCTTGTAAAGGGGCCAAATGCACTAGTTTCATGTGGGCGGCTAAAGGAGCCCCACATCCGTTGGTGCTGATAATGATAGCAGAGAAAAGGAAACAAAAACAATTGCACATTTAGAAAGACATACGAAAACAAAGCTTATATTCTAAAGGAATATGACCAAACAGTCGAACCAATTCACCAACAACAGGATCAAACTAACAGTAAGTGACTCATTGTATTTCCTTTAACTGGATAAAACCCGGCTATTCCGCTCAAAACCCGGCTATATCCGCCCAAGACCAGCTTTGACCCGACTATTCCGGCAAAACCCGGCTGGACCCGGATATATCCGGATAAAACCCGGATATTCCGGCTTAGCCCCGGCTATATCCGGCCCAAACCCAGATATTCCGGTCAATACCCGGCTATTCCGGCCAAAACCCAGCTGAACCCGGCTATTCCGGCCAAGACCTTGTTAGACCAGGCTATATCCGGCCAAAACCCGGCCATTCCGGTCAAAACCCGGCTGTTCCGACCAAAACCCGGTTAGACCCGGGTATACCGGTTAGATCCGGTCAAAACCCGCTATGACCCTACTATATGTATTGTGTAATACTCAAGTTAAGTACCTTTTATCATCTTAATATTTGTTCAAGTATGAAAATTAGGCATGGGCGCGTTTTAAAATCTATTCATTGACTAAAAGGAATGGGTGGTCAATTGAGTTTCGTTTCGTTTTCTATCAAGCTCTCTTTCCTTATTATAAGGAGAGAAATTATGTATACAGATTGTATGCTTTTTTACCACAACCAAGTGGCCTGGTAGTAAGATTTTTAGTTTCTTCATAAAAGGTTAAAGGTTCAAATTTCGTGTATATTTGGAGAGGTCGAAAACGGTTCTGAGATTAACCCAGTAAGACCGTATACATTTGAGTCAAAAAAGTTCGCCGTCCCGAAAAAGCCTTATCCTTGTACCTGGTTATTACCATTTCATTGATTTGGGAGACATCCATACAAACTTTATCAAAAACACACTTAGGGGGTGACAGTCATGATTCGATGCCTCCCTCAAGATTCGTCACTAACCAATCATATCAAATCATCACATTCCATGATTCAACCATACCTCACCATACTTTTTTAGTGGCAATCATACCTCACCATTTTTTTTTAATGCCAAACGGATACAATATTTAATGGGCAACGTTCGAATTTTAAATGTTTCTCTTCCATGCCGTTGAGGTAAAACACACCGAATTGAATGCCGAATTTGTGATGCCGAACAAGAGGCAATGGCCATGCCGCTCGGCATGGACCACACCGAAGGCCAAACCGAAGCCACAGCCACCCCCTTATCTAAAACAAACTATGTACGGTTGATTTGGGAGATAGCATACATTCGTACAAACTTTTTAATATGGGCAACAAGACTTTTTCCCAAATGTTCGACAAACTAACAGTGAGCATACTATGATGGACCGGGTACTTTCTTATGATACACAAGTTAAAACATGTTTATTTTACTCTATAGCTGTCAGTTTGATGTTTAGACACATCCAACCCAACAAGCCAATAAAGATCATACAAATGTATCCGAAAGTGAGTTGTACAGTTTTCGTTCAATTGCAACATAATAATTCATCGTATTCGTATTGGTTTTAGTATTTTTGTAATTCTTATGTGGCATGCCCTTGAGCCATGTATTTAGCTAGTGGGCTTGTACAGTAATATGCTCGGTTGAAATGAAATATGTGTTGTGCAAATTAGTTAAATGTTTTAATTAAATGTTTATTAAACTTACGGGATTTTAATCATACTTAGGGGTGTAAACGAGCCGAGACAACTCGTGAACAACTCGAGATCGACTCGAAAAATACTCGACTCGACTCGATTTTAAACGAGCCAAGCTCGAGCATGTCAATACTCGGCTCGACTCGGCTCGTTTACACCCCTACATACTAGTATGGCAACGGTTGCCCGCGTTGCGGGCATGCCTGTTTTTTGGCCGAGGCGATTTTTCATAAATAAAGTAGAATATTTAGGCGTTGTAGATATCAAGTATATTTGTAAAAAGAAAGTAGAATATTTATGCGTTGTCGCATGAATTGATATATTCGTATTGTATCTTGCAAGCCCGTTACAACTCGTAAAAAGCAACCTTTTTATCTTGAAAATGCTTAAGTGAGAGCTACCAAGTAGCTAGTAAACAACTTTTCTTTCTGGGTAAAACATTTTAAATAGGCTTTGGTGCAACAGCTTGAAACATTTTAAATAGGCTTTGGTGCAATACCCTGAAACATTTTAAATAGGCTAAGGAATGTTTACATTCACAAAGTGTTTACAAAAAAATTATCCAATTAAAATTTCAAGTAAAGTATGCCCTTTGTATCGGGTTGTTACTTGGACGGGCTAACAAAAAGAGGTTTCATAACCAATATATCATAACACAAAACATACACGACTATTTTAACAAATTTAGAATAACAGAGATGAATAATAACGATTCATGAATAGATTTTTTAGTGAAACATGACCCAACAAATGCAACATGATTTTCGAAATTACATGCTATTAGAATTTAATAGCTGAGTTTATTATATCCCACATCTGATCCATCAGTAACTGCAATTTGATGATTGCTATTCAATCGGAGCAGTATTTTTACATATTCTTGCTAGAAAGACATGATTTATTCAACCTGACAAATGACGTTTAGCTCGTTGATGATGATTAGAGTTCATCCTGGTCAGAACCCAATCTTTATTATACTAAAGCTGCAGTTCTTTAAAATCTTACTCTTCCATTCTCTGCTACTGCCAAAGTTTGCAGACGATTCAAATCGCTGCAGAAAGAAAGTTCAAAATTGAATCAGAAAATCAACATTAAAGGGAACAATTTCATTTCTATATCTATATGAATCCAATGCAATTCATAGCATCACTACCAGAAGCATCCTAAATCCACAGTCAATGTAAGACTATATATAAATAAAATAGCTAATGTGTTGATAACCTTTCTAGGCAGATCCAACACTGTGCACCTACAATTGCAAAGGATGTGGACTGCGACCACCCCAATCGTGAGATATTATGTTCCACTCAGAAATAGTTCATGTGCTACCAATGGCTTTCATTAACTTCCATTAGACGTTAATCTATCACCACCTAGTATCAAAGGAGCAAGCTTGCAAAGTCAAGCTATAAAGTTAAGGAAATTCCCTACTAACCTAACTTCTCTAACAGGTATATATGCTCTAGCTTGTAATATCAATATCGTTAAAAAAAGAATATACAGACAATTTCGGACCATCTATATTGTTCATCTACTATTATAATCTATGCATAGATGTTGTAGTAACACACTCAAATACAGCCAAATAGTCATGTCTTCTTTTTTGCTTTTCAAAAGATTGTAAATTCAGAGTGGGGATCTTAGTTTGGTCGCTGATTTCAAATCCAGCATTATGTTCAAAGATTCAAATGTTAATTAAATCAAAGATTAAATCTAAAAGACGTACGTGAGACAAATATAGAGATTGAAAAAAACCTAGCTAGCAAAACTTAACTGACTAAATTATTTATGAAGATCTATATAGCACTTGTAAGACTCTAATTGATATGTAGCTTGACCGAACATAACGGCTTTTAGATAGCTTTTTATCGGTACAATTAGGGTACTTAGGTTGATTTAAAAGCTAACTTGAGCAGCAGAATACTAATTTATTTTCCAAATGTTGAAAACATCTTACCTTGTGGTGGGCGTGCTTGCTGCATCGATGTTGTTGTGCGCTTATTTCCAACTGGAAGGCATCGGCATGTAGAACGTTGTCTCCTGAAAGCATCGATTTACATTAGTTGCTTTCACGACTACAAATGTCACAGAACACAAAATGTCACAAAGGGAGTATATTATTCGCAACTCATAATATATGTGCCATCAATCATGAGTTTCTTTCACGTCTACAAATAATGATAAGTAGTTACCCGAATAATATACTCCCGTTGTTATCGTATTCGATGTTCCTGTGCGTGGTGCTTACTCATGTTACGAAGGCGTGCCTGCTTTTTCAGTCATTGCTTTCTGTTCCTGGATGTTGCGGAGCCGCTACCGGTTGCCATTCGCCTGCAAAATAAGGTATATCTGAAACTGCCTCTATCTATATAACCAAGTTTTAAATATAAGTTGTAGAAGATATAAACGTAAACGTAATTACCTTTAGCTTGGTATGTATATATCCGTTGAGGCGCAGTCGCGTGTTCAATAGTTTTCCTTACGTTGGGTAGAGGCACATCCCACATGCCAGCTTTTTCCTTCTTCTTTTGTTTTACTGTGTTGCTAAGAACCTTGGTACAAATAAGAGTGAGTATTAGAAATATGGCAACAAACATTTATGTATTATATCGATGAAACCATTTAAACAAACAAACCTTTGCCCGTGTTGTCGCATCACGATCAAGAAGATAGGCAGGGACAGCACCGTCTTGAACATCATCATCTACCTTACGCCTGGTTGATGATTTTTCATGCATAGCCAGCTTATTAACACACATCACAAAGGCTTATTAGCCAGACGATTTAATTATTTCAAAAATAGGGAAAAAAAGTAAAAACAGCAAATATAAAAAAAGGTAAAAGTTGAACAACGGATACTTACGTTTTCTTCATTTCAGCCTTTTCTTGATATCATTTCTTAGCAAACATCTTATCCTTGATACCTAAGGCTTGTACAACAACAAACAATATTTGTATCTATATTTATTTTATTTAACTGAAATAACAATCAAGTCTGATGCTATTGTAGATAAATAGTAGGAGAGAAAATATTGAGGAACCTGGATGCACTTCTGGACGCAGACGGTGTTTCTGTAATCATCATGCTTGTGCTTATGTAATAAGTTTTAAGAAACGCATAATCATTTTTGCAAATATAATCCCTGACATACGCAATAGCAATGGAATTTCAGCTGCAACGGCAGTCGTCGGTGGGCCACTATCGCCGCCAAAAAGAAAAATCCCTACTCGCGGATCCTGTACAATCACTAACAAATTAGAGGCGAATACGTACAGAAAAATGGAAGGCTGTTAAACACATAAAAAGAAATTAATTCAAAAACCTTTGGCCGTCAAGTGCTGATGTCTATGTATTTACATCAGACCTGTTTGGAGGAGGTCTGTGGTTTGTTGGTGTGCATGTATTTACGGCAGACCTGTTTCAATGGGTAGAGACGACTGCATAAAACATTTTAAAAACCAAGATCGTAACACCCCTCTGTCCACCACACATAAACCCGCATAAAACGTCTAAAAAAACCTTCAATAAGCTTATTTTACTCGGCAATGGCCACTAATTATTTCTCAAAAACACATAGGCTCAGATATAGCAATTCACCACTGGTAGAAAACTCACAACATGGGTGCAACCACATTTCTAGTGTGGCTGCCATGCCAAGATACGGAGGTAAGTAACATGTGAACATCATCATTGCCTTAGAGTGTTTAGGCCATCTAGCACAGCTCACTATCAGTGCAGACCAAAGATAACATCCACGAAAGGAGCAATGGCATTGAAAGTCTGTTTGGCATAACTTACAATGGCTCACTAAATGTAAGAAGACACAGAAAAAGGGATTGAACACCGCCATGGCTGCAAACACCGGCTGCATTTATTCAAATAGCATCTGGATTGCCCTGCCAAGATACGGGTCGAATATCACCCAACCACCTGATTATTAGGATGCTCGGATTAAAACAAACTTTAATCTAATCTGCTTAGACATACGCAAATGCTATTATCATAACAGGAAATTTCTTTTATATTGGAATATATAGGCCTGCCACTATCATAACGCACCACTCACTATCGCGCCACACCAAGGATAGCGGCAACGAAAGGAGCAATGCCATTGAAAGAGCAACCACAGACCCGTGATAGCCCATTGGCATGTTCACCATAGACCATAGAACAAATCTTTTGAATAGCCTCAACCATACCGCAACCACATGTTGCAGTATGCAAGATTAATAATAACTTTGGGTGACCTGAACCCGGTTGCAATTTTCATTGTGGTTGGACCATTCCTTTTTCATCTACTTTCACAGGCACTCGTTTTACCCATTATAGATAAACGTAGCATGAATTGACACAGTATTGCGTAGTCGGGCTGAAAGTTAACTTTCAATCGCGAGCTCAGCCTGCAACTTTGATACCTGTGAGTGAAAACATAAGAGTGCATCATTAAGTGTGTGGTCATAATTGTGACTGAAAGTGCATTTTATAAGGCATGTAGATTTATTTTGATAATAACATAAAAAAAATAGCAACGAAGTGGGTCAAATGGGGAGAAAGTTTGCCATAGCTTAAAAATAAGCAAATATTCAGAAAAAACATGCAATACCAAACATCCTCTAATATAAACAACATGTATTATAATCTCATTTTTAATGCAGTTGTTAAAAGACAAATACCTGTAAACATAATCTCATTCTAATACAAAGTTGTTAAAAGCAGCTCGCCACAAATAAAAAAGACGAATACCTGTAAACATAAAATGACGAAGGCCCACATCCTATCAAAACTCCTAAATATATGCCAGTATGAGTCTATCTCCACAAAATTAATCTTTCCTACCCAACGACCCCTGGTAATCGGTTTTTCCGCCTGAAATTAAAAGAAAAACATTATAATATGAAAGGCGATAAAGGAAATACGGGAACAGAAATGAAGCTTTGCCGAACTCATTTTGCCAATTAACTATGATAACAACTATGAATATTTTAACCAATAAAAATTATTTAGTCAAGCCTTAATCAGGGTTCATATCATAACAAAATAAGGCGCACACATATTGTTGTAAGGGTAAATAGTAGCTACATCCAAAGAGCCCTTAATTTCATGAAAACCTTTCAATTTAAACGAAACCCTAATTTTTATAAATCATTCACAAAAACCCCTAAATTTATACGAAGGTCTAATTGTTTTGAACCACATACCCAGTAAATATTTTAATTATTACTTATAAAAGATCCAACAAACCTGACGAATAGTAGCCGTTCTCATCCTTCGATCATCAACTAGATTTTGTCCATGTAATAAGACCATCGATAGAGCTTGAATCCATCAATATTGATCATGGAATAACATACAAAAAATCCCAAGATTTGATTTAGAGCTCTTTCTGCATCTATGATTTGGTTGGTGTGTGTGGAAAGTTGTAGGTGTGTGTGTGAAAGTTCTGGGTTTATGTCTTTATGATAACTTAGGCGGACTGGACATTGGGGCTATTTTGGATCACCTGGGCTACGAAAAAACGCCAAGCAGTTGGGTCACAATTTTTGGCGGGAAACCAAGCAATACGACGTCGTTTGCCCGTGTTTTAATATAAACTTATAATGTTTAAACAAAGTTGAGAATAAAAATATTGTCAAATATAGTTAAGTGACCAAAAGTTTAAGGACCATCATTTACCTTTTAGAAAAAAGACAGGATTTTCTATAAACCTTTCATTTTAACCCACCACTACTAGCACCATCCCCGCCGCCCAATATCCGGCCACCGTGAGGTAAATCTTTGCCCCTATTAAATCTCGTATCAAATATGCTTTTATGAATAACTAGAACGGTACCCGCGCAATGCGGCGGCGGGTACCGTGTGATTATATTTTGCGTTATTTGGTTACACGTTTAGTTGTATTCATGCTTTATAAGTAAACATATTAGAAATGGTTAAGCCAAATAATTTTAGTTTGAACAACCAACCGCTTCCTAACCAACTTCCTAACCAACTTGCTAACAAATTAATTTTGAAATCTTTCCATAATAAGCAAGAAAAAAGTCTGACCCAAATGCATTATAATGTAGTATAGATATGGTATGTTATGAATAAATTATCAGGTAGCATAAATGCAAATCATTTAGAATGTAATCCTTTCGTCTCAAAATTATTGTTCATATTTCCCAGTTGGATGTCTCAAAATAATTGTACACTTTCCATTTTTAGTAATAAAAAAGAATTTTGTGAAGGAATATTCTATTTGTGTGGTTAAAAATTGTAATGGCCTCATTTTGATTAAACTTTGTGTTTTTTGTCTCCCGACAATAATTTTGAGACAGGAAGGAGTAGGGGTGGAAATGAGCCGAGCCGCTCGTGAAAAGCTCGGGATCGGATCGGTAAAAAGCTCGAACGAGCCGAGCTTAAACGAGCTCGAGCTCGGGTTGCAGCTCGTTTATTAATCGAGAGCTCGAGCTTTACATAAAAAGCTCGTTTGAGCTCGCGAGCCTAAACGAGCCTAAACAAAAATATGATATTTTAACTTATATACGAGCCGAGCTCGAGCGTATTAACGAGCTCAATAAAGATATATTACGAGCCGAGCTCGAGCTCGAGCCAAGCTTTAACTTTTCATGGCCAAATCGAATAAACGAGCCGAGCTCGAGCCGAGCCCGAGCCTATATAATATTCCACGAGCCGAGCTCGAGCTTAAAGTTTAAGGCTCGAAACGAGCCGAGCTCGAGCTCGAGCCTTTTAAAACTTAAACGAGCCGAGCTCGAGCTC
Organism: Artemisia argyi; assembly: GCA_030686995.1. NCBI lineage: Eukaryota > Viridiplantae > Streptophyta > Magnoliopsida > Asterales > Asteraceae > Artemisia > Artemisia argyi. The sequence continues at coordinate 187,570,289 of CM060677.1, forward strand.
TGGCAGGCTCGGGCTCGGCTCGGCTCGTTTCCACCCCTAGGAGGGAGTAAACAAAAAGCCATTTTTATTATATGTATTTTATTTGCAAATATCTCATAGCACAATTTGATTTTAGAACTTAGAAGTAGTAGTTAGAATATACTCCTGAGATATGCAATGTTTTGCTAGATAAGGGCTAATGATTCAATTAAAAAAAAATGATGTTTTAATTATTCCTAGGGGTATTACTTGTCATGATATTTTGTTGCTGTAAAAGGTACCTTAAACCTGCAAAATAATCTCTTTCAAATGTTAAGTTTGAAGGGCGAAAGCACATTATGGAAATGGTGGGTGGTCAAGTTTAATGTATGAAGATGGAAGTTCAAAATCATTCTAAAATCAAAATTACGGAAGCAGAGGAAGAAGATCGAATAAGTTTGTTACCAGATTGCTTACTTATTGAAATAATCTCACTTTTAGAACTCACAGAAGAAGCGATTAGAACAGGTATACTCTCGAAACGATGGCGACATCTTTGGCCTCAAGTTCATAATCTTACTTTCATAATTGGTGATAGAGACAGAGACATTGAGTACTCCGAATTCTATTCCTACATCGACCAGACCCTAGCTCAATGTACTCCCCCCCACTCGGATCTTATCAAATTCAAACTACATACCTCTTACTTATACGAGTTCGAATTGAAATTCAGAGATTGGATTCTTTATGCTATCAATCGTAATGTTCAACACCTTGATTTAAACTTTCATAATACTGTTTGGATTCATTATGATAAGTTTGACTTCGATGAGTTTTTCCCCGTCAATACATGTTTTACGCATTTGAAATTGGAAAGCTGCTCATTCTCTTGTTATCCAGTAGCTGCCATCAGCTGGAATAAACTTACAAGTTTGTCTATGTCAAAAATGGAGTTAGATGAACGTGTGATTAATGCTATATTATCTGGAAGTCCTCTGTTAGAAACTTTCAAGTTGAACGAATGCAAAGGTTATTATGAGTTAAATCTTACCTCAAGGAGTGTTAAGAACTTGGTTATCTCTAATTACGTGGATGAGTTTTTTGATTATAATTATTATGTTGTCACGATCAATGCTCCTTATATTCAGTCACTCACAATAGAAAATGAGCTGTTGTTGTGGAAGCTTTTGTTGTTAGATGTCTCTTCTGTAGTTAAAGCCGAGTTAAATTATTGGACGGATGAGTTTTACAAGATAAAGCGTAAAAAAGAAGAAAAGATGCTTCAAGGACTTATCACAAGCCTTAGCCATGTCAAGGAGCTTAAGATTGGGATTTTGTCTTTAAAGGTACAACATCCTGTTTATGTTGCTAGTTACTATATTTGAGCTTGTTTGGATGTTTGCTTTGAATAGATTCGTATAAATAGAACCAATGAATTATTTGTTTCATACTCAAAATCAAACTTGATAATTTCTGACCTATAAGTTATAGCATCTTAAACAGGATCATTTGTTTAATTAGGACCTTGATTGCAAGTTTTATTTCCTTGACTGTAATACTGTATCCACTGATGTGTATGGAATGGAGTGTTTGGATTACTGGACTCTATTTCTATAAGCCTTGTTGATTGACCGTCCATTCTACTATTACTACCATGGGTCAGGAGTTGACTGGTATGTAGGGGTGTTCATCGGTTCGGTTAATCGGTTTATTCGGTTCAGGTTGTTCGGTTAAAAAAAAATTTTGGGTCATAACCGAACCGAAAATATCTATGACTGAACCGAACCGAGAACCGAACCGAAAACCGAATTTTGTACTTGAATTACACTATTTATATATATATTTTAATTTAATTATATATATTTTTGGCAAAAAAAAAAATATTTCAAGCATAAAAAAGTGTTTTTTATATTAGTATAAAATTTTAATGGACATTTTTTATATTTAAAATCTATACTATCTATAATGGAAAAATGGTCAATCTTGAAAAAATGGTCAATCTTGAAAAGTGGAATTCTTGAAAAATTTTATTAAAGGAAATTATGAAATATAATTAATACTCTTATTAAAACACCTCATTACTTAAAAGTACAATGATTTATTTATGTTGTACAACCAATTAAAAACATATCTACCAAATTAAATACAACCAATTAATTCAAATCCCAAACCAGGTTGACCCGGGACGCTTCAAACCAGACGGGTTGAACCGGTTTAATTTGACCCGTTTTCGACCCAACCTAGCAAGTTGACCCGGTTTAAATCGACCAATTTTTCGACCGGAACGGTTCACCCGGTTGAACCACTCGGGTCGAACCAGGTTTCAAGACATTATGTTTAATTCCTAAATATTCAAACTTTTATTATTTTTCATTTATAACCTATAAACTTTTTTTGATGAATAAACTATTTGTCGAATAAACTATTTGTCGCTATAAACAATGTATGGTCAAATCTTGAAAAGTTAAATCTTGAAAGTCAAAGGAGAGAGAAATGCATAGTATAATTAATACTCTTATTAAAACACCGCATAACTTTAAAGTACAATAATTTATTCAAATTGTACAACCAATTAAAAAGCATATATACTAAATTAAAAACAACCAATTAAAACACCCCTTACTAAAAAGTACAATAAAATTTTCACAATGTACAATTTAAACAAGCTACAACATAATCTAAATATAAAATAATTAACACACTAACTAATGGTATTTTACACATTATACAAATTAATAAAACACACAAAGCTTCATACAAGCTAACAAGTTGATGGTACATATAGTTTTGAAAACTGGACCGGACCAACGGGTTCAACCGGGAACCGGTGTCGCTACCAATTCGTCTAACTAATAAAAGCCATACGAAAACATATATTTCAAAATGAAACTATTAATACACATCGAAAACCGGGTTGACCTGGGACGCTTCAAACCTGGCGGGTTGACCCGGTTTAATTTGACCATTTTTCGACCCAACCCGTGGGGTTCACTCGATTTAGATAGACCCATTTTTCGTCCAGAACGGGTCGAACCGGGTTTCAAAACATTATGTTTAATCTCTAAATCTTCAAACTTTTATTATTTTTCGTTTATAACCCACAAACTTTTTTTATCACTAAACGATTATTCGCTATAAAATCCCGTTGCTATGCACGGGTACTCGTCTAGTAATATAAATATATAAAAAGTATATATATTTCTATAAATTCGGTTTTCGGTTCTGATAACCCATATCCAAACCGAAAACCGAATTTTTAATTCGGTTCGGTTCGGTTATATGTTCGGTTCGGTTTGGTTCGGTTTTCGGTTTATTCGGTTAATTACCCGAACCGTGAACACCCCTACTGGTATGTATAGTCTTTGGTTGTGTCTTTCAATTCAAGGAATGTAGCTTATGATTTAGATTTCCTGTAATGGAGGTTATTGGTGCATATGACTGCAGTTGACTATTGTGAGTGTTGCCTTAATGTGTTCTCACCCATTCTACTATACTACAAGGTTCAGGAGTTGTCTTGTCTGGTTTTGTATGGTCTTTGGGTGTGTTCTACATGTAAGGAAATGTGTCTCATGGTTAATAGAACTGTTCATTCTGGTGTATTGAGTATTGACAGAATAAAGTCCCCTTCTATCAAGTTCCTGTATTGAACAGTAGTTCTGTATGGCATGAGAGGCCTTCTTCACTATGTTCTAGTGATTAGTAAGCTAGTGAGTATGTTAGCTTGTATTGAGATTTGAGAGCAGAATGTCTAATGTTAAATTGTCGTTGGTCTTTTGCTTTCTTGGGGGGATGTCCCAAGATTCAGTTGGACCTACTTGTAACGAACATTACATGGATGGTGGTAATATTTATTCACAGTTTCACCAAAAAAGAACTAATTGATACAGACATTTCGCAGTTGTCATTTAACTTATCTTTTCATTAATATTCTTTTGTTTGGTAGGTTCTTTCTCGTTTGGAAGCTAAAGGTTTCGTTTTTCCGCCAGGCATAAGATTACCAGATGTTCCTTTATCTGATTACTATGACAGTGATTTAGGTGAAAGCAGTGATTCAGGTGAAAGCAATGATTCGCTGTCTGATAATGATTAATGTGAAAGCAGTGATTCAGTTTCTTATGGCTAATTGATTGATGTCACTTTTAAGTCATATTATGCTAATGCATACTAGTTGTTATACTAATGCACTGTAACTCAGAAACTCGTGGTGTTTTGCTCTGATATTAGTTTTCATTTTTGTTATCAAGCACGTTTGGTTGATTAATTGTGATCAGTTTTGTCATTTTATGAATCTGTTATATTACTGCTGGTTTCAAATTACATGGTTGGATCAAATTTTATATTGCCATTAGGGTGAAATGTGATAAACTGAAACTGACTAAATTCTATAACCTGATTCACAATATAGTTGGATAAAAATGCAGAATTAAACAGGATATCTTAACTTTTATAGCTACACATAAATTTAACCATAAGATTCTAAGCAACAGAATGGAGGGAGCAAAGTATGTATTCCTATGTCAATTGTATCAAAATATGTGATCATGAGTAATCAAGTGTACTTACTCTTTTTTTCGTCACCAAATTCGATATGTAATCACAGCAAACACAATGCATAATAACAAAACGAGCATGTATTATTTATGTAATCTTTTATGTCATTTTGAATATGTAAGAGCATATATGATGAATGTAATCAGTACTCTAATTTCATATACACAAATCACAAGTTTACATTCCATAGACTACTGGAAAGTAAGATTACTAACAAAATGAAGAACATGGTAAGTCAAAAATAAAAGACCAGATGAATGAATCTGAAGAGCAAATGTACATAAAGAAGGATGAAATATGGTTCCCTAAGAAAAGCGACACAGTGCACTACCTGAGATCAGCCGTTTTCCAGTTTGAAGATTGTTAAAACCCCTTGGATGATTGGAACACGGGCCCGTTAAGTTCTAGTATCCATAATGTTCTAAGCAACAGAATGCAGGGAGCAAGGGAATAAGTATTTATTCATGTCAAAATGGCAACTTAGATGCTCATGTATAACATCAAAGGTTCTTACTTTATTATCTATCCAACTTTTATTCTATCTAAAGAGAAACTATCAAAAGTTGACCAATTTCTTAATTCCACTATAACTCAACTCATTTCTTAATTCTACGAACCCTCTTAGCTCCCGAAACCTCCAATCTCCCAGCAGGACATCCACACGGCGCTCTAAACACAAGAACCGTTCTCCCATTCAAAGGCGCCATTTTCTTCAAGCTCTTTATAATCCTTCTCTAATTCCAAAGGTATCACACCAAATACCCTCGAAACATGATGAATGAAAGCATCTGGTGCAAAGTTTCTATCCTAATTGTTCCAAGATATGTTACACTTTTCCGACGCTATGTAGCTTCTTAGACTACCTGTAAATTCATTTGTGTCATTTTGTTGACTATACAGCCATACGGGTCAACTGTACTTGTGCTCGTTTCTGATAGCCAAGTATTTGAGGAAACACATGCTGAATTATTATTCCCTAAGAGAATGGTGCCTTCCACATCGACGAAGGCAACATACAGCGGAAGCTGACATCCGACAAAGGCTGCGGCGATTGTGTTTGGTGACTGAAACGTGTTTTAGTTCACTGTTATGACGGGATTGAAAGGTAAATGGTGTTTGCATTTAACTCTATGAGTGAATCGTTCGTGACATGTATGACCCGTCAATCATTTAGCCAAACTTTACAACTTATCCATATCATGTCAACCCATTTCTAAAACTTATGGTGACCCATATCACCTGACAGGTCTAAATATTTTACACAGATAGGATTACGGGTTGTGATTGCCAGCTACAATATTACGAAATATGTCTCTAGAAAAGAAATTTTGCGAAGTTTATATTTCAAAACACCCCAAACATAATGAATGTAAGTCTGTTGTTCAGAACAGTTATCTGAGTTACATTTGTCAAGCGCTGTGTAAGCCTAGCTAAGATGGTTCATGGACTTGTTGTAAAGTCATTTGGTTGATTTCAGTAGTTCAATTAATCCTCAAAATGGTTTATATATGCTGCTGCTTGTGAATTTGTAAACTTGTGGTTGGAATCTGAAAGCTTTTCTTAATCAATGTAATATCTAATTGCGAATATAACGATATAACCCGTATCAGACTAACACTCCCACAAACTGCAAACTCTCATATAACAGAAAAACCCAAGTCCGTACATTCATGAAAAAATTGCGCGATTAAGAAACGTCAACTCGCAAATATAACGATATAACTTCATTTCAGGTCTCAACCTGCTTCATCATTGTCATCAAAGCAATAAAAATAATCTCAGCTGATTTAAAAAAAAAAAAAAAAAAAAAACAAAAATAAACGTGGTGCACATTAGATAAGATATTTAGTTACGAAGGTTTCTTAACATTTTATAAAGATTGTGCAAGTGAGTTTTGTAATAATTTTCCTAAAGCTACTAAGGGAAAACTGTGTACACATAGAACATCAAAATAATGTCTATTTTTCCTAAAGCTATAAATGTTATGTCGACTGAGCAACTTCTTTCAAAACATGATTGATGACATGGGTTGAAGAAAGAGAAGTTTGCTTGTTATATATCGTCGTGTAAATTGTTCATGCAAGTTAATAGTATTACAGTATTATATATGCGCTTATGTCCACACTTTTGTTAACTCTTTTTGAGTTTTTTCACATGCTTTTTTACCGCAACTAAAGGCCTACATGTTATTGGCTCATAAGAGGTCAAAAGTTTAAACCTCGCTATGTTTGTATAGGGCTGTAAACGAACTGAACGTTCAGTGAACATTTCATGAACCGTTCGGTAAAAAGTTCGTTTATGTTTGTTCGTTTATTAAATGAACGAACATGAACAGTATTTTACGTTCGTTTAGTTAAATGAACGAACATGAACAAAAGTCTCGTTCGTTCATTTATGTCCGTGAACGTCCGATTAAGCGTTCATTAAAGTTCGTTTATGTTTATTTATCTATTTATGTTCATATATCATATATTTTAATTTTATAATTTAAAAATTGGTTTGTTTAAACAAAGTAACTACTTATAAAACAATATATTGTGAAGAATTCAATAAAGTTTATGTTTGTTTGTCTATTTTTATTTATGTTCGATCGTTTATGCTCGTTTAGCGTTCGTTTAGTGTCTTAATGAGCGGACATAAACGAACATGAACAATTCATTTTCTTAATAAACGAACATGAACAAGAAAATTCGTCCGTTTAAGCGTCCGTGTCCGTTTATTTGTTCGGTTAAAATTAAATGAACGAACATGAACAGGGCTCCGTTCGTGTTCGTCCGGTTCGTTTACGGCCCTATAGTGTGTACATATGGGAGTGGTCACGGAAGGGTCGGAAACGGTCCCAGCATGTTATTGGCTCATAAGAGGTCAAAAGTTCAAACCTCGCTATGTGTGTACATTTGAGAGTGGTCACAGAAGGGTCGCAAACGGTCCTGAGATTAACCCGATGAGACTGCATACATGTAAGTCAAAGAAGTCTGCCGCCTAGGTAAGGTGAAAATGGAAAATCAAATATACCAATTTCATTGATTTGGAAGATAGCATACATCCATCCAAGAGGTGAGTTATTTTACATAGTAAGTTTTTGTTACAAACTAAGAGACAAATCCCCACCATCCATCTAGTTTGATCTAATGGTGGAGATTAACCTAAGATTTAATAAGACAACCTAAGTCCATGTTTTTTTTCTTGTCCTTTTTGTCTATCTTATTTATTCATTTTTTTTTCCTTTTTTCTTTTCTTTCTTTTTTTATTCTTTTTTTTTTTGCGTTTTTTTTACGTTTTTTTCGTTTTTCATACATATTCGTCGGTTTTTTACGTTTTCGTCAGTTTTCTTACGTTTTCGTTCGTTTTCATACATTTTCGTCCGTTTTCATACGTTTTCGTCTGTTTTCTTACGTTTTCGCTCGTTTTCATACGTTTTCGTCTATTTTCTTACGTTTTCACCCGTTTTCATACGTTTCGTCCATTTTAATACGTTTTCGTCCGTTTTTATACGTTTTCGTCCGTTTTCTTACGTTTTCATTTGTTTTCGAATTTTTTTCATACGTTTTCGTCTGTTTTCTTACGTTTTCGCCCGTTTTCATACGTTTTCGTCCATTTTCTTACGTTTTCATCTGTTTTTGAATTTTTTTCATACGTTTTCGCCCGTTTTCATATGTTTTCGTCCGTTTTCATATATATTCGTCTGTTTTCTTACATTTTTGTCTATTTTCATACGTTTTCGTCCGTTTTCATATGTTTTCGTCCGTTTTCATACGTTTTCGTCCATTTTTATACGTTTTCATATGGTTTCAATCTGTTTTCATTCATTTTCGTCCGTTTTTATACGTTTTCGTCCGTTTTCATTCATTTTAGTTCGTTTTTAAATGTTTTCAAACGTTTTCATACCTTTCTGAATATCACAAGTGATATAGTGTGATTATCAGAATATCATTTGTGATATTCAGAATATCGTGAGTGATATTGAATATCACTCGCGATATTCTGAATATCACAAGTGATTTTTAAAATTTTGTAACATGAAAATCACAAGTGTTATTCAGAATATCGCAAGTGATATTCAAAATATTGCAAGTGATATCTGAATATCGCAAGTGATATTCTGAATATCACAAGTGATTTTCAACAAATGTTCTGTGACATGAAAATCGCAAGTGATATTCAGAATATCGCAAGTGATATTCTGAATATCAAAAGTGATATTTTGAATATAAATCACAAGTGATATTCAGAATATTACAAGTGATTTCACGCTTTTTTTAATTCACGTTTTTACAAAAGTGATATTTTGAATATAACTCTGAATATCACAAGTGATTTTCAAGAATTGTTCTGTAACATGAAATTCACAAGTGATATTCAGAAAATCACAAGTGATATTCTAAATATTACAAGTGATATTCCGAATATCACAAGTGATTTTCAACTAATATTTTGTAACATGAAAATCACAATTGATATTCTAAATATCACACGTGATTTTTGTAAAATCTCGCAAAAATTCGTATAATTAACTTTGGTAAATTATATAATAATCTTCGTCATTACTGTAATTACCATTTTTACGGGGAAATTTAAAATTTTCTTTGTATATTAAAATGGTCACGATTACGATATTGAAAAATTCGTCAAACGACAAAACAAGTTCACGACACAATTAATAAAATAAATATTTCATCTAATCCTAACTTAATACTAATTACAAAACTAACTAAACTTAAATTTAACCAAAATGGGCCTTAATAATTTCCAGCCCAACCACTCCCTTCATCACTGTTCATCAGCCCACAAACAAGAGCCAACTTTCCTTTTTATTTCAGTTTCCAATTCGAGCAGTTCACCTCCAAATTGCCTCTGTATTTTTCGATTCCTAAATACAACATGTCCATATTTTTGTACCTCCTAATAGTCTACCCACCAAAGAATTAGGATGCCAAATATTAGCTTCTAAGACGAACGTTTGATACGTTTAATAGAGGCAAAGTGTTTGGCCAAAAACCAACCCACTCGACACATATTAAAACCAAAACTCAACCGTTTTAAACCCGGATTGCTTCTATTCGATCCTAATAATTATTCCATCATGTTTTCATGTTAGTAAACATGTTTCATCAGCTTGTAACCAAGTTCTATGCCAAAAACCAAATTCGTGTACATGTATATATATGTAGTCGACATATATATTGAAACTCAATTCTAAATTGTCTTCCTTCACCCTTAAAGTCATGATCTCAGTAAAAATCTCAATATAATATCCCATCATCTCTGACTCTCAATAGTTGGAGCATGTGTTAATGTCTTGAAACTCAAAATGGTAATCGTACGATATATATATAAAACGTATAACTCTTTTCTTCATCACCACCTCTCACACACAACTCCTTTCCATATTTTCTTATTCTCTCTTCATCATCTAGACACCCCAAGATGACCAGAAGTTATCATCCTTTCCGTTAGAAGTTTATTCGAAATATAGTGTGTGTGTATATATATATATATATATATATATATATATATATATATATATATATATATATATATATATATATATATATATATATATATATATATATATATATATATATATATATATATATATATATATATATATATATATCGTATACATGATTATGGCAAGTTGTGTTTTCCCCGTGTGTTTTCATTCACCTCCTCGACTCCCTACCCACCTTAGAGGTGTAGTAAGTCGTCATCAACCTCTCTTGAATTCATTCCATACGTTATTATATGTTCATGCATCCTATATTATTTTCAAAAGCATTTAGTTTCATATATATATATATATATATATACATACGTACAAATATATAGCATCACAAACGTGACTAGCCTCTATCTTGGAAGGCCTAGGAGTTACGTAGCACACTTGTTTCACGTTTATTTTTACGTTACATGCATCCTACAAACTTATTTTGACCATATATGAAATGTATAAAAATGTTGCAAAACCATAAAAATTAACTGTCTTTTAATAATAAAAATACGTCCCAAGTCTCTTATAAAATCGTCTTTTATCTCACAATTTAGCGTAACAAGCATGTCATATTTTTATACCACCTAATAGACACCATGGCTAGCTACAACTTTCGTATAAATAATATATAAAAATAACCACGTTTTGACACTCTAAATCGACCAAAGTAAATTGCAAAACTCGTATATACCAAAAACACTTGGAAATTTTCTAAGTCTTTTTACCCAGAAAACTGGTTCAGATCGCTACCAAAATGACCCTTTAAAACTCAATCCGACTTAATAACCACCCAATATTTTTACACAACCTATTTCTCCTTGCTACAAGCTACAAGTTTCGTGTTTAAACTTTTTAATAATAAGCTCGTTCAGACCATTTAAATTGGCCAAAGTAAACCACAAAAACTCATTTTTCAAAACCTATTTATAAAGCTTAATGGACTGAAAAGCCCAATAAGCTGAAAATAAGCTCTCCGTATAAGCTGGACCAAAAAGATATTTTGATATGATTTTATAACATTAAAAATGAGTCTAGGGATAAGCCCAACTTGTCTCAACGCTCACGGATTATAAAACGTTAACGGGCCTTTAATTTAGCTCGTTAAAGCCCATTTATTGAAAAATAAGCTATTTTTGTAAATAAGCAGTTGAAATAAGTTTTAATAAGCTTCAATAAGCTCCAGAAATTTTAAGATAATTTTTCCCATAATTTTTGAACGTTTGGACTAAAAATGTAACGCGACGACACCTAGAAGGACTAATATTGAAAACTGTGAAAACTAAGGACTAAAACTGTAAAAACAGAATTATTAAGGTAGAAAATGATTTATTATTAATTTCCAAGCTTAGATTGTAATATTGAACATATAGTTGACTATAATTGTAAAATATATATAAAAAGGACTAACGGTGTGAGGCTAACTCCGTTAGTATAAAAAGTGTAAAATTGGAAAAGGACAAGGACTACACATAATCTATTTGACATTCTTATTTTATTTTCTATTTTACGGCAACCCTCACGTCATATGCATTTTCGTTTCATTTTATATATATATTATTTATTTTTACGTTAATAATATATATAACGATATTTAAATAGTTAATATTTTACTTACGATTTAAAAAGGTAAAACTACGATGGATATTTTAAATAAAGTATTTTTTTCATAGCATGCATGACATAATAATTTCACTTCACATCATCTATTCGTCATAACGAATAAATCTTATTCGTTATTCGTTCGTATTTACCAAATAGTATTTGGTTATATTCTCTGATAAATTTATTTATCAGGTTTTGTGTCAAAGACATTCCCATAAATCTCATCCTATCTTACTTTTCATCATTTCAAAATCAATCCAGGTGAGTCATAGCCCCATTTCAAATAATTGTTTTTAACTCATTGGGGGAGATACATGCTTACATATACTTTGATAACTTGATACGTATATGAAATAAAATAAAATACATGATTCAAATCAATTTCCTAATTGATATTAAAATAATATAATTTGTGATTTATAATATATCAACGTTTCCAATGTGATTATTGTGGTATGTGAAATATATATTTATTGATGAATTATTTGACTGAAATATTGTTATTCATATGAAAATGTTCTCAATTTGATTATTGTGGTATGTGATATAAATGTGTTACTGGCGAAATATTCAAATTGAATTTCTGATACTCAAACGATACTATTTTCAAACTGAATTTGTGATACTCAAACGATACTATTTTCAAATGAAATTTCGGATACTCAAAAGATGATATTTTCAAACTGAATTTCTGATACTCCAACGATGGTATTTTCAAATTGAATTTCTGATACTCAAATGATAATATTTTCAAACTGAATTTATGATACTCAAATGATGATATTTTCAAACTGAATTTCTGATACTCAAACGATACTGTTTTCAAATTGATTACTGTGATATGATACTTGATTTCATGATGTGTGCTAAATGAGCCCATTAGTCCTTGATATTGCCTAAGTTAGCTTATCGCCATATAGTCCCTCAATCATGAGCCATTAATCACCGTAACGTGAGCGCGAATATAGTGAACAGATTCGAAACCTGTTTGGATTGACCTCTGATCCCACTAATACTTGACGGAATGTCATTATGCATGTGGTTAGTCGTATTAGTCGTGATACACTATATTTGAGACAAGTAGGAATTGGCAAATCACCTACGAAATGAGGGCAAAATCTGTCATTGATTTGATAGAACACCCCTTCTGTTAACGTCTTGCGTGTCATGAGGCTTGGTGCAATATCTATAAAGGAAATATATATGTATTCAACATATATTTAGATACAGCTGTATAGGTTTGACCATACGTGAATTGTATATCTGTTTGATTTAGTATCATGAGTTTCCAGCTCATGTTAAGATTATTGAATTCCTTATTGAATGTGATTGAATATTTATATGATTTATTTGTGAATATATTCGATACTTGTTTTGTTATTGTTTGTATTTTATTAATACCAAATATTCCTGAAATCTAACAAAATAAAGGGTTTTTCCTAAAACTCTATAAACTCACCAACCTTTGTGTTGACACTTTTAAGCATGTGTATCTCAGGTAATTTAACGGAGCAGGACAAGACACGGAGTGGGCATTTATTACTCTGATAAATTAAAATGGTGTAAAAATCAAATTTGTCATTTTTACAAGCCTTTATATCTTTTCATAAGATTTTAAATCAAATGGTTCAACTTTTATCAAAATTATTAATTAAATGACAAATAATTTTCAAAACGTTTCTTTTAAACCGTTTTATGTGGTTAAAACTTCGATCCTCACCGTAACACCCAAATTACTTTTCCGCTGCGACAAACTTTACAAATGGGGGTGTTACAGATTGGTACCAGAGCTACAGTTATAGAGAATTAAATGTTTTCAAACATTAAAACTATAACTACATTTTCAAAATAATGATTTTACACCATAACATTTTATGCTCTCCGTGTCTGCAGACTGCCGTGCTCCATACTTTATTTGTTGAGATTATTTTACATGCTTAATAGTTACTCATATACAATTGTTATTTCATCTGTATTGTTATATCTTTAACAATACAAAATACTCATAAAATATTATTCACGGTTACTACTGTAGCATGTCTTCAGGAACGCCCATGAATGTCAAAACAAATATCCATAATAATAATATCTCATCTAACAATAAAAATTTTCCGAATACTGAAGATCCTTACGTACAAATATCACAACCCCAGTCTGATATAGAACTCACTCAGAGATCACCTCCGTCGTCACCTATCCGTTCACCTCTACGTCAAAGAATCAGAAGAGCTACCGAGTCATATGAAGATTTGATTGGTGGTCAAGCAGCATTCGAAGTTAGACGAAGTTCACTCCAAGAGATGCCGTAGAAGAACGTTGAGCCAAATTCTCCGTCACCTTATACTTCATATTCCTCAATACCAGATATTTCCAAATTCTCTATTTCCTGACGCTCCAAATTTCTCGATACAATACATCTCAAACGATGTATCTTCACTCAATTCCCCTGAACAGAAAGTTGTACCCACTAAACCAAAATGTTTTTGGTCAGTGATGACAGATTTCCTAATAATTCCAAAACTCTCCAAAACTTGTAATCAACCTCTAATAAAAATCTCCTTTTGTTATAACCCTCTGTTTTTAATAAATTCTTTCCATCATGACGCTATGCATACATACCTTCATGAAAAATCTCACCATTTGTTACTCTCTTTGATAGACAAATGACTCCTCTCATATCAATAGAGTATTAATAAAAGATCTTGTATTGTTTATTTGCAAAAACAATCAATGTTGATTATAGTGAATATATCCAAATTTACCTTAAGAATACCTAGGATTATTACGATTTCTTATATCTACCATGATTAGGCTATAACCATAGAATTTTATAAGACAATTTTTGGAAGAGAACTTGAAGAATAGAGAGAAGGTTATTGAACTTTAGCTTTAGTAGATAAGTCCGTTTGTTCTTTAGCAATCCTATACCAAGAGTTGATAAATTATATAAGATACTACCCAGACATATCTTGAAATTAGATTACAGTAGGGATTCAATTCAGTCTATCATCAATGAAATAATTAGCTCCATATTTTAAAAGACCTAACCAAGTACTAAGAATATCCAGAGGTTAGTAATCAGTATCAATGCAGTAATACTTGAAGTAACCATAGTTCCTCCAATTAGCAATGATATAGTAAGAAAAGAAAATAAGACGGTCATATCTTGTAAGTATAACCATGAAAGTTTTACGGATTTTAGACCAACTCACCCTAAAAGAACAATAAGAGTGACTGAACGATAGATTATTACCACCCTGTAAGAATTATCTCATGAACTTTAAGTTTATACCAAGAATATTCTAGTATCTCCTTAGAAATTTCTGACTCATCACCATATTATGAACAAAAATTTACTAAATTCTTTTGAAAATGATTAGATGTCATTCAATCATTGAGACTGAACCATCTAAAACAATTTAAAGAAGAATAAATACCATTATTACTGAGCCAAGCATTACATCATTCGGTCCTCAATTATACATAGCCTAGCTACCTATGTATAATTTAGGAAGAATTATGTCATAAATGGAACAGTTATTTTTTCAGATTTTCTAAATAACAATCTTCATGTAAAAACAAAATTTTGAGATTAAATAAACTATTTATAAACCTTATTTTTGAAAAACTCCAATAGATATTCACACTTAATATCCATCATTTTATTATAGTAAGTTGAGAAAAGTAAAAACATTAGAAACCTAAGAGTTCACAAAGGCTTATGAAAAACATCAATAGCGAAAATTTTATTAGAGACCACGGAAATTAATACATAGGCATATAATTAGCATAGAAGTGCTATTATTACAAGGATTACAATAAAAAGCGTAGAATCTTCAATAGGTTGACCCGGCATAATAATAAGGATTCCCATCGACAGTACCATAGCAAGAACCACCATAGGATGAATTACTCTGATTATTATAAAAGATAAGTATAAGTACACCATTAGAAACAATAGCAAGCCTAGTTCTTAAACATAAAGACAAATAAGTATTATTTCATATTTATTGAGGATTACATAGAAACATAACAAGGATACATTTTAAATAAACCTAGCTTGAGACTAGTGCCTCCATATCTTATCAACACCATACAATAGAACCGTGAGTGGTATTACGAAAACCACAATCCCGACCAAAATTACATAATCTTCATCCGGAACAAAAGTCAAATAGGTGATGGCCAAAATGATATATACCATTGCGATAATAGTAATTAGGCTCGGTATTTTCGGAAGTATTTAATGAGAGAAAAGGGTAAGAATAGGAAATGTGAAATAATAGAAAAATGGATGATGAAAGAATAGGAAATTAAATGGAGTATTTATAGGCTAAAAATCTAGCCGTTGGGACCAAATATAGCCGTTAGGATACTATTCACGACCGTTAGTTTTCAATATTCACAACCCTTAAATACCTTAGTTATTTTGTCTTGTCTAGTACAGGTAAATCTAACTGAATCACGTTTCCTTGAATTTCGGATAAAAATCTCTCGACAACCTCTATTCAAAATTCTCCACTCAAGTAATCACATTAAATTTGAATTTCGGGACAAAATTCAGAATGACATGTGGGTACTGTAAAACCTCGCAAAAATTCGTATAATTAACTTTGGTAAATTATATAATAATCTTCGTCATTATTGTAATTACCATTTTTACGGGGAAATTTAAAATTTTCTTTGTATATTAATATGGTCACGATTACGATATTGAAAAATTCGTCAAACGACAAAACTAGTTCACGACACAATTAATAAAATAAATATTTCATCTAATCCTAACTTAAGTACTAATTACAAAACTAACTAAACTTAAATTTAACCAAAATGGGCCTTAATAATTTCCAGCCCAACCACTCCCTTCGTCACTGTTCATCAGCCCACAAACAAGAGCCAACTTTCCTTTTTATTTCAGTTTCCAAATCGAGCAGTTCACCTCCAAATTGCCTCTGTATTTTTCGATTCCTAAATACAACATGTCCATATTTTTGTACCTCCTAATAGTCTACCCACCAAAGAATTAGGATGCCAAATATTAGCTTCTAAGACGAACGTTTGATACGTTTAATAGAGGCAAAGTGTTTGGCCAAAAACCAACCCACTCGACACATATTAAAACCAAAACTCAACCGTTTTAAACCCGGATTGCTTCTATTCGATCCTAATAATTATTCCATCATGTTTTCATGTTAGCAAACATGTTTCATCAGCTTGTAACCAAGTTCTATGCCAAAAACCAAATTCGTGTACATGTATATATATGTAGTCGACATATATATTGAAACTCAATTCTAAATTGTCTTCCTTCACCCTTAAAGTCATGATCTCAGTAAAAATCTCAATATAATATCCCATCATCTCTGACTCTCAATAGTTGGAGCATGTGTTAATGTCTTGAAACTCAAAATGGTAATCATACGATATATATATAAAACGTATAACTCTTTTCTTCATCACCACCTCTCACACACAACTCCTTTCCATATTTTCTTATTCTCTCTTCATCATCTAGACACCCCAAGATGACCAGAAGTTATCATCCTTTCCGTTAGAAGTTTATTCGAAATATAGTGTGTGTATATATATATATATATATATATATATATATATATATATATATATATATATATATATATATATATATATATATATATATATATATATATATCGTATACATGATTATGGCAAGTTGTGTTTTCCCCGTGTGTTTTCATTCACCTCCTCGACTCCCTACCCACCTTAGAGGTGTAGTAAGTCGTCATCAACCTCTCTTGAATTCATTCCATACGTTATTATATGTTCATGCATCCTATATTATTTTCAAAAGCATTTAGTTTCATATATATATATATATATATATATATATATATATATATATATATATATATATATATATATATATACATACGTACAAATATATAGCATCACAAACGTGACTAGCCTCTATCTTGGAAGGCCTAGGAGTCACGTAGCACACTTGTTTCACGTTTATTTTTGCGTTACATGCATCCTACAAACTTATTTTGACCATATATGAAATGTATAAAAATGTTGCAAAACCATAAAAATTAACTAAGTCTTTTAATAATAAAAATACGTCCCAAGTCTCTTATAAAATCGTCTTTTATCTCACAATTTAGCGTAACAAGCATGTCATATTTTTATACCACCTAATAGACACCATGGCTAGCTACAACTTTCGTATAAATAATATGTAAAAATAACCACGTTTTGACACTCTAAATCGACCAAAGTAAATTGCAAAACTCGTATATACCAAAAACACTTGGAAATTTTCTAAGTCTTTTTACCCAGAAAACTGGTTCAGATCGCTACCAAAATGACCCTTTAAAACTCAATCCGACTTAATAACCACCCAATATTTTTACACAACCTATTTCTCCTTGCTACAAGCTACAAGTTTCGTGTTTAAACTTTTTAATAATAAGCTCGTTTAGACCATTTAAATTGGCCAAAGTAACCCACAAAAACTCATTTTTCAAAACCTATTTATAAAGCTTAATGGACTGAAAAGCCCAATAAGCTGAAAATAAGCTCTCCGTATAAGCTGGACCAAAAAGCTATTTTGATATGATTTTATAACATTAAAAATGAGTCTAGGGATAAGCCCAACTTGTCTCAACGCTCACGGATTTTAAAACGTTAACGGGCCTTTAATTTAGCTCGTTAAAGCCCATTTAGTGAAAAATAAGCAGTTGAAATAAGTTTTAATAAGCTTCAATAAGCTCCAGAAATTTTAAGATAATTTTTCCCATAATTTTTGAACGTTTGGACTAAAAATGTAACGCGACGACACCTAGACGGACTAATATTGAAAACTGTGAAAACTAAGGACTAAAACTGTAAAAACAGAATTATTAAGGTAGAAAATGATTTATTATTAATTTCCAAGCTTAGATTGTAATATTGAACATGTAGTTGACTATAATTGTAAAATATATATAAAAAGGACTAACGGTGTGACGCTAACTCCGATAGTATAAAAAGTGTAAAATTGGAAAAGGACAAGGACTACACATAATCTATTTGACATTCTTATTTTATTTTCTATTTTACGGCAACCCTCACGTCATATGCATTTTCGTTTCATTTTATATATATATTATTTATTTTTACGTTAATAATATATATAACGATATTTAAATAGTTAATATTTTACTTACGATTTAAAAAGGTAAAACTACGATGGATATTTTAAATAAAGTATTTTTTTTCATATCATGCATGACATAATAATTTCACTTCACATCATCTATTCGTCATAACGGATAAATCTTATTCGTTATTCGTTCGTATTTACCAAATAGTATTTGGTTATATTCTCTGATAAATTTATTTATCAGGTTTTGTGTCAAAGACATTCCCATAAATCTCATCCTATCTTACTTTTCATCATTTCAAAATCAATCCAGGTGAGTCATAGCCCCATTTCAAATAATTGTTTTTAACTCATTGGGGGAGATACATGCTTACATATACTTTGATAACTTGATAAGTATATGAAATAAAATAAAATACATGATTCAAATCAATTTCCTAATTGATATTAAAATAATATAATTTGTGATTTATAATATATCAACGTTTCCAATGTGATTATTGTGGTATGTGAAATATATATTTATTGATGAATTATTTGACTGAAATATTGTTATTCATACGAAAATGTTCTCAATTTGATTATTGTGGTATGTGATATAAATGTGTTACTGGCGAAATATTCAAATTGAATTTGTGATACTCAAACGATACTATTTTCAAATGAAATTTCGGATACTCAAAAGATGATATTTTTAAACTGAATTTCTGATACTCCAACGATGGTATTTTCAAATTGAATTTCTGATACTCAAATGATAATATTTTCAAACTGAATTTATGATACTCAAATGATGATATTTTCAAACTGAATTTCTGATACTCAAACGATACTGTTTTCAAATTGATTACTGTGATACGATACTTGATTTCATGATGTGTGCTAAATGAGCCCATTAGTCCTTGATATTGCCTAAGTTAGCTTATCGCCATATAGTCCCTCAATCATGAGCCATTAATCACCGTAACGTGAGCGCGAATATAGTGAACAGATTCAAAACCTGTTTGGATTGACCTCCGATCCCACTAATACTTGACGGAATGCCATTATGCATGTGGTTAGTCGTATTAGTCGTGATACACTATATTTGAGACAAGTAGGAATTGGCAAATCACCTACGAAATGAGGGCAAAATCTGTCATTGATTTGATAGAACACCCCTTCTGTTAACGTCTTGCGTGTCATGAGGCTTGGTGCAATATCTATAAAGGAAATATATATGTATTCAACATATATTTAGATACAGCTGTATGGGTTTGACCATACGTGAATTGTATATCTGTTTGATTTAGTATCATGAGTTTCCAGCTCATGTTAAGATTATTGAATTCCTTATTGAATGTGATTGAATATTTATATGATTTATTTGTGAATATATTCGATACTTGTTTTGTTATTGTTTGTATTTTATTAATACCAAATATTCCCGAAATCTAACAAAATAAAGGGTTTTTCCTAAAACTCTATGAACTCACCAACCTTTGTGTTGACACTTTTAAGCATGTGTATCTCAGGTAATTTAACGGAGCAGGACAAGACACGGAGTGGGCATTTATTACTCTGATAAATTAAAATTGTGTAAAAATCAAATTTGTCATTTTTACAAGCCTTTATATCTTTTCATAAGATTTTAAATCAAATGGTTCAACTTTTATCAAAATTATTAATTAAATGACAAATAATTTTCAAAACGTTTCTTTTAAACCGTTTTATGTGGTTAAAACTTCGATCCTCACCGTAACACCCAAATTACTTTTCCGCTGCGACAAACTTTAAAAATGGGGGTGTTACAATTTTCAACTAACGTTTTGTAATATGAATATCACTTGTAATTTTCTGAATATCACTTGTGATATTCAGATTATCACTTGTGATTTTCATGTTACAAAACATTAGTTGAAAATCACTTGTGATATTCAGAAAATCACAAGTGAAATTCAGAATATCACAAGTGATATTCCGAATATCACAAGTGATGTTCAACTAATGTTTTGTAACATGAAAATCACAAGTGATATTTTGAATATCAAAAGTGATATTCAGATAATTACAAGTGTTATTCAGAATATTATAAGTGATTTTCACATTTTTTTAATTCACGTTTTTTTCACTTTCTTACGTTTTCTTTTGTTTTTGTTCGTTTTCTTTCGTTTTCATACGTTTCTGAATATCATAATTGATATTATTAATATCACAAGTGATATTTTGAATATCAAAGAAAATCACTTGTGATATTAAGAATATCAATTGTGATATTCAGAAACGTATGAAAATGGACGAAAACATATGAAAACGAACGAATACGTATGAAAGCGTAAAAACACGCCTGGAAAGGGACAAAAACGTATGAAAAATTGATGAAAACGGACGAAAACGTATTAAAACTGCTGAATAGTATGAAAACAGACGAAAGCGTCTGAAAACAAACAAAAATACATAAAAACGGACGAAAATGTTTATAAACGTATGAAAACAGATAAAAATGGATGAAAGCATATAAAAACAGATGAAAACGTCTGAAAACAGACGATAATGTAAAAAATTGATGAAAACGTTTGAAAGCAGATAAAAACGTCTGAAAACGTATAAATACTGCCGAAACGTATGAAAATAGACGAAAACGTTTGAAAACAGAGAAAAATGTACAAAAATGGATGAAACAGACAAAAACGTATAAGTATCACCGAATATCACTTGTGATATTCAGAAACGTATGAAAACGTCTAAAATTGGCCAAAAAAAATTGAAAAACGGACGAAAACCTATGAAAATGAACGAAAATGTAAGAAAACAGACGAATATGTAGGAAAAAGGACGAAAACGTCTAAAAACGGACGAAAACATAAAATAATAGAGGAAAACGTATGAAATCAGACGGAAACATATGTAAACATATGAAACCGGACGAAAACGTATAAAAACGGATGAAATCGTGTAAAAACGGATGAAAACATATGAAAACGGACGAAAACGTATATAGACGTATGAAAACGGACAAAAACGGACGAAAACGTCTGAAAACGGACAAAAACGTATAAAAACGGATGAAAACGTATGAAAATGGACAAAAATGTCTGCAAACATATAAAAACTGACGAAAACGGATAAAAACGTCTGAAAACAGACGAAAACGTAAAAAAACTGACGAAAACGTCTAATAACGAACAAAAACGTCTGAAACAGACGAAAACGTAAAAAAACAGACGAAAACGTATTAAAACGGTAAAAAACGTCTGAAAACGGACAAAAACGTATATAATCATGTGAAAACAGAAAAAAACGGACGAAAACGTAATAAAATGAGAAAAAATCGTGAATTTATTTATAAAAGAAAAGCTTGGCTTATTTTAAAAAAAAAGAAAAAAAAAACGTGAATTGAAAGAAAAAAAAATGTAACGTTAATTGGAAAAAAGAGCAAAAAAAAAAAGAAATAAATAAATAAAGAAAATGAATAATAAAAAAGACAAAGAAAAAGGAAAGAAAAAGACATGGACTTAGGTTTCCATGTTTAATCTTAGGTTAATCCCCACTATTAGATCAAACTAAATTGATGGTGGGGATTTGTCCCTTAGTATGTACAAAAAAACTAGTCCTAAATGAACTTTTCTCATCCATCCAAACTTTATCATAAACAATCAAATACAAACTTATCAAAAACAAACTATTTGCATTGGATTTAGGAGTAGCATACATCCATACAAACTTTTTCATACGGACAAGACTCTTCCAAATGTTCGACAAACTAACAGTGAGCATACTATGATGGACTGAGTATGTTGAGTGATTCCTATGATTGTTTGGGGTGATTGACTGATTCCTGTGATGATACAGGTTAGATTGTTTGGACACATTACAAAATACTTTGAGATATCATTTGATATCTTTTGGTATATACATTTAGGGTGCGTTTGGTTCGCAAGTGGGATTGGAATTGGATTTGGATTTGGGAAAGGTTTGAAAGATTTGGGAAAAGTTTGGGAGAAAAGTAGGAGAGATAAAATATATTATTATATATATTATTATATATAATTTATTAATTTTATATTAAAGAAAAAATTGACTGCCAAACTGGCCCTAAGTTTTAAATTAAATTGGGTGGTGTAGATTAAAAGATGGCCCATTGTTTTTGAAAAAGACAAAATGATAGTGGAATTTATTTGTGAATCCTGCCTTTTATGTGATGAATCGTCCATGCCAAATATGTGGCATTCAAGCCATTACTTGGACCCACATTTTTTTAACCAAACAAATTTTTTTGAGGTGAATCTACACAAACAGTGCCCACTCCCGTCAAACAAACGCTTCCTTAGATCTAATCTAACTAGTAATAAACAGGAATTATATTAACTATGGCTTTTTTTTTTTTTTTTTTTTTTTTTTTTTTTTTTTTTTTTTTTTAGTGCAAAGGTGAAATTATATTACTTTCCAACAACATATGTACATCATAACATCACACAGATTTGGACAGCCCCAAATCTGATACAAACACAGGAATCAACCTGCTATCATTCTTATACAGACTTATTCAACCTATCAGACTTATACAGACATCATTCTTCAATATAGCTAACCACTTGTCAGCACAAATTCACCTTTTATGCACTATTAACCATCTAGCTATATTTCCAGCTCACCCTCCCACCAAGATCACTCATCCAGCATCCACAGTAATCAAAATAGAAAGGGTGGCTGGCTTCACTAGGCACCCATAACCCATCCATGGAGGGGCTCTACCAAAGCAATCTACATTTCCTTCTCTAGAAAGGCTTCAATTGTTTGGGAACACTCACCCTCAATGATGACCAACCATTACCTCCTATGGTGATGTAAACTATGTGCTATGTTCTTTATCACTTGCTTCACCTTTTCGTGTTTGCAATGATATAGCTATCCAGACAAGCCATACAATTGGTTGAAACCCATACAATTGGTTGAAACATGTTTATTTTAGTATATAGCATGTCAGTTTGATGTTTAGACTACAAATGCGTGCAAAAGTGAGTTGTACACCAGACATGTTTTCGTTCAATTGCAACATAAGAATTCTGGTAAATGCTGAACCCACATGGTTTCAATGATCTATAGAACGAAAACTGAACAGCATAATATGTTCACTACTGGTCTCAATGAGATCCACAAATCGACAATGAAACAAGAAACTGAAAAAAGTACAAGACGCTTCAAGACTAAGATCTGACACTAATAAGGAGAGAAAAACATACTCCTCCATTATAATCAAACTGCAAAATCTATTAATTGAAATTATCCATATTCAGTATTAGAAATACAAAATAAGCGCCGAGAAACGTCTAGACTCAAGAAGAGTACCGGGATATATAGGGCATCACTCATCCATGAGTGTTAAAAGCTTCCCATAGTAAGTTCTGAGGAGCTGGGTTTGTAAGATCACGAGCCTGCAGAGCCGCGGTTCTGAGTGTTTTAAGTGTTGTTACATTGGCATCATAGAATGATAAGCTTGTGTAAGGCAAATTGTGTTTCTTGCAAAGTTCTTTAACAATAGGAGAAATAGACCTCAAATGGCATCGAGGTAACCTTGGAAACAAATGGTGCTCGAGTTGGAACTGCAAACCACCAAAGAACCAGTCCATGTAAGACGAGCACGAAATATCAATGGTCCCATTTGTCTGCTTCTCAAACCAATCATTCCCCGTCGGT
The DNA here is from genome assembly GCA_030686995.1 of Artemisia argyi. Classification (NCBI taxonomy): domain Eukaryota; kingdom Viridiplantae; phylum Streptophyta; class Magnoliopsida; order Asterales; family Asteraceae; genus Artemisia; species Artemisia argyi. Next base: position 187,594,690 of record CM060677.1, read on the forward strand.
GGACCTACGTACACGTTAGCTGCAAAGTGGTTCAATGTAAACTGAACGTGTTGAATTCCTGTGACACAGAAGCTAACCAATACAAACGCGACTCGCTCTGGCCAATTGGGTAGGCATGACACAAGGAGAGGGAACCAAGTCCAAAAAACGAGAGTCCCAAGAATGTTTAACCCTCGGTCAGGAATTCTCCTCTTTGAGATGAGCAATAGCAATGTTTGTAGATAAAGGTTGACCCTCGCAACACACATGATTGGGTAATATGAGTAATGTTGGTAGCTCACAAAGAACCGAGCCAGCGGGTCAAATGTCAATTGTCTCCCATAGAAAACAGATGTCAACGAGTTGAACAATTTATTAGAGACGGCTAACATTGGCAAGTGCTGAAGATCAGGATCATAATCGAGACTGTTACATGCAATGTGATGAGCATTATGTGTCCATTTCCACCATGCGATACTTATCCCTGTTATACAGTTCCCGATAAAGATACCTGCAAATTTGTTCCACCCACGAGTCGCCATCATTTGATAATGTCCAGCATCATGACCTAGATACGCGATTTGCATCCAGGCTAACCCCAACACTGCACCCGCCATCATATGAACCCAGAAACTAGTAGAATATAATACCCCATATACACAAGCAGAAAGAAGCAAAGATACGAAACAAAGTGAGTAAATCACGCCATGCCCTTTCTTTTCAAACATCCCAGCTTTTGCAAACTCAGAAGCAAGCTTTCTATAATCCTTTGAGACTTCTGAAACTTGGTAATCTTTTAAGTGATACCCAGTGAAGAGTTTATTGAGGTGTTGCCACGCTGAGCCCGGGTGAAAAGCGATAAAGGCATCTGTTACATCCTGACCAGCAAGGTTCATGAGAGGAATGTCCCCACCAGGGTGTATTTTGGCCCATTCTGTAACATTGTACACTTTGCCCTGAATTGAGATCCATAGGTCGTTAGCCTTATTGTGCTTCTGTAACTCCTCGGAAGTTATGTACTTCTTTCCATCAGCCGTTGAATTCATAACTGCAAATAATGTAGGACTTACGAGGTTAATTTTCATGCATTTACAGTTAAATTTAAGCAACTCCTGTCTAGTAAAGGACTGGTCCTCAGCATTGATAAGTTTAGTAATAAACAAACAATAATAGTAAAACACAATTAGTTACTGATATGAAACAGATGTTTCCAATTTCTGTATTTGTATCATTTTTAATGTCAATCATGAAACATCTATGGCAGGAAATAATTCGAGTTCACGTATTAATAAAATTTGCCAAACATAGAAATATCATACAAAGGGAACCCCTTGTATGCCTAACATAATATTATTCCCAGTAAGGTTTGAGTTTCTCCTATGATTGGTGTGCTGTATCTAGGATGCTTTTATCCTAAGTTGGTTTGAGATGGTTGTATTATGCATGACATACGAGTTAGGTTGGATATAAAAATTTCTTAAGATTTATAATTCAAAGTGAAAAGTTACATACTAAACATAAAAAGGACCAAAGAATTAATGACCAAAAGAAAATCGCATATTTGCCACACATGAATATCTTCCGGTAAAAAAAAAAAAAAAAAAAAAAAAAAAATTGGAACACACATGAATTTGATAGATTATTTATCAATATATGCAAAATAAGTTCAAATTCCAGCATCAAGGGTCCCTTTTGACTTAATTAAAGGCAGTAGAGTATTAGCAATAATTGCACCAGCAAATGGACATAGATATTATATTTGGAAAAGAGACACATCTTGACAAGCAATAGTAGTGAACTAGTGGCATGTGAATATTTAATGATAAAACTAAACAACTAATATCTTAGCAGGCCCAACGGTTCTATATCAGACTTAAAAGATAATAACAAGTAATTAGAAGGCAATATATGAAAAGGACCCTTGCGAATTCAAACAAATATTTCTATGGCCACATTCATGGCCACTTGCCGAAACTAGTTAATTCACTTTAAAAGATCATAATTATCCAAAAGTAGAAACATGAAAAAAGAACTATAAAACAGGGTCAAATACTAAAAGCAAAAAATTGCAAGGGATCTGCAATGCAACTTTTGAAAGAAAAAAAAAAAACACTTAGTTTTTCTTAGCAAGGGGACGGCAGAATTGACATTGGTCATGTTACCACCTAAACGATAAAGAACAATTTAATAGTTTCTCCTAGATATTAATTATGTAGGTACTAAATGTATACGCCAGTAATCAAACAATAGGTTTGTTGTACTATTGTATCTTCATCATGTATTTAATACGTCAACAAATGCCACAAATTAAGTACAAACACACATGGTAGGGCAATACCTAAAACACTTGGTTATTACTAATACGATATTAGGTAGAGTAAGGACCATCGGGTCTTTGTTCACCTTTATCTCTCATCTGAGCATCAATAATTGTGTATAAATGGCCTTTACTTCAAGCCAGTATTTAGTCAATGATTAATCCTTCCAAAATCAACAAATTTGGAATGTACGACTCAGAAATCGCATATTCCTAATTTTCCTATGAATCATAAACTGGACATTTACTCGAAGTATATACAATTTCAACGAATTTCCCCTTAAACTTATTCCGACTATATGAAAGTGCAACATGTTCAAACTGACCGTAATATTTTATGAGCTATGCTACATCCACAAAAGAACCACAAAGAAACATCCACAAAAATTGAATTTCCCCTTAAACTTATTCCGACTATATGAAAGTGCAACATGTTCAAACTGACCGTAATATTTTATGAGCTATGCTACATCCACAAAAGAACCACAAAGAAACATCCACAAAAATGAGGTGCCATGTTTTTGATTGGTGGCTTTTGCAATAATTTATCTCTCTTCTCTTTGATTAACCCAACAAAACATGTCACCTCATTTTTGTGGATGTTTTTTTGTGGTTCCTTTGTGGATCTAGCATAGCTCATATATATTCAATAATGGATATACCAACAATGAAAAGATGGGTGACAAGTTTAGCTATAGTATATTTTCCACTTAAGTGAAATATTTTATACGGAGTACTATAATTTCCACTTTGTGGAAAACAAATATCAAACTTTCCATGGAAAATCATATCATAAGTGGGACATAATCTGATATTTATATTTCATAATCACATAATTCAGATCTGATTCCTAATGATGTCGACGGTGGTACCCCTAACCCCCTAACCTCGGATCCACACAAAACAAAAAACAGCATTGCACAAAATTCAATCCAAAAACAATCAAAACACCAAAAAATATCAAACATGAAACCAAAAACATCATATCAACAACTGATGATGTCCACATCATCTGAATCGATATAAACAATCAAAATCTTTGAAAAATACAACATAAAATCATCACAACAACTCATAAATTAAATTTAAAAAAAAATGTGAATCGAAAACAACTATGACCAACCTTCAACGGCAACAACAGAAGGCGAATTCACCGTTGAATCTTCACACATGATTATTATAATTATTATTATCACCTTCAACAATCAACACCGATTTATTTTTATTTATAATTTTTATAAAAATAAACACAGTGTGAATTGTGGAGAGAGAATATGATACACACTTAAAGCATCCAAATCAAAAATTTAAGCCACACATTTGAACATCAATTATTGCGTAAATGACCCATACTTTTAGCAATAAACACCCTGAAAACTGATTTTCTCGGCATGGATCGTAAACTGTATTATCGACTCAAAGTATGTAACAGTATTAAGATGACACAATTACTTATGCAACAAATATTGATAATCCAAGAGGTTCAAATAAGCAAAATTTAGTGCGAAAAGTGATAAGTAATATAATATTCAATAATGGAAATATAAATGAAAAGATGCCATCGAGTTTTAGCTGCTAACATATGAAAATTTTCCCATTTATGAAATAATAAACTAATACCGACTACTATATTTTCCTCTTTTATAAAAGAATAGACAAATTCCAATATTTATAATTTACATTCAAAAAATACAGATCTCATTACACAGAAACTCAGATCCACACAAACTTAAAAACAGCATTACACAAAATTTAATATAAAAGATGTCCACGTCATATGAAGCGATTAAAACAAGGAAAATGTGAATCGAGAAAAATAACAAACAAACCAACCTTCAACGGCGACAACAGAAGGGGAGTCCACCGTTAAATCTTCACACATGATTATTGTTATTATTATTGTAACAATTAACACCCACAGGTTTATTTTTATTTTTAATATTTTTTATAAAAATAAACACAATGTGTGAATTGCGGGGAGAGAAACTGATACGAAGAATCTATATCTGGTTTTTTGAACCCTAATAACAGCGCGATTCCTGTTTTATTTATTTGTTTTTATTATATCATATTTAATGGACGGTTGAGATTGAATTGGTGTTGGAAAATATCTCAATGCGCGTGAAGGACCGGATTATTATTACTAGTACTTGTGAGTTGTTGCAACGGTGTGTCATGCAATTCGTACTCCCCCTAAAAACAAAGTAATACCTCCCTTAGCTTTTACATTTTTTTTTTATTTATTTAAAGAATTTAATAATGTTTTTATTATAAAATTACGATACACAAAATATAAAGTTTGACGATGCAAAAATATTAAAAAACAAAAAGATACAATACAGAATAAAAAATTGTGTTTTAGTGTTTAGCAAAAATATAAAAATAAAGGTAAAAGAGAGGTGAAGATGGTTAAATGTGAGGTAAGGGGTAGGGCATCGCAGACCAAAACCGACCGAATTGAAGGACCAACGGTTCGGTCATAGTCTGGATTTTCTTTTTCTTGTTTCGGTCTCGGTTTGGTCCGGTTTGAACTAGATCAACCCGGACCGGACCGAATACATTCGGTCCTATCCTCGGTCTAAAGTTTTGAGCTAGTTCGATCTCGGTCTCGATCGAGTCTGTTTTGGACCATTGATCACCCCTAGTAAAGGGGTATGAATAGTAGTACCATTTTCGGCCATAAAGTGTGTTACTGGTACTAGGGGTATTAATAGTAGTACCATTTTCGGCCATAAAGTGTGTTACTCATCTTTTCGGTGTTTGTTTAAGTTTATATAGCGGGTTTATGGATTATTTGATTTTGGACTTATGTTTAATAAACTCACTTTCTATGACATATTTTGAGTTATAGCAATCTTATATAATTTTCAAAATAAGTAAAAAAAAAATGAACTTATGACAAATAAGCTCAAAATTAAATAAGCCAGCCGGCTATAAATGATGATGCCCACGTCATATGAAACGATTTAAGCAATCAAATATACCTAACAGAACATAAACATGATAAAAACAGATTAAATAACAAAAATGTGAATTCGAGAAAAATAACAGACCAACCTTCATCGGCAACAACAGAAAGCGAATTCACGGTTAAATCTTCACACATGATGATTATAATCTCCTCCTTCAAGAATCAACACCGGTTTATTTTTATTTTTGTGTTTTATAAAAATAAACACAATGTGTGAATTGTGGGGTGATAAACTGATACGAATCTATATCTAGTTTTTTGAACCTTAATAACAGCGTGATACTGTTTTATTTGTAGGAATATTTAATCGATGGTTGAGATTGAATTGGTGTTGGAAAATATCTAAGGATAGGATGGAGCAATGCACGTCGAGGGGTAGATTAGTACTTGTGAGTTGTAACGGTGTGTCATGCAATTTGCTATGCCACGAAGTGTGTTACTCGCCTTTTTTATATGACACTTGCTTGGGCCACCAAGTATATTACGTACTTGTGCTTCTTGTTTCGTTGTTTTTTATAAGACTAAACTCAAGAATTGGCTTGAGTTTGAGGACCAACGGTATAATTTACTCTAGGATGAATGGTATAATTTACTCTATAAACTATAAAGTATTTACTCTTTCCGTTCTAAATTACTCCTTCCGTTCCAACTTAGCTAAACAAAATGCTCAAAGCAACCACACTTAAAACAAAAAACATACTCCCCTAAAATAAATTAAAAATCTCACACTCACAAAAACTTCCAATCAGTGTTGCAAAAAAAAGTCTACAAGGCCAATTAATCGCCGTCTAAGCTCTACAAGGCCACCAACCTTGTCGATTTATGTAATTGGGTCAAACAAAAAGGTCAACCATGGTCAACGGTGATCAACGACAGTCAATGGTGGTCAAACTTGTCGGTAATCAGCAAATCTTGTCGGAAGTATCCAAAACTCACTGTAAACTTGTTTTGATCACTTATAGTAACTGTTTAAATCTATTACAAGTTGTTTTTTTAGAAAAATCTTGCCGGAAATGCCTAAAACTCTCTAAAAATACACAAAACTTGCCGAAAATACCCAAAATTTGCAAGAAATGCAAATCCGATTAATCACCGATTAATCCCGCTTAGACCGATTAAAAGCTACAAGGTAGTCGACCGCCTCACTACCGATTCACGATTTTTGCAACCTTGCTTCCAATTCATTTGGTCGCATAGCTGACCTAACCTTTCAATTTTTGGAGGGAGGGACGCGTCTGGTATGGTCAAGGTAGGGGATGACACGGTCAAAATCAGGGACCGACCGAACTATTTGGTCATTGCTGCGAGTGGTCTAATAGTCCCTCTTTTTATTTCCGGTTGTCTTTAAATTATTGTCCCCTTTCAAATATAGTTGTGAATAATGTAGCAAGTTTATCATATTGTACTTAATGATAGCAATGTAAGTTTTGTGGACACATTTAATAGTCGTATGTCTGGTTCAAACTCGAGACTATGGGATTGCACGCATTGCGTTTGAGATTCAATTAATAATAATTAATATATGATAGTTATGATTTAGTTATTGTTTCACAATAACGTCTAATAGTCGTTAGTACTTAGCGGTAATTAGTCTAACAGTCGTTAAGTAATAAATAGAAGGACTAGAAGAGAAAATAAGCCAAGAGAAGATTTTAGAACCTCTCTTGTGCTTATTGCCGGTCGTATGGGGCTCCAAGGGAGAGTCCTACTCAAACTTAGACTCCAAGATATCTACCTTATATATACAATGCTTTGCATTCATTATTGGGTAATGTTGTGAAACCCTAACTAGGCAAGTCTTATCTTCTCTTCCCATCTTTTACCTTGTACGATCGAACTACACACCCAAAAAGGTTGTGCGATCGACTTGAGTGAAACCAAAGTGATTTGGTTAGTTATTGTGATTAAGAAACTAGCATTAGCATTTTATCGCTAACAATAACCGTGTACAAGACCATAGGAAAAATCCTAATTGGATTTTGGTGTTTGCCCTAATCGATTTTCCCCAAATCGATTTTACTTCAAACCCTAATTTAGGGTTTGTGATTTCTTGATTGTTTGATTTGCGTAGAAGCTAACAAGGTACGTTTTCCATTTAAATTAAGGTTAATTAGTTATACATATTTGATCTATGCTTATGTTGCGTGACTTGTGTTTATATGTTTATATGATTGTCATGATAACTTAATTCCAACAAGAATTACAAACTTCATTCAAAACTGTAAATAATTGCATAAGAGTAAAATTGTCATTTTATAAAAAGTAAAAAAGAAAATAAGTAATTATTATGTTTTTCTTAAATTGCATGTTTTTTATATGAGGACAATTATTGTAGAACAAAGGAGTAGGAGTGAGGGATTTATTTATAAGTTATAACACGTGTCAAGTGAAGATTACTGACTTGAAATACACATGGAGGTTAAGAGCTTACACTACAAAACTTAAGCCATGAGGTAGCAAGATCTAAGGTGCTAATGTTGCTCAATTATACTACAATAGCAAGTTAGAGGATAAGGTATTGTAATGCCGGCCCGGGCATTAAGCCGACGTGATTCGGCGTTACGACATTGCCCCGATGCAAGTTGCAACGGGGTTAGTGCTCAAATCACTCCACCAACGCACGTTGTAACATGATTTTCTTATCTTTTTATTTTTCTTTTATGTTTTAAATGGCTTTTGGTGTTTATGTGTTGATTGTGTGCGCGCGCAATGTGTGTATGGTGGTGAAGATGATATTTTGACACATATTAATATTTTGCTGTTTAGTCCTTGTGGTTTTCTTTTGTTGTCTTTTAATTAAAAGTAAATAACATTTTATTTTTTTATTTATTGTTTAGTGTTAATAAAATATAATGTTCATTTCTAATGTAATTTTTATTTAATACTTAGTTTATTTAAGTAAATAGAAAAGAATAAAACTGGGTCTCAAAAAGGTAAAACTGTCATTCTGTAAAAAGTAAAAGAAGAAAATAAGTAATTATTATGTTTTTGCTTAAAGTATGTTTTTTTTTTTTTTTTATGTAAAAACAATTATTTTAAGACAAAAAGAGTAGAAGTGAGGGGTTTATTTATAAGTCATAACACGTGTCAAGCGAAGATTACTAACTTGAAATCCACATGGAGGTTAAGAGCTTACTTTACAAAACTTAAGCCATGGTGACAAGATTTAAGGTGCTAATGTTGCTCAATTATAACACAATAGCAAGTTATAAAAGGTCTTGCCTTATAAGATATAGATATATGCTCCTAGAAATTTTGTTAAACATAGCTCAAAAGTTAGACCATGGTGTAACGGAGCATGCATCACCCGTGTTAGGCACACGCATCGTCTCTCGTATCGGGTGTCCATCATCGTCCGCCAAAGAGAGAAGTTTGTGTTGTTTCGGTGATACAAACTATCTAATAAAGTGCACTCTTTATTTAATTTGTTTGTGTGTGAGGCTAGTTATATTGTAAGGTGCGTATGTAAACGGTGTATTTTTTTTGTGTTTGGTTAAGTGGTTACCACTACATATTAGGTGATGGGTTATTTGATGTGTTGAAAAGCTTATGTGATGTTCAGGTGAATGTAATGGAAATGTGACCATTACACTTAGCCTTGTGTTTAAAAATTTAAAGGTTAAACATAGTAAGCTTAAACAAAACTCACATACTTGTTATCAGGGACGGAGCCAGGACCAAATATGATCGGGTGCACAAAAAAAAATGAACGGTAATACTAGAAACATATTTCGATAGACTGGGTGCATTTAAGATGACTTTAAGAAATATCAATGTTTTTTTCCTTCAAAAATTAACACTATATCAAAAAAATTCATGGAGCGCCCGGGCACCTGCGGGAACCTTGGCTCCGTCCCTTCTTGTTATGAACAAACCTCAAAACATATTATTAACTCAGGCTGCATGCAATAACGACCGAGACCGACTCTAGTCGGTCGAGTCGGTCGGTCTTATTGTGGGGAGGAGGTCGCGACCGAGAAACAACACCAAAACAATCTCACTCGGTCTCAACCACGACCGAGTGTTTTGCCCTTTTTTTTTTTTTTTTTTTTTTTTAATTTTTAATTTTTATTTTTGATCCAAAATCTTCCACATATTTATGTTATAGCAGTTTGTGAGTAAAAAAAAAAATTAAACGTTTATAGCCGTTGGTTAAAAAATAAATAAAAAAAATTTACACACTATAAATACCACTTTGAAACACACCTTTCAAACACACACTTTCCAGCATAATTCAAACAACAAATCAAACACAAAAAATGACTTGTAAACTTCCCCACACTGTGGAACAAGTTCAAAACTATGTCAAAAAACAAGTCGAAATTGATGACAAGGAACGCCAAGATGCAATTATCGAAGTTATTAAGAAGTTTGAGCTGGCGAAGTTACGCAAAGAACGCCTGAGAACACGATACACGGCGTGCAAAGATATCTCTGTCGAAAGAAAATATGTGATCGACCAGTTTTTGTACAATGAGTTTCGCAAAGACGCTGTTGTTGTTGAAACATTGTGGGGTTGTGTGCAGTAGATAGAGAACGAAAAATCCAACAAGATATGTTGGAGTTTTGAAGAGAATGTGCAAGCTACTGATGCACCACAACAACAACAGTTTGTGCAAGGTGCATCAAGTTCATCTGCACCAAGTTCAGGATCTGCTAGCTCTCGTATGGCTTGAAGTTCAGGATTCCGGAGACCTTGTGAATGGACGTTCTTTTTGGACTGAAGTTACACAGTTTCAACAATGAGACCAATGGTGAGAACCGTAATAAAAATAGTATTACGGCTATGTGGAGTAGAATGAATGCTGAATGTCGTAGGTATAATGCTATTTACCAAGAGTTGTTGCGTACAAGTGAAGACCCTTGTCGTCTCAGCAATGCAAACCGAATTTATTATGTGCGCTATGGGAGAGGGATATATTATCAACATGTGTGGTTCGTTCTAAGAAACACAGATGCATGGGACAGAGACGATGAGTAATGGTGTTTTATGTTAAGTATTTCCGTATCGTGTTTTATTTGTTTTCCGTATCGTGTTTTATCATGTAATGTATACGTTTAATTTTTAGTTGTTTTAATTCCGTATCGTTTCGTTTATGTAATGTTTACGTTTTATTAATAAAATTTGTGTTTGTGTTAAGTTTGTAGTGTTAAAAAAAAAAAAAAAAAAAAAAAAAAAAAAAAAAAAAAAAAAATTGAACTTGGTCGCCCTTACTGTGGCACTGAATCGCATGCAGGTCGCTGGAGAAAGAAAGCTGACGTAACAGAGAAAATAAGAAGGATTGACCCTTATTATGAATCCTTATTGCACACAGCCTCAGAACATATTATGCATCTTGTAGTATTTATAAATGCTGATATAGTAATATTCAATTCATTGAATATTCCTCTAATTAAAACGTACGTTCAAAACATAAATAATTTTGAAACATAGAAGATGCATAATGGGTTCCACTCACTTCCACCCAAAACATTTGGTGGTTGAGAACTTAAGAAGTTAAGATGGTTTAAGAGCATCACATGCTTAGAGCAATATCGGTGGACCTGGATGCCGCCCCATTTTCCTAACATTTCCATGTCTTCTTCAAATTCACTTTTAACAATACGAAAAATTAAACGATAGTATTAAATTGTAAGTAGGCACTATAGTTAAAGTAGGTGTGAGCATCAGGTCAAACTCAGACCGGATAGAAAAAACCGAAACCGGACCGAGATCTATTTAGCCCAAAACTACGGACCGAAGACCGAATTAAATGTGTTCGGTCTAATCTGGTCCGGTCCAAGAAAGCAAAATGATCAGTTGTACGTAAGATCGGACCGGACCGAACATGAGGTAAAATGTGAACCGATGACCGAACCAAAATAAGTTCGGTCCAGTTCGAGCCGGTTTCTCGATTCGGTCTGGTTCGCGGTCCGTTATACTCACCCCTAAGTTAAAGGATATGAATACTCCTAAAGTGATTTCAATGCTTTTAAATAAGGGTGAGCAAAACCGATCGATTTTGAATCTCGATCGAAACCAAGTGAAACCGAACGTCTTGAATCCCGAACTGACCATGGGAGTCGGTTTTGATTTTTCACATAGTCGGTTTTTGGGACGGGACAAAAACTGAAAAAACAAACCAATATCCCAACTAAACCGACCGATCCCGACTCAACCGACACCGAACCGAATAATTTGGGTCGGAAGTCAGTTTGTGTTTTTCCCCGTTGTCGATTTCAGGATTAGTCGGGACGGGTCGGGACAGGTCGGGATTCGGCCGGATGCTTACCCCTACTTTTAAACTTTTTATTTATTTTTTTTAATTTTGTTTTTATCATAAAATTATGAAACAAAAAGTACAAATTAAACATAAAATGTAAAAACATTTGATAAGAAACTGATAAAAAAAACAAAACTCTCTTGTTAACAGATGAAGTAAAAGATAGGTTAGGAGGGGTAAAAGGTGAGCCAAACGTATTTATAACAACACCTTATAATTAATAAATTATTTAGTTATATTAAACGTTACTGCTATAGTTATTTATTTATTTATTTATTTTGAACGGCAAATTTTATTAGAAAAGAAAACTAGCATGAAGCTAGAGAAAAAAATTACATAATAGCAAGAATAGGATCTTGCATCCAAGTTATCAATTAAACTTGAATTTACTTCTATTAGAACACTAAGTGTAAGATTGAGACACAATATTGTCAAAAATGCTTGCCATTTAAATCGTTACTTGAGGGAGTTTTCTACGTTGCATGGTGGTCCATTTGGAGATTTAGAAACCGTTCCATTTTTTAGGCATCTCATCCTAGACGGTTGGAGGTCTTTGATGACATAGTTTTTTGTGCTTTCAATTGGTGTAATAGTCATTGTAGTAGGGTGCTTTCTTGGGTTGATTGGTTAAAAAACTCAATTTAATTTTTTTGTAATGCTTTCTCTAGTATCTTGCTAGCTTAATAATATCCGCCGTTCAAAAAAGAATAAAAAAAAAAAAAAAAAAAAAAAAAAAAAAAATTGTCAAAAATGGTTGTTCTTTGAGGAGAGGTTACACCGAATAATAATTGATTTCGATAAATCCGAAGCTCCCATCACATCACATAAAATTTGCCTTAAGCACATTCTTTGACTTCCTGCTTAAACGGAGGTCACGAAACCATGCAAACCAATCTTCATGTAAAATGACATAGTTATTTAATTGTACTAAAACGTTTTATTGGAATAAAATCATGCCAAATGACATAAGTCAAATAAAGGCAACTGAGCTACGGCTCAAACATTTGGCCATAAGCCAAATAGAAACCATCTACATCGAACCTCTTTATCTTTGAACAAGTACCACTACCATATTAGAGATTCGTAAACAAACAAGATACATGAATCTGGTATACGGTTAACTATAAAATGTGAATAAACGATTCGAGATTCCATCCTTATTTGTAAAGCTATGTCTTTTTAGCGTAAATTTAAGACAAAGCTGAACAGGTGTAACAAAAAAATGATTCAAATCCACATATTTTTAGCTTTTTTTTCTTGATTTAGTCGGTGCATTTGTTTATCAACTTTTACTGAATCAATTCAATCCACATATTTTTGGTTTCCTTTTTATCAGAAAAGGCCAAAGGGTTAAAGGGGAAATTAATGGTAATAGTTTGTGGAGCCAAATGGGAGTTAAATGTGGCCCCTCGAGTAGTTTTCTAGCCAGTTGAATAGTATTTGGTTCTTTCAATCTTTCCCACTAGGCAAGTGTTGCAACATTGCCTAAACACATTTCATTGAAAATAAAAAATTAAAAATTGTCAATTACATTACGAGTATTATTTTTATCTGTGTGAAGTTGAATTGTTTGGTTCGCACCCAATTAGCTATCTTTTATATAATAAAAGAATTACATCATTTCGAAGTGTTTTTGTAAATCCTTTCTCAATGTAAAAAAAATTGGGCCAATAGGAGAGCTCGATTTTGCCACATAAGCAAAATCGAGCGACGTGATTGGCCAATAAAAAGTCAAAATTGAATTGATTTTGGTCAAACTTTAATAAATTTGGTGGAGAATTTGATTGAGGAAAAACACATATAAAAATATATATGTCAAATTTATGAAAATAAAAACTTAAAAAAAGAGGGGGTAATTAATAAAACATTAATGGTTGAATTTTAAATATATTATATGGGGTTAAGTGTAAAATTATAAATCTTCATGTTTTTTTATAACTTTAGATAATAAAAAAATAACCCTTACACTTTATAACCCCTACACTCTATAATATGAACTTTGTTTACAATTACATGAGTATTAGTACTGGCTTGAGACTTTCATCCATTAAACTTACAAAATTCTACAAATATACGAATTAGGTTTAATATATGTTAAATATTTTAAAAACAAATATTTTTTACTATGTACGTTAAATAAGGACTCATGTTATCCTATTTAAAAATTTAATCTATGCGTACACGGATTTGAATATATTAAATACGGCTAAATTATTATTAACGGTAATATAAATATCAACGACTCATGTAATTATTATTTAAAGTTTATATACGAATATCCTGAAAACATTTTTGAAAAACAGAGTCCACAAATTTTAACCCACATAAGAATCAGTTTTTCCATTCCTCTCTTCTCTTCTACCCCACATAACAAAGCCTAAACATTCGTTCTTTCAATTCATGAGATTGGATATTCATGATGTATTGCAGTGATGAACAAATGAATTCATGAATATCCAAATATCACCAGACATAACAATCGCATCCATCTTCTATAACCCGAATCAAACCATACCTTCCCAAAATCAAACCGATTAGAGAATCAAAAACGAATATTAAAATGTATAAAACCGTACAAAAACGTATACAGTTGTCGATGTTTAAGCTTAAAAATGTAGTAATGACTGAGATTAGGTTTAAGTTCAGTTTTTTTTTTTTTTTTTTTTTTTTTTTTTTTTTTAATGATCTTTTGGTGTTGGGTTTAGCTGATAAAGTTTGTTAAATTTGACTTTGTGTTTTGTTGAAGTTTTGCTTTTGTGGGTCTTTTGTATTGTTTAGTTGATAAAGTTGTGAAATTTGTTCAACTTAATGGTAGATTATGTTGAAGTTTTGATTCTTATAGCGTTCGGGCATAATAAAGTGGTGATTGGTATGCTTTCTGTATGTGTTATGATGATCTCAAGTAAGAATCTCCCTCTATTAATAGTTGTAAATGGAGTTTGTATAAATAAGTTTTTAGTGTTTTTGTGTACTTTAAGTTAACTAATTATTAGGGGTCACTAATGTTGTCAAGTGAGTTTCGACATGTTTTCATAATTTCGTAGGTCTTGGATGCAAACTCTATAAGATTTGACACAAAGATTCAATGGCATATGTGAGATATATTTTGTTTAAAATACAAATTGGGTGTAACACAATGAGTATATTTGCAATTTTAAACTCATTATATGGTGACTATCTGAGCTGCAAAGAGACTTCACGTCGAATATTTACTCTACGGGTAAATTGTGTATATCCTTATAAACAACTATTTGATTGGAGCATAATGGAGTGTTGTTCTTTATACGGAAGTGATTGGCACACTTACGTTTTTTTATCGGGACAGTCACGGTACAAGCAGTTAAAGCAGTTTATACTAAAGGTACAATTGTTTATTGTATAATGTGGAGTGTCCCAATAAAAATTGAGAGTGCTGCCAACCACTTCACTTCTTCATATGATATGGGGGATGCTTATATATCACACTTGAAAAAAGATTATGCGTTGCAAAGTAACTTATGTACCTTCTAATATAATCTGAATCATTAAACAACCCATTGTAATACTATTCTTTTGAATTTGAATTTGATTTGGATATATAACATCAACGAAAATAGTTAAGGTTAAAGTTGAATCAAATTAACTTTGAAAATTTAAA
Source organism: Artemisia argyi (assembly GCA_030686995.1). Taxonomy (NCBI): domain Eukaryota; kingdom Viridiplantae; phylum Streptophyta; class Magnoliopsida; order Asterales; family Asteraceae; genus Artemisia; species Artemisia argyi. Next base: position 187,609,857 of record CM060677.1, read on the forward strand.
CTGGACACTTATTTTGAGACGGAAGTAGTATAAAGGTTCGGCTTTTAGCACATTTACCTTAAATTAACAATTACTCAAAGAAAAAAAAATATTATAATTAAAATTTATGTCAAAACCGCGTGCGTGCACGGGTATTATAACTAGTTCAACATATACATGTGAAAATCTTATTTAATTACCGTGTACTTTTTAGATTTTATTTATTCAATTACCGTGTACATCATGCGACTTAACATTCATAGAACAAGGTTGTCATTTCACATTGATGTTCAATTATTTGATATTACAACACTCGGTATGGTGGTGCCATAAGTCTATGGCGCGAGCCACCTCATCGCCCTTCGTGTTATACGTTGTGGCCTCGTAGCCACGACCCAAGTTATACATATAACCTTATAGGCTTTTATTTTTGTTCATTTACAATGGATAGATTTGGATCTAAAAGAAAAAGTAACCGTTGCATTTAAACTTATGCCCGTTTTTTTTTTTTTTTTTTTTTTTTTTTTTTTTTTTTTTTAATCCTATAAATAGCAATTAAATCACTAAGTTCACACACTTCTACTTACAATCTAAACAATACTTTTCTTTATTTCTAACTCACAAAAATGAATACTGTATTAATCAAATGCTCAATAACCCGCCAAATCAAATACTAAATTCTTCATCTTCGTTAATCCAAACGTACGATCATCTGAAAATTCTATTACCTCATATCCAACCAACTTCATCTATTTGGTATGTCATACCAACTACCAAACCACTTTATCAACTTTTACCCATTCGCTACGCCCGTGCAATTTCAACTATACGCTCAATTTCAACTTCAATAACAACTCCAATAAAATAATTACAAATAAAACAAACCCAACAACAAATACCAACACCACCCGAAAGCCGAGGGCCTTCATCACCCTAGAAACGTGGCAAAGGAAAAAACCCAGCCACTAGAGAAAAGAAAACTGATATATTGCATATGCCATGGACAAAGTCCTTGCGGAATACAATGATGCTTTATGATGGTGAGGAATTAATTACCAGAATGACCAAGAATCGGAAAACGGCTACATCGACCTCACCAGAAACATGTTGACCGAAAAGTGGACTCCCATGAAACTAGAAGTCGGAAAATTTAACACGATGGTCAACCAACTCCAATGGTTAAGTGATGAAAACGATTAAGATTTGATGAAACGTGTTCAAGACAAGTATAATAAAAATAAAGCGACAATTTCTACTCATGAAAAGACTTGGGGTTTTTTGAAAGACAAACATAAATGGTATCATCCCGATTCGACACTTGTAAAATAACCCGAGGACGACTAATCATAGAAGAACCTGAGCTATTTGGAGACAATGAATTGTCGCGTCCACCTGACAAAGAATGAAAGTCAAAAAGTCAAATATTTTCAAACTCATCGACCAATTCTTCTTCACAAGAAATTTTTTAAAAATTTTGCAAAAACATCTAGCTTTAGACCCTAAAGCGAAAACGGAATATATAAGAACGAGGCTAAGGCGAGTGTATAATTACTCAATGCTCAAACAAGAACACACCGACATGAAAATGATCGCAACAAGCACCGAGGGTATGAATCCGGTTGATGCAGCTATAATTGAGGAGATGAAATGTGAAATTCGAGCAAAATATCGTCAAAACCAAAACCAGTTTACTTTATTTTTATGTCTTACGTACTTTTATTTTATGATATTTATTTACTAATAAAATTTTAATTTTAGTTTAATTTGTGTTTTATGTAAATAAATGAAAAAAATAAACAAAAAAAAGTGAGGTATGAGAGTTTATTGTAACTTATGAAGGATGATGTTTTTTGAGCTGAATTATAGATTAAGAGTTATAAAATGAAAAGCTTAACAACAATTTTTACTATAACACGAGTCTACCGATCAGCATCTCGCTCGCCTAGGTGATATCGACCATGACCTTTCAGTGACAAGCATGATGCTTTATGATGGTGAGGAATTAGTTATCAGAATGACCTTGGTTAGTAAAAAAACTGATTTGATAGCATCAATGTGTATAGCTTGGGCCTTGCTGAAAATAAACATATTGGGCCAACCAGTATAACTTGGGCTCGCCTAGGAATTAGTTATCAGAATGACCTTGGTGATATCGACCCAAGTTATTTGGACAACCCACCCACCAGTATACCGGGCCTTGCTGAAAATAAACACATTGGGCTAAAAACACTGGGCCTTAGAGCCCCAGTTACTTACTAACCTTCATTTCGATGAAGGTAATCACCATCACTCGACCGGCGGCAATGGCGGCATCATTTCGATGGATACTGCAGTTACACAAAGATGTACCAAAAGCAGCAAAGTTTTATAAAGAAGGACTTGATTTCAGTATAAATGTTTGTACTCTCCGTTGGGCTGAACTTCAATCCGGTCATCTCAAGCTCGCCCTCATGCATTCTTCCAGGTATTTCATTTCCTCTTTTATTATTATATGATAAAGTTTTGTTTTATTGCTCCTATGTGGGTGTTTGTTTCGGCTTATATAGCTGGCTTATGACTTATTTGATTTTGGGCTTATGTTTCATAAGCTCACTTTTTGTGCCTTATTTTGAATCTTTTCGGCTTATATAAGTTTCTTATGTTATAATTAACAAAACTTGACTGACCCTTTTTGGGTCGTACCAAAAAATGACCCATCTCTACACAAGTCTGTTTTGAGATGTGCATAAGGTTTGTAACGTTAAAGTTTTATTCGCTAGCGTGTAGAGTTGAGGGTTTATGAGCTTGAGAACTCAATTAACTACATCAACTACTCTTATGGAAGCATGGATTATCTTTACTTATTACTCGTTTAAAACTATAAGGTGAAGGGTTATGAAAAGTAATAACAACACCACAAATTATTAAAACTCAAAGTATGTTGACTTACGTTGTTTGCAATTTATGTACTTTCAAGGTTGATATGCTGTCTTCTACCCTGCCCTTGCCTCTTTTGTTAGAATATATATGTTTTGCTACCGTGTGAGTTTGATAGTTGTTTTTAGTGAGTTTAAGATTAGGATAAGGAAGTTTTGAAATCGTGTCTCCAGATACTTGAACACAGTTTGGGTGTGTCAATCTTCTTTCTTTTAATCTCTTAGTCATTTTAAGTTGTCTTTTATAATAATGTCCTAGTGCACTCATCTCGTTAAACTTCTGGACCGCAACAACAACAGTTTATGTGGGATAGTGTAAAAAATATCACATCATCTATCAATGTATTGTTACTGACAAGTTTAACGGCATGAGTTCTCATGATGATGTATATCCAAAAAGACAACTTAAAATGAGAGTAAAAGGTTACAAGAACAAAAAGAACCACCGACAAGCTGTGCTTTAGTAACTTGGTGACATTTTTTCTTAAGTTTCATATTCTAGTTTTGAACTCAAAACTATTATAAACTTACACGGGTAGCAAAACTATGTTATTTAACAAAAAAAAAAAAAAAAAAAAAAAAAAAAAAAAATGCAAGGACTGTGTATGCAAAGGAGAAGGCTGCCAAGAAAGCATAAGATAGAATGTCGATCCTGAGAACATGAAAATCCTATTAATTTAAGTTGACATCGTTATGGAAGTTTGAATTTTAATATTGTGTGACATTCTTTTTTATTTGTCATAACCTTTCGACATATGGTTTCTGAATCCTAAGCTCATAAAATCTTATTTAGCCAAGCAAGTGAATAAATGCTGTTGCATTATATATATGGGTTAGAACGGGATTGTTATTAAAAGGTCTAATTAGTAAGTGCCAAAAAGGGACATTACATTATTTGATATGACCTGAGATGAAAACACAACCTAAATGGACCCATTTATAAATAAATTGGTCGAAGCCGCCATCTCTATAATAGGGGTGTACATGAAAACGTTGAAACAATCCAGCTTAACCAAGCAAGTTGGTCGGTTTAGCCAGGTTGGGTAGCATCTTCTTGGGCGACCGTTTTTTTTGGGTGAAAAGGTTAATCTATATTAATATCAAACTTCTACAACAAATATCACTTAGGATTTTGGACATGCCCACAAATCCTATTGCATTCACTTATAAACTGCTCACACTTTGAGCATCATACAGAACTAAAATCAGAACTGAAAATACAGCAGGACATACCATACATCAATGGACCATATAGGACATATTCACCTCAATTCACTTGGGCGACCGGTTTGTAAAACAGAAAAATTTGGATCTTCCTAACATATCGAACACACATTTATGCTTGATTCATTATACTTGCTGATATTTTGACGACATTGTTAGGGCTATGTTGGAATTAAAAATATGAAAACTGAGTAATATATCGGCTTATATCACCAACATATAACTTATTTACTCATTTTTGTCATTGTGTGTAAATAACTTTTTTTGGGTAACCATGGTTTCCGATCTTTTGGCTAACTGATCCCCGGGGTTTATATCCACCGCCACACAAAGGTAAAGCCCTTCCTTTCCCGGAGGTTGGCGTGGCTACTTCAGGGTTGTTTGCACCTAGCAAGAATTCAACCTGAACCTCTCACATTTCAGTGATGATAGTCACAAGCCTTTTGCCACTAGGCCACCCCTGAGGGTTAAATAAAATTTTATTTTCCATTGTATGTTTAGCACTTTTAAGTTCTGACCTTCGTATAGTGGTTAAAATGGTGATATACATATGGCTACTTGCATCCCAATGGGCAATGGCTAAAAAAGATTGAAAGCTTTACATACATAGAAACACATCTTTTGCCTTACAAAAGATAGGTCAAAAAGGAAGACTATGTGTTCTGTTAGTGTCTCTGAAGAGGGATTATTCTATAGTTTGTAGCACTGTCACACGTTAAAATAAATATAGGTTGTTACTTGATGATTGTATGATGCAGTTGATGTCATGAATGCATGTGCTTGACATCGAGTTAAGGAATACAATCAGGCAGAAGCAACTGAACTTGGAGTTCATAAGTGTTTTAAAGGTGCATCAAAGATAAACTTGTTCCGCTTTTATGTGAAGATTGACATTCTATAGAGGATTCATACGAAGCTAAGACTTTAATTATTAATATCAAAGATAATTTTTTATATATGTAACACTTTTCATATGGTTAACACTTCAATGCTTCTACGTCGCAAGGTTATGGGTTTGTGATATGGATGCGAACTCATAATCTAAAGACCTACAGTTTAGGAGTCCTTTTACGTATGTGTATATACAAGTCTAAAGCAAAACTGATAGTAGTAACTAGAAAGAACTCAATAAGTTGTGAACGAAAAACATATACTGAGCTAACTAAATGTTTTCCCCCTAGTTTTCATGTTTGACAGCCATCGGACTTGAGTTGCATATTATCATTTCATTGTTACCTTTAGTTTTATTAACTGTGGATTTTCATATTGAGTATTATTAGAAAGCCCTACCGTAGAATTATAAATATTACCTGGTTGCAAATTTCTGTCATTGTGAGGCCTTCCCAAATTTCAGACCTGTATGTTAAGTGTTTGATTTCTGAATTTGTGTTCCCTATTTACAGTGACATTGCAGTTCAGAAGGGATACTCGTCAATGTTATCGTTCACCGTGACCGACATTAATAGTTCCGTGACTAAACTTATGGCTTTAGGTGCAGAGATGGATGGCCCTATTAAATACGAGGTCCATGGAAAGGTAATAATAAGGCCCTTATTTCACTCACCTGACTTCAATTGACTGCATACCATTCGAGAGCTATATCATATATTTGTTGGGTTTTGCAGAATATGGATATAAATAATAAACAATTAAGATCAATGAGAATGAGCCCATTTATAACATTCAACATCCTTTGTTTGTTATTAATAAACCAAAGGAACGTTTCTAATTCTATTGCATTGTTGACAGGTCGCTGCAATGCGATGTATTGATGGTCACATGTTGGGTCTTTACGAGCCTGTTTGAAAATCCACAACCTGCACATCCCCACTTGCATCCCAAAAGGAATCACTTTTGTTTGGCTTATATAGTTCAGCTTGAAAGCAAGGAGGTTGCAAGTTTACCCGTAAAAAATAAAACATACATCCACATAGTACCATAAGCTATTGACCAGGTAAACATCATGTAATAGAAAAGCATAGAGGTTGTAAGTTCTCCTTTCTGTTTCAAAATGTTCTGCTTCAATGGGTTATAATTTTTTAGGTTAGTACCAACCAGTTTCTGCGGCAGTGTAATGCGTTTACTGCAAGTCTGCACATCTGCACTTAATACACAGTATTTTGCTCTCTATGCTGTGGGAACTAGGAATTCAAAGGTTAATGTTCTGTGTACCACCTGACCATTCATCTTTATTCATTTGTTTCTTGATTAGTGATTTATTAACATTTTTTCTTATGTTGTTAGTTATTAAATTTCCTAAATCCAAAACAGTGCATTCATAGTGACTTGTATAATATGCAATAGAAGTTCTACTCCAATCATGCATCATGTCGCCGACACCTTTGCTAGCTTTCACATGATATCAGGTCAGGATATCGTAGAAGATGTTTGGTGACTCACATGTTTGACATGATTGGTGACTCACATGTTGTCGGCATTTTGGTTTACTCGATGATTAAGGAGTCTTGGAACATGATCAAATATGTGTAACGACTAATTTATGAGCTTGAAGAGATAGGTCTATCATTTTGTTTGTAAATAGTCGTTTGTTCTTCACAACTAAAATTTGAATTATGTAAGTTCTAGATACCATTTAGTTAATCACCCCACACCATTCCAGACATACATCTTCATCTCAACCCTTTTATTATCTTTGATTTTCCCTTTATATATATATATATATATATATATATATATATATATATATATATATATATATATATATATATATATATATATAAAACTAACAGTGACAACAATTTCACCTTTATCATTCCTCCATTGATTACAAATACATCTTCAATTGAAATCAATCTCTAAAAATAACAATTTATGATTAATTCATTACTACAACCGATGTACTTAATCCATCTATTTGAATGATAAAAACGTGTGGAGACAAAGTAAACGACTGTGATGTGGTGGCAGCGAAGTGAATGATGGTGGTGCGGCGGTTGTAATGGTTGCTCCGGTGAAACGCTGAGCGAAGGTGAGGGTTTGAGAGGGAAAATGTATTAATGTCATTCGTTTCCATCGGCAAAGGAAAGCTGCCAACAATATGGGCAATGGATGATTAGTGCCAAATTCAACAAACCACAATGATAATTTTTGCAGTTTACTCTATTTATACGTAGTATATTTACACGATTAGCATGTGCAAGTGGTGCAATCACACAGAGCCACTCGTTGTAAGGGTCTCCAATTTAGTATACATCAGTTAATATTTATAATTTTATACATATATAAGTACTAGACGAATACCCGTGCATAGCAACGGTTCCTAGCGGCAGATAATTAACGATTTGTGATATTGTGGTGAGTGTTTTGTGTAACATGCAAAATAGATCGTGAACAGATCATAAGGTAATTGCAAACGGTTGTACAAACGATAACTAAAGTCTAAGAAAAATTCTTAACATCTATCAAACAATATATAAAAACATTTAATGAAACTGAAAGTAAAACATTACGTTAGTTATGAAATAAAAGTCTACAACACACGTTACTCTTCGCGTAAAACTTTTTGATAAACGACATTCGAGGGAAATCACGTCTACAACACACGTTACTCTTCGCGTAAAAGTCTACAACACACGTTACTCTTCGCGTAAAACTTGCAGCATTGGCAAATCGCCGAGAGGGAAATCACGAAAACCGGTTATATTCAAAAAGCTAACCTGTAATGCACCACTGTTCATTAAAATCCATGTATAATTAAAACTAATTAATAACAAAGATTTTGATACCTCGTCAGCCCCATCTAAGTAATACTGTCCAGCAAGTTCAACTGGCTTACCAAGGTTCCTCACCTATAAAAGATAACAGTATAAATTATCATTTACGAATATTTTGCCTATAAAATAAAAAACTTAGATTAATCAGCATATTTTCAAGCCAAATGCTACCCATTTTATGGATACTTTAAAATTTGCACCACAATAATGCAAACTTGGAAACTTGTCGCGTCTAAAATATAGCTAGGTTTTGATTTTGGCGTGCTAATGCACTGGTCATTTGGACACATTTAGTGCATTTTTTTTAGTGTTTAATGCTTTCTTAATTTTTTTCATTTCATTGGTCTGACCAAGTTCTTGATGAACAAAAGAGGATCAAAATACCTCGTTCTCTTTTGTCTGCTCTCTCACATCATACTGATCTCCTTTTGTAACAACAAGATCACCATTATCATTAGTTCTCACATCAAGGCAAGCGATAACCTGCAAGTACCATATTACTTGAGCATTATCTCAACTGTCTAGAGAATCATTTAAGATGGATGTTCAAAGAAAACATAACTAATTTTCAGAACATCAGTTATAGTAACTTTGGCTAATGAACACAGAACTCACCCTCTTTGCAAGCTTTGTAGCCTTTCCTTCAAATGGCTTCTGTCTTCACATTACGGTGTTAGGTTGTTAAATAACCAGTAAACGCATACCAATATTATATTCAAAAGTTTATAGGCTACCTTAGTCTTTGAAGAATTTGGTGACAAGAACTTCCTCAATATTGAAAGACCAACATCTGAGAAATTTGAAGCAGTTGATTACATGTGTCAAAATAGTAGAACTTACCCTAAGAAAGGCGAAGATTCTGGGCTTCTAATGTTAAAATGGCTTTCTAATAAGATCATTGAGTTAAAACTTAAACCCCAATACTTTCTCTAACACGTAAAAGAAAACTTGCCTCCACTCTTTTCGGGGTGAAATTGAACGGCATGCACATTTCCTCTTCTAACAGATGAAATGAAGTCAATCCCGTAGTTGCAGGTGGATGAAACCCACTCTTCATTTTCTTTCGACTATATGCAAACCAAGGTCCGAACTTTAGTTACAGGTCAGTAAAAATAAGACAGAGAAATAAGACAAGCAAACATACCGGAACAGCACGGTAAGAATGAACGAAATATACATGGCGGTTTGCAACATCATCTAATATAACTGAATCTTTCTTGGTTTGCAAAGCATTCCATCCAATATGAGGCACTCGGCAACCATTTGATGAATCAAAACGTCCAACCACCCCAGGAATCAAACCAAGACCTTTCACTGAGAACACAATTGTTCAATTCAGTTAACAAACTTTAGCTTAACAAATGCAAAATTTTCAAGCATTATTTGTAGCCCTCATTTAGCAGGTTTTTGGTTTCGCCCGCCAGATGACAGCTTGCAAAGTTGAAGGTAACAAATGCACAGAAGATCTTATTACTCTCCAAGACCATGTTTCAATGATTTCTTTATTAACCATTTTTCTTTTTTTAAAACATTTCATAATAGATAAGATGAAGCATTAATTTGAATGTACATACAAGGAAGATGTTCATTACCAACTATAATGATAGCAGTTCAAAGAGGTACCGGTACAAACTTTGATCAATATCGTATATATGTGTCAGTGGCAAATAGAAGAGACAGGTCATTGCTCCCTAGTGGTCTAAGTCAATTGCAGAGTTATTAATGGTCTCACTAATACTTTATTCCATGTGTTCTTGTTCTACATTTTATTTATATGTGGTTAGTCCTTTCTTATAATTCCTAATCTTAAAAATCTACTTTTGCAAAGGTGGAGTTGACAAGAATTGAGTATGTGGAATTATCAAATATTACCCATTCTGGTTTATCACGTCCATCATTGCAGCAAATGCTCCAACCCCGGGAAATATAAGACGCTTTGCATTCAAAATGTCCTCTGGTGTTTGAACCTGGAACATGAAAAAGTTAAACTAAAATACCGGTGTAAAACAATATATGCACTACCAAATAAAATCACAAAGTTATATATTATACATAAAGGTGTGTAAAAATTGTATCGAATACACAAGATCTAGGATCTACATAAAAATATATTCTTTCAACGTTAAAACTGGAACCACCACCAAATGGCCTAGTGGTAAGATGCTTGACTTCTTCACAAAAGGTCATGGGTTCAAACCTCACTACGTACACATTTGAGGTTAGGGTTAGGCCGCGTCATCTGAGTCAAAAGACTCACCTTCCGTGGGTAACCTGAACAGGGAAAACCTCATCCGTTTTCACCCGTAATGATAAAACTTGCTTATTCCTACAATTTGTATGATGCACAGACAACCAAGAGAAATACTCTTTGAACCAAACTACCCTTTTCTTATTGCGCGGGCCTGCTCCTCAATCGTTTACATTGAGTAAATCAATTCCCCACATTTTGAATCTACATTATAAACTGTAATGGGATATAAATACCGGATACATCCTATACTGAATATTTTATATGCTTCCCAATATGCATTGGACACAATTCCAGATTATTTCCAATGGAAGTCGCAATAATCAGTTTTGATAACGCAGTCCTAAACAAGTCGCAATAATCACTTTTAAATCGCACATTGAATATATATATATCACTTACATTATTTAGTTTACGAGCAAACTACAACTTACATCTTTGATATCGAGACCGAGATATCAAATGGCATTTCGAATACTTTGAACATTACCAGCTCCATAATCAAACAAAGTCATTGCTACACATTCAATACAAATTAATTAACTAACTAACTAACAATAATTTATAATAATAATAATAATAAAATAAAAGCTACCGGAATCATCGCCGCTAACGGCGGATGTACGGACGGAGTATTTCGCCGGAGACTTGAAAGTGAGATTGTTTCGGTGTAGTTTGAGTGGCGGTGTTCGGAACCGAAGTGGAGTGGAGGCCGTCGTGAACTGCGGTGAAGTGAGAGCTGATGACTCCATAGTTTTGTCGTTATCGCCGCCGGTGAATGAAAGCTAAAACCTAGAAGTGACTGACTGGCGGCTCTTTCGAATTTGATGGGCCAATAACCCATTATTTTAAGAACATTGAAAGCTAAAACCTACCAGGTTTCAAGAACCACGCTCGTGTATACATGGGGAATGATAGAGCATTGCTACTAGGTTTCAATTGTAGATAGTGGTTGATGGGGATGGGGATTGGTTGGGGGTATTGAAGGGTAAAATGGGGATTACATTAATTTCAATTTTTCACATCTTGACTTGTTGACCAAATCTCCATTATAAGTATTATAGATAGAGAAGAGATCAATATAGATCTCATATTTGTCATATAACTAATGAACCAATCATAGCCACTCATTTTTATTTTTCATATTTTTTTTAAAAACAAAATATCTTGCAAACGGTAAATCGTCAAGCTACAAAAAAATACCATCGCGACGAGAATTAAATCATCTTTCTATAGATATGCATTGTTATATATACTTTCGACAAACTTTTTTTTTTAAATTTCCGCCCAAAAAAATCATATATGAAAAATCAAATCATATATGATTCTTACGAATCATATATGATTTTAAAAAAATCATATATGATTTGATTTTAACGAAATATATATGATTTTTACAAATCATATATGATTTTTCTGAGCGGAAAATTAAAAAAAAAAAAGTTCGTCAAAAGTATATAACAATGCATGTCTATAGAAAGATAATTTAATTCTCGTCGCGATGGTATTTTTTTTGTAGCTTGACGATTTATCATTTGCAAGATATTAAAGTTTAAAAAAGAGGGCGAAAGTTTATTTTTTTTATTTTGATAAAAAAATGAGTGGATAAAATTGCTTGATGGGTTTTATGGTAAAAGTTGGATCTATAAAGAACTTTTGCCTATTATATAAAGTTTTTAATTCTTAGTGTTTTTGTTAAATATTATCAAAGTTTAATTTTTAATGTCTTTGCGTAATATCAACCTTTTATTTTCAAAAATAGTTAAACTTTTTGTGATTTATAGAGGCCTCATTTGTGATTTTGCACGGGGCCTCCCAAATCATTAAGACGGCCTTGATATTTACGGACCAATCTTCTAATATCATTAAAATATTATGAGTAAATTGCAAAAATCGTCCCTAAAGTTTGACCAATTTGCATGTTTCGTCTCAAATATTTCGAAACTGCAAGGATCGTCCTTAAAGTTAACCTTTGGGGCATATATAGTCCTTTTTGGGGACGATACATGCACACGGGGCCAAAACTTTAGGGACGATACATGCACACGGGCCAAAATTTAGGGACGATCCTTGCAGTTTCGAAATATTTGGGACGAAACATGCAAATTGGTCAAACTTTAGGGACGATTTTTGCAATTTACTCAAATAGTATTATGCTCAGGAAAGTGAAAGGTCTTTTTTTGAAGACTTTTGTGTCTTAGAATCACCTTTATAATCACCATCATATCGAATAAATCAATAAATGAATAATTGATTTGGAGGTATCTACCTATTTGTTTCATTATTGGTATGCTGTTTAGTTTTTGTTAACTAATTTGTGGATCGTTGAAAGTGATTTGATACAAGATCTAAATATAGAATCAGACAACTTTTATATAGCAGTAAATTTCAGCAATATATTAGTTGATACGTATTAGTAAAGTTTTGCTAATATATATATTTAACTAATCTTGAAAACTTAAAATTTTATAAAAACGAGTAAAATGAAATCCCCAAAAATGCCCCTTACTTGAAATAATTAACTTATGAAAACTTTGGAGGGTTTAAACTTTAAACTTTGGACCCAAAATACCCCTTACTTGAAATAATTAACTTATGGAAACTTTGGAGTCAATACACGGTTTAAACTTTGGAGACTTAAAATCTCTTGTGGACGTATGGTTCGGACTGGGTCAGGAATGGGTCAGGCCCGGCAGACAGCGGCCCACTCTACGCCTAAACCCCAATCCATGCCTTATAAATATAGGGCTGGGATTCCATTCACAATACAAGACAACAGGTTACTCTAAACCTGATTCTTATATGCTATATCGCATGGAGACTAACTTGACCGTCGGAGGTGGATCCCGGGGCTACGGCCTCGGGTCCACTCCTAACGGGTTCTCTTTGTTGACAGGTCTACTCAGGGCTCGAGAAGACGACGAACGGCCCAGGGAGAGTCGTCGAATCCAGCCCGCGCCAGATTATGCATCAACAAGTGGCGCCATCCGTGGGACCACGAATAAACTATGTTTTGTGTTCTCATATTACCGAAAAGCAGAAATCAGTTTCTAAAGTCGGTAACTCTAAAACCCTTGTGTTTTTGCTTTTCAATCGTTGCATTCTACCATGCGTAAGATATTTAACACATGTATGCAACATCATACGTGGATATCCATGTGATTTTAATATCAATTTAGAAGATATTACCAATATATTACGAATATTTGCCATGCGTAAGACTTGGGTCATGATTTTATTAAATCATTATTTTTTGATCTTTTTAAATTGGTAATAAGATACTACCAATATTTTCTAAAATTTAAAAAGATATTCATATGTTATCTTTTAAATATTCAAAAGATTTTATGTAAATCTTTTAACTTGGTAAACACGATTTTACCTATAACGTACTAAGTCCGCACGATCGGACCTACTTTATCTTTTCACCGCGAATTAATTCGAACAGCGCAGTCGCGATAAATCTACCCACGTTAGGCCATGCGTTCGGACATCTTCGCAGATTGGCGCCATGAGCGCACTGTCACGTACAGGCACCACGATGCTAGTCAATCGTCATGAGCGCACTGGACGAAAGCCGTGGTCATCTACGATCCTCCACAAACGTTAGAGTCTATGCGGTCACGATACATCCATCTGCGTCTGTGCGTGCGATTGAAACTATTAGTCGCGATCAAAACAATTAATTGTTTATGTAGTTTGTAAAACCTCACGATAGGTGTAATTCGCACTACTACTTCTCTTATATGTTAATTTCACATGCTATGTGCTATATATTACTTCACGCTAATCTTTTACTTCATTCGGTTTTATATGTTGCGATTTGCGGCATATACTTCTAATATTTGCATGAAGTGTTTTTCAGGATTTGAATAACTAAGTTTAATGCTTCTACACAAGTAGCACCATCAAACTTGGGGGGCTACCAGGGTATATAATACCACTGTTTCCGTACGCGTCACGCAAGTATATTTGGAAGCAGATCGTACGTAAGAGGTATTGCAAGCCCGGTACAAAGACGAATTTAAATATTCGCACCATCTTGCCGCAGGGGAGACGTTCTCTGTCGGTTGTAAAGACGAATGTAATGTTCGCGCACAGCGTGCACAGCGCGCACCTCTGTCGCGAACAGCGCGCATCCTTGTCGCGTATAGCGCGCATCCTTGTCGCGCACAGCGCGCACCGCTACCACAGAAGCATGTCTTCTGTCGCACCATGCTGCATCGCTACTGGTACAAAAGGTACGCCCTTACCCAGGATGCAGCATACGAGATCCACCTTCACCATTGTGAGACAATCACAATCGCAATCCCAGTGCGCACTATCGCATGTGGGCTGCGCAGTATGATCCGTCCCATGTGCACACAAGTTGCGCACACATGGGCCATGCCGTCATGGTTGATTGGGCCTACGCGGCCATGAACAGAACTTAAGTCTAGCATAACATAGCCATGCACTATGTCACACTAGACTTGGGGGGCTTGTGGACGTATGGTTCGGACTGGGCCAGGAATGGGTCAGGCCTGGCAGACAGCTGCCCACTCTACGCCTAAACCCTAATCCATGCCTTATAAACCTGATTCTTATATGCTATATCGCATGGAGACTAACTTGACCGTCGGAGGTGGATCCCGGGGCTACGGCCTCGGGTCCACTCCTAACGGCTTCTCTTTGTTGACAAGTCTACTAAGGGCTCGAGAAGACGACGAACGGCCCAGGGAGAGTCGTCGAATCCAGTCCGTGCCAGATTATGCATCAACATCTCTTAAATGAAAAATTACAAATGGTAACTTTGGAGACAATAATGGAAACGTGTTACAATATGTGGAAAACTAGAAGGGGGTTGAATAGTTTACCGCTTAAAATCTTTTTAACTTGTTTAGTTAGCTTTGAAACTTTGCGTTTGATCAAAGATATATACACAAACACAATATATAACATGCAAGTAAATGAAAGAAACGATCAAACTACAACACGAGTATTTATCGTGGTTCGGCTACAAGGACTCTTTTTCCTTGCCCTACGTCCACGCCCCGAGTATCCAACTCGAGAGTTTCTTTCACTAGTCAACAAGCTCCTTTCACCGGCGGAGAAAACCTTACACGTCGCTTATACTTTTACCGACACTAAGCTAGGTGTCGAGTTCTTTACCAAGGGTACAACCACTCCCGTTAGTTCTTTTACAAGGGTACAACTACTCCCAATACACTTTGTATTTTGAGGACTAAAATACTAACCGATCACTACTGAAAATACACAATCAAATGAAGTGTAAACTACACAAGTCTACACAATGCTAAGCTAACAAGTCTTGCAACGTTGTGTTGAATACTTGTTACTTTTAATGAACTCGTGAATCTCTTTGCTACAAAAAGAAACTTCACATATGAAATGTTAAAGGGTTAGATAAAAGAATGAATGAATGTGTGTAAATATGATGTAGAGTGATAAGCCAAAAATCAACTTGTGGCTTGGTATTTATAGCAAAGCCTTCTGCAGGCCTGGCGGATACGGCGGAACCCTCAGATGGGTTCCGCCCGTGTACCCCCAGGGTTCCACCGGGCTTGCAGTTGGTTTTGCAATAAATCTTGCAAACCAAACAAAGTCACATCTCATTACACATTGCAAACCAAACAATGTCACATCTCATTACATCTAGTCAAACACCAAACTTGCAAGCAACCACATAGTAAGTCAAACACATTTTCTTTCCATAAATGTATATTGACAAAACTTGCCATAAATGTGATGTGACAATTCTATTTTAAGAAATAAAAAGTGTTGTGTTTTATGAAATGTAAAATGTAGCAAAAGTCTAGTTTATGCAAGTCTTTAAAACTAAGATTATGTTTTACTTAGAAACTAAAGTTTACATTTTGTCGTTAACAAAACTTAGCGAAGATCGTAAAATATAAATAACGTTTTTAGGCGATATTTGTATTAACAATCTCCCCCTTTTTGTTGATGACAAAACATAAACTTTGTTTTTAAGTAACTCACAAAATCTTGGTTTTTAAGACTTAAAAAAAATTATATTAAACTTGTTTTACTTAAGAGATGAAAATCATATTAAGTATTGAAGTTTCAATGTATTTCTCCCCCTTTTTGTCGAAACAAAAAGTAGAGTAGCGAAGCGGAATAATGCACTTGCTCCCCCTTGCTTGTTACTCCCCCTAAAAGGAGTGCCAAGATGGGAAACATGGATTTTGATCCTACAAAAAAAATGGTTAGTTGGTGATATATATAGTCAAGCTTGTAGTTACCACACACATTGCAACCACAATGACAACACAAAAATGATCAACCAACAATGCACGAAAGTAAGTAGAAAGAAATATCATTCCAAGTAAAATTTTGACTTTGAAAAGTCAAAAGACAAGAAATGTGAAATATTCTTCTACTTGTAAAAAACTAAAAAATAACCAAGAAAGAAAAATAAAATCCTACTTTCCTAAATGGGGCAAACGACCTCCAAAGGTTGTCTAAGATTTGTTTGGGTGGGAAAGAGCATCCAAACGTTCTATGACGTGTTGAAATGCAAAACGGGTTTCATCTTGGAATTGGTGAAGCAACGTTTTGATGCTTGCACCCATTTGCTCACAATTTGAGCAAACATGGGGATGAGTGGGTGGAAATGGGTTGGTTTTGGTTTCTTGGTTTGAGGGTTGGTTGGTTTTTGGTTCTTGGGTGGAGGATGGATTTGGTATTGAGTCAAGCAAGGTGGTTTGAAATTCCATTGCTTGATGAAGGTGGTTCTCAACCATGCTTTGGATTTTCTCATATGAGGGGAAGAAAGACTCAAAGGTTCGGGCTTGAGAATGTGGTGGAGTTGGGTGATCATGGTTTTCAAAGTTCGGTTCTCCATAAAGAGGACCATGGATGTCATGGTAGATAGGGTGAAACAACAATGGTTTGGGTTGATGGTACACTTGTTGTGGTGGTTGGGTGCGGTTAAAATCTTCATCAAGGTCAAGAATTGACCTTGGTGATTGATTTGCAAAAGGTGGTGGTTGTGTAGGTCTTGGTGGAAGATCATTTAGATCTTGGACAAAAGGGTGTGGTGATGTGGGAGGAGACCCAAATAACTCCATAGGTTCAATTTTGGGTAATGGTGATGGTGATGGAGTTTTGGATGGTTGGGTTGGAGCACTTGGTGGAGTTGGGTCAATGGGTGATTTAGTAGGTGGTGGAGTGAGCTCATTTGGTTCATTGGGTGATGGAGATGGAGATGCAAGGTTCAAAAAGTGTTCATTTTTGATAGGTGAGGTGAATTCATCCGAAGATGAGGAGCTTAGGTTGATTGATTGATTAGACCATAGTGGTTTTACACTTATCCGGGCGGTTTTCCGGATGGGTCGTGATGGTTGAGAAGTGATTGTTGACTTGGTCATGGTTAAAAATGGTTTGGAAGTTAAGAAATTGTGATGAAGAAGGTGTGATTTGATAGTGTTTAGGATAGTTTAATTTATAGTGAAGAAGGATTGTGGGAAGGAGTGTTTGGATTTGATGTTAATCCATACAAAAATGGAGGTTCCTAATGATTTGGAAAACTAATTGTGGGTTGTCATATCATGGAAGTCAATCCAATGAAAATGGTGAAGTGAGAAGACAAGTTTTGCACTAAATGCTTAGTGGTTTTGGTAGATTTGTTGAAGTATAAATCTCAGGGATTTCAAGGAACCTTTAGAATGGTTCCTTTCTTTATGTGTGAAGGGTCCTTGGGGTGGTTATGGCTATTTTTGAAATTTGGCGTGAAATGGTTTTGGTTGAGTTATAAGGAATTAGAAGTACCCTATTGTTCTAAACAAATGGCAGGAAATGGGTTTCTATCTAAAAGGATTGTATTTTGGTGTTTGGATGTTGAAATGTTGAAAACAAAAAGAAAATTTCTGCAGGCAACTGGCGAAACCCTCAGGTTACACAAGCGGAACCCGTTTGAGGGTTCCGCGGGGTCCGTTGGGCCATTTCTGGGTTGCCCAGGAAATACACTGGCGGAACCCAATTTTGGGTACCGCCAGATCCGCCAGGGCTGAAAAAAGTGGCAGTCCGCGATTTTGACCAGCGAGACGATTTTCAAAATTTTCGAAAACTCCTAAAATAAAAAAGATAGTGCATTTCTGGTTAGGCAATGCAAAAAATAGACACGTAAACACACATATCATAGGACTTTGACCTTGAGGTCGAGAATTTCACTATACTTAGTGAAAATATCATAAACATGAAAATTTGACAACTTGTCAAAAGTTGTCTACCTGCATCAAAGTTAGATAATACATATTCCAAATAGTATCAAACATTGTACTAACACACAAATACTTCACAAACATTGTTTAAACAACCAAATTTGTTCAAATAGCATCTAGTGCCAAACACTCCTACACACCCGCACTCATTGACGGTCAATCTTGTTCTTGAGCTTTCCAAGGAATCTTCCAAGATTCTTAAACATCCCCTTTGTTTGCTTGAACTCCTCTGACTCATTTGGAATATCCGGAAGTTGGGATAAGTATTCGAGAGGTGGGAGCCTAGAGTTGGGAAAATTGTCATCTTCACTCATTGAGGAAGATGATGAGGAGGTAGGAGGATGGGGACGTTTTCCTTGGGCTTTGTAAACTCTCTTATCACTAAGTGGGACAAAGGTGTGTGGAATGAGAGAGTAGTCAAGACGAAGACCATTTGGAGTTGGTGGAATGGGTGAAATGAACCTAAAGAGACGGGTCAAGAGCATTCCATACGGCATAGCCGTTGTGCCATGCACGGGAATGACGGCCATTCTCTTGGCCATGTAGTAGGCAAGATTGAAGGGTTGCCTAACGGACAAGGAGTAGAGCATGTAGCAAAGGCAAAAGTTGATATGATCTCGGTTTCCTATGGTGCTAATGACATTTGCTCTAAGGACTTCCTCCCATTTCTTGAATTGGGGCTTGAGTTCATTCATTTCCAGTCCATATGGGTCCTTATCGACCTCATTTCCCGAACGGGTTCTCCTAGTGTTGGTGGTCCTAACAAAGAGGTGGTCACGAAGTACATCTTTTGATACAAGAGGTGTGTCATAAGGGTGGATGCGGTCTAGGAAAGACGGGTCAATGGTTCTACCCTCATGGACATAGTGTTTTTCTAAGGCTTTGAAAACATTGACTTGGTTTGGGGTAAGGCCTTTGGTTTTGTGGTGTTTTGGTAGGTACTTAATGGTGTCCTTGTGGTCGTAGTGGGTTAGAGGAGGCATGATCATTCCTAGAACAACAAAATTTCACATTTTAGTTTAAGTAAACTACTATTATAATGTGGATGTTCTAGTGTGTGCCTATATGAAAACAATGTAGAGGTGCGGTTATCTTGACTCATTTTGATGCTTCAAAAACGTTTTATAATGCAAGTTTTGTTATAAAACAAAAGATAACCCAAACGCTCCTAGTTCAATGTAGCTTCGTTTGAATGTACCCGAAAATACATATTGGTTATGTATTCCCTTTAGCATTCAAGAGACATTATGCAAGTGATGTTTTAAACATAACGTTTTGATTTTGTATTCTCAATGTGAGACGAAAAAATATTTGTCCTATTTGTCAGAAATTTTTTTGGAAAAATTTGACATGGGGTGTTTTTGCAAACATGTTTACACTTATTAAGAATGCAATTCCTAACTATGGGGAACATGATTAGTTTTGTTAAACACCTAATTTCATGCATGATTATCTCAAGTTAATGCATAACCCCAAGTTTTTGTTTTTGTGCAAAAATAGAATTCCTAGACTCAAATCAGGATTGTAATCAAGTTTAGAATACTTACAATGATGATTGATTTGCAATGTAAGTGAAAGGAAGACCAAGAAATCGTAGGTATGGATGGATGGTAAAGTGAATAGTAACAGTTTGGAAGTGGTGGTATGAGATAATGGGTGTTTGGTTTAATATAAGCAAAAATATTGATTCTGCAGGTCGGCGGATACGGCGGACCCCTGAAATGGGTTCCGTCCATTGTGTCTGAGGGTTCCGCCGACCCTGCTGAGAAAAAGAGTTTTGGATTTGTTTTGATTTTTGTGATTTTTGTCTAATGTCCAGAACTACAATGTAGGTTCCATGAGTCCTAAGCCTAGCCTAAGAAGGTTAAAAGGTTCACGTTTAAGGGGTTTTGTGAGAATGTCGGCTATGTTGTCTTCGGAAGAAACTTTCTCAATTGAGATATTTCCTTTTTGAATGTTGTCACGAAGGAAATGATGACGGATTTCAATATATTTGGTACGAGCATGTTGAACCGGGTTTTTGCTAAGATCAATGGCACTTTTGTTGTCACAAAGAATTGTGATGTCGTTAAGTTGAATTCCGTAGTCGACAAGAGCTTGCTTCATCCAAAGAGCTTGTTGACATGCCTTTCCGGCCGAAACGTACTCGGCTTCCGTTGTTGAGATAGCAAGAGCCGTTTGCTTCTTAGAGAACCATGAGGTGAGACAATGTCCAACAAAAGTACAAATACACTTGTACTTTTTCATTCGACATAGTCACCGGCATGATCCGAGTCGGCATACACTATGGTGTCTATTCCCGTTCCTTTGGGATACCATAAACCTAAATGTGTAGTGCCCTTAATATACCTAAATCCTTTTAACGGCTTCGAGATGAGTAGTCTTAGGATCTTCTTGAAAACGAGCACATAGACAAACACTAAACATAATGTCGGGTCTACTAGCCGTTAGGTAAAGTAGACTACCAATCATACCTCTATATTTAGTGCTATATACGGATTCACTTTCCTCATCCTTGGTGAGTTTAGTTTCCGTGGACATGGGTGTTTTGATTGGTTTCGAATCTTCTAATCCAAATTTCTTAAGCATGTCCTTAATATATTTAGATTGGTTAAAGAAGATACCATCTTCTAGTTGTTTAATTTGGAGTCCTAGGAAAAAGTTGAGTTCTTCCATCATACTCATTTCAAATTCGTCATGCATGATTTTTGAGAAATCCACACATAATTCTTGACAAGTTGATCCGAATATAATGTCATCAACATAGATTTGGACTATGATAATATGTGAATCTTTCTTCTTGGTGAAGAGAGTATTATCAACTAAGCCCATGGTATACTTATGGTCAACTAGGAAGGTTTTAAGTCGATCATACCATGCTTTTGGAGCTTGCTTAAGTCCTTAAAGAGCCTTTTTAAGTTTGTAAACATGATTTGGTTTTTCAAAATCGATGAAGCCCGGTGGTTGAGCAACATGCACTTCTTCATTTATGACTCCGTTTAGAAATGCACTTTTGACGTCCATTTGAAAGAGTTTAAAATTATGTGCACATGCATATGCAAGTAAGATTTTAATTGACTCGAGCCTAGCAACTGGAGCAAAAGTTTCATCGTAGTCAATGCCTTCTTGTTGGTTATATCCTTGTGCAACTAGCCTAGTTTTGTTTCTAGACACAATTCCATTTTCATCCATTTTATTACGAAAGACCCATTTTGTTCCAATTATAGTTTGACTCTTTGGTTGAGGAACTAATGTCCATACATCATTCCTAACAAATTGGTTTAACTCTTCTTGCATTGCTATTACCCAAGACTCATCTTTAATGGCTTCATTAATGTTTTTCAGTTCAATGGTTGACACGAAACAAAAGTAGTTGCTTTCATTTTGAACTTTTGACCTTAGTGTTCTTTCGTTAATGTTGCCTATGACACCATCTAATGGATGACTTTTAGATTCTTTGACATTGACAAGTTCTTTGTTTAATAGTTCATCTTCCTTGTCATTACCTAAAATCTCTTGACTTTCTATTGCTTGGCTTTCAACTAAGTCATCATCTACCAAAGGTGATGTCTTAGAGGGAGGTGGACTCTCATCAAATGTTACGTTCAACGATTCCTCGGCTCTTAAGGTTTTTTTGTTCAAAACAATGTAAGCTTTACTATTTTGTGAATATCCAAGAAATACACCTTCATAAGACTTTGGGTCAAATTTGGTGAGATAATCCTTGGTGTTAAGAATGAAACATTTACTCCCAAACACTCTAAAGTATCCTAATGTAGGCTTTTTACCTTTATATAGTTCATAAGGAGTTTTATTCAAAAATGGTCTAATTAAGACTCGATTTAAAATGTACGTTGATGTGTCAACGACATTACACCAAAACTTTTGTGGAATGTTTTGTTCATTAAGCATTGTTCTGCTCATCTCTTGCAATGTCCGGTTTTTACGTTCTACTACACCATTAGATTGAGGAGTACGTGGAGCCAAAAAGTTATGAGTAATACCAGTAATATCACAAAAGTTTCCAAATTGAAATTCATTATCAAATTCACGACCGTGATCCGTTCTAATAGACACAATATTAGACCCTACTTGATTTTGAATTTTCTTACTTAGAATCTCAAATTTATCAAAAGCTTCATTTTTACTTTTCAAAAATTTTGTCCAAGTATATCTTGAGTAATCATAAACTATGACCAAAGTGTAGAAGTTACCTCCATAACTTTGTATAGCGGATGGACCAAATAAATTCATATGCAAAAGTTCTAGACACCTAGATGTAGAAACCAAGTTTTTAGCCTTATGGCTACTATAGACTTGTTTACCGACTTTGCAAGCATCACAAAAGTGTTGGTCATATTTCAACTTAGGTAGGTTTCGAACTAAGTCTTTGGAGGAGAGGTTTTGGATTAGTCTCATGTTAACATGTCCTAAACGTCTATGCCATAAAGTTGAAGATTCATCTAATGAGGTAAGACAAAGTTTGTCTCTAGATGTTGGATCCATCTTCATGACGTATACGTTGTTCTTAAGGACACCTTTGGCTATGGTTATACCATCTTTAAGTATTTTACTTCCGTTTTCACTAAAAAGGACATTATACTTATTATGACAAAGTTGACTAATACTAAGGAGATTAAAACCAAAGTTATCAACATGAGCTACATCATCTATAAAAAGGGAGTCATGAGAGATTGTACCTTTTCCGATGATTTTGCTCTTAGGTTTACTACCAAACGTAACATTACCTCCGTCACATTTGTGATAAGTAGTGAAGAGGCTTTTGTTACCCGTCATGTGCCTTGAACAACCGCTATCTTTAATCCATTCATCCGGTTCCAAACAAACTTTGAGGCACACCTATTTTATGAAAAACACTCAAACATTTTGTCCCCAATTTCTCATGGGTCCATTTTGGTTAAGCATACCATTAACTTGTTCCAAATTTGAAAATAGAGCATAAGGGTTCCATGACATGTAATTTGAAGTTTGGTAATGTCCAGGAGTGTTTTGGTTCCAAACATGTTGGTAGTTTGGTCGAGCGTTGAAGTTGCTCTTTGGAAAGGGGCGTTTGGGAATTGGAGTCTTAGGTCTTGGTTGAGTAGTCTTAGCTCTAAATTCATTTTTACTAAGTCTTACTCCAGTTTTAAACACAGGTTTTGTTCTATTTTTATACGTAACTTTAACAAATTTTGAACGATCCGATGTGGATGGAGTTACTGCTGCAGCAGACCTGGCGGAACCTTCGGGTCCAACGGGCGGAGCCCTGGATTGGGTTCCGTCTGGTCCGCAGGCTGCTGTAGCAGTTTTGTTAGTTTCTTGTGCATTCTTTTCTTGTTTCGTTTGACCCTTTAAAGTTTCTATTTTCGTAAATCCTAGTCCTGTTTTATCAAAGGGTGACTTTTGAAGTTTCATAATTTCATCTGCACAAGAAATGCTCTTATCGAACTTCTTAAACTTTGTGGTTTGTTTTATTAGATCATTTTGAGTAATTTTAAGTTTCTCAACTTCTAATTTAAGCTCTTCACATGATTTGCATGATGTGTCAATACCTTTACTCTTTTCTAATCTCTTGGCTTTTTCTTTCAACTCATAAACTTCATTTTCTAAAAACTCCTTTTTAGTTTTCAAAAATTTATTTTTGTTTATGATTTTTAAGCTCAATTCACAAAGTTTGTTATATTCTTTTTGTAAGGTGTCATCATCAATAGAGAAGTAAGATGAGTCGGAGAGTACCTCATTTGAGTTGTGAGCCATGAGAGCAATATCATCATTCTTTGGCTCATCGTCATCTCCTTCATAGTCACTCCAAGCACCACCCACAAAAGCTTGTTGAGGTTTGCTCTTGGGTGGTTTTAGACATTCTCCTACAAGATGACTTGTGTCTCCACACCTATAGCATTTTCTTTCAACTTTTCCTTTCCTATCATCACGATCTTTTCAGAAAGTTTTCTTGTCATCTTTAGGTTGCCTTACAAACTTCCCTCTTCTACGAAAGAACTTCTTGAAGTCTCTAACGGCCATAGCATATTCCTCATCATCACTATCCGAAGTAGATTCTTCATCATCACTTGATTGGACTCTAGCTTTCAAGGCAATGGACTTAACTTTTTCTTTCTTGCCTCTAACTAGTTCCGAATCTTTTTCCATTACCATTTCATGAACTTTGAGGTTTCCAATTAGCTCATCAAGTGACATGCTTGAAAGATCTTTGGATTCTTCAATTGACATCACTTTTGCTCTCCACTTCGGATGGAGTGCTCTAAGAAATTTCCTGACAAAGTTCTTACTACAAAAAGATTCATCAAGTGCTTTAAGTGAAGTAATAATAGTGTTAAACCTAGCAAAAGCATTATCAATAATCTCATCTTCGGAAATAACAAATTGTTCATATTGTTGAACAAGAAGATCAATTTTGTTATCTTTAACTTGTGAGTTTCCTTGATGAGTGAAAATTAAAGATTGCCAAATATCTTTGGCGGTTTTACACATAAAGACTCTTTCATATTCTTTCTTAGGCAAAGCATTGTAAAGCATCATTTTAGCTTCATTATTTTTACCAATCAATTTCTTTTGATCATCATCTTTAATGTTAGTAACTACGTTATCACCATCAATGATTATATACCATAAATCTATATCTTTAGATTTCACGTAAGTTTCAAAACGGTTTTTCCAATATATAAAACCATTTGCTTCAAAAGGTGGTGGTCTTTGCATAGATTGCCCTTCTTTGTAATTTTCACAATCCATGGATCATTTCAAGTTTTAAAACACAATATATTTTAAAAGCTTGAGTAACGTAGCTCTTGATGCCAATTGTGGAAAACTAGAAGGGGGGTTGAATAGTTTACCGCTTAAAATCTTTTTAACTTGTTTAGTTAGCTTTGAAACTTTGCGTTTGATCAAAGATATATACACAAACACAATATATAACATGCAAGTAAATGAAAGAAACGATCAAACCACAACACGAGTATTTATCGTGGTTCGGCTACAAGGACTCTTTTTCCTTGCCCTACGTCCACGCCCCGAGTATCCAACTCGAGAGTTTCTTTCACTAGTCAACAAGCTCCTTTCACCGGCGGAGAAAACCTTACACGTCGCTTATACTTTTACCGACACTAAGCTAGGTGTCGAGTTCTTTACCAAGGGTACAACCACTCCCGTTAGTTCTTTTACAAGGGTACAACTACTCCCAATACACTTTGTATTTTGAGGACTAAAATACTAACCGATCACTACTGAAAATACACAATCAAATGAAGTGTAAACTACACAAGTCTACACAATGCTAAGCTAACAAGTCTTGCAACGTTGTGTTGAATACTTGTTACTTTTAATGAACTCGTGAATCTCTTTGCTACAAAAAGAAACTTCACATATGAAATGTTAAAGGGTTAGATAAAAGAATGAATGAATGTGTGTAAATATGATGTAGAGTGATAAGCCAAAAATCAACTTGTGGCTTGGTATTTATAGCAAAGCCTTCTACAGGCCTGGCGGATACGGCGGAACTCTCAGATGGGTTCCGCCCGTGTACCCCCAGGGTTCCACCGGGCTTGCAGTTGGTTTTGCAATAAATCTTGCAAACCAAACAAAGTCACATCTCATTACACCTTGCAAACCAAACAATGTCACATCTCATTACATCTAGTCAAACACCAAACTTGCAAGCAACCACATAGTAAGTCAAACACATTTTCTTTCCATAAATGTATATTGACAAAACTTGCCATAAATGTGATGTGACAATTCTATTTTAAGAAATAAAAAGTGTTGTGTTTTATGAAATGTAAAATGTAGCAAAAGTCTAGTTTATGCAAGTCTTTAAAACTAAGATTATGTTTTACTTAGAAACTAAAGTTTACATTTTGTCGTTAACAAAACTTAGCGAAGATCGTAAAATATAAATAACGTTTTTAGGTGATATTTGTATTAACAATCTCCCCCTTTTTGTTGATGACAAAACATAAACTTTGTTTTTAAGTAACTCACAAAATCTTGGTTTTTAAGACTTAAAAAAAATTATATTAAACTTGTTTTACTTAAGAGATGAAAATCATATTAAGTATTGAAGTTTCAATATATTTCTCCCCCTTTTTGTCGAAACAAAAAGTAGAGTAGCGAAGCGGAATAATGTACTTGCTCCCCCTTGCTTGTTACTCCCCCTAAAAGGAGTGCCAAGATGGGAAACCTGGATTTTGATCCTACAAAAAAAATGGTTAGTTGGTGATATATATAGTCAAGCTTGTAGTTACCACACACATTGCAACCACAATGACAACACAAAAATGATCAACCAACAATGCACGAAAGTAAGTAGAAAGAAATATCATTCCAAGTAAAATTTTGACTTTGAAAAGTCAAAAGACAAGAAATGTGAAATATTCTTCTACTTGTAAAAAACTAAAAAATAACCAAGAAAGAAAAATAAAATCCTACTTTCCTAAATGGGGCAAACGGCCTCCAAAGGTTGTCTAGGATTTGTTTGGGTGGGAAAGAGCATCCAAACGTTCTATGACGTGTTGAAATGCAAAACGGGTTTCATCTTGGAATTGGTGAAGCAACGTTTTGATGCTTGCACCCATTTGCTCACAATTTGAGCAAACATGGGGATGAGTGGGTGGAAATGGGTTGGTTTTGGTTTCTTGGTTTGAGGGTTGGTTGGTTTTTGGTTCTTGGGTGGAGGATGGATTTGGTATTGAGTCAAGCAAGGTGGTTTGAAATTCCATTGCTTCCATTGCTTGATGAAGGTGGTTCTCAACCATGCTTTGGATTTCCTCATATAAGGGGAAGAAAGACTCAAAGGTTCGGGCTTGAGAATGTGGTGGAGTTGGGTGATCATGGTTTTCAAAGTTCGGTTCTCCATAAAGAGGACCATGGATGTCATGGTAGATAGGGTGAAACAACAATGGTTTAGGTTGATGGTACACTTGTTGTGGTGGTTGGGTGCGGTTAAAATCTTCATCAAGGTCAAGAATTGACCTTGGTGATTGATTTGCAAAAGGTGGTGGTTGTGTAGGTCTTGGTGGAAGATCATTTAGATCTTGGACAAAAGGGTGTGGTGATGTGGGAGGAGACCCAAATAACTCCATAGGTTCAATTTTGGGTAATGGTGATGGTGATGGAGTTTTGGATGGTTGGGTTGGAGCACTTGGTGGAGTTGGGTCAATTGGTGATTTAGTAGGTGGTGGAGTGAGCTCATTTGGTTCATTGGGTGATGGAGATGGAGATGCAAGGTTCAAAAAGTGTTCATTTTTGATAGGTGAGGTGAATTCATCCGAAGATGAGGAGCTTAGGTTGATTGATTGATTAGACCATAGTGGTTTTACACTTATCCGGGCGGTTTTCCGGATGGGTCGTGATGGTTGAGAAGTGATTGTTGACTTGGTCATGGTTAAAAATGGTTTGGAAGTTAAGAAATTGTGATGAAGAAGGTGTGATTTGATAGTGTTTAGGATGGTTTAATTTATAGTGAAGAAGGATTGTGGGAAGGAGTGTTTGGATTTGATGTTAATCCATACAAAAATGGAGGTTCCTAATGATTTGGAAAACTAATTGTGGGTTGTCATATCATGGAAGTCAATCCAATGAAAATGGTGAAGTGAGAAGACAAGTTTTGCTCTAAATGCTTAGTGGTTTTGGTAGATTTGTTGAAGTATAAATCTCAGGGATTTCAAGGAACCTTTAGAAGGGTTCCTTCCTTTATGTGTGAAGGGTCCTTGGGGTGGTTATGGCTATTTTTGAAATTTGGCGGGAAATGGTTTTGGTTGAGTTATAAGGAATGAGAAGTACCCTATTGTGCTAAACAAATTGTAGGAAATACTTTCTATCTAAAAGGATTGTATTTTGGTGTTTGGATGTTGAAAACAAAAAGAAAATTTCTGCAGGCAACTGGCGAAACCCTTAGGTTACACAGGTGGAACCCGTTTGAGGGTTCCGCGGGGTCCGTTGGGCCATTTCTGGGTTGCCCAGGAAATACACTGGCGGAACCCAATTTTGGGTACCGCCAGATCCGCCAGGGCTGAAAAAAGTGGCAGTCCGCGATTTTGACCAGCGAGGCAATTTTCAAAATTTTCAAAAACTCCTAAAATCAAAAAGATAGTGCATTTCTGGTTAGGCAATGCAAAAAATAGACACGTAAACACACATATCATAGGACTTTGACCTTGAGGTCGAGAATTTCACTATACTTAGTGAAAATATCATAAACATGAAAATTTGACAACTTGTCAAAAGTTGTCTACCTGCATCAAAGTTAGATAATACATATTCCAAATAGTATCAAACATTGTACTAACACACAAATACATCACAAACATTGTTTAAACATCCAAATTTGTTCAAATAGCATCTAGTGCCAAACACTCCTACACACCCGCACTCATTGACGGTCAATCTTGTTCTTGAGCTTTCCAAGGAATCTTCCAAGATTCTTAAACATCCCCTTTGTTTGCTTGATCTCCTCCGACTCATTTGGAATATCCGGAAGTTGGGATAGGTATTCGAGAGGTGGGAGCCTAAAGTTGGGCAAATTGTCATCTTCACTCATTGAGGAAGATGATGAGGAGGTAGGAGGATGGGGACGTTTTCCTTGGGCTTTGTAAACTCTCTTATCACTAAGTGGGACAAAGGTATGTGGAATGAGAGAGTAGTCAAGACGAAGACCATTTGGAGTTGGTGGAATGAGTGAAATGAACCTAAAGAGACGGGTCAAGAGCATTCCATACGGCATAGCCGTTGTGCCATGCACGGGAATGTCGGCCATTCTCTTGGCTATGTAGTAGGCAAGATTGAAGGGTTGCTTAACGGACAAGGAGTAGAGCATGTAGCAAAGGCAAAAGTTGATATGATCTCAGTTTCCTATGGTGCTAATGACATTTGCTCTAAGGACTTCCTCCCATTTCTTGAATTGGGACTTGAGTTCATTCATTTCCATTCCATATGGGTCCTTATCGACCTCATTTCCCGAACGGGTTCTCCTAGTGTTGGTGGTCCTAACAAAGAGGTGGTCACGAAGTACATCTTTTGATACAAGAGGTGTGTCATAAGGGTGGATGCGGTCTTGGAGGGTGTCAAGAGTTGAGAGGGAGTGCAAGTCGGAGTAGATGCAAGTACCACGGTTTGGGACACCTAGGATTTGAGCAAACTCCTCAAGAGTGAAGGAGTATTGATGACCACTAGTCCTAAAGTTGATAGACATGCGACTATAATCATCCGTGGAGAGGACGACGGATGTATAGAACTCTAGAATGAATCTAGGACAAATAGGCTCGTTGATTTATAAAAGACACTCAAAGTTGATTGTGGCAAATTCGGCGTAAAGGTTTGTGCCTTCTAGGAAAGACGGGTCAATGGTTCTACCCTCATGGACATAGTGTTTTTCTAAGGCTTTGAAAACATTGACTTGGTTTGGGGTAAGGCCTTTGGTTTTGTGGTGTTTTGGTAGGTACTTAATGGTGTCCTTGTGGTCGTTGTGGGTTAGAGGAGGCATGGTGATTCCTAGAACAACAAAATTTCACATTTTAGTTTAAGTAAACTACTATCATAATGTGGATGTTCTAGTGTGTGCCTATATGAAAACAATGTGGAGGTGCGGTTATCTTGACTCATTTTGATGCTTCAAAAACGTTTTATAATGCAAGTTTTGTTATAAAACAAAAGATAACCCAAACGCTCATAGTTCAATGTAGCTTCGTTTGAATGTACCCGAAAATACATATTGGTTATGTATTCCCTTTAGCATTCAAGAGACATTATGCAAGTGATGTTTTAAACATAACGTTTTGATTTTGTATTCTCAATGTGAGACGAAAAAATATTTGTCCTATTTGTGAGAAATTTTTTTGGAAAAATTTGACATGGGGTGTTTTAGCAAACATGTTTACACTTAGTAAGAATGCAATTCCTAACTATAGGGAACATGATTAGTTTTGTTAAACACCTAATTTCATGCATGATTATCTCAAGTTAATGCATAACCCCAAGTTTTTGTTTTTGTGCAAAAATAGAATTCCTAGACTCAGATCAGGATTGTAATCAAGTTTAGAATACTTACAATGATGATTGATTTGCAATATGAGTGAAAGGAAGACCAATAAATCGTAGGTATGGATGGATGGTAAAGTAAATAGTAACAATTTAGAAGTGGTGGTATGAGATAATGGGTGTTTGGTTTAATATAAGCAAAAATATTGATTCTGCAGGTCGGCGGATACGGCGGACCCCTGAAATGGGTTCCGTCCGTTGTGTCTGAGGGTTCCGCCGACCTTGCTGAGAAAAAGAATTTTGGATTTGTTTTGATTTTTGTGATTTTTGTCTAATGTCCAGAACTACAATGTAGGTTCCATGAGTCCTAAGCCTAGCCTAAGAAGGTTAAAAGGTTCACGTTTAAGGGTTTTTGTGAGAATGTCGGCTATGTTGTCTTCGGAAGAAACTTTCTCAATTGAGATATTTCCTTTTTGAACGTTGTCACGAAGGAAATGATGACGGATTTCAAAATGTTTGGTACGAGCATGTTGAACCGGGTTTTTGCTAAGATCAATGGCACCTTTGTTGTCACAAAGAAATGTGATGTCGTTAAGTTGAATTCCGTAGTCGACAAGAGCTTGCTTCGTCCAAAGAGCTTGTTGACTTGCCTTTCCAAAGATAGCCATCGTCAGCAACACCGGTGCCAACTAAGCATAAAGCTGAGTTGGCGTTACGACACCAAGACCTAAGCAAGTCAAAAAGTCTACCTCATAAAAGTTACACACTCCGGTACAAGTTCCTACAAACAATCCTACCCCACCTCATATCACAAACACAAGAACACACAGAGAATGACAAAAACCAAAGAGCAAAACCAGTCCATCTTCAACCTCCCACAAGACATAATCTTCGACATCCTATCAAGACTCCCAACAAAATCCTTAATCCAATTCAGATGTGTCAACTCTTTATCTCCACCCTTGATCTCCCACCCATCTTTCACCAAGCTTCACTTCACAGCCACCCTAAAAAAACCAGACAAAAACCATCTCATCATATACTATGAAACATTAGATTACATCAACCATATCTACTCTTTAAGATCACCAACCAGCACTTTTCAAGAAACCTTAAAACTTGCTCCACCTTACGAACCACTTCATGGGTATCTCAGAATTGTTGGGTCCCACAAGGGTTTGTTGTGTTTTTTTGATACTAACTTTTATTCTAATGTGGGTCATGTTTTGTTGTGGAATCCTAGTATTTCAAGGTTTAAGAAAATTGGGCATGACCCTTGTCATGATTTGGATAAAGTTTCACATTTTGTTGTTGGGTTTGGTTTTGTGTTGAGGAATCTGGAGTTTAAGGTTGTTATGATTGTGTATGGTTTGGATAAGGTGGTTAATGTTAATCATGTGTTGGTTTATGAGTTGAGTAGTGATTCTTGGAGGAAATTAGATGGCGTGGTTGCGCCTTGTGGTATGGTAAGGGGTTGGTCTAGTAATGTTGTTGTTAATGGTTTTGTGAATTGGTAAGGGTTTAAGGAAGTGGTTAGGGATGCTAGTCGTGTGCCGGATGTGATTATGGGGTTCGATTTGGAGAATGAGTGTTTTTGTGTACTTGAGTTACCGAAAGATATTGTTCGCAGTTATGATCAAGTGTGTTTGGTTTCTTATGGTGATGAGTCTTTGTTGTTGGCATTGGGTGCTCATTATGTTGAGCTTAATGGTGAAAAATGGGATATGTGGGTGATAGGTGAGTATGGAGTTGTGGATTCTTGGAAGAAGGTTTGTGTGGTTTCGCATCCTGTGTTGCCGATTCCGCCTTTGTTGATGAGGAATGATCATGAGGTTTTGATGGTGATGAATGATGGAAGGCTTATGTTGTTTCATGCGATTAAGAATGAGATGCTGGATCTTGAGACACATGGGTTGCCTCGTGCTTTTAATGCTATTGGGTATACCGCCAACTTAGCTTTGCTTCATGGTTGATGGTGTGGACTGTGAAGTCAAGGATTTATTCGCTTTTTGATTTATGGTTTACTTTTTTGTACTTGTTATGCTGTTAATTGTAGATGTTTGGTATGTTACAAAGTGATATGAAGAATTGTGCAAGTTTGTGTGATTAGATACATAGTTAACGAAAACAGAGTTTTTATGTTGTAGATGTTTGGTTACTGTGCCGATTTTTGCCACGTTGGTTAGGTAGATGTTTGGTATGTTCTATTGTGTAAATATGTCGGTCTTTAGATAGATGGTTAAGAAAAATGATGCTATCAAATATAGGATAGTTGGGATGGAGATAAAGAGATAGAGAGATAGGATATGTGGGGTAGAGGAAAAAATATAGGATAGTTGGGATGGAGGATTTTCTGATAAAGAGATAGGATATGTGGGGTAGAGATATAAGAAAAGTGGATTTTCTGATAAATAGATAAGATAGGTGGGGTACAATCAAATAAAAATATCTATCTTATCTTAAAATACAGATGAACTTATTAATTAAAAGATGTTCATCAGTTGAAAAATAAAAAACATATATAAAATGCACTTACTTATTAGTCCTGACTGTAGCATCAAATGACATAACATCGCCAAAAGCATAATAATTCCTTTTTGCGTACTCATCGGCCCAAAAAAGATTCGTCAACGCGTTATTCTCACCAGTTTGATACTCAAATGAAAAATTAGGATGAAAATCCTTCTTGTTCAATAACATCTCAACTATCATCTGAGCATCATTCTTACCAATGAAATCAAGCACATCTCTCCTATAGTTTTTACAATCAACCGAACTAACCCCAATAAAATCGTAGTCCCCATAAATCTGCCTAAGTAAATGAAAGCCCTTCACTGGACCAAGATTCACTTGCGATGCTTGATATAGAAAAACTTGCTGAGTATAAGAAACATCACGAGACGAAACCAGAAAAACGCTATCTTCCTGACTAACTAGGCTATGGTTATGACCCTCAACAAATTCATAACACCAATATCCTTTTCCTTCAACATACCTCACACGTAAAACAGCCTTACAATCAGTACGCTTAGACGGATGTTTCCTATGTTTTCTCTTTGATCCAACTTTCTTTGGGGCAGGATTTATACCTTCTTTACTACAAACAAAATATTGCAGATCAGGATTATTGTCCTTATTCTTCGTAGATTTATAATGTTGACCTAAACGAATCTCAAAACCAGCTCTTTTTGCATAATCTTTGTAATACTCATAAGCCTGCTACAGAGAATGATACATCATACCATAAGCCGGCTTCTCACCATCAGGAATATCAGGAATTCATAACTTCTCACCCCCCTCCTCAGAAACAATACCAACAGAATATGGAACAACTTCATAATCATCATCTGAAAAAAAATATATACAATGAATGACTGATGAACCAAAAACACTTTATCACTGATGAACCTCATTATTATATATTATTACAATCAATAATTGATGAACCAAGACAAATAAAATTAATAACATTTTATAACTGATGAACCTCATTTTAATCCGTTCTAAAAAGTTATTCTAATGAATCCGCAGCCTCTAATTAAACCATGATAACTAGCAATTACTGATGAACCTCATTTTAATCCGTTCTAAAAAGTTATTCTAATGAATCCGCAGCCTCTAATTAAACCACGATAACTAGCAATTACTGATGAACCTCATTTTAATCCATTCTAAAAAGTTATTCTAATGAATCCGCAACCTCTAATTAAACCACAATAACTAGGAATTACTGATGAACCTCATTTTAATCCGTTCTAAAAAGTTATTCTAATGAATCCGCAACCTCTAATTAAACCATCATAACAAGCAATCACTGATGAACTTTATTTTAATCCGTTCTAAAAAGTTATTCTAATGAATCCGCAACATCTAATTAAACCACAATAACTAGGAATTACTGATGAACCTCATTTTAATCCGTTCTAAAAAGTTATTCTAATGAATCCGCAACCTCTAATTAAACCATCATAACAAACAATCACTGATGAACCTCATTTTAATCCGTTCTAACAAGTTATTCTAATGAATCCGCAACGTCTAATTAAACCACAATAACTATCAATTATTGATGAACCTCATTCTAATATGTTCTAACAAGTTATTCTAATGAATCCGAACCTCTAATTAATCCAGAATAACAAGAAATAACTAATGAACCTCATTCTAATATGCTCTGATGAATCCACATCATACTAAGCAAACAATGCAGGCATAATATCTTCAACAACTAATTGATGAACCTAATAAAACATAACTGAGTCATGAATATATAATAAAAAACGAAATTACCTTGATTAAACACATGAGTATCACTCTCAGCCATCTTAACAATCAAAATCCCCAAATTTGAACAGTTAAAACCCTAATTTTCTTCCAATAGACCAATTGAATACTCAAAACCCCCAATTATCTTCCAATTAACCAATTGAACGATTAAAAAACCCTAATTCTATTGCAATTAAACAATCCAACGGCTAATTCGAAGCCGATATGAACAATTAACACGATTTGAAGAAATATTAACGATTCAAATAAAGGAATATGAATTGAGAACAAAAAAGCCCTAATTTTGCAAAATATGAACAAATGAAAGAATAAAAAAAATGTAAAATTGAATGAATGAATGAATTGAATCGAAATCATTGTGTAAATTCGTTTATATATAGCCGGAAAATTGAAAGAAATCAAAGAAGAGAGATCGGAAAAAGGAAAGGATATCAGATAAGAGAAAGAAGAAAGAGGGAAAGAGAGAAAAAAGCGGGAGGGAGTAAATTTACAATCATGCCCTTGAGTGTAAAAGGGACGGGGGACACGTGGCATCACCAGAAATCTTTTTAGACTTTTTAAAATTACTCCCCTTTGCAAGGGATCCGGCATCTTTTATGTTATAGATGTTTGGTTACTGTGCCGATTTTTGCCACGTTGGTTAGGTAGATGTTTGGTATGTTCTATTGTGTAAATATGTCGGTCTTTAGATAGATGGTTAAGAAAAATGATGCTATCAAGCATTTGCCTTGGGGGCAGGGATGAAGTACAAGAGGGTTTAGTAGCTGTTATCAGTTGAAAAGTTGTGGCATTTTATGTTAATTTGTTCATCTTAATAATACGTCTTCCATTTCTTGGTTGAAAAATTGAGATCACTCCTCTGTGTGTTCATTCAAGTTGCCTAAATGATATTGGTCGCCCCTATATTATAATTTGGAGGTTAGTTCTATCAAGCCTTTTTATTATGTTCATTATAAAGCTCACTATTAATTTACTGGATTGATTCGAGCTTGAACACGTAACATAGTTCATAACTTCAAGATTGAAACAAGTGTTGTCTAGGAACGATAAGGAATCATTGCTACAGGGGGGCATTGCAAGGGTGTCCATAACCTTCCATTCATGGTGATCTAAGCTGAAAGCCTGCAACAACAGATTCGGTATACATGAGCGGCTTCAGTCCTCACTGTACTCGGCTGTATGGAAATGTCTTGTATCATCTTTACTGCACTAAGAATAGCCTCAATCCTGTCATCAAACGATCAAAGCGTGCCATAATATTATACTCAACCAACAATTTTACCTTTTTTGGTTTAAGGACCGTGATTATCGGTTGTAAGTTGAAGACTGTCACATATAGTCTAACAAACTGATAAATCTGTAGCCTATAAACCTTTAGACGAATACTTATCAGATCCGTACATTGCGCGTCTGAATTGTGATAAACTATTTATTCTAGAACTTCAACGACATCCCACAAAATCACCTTGAGAGTGATCACGAGAGTATTGTCATGACGATTACTTAGGATGTCGTAGAAGATCCATAATAAATAGTTTAATGCACATGCTATGTAAGTTCTTAACAATTTAAGAACTCCATTGATATTATTCTTGATCAAGATTCTCTAAAAGACTGGCCTAGATATTATCAGTTGTTTTTCTTTTTGAGAAAAGTGAAGTACTATATACTCTTAAATGCATGATCACATCCATGAGGATTTTATAGTACATGTGAGCACAAGAACTAGGATGGAAATCGAATTAGGTAACCCATGAATATAAAATCATATTAGGTAACTCATGCAAAACATCGTCCGTGGATTAAAAACATCTTGGCTATGTGGATCAAGCTGGTTCGGAATGCATGATGGATTTGTTCTTGTTGATTCTTTCTGAAAATATGTGCAATTTGTGCATTAATATTGGAAAAATTGGTGAGAGCGCCTCTGTCTTGCTAGAACACTAATTTGCTGGATTTTCCCTTTGCAAATTAGTCCAAACTAACCACAAGGATGATCCAACGGTAAGAATACCAGCCTTCCAAAGAGGAGGTCAAGGGTTCAAATCCAATGGGGAGAAAATTAATCCCCTTGTGGCCACGGAGGTTCACCTGCGCCGACTCCGGGCTATCCAAAAGGGTAGTCGCCGTGGGATTAGTCGGCTCGCAATGTCGATTTGGAAACCCATGTTACAAAAAAATAAATAAATAAATAAATAAAATAAAATAAAAGCCCAAACTGAAATAAAATTGAGGCCCCAAGGAAAGGGTGATCCTGTTTGTATCACATTGACACATTTGTCAGTGTAAAACTCATACTTTCTGTTCCTATTGTACGTGAAGATTTATTGTTTCTCTAACCACTACACCAAAAGAAAGGATTTGGCACGCCATTCTGGTCCCATTTTACCAAAGCACATCGTCCCCAAAAAAAAAAAAAGGAACGACATCTCGTCCCATATTGGCCGACCCAAAGTGTTTGTCCCAAAAAAATATGGGACGAAACCTTCTAAAGAAGAAAAGGGACGAGAATATCGTCCCAAACTAATTATTTTTTTTTTTTTTTTTGCTTTCTTAACTATTTTTAATTAAAAAAGAAAATGTTTCTAAAATACAAAATGGGACGACATATTCTTTGCAAGAAGGGACGAGAAAATCGTCCCAAATGGTTTTGATTCATTTATTTATTTATTCGTTTGGGACCAGTCTACGTGGCACCTCATCAATTTGGGACTACATATGTCGACCCATTTTTTTTTGGGTCCCCATCTGATTGTTTTGTTGTAGTGAACATTATAAGCCTATACATTTGTACATCTATAAATGTAATAAAAATGGCATTTCTAGACATTTACATTACACGTGAAATATTTGTCCAGTAAATCTAGCTTCTGTACTTATATCTGTAGGGCCTAACGGGACCATGTGAAGAGTTGATGTCCTGATGATGTGCATATATGGATGAAATTTTTCTGGTTTATTCATCCTACATCCAAGAATTAACCATTATAGCGAAGACAATACCACTAGCATGTGAACCACACGCAACTACAGTCACGCTTATAAGTCATAGCTGTTGGAATATTGGATAAATATTAATTAGTTAAATGTCTAGTATCGAACCCGAGACCTCGGGATTGCACACATTACAAACGAGAGTCAAAGATTAATAAATATTAATTGTTAGATATATTTATTAATAACACAAGTTTAAGGACTAATGGTCGTTAGTTATTAAATGTACGGACTAACTATCGTTAAAAGGAAACGAAAAGGACTGGATTGAAACTTGGTAACAAGAAGGATCCGGAACACCCTTCTTTGGTGTGTAACCGGTCGATCAAGGCCCAAGGGGAAACCCATTGCCTTTGCTTGTTCACCAAGTATTCTCTAGTATATATACAAACTCAAGGGTCATTGTTTTCTCACATTTTGTGCACACACAATACCCTAAGTTTGGTTTTCTTTCTTGTTTTCTTCCTTGGCCGATCGTACATCCCTAAACCCTAGGGATTTCGATTTTGGTTTTTACAAAACATATACTTGTGTTTAATCTTGCAATTAATTTGATTCGGTATTAGTTTGTGTGTACAAGAACGAGGTAACAACATACTTTTGTTGTTATCAAGGGATCGATTAACAAAACGGTAAGGGGTTAATCATTGATCCATATAAACCCTAATTAGGGTTCTTCATATTGTTAAAAACAATTGCTTTTGATTCTTGTTCGGGCTAGAATCACCACGGTACGTTCCTATTTAATTTATGTTAATCTCTTATGTGTTATAGATGTTCCTACGCTTCCGCATATGTGTTTACCTATTTTATGATTGTCATGATTCTTATATTCTAACAGTGGTATCACGAGCTTGCTATAACATGTAATTGATTACATAAAACACATAAAAAATGAATTTTGATTGTTTTAGATACATGTTTTGGTTCTAGGGTTTTGTTTTTTTTACCCTAACCCTAATTTTGGGGGGGGGGGGGGGTCGATTTATTCCATGAACCCTAATTAGGGTTTTATTAATTAATTGGATTAGAAACCCTAGGTTGCCTACATGTTTATGTGTTATTTGGGCGTATCCTTGACCTAATTGGTAATTGTTATGCTTTGATCCGTGACGAAACATGCATGTTAGTCATGGGTTATTAATTGTTTATTAATTGTTAAGCTTTTCACATGTTAAGATAGATCTTATATTGGGGAAGACCCCATAATTATTAAAATCAATTTTATATGCTATGTGGTGTGTTTTTAGCTTTGGCCTACGCAATTGATTCGTCAATGTATGTGACTCACCTCCATTAAGAGGGGAAGGCCGTAGTTGATTACATGCATTTTTATACCTAGAATTGATTTTATTAGGATCTTTTCTAATACGGATTGCATGTGGCTAATTGTTTCACTTATTTATTATTGGTTGTTTTGATTTTCTTTGATACTTGTTTTATTGTTTTTCGGTTGGACTTGTTGTAAGCAATAAAAGGGTTGTTTTCATAAAGAAAATTAATACGGACTAATAATTGTGAAACCCTAAAGTGATAAAGTAAGAATCTTGCAAGGTCTTATTGCCAATCGTGGTCCGATTCGCACGGTAATCAGCTCCCAGGCGAGACTAGCAAAATTCAAACTTTATTACTATTTTGAGATTGAATCCATAAACTTTTGCTTGAATGATGTTTTGTGCAAGTATGCTTTTAAAATTAAGTCTTTTAAGATGATATTCATAACCGTGATTTGAAGGCTTTGAAAAGAGCCTTAGAGTCTGCCTTGGTTATCACAATCTTGAATATGTCTTAAACGAATTACTTTTAAAATCATATGTTGTAGAAAGTCATCTTAGGGTTTTGGCATAAACCTCAAGTAAAACTTTGTGTATTAATTTCCCGAATTGGATATAAAAAGTTTTTATGAAAACTTATGTTATAAAGATGAGTGCATGCATCTTTATACATGTTTTGATTTTCACATCAAAAATTTATACCCTAAAATTTAAGTTACATGCCATCTAACTATAAGAAACACTTGAAGTTATTATTTAGTAAACGTGAGACGCAGGCTAAATTTTAATGACAAGGTAAATTTCCGAGTGTGCGTGAGACCACACAAGGAGAATTTGCAGTTTCTAAGTTAGACGACTTAATTAAGTTGATGCGTGAGACCTAGAGCTTAAGGCATGAGATGGGATGAAACATGCTTACATGACAAATTGATGAATCAATTTGATGTAAATCCCATAATGATCTAGGAATTGGAAAAGTGTTTGCCAATTATTGTTCGACAGATTACCATCTTTTATACTTTCACCACTAGCAGATCAACTGATGTGGT
The DNA here is from genome assembly GCA_030686995.1 of Artemisia argyi. Taxonomy (NCBI): domain Eukaryota; kingdom Viridiplantae; phylum Streptophyta; class Magnoliopsida; order Asterales; family Asteraceae; genus Artemisia; species Artemisia argyi. The sequence continues at coordinate 187,649,795 of CM060677.1, forward strand.
GGAATCTATGTAAAGTTGGATCCTAGATTTTCAAGAAATTAGTTGGTTATATGAATATAACCTTGGGTATTATATTTTCTTGGAAATATAAATTATCGAAAATACTAAAATTGAATTTTGTAAATTCTTTAAATGTATTAATGCAACTCAAAACCGTAAACGTATGTTATTCTTTTAATTGATCTACACCCGTTAGGGTTTTTGGTTAGAGTCAATGTTACAAAAAGAATATATATAGTCTTCTTTCCATTACGAGAAGTGTGAGACTTAAATCCTATTCCTTTTCATGAATGAGAAAGGTATAATAGGATGATTAGAATTGTCTAAATTCTAAATACATAACTCATAGCAAACTTTAATAGTAAGAGTATATGCACCTTATGAGTTATTAAATTAGAAGCTAGACTGATTACTGCATAATGGTAAAAGACAAATTAGATTATTTTATCTAGTTGTTTTGATTTGACCATTTAAAGATACTACATACAATTGTTGGAATGGTAGATCTATACAGGAAGAAATTGCATGCCCAGTTTTATTCAAGTTAATAGTTTGGAATGTGATGAATCACATTTATGTAGTAGAATACATCCTTTTATAACCTATATATAATTGTTAGAATAGGTTTTCTTAAAAGATGTAGGAAAGTAAACAAGTACACTATTTTCTTTCACTGATTAATGAAACATTTACAATGTTGTCAAATTCAGTGGGAGTATTGTGTTTTTAATTACTGAATAAGGGATTATTACTAAATTCTCTAATTCAGTGGGAGTTACAAGACTTATTGTCTTAATTGTAACTTAGATTATCTTTTGAATATCTCAAGGTAATTACTTTCCAAATATAGACACTAATATTTTCAAGGATAGTCATGTACGTTTCCTTGATTGATTGAGTAAACTCTATATCTACTAAGTTATGTTAATGACACAAATCATATTGTTCACATTAACAAACGCGTGCGTGTTGTTTATATGATACATGGTGTTGTACCATGCACAAGTGGGAGAAATCTTCATTATGTGCAAAGTACAACACATAAGAATATGATTTAAAAGATTCTCTTAACTGCAAGTAAGAGATTATAATCCTAATTAGATTAATACATCTAATCTTAGAAACACTTGGTGTTGAAATTTAGTAAACGTGAGACGCAGGCTAAATATTAACAACAAGGTGAATTTCCATGTATGCGTGAGACCAATATGGATAATTTACTGTTTCTAAATTAGACATCTATTAGAACATATGTGTCAAATAAAAATACTACTTCAGCTTTAATATTTATGTATTATTGGAATGACATAAATGCATGAAGTAATATAATACTACTTCAATAATTATGTATTCTTAGAATGACATAAATAAATAAAGTAGTGTGTTAACTTGAAAATATTAATTGAAACCAAATGATGGTATTCATGATTACTTTAATTATACATGTTTATACTTTATTGTATAGTTATAAATATGAAGTCTTCTAAGTATTACAAGACTTATAATTAAGTAAGACGTTAGCTTGTTATGGTCTTTTAATTAAGACATATACAAGAAGTCATTGAGTTGATCAATGATTAATAACGTATAGTGGGATTATAACAAGTTTATGTTTTATAAGACATAAACATGAAGTGACTTGATTAATAAGTACTTGGGTTATAAAGCATGCAATTGGCTTGAAAATACTATTATACCATTAAGTTGATTTAGTTGGTAAATAGGTATGCCAACAGGAATATGGTTATCTTATATATATTGTTAGATCTTCTTACAATATTAATTCTAATTGAAGTACTACATATGGATAGTATGTTCAGTTAGGGAATCAAACTCTTGTTAGATTGTTTGATTGAAAATAACTATGATTTCTATTCTTCTAAAAGTTATCAAGGTTAGAAATTGAGTATGGCTTGAATATACTCAATTAGACTCCTAGAAGATTAATAAGACGTTATTGAATTATGAAATGTGATGAATCACATTAAGTCTTAAAATTGAAGTTCTAAATTTGTTAAGTTACTTATGTGAAGGTTATTAACAAAGAGCTATCAATGCGTATTTGTAAAGTCCTAAAAGAGAAAATTGGATTGTTGCTCTAATTGCTAAGTACTTATATTCTTTATAATGCTAAAAGCAAGTGGGAGTATTTTATCTTGAAAAGATAGAATTACAAGATACATAATCTTCTAAAACCACACTAGTTAAAATCATGATGAGGCTTAACATGTAAATGATAAACCTCAAGATGATGGAATTATCATTCATAGATCCACTTGGATATCTCAGATATTTAATTTATATGCTGATGATTATATGAAGTAGTATTACCAAAATAATGAATTGGGTAAATTACTCATACTATGAGTGTTATAGATGCTGTTCATAAAGATATTCAAATTTAAAATTTGGTTTATCTTAATTCTTAATGGTTAGAGAATGAAGATGAGTTTATTCAAAGATAATGTAACCTTAGTGGGTTAAATCTTTGAATAGAAATCATATGGACAAAATTGTACACATATCTTAATGCATGTCTTATGACAAGATTATTAATCATACTTAAGCAATTAACTATGATTGAATACTCTTTTCAAAGCACATTAAAGATACAAAGATGGTAAATTGTCATATTTATATGAATATGAAATTTGACAATGAATATCAAAAACTCTTTCTTGAATAATTACTTGAGCGAGGACGATAAGTAATCAAAAGGAGTTTATGAATTCAAGAAAATCTTTGGAAGTGTACAAAGTGCAATAATTCATGAATGGATAAATGCATGCATCTAGGAAATTATTCTTATGATAAATTATTAAATCTATGTTTAGGTTTATATTTAAAATAAGATAATTTCTAAGTATTCCTGAAAGCTAGTGGGAGTATTATGTTTGATTTACTAAATCATATATGTCGTATAACATATAAGAAGTTACATTCCATATAAGTGAAATGTTAAGACTTAGTTTGGAATGAAACTGTAAGTGAAAGATTTAGAAAATAAAACATACAACCTTGGAACAAAAGTTTATTATTTAATAAACATGTGCGGTAAATGATTCTAATAGAATATGATATATCATTTAGAAAATGGATATACATATTTGTAAAGAGAGTACATGAATAAAATCTAAGTTTGACTGAAGGATTTTCATGTGCATTGTATTATTGTTGTATCATGCTTAAGTGCTTAATGATTTGACAATATTTGATATCAAATTAAAAGTTATTATATAACTTGTGTAATAGATATTCTAATGGAAAATGTTTGAAATTAGAATAATGATCCTCAACCTGGAATAGCTCATAAACATTACACTATGGATATTAAGTTTACGAAAATTTTAAAGAGCATATTGTGTTTAATATACAATGATGCTGGTTTAATTGAGATGACGCTCAATAACTAGTCATGAAGGATTTCATGAGAACTAGTTGTGCTCAACTAAGAGCATAGTTGCATTAAACATTAAAGAATTAGAATACTTTAAACTTTAAAAGGTTTGAAAGTTTGATTGTCATAAGTTGGTGATTGAGGATATCACACTATTTATGAAAAATTATGTGGCTATATCAAGATAGTTGGATTTACACATACAAGAATTTTAATTATTGAATTCTTGAAAGAAGTATTCTCAAAATTCGGATAGATCAAAGTTAGTTGAAATAATGCCTTGTCAACAAGTATGATTGTCATTACTTGAGGCATAGTTATCTTCAAGTTATTACTTGAGGCAAGATTCATTAACTAGAATTATCATGCATTGATCTATTTTGGTATTTGGATAAAGGACATTAAGCAATTATTATTTATAATGGATTAAAGTACTTAGTACGTTTGTTTTCATTAATAATATATTGTTTCCTATATTTGCATGTTTAAAATCCGTGAATAACTAATATTATTCTAAATTGTCCATTGTCGATTAATGATATGGGAATATCATTAAACTAAGACAAATCTGAGTATTGGTTAAGAATATACTTGAAAGTATATTGATGCGTTGACATACCAATTTCACATGATATTCGATGAATTGAATATAGGACTTATCCCAACTACATGATTTTACTTTACGGATCTTATCAGTAAGTAAATCATGAATTTGTTATCCTTAGACTTGAGATACCAGATAAGTGTCATGGATGTAGTGCATTTTTGTGAAGCAATCTACCGCTCACCGTAACAGGGAGTTATAAGGGTTGTTTTCAGAAGTGTTGCAAAGTTCATGGGTTATTCTTGTAGTCAAGAGAGAATTTGTTCCTTCTGATTTGTTCAGAAGTTTAATACTGCTGGGCCCCTCGTAGGGTTGACAAGATGTTTGCGTGCGCACGCCCAAAGTCTATCTGGAATACGTTCAGATGTTTTGGTAATCTTGCTCAATCGTAAACAACGAGAAACAGAATTGTTAATTAAAGAATGACTAAGATCCATATCTTTATTAACGTGGTATTAGAAACAAAAGGATGATAATAATAATGATGAATCATTAAAGGTTTTCCAGGAAACCTTCCTCGAGTTGAACTAGGGGCATTGGAGTGTTGCAAGACGCCAACCAATGTCATTTTACTATTAATAGATATCCAAGTGGGAGCTGTTGGAATATTGGATAAATATTAATTAGTTAAATGTCTAGTATCGAACCCGAGACCTCGGGATTGCACACATTACAAACGAGAGTCAAAGATTAATAAATATTAATTGTTAGATATATTTATTAATAACACAAGTTTAAGGACTAATGGTCGTTAGTTATTAAATGTACGGACTAACTATCGTTAAAAGGAAACGAAAAGGACTAGATTGAAACTTGGTAACAAGAAGGATCCGGAACACCCTTCTTTGGTGTGTAACCGGTCGATCAAGGCCCAAGGGGAAACCCATTGCCTTTGCTTGTTCACCAAGTATTCTCTAGTATATATACAAACTCAAGGGTCATTGTTTTCTCACCTTTTGTGCACACACAATACCCTAAGTTTGGTTTTCTTTCTTGTTTTCTTCCTTGGCCGATCGTACATCCCTAAACCCTAGGGATTTCGATTTTGGTTTTTACAAAACATATACTTGTGTTTAATCTTGCAATTAATTTGATTCGGTATTAGTTTGTGTGTACAAGAACGAGGTAACAACATACTTTTGTTGTTATCAAGGGATCGATTAACAAAACGGTAAGGGGTTAATCATTGATCCATATAAACCCTAATTAGGGTTCTTCATATTGTTAAAAACAATTGCTTTTGATTCTTGTTCGGGCTAGAATCACCACGGTACGTTCCTATTTAATTTATGTTAATCTCTTATGTGTTATAGATGTTCCTACGCTTCCGCATATGTGTTTACCTATTTTATGATTGTCATGATTCTTATATTCTAACAATAGCTACATGAATTTCTTATCAAGTTCAGCTCTTGCATTGTACTTGAGACAACAAAGGAAAAAGAAAACTAGAGAAGTGCCAGTTTTATTTTTTATAAGTTCGGAAATGGAGAATAAAGGCAGCTGCAAGGTTTGTGTCACAGGAGGTGCTGGTTACATTGGTTCATTCCTGGTTCAGTTACTTCTACAAAATGGTTACACTGTCCATGCTACTCTCAGAAACCTGGGTATACTTCTTTATCTTCATAGTTTTATTTGCATGTATAATTAAATTTCAAAGATGAGACTATGTGTCTACCCTCCTATCAATATGCAGGGTATGGCCTTTGTATATGTGTGGAGTTAAGAGTTGTAAGATGTTCGTACCTATCGTTGTGATAAATCATCCCCTGAAAGATTAGTAAATACGTTTCGCTAATTCTCTATATTATCAGTCTATTTCTGTGTTTTTTGCTTGTAGGTGATGAATCCAAGGTGGGACTTTTGAAAAGTTTTCCATTTGCAGAAGAAAGGCTTCATTTGTTTGAAGCTAATATTTACAAACCAGAAGAGTTTGAAGAAGCAATACAAGGATGTGTCTATGTGTTTCATGTTGCAACCCCCTTATTTCACACTACTGGCTATAAGGTGTTACGTTCTTGCAAATTACAACCACCTAATCAAGATTCTGATCATAACCGCAAATAATAATTTCCAGTCTCTGATCTTATGAGTTGATGATATTTTTGTGCATATTTATAGTACAACAACACCGTTGATGCTACAATTAATGCGCTTAAGGAGATTGCGGATGCTTGCATACACTCGGGGACAGTGAAGCGGCTCATCTACACTGCTTCCATTTCAGCAGCTTCACCATTAAAAGAGGACGGCAGTGGTTATAAAAGCATCATAGACGAAAGTTGTTGGACACCTCTTCATCTCAATGTTCCTTACACAAATGATTTCTTTAAGGTTTATATCAGAATTTAAATTTTCTTGCGATATCTGTACGTGGTTCTTACATGATCGTGTCTCTAAATACTTACAATATTGTTTTCTTTATCAAGTAATGTTTGATGCAACTTTGTTGTGGTGTTTACTTTAGGACTACACAGAGGCCAAAACAAAATCAGAGCAAAAAGCTTTAAAAATTGGAGAAGATAAAGCAAATGAACTAGAGGTGGTGACGTTATGTTGTGGGTTGGTGGGTGGTGGTATCGTTAGATCAGGCAGTCCATTGGTTTTCATATCCCAAATTTCCAATGACATGAAGCAATACCAACCACTAATGTATTTAGAAGAATTGCTTGGAAAAGTCCCAATTGTACACATTGATGACGTTTGTCGAGCGCACATCTTTTGTGCAGAAACACCATCAGTTAATGGGAGATTCTTATGCGCTAGCTCGTTTATATCAACTGGAGAAATGGCAAAGTACTATCAGAAAAGCTTTCCACAACTGAAAGAAGAGTAAGATTATTTTGATTAACATCTTTATAATAATATGACAGAGAACTCGAGTACGTAATAACTTTGTTATAATAGGTACTTGGAAGAACGTGGGATAGAAATCAAATGGGGATCAAGAAAGCTCGAAGATAAAGGTTTTGCTTACAAGTATAGTACTGAAATGATATTAGATGATTGTCTTGAATGTGCAAAGAGATCCGGAATTGTTTAGCATTAACTACTTCTAGATTCTTTTTGCCTATATATTATATGGTGTGTTAATAACAATTTCTGCAATAGAATTTAAGGTAAAAAGGGATTTCTGCATATGAATCTAAAGAGTTCTTTGAGAAACAAAGACTCACGTTGAAAAAGTTGTCCGGATGGCAAATCCTTAGCTTTGATTTTGGAAAAATAAAGCCTAAAACTATTGAGTATATGCAAATCACAAATGAAAAGCGCATGGTACTAGGACTCTCGTAATGTAAAATAGAAAAATCAAAATCAGGACACTCAATATGGTTCAGACTATGAGTGTGATCAGCTAAGCTAGCTAGTCTATGGCCGCACTGTTAGAATATGGACATTATTTTAGTAGTCGTATGTTAGGATCGAACTCGAGATCACGGGATTGCACACTTTACGTATGAGTATTAAAGATTAATACTTGAATATAAATGTTGTATTCATTTATTAATTATCACAAAACATATAAACGTTTATTAGTATTTAAGATATATTACTAATGGACATTAAATTAAAAGAACAAGGACTAGAATGAAATTAGATGTCAAGAAGGTTCCGGATCCCCTCATTCCTTGAGGGCCGATCGGTTTGCAATGGGTTTACCCAACCCACACAAAACTTGAGCTCTAAGTTTCTTCTAGTATATATACACATCAAAGGTTTAGGTTTTTGGTACTCTTGTGCACACACACAAAAACCTAAAATCTTTTCTCTCTTGTTCTTTTTCTTTGGTCGATCGACTTATGCCCTCTCCAAGGGATAATCGATTTTTGTTAAACAAATATTGTCTTGGTTTAAGTTTTGTGATTTAATTACTAGCATAACTTTAATACGTTATAGTACGTGTGTACAAGAACGTGATACAATCACACTATTGATTGTTTCTTGGATTGAATTACAAAAAAGGTAAGGGGTAATTCTTATAATCCTTATAAACCCTAATTAGGGTTCTTGGTTCCGGAAGATTGCATTGATTCTTGTTCGGGCTAGAATCATCAAGGTATGTTTATTATTTATGTTTTGATTAATTAATTACATATTATGGTCTTGTTATAATTGCTTCCGCTATATGCTCACTTTGATGTACTTGGTTTATTTATATGAATGTCATGATATAATAATTCCAACAGTGGCATCTAGAGCCGTTATAATGTGTAATTAATTATCGCAACGCATAAAAATTGGATTTTGATTCGTATAGTTACATGTTTTTTTAGGGTTTATATTTTTTTTATCCCTAACCCTAATTTGGGTCGAATGACCTAAGGGTTTTTAGGGTTTTGCTTTTAATTTTATTAAAACCTAATTAGTAACCCTAAGATGTCATGTAATTGTTATGCGTTTTAGTAAACGATCTTGGTGCAATGTGTTAATTGTTAAGCTAAATCCATGAAAAGTGCATGTTTGCATGGATTTTTATTGTGTTATAATTTAAATTGTTTAAATTGTTTATATGAATTAATGGTTAAGTTATATTGAAACATGTAAATTTATTAATAGATGTCGAATTGGGGATAACTCCAATATTAAGTAATCAATTATGTGCTATGTGGTATTTATTTAATTTTGGCTTACGCAATCGATTTATCGATGTATGTGGCTCTTTTTCCAAGAAGAAGAAAGCCTCAATTGAATTAATACGTTATACACCTAGATTTGATTATTAATAGGACTATTGAATAAGATTTGCATGTGGCTACATGTTTTATACATATTTAATTGTTATGATTATGTATATTTGTTTATTTAGTTGTTTTATTTTTTATTGTATATTACTTGTTTTTGTTTATTTATTGTGTTAGACATGTTTATAAACGAAAAGGGTAATTTTTTAATAGAAAAATAATACGGATTAAATAATGGTGAAATTGTTTTGGTTTTTAAGAGTTTAAATCTTAAAGAATTGGTTGATTGATGTTTTTGTACGTAATGGTTAAATAGGCTCGACCGAAGTTTACAAACTATAAGATGGGTATAAGGATGGCAACGCATTAAATTGTGGCCTTAGAGAGACAACATTCTGTCTTAACGCTCGTTTGTGTGTAAATTAGACTTACCGAACAACCATTACATGTACATTGTCATCTTAAGGGTGAATAATCCACAATTCCACAATGATTATCCGAAACACTAAGCTTTCGGGCTTATGCAAAAGTACGATATAGTGGACGATAGTTGATGGTTATTCTTTAATTGGTGAACCCGATACCTCAATCAAAACTTTGTTATTTCACTCTTAGCTAATTGGTAATAAAATTGTTTTGTAAAACCAATGTTATGAAGTTGTATGCATGCTTCTTCATACATTATTTTGATCACATCAAAATATTAATACCCTTATAAAATTGAGTTGAATGCCATCTAATTAAGAACACTTGAAGTTGTAATTTACGTCAAGTGAGACTTGGCGAGATTGCAATGGAGAGGTAAATTTCATAAATTCATTGCTAGCAGATCAACTGATGTGATGGATTTGTGAGTTTACAGTTTTTAAGTTAGACAACTTAAATTGAGTAGTAAGTGAGACTTGGACTCAAGGCATTAAGATGGGGACTAAACATGCTTACAATACAAATGTTTTGTGATTGTAGATCCCATAAATCTAGGAATTGCAATATGATATTGGCAATTATTGTTCGACAATTACCTTATTGAATACTATCATTGCTAGCAGATCAACTGATGTAATGGTACTATGTCAATTTAGGATCCTAGCTTTAAGAAAATACTATGGTTTATATGAATATTTTCCAATGGGTATTTTATTTTCTTAAAGATCTAATTATCGAAAATACTGAAATTGAATTTTGTAATTCGTTTTAATGTATTAATGCAACGTTCAAACCATAAACGTATTTTGGGCTTTGGTAAATTGATCTAGTTCTGTTTTCAAACAAATGTTTGATTAAGAAATATTTACTTAAAAGACAAAAGGAGTCTCCTTTCTATGAAGGAAAAGTGAGACACAATCCTATTCCTTTTCATGAATGAGAAAGGATAATAGGAATATTAGATATGTCTAAATTCTAATATAACTCATAGCAAATTTTTAATGGTTAAGAAAATTGCATACATTTTTCATAGGGATTTTATCATCCTCAATCGGTGATCAAATTCTTAGTAACAAATATGATATTTGGTTAACAGAAAATTATGTATGACATTTTATGAGTTATTATAATTAGAAGCTAGACTAATTACTGCAAAATATTTAAAAACAAACTAGTTGTTTTGAATATTTTAAAGGTGCTACATACATTGTAGGATGGTAGACCTATTAAGGAAGAAATTGCATGCCCAATTTTCAAGTTAATAGCATTTGGTGGATAGTCCATCATTTACGTAGTAGAATACACTTTTAGTACATAAGTAATTGTTACATATGGACATTCAAAGGTGTAGGAAAGTTAAAAGCACACTATTTGCTTTCACTGGATATGAAACATTTACAATGTTGTCAAATTCAGTTGGAGTATTGTGTACTTATTACTGAATAAGAAATTATTGTAATAATCTTTAATTCAGTGGGAGTTACAAGCTTTGACATCTTGGTAGCTAAAGATAATTACTTTCCAAGTGTAGACACTCATACTTTTAATGATAGTCTTGTACGTTTCCTTACTAGACATTGTTGTTTTACATATACTTGTTATGCTAAAATCTATGACACAATCATATTGAACACATAAACAAATGCATGGCATGTTGTTTATCAACTATATGAGGTTGTTCCATGCACAAGTGGGAGAAATGTTATCTTTAATGTGTACAAGAAACAACTCATAAAGATATGATTTAATGGATTCTCTTGACTACAAGGTAAGAGAATAATATTCTAATATTAATTCTAGAAACACTTGGTGTTACAATTTATGTTATGTGAGAGCTTAACTAAATTGCAACAACAAGGTGAATTTCATATTTTCATTACTAGCAGATCAACTGATGTAATTGAACTATGAGAATTTGCAGTTTCTAAATTAGATACCTATTAGAACATGTGTCAATATGATATCAAGACTACTTTAATTTATATATCTATGAATTCATGGAATGATATAAATTAATTAAGTAATCTAATGCTACTTCAATCTGAATATTTATGTGTTCTTGGAATGACATAAATAAATGAAGAAATAATGTTATTTACATTATTGTGAAGTAATAAATTAACTTGAAATTACTATTGAAACCAAAAGATGGTGTTCATAATTACTTTAGTTAAACATGTTTATGTTTCATTGTAAAGATATAAACATAAAGTCTTTTAATTGTTACAAGACTTATAATAAAGTAAGACGTTATATTGTTATGTTTTAATTAAGACATATACATGAAGTTATTAAATTGTTAAATGACTTATAACGTATAGTGGGATTATAACAGTTTATGTTTTCTTGTAAAGACATGGACATGAAGTGACTTTGTAAAAGTACTTGTGTTATAAAGCATGTAATTGGCTTGAATATTATTATACCATTAAAATGACTTCGTTGGTAAATAAACAAGTCAAAAGGAATATGGTTATCTTAAATATTGTTAGATTGTCTTACAATATTAATACTAATGAAATATCAAATGTTTATGGTATGTTCAGTTAGGAAAATCAAACTCTTGTTATATTGTTTGATTAAAGATAACTATGACTTCTTTTCTTCCAAAAGTTATCAAGGTTAGAATGTTGAGTATGACTTGGACATATTTAATAAAACTCCAACATAGAAGATTAATATGATGGAATGTGATGAATGTGATGAATCACAGTAAGTCTTAAATTGAAGTTCTAAATTTGTTTAACTGCTTACGAAGAGGTTATTAACAAAGTAAAGTCAGGAACTATCAATAAGTATTTATAATATCCCAAAAGAGAACATTGTATTGTTTCTTTATTTGCTAAGTATTTAAAGATAGTCTTTAAATTACTAAAAGCAAGTGGGAGTTTTGATCTTTAAAAGATAAGAGTTTTCTTTAAAAGATAAAATTATAATATACATAATCTTCTAAAATACACTAGTGAATATCATGATTAAGTTTGACATTTGAATGTTAAATCTCAACATGATAATAAAGGATTGACATTTAAATGTTAAATCTCAAGATGATGGAATTATCATTCATAGAATATCAATATATCTCAGATATTTGATTAATATGCTGAGGACTATGATTTACAGGATTGTTGTAAACCTGATAATCATTATGATACATTACCAAATATGAAATTGGGTAAAGTATACATGATATGAATGATTAAGATGCTGTCCATAAAGATAATCAATTTTAGAAACTTGGTTTATCTTAATAGTTAGACTAGAAAATGAGGATGAGTTTCTTCAAAGATAATATAACTATTGTGGTTTAAATCTTTGGATGGAAATCATATGGACAATATTGTGTACGTATTTAATGCATGTTTTATGACAAGATTATTAATCACACTTAAGCAATTAACTATGATTAAATATTCTTTTCTAAATACATTAAATATATATATATATATATATATATATATATATATATATATATATATATATATATATATATATATATATATATATATATATAAAGATTATGATGTCACATTTATGAAATTGACATTGGAATATCAAAACTCTTTCTTGAGTGACTACTTGAGCGAGGACGATAAGTAATCAAAAGGAGTTTATGAATTCAAATAAATCTTTGTAAGTGTACATGATGCAATAATCCATGGATGGATAAATGCATGCATCTAGAAGATTACTCTTATATTTAATTATTAAATTCATGTTTGGATTTATAATTGAAATAAGATAATTTCTAAGTATTCCTAAAAGCTAGTGGGAGTATTATGTTTAATTTCTTAAATCATATATGTTGTAGAACATATGAAAAGTAACATTCCATATAAGTAAATGTTAAGTCTTAGAATGGAATGAAACTTTACTTGTAAGATTTAGGAAATAAGACATACAACCTTGGAATGAATGTTTATTGTTGAAACATGTGTGGTAAATGAATCTAATATAACATGATATATTATTTAGAAAGTCTAAATGGATATGAATGACATGAATAAAATCTAAGTATGGCTCAAAGATCTTTCATGAACATCATGTTTTGTTTTATCATGCTTGATTACAAGATGATTTGGCAATATTAATATCTAATTAAAAGTTATTAGATAACTTGTGTAATATTCTAAATGAATACATTTGATTATAGAATCACATCCTAAAATCTGGAATAGCTTCCAAATTCTATAGATGAACAATTTTCAATTGTTGTGAAAATTGTCATAGCCAACAAACTTGATAGTTTGAAGGGCATCAAACATTACACAATAGATATTATGGTTTACGGAAAGTTTTAATAGCATATTGTTGTTGCATACAATGATGCTAATGAAATTGAGATGACACTCAATACTAGTCATGGTAAGGATTTCATCTTTGACTATATGTACTAATTATGCTTGCTAAAAGCATAGTTGCATTATACATTAAAAGAATAAGAATATTTTAAACTTTAAAATGTTTGTAAGTTTAATTATCATAAATTGGTGGTTAAGGATGTATCACATTTTTATGAAATATGGCATTATCAAAATAGTTGACTATGCACATATAAGAATTTCAATAGTTGAATTCTTGAAATAAGTATTCTTAAAATTCCGATAGATCAAAGTTGGATGATTTATGTCTTGTCAACAAGTATGAATGTCATTGCTTGAGACATAATCCATCAACAAGAGTTATCATGCATTGATCTATTTAGTATTTGGATAAGGGATGTTAAACAATTATTATGATAAGTTGAAATACATGGTATGTTTAATTTATAATATATTGTATCCTATATTTGTATGTTTAAATCCATGAATAAAGGTTATTCTTAAATTGTCCGTTGTCAGTTAATAATATGGGAATATTATTAAATCAAGACAAATCTGAAGGTTGGTATAATATACTTAAAGTATATTGATGCGTAGTCATGCCATTTCAGATGACATTCAATGATACCGAATATAGGACTTATCCCAACTACATGATGTTACTTTATGGATTTAGTTATTAAGTAAATCATGAGAAGTTATCCTCAGACTTGAGATGCAAGATAAGTGTCATGAATGTAGTACATTTTTTGTGGAACAACTTAACGCTATACGTAACTGGTAGTCATAAGGGTTGTTTTCGGAAGTGTTACAAAGTTTGTGGGTTTTGCTTGTAGTCAAGATAGAATTTGTTCCTTCAAATTTATTTTTAGAGTTTAATACTGCTGGGCCCCTCGTAGGATTGGTAAGATGCATGTGCGGCCGCATCCAATATCTCACCTGAATATGTTCAGAAGATTTGGTAATCTTGATCAATCATAAACAACGAGAAACAGAATGGTTAATTAAGGAATGACTTTAATCCATATCCTTATTAACGTGGTATTAGAAACAAAAGGATAATAATAATGAGAAATCATTAAAAGGTTTTTCCAGGAGCCTTACTCGAGATTGTACTAGAGGCATCGAAGTGTTGCTAGACGCTAACCGATGTGATTACACTATTAAAATATGTCCAAGTGGGAGCTGTTAGAATATGGACATTATTTTAGTAGTCGTATGTTAGGATCGAACTCGAGATCACGGGATTGCACACTTTACGTATGAGTATTAAAGATTAATACTTGAATATAAATGTTGTATTCATTTATTAATTATCACAAAACATATAAACGTTTATTAGTATTTAAGATATATTACTAATGGACATTAAATTAAAAGAACAAGGACTAGAATGAAATTAGATGTCAAGAAGGTTCCGGATCCCCTCATTCCTTGAGGGCCGATCGGTTTGCAATGGGTTTACCCAACCCACACAAAACTTGAGCTCTAAGTTTCTTCTAGTATATATACACATCAAAGGTTTAGGTTTTTGGTACTCTTGTGCACACACACAAAAACCTAAAATCTTTTCTCTCTTGTTCTTTTTCTTTGGTCGATCGACTTATGCCCTCTCCAAGGGATAATCGATTTTTGTTAAACAAATATTGTCTTGGTTTAAGTTTTGTGATTTAATTACTAGCATAACTTTAATACGTTATAGTACGTGTGTACAAGAACGTGATACAATCACACTATTGATTGTTTCTTGGATTGAATTACAAAAAAGGTAAGGGGTAATTCTTATAATCCTTATAAACCCTAATTAGGGTTCTTGGTTCCGGAAGATTGCATTGATTCTTGTTCGGGCTAGAATCATCAAGGTATGTTTATTATTTATGTTTTGATTAATTAATTACATATTATGGTCTTGTTATAATTGCTTCCGCTATATGCTCACTTTGATGTACTTGGTTTATTTATATGAATGTCATGATGTAATAATTCCAACACGCACAAGTCACTTTATTATCTCCAACTAATTCTCGGAGAGGTTAGGTGCATCCCAGTTTAGGTGCCCTGAATTTTAGTTTCAGTTTTAGTTAGAGATGGTCCTCACGCATCCTCAGATTCCCGCTCCTTAGTAGCAGGTTGTGCGTGAGGCGGCAACATGTCGCAGAAATATGTTGCAACAATTTTTCTGTGACAGCTACAATGAGAATCTTAAAATTCATGACATTGCAATTACAACTACACTACTAGCTACAACAAATGTATCCAAACATACGCCTTAACGGTATCCATTGCTCCAGTTAAATTTTTATGTTTACCCTCGTTTTTCATATTTGACAGCAACAAACCCATAATTCTATTCATTTTGAACCCAAACTTTATTTGTATTTTTTTCTTATATTGATTTATTGTGCTGCTACGTTATAACAATTCCGAACCAGTGGTCCAGTGTTCTTCTTTTGACAATTCCATTCACGCTATGGCTGAATATGATGTTTTGTCTAGCTAGTTAGCCGTGACCTCTCAATTCTAAGCATCTATTTGATCTATATATATCTTCATTAATTGCTTCTAAATATTTGATTTCATTAGTTCAAAAATGATATAAATCCGACGACAACCACTGGTTCTTTATAACATCAATATACATCAATGGTCCTTTTTGACAAGTGTTAATTGATACGCAACTGTTCATGTTCACTTAGAGCCAGGTTCCAAGAAAATAAGTCATACATGACTAGACAACTCGATAACCGGGTCTTTGTTCTCTTGAAGGTGCAAGGTTTGGCTCAGCCTTGGTTCACTCACTTTTACAAAATGGTTATACTGTCCATGCTACTCTAAGAAACTTGGGCACCTCTTCTTTTTCCCTTTCTCTATTGTGTACTAGAAGTGTCAAAATGGGAAGGCCGGGCGGGTTCGATAAGAAGTCAAAATGAGAAACCTTAAAAATGGGTCAACCGGGTTGACAGTGGTGACAACAAGCAACTCCATGAGCAAGTGGTGCTAGTATGTAGGTTGGATCAACTGATCTACTTAATGTAATTGTTATTTCTCTTGTTATCTATATCGACATATTTTTGTATGTGTTACGTTTTTGTAGGCAATGAGTCTAAGTTGGGACTTTTGAAAAGTTTTCCATATGCTGAAGAAAGGCTTCATTTGTTTGAAGCTAATATTTACAAACCGTAAGAGTTTGAAGATGCAATGCAGGGACGTGTCTTTGTTTTCCATATTGCCACCCCTTGCAACACGCTACAGGCAAAGGGGTCTTACATGAGTAAATTTATGTCCAATAATCAAGATTCTAAAAAACAATAAAGTTTTAAATTCTATTTCAGGTTTTACTTAAAAAAACTAACCTGGAACCCGACCCTATAAGGAATCGGGTTCGGGTAGGATTCGGTCAGGTTATATCGGGTCGGGTGATTCGGGTTATAGATATGTCTAAGCAAGTCTACATAAATAAACAGAAAGCCAACTTACATTTTAGTTGTAGAATTTAGTGGGTAAAAGCCAATAAGATCAGAAATAACATAAGCAGTAAGCAATCTCTATATTTCTTGCGCTTCAATGATACTATGTTTGCAATGTTCTATACAAAGTGTACTTATATGTCAAGGAAGCTTTCACCTAATTATTTCCTTTCTGTTGAAAACTTGTAATGGGGACTAATGTTAATGAATTGTTACGTTCTTTCAATAAATTGGTATAGTTTCATCATCTTTTTATTTTATTTTATTTTATTTTATTTTTTATTTTTTATTTTTATTTTTAAAGAAAGATATATACTATAAGAACTTCACAAAGAAATGGTAGTAGTTTCGGTCATATATTATTATTTTTCGGGTCTTATCGGGTTGATGAGATAACCAGATTAGATAGATAACTCAACCCTAACCTGTTAGAAGTAACGGATAAAAATTAATGAATATGTCCGGACTCAAACTCGAGAATTCGGGATTGCACACTTTACGTATGACTTTCAATTAATTAGTAATTATTATATTAAGTTATGAATAATTATTAATTCACAAATAAACACATAACAGTCGTTAGTAGTTAACGGTAATTGGACTAAACAATCGTTAAAAGGAAAAGAGATGGACTAAACATGAAATAGTAGCCAAGAAGGATCCGGATGGACCTTCTTGGGCTATGATCGGCCGAACCCAACCCCAAAGGGTGTAGGATTTGTGTCTTGTGCTCCAAGATTGATGATTAGTATAAATACATGTCCCTATGTATTCATTCTCTCATCTCTTGTTTCACTAGCAAGCCAAAGTCTTCTTCTTCTCCTTTTCTTTGAGCTATAGGCGATCCAATACACCCTCCTAGGGTTCCTATTCGATCAACTAAGGCTCAACCTAGTGGTGTTTGCTTCTGATCAAGAACCTAGCTTTTCTAATAGAAACGCTAATAGTACGTGTGTTCAAGAACGAAGTGTTGGCATACTTTTGCTAACGTGTGATTGCCCTATTCGACTAAACCCTAGTCGATCCACCATAAATCCTAATTAGAGTTTATATTGTTCTTGTTCATTGATTTCTTGTTCTTTCTAGAAATCACAAAAGAGGTACGCATATTCTTTTATATTCGGTTAATTCTATTACATGTATTTGATCTTATTCCGCTGCGTGCTTGATGATGTTTTATTGTTTATATAATTGTTATGATCTACAAATTCCAACAGTGGCATCAAGAGCCGTTAGTACATTATAATTAATTACCGAAACACATAAAATTGGATCGTTTATGATTATTACATGCTTTGGTGTTCTTATGTTTTTTTTTTAAATTAAGAAAACCCTAAAAAAATTTATATATATATGTCGACTTTGAATTTTTTAAAAAAGAAAAATTAGGGTTTTGAATTTTTTTGTTAAAACTTGTAGAAACCCTATGTTGCATGTAATCTTTATGTGTATTTAATGGATATTTGTGATATGCCATTTTGATTATGCGTTATTGACTTGATTATTTGGTTATAATAAGTGCAATATGGGCATCCATGACAAACCATGCATGTATTGTTATGGATTATGATGATTTTGTAGTAAACTGTTACGTGTTATGTAGATTTCATGCTTTTAATTATGCGATTTGGTTATAATTAATAAGGTTTTTTAGTAAATATTTGACATGTAAAGATTACTAAAAATTAATTAATTATGAAATTAGGGAAGACCCTATGAAAATTGTGTATATAATCAATTGTATGTTTTAATTGATTTATTTGGTTAAAAGATCAATTTTGCCATTGAAAATATGTAAGAAGAGTTTATTTGCCACTCATCTTTTGAACAACCCTCATTTGCCAAAAAAAAAAAAGTATATTTGCCATTAAAGTTTTCTAAATGTGTATTTAAGGTACTTAGTAACTTAACATTAAGAATATTATGTTAGTTTTGAACAAGATTCCATTAAGTCATTAGCTCCTGCATATCTAAATTTGTATTTGAACATTTTACCCCATTTTCTACTATCATACATCCTACACAAATATTTCATTAAATTTATATTTAAAGTGATAACAAATGACATATTTGCATCTCTTTGCTCGCTAATAAATAAAGGGAAAAAAAAGCCGTTACACTAAACTTTTTACAAATTATGAAATTATAATACAAACATAAAACAAGACGCTTTTTACATATTTCACTAGCGACACTAGGGTCTATAAAAATATATTAATAAGCTTATATTATACAACAAATATGAGGGTTTACAATTTAAGAAAATTTTAACCGGATTAATTTGCTACTTTTCTCATGTTTTATGTGAAGAAATACTTAGAGCTTCGGAATTCATTCGAGAAATAAATGAGTTAAAATTCAAAATCAAACAAAATATTATTGTGTTCCTTCATCTTCTGATTTTGGCAGGATATATACCGCGAGTAATTTAGTTCGCGTACGTCACTTGCCATTTAGACCCATCAAGATACACATGAGGCCGAGTCGAACCCAATTATCTATAACACCCCATGCCCGCTTAGACCTAAAACATAAAACTTTTTACGCGGAAACGCTTGAACTAAAACTGACCTGCTGTTACTCTTTCATAAACTGAAAAAAAATCAGTACACAATCAGACCTTGGGGCTATTTTTAGATGAAAATGGACTCAATCACCTTCGAAACGATAGTTGGCACGACCCGTGACGACTTATGGATTAAAAGATATGAATTTTTGAAAATTGCCAAAAATCTGCACAGTCTGCCCAGAAAATCTGGACAGCTTGTTGTCCCGAAATCACTTTCAAAATCCCCGGCCGGAAACCCGACCTCCCGAACTCGAAACTCAACCAAAATTTCCTATTTGGTATATGAATGGGCTCATTTTCCTGCAAAAACATTTATCTTACGATACCCGAAGGGGTACTTTACGACGGGTTATGCAAATAACCTGTTTTGACCCATTTCACAACAAACCACTTATATCACTTTCGTTTTACACCAAACTTTCCAGAAATCAATCATTTAACATATCAAACATGTTCCAATAACACTTGACCCGTTTACACTTAAACCAAACGCCCCTTTAACTTTACTCAAAAACACATAAACCATACTTTGACTTATCAAATGACTACCAAATTGTCATACAACTCTTGACATACACTTTGCCATACGACTGCCCTTTAACAACCCATAAAAGACTAACGGGGGTACAAACTTACACATGAGCCCGGTATTCTAGCTAAGCTCCTAAACACATATTACCTTAAATCTTGCATAACCAAAACCTTAATCCACATATCCAAGCCATCCATAAGAACATGTCAACCTACAAAACGGTTAGACAACTAAACCGTAAGCACAAAGGCTTAGTAAGTAAAATGACTACTACCTCCGTCCCAATTTATTTGTCCACTTTTAATTTTCAAAGTCTTTATTTGTCAAATTTGACCTTAAATATATTTGTTTGTGTTATTTAATATTTGATGCAAAATATATGAATGAATTGAGTTTTAAGTGTATTTTTAATTTGTATAATTTTCATCAAGTACTATATAACACACACAAAAATATTTACGGTCAAAGTTGACAAAGAAAGACTCAAAAAATCAAAACTGGACAAATAAATTGGGACGGAGGGAGTATAACATACTATTATACTTCAATCCACATAATGCATCATATACATAAACACTTACTTCATGGCCTACATACCCAAGTCTCAACTATCACATATCATCAACATATTCTATAGCATCATCTCATCACATAAGCCATAACCATGACATCACATAAGCATAATCCAAGCTTATCTTCTCAACATAAACATACATAACACATAATGATAGAAATCCATATAACATATGCTATCATCATTTTACTTACCTTAATCCAATCTAAACATATCAAGAACATCATCATCATCACAATGATCCATCATCATCATCGTCGGTCATAACCACAACCTAACAACATAACAATAAGTAACATAACAAGGGTTAACATAACCCATAAAACATACTTATCTTACTTTCTACATCATCATATGATCATATCTTGATCATATGATGAAAACCCACTTAATCCATAATCTATAACTTCAATAACATCAAGAACATACATACTTACTTGAAGGAGAATCATAGCTAGGGTGGCCATAAGCACTAGGACTTGATCATCTTCCTTCTTAAGCCATCAAGTCTATCATTTCCCTCCCTTTTCTCCCTCTAGAACCGGCCTTCCCAAAGACCCAAGAATAATGTAGAGGAGACTAGAATCTCCTGGATTTATTTAGCTAAAATACATGTTTGGGCTAATGGCTAAGATGGCCCCGCAAGTCTCTTTCTTCTTACTTTGGCCACATCCTACTCATAACTCATTTACCTTAATGGCAACTTTAGTCCCTTTGGCACTACCACAATTCATTCTTAGTACTAGAACAAGTTGGTTCTAGTACTAGTTTGAGGAATTGGCAAGATTAATCCCTGCAGGCTAGAACAAGTTGGTTCTAGTACTAGAACAAGTTGGTTCTAGTACTATTTTCAGATTCTGTCAACTTAGGACCCTCAAGTTCTTTTCCTTTATATTGGTGACTAATAATACTTTCTAAACCACATTACACATTCTTTGACTATCGTGTTTGACCACATCACGACATTTGTTGACTAACCAACCACGTAAGGCTCTTAGTCCATTACATCTAGGGTGGGGTCCAAGTACCCGGGAAACGTGTCTAACATTATCCCTAGCTAGTAACAAGTGAGCTAAATGGATGGATGACAAGCATGCTCTAACGGTGAATGTTTAGTGGCAAATAAAGGTTGATAAAAATATTAGTGGCAAATTATAGGTGATGTATGAATATAAAATATATAAGAATCAAATAAACGCAGCGGAACAACATCACCCACACGGATCTCATATAGCCATATGATCAATCAATAAGATAAAGAAGATAGTTATACCTTTGTAGCATGCACCGGGAATCACCACCAATACCAATACCCACGAATGGAATGAGAAACCCAAATGATCAATAAGGTTGATCACCTCTATGCATGATCCACACTACACGTCACCGATCACCACCCGATGCTAGTCTTGATCCCGTAACACCAGATCTAGCCTTGAACTACATTAGAATAAGGTAAGATGAGATCAAAAAACACCAAACCCTCATATGGTTGAGTTTTATTTCGTGGCTTTTGAGGAGAGGAAGGAGGAGAGACTTTTGGTAAGTGGTTATTCCCATTGATCCCCTTAATTGACCAAATCAATAGGAGGTTATAACAAAAATATTACACTTAACCCCTTGCTCTTTTTCCTCTTGTTTCCCACCATGTCTGGCCATATGGGGGCCTTAAATGGGCTTACCCATTTGTTGGTCCAATCCAATAAACTAAGTACTAGCTTAGTTATTAGTAGCCCATTATTGATCCCGAGTTACGTAGTTGTTTATATATTGTAAATACGATAAATACAATCTATAAAATGGTGTCTCTGTGTATAAGTGTGTGACCCCATAGGCTCACATATGTCTAGCCATATAATTATTTATTATGACACGAGCATACTCCAACAGCTCCCACTTGCGACGTCATAATAATCAAGTAATTATACAAGCAAAGGTTAGCGTCTAGCAACACGCCAATGCCCCTAGAAATATGTGAGGGTAGTTTCTTAAACTTCTCATTTAAATGGTTTTAATGTCATCTTTCCTTTTGTTACAGATACTATATTGAACACTAGACATGGATCAAAGTCATTCCATTTGTTCAACTATTCTGTTTCTCGATCTAGATATTGAACAAGATTACCAAGTGAATTAAGATTCATCTTAATCTCATTTGGGTACGGCCATACAAACATCTGTTCAATTCATTGAGGGGCCCAATAGTATCTAACTCCATGACATGTGGAGGAACAAATCCTATTTTGACTGCACGTGTCATTCATGTGTTTCAAATCACTCCTGAAAATGGTTTTTATAACTACCTTATTCAGGACAGCGTTTAACCATATCAAAGAATAAAATTCCGCACATGCAAGACCTACTTGCATCTCAAGTCTAAGGATAAGAGACATAACCATTTGCGAGATTCACTATTGACGCCGATCCATGCAGTGAATTCTCGAAGGTTGGGTCAGTCCAATGTTCATCACAATGAACAACATATGAGTTTGGCAAATAAATCACCAACACGCTCACATTTGCCTTAATTCGATGATACTCCCGTATCGTCAACTGGCAATGGACAATTTTAGAATAAATAAATTATTCATGGATTAAACATGCAAATATAGAACACAGTAGTATAAATGAAGACGATAATACCCGGTATATCAATTCATTATATAATACGACTGCTTACAGTTCCATTATCCAAATACTAAAAACAGATATGCACAAGACTACATACAGATCAGAATCCGATGTTTCCAACATGATTAATTTTGTTGTACAAGACAACAAGTAGTCATCTGAGTAAACTTTGAGAATACTTGTTTCAAAATTCAAAAAATGTTTTGAATGATGATTGTCCTTTTGTATGTGTGCAATCAAGTACATTACAAGTATTGCAACAATACATTCCATAGTGTATTTGAAGCTAGCAAAACACCTACTTTAGACAGTCATAATAACAGTTTCCTAAACTGTAAAGTATTATTATTCTTTTAATGTATAATGCATTAATGCTCTTAATTGAGCACATCTAGTTAGAGGTGTCATCATTCATGATGTCATCCTAATACGACTAGGGTTGAGCATCATCTCTGTTATATAAGCATCAATGAATGAAAACATAACAGAGCTCCTCAAATATCCGTAAACAGTTGAACAAATCTTTGGTCCTTTGCAGGTCCATTAGGTTGTTCGTTTAACAATTATCTAATGACTTTCACTTAGATATTTGTTGTTATCAACTCATCTTGCATTCATGCAAATGATATAAATAATCCAATACATAATACGACTTACATAGTGAATCCTTTAGTTAAACTTAAGGTTTCCATTCATGCATTCAATCTCATCATGTAAGATTGATTATTGAGACTCCCCTCAATGACATGTCATATTGTGTTTAGATTATTAACCGCTTATGTTTATTCTAATAAACACAAGCAACAAGGTTGTATGTTTTATTTCCTAAATTCCTTAATTGAAACTTCATTCCAGGCTAAGGATTAAAGTCTAGCTTAGATGGAATATTGTTTCTTATATGTTAACAACATATGAGATTTAAGAAAATAAATTCATTTATCCTACTTGCACTCTGAGTTCTCGGGAGTAATCTTATTTAATCAAAATCAAATTAATGATTAAATTAAGATCTCTACTCCTTGATGCATGATCTAATCCACACCTGGATTCTTATGTCTTGTATACATAATAAAGATTATACAGATTCATAAACCCTTTTGATTACTCATCGTCCTCGCAAAAGTAATCAAAAGTGTTCTAAAATCCTATTGTCATATTTCATTTACATGAAAACAAGTATGACAATTAATCATCTTTATACATTTAATGTTTGTAGGTAGGAAGATTTAATCATAATCAATTTCTTGAGTGCGAGTAAACTCCTTCTACTACGCATGCATTAAATATGTGTACAAGTTTGTCCTTTTGAGTATTCTCAACAAGAAACTCATTTTAAACCTCACAGTCTAACTGATTGGTAAGAGATCAATCAAGCTCCATGAGTGATTATCTTCAAAGGACTGCATCTTAACATTCATAGTTTTGAGTTATTCATCAGATTCAAGATCTGATAATACATCTCTTTAGTTAGCAGATTCACTATGATCCTCCAACTTATGTCCCTTAACATTGATATAAAAAATATATCATTCAGGTGTTAGGGGTATCCTTGCGGATTTATGAATGTGAGATATCAATCTATGGTTTAACATATGCATGTTCAACCTTAGTATGACATTAGCAAGTGTACTCAGAAGGTTGTGTATTTAGCTCTTGAATAACTTCAAGATCTAAAGGTGCTCCCACTTGCTTTTGTAAGTGGAGACTATTCTCCAAGTACTCAGCATCTTGATAACAATAAATTGTTTTCAAGTGGGACATCCAAAATACATCATTAGTTCTTGATTCTAGTTTGCTAATTACCTACTCTTAGGTATTTAACAAATTCAGAACTTCAATCAATACATAATGGGATTCATCCCATTCCATAATACAATGGTGTCTTAAATTCCTTCTGGGTTGAAACCATATTGGGTGTACGCATGGCACATCCAATTTTCTAACCTTGATTGCTTTTGAGGTAAAAGAATTTAAGTCATCAAAGATCAAATGATATCCATGATGGACATACCATAAAGTTGTGGTATTCCACGTGGATAGATGTTGTGAGACTATCACACAACTCATTAGATGAACTTATACTCTTTGGCTTACTTATCTGCCAACCAAGTCATACCAGATGGCATCAATAGTATTTTTAGCCTACTGCATACTTTATATTTAAAGTCTTTGACCAAGTCAATGACTTCATGTGTATGTTTTCACTAGAAAACATAAACATTAAATATTTTATTATACGTCGTAAGTGTACATGTCTTTAACAAGAAGACATAACAAATTAATGTCAGGAATTGATGTTTATGTCTTTACAAGAGACCTAAACATATTCAACTAAAGTAATTATGAGTGCCGATAATTGGCCTCAATAGTAATTTCAAGTTAATTACATACTTCATGATTATGAATTTACAAGAAGACATAATCATATTTACTAAACAATTCAGCAAATATGTTGAAGTAGCTTTTCATGTTATCTATCTTGACATTTTTTCTAATTAGGGCAACATACATTTTATGTGTATAAGTCCTAGTAGAACCAGAAAAACCATTAGTCATATTGTTATATGTTGTACCTTGCACACAATTAAGATTTCTCCCACTTGTGCATGGCACAACATTATGCAAGCAAATATGACAATGTCACAGATAACATATGATTTTAGTCAAAATCAAAATATAGATATGTAGAACTTTATCGCTTTTATAATGAATCATGCATAACAATTTTATTGATAACATTTCAAGAAGCAACATCAGGAACGCGACAAGTTATCTAATAAAATTCATGCAATGGTTCTCATAAAAACTATGATGCTTCATATGTGGAAAGTAATGTATTATTTCAAGACAATCTAGAAATAAGATGGGCAACTTGTAAGTTAATAGAGCTTACAACTCCCACTGGATTAGAGAACATTACATGTGTTTCGTCACCAGTAATACAATCATTTAGCTCCCACTGGATTAGACAACATTAAAAGTGTTACATCACCAGTGGAGAGTGAGTGATAATTGGATACTTTCTTGCTTTCTTTGAGTATCTACACATTATTGCTAATGTGAGTCACTATGACTAGTAACATGTACTTAGGTATTCAAGGAAGTGCATCAAGTTCTAATATATAGATGATGGGCTAGCCATCATTTTAAACTTGAAAATTAGGCATGCAGTTCCTCCATGTTTATCGGGTTAAGACACATTGCTAGGTAATCATGCTAGTAATTGCCTTTACCACTTTTTGGTTTATTGATATTTCCGTTTTCTAATTATTTTAACTCATATTAGTTTGGTAGCTATAGAAAACATGTTCTCTAGTTATCCAAATATCTTATATTTCTTGAAGGTTTCAAACCCGGAACTAGGGTTATAGAACGAACTTGAAAGAATAAGATGTGCAAACATACTTAACCGTTTTGACTTTACAAGACATCACGATTTCTAGAGTATGTGTGCTTTGAGTTTGATTAGAATTAGGACAATTCAAATATTCCTATTATGGCTTTTCCTCATAAGGAAAAGGATAGGAACAAGTCTCTTTCTTACAAGGAAAGGAAGACTTAGTTTGATCCTTTTAACAAGAAAAGAACAAACTTTTGTTTACGATTTGTGTTGCATTAATTCATTAATTTAATTCTCAAAGTTCATATTTAGTATTTTCGATAAGTATCCTTTTATGAATTAATTACCCCATGTTTACAATTTAAAACAATTAATTTACGTAAAAGGCTAAGATCCACATTGTGCTTCTACTATCACATCAGTTGATCTGCTAGCAATAGTAGATTCAATTGGTAGGCGACGATCACCAATTGCATTACAAGTGCAACTCTTAGATCCTTATGGGACTCATGGCATCTAGTGTCAAACAACTAGTGTCATGTAGGCATGTTTAGTCCCATCTTTGCCTTGGGTCAAGGTCTCCGCTTAACTCGATTAAGTCATCCAATTTGAGAACGTGCGAGTATATATCTAGGTCTCACGCATAGAGAATAGTCACCTTGGGTTACAATTCAACCTAGGTCCCACGCATAGGCAAAAGGTAATTGCAAGTGTTCTCAATATTGGACGGCATGACTTAAATTTTGACGGGTAAAAGTTTTGATATGAATCAAAAGGTGTACGAAAGAAGCATGCATTCATCCTTCGTAGCACAAGTTAAAAACTTTTCTTAACTTAATTCTAATCATTGTTTTAATTTATATGTGTCGAGTTGTCCATTTTCATGACTAATATTAATCCTACGTGGATAATAAAGTTTGGACAATACATAAATAAAATAACATACATAACAAGTTTAGGTGTTATTTTAAGAAACAATGATTTTAAGTTTCAAAAACTTAGTAAAACTAAATCATAAGACTTAGTTTTGAAAATGGTTTGTGTTTCGTTTTAAGTTTTATAGAAAACTATTTGCAATTTTATATATGAAACAAGATATATAAAAAGCAACACAAACACACAACCACAATATGCAAAGCCTCAACCGATGAAAAAACCTATGCTTGGTCTTGTGAGCCATCACGAGAACCAAGAGTCAACTAGGGACAACCACACAACCACACGGAGGACTCCCACTTGCTCCAAGACAATCAAGAGCAAGTTGGAAGCCCATAATGCACATGAAAAGTAGTTTCTGTCCTTCCAGAATTTCTGTGTTAGAGGGCCCAAAAGTCCATGAAGGAGGCTTCCCCGGGCTTAGATCAAAACTAGAAAGTTGTAGACCCATGTCTTGGGTACCTGAAAAAAAAATTTCAGCCAAAAATACCTTACCAATCACCGGGAAACTCCGTTTTACCAACTGGTGTTCCAGCAGTCATTTTTCGGCAAAAACGTCTTTAACTCTTTCGCCTTTCACCACCAAGCCACGATTACATTATATTGAAAGTAAAATACAGTTAATTTACTTTTAATCTACTGTAAAAGTGCCCAAACAATGGCTACAACCAAAAGAATATAGTTACATAAATGCCGAAACAATGGCAAAAACCCCAAAACACGAAATTAAACAACATAAACAACCATTCAATGCACAAGTGGTCTATGTTTTCATCGGCTTTGCATATAAGCATAATAATACCATAATATTATGAATGAAACAAGGTGTTGGCTAACTTCATGGACAAACATGCATGTATTTGCCATGGAAAACAAAATAATAACAAGAATTAAATTGTTAGCCAACGAAAACGAAGAAATTAATTGACAAGAATTAAAACCCCGTTAGGTACGTGTTTCCTATGACTTAAGGGTCAAAACCCACTGATATTAGGACCTTCCAAATACCATTTAACCACAGAAAATATGGCCTTAGGGGCTGAATTAAAACCGTTTCAAAAACCGATCAAAAACACGCGTTTTAGGCCATTTTTCACGTACCCGACAAGTAACCAATTAGCGTATGCATAACAAATGGCCATGGGACCAAAAAGTGCAGATCATAAGACCCCTAAAGGGTCGTCCTATGAGGAAAAAATTGGAGCACTAGGGCTGTTTTAACCATGACTTCAAAAATCATCAAAAAACACCCGTATTAGCCATTTTTATGCATACCCGATAATCATATGGCACATATGATGGCTCTGATACCACTATAGGTGATGTATGAATATAAAATATATAAGAATCAAATAAACGCAGCGGAACAACATCACCCACACGGATCTCATATAGCCATATGATCAATCAATAAGATAAACAAGATAGTTATACCTTTGTAGCGTGCACCGGGAATCACCACCAATACCAATACCCACGAATGGAATGAGAAACCCAAATGATCAATAAGATTGATCACCTCTATGCATGATCCACACTACACGTCACCGATCACCACCCGATGCTAGTCTTGACCCCGTAACACCAGATCTAGCCTTGAACTGCATTAGAATAAGGTAAGATGAGATCAAAAAACACCAAACCCTCATATGGTTGAGTTTTATTTCGTGGCTTTTGAGGAGAGGAAGGAGGAGAGACTTTTGGTAAGTGGTTATTCCCATTGATCCCCTTAATTGACCAAATCAATAGGAGGTTATAACAAAAATGTTACACTTAACCCCTTGCTCTTTTTCCTCTTGTTTCCCACCATGTCTGGCCATATGGGGGCCTTAAATGGGCTTACCCATTTGTTGGTCCAATCCAATAAACTAAGTACTAGCTTAGTTATTAGTAGCCCATTATTGATCCCGAGTTACGTAGTCGTTTATATATTGTAAATACGATAAATACAATCTATAAAATGGTGTCTCTGTGTATAAGTGTGTGACCCCATAGGCTCACATATGTCTAGCCATATAATTATTTATTATGACACGAGCATACTCCAACACAAATAAACTCTTTTGGTATGTTTTTAGTGGCAAAATTGCTCTTTTAACCGATTTATTTTGCATGTCCATTATTTGAGTTGTTTATTTATTTTATTTAATTACTATTTATTTTTATATGTTTGTGACATGATAGTAAGCAAAAGGGTAATTTTATAATAAAATTATAAACCAGACTTAATAATGGTGAAATCTTGTTTTGAGCTTGAAAAATTTTGAACTTTTAATTGATTGATCGCAACTGTATTAAATGGTTGGACGGTGAAGCTAATTTTGACAAACTATAAAGTGGGTATAAGGTGGCTTCGCATTAAATTGTGGCCTTAAAGAGACTCCATCCTATCTTAATGCTCGCCTGTGCGTCAAAATTTAGTTTTACCCAACAACCATTATAAATACGAAGCACTTAAGGCAAAGTTGTAAGTTTCTCAACGCCTCAATTAAAACTTTGTAGATTTAAGCTCGTAAAGAAACTAATGAGTAAAAGTTTTTTACATGAAACATATGATACAAGGTGAATGCATGACATCTTTGTACATATTTTTGATTACACACATCAAATTACTACCCTTAAACTTAAGTTATATGCCATCCAATGAAACGGAAACATCTAAAGCTATGATTTACGTCAGGGTGTAACCTGGCTAGATTACAATGGAAGGGCAAATTACATGATTTCATCACTAGCAGATCAACTGGTGTGGTGGAGTTATGTAAGTTTGCTGTTTCTTAAATTGGTTAACTTAATTGAGTTGATAGTGGGATCTGATCACTCAATGCATAAGATGGGGATAAAACATGCTTACATTGGAAAATATTTTTTTTATAAAATATTTTTAGAAAAAATTATTCGAAAAAAGATTTTATTCGATTTTTTTTATAAAATATTTTTTATAAAATTTTATTCGATTTTTTTTATAAAAGTAGAAAAACGAAAGAAAACGTGCAAAAACGGACCAAAACGTGTAAACACGGGCGAAAAAGTGAAAATAAAGTCAAGGGACTAAAGGTGAAAGTCAACCCAAACGACAAGGACCATTATTGTAACTTTTATAACTGAAATAAAGTTAAAGGATGACTGGTGAAAACAGACGCAAACCACAGAGACCGATAATGTATGTTTTTTTAAATGTTTACCTACAAACCGGTCAAACAGGTAAAAATCCGGTCAACATTACGTATCTTTAGCCAAGTTTGAAAGTTTGTTAGCGATACACGGATTATTTTTAGTAGGTTACGTATTTTGGTACTTTTGAGAAAGTATATTGCGTATCTACAAATTTAGTCCTTACAAATACATCTTCAATTAGAAATCAATCTCTTAAAATAACAATGTATAATTAATTCATTACCACAACCGATGTACTTAATCCATCTATTTGAATAATAAAAACGTGTGGAGACAAAGTAAACGACGATGTTGTGGTGGCAACGAAGTGAATGATGGTGGTGCAGCGGTTGTAACGGTGGCTCCGTGAAACGCTAAGCAAAGGTGAGGGTTTGAGAGGGAAAATGTATTGATATCATTCGTTGCCATCGGCAAAGGATATCTGCCAACAATATCAGCTATGGATGATTAGGGCCAAATTCAACAAACCACAAGGATATTTTTTGCAGTTTACTCTATTTATACGTAGTAAATTTACTAGTGACGGCGATTAGCATGTGCAAGTGGTGCAACCGCATAAGGCTGCTCGTTGTAAGGGCCTCCAATTTAGTATATATATGTTAATATTTATAATTTTATACATATATAAGTATATAATGTTTTTAATTTTTAGTGTTTTTGTTAAATATTATCAAAGTTGAATTTTTAATGTATTTGCGCGTAGTATCAACTTTTTATTTTTAAAAATGGTTAAACTTTTCGTGATTTATGCGGAACTCATTTGTGATTTCGCACCGGGCCACGAAAATTATTGGGACGGACTTGATATTTACGGACCAATCTTCTTAATATCATTAAAATAGTATTATGCTCAGGAAAGTGAAAGTTCGTTTTTGAAGACTTTGTGTCTTAAGAATCACCTTTATAATCACCATCATATCGAATAAATGAATAATGATTTGGAGGTATTTACCTGTTTGTTTCATTATTTGTATGCTGTTTAGTTTTTGTTAACTAATTTGTGGATCGGTGAAAGTGATTTGATACAAGATCTAAATATAGAATCAGACAACTTTTATATAGCAGTAAATTTCAGCAATATATTACGTAGTTGATACGTATTAGCAAAACATTTATAATTGAAAATTTTGCTATTCATGATCCTAAAAGGCTATGGTTAAGAGAAAAGTTTTGCTAACATATATATTTAACTAATCTTGAAAACTTAAAATTTCATAAAAACGAGTAAAATGAAATCCCAAAAAATACCCCTTGCTTGAAATAATTAACTTATGAAAACTTTGGAGGGTTTAAACTTTGGACCCAAAATACCCCTTACTTGAAATAATTAACTTATGGAAACTTTGGAGTCAATACACGGTTTAAACTTTGGAGACTTAAAATCTCTTAAATGAAAAATTACAAATGAAAACTATGGAGACAATAATGGAAACGTGTTACAATACACGATTCTTTTTAATATTCAATAGTTTCCAAATAATTAGTTCTAAACACAACTATATCGTAATAAGTTTCTGTTCTATGGAAGTGAATAATAAAAACAATGTCTACAAACTAAACTCGTAAGTGTTGCATCAAGAGTCATATCGTATGACGCAACAACTTCAAGCATTATCGTTGGGCATTTTTTTTATCACCTCTTCCAAATTGCTCGTGCAATTATTTCGGAAAGTTCTTTCATTCGCGGAAACCCATGAACCCTCTTATGTGTTGCATATAAATTTTGAATGTCCTTAAAGTCCGATTTCTTTAAAAACTCAGGCATGTACAAATCATTAATGTACTTAGTAAAATGATCTAGAAAATTGCGTGCACATTGTTCACCCATTTGTAGATATTCATCAAGTGTATCAAGTGTTGTGTCGTATGCCAATTGGCGTATGGCGGAAGTGCATTTCATAAAAACACTATAACTCATTAGACCTGTAGCATCGGGTCGGACTTCAAAGAATTTAAAATGATCGGGAAAGGGATCTGAAGTATAGGTTTCAATACCTTTAACTATTTCTAAAGATAGTTTCCTGCTCATACAATATCGACGTTTAAAATACGCTGCAGGATATTTTGAATCATCACCAAAATGGTCAGCCACAAATATGCTTCGTTAACATCACGTTTACGGTATATCATATTACAGGTATGGGTAGTTTGAGCTTGTTGTTATTGCAATGATTGATGATACTGATACGCTTGTGTTATAAAAAAATGTCACTTTCATCATCGATATCCGAAAATTTAATACTTTCATTATTCTTCAGATTCGGATCCCATAGTTTACAAGAATGTGTATTTAGATAGATAGAATTAAGAAATTTTTGTGAAAATTAGTTAAATAGAGGTTTGATATATATAGAGTGAGATTTATTATTATTTACTTTTTTTTAACCGTCAGCGTTAGCAGCATCTTCCAAAAATAAACAAACCGACACACGTTGCCACATTAACGTGCAAACCAAAGCCAACCCAACGCCGATGAACCCGGTGTGATATTGTCAGCAACGCCGGTGCCAACTAAGCATAACGCCGAGTTAACGTTACCGCACCAAGACCTCTAAGCAAGTCAAAAAGTCTACCTCATAAAAGTTACACACTCCGGTACAAATTCCTACAAACAATCCTACCCCACCTCACATCACAAACACAATAACACACAGACAATGACAAAAACCGAATTACAGCAAAACCACTCCATCTTCAACCTCCCACAAGACATAATCTTCGACATCTTATCAAGACTCCCAACAAAATCCTTAATCCAATTCAGATGTGTCAACTCTTCATCTCCACCCTTGATCTCCCACCCATCTTTCACCAAGCTCCACTTCACAGCCACCTTAAAAAAACCAGACAAAAACCATCTCATCATATACTATGAAACATTAGATTACATCAACCATATCTACTCTTTAAGATCACCAACCAACACTTTTCAAGAAACCTTAAAACTTGCTCCACCTTACAAACCACTTCATGGGTATCTCAGAATTGTTGGGTCCCACAAGGGTTTGTTGTGTTTTTTTGATACTAACTTTTATTCTAATGTGGGTCATGTTTTGTTGTGGAATCCTAGTATTTCAAGATTTAAGAAAATTGGTGATGACCCTTGTCATGATTTGGATAAAGTTTCACATTTTGTTGTTGGGTTTGGTTTTGTGTTGAGGAATTTGGAGTTTAAGGTTGTTATGATTGTGTATGGTTTGGATAAGGTGGTTAATGTTAATCATGTGTTGGTTTATGAGTTGAGTAGTGATTCTTGGAGGAAATTAGATGGCGTGGTTGCGCCTTGTGGTATGGTCAGGGGTTGGTCTAGTAATGTTGTTGTTAATGGTTTTGTGAATTGGTTAGGGTTTAAGGAAGTGGTTAGGGATGCTAGTCGTGTGTCGGATGTGATTATGGGGTTCGATTTGGAGAATGAGTGTTTTTGTGTATTTGAGTTACCGAAAGATATTGTTCGCAGTTATGATCAAGTGTGTTTGGTTTCTTATGGTGATGAGTCTTTGTTGTTGGCATTGGGTGCTCATTATGCTGAGCTTAATGGTGAAAAATGGGATATGTGGGTGATGGGTGAGTATGGAGTTGTGGATTCTTGGAAGAAGGTTTGTGTGGTTTCGCATCCTGTGTTGCCGATTCCGCCTTTGTTGATGAGGAATGATCACGAGGTTTTGATGGTGATGAATGATGGAAGGCTTGTGTTGTTTGATGCGATTAAGAATGAGATGCTGGATCTTGAGACACATGGGTTGCCTCGTGCTTTTAATGCTATTGGGTATACCGGCAGCTTAGCTTTGCTTCATGGTTGATGGTGTGGACTGTGAAGTCAAGGATTTATTCGCTTTTTGATTTATGGTTTACTTTTTTGTACTTGTTATGCTGTTAATTGTAGATGTTTGGTATGTTACAAAGTGATATGAAGAATTGTGCAAGTTTGTGTGATTAGATACATAGTTAACGAAAACAGAGTTTTTATGTTAGAGTTGCGATCCCCTACAAAGGGGAGTAAATTTACAAAGTCTAAAAAGGAATTTTGTCCATCCGATTAGTCAAATATTTGACCAAAATCAATCCAACCGCTCTCATTCAAAAAAAAAAAAAAAAAAAAAATGCTACTTTCCTAAAAAGGTTAAAATGGTAATTTATCCCCACTTCTCTCTTCCCTCCAAACCGTTCACTCACTCACAATTTCACACACAAATTTCACGCACTCACTAATTCTCTCTTCTCTATCAAAAATCGCGATCAAAATTTGGGGAAAAAAATTAGGGTTTCATTTTCCGATCATTTTCCGATCAAAATGATGAATCCAACTGGTAAGGAATAGATTAAATTGACAAAATTAGGGTTTCATTTATGTTTTGATTTTTTTTTAAATTAATCCAACTGCATGCGTAATTTTTAGAAAAAAAATGAACAAATGGATTTGCTTTTAAAAAATATGCATTTTATTATTATTTTTAATTTTAGATTTTGAAAAAATTAGGGTTTCATTTAGGTTTTTTAGAATATAAAATGCATGCATAAAGAATTAGGATTATTTTATCAGTTTATTTATTTATTTATTTTGATAATATGATTTTGATTTATTATTTTTTTTATTTAGAATCTGAAAGAGAAAAGAGCCCAACATTGTCAGAAAAGAGATCGAAACGATTCCAAGACCGGCCAGCTTTTACAGGTTTTTTAAAGTTTTTGGTTCATCAATT
This sequence comes from Artemisia argyi, assembly GCA_030686995.1. Lineage (NCBI taxonomy): Eukaryota > Viridiplantae > Streptophyta > Magnoliopsida > Asterales > Asteraceae > Artemisia > Artemisia argyi. Next base: position 187,685,152 of record CM060677.1, read on the forward strand.
ATTATTTTGCCGATTATCGATTGCCGATTAGTTAGAAGTGTAGAATAAATAAGAATGAGGTTCAGCAGTTAAAATAGATGAAAAAAGTGTTTATAACTTGTTAGAAATATGGTTCATCAGTAGAATAATTGTTAAAAAAGATTACAATGAGGTTCATCAGTGATTAGAATAGTTATCTGGTTAGATTAGAAGTTTTGGATAAATTTTGTTAAAAATAGATTAAGAATAAGGTTCATCAGTTAAAATAGATGAAAAAAGTGTTTATAACTTGTTAGAAAATAGGTTCATCAGTAGAATAACTTGTTAGAAATAGATTACAATGAGGTTCATCAGGGATTAGAATAGTTATTTGGTTAGATTAGAAGTTGTGGATAAATTTTGTTAAAAATGGATTAAGAATAAGGTTCAGCAGTTAAAATAGATGAAAAAAGTGTTTATAACGTGTTAAAAATATATTAAAAATATGGTTCATCAGTAGAATAACTTGTTAGAAATAGATTAAAAAAAGGTTCATCAGTGATTAGAATAGTTATCATGGTTAGATTAGAAGTTGTTGATACATTGCTATAACTTGTTAGAAATAGATTAAAAAAAGGTTCATCAGTGATTAGATTAGTTATCATGGTTAGATTAGAAGTTGTGGATACATTGCCATTACTTGTTAGAATAGATTAAAAAGAGGTTCATCAGTGATTACTTGTTATCATTGTATAATTAGTACTAACTTGTTAGAATAGATTGAAAAGAGGTTCATCAGTGATTTCTTGTTATGATTGTTTAATTATTGTTTTGCCTATTGCCGATTATTATTTAGAATAGATAAAGAATAAGTTTCAGCAGTTAGAATAGGCATGAATAAGGTTCAGCAGTTAAAATATATGAAAAAAATTTTTATAGTTATTTTTCATTGAAAGATTGTTCATCAGTTGTTTTTTTTATTGTATAGGAAAGAAGCCTATGACGTTAACAATCTATTCTCCAAGTGATGACGACTTTGTTGAACACGCATTTACTAACAAAAGAACTCGGGGTTCATTGAAAGCTGATCAACCACTTCCTAAAAGAACACGGGGTTCATCAAATCCTGAAATCGCTGCTAAACCTTCCAAGCCTTCCAAACCTTCAAAACCTTCAGCTTCATCAAAACATTCCAAACCTTCAAAACCATCAGGTTCATCAAAAACTGATAAACCTGTTCTCTCTGAAGACCTTAAGCCTGGATTAAGTCTTCGACAAATTCTCCCACCTAACCTAAAAATTTTTCCGACGGTTCTAATAAAAAAATTTCCTGATCCATTATATGATACAATTCAGAAAATAACAACGGACCAAAAAGAGGCAATATCAAGTATGGGTTTTAAATCATTGTTAGACTTTGAAATTAATGTCATGCCAAGTCGTTTAGGGTATTGGTTGCTTGAGAGGTTTGATGCTGAATCTGGAAATCTAACCGTCTTTGGTGATACTATACACATAACACATGAGTTAATCCACAATACCTTCGGATTCCTAATGGGTCAGTATGCAGTTGATGTGCGTGATGTTGTTAAGGAAAGATCAAATGAAGCATACATAGAATGGAAAAAACAATTCAAAGGTGTTCCTAGACTTTATGCAAAAAAAGATTTGATGCCGGTAATTAAGAATCAAATTAGGAAAAATGATAGTGGAAACCTATTTTTGAAGAACATAATATCATTGTTTTGTACTATTTTGTCTTATGTGAGAACGATGGGGACTTTGAATATTGGAGTCATCCCTTCTCTTACTGATATGGATGTTGTGAAACAAATGGACTGGTGCGAGTATGTGCTACAAAATTTGAAGGACGAAAGGAAAAATTGGAGACCGGGAACACGATTCTATGGTCCAATATTGCTATTGGAGGTAATTACTATATACTTTATGTTCATCAGTTAACTTATAGGTTCATCAATTAGGTTATAGGTTCATCTATTAGATTATAGGTTCATCAGTTAGGTTATCAGGTTCATCAGTTACATTTTTCTTAATTTAAGATTTATACTTAAAATTGCAGGTGATATTTGCCAATTCACTGCTGAAGAAACCAAAATACCTAGCGTTTAATTACTGGAAAACAAAAAATTTGGAAGAATTGGAAGAGATGATGTTTGGCAAAATCAAAAAAGGAAGAGCTCCTAAAGCTGAAAAAGTGAAGAAAAAAGAAGAACCGGAAGAAGATCAAGAAGAAAATAATGATGAGGAAAATAAAGAAGAAGAAGAAGAAGATCAAGAGGATAATGATGCAGAGGAAGATGATGATGAAGATAATAATGATGTTGAAGCTGCAGAAAATAATGATGATGATGATTCAGAGAACAATGATGAACAGCAGATAGAGAATGCTGGAGCAGAAATTCACTTGGAGGAAGAACCGAGGGGTGATGATGAAGACAAGATTGAATTCTCATATGAAGCTGGATCACATTGGGCTAGAGCTCATTTGAAGGATAAATCTCCTGTAAAGCCTGGACTACTCATGATTGAAGGTATGATCTATTATTTTATTTGGTTCGTCACTTACTGTCCCGTATAATGTGTTTTTTTACGGATGATTGAATCTTCACATATTGTGTCTAAATTCAGATGCTAACATTGTGCCGATAAAAGATAGCGATGAGCCAGTAAAAAAAAAGAGGATTAGAAGAAAGAAACAAAAAACAAACGCTGATGAACCTTATAATATAGGTATACATTTTACTATACGTTCATTAGTACTTTTTGTATGTGTCATCTTAAAAAAATAACATCTTTTTTTTTCCATAAGTCATTCAAGGGAACAATTCAGAAAGTGAAGGTTTGATGCCTATAGAAGGTAAACAAATTATAATCTGATGAACCTTATATTATATTGTTATTTTATACATTTACCTAAAAAAAAAGTTGTATCTAAACTTAGTGGCTGATGGACCAATCCAACTAATGCTGGAAGACACACCACAAGAAGCAGGGGGGGGGGGGTGATCAAGAAGGTATGTATATAGGCAACATTTATATTATATTATTGTTTTATAAGTAAATTTTGTTATAAGTAAAAAATGATGAACCTCAAAAATTTGATGAAAATCTTGATGAACTTGAATATGTAAAATCTGATGAACTTGAACTTTTGATGAACTTGAAAAAAAAATAACTTTTATAATCTGATGAACCTGTTATAACTTATGAAAAATGGTGTAAAACATGTAGGAAGAAAACAGAAAGCAAAAAGGACTTCACTATCTCCTAAAAACCGCTATTCGATGAACGTGTTCAAAAACATTGTTGGATACAAAAGGAAAAAAACATCAAAATCTCCAAAGACAGATGACGTTGGTGAGCAAGTGGCTGATGTTCATATAGATGATATTGAGGAGCATCAATGGGTTGATCAACAAGCAAACGGTAAAAATCTATTATGTTTCATAACTTACATATTATCGGCAAAAAATTTGTGTATATTTGAATTTCTTATAATTGGTTCATCAATTAGCAGATGATGATATTCAAATGACAGGAACAAATGAGGATATTCAAACGACCGGGACTGATGAAAACACTGAGGTTGCTGAACCAATTACCGGAACCGATCAAACACCTGAAAATGGAAATGATGAACCTTCATCCTCAAGTATTAAGCTCACCCAACAACAGTTATCCGCAATGATTTTAGAGTTTCAAGGGGAGTATTCCCAATTCAAATCAGCCGAGGTAAAAAAATATAGACTTACTAAATATAGGTTCATTAGTTATAGGCAAAAATATATAGACTTACTAAATATAGGTAAAAATATATAGACTTACTAAAAGCAATAATAACTTTAAAATGTTATTTGATTATAGGTTCTTCAAATATAGGTTCATCAGTTATTATAGGTTCATCAGTTAATATAGGTTCATCAGTTTTATGTTAATATAGGTTCAAAGACTTAATTGATTATATTAATGAAAGGAATTCAGTCACTCACTGAGGAACATGTTATGCTTATTTCAAGAGATGAAAATTATTATTGATGACATGCTAAGAGCTGGATTGGAGATGTACCCCGGAAATGAATAGTTGTTGGAAGTCCGAGACTGGATGAACAGTTTGGTAAACAGGACAACTTTTGAGAGCTCACAAAGTGAAGATGAGAGCTCAATGCTGATGATAACGATGGGTGATGATAAGGATGCCTCCGAGGCAAAGGAAGCATCTAAACAAATTGATGAACCTAAAACAAAGGATAGCTCTGAGGCTAAGGTTGCATCTAAACAAACTGATGAACTTCAAATGAATCATGGCTCCGAGTTAACAGATGAACCTCAGACGCACAAACAGGCAGAGTTAACGTTATCTCAAATGTTCATGGATCCTGCCTTTTTGAAAGAATATGAAAAGATTGAACGTCAGATAATAACCTTATTGATGAACTTATAACTGATTTGTTTTATGAACTTATTGATGAACTTATAATTTATTGATGAACTTATTGATTAACTTACTGATGAACTTATAAAACAGTTGCATAGACCAGAATTCCCGATATTCAATACGGAGCAATTTGAGAATAAGTCTTTGCCTATGGTTTTGTATGAAGACAAGAAAGACTCGGAGCAGTTATTAGATGAGTTGCTAAAAAAGATGTAACAATTCACATTTTCAGGTTAACTTCTATTCACGAAAATTTCACTATTCATTTTTACTATTCACTTTTACTATTCACTTTTCCGAAATTTGATTTTTATTTCATATTCTTGTATGATAAATCATTTTCATGGCAAAATAAAAGTTTGACACTCATCAGATCATTTTCGCGAAAGTTATTAAGGAAATACATGTTTAGGTTAAAACGTCATTTAAAAATCTTACGCACAACGAAACTCAACCGCGTTAATTTTCCCGCATCAGAAAAATGTTTAGTACTCTCATGATTAATTAGAGAATTAATCATGACTAAGAAAAATATGACAAAATAAACCTCGGCCGTGAGAAACAGGAATTTTCGTTTTTAAGCACTTTTACTTAGCCGTAACCTTAGCCTATACCTGCACCGCGTTTCTAAGACAATTTGAGTTTTCACATTTTTGGAATAAGTCAACATATTTTTCCCTCCTCCTTTGACCAAAAATCATTCCTTGATTTTATAAATCATTCCTTGATTTTTTAGGCTTACGGTTTTAAGTTTAAAGACATTAAATACCAACCGACACTAGACTAAGCCCAACCTAGACAATATAGGTCATTTTAATCCATTATTATCTTATTAGAAAAGTAATATTTTACTTTTCTCAATTTTACACAATATTCGTACATTTTACGTATTACGCGTTTTAGACTCGTGTTTCCAGTTTTAGCAGGGTTTGAGCAACCCAATAGAACCTACCACTCATTTTATATTTTATTATGGAGTATATTGACAAGTTTAGTCATTCTTTTAAGTTTCATATTTTTAGGATACCCGATTTTAAGTTTCATGACTTAACGACTTACCGTTAGCGATTACCGGGACTAAACGACCTCCGTAAAACAAGATAATACCAAAACTATGTACCTAGTCACCCTAACCATCATATGAACGTGTATAGGAAGCTTCACCATGCCTTGGTGGCTTATGATAAGTCTTGATTCATTAAGATGATCACACTTGTTTATATACCTAGCTAAGTAAACTAAAACTTCATCCTTAAGTCTTGGAAAATATCCTAAACTTGCACCTCCTTAAGGCACCTTCCTAGACACCTTCCTAACCTCCTCATTCATGCTATAAAAACAAGCTCATTCCTTCCTTTCTTCATAATCCAAACGCCACACACATAAATCCCTAGCGCCATGATCCTTTGATCTTCAAACTACAAGTTACACTACAAAGTTCAAGGTCTTAATATTCTCTACCTAGTTCTTAAGTTTATTTGGTGATTCCATTGATGAATTAGGAGCTACACAAGGTTACTAGGGCTGAAGTTAATTGGTTTTCACAAGGTCTATATCAAGGCTAGCAAGGGTTTCAAGAGTTGTGGTGAAGGGTTTGCAAGCATAGGTTTAGTGTTCTAGTTTCATACTTGACTTCCTTTCTTTAGAAAGCCAAAAGTTGTAGGAAACCCTATTACACTTTCTTGCTCAATATCATTTTCACGCTTATTATGTGTCTTTCATGCTATATATGGTCTTTGTATTATGTTCATGATGTATAAAAACTAGTAAAACAAGTTATGGTATATATATGTTAACTTATGTTATTTAAACAAGTAAACTAGTGACTTTTATGGAGAACCACGACCAAAATAGTATAACTATGATATTTGACACTTACTTACTATTAAAGAGGACTTAACAAGGAAAACATAGCAATTTGAATCACCCAAAACGAGTACCCGAGTCAAAAGTTATGACCATTTGAAATTACCAAAACTTTACGGCAAATCTGCCAAATACTTTCTGTGACAGAACATAAAACACGCAAAAAGAGGCCCTTCTGATCCGTTTCATGAAAAAGTTAAAACACGAAAGTTGTCCGGAATCATGTTTTCTTCAAAAACTCAGGTGCACGTTTCCAGAAAACCAATAACGAATGAGATTTTCTTCAGTTTCTTAACAGCTATTTTATATACCAAAGTTACTATATAATAGTTATGGTTTAATAAGACCAAGAGGTCTAATGACCTAAAGCCAAGACCACAACCATGGCTAAAGCCAAGATTGAGTCTCAAGACCATGGTAACAATGACCAAGGTCACGGCAAAGCCACGGCTAAAGACCATGTAACTTTTCGAATCAAAAACTTATATATATTTTATCAAATACTACAATAGTAGGGAGCCTCATGTGAGGAGTTCATTAAGTAAGCCGTCGAGATGAGTTGTGGATTTACGAATTAAAGTGTCCTGGCTCCTCGAACGTTTACTCCATGACTTCTGAATTATGTCGGCCCGAACAGTAGTAAGAGATATACAACCTATACATGTTTCATAAACCATTTATATTCAAAGACTTACACTATATACTAAGTACTACATCATGAACATTATGCAAGACATATATTGGCAATTCTTCATATTCTTAGACGTTACTCCAAACCTAAGTCGCAACGTTCTATTATAGGCTGCTCTTAGAGACTTTCGCGATTCGACTACCACTTTCATTTCTCATTACATAAGCTTAAGGTGAGTCATAGCCCCTACACTTTTCATACTTGTTTTAACTCTTTGGGGGAGACACATGCTCAACTACTTGCTTACTTGTACAAATACTCAAAACGTTTATACTTGACTGTGATATACTTGATTGCATACATACATGACTGTGTTATACTTAATTGCGTTATTCTATTTAGTGGCTAGCAGTTGTCTTTGGGAATTGGATCCCAAGTGAGGTCTTCGGAGATGAAGTAGAGACTCACGACTAATTGCTTAATTGTTTTGATGAACTTATACATGTCTTATTCATACTATATATTTAGCAGTGGGTTGTGAACACACAAGTTGCAAGTGTTGTTATGGGCAGGACTTGTAACTGAGTGGATTCACAATGCCTTTGCTGTGTGAACATTCTTTATAGACTTTTCAACTGTTTTAAGACAAACTCTATGAACTCACCAACCATTGTGTTGACACTTTAGCATGTTTATCTCAGGCTAGTAAGGCGATACCTAGTGCGTGGAACTTAGAGTCAAGCTACATATTCTGAAGACTTACGCTTTTATCATTTACCATTCAAAACATTTTGTATACATTTATGTATCATACTTTGGAATCTCATGTTTGTAACTTTAAATTCATTAATCGAATGGTAACTTTTCAAAACGTCTCATTTAGAGTTCGTTTTCTATAACTTGTACTTTGTATTATGAAGTAGCACCCCAGTGACACAGTCTTCCGCTGCGGTATTTTGGGGGTGTTACAGTATCCTTCGGGATAGCTAGCTTGTCTTTATGACATGGATGAATAGTTAGTGAGATTGGATCCAAGGCTAGAAAAGAAGGAAAATAAAGTAAGTATAATTGTTGTGTCGGAAGTACATGAGTAGGAGGATTTATAATCTCCTTATTTAAATGGATTGGGACGCCTCTTCATTTAAATAAAGAAATTGTAAATCACCGAACCATAAGTTTATAATTCCTTACTTGCATAGATTGGGACGCCTTTTTATGTAAGTAAAGAGTCATAAATGAGTGGGCTTATGTGTAGCCGGTATGACATGAATACGGGTAGAGATATGAGAAAGTAAAAACTAAAACGAGTTAGACGTCATAAGTCAAGAGATTAGATACGAATAAAATTTATAGCGGCGTTAAGGTTATGTGTGAAACCTTAAGATAGACGCCTATAATGAGTTTTGTTTTAAGTTGATAAGATGATGGGTGGAATTCCCACGACTTAACAAGAAGATTGCTTTAGTAATGCGTAGATTTAGTTTTTGGAAGTGCCGTTTATACGGTACTATGTATATATTGCGAGATAGGTTACCGGTTTTTAGCAGTAGATAAGTGTTGATATTGTGTAAAGTGTAATTTTGGCCGGTATATGACGTAAGGTCATATAGTGCATTTGTGAATGAAGTGATGATAGTGTGAAGTTTGACTTATATAAAGTCAAAATAGTTAATTTTCCATATGACTAGTCGTTAATTGTGGGAAATTTTAGATGAGCTTGTGATGAGAAGTGTTGCCTATAGTATAATATGAATTATGATTAAGTATAGCAAGTTTAGGCTTTGCACGATCATCTAGATCGTTGCAAGGTAATGGCTTAGTTAGCATGAGAATAATAAGTTGTTATGTTGAGATTTAGTTTTGGATAGTAATAGACGAAAGATTTCGAGGACGAAATCTAAATAAGGGGGATAGAATTGTTAGACACGTTTCTCTGGTACTTGGACCCCACCCTAGATGTAATGGACTAAGAGCCTTACGTGGTTGGTTAGTCAACAAATGTCATGATGTGGTCAAACCAGATAGTCAAAGAATGTGTAATGTGGTTTAGAAAGTATTATTAGTCACCAATATAAAGGAAAAGAACTTGAGGGACCTAAGTTGACAAAATCTGAAAATAGTACTAGAACCAACTTGTTCTAGTACTAGAACCAACTTGTTCTAGCCAGCAGGGATTAATCTTGCTAATTCCTCAAACTAGTACTAGAACCAACTTGTTCTAGTACTAAGAATGAATTGTGGTAGTGCCAAAGGGACTAAAGTTGCCATTGAGGTAAATGAGTTATGAGTAGGATGTGGCCAAAGTAAGAAGAAAGAGACTTGAGGGGCCATCTTAGCCATTAGCCCAAACATGGATTTTAGCTAAATAAATCCAGGAGATTCTAGTCTCCTCTACATTATTCTTGGGTTTTTGGGAAGGCCGGTTCTAGAGGGAGAAAAGGGAGGGAAATGATAGACTTGATGGCTTAAGAAGGAAGATGATCAAGTCCTAGTGCTTATGGCCACCCTAGCTATGATTCTCCTTCAAGTAAGTATTTATGTTCTTGATGTTATTGAAGTTATAGATTATGGATTAAGTGGGTTTTCATCATATGATCAAGATATGATCATATGATGATGTAGAAAGTAAGATAAGTATGTTTTACGGGTTATGTTAACCCTTGTTATGATACTTATTGTTATGTTGTGGTTATGACCGACGATGATTATGATGGATCATTGTGATGATGATGATGTTCTTGATATGTTTAGATTGGATTAAGGTAAGTAAAATGATGATAGCATATGTTATATGGATTTCTATCATTATGTGTTATGTATGTTTATGTTGAGAAGATGAGCTTGGATTATGCTTACGTGATGCCATGGTTATGGCTTATGTGATGAGATGATGCTATAGAATATGTTGATGATATATGATAGTTGAGACTTGGGTATGTAGGCCATGAAGTAAGTGTTTATGTATATGATGCATTATGTGGATTGAAGTATAATAGTATGTTATAGTCGTTTTACTTACTAAGCCTTTGTGCTTACGGTTTAGTTGTCTAACCGTTTTGTAGGTTGACATGTTCTTATGGATGGCTTGGATATGTGGATTAAGGTTTTGGTTATGCAAGATTTAAGGTAATATGTGTTTAGGAGCTTAGCTAGAATACCGGGCTCATGTGTAAGTTTGTACCCCCGTTAGTCTTTTATGGGTTGTTAAAGGGCAGTCGTATGGCAAAGTGTATGTCAAGAGTTGTATGACAATTTGGTAGTCATTTGATAAGTCAAAGTATGGTTTATGTGTTTTTGAGTAAAGTTAAAGGGGCGTTTGGTTTAAGTGTAAACGGGTCAAGTGTTATTGGAACATGTTTGATACGTTAAATGATTGATTTCTGGAAAGTTTGGTGTAAAACGGAAGTGATATAAGTCGTTTGTTGTGAAATGGGTCAAAACGGGTTATTTGCATAACCCGTCGTAAAGTACCCCTTCGGGGTATCGTAAGATAAATGTTTTTGCATGAAAATGAGCCCATTCATATACCAAATAAATCTGGAAATTTTGGTTGAGTTTCGAGTTCGGGAGGTCGGGTTTCCGGCCGGGGATTTTGAAAGTGATTTCGGGACAACAAGCTGTCCAGATTTTCCGGGCAGACTGTGCAGATTTTTGGCAGTTTTCAAAAATTCATATCTTTTAATCTATAAGTCGTCACGGGTCGTGCCACCTATCATTTCGAAGGTGATTGAGTCTATTTTCATCTAAAAATAGCCCCAAGGTCTGATTGTGTACTGATTTTTGTCAGTTTATGAAAGAGTAACAGCAAGTCAGTTTTAGTTCAAGCGTTTCCGTGTAAAAAGTTTTAGTTTTTGGTCTAAGCGGGCATGGGGTGTTACAGATAATTGGGTTCGACTCGGCCTCATGTGTATCTTGATGGGTCTAAATGGCAAGTGACGTACGCGAACTAAATTACTCACGGTATATATCCTGCCAAAATCAGAAGATGAAGGAACACAATAATATTTTGTTTGATTTTGAATTTTAACTCATTTATTTCTCGAATGAATTCCGAAGCTCTAAGTATTTCTTCACATAAAACATGAGAGAAGTAGCAAATTAATCCGGTTAAAATTTTCTTAAATTGTAAACCCTCATATTTGTTGTATAATATAAGCTTATTAATATATTTTTATAGACCCTAGTGTCGCTAGTGAAATATGTAAAAAGCGTCTTGTTTTATGTTTTTATTATTATTTCATAATTTGTAAAAAGTTTAGTGTAACGGCTTTTTTTTTCCTTTATTTATTAGCGAGCAAAGAGATGCAAATATGTCATTTGTTATCACTTTAAATATAAATTTAATGAAATATTTGTGTAGGATGTATGATAGTAGAAAATGGGGTAAAATGTTCAAATACAAATTTAGATATGCTGGAGCTAATGACTTAACGGAATCTTGTTCAAAACTAACATAATATTCTTAATGTTAAGTTACTAAGTACCTTAAATACACATTTAGAAAACTTTAATGGCAAATATACATTTTATTTTTGGCAAATGAGGGTTGTTCAAAAGATGAGTGGCAAATAAACTCTTCTTACATATTTTCAATGGCAAAATTGATCTTTTAACCAAATAAATCAATTAAAACATATAATTGATTATATACACAATTTTCATAGGGTCTTCCCTAATTTCATAATTAATTAATTTTTAGTAATCTTTACATGTCAAATATTTACTAAAAAACCTTATTAGTTATAACCAAATCGCATAATTAAAAGCATGAAATCTACATAACACGTAACAGTTTACTACAAAATCATCATAATCCATAACAATACATGCATGGTTTGTCATGGATGCCCATATTGCACTTATTATAACCAAATAATCAAGTCAATAACGCATAATCAAAATGGCATATCACAAATATCCATTAAATACACATAAAGATTACATGCAACATAGGGTTTCTACAAGTTTTAACAAAAAAATTCAAAACCCTAATTTTTCTTTTTTAAAAAATTTAAAGTCGACATATATATATATAAATTTTTTTAGGGTTTTCTTAATTAAAAAAAACATAAGAACACCAAAGCATGTAATAATCATAAACGATCCAATTTTATGTGTTTCGGTAATTAATTACAATGTATTAACGGCTCTTGATGCCACTGTTGAAATTTGTAGATCATAACAATTATATAAACAATAAAACATCATCAAGCACGCAGCGGAATAAGATCAAATACATGTAATAGAATTAACCTAATATAAAAGAATATGCGTACCTCTTTTGTGATTTCTAGAAAGAACAAGAAATCAATGAACAAGAACAATATAAACCATAATTAGGATTTATGGTGGATCGACTAGGGTTTAGTCGAATAGGGCAATCACACGTTAGCAAAAGTATGCCAACACTTCGTTCTTGAACACACGTACTATTAGCGTTTCTATTAGAAAAGCTAGGTTCTTGATCACAAGCAAACACCACTAGGTTGAGCCTTAGTTGATCGAATAGGAACCCTAGGAGGGTTTATTGGATCGCCTATAGCTCAAAGAAAAGGAGAAGAAGAAGACTTTGGCTTGCTAGTGAAACAAGAGATGAGAGAATGAATACATAGGGACATGTATTTATACTAATCATCAATCTTGGAGCACAAGACACAAATCCTACACCCCTTGGGGTTGGGTTCGGCCGATCATAGCCCAAGAAGGTCCATCTGGATCCTTCTTGGCTACTATTTCATGTTTAGTCCATCTCTTTTCCTTTTAACGATTGTTTAGTCCAATTACCGTTAACTACTAACGACTGTTATGTGTTTATTTGTGAATTAATAATTATTCATAACTTAATATAATAATTACTAATTAATTGAAACTCATACGTAAAGTGTGCAATCCCGAATTCTCGAGTTTGAGTCCGGACATATTCATTAATTTTTATCCGTTACTTCTAACAGGTTAGGGTTGAGTTATCTATCTTATCTGGTTATCTCATCAACCCGATAAGACCCGAAAAATAATAATATATGACTGAAACTACTACCATTTCTTTGTGAAGTTCTTATAGTATATATCTTTCTTTAAAAATAAAAATAAAAAATAAAAAATAAAAAATAAAATAAAATAAAATAAAATAAAATAAAAAGATGATGAAACTATACCAATTTATTGAAAGAACGTAACAATTCATTAACATTAGTCCCCATTACAAGTTTTCAACAGAAAGGAAATAATTAGGTGAAAGCTTCCTTGACATATAAGTACACTTTGTATAGAACATTGCAAACATAGTATCGTTGAAGTGCAAGAAATATAGAGATTGCTTACTGCTTATGTTATTTCTGATCTTATTGGCTTTTACCCGCTAAATTCTACAACTAAAATGTAAGTTGGCTTTCTGTTTATTTATGTAGACTTGCTTAGACATATCTATAACCCGAATCACCCGACCCGATATAACCTGACCGAATCCTACCCGAACCCGATTCCTTATAGGGTCGGGTTCCAGGTTAGTTTTTTTAAGTAAAACCTGAAATAGAATTTAAAACTTTATTGTTTTTTAGAATCTTGATTATTGGACATAAATTTACTCATGTAAGACCCCTTTGCCTGTAGCGTGTTGCAAGGGGTGGCAATTTGGAAAACAAAGACACGTCCCTGCATTGCATCTTCAAACTCTTATGGTTTGTAAATATTAGCTTCAAACAAATGAAGCCTTTCTTCTGCATATGGAAAACTTTTCAAAAGTCCCAACTTAGACTCATTGCCTACAAAAACATAACACATACAAAAATATGTCGATATAGATAACAAGAGAAATAACAATTACATTAAGTAGATCAGTTGATCCAACCTACATACTAGCACCACTTGTTCATGGAGTTGCTTGTTGTCACCACTGTCAACCCGGTTGACCCATTTTTTGTAGGAAACGGTGTACACTTTTATTTATAAAATCAGATTATAATAAATAAATAACAGAAATTAAGTAACAGAAAAATAAATATAGACAGAAAGGTGTAGAAGCAGAAGACAGACTCTATATAACGATAATAAAATAAAGCAGTAAAAAGTCGGAACGAGGCTCGTGTTAAACACGATTCCCTTAAAACAGATTCGCCGTCTGTTTCCCAGCGTACAACGTTCAAAGCTGTTGTACAGCCGGACTTGACTTACTTGCCTGAAAGATCACGGAAAGCTTGCGTGTTTATGATTGAAAGAACTGCTGGAACGCGTAAGGTATAGAGCTGCGTTAAATTTTTTCTGTGTCTCAAGTTGAATGAGGTATGGCTTTATTTATACTAAAAAGCTGTCTTGTCCTCCAAGACTAATTAAAACGCCAGAATTAACAAATCTGTTAATTTGAAACACGATTTGTGTATATTATATTTACACAATAATATTTTGTAAACTTTGCCTAAAAGTTTCAAATCTATTCCTAAAATAGATTTACAGAATTACTGGAAAAATTAATCCGAACTGGAAAAATTAATCCGAACTGGCAGCAAAAAGATACGCACGTATGCGAGGCTTCGGAGCTGCATTCGTGCCTGCAGGTCGCTCGGGCTCGCATGAGTTCAGTAGCTTCGAACTCATTTTGGTCCAGAAATCCCACAATCTGCACCCCCCCCTGCGCGCGCGCACGTAGGAGTGGGAGCATAGCTCACCTAAAAGAATTTGAAAGCTAATACTAAGATAACCTTATAAACTAGCTTTCACTTCTTGTTTTGGGCGATGTGGGATGCAACACTTTTCCCTTATATTGTGTTTCATGTGCCTCACTTTGAGACACGATATCTCATTCATCTTAGCTCTATTTTGGACATACTTTTGCTCGTTGCAAAGCTCTCTTGGAGGAGAACAAAACGCCCCCAAGAAACATAAATATATATAACATATATATATACATTAAATTATGTCCAAAGTTTGCAAAAACCAACTTTGCAAAACTTATTTTCCAACAATCCCCCACATGAATGGAAATCGGTCGAAAACACACGAAAGTTTCCGCGAAATTTCTGCGGTTAAGTCTTGCATAGGATAGGTAGGTGTGACCCTTTGAACCTTCCCTTGTGAGATGCACTTAGTCTCCTAGATCTGAGTAGACGCGATGTCTTTGAACTCAACATCTGTTTACGTAGATGACAATACACACTCACACAAGACTCTCCCTGACGTTGTCAAGTCCTCATAGTCGTATTCGTTATGGTCATGAATACTTGCCTGGTTCTGCAAGAGCTCTTAGGAATTGCGCCCCCACAATTCCCTTCGAAGCGACCCCACTTTTCTCCCACATAGGTGATTTCATCTTGAATCATTAAAAACATATGTTTTGTGATTTCATCTTGAATCATTATGCTTTATGATTTCATCCTGAATCATTAAAGCCATATGTTTAACCTCTCAACAAGTCACATCTGTTATAGGAATGGACTAGGAAGTTACAATATATAAGTAACTCCCCCACTTTGACGTGACTTCCCCCACATTTCTATGATTAGGTTGTCCTATTGAACCTAGATCTTGGGACCTCCAGTCAACTGGGTTAGGTTTTCCTTCATAGAAACTCATTCCTTCAAGGGCTTTAGTCCCATTCCTTTAGACGACTTACTAACTAACTCTCTGCTTAAGCCTTTCGTAAGCGGATCCGCGATGTTATCATTTGACTTCACATAGTCAATTGAGATAACTCCTGTTGAGAGCAGTTGTCGTATCGAATTATGTTGACGACGGATATGTCTGGACTTTCCATTATACATTATGCTATGAGCTCTGCCAATCGCCGATTGACTATCACAATGTATACTAATGGCCGTTACCGGTTTAGGCCACCTTGGTATGTCCTCTACGAATTGACGTAGCCATTCCGCCTCTTGTCCGCATTTATCTAATGCGATAAATTCTGATTCCATCGTGGACTTAGCTATAACAGTTTGCTTGGAAGACTTCCAAGATATAGCTGCCCCTCCTAGTGTAAACACATATCCACTAGTCGATCTAGAATCCTTTATGTCAGATATCCAATTTGCATCACTGTATCCTTCTATAACAGCTGTATATCTTTCATAATGCAGTCCATAATTGCGACTGTATCTTAAATAATGAAGTACCCTAGTCATAGCTCCCCAATGTGCATAACTTGGATTACTAGTATACCTACTTAGCCTGCTAACAGCATATGCTAAGTCAGGTCGGGTACTTGTCATTAAGTACATTAACATGCCAATAATTCTTGAATACTCTAATTGGGCAACACCTGCGCCTCTATTTTTAGATAGATGCTTGCTGGTGTCAATTGGAGTTCTAGCTAGGCCGGAATCCCCCGCATTATGAGTATTCAAAATTTTGTCCACGTAATGTGCTTGACTCAACACAAGTCCATTCTGAGTTCGTATGATCTTTATTCCAAGGATCACATCAGCCAAACCCATATCCTTCATGTCAAACTTTGATTTCAACATGTCTTTAGTAGATTTGATCATCTTTCGTTACTGCCAACGATAAGCATATCATCAACATATAAACACAAGATTACATATCCACTATTTGTGTCTTTTACATAAACACACTTGTCGCATTCATTAATTTTGAATCCACTCCCTAGCATGGTGTGGTCAAATTTTTGATGCCACTGTTTGGGAGCTTGCTTTAAGCCATATAATGACTTAACAAGCCTACAAACTTTGTTCTCTTGTCCAGGAGCTATGAAACCCTCAGGTTGGTTCATGTAGATCTCTTCTTCTAAATCCCTGTTTAGAAAAGCCGTTTTCACATCCATTTGGTGAATTTCCAAATTTCTTAAAGCAGCAATAGCAAGTATCATCCTGATCGATGTTATTCGTGTAACAGGCGAATATGTATCAAAGTAATCTAGACCTTCACGTTGTCTAAATCCTTTGATTACCAATCTTGCTTTGTACTTGTCAATGGTGCCATCGGCTTTCATCTTCTTCTTGAAGATCCATTTATAGCCTAGTGTTTACAACCAGGAGGTAAATCCACGAGCTCCCAAGTATGATTTTGTAAAATAGAATCTATTTCACTTTTAATGGCTTCTTTCCATTGAGGCCCTTCTGAGGAAGTTACCGCTTCTCGATAAGAAGTAGGTTCATGTTCTACCATAAAAGAAACAAAATCGGGTCCAAATGATTTCTCGGTTCTTGCCCTCTTGCTTCTTCTAGGTTCTACCTCTTCTTCCTCAATTTGATCTTGTCTCTCATCTTGGAGATCATTATCATCTCGTTGTCTCTTATCTTGGACAACATCGTCATCTATTCTAGATGAACTTCCAGTTTCCTTCGTTAAACAAGGAAATATATCTTCAAAGAAGGAAGCATTTCTTGATTCCATTACAGAACCCTTTTGTATATCCGGATTTTTCGAATCATGTACAATGAAACGATAAGCACTGCTATTCCTAGTATATCCGATGAATATACAATCCACAAATTTAGGTCCAATCTTTTGGGCCTTGGGAGTCGGTATAGCTACCTTTGCTAGACACCCCCACACTCGTAAGTACTGATATGATGGTTTTCTTCCCATCCATAGTTCATAAGGGGTATCTTCTTTTTCCTTACGAGGTATCTTATTCAAAAGATAAGTAGCCGTTAGAATGGCTTCCCCCACATGTCCTGGCTTAAACCAGAACTTATCAACATGGCATTAACCATTTCCTTCAAGGTACGGTTCTTCCTTTCGGCAATACCGTTTTGCTGAGGTGAATAAGGAGCAGTGAATTCGTGTCTAATTCCATGTTTAGCACATAGATCAGCAAACGGAGACACATATTCACCTCCTTTATCACTTCGTACAACCTTGATTTTCTTATTAAGTTGATTCTCAACTTCGTTTTTGTATAGAACAAACTTGTCTATAGCTTCATCTTTACTTTTTAACAAGTAAACATAGCAATACTTTGTACAATCATCAATAAACGTGATAAAGTACTTATTGCCACCTTTTGTGGGTAGTGATTTCAAATCACATATGTCAGTGTGTATCATATCAAGTGGTTCGGTTTTTCGTTCAACCGATTTGAAAGATGCTCTTGTAAGTTTGGCTTCAACACAAGTTTCACATTTATATTTTGAGTCAATATGGAAATTAGGTATGCAATTAAATTTAATCAAACGGCGCATTGAATTAAAATTTACATGTCCAAGACGGCCATGCCACACATTAGAAGACTCAATCAAATAAGCAGAAGAATTCATTTTATTGATATCATTCTTAACAACCATTACATTGAGCTTAAACATACCATTAAGGGCATATCCCCTACCAACATACATTTGATTCTTAGAAAGAACAAACTTATCAGACTCAAAAACAAGACGAAAACCAAACTTGTTCAACAGCCAACCAGACACAAGATTCTTGCGAATCTCTGGAACATACAAGACATTAGTCAACTTGAGCTCTTTCTCGGATGTCATCTTCTGGATTACATCTCCTTCGCCCTTGATATCAGCAGTTGCAGAGTTGCCCATGTACAACTTGTCTCCATTGTCAACCGCTCTGAAAGAGTGAAACATACTCTTATCAGCACACACATGACGGGTAGCCCCAGTATCAACCCACCATTCCCTGTTGTTGGAACCTGCCAGGTTAACTTCAGAGATCATGGCAATGACGTCAGAAACCATAGCAATCATGTCCACATCATTCACCATATTTGCCTCGCGTGGAGTCACCCGCTTCGGCATCTTACAGTTAGCAGCACGGTGACCTGGCTGGTCACAATTGAAACACACCCCTTGGAACTGCTGTTTCACAATTGCAGCTTTAGGAGCAAGGTACTCAGACTTCCCTTTGCCTTTCCTGTCATTCTTTCCTTTGCCCTTGCCTTTTCCCTTGACACGAGACTTTGAAGATGACGAAGCATGCTCAACCAAATTTGCCTTGGCAGAATCAGGCGTATAAGTGTTTTTCTGAGCCAGCTTGTTGTCCTCTTCAATACGAAGACGAACAACCAAGTCTTCAACACTCATCTCCTTTCGCTTATGCTTCAGGTAGTTCTTGAATTCTACCCAGCTTGGAGGTAACTTTTCAATAATAGCAGCAACTTGAAAAGTTTCACTCAAAGTCATTCCTTCAGCATGAATGTCGTGTAGCAAAATTTGCAGATCTTGAACCTGACTCATCACTTTCTTTGAATCATCCATCTTGTAATCCAAAAAGCGTGCTACCAAGAACTTCTTTGTACCAGCATCCTCAGTTTTGTACTTGCGTTCCAATGACTCCCATAATTCTTTGGCAGTCTTGGTCTTGCAGTACACGTTGTACAAAGAATCGACCAAACCATTCAAAACATAGTTGTGACACAAAAAGTCTGAATGTTTCCATGCTTCCAAGGCTTGAACAGCCTGTTGATTAGAGGATTGACCTTCAGCAGGAGGTTCCACTTGAGGTGCGTTCTCTTTTAAGAACCGCGCAAGGTTCAAAGTAGTAAGATAAAAGAACATCTTCTGTTGCCACCTCTTAAAATTCTGCCCATTGAATTTCTCTGGTTTCTCAGCATGATTAACAACTGTGTTGGTAACTGGCGCACCAGATCCATTCACTGTAGTAGTCCCAGGAGGAGTAGTGTTTGTCATCCTGAAAATCAAACACAAACAGTTAAACAACTGTTGCAAATCGGTATCTACTTGTACCAGATCTGACTCAACGAAACTCTATCTTGGTTTTGATAAATCAGTTAATAGAAACTCAATCTTGGTTTCAATAAACTGATAAGAACAACTGCTTTAAAAAAAACGTTATAGATCTGTACACCAAATCTGTAAATTAAATATGTTTAAATAAAACTGATTTCCAAAGAAACTCTACAAGGTTTCGACAGAAAAAAGTTGATCAAGATCTGTTAAGAATTAATCCGATTTTAACAAACTGTTTTAAATTCGGTTAAACCGAATCTGTTTTAAGACTGTAGGAAACGGTGTACACTTTTATTTATAAAATCAGATTATAATAAATAACTAACAGAAATTAAATAACAGAAAAATAAATATAGACAGAAAGGTGTAGAAGCAGAAGACAGACTCTATATAACGATAATAAAATAAAGCAGTAAAAAGTCGGAACGAGGCTCGTGTTAAACACGATTCCCTTAAAACAGATTCGCCGTCTGTTTCCCAGGGTACAACGTTCAAAGCTGTTGTACAGCCGGACTTGACTTACTTGCCTGAAAGATCACGGAAAGCTTGCGTGTTTCTGATTGAAAGAACTGCTGGAACGCGTAAGGTATAGAGCTGCGTTAAATTTTTTCTGTGACTCAAACTGAATGAGGTATGGCTTTATTTATACTAAAAAGCTGTCTTGTCCTCCAAGACTAAATAAAACGCCAGAATTAACAAATCTGTTAATTTGAAACACGATTTGTGTATATTATATTTACACAATAATATTCTGTAAACTTTGTCTAAAAGTTTCAAATCTATTCCTAAAATTTGTCGATATAGATAACAAAAGAAATAACAATTACATTAAGTAGATCAGTTGATCCAACCTACATACTAGCACCACTTGCTCATGGAGTTGCTTGTTGTCACCACTGTCAACCCGGTTGACCCATTTTTAAGGTTTCTCATTTTGACTTCTTATCGAACCCGCCCGGCCTTCCCATTTTGACACTTCTAGTACACAATAGAGAAAGGGAAAAAGAAGAGGTGCCCAAGTTTCTTAGAGTAGCATGGACAGTATAACCATTTTGTAAAAGTGAGTGAACCAAGGCTGAGCCAAACCTTGCACCTTCAAGAGAACAAAGACCCAGTTATCGTTATCTTTTTTTTTTTTTTTTTTTTTTTTTTTTTTTTTTTTTTTTTTTCCTTTTCTTTTCTTTTGGGCTAATGGTACATACAAATGATCGAGTTGTCTAGTCATGTATGACTTATTTTCTTGGAACCTGGCTCTAAGTGAACATGAAAAGTTGCGTATCAATTAACACTTGTCAAAAAGGACCATTGATGTATATTGATGTTATAAAGAACCAGTGGTTGTCGTCGCATTTATATCATTTTTGACTAATGAAATCAAATATTTAGAACCAATTAATGAAGATATATATAGATCAAATAGATGCTTAGAATTGAGAGGTCACGGCTAAATAGCTAGACAAAACATCATATTCAGCCATAGCGTGAATGGAATTGTCAAAAGAAGAACACTGGACCACTGGTTCGGAATTGTTATAACGTACCAGCACAATAAATCAATATAAGAAAAAAATACAAATAAAGTTTGGGTTCAAAATGAATAGAATTATGGGTTTGTTGCTGTCAAATATGAAAAACGAGGGTAAACATAAAAATTTAACTGGAGCAATGGATACCGTTAAGGCATATGTTTGGATACATTTGTTGTAGCTAGTAGTGTAGTTGTAATTGCAATGTCATGAATTTTAAGATTCTCATTGTAGCTGTCACAGAAAAATTGTTGCAACATATTTCTGCGACATGTTGCCGCCTCACGCACAACCTGCTACTAAGGAGCGGGAATCTGAGGATGCGTGAGGACCATCTCTAACTAAAACTGAAACTAAAATTCAGGGAACCTAAACTGGGATGCACCTAACCTCTCCGAGAATTAGTTGGAGATAATAAAGTGACTTGTGCGGCCATAGATTAGCTAGCTTAGCTGATCATACTCATAGTATGAACCATATTGAGTGTCCTGATTTTGATTTTTCTATTTTACATTACGAGAGTCCTAGTACCATGCGCTGTTCATTTGTGATTTGCATATACTCAATAGTTTTAGGCTTTATTTTTCCAAAATCAAAGCTAAGGATTTGCCATCCGGACAACTTTTTCAACGTGAGTCTTTGTTTCTCAAAGAACTCATTAGATTCATATGCAGAAATCCCTTTTTACCTTAAATTCTATTGCAGAAATTGTTATTAACACACCATATAATATATAGGCAAAAAGAATCTAGAAGTAGTTGATGCTAAACAATTCCGGATCTCTTTGCACATTCAAGACAATCATCTAATATCATTTCAGTACTATACTTGTAAGCAAAACCTTTATCTTCGAGCTTTCTTGATCCCCATTTGATTTCTATCCCACGTTCTTCCAAGTACCTATTATAACAAACTTATTATGTACTCGAGTTCTCTGTCATATTATTATAAAGTTGTTAATCAAAATAATCTTACTCTTCTTTCAGTTGTGGAAAGCTTTTCTGATAGTACTTTGCCATTTCTCCAGTTGATATAAACGAGCTAGCGCATAAGAATCTCCCATTAACTGATGGTGTTTCTGCACAAAAGATGTGCGCTCGACAAACGTCATCAATGTGTACAATTGGGACTTTTCCAAGCAATTCTTCTAAATACATTAGTGGTTGGTATTGCTTCATGTCATTGGAAATTTGGGATATGAAAACCGATGGACTGCCTGATCTAACGATACCACCACCCACCAACCCACAACATAACGTCACCACCTCTAGTTCATTTGCTTTATCTTCTCCAATTTTTAAAGCTTTTTGCTCTGATTTTGTTTTGGCCTCTGTGTAGTCCTAAAGTAAACACCACAACAAAGTTGCATCGAACATTACTTGATAAAGAAAACAATATTGTAAGTATTTAGAGACACGATCATGTAAGAACCACGTACAGATATCGCAAGAAAATTTAAATTCTGATATAAACCTTAAAGAAATCATTTGTGTAAGGAACATTGAGATGAAGAGGTGTCCAACAACTTTCGTCTATGATGCTTTTATAACCACTGCCGTCCTCTTTTAATGGTGAAGCTGCTGAAATGGAAGCAGTGTAGATGAGCCGCTTCACTGTCCCCGAGCGTATGCAAGCATCCGCAATCTCCTTAAGCGCATTAATTGTAGCATCAACGGTGTTGTTGTACTATAAATATGCACAAAAATATCATCAACTCATAAGATCAGAGACTGGAAATTATTATTTGCGGTTATGATCAGAATCTTGATTAGGTGGTTGTAATTTGCAAGAACGTAACACCTTATAGCCAGTAGTGTGAAATAAGGGGGTTGCAACATGAAACAAATAGACACATCCTTGTATTGCTTCTTCAAACTCTTCTGGTTTGTAAATATTAGCTTCAAACAAATGAAGCCTTTCTTCTGCAAATGGAAAACTTTTCAAAAGTCCCACCTTGGATTCATCACCTACAAGCAAAAAACACAGAAATAGACTGATAATATAGAGAATTAGCGAAACGTATTTACTAATCTTTCAGGGGATGATTTATCACAACGCTAGGTACGAACATCTTACAACTCTTAACTCCACACATATACAAAGGCCATACCCTGCATATTGATAGGAGGGTAGACACATAGTCTCATCTTTGAAATTTAATTATACATGCAAATAAAACTATGAAGATAAAGAAGTATACCCAGGTTTCTGAGAGTAGCATGGACAGTGTAACCATTTTGTAGAAGTAACTGAACCAGGAATGAACCAATGTAACCAGCACCTCCTGTGACACAAACCTTGCAGCTGCCTTTATTCTCCATTTCCGAACTTATAAAAAATAAAACTGGCACTTCTCTAGTTTTCTTTTTCCTTTGTTGTCTCAAGTACAATGCAAGAGCTGAACTTGATAAGAAATTCATGTGGCTATGACTTATAAGCGTGACTGTAGTTGCGTGTGGTTCACATGCTAGTGGTATTGTCTTCACTATAATGGTTAATTCTTGAATGTAG
The DNA here is from genome assembly GCA_030686995.1 of Artemisia argyi. Classification (NCBI taxonomy): domain Eukaryota; kingdom Viridiplantae; phylum Streptophyta; class Magnoliopsida; order Asterales; family Asteraceae; genus Artemisia; species Artemisia argyi. The sequence goes on from CM060677.1 coordinate 187,708,753, forward strand.
GATGAATAAACCAGAAAAATTTCATCCATATATGCACATCATCAGGACATCAACTCTTCACATGGTCCCGTTAGGCCCTACAGATATAAGTACAGAAGCTAGATTTACTGGACAAATATTTCACGTGTAATGTAAAGGGCAAATGACACAAAAAGGCACTCAACTTAGGGTCCATATTCAATCAAGGTATCCAACTTTTTTTCTTGCACATTAAGGCGCCCAACTTTTTTTTTGGGCGGATTTAGGTTTTTTTTAACTTTTGTTAACCAACTTTGTTAGTAACTTACATGTTTGGTCCTTGAGTTTCTATAGACATTTCATGCACCATCCTACAAAATAAAACAAAAGACTAAAATACAAATCATTAAAACTCTAGCCATATGCCAAACTGAGTACCATTATCTCAAAAATGGTGACCCACGAATTACAAAACACCAGATGCTAAGAAACCAGGTAGAAGTAAAATTTGCATCCCCATGTATAAATACAAAGACTGCAAACAGACAAAAAATCAACAATGAACTGCACCCTGTACAACATGATAGTCCATACTTCCGTCACCACCACCACCAACCGCCGCCGCCATCACCACCTGCCACCTCTACCACCACTGCTGCCACCAACACCACCCTTCCCCACCACTACCACCAACTACCACCACAACTAGCAGCTACCCCTTTGAAAAATTATACAGTACACACACCACACTTTACACTTAAACTGATAAAACCTTATACAAAAGCTGGCAGGCCCAACCCAGTCCAAAGACGTTTATCAAACTGGCGGGAAACCCTTCTATCCGCGCCTCTTTTTTTGGCGCCAAACACACACAAATAGATCCCTCCACACACTAAACACACACACTCACATTCACATTCCCCAACAACTATCCTTGTTTTTCATTGGAACCCTTCTATCCGCGCCTCTTTTCTAGTGAGTAGTTAGTTTTCTAGTGAAATTCAGTGACGGTTTCGATGGGGAAAATGATGTATGTAATGTGTTTGATGGAATGTCAGTGAACAAGTAAATTGATTTTTTGTGAGAGAAGTGATTAAGTAAATTGATTTTTTGTGAGGAGGGAATGAATGTAATTTCCAATGCACCATGATTTTGCCTCCAATGTACATCTTAATTCACTGAAATGAATGAAGTATAAGTGCATTGTTGGTGGGGTTGTTGCTGTTGAGGGCACATCTTTGGAAACCAAGCTAACATTTATTCTAATGCTACTTGGTTTTGTATTAACAGTCTCTTTATCACTGACTATTACTTCTGAGAATTCCTCATCTCCCAAGTCATTGAAAACTGCATAGTTATTTGCACTCAATTACATTCTCTCCATACCATTACATTCGTGTACACTTTCCTTGCTACCTTTCTCAATTTCATTGGCATTGTTATCTTCATTATTAACTTTTGGTCTATACTCTTGTCTAAACTCTTGTTTCTTGAGATGCTAACATTTATGTAGCTTTGAGGAAATGAGACTATGTTTCGAAAGTTAGAAGATTAATGAAAGATAATAACGTAATAAAAATTTCAGGTTATAGTTGGATTGAAATAAATAATTGTGTACATGAGTTTAGATCAGGTGATAGACGGTGGTGGTGGATGGTGGTGATGGCGACGGTTAGTGGTGGTGGTGGAGGTAGTGGTGGTGGTGGCGGACGGTGGTGGAGGTGGTGGTGGCGGCGGTTGGTGGAGGTAGAGGTGATAGGTGGTGGTGGTGAAATGAGTATACAAACTCAAGGACCAAAAATGTAATTTACTAACGAACTTAGATAACGAACGTTAGGAAAATACCTAAATCCGCCAAAAAAAAAAAGTTGGGCGCCTTAATATGCAAGAAAAAAAGTTGGATACCTTGATTGAATATGGACCCTAAGTTGAGTGCCTTTTTGTGCCATTTGCCCTAATGTAAATGTCTAGAAATGCCATTTTTATTACATTTATAGATGTACAAATGTATAGGCTTATAATGTTCACTACAACAAAACAAGCAATTGGGGACCAAAAAAAAAATGGGTCGACATATGTAGTCCCAAATTGATGAGGTGCCACGTAGACTGGTCTCAAACGAATAAATAAATAAATGAATCAAAACCATTTGGGATGATTTTCTCGTCCCTTCTTGCAAAGAATATGTCGTCCCATTTTGTATTTTAGAAACATTTTCTTTTTTAATTAAAAATAGTTAAGAAAGCAAAAAAATAATAATAATTAGTTTGGGACGATATTCTCGTCCCTTTTCTGCAAACAATATGTCGTCCCTTTTTTTTCCTAGTTGTTGACTACTCATGGGCCCAGCAAAGTATTGTCCCAAACTTCTTTAGAAGGTGTCGTCCCATATTTTTTTGGGACAAACACTTTGGGTCAACCAATATGGGACGAGATGTCGTTCCTTTTTTTTTGGGGACGATGTGCTTTGGTAAAATGGGACGAGAATGGCGTGCCAAATCCTTTCTTTTGGTGTAGTGGTTAAAGAAACAATAAATCTTCACCTACAATAGGAACAGAAAGTATGAGTTTTACACTGACAAATGTGTCAATGTGATACAAACAGGATCACCCTTTCCTTGGGGCCTCAATTTTATTTCAGTTTGGGCTTATTTATTTATTTTTTTTTTTTATTTTTTTTTTGTAACATGGGTTTCCAACTCGACATTGTGAGCCGACTAATCCCACGGCGACTACCCTTTTGGATAGCCCGGAGTCGGCGCAGGTGAACCTCCGTGGCCACAAGGGGATTAATTTTCTCCCCATTGGATTCGAACCCTTGACCTCCTCTTTGGAAGACGGGTATTCTTACCGTTGGGTCATCCCTTGTGGTTAGTTTGGACTAATTTGCAAAGGGAAAATCCAGCAAATTAGTGTTCTAGCAAGACAGAGGCGCTCTCACCAATTTTTCCAATATTAATGCACAAATTGCACATATTTTCAGAAAGAATCAACAAGAACAAATCCATCATGCATTCCGAACCAGCTTGATCCACATAGCCAAGATGTTTTTAATCCACGGACGATGTTTTGCATGAGTTACCTAATATGATTTTATATTCATGGGTTACCTAATTCGATTTCCATCCTAGTTCTTGTGCTCACATGTACTATAAAATCCTCATGGATGTGATCATGCATTTAAGAGTATATAGTACTTCACTTTTCTCAAAAAGAAAAACAACTGATAATATCTAGGCCAGTCTTTTAGAGAATCTTGATCAAGAATAATATCAATGGAGTTCTTAAATTGTTAAGAACTTACATAGCATGTGCATTAAACTATTTATTATGGATCTTCTACGACATCCTAAGTAATCGTCATGACAATACTCTCGTGATCACTCTCAAGGTGATTTTGTGGGATGTCGTTGAAGTTCTAGAATAAATAGTTTATCACAATTCAGACGCGCAATGTACGGATCTGATAAGTATTCGTCTAAAGGTTTATAGGCTACAGATTTATCTGTTTGTTAGACTATATGTGACAGTCTTCAACTTACAACCGATAATCACGGTCCTTAAACCAAAAAAGGTAAAATTGTTGGTTGAGTATAATATTATGGCACGCTTTGATCGTTTAATGACAGGATTGAGGCTATTCTTAGTGCAGTAAAGATGATACAAGACATTTCCATACAGCCGAGTACAGTGAGGACTGAAGCCGCTCATGTATACCGAATCTGTTGTTGCAGGCTTTCAGCTTAGATCACCATGAATGGAAGGTTATGGACACCCTTGCAATGCCCCCCTGTAGCAATGATTCCTTATCGTTCCTAGACAACACTTGTTTCAATCTTGAAGTTATGAACTATGTTACGTGTTCAAGCTCGGATCAATCCAGTAAATTAATAGTGAGCTTTATAATGAACATAATAAAAAGGCTTGATAGAACTAACCTCCAAATTATAATATAGGGGCGACCAATATCATTTAGGCAACTTGAATGAACACACAGAGGAGTGATCTCAATTTTTCAACCAAGAAATGGAAGACGTATTATTAAGATGAACAAATTAACATAAAATGCCACAACTTTTCAACTGATAACAGCTACTAAACCCTCTTGTACTTCATCCCTGCCCCCAAGGCAAATGCTTGATAGCATCATTTTTCTTAACCATCTATCTAAAGACCGACATATTTACACAATAGAACATACCAAACATCTACCTAACCAACGTGGCAAAAATCGGCACAGTAACCAAACATCTATAACATAAAAGATGCCGGATCCCTTGCAAAGGGGAGTAATTTTAAAAAGTCTAAAAAGATTTCTGGTGATGTCACGTGTCCCCCGTCCCTTTTACACTCAAGGGCATGATAGTAAATTTACTCCCTCCCGCTTTTTTCTCTCTTTCCCTCTTTCTTCTTTCTCTTATCTGATATCCTTTCCTTTTTCCGATCTCTCTTCTTTGATTTCTTTCAATTTTCCGGCTATATATAAACGAATTTACACAATGATTTCGATTCAATTCATTCATTCATTCAATTTTACATTTTTTTTTATTCTTTCATTTGTTCATATTTTGCAAAATTAGGGCTTTTTTGTTCTCAATTCATATTCCTTTATTTGAATCGTTAATATTTCTTCAAATCGTGTTAATTGTTCATATCGGCTTCGAATTAGCCGTTGGATTGTTTAATTGCAATAGAATTAGGGTTTTTTAATCGTTCAATTGGTTAATTGGAAGATAATTGGGGGTTTTGAGTATTCAATTGGTCTATTGGAAGAAAATTAGGGTTTTAACTGTTCAAATTTGGGGATTTTGATTGTTAAATCAGTTTCTGATGGCTGAGAGTGATACTCATGTGTTTAATCAAGGTAATTTCGTTTTTTATTATATATTCATCAGTCAGTTATGTTTTATTAGGTTCATCAATTAGTTGTTGAAGATATTATGCCTGCATTGTTTGCTTAGTATGATGTGGATTCATCAGAGCATATTAGAATGAGGTTCATTAGTTATTTCTTGTTATTCTGGATTAATTAGAGGTTCGGATTCATTAGAATAACTTGTTAGAACATATTAGAATGAGGTTCATCAATAATTGATAGTTATTATGGTTTAATTAGACATTGCGGATTCATTAGAATAACTTGTTAGAACGGATTAAAATGAGGTTCATTAGTGATTGTTTGTTATGATGGTTTAATTAGAGGCTGCGGATTCATTAGAATAACTTTTTAGAACGGATTAAAATGAGGTTCATCAGTAATTCCTAGTTATTGTGGTTTAATTAGATGTTGCGGATTCATTAGAATAACTTTTTAGAACGGATTAAAATAAGGTTCATCAGTGATTGCTTGTTATGATGGTTTAATTAGAGGTTGCGAATTCATTAGAATAACTTTTTAGAACGGATTAAAATGAGGTTCATCAGTAATTCCTAGTTATTGTGGTTTAATTAGAGGTTGCGGATTCATTAGCATAACTTTTTAGAATGGATTAAAATGAGGTTCATCAGTAATTGCTAGTTATCGTGGTTTAATTAGAGGCTGCGGATTCATTAGAATAACTTTTTAGAACGGATTAAAATGAGGTTCATCAGTAATTGCTAGTTATCGTGGTTTAATTAGAGGCTGCGGATTCATTAGAATAACTTTTTAGAACGGATTAAAATGAGGTTCATCAGTTATAAAATGTTATCAATTTTATTTGTCTTGGTTCATCAATTATTGATTGTAATAATATATAATAATGAGGTTCATCAGTGATAAAGTGTTTTTGGTTCATCAGTCATTCATTGTATATATTTTTTTTCAGATGATGATTATGAAGTTGTTCCATATTCTTTTGGTATTGTTTCTGAGGAGGGGGGTGAGAAGTTATGAATTCCTGATATTCCTGATGGTGAGAAGCCGGCTTATGGTATGATGTATCATTCTCTGGAGCAGGCTTATGAGTATTACAAAGATTATGCAAAAAGAGCTGGTTTTGAGATTCGTTTAGGTCAACATTATAAATCTACGAAGAATAAGGACAATAATCCTGATCTGCAATATTTTGTTTGTAGTAAAGAAGGTATAAATCCTGCCCCAAAGAAAGTTGGATCAAAGAGAAAACATAGGAAACATCCGTCTAAGCGTATTGATTGTAAGGCTGTTTTACGTGTGAGGTATGTTGAAGGAAAAGGATATTGGTGTTATGAATTTGTTGAGGGTCATAACCATAGCCTAGTTAGTCAGGAAGATAGCGTTTTTCTGGTTTCGTCTCGTGATGTTTCTTATACTCAGCAAGTTTTTCTATATCAAGCATCGCAAGTGAATCTTGGTCCAGTGAAGGGCTTTCATTTACTTAGGCAGATTTATGGGGACTACGATTTTATTGGGGTTAGTTCGGTTGATTGTAAAAACTATAGGAGAGATGTGCTTGATTTCATTGGTAAGAATGATGCTCAGATGATAGTTGAGATGTTATTGAACAAGAAGGATTTTCATCCTAATTTTTCATTTGAGTATCAAACTGGTGAGAATAACGCGTTGACGAATCTTTTTTGGGCCGATGAGTACGCAAAAAGGAATTATTATGCTTTTGGCGATGTTATGTCATTTGATGCTACAGTCAGGACTAATAAGTAAGTTCATTTTATATATGTTTTTTATTTTTCAACTGATGAACATCTTTTAATTAATAAGTTCATCTGTATTTTAAGATAAGATAGATATTTTTATTTGATTGTACCCCACCTATCTTATCTATTTATCAGAAAATCCACTTTTCTTATATCTCTACCCCACATATCCTATCTCTTTATCAGAAAATCCTCCATCCCAACTATCCTATATTTTTTCCTCTACCCCACATATCCTATCTCTTTATCTCTTTCATATCTTTAAATACTGATGAAATGAGTGTAATAGGTCATGTTTCTAGCTTGAATTGTTTCCCCGGAGTGGTCGTTGGGTGAGTGTGAGTAGCTTTTTGAAACTCATTGATAAGCTCAAACACACAAAAACTTTGCTGCAACAAGATGATGGTCAACGGTACAAAAGTTAATTCGTGTTGCACATCATCTTGTTCTGGCAGTTTATGTGTGTTTGAGATTATCAATGAGTTTCAAAGCCTACGCAGAGTCACCAGCGACCATTTCTGGGGAAACATTTGAAGCTAGAAACATTTAATTTTTTTAAAGTTGCTGTATTTGATTGTTATAAGCTGATGTTGTTGAATTTAAATGGTTCATCAGTATTTTAAGATATGGTTCATCAGTATTTTTTAAACAAAATTTTTTAAAGTTGGTGTAAATAAGTTCATCAGTATTATAAAGCTGCTGTATTTGATTGTATAAACTGATGTTATTGAAAGGTATTGAATTTAAATGGTTCATCAATTATATTATAATGGTTCATCGGTTTTATAATAATGTTTATCATTTATTTTTGATAGGTACAAAATGTTTTTGTACCATTTACTGGGATCGACAATCATAATAATTGTGTTACATTTGGAGCTGCGTTGCTTTCGTCGGAGACTAAAGAATCTTACATTTGGTTGCTTGAATGTTTTCAAAGAGCCTTTGTGCGAGCACCAAAGGTTATTGTTACTGATCAAGACGCATCAATGAAAGTTGCTATAGAGACAGTTTTCCCGTTATCTCGTCATAGATTATGCATGTGGCATATTATGCAGAAGTTGACTTCAAAGGTATGTTCATCAATGTGTTTTTTTTTAATTATTTTTGTTTATTAGTTACTTATATTTTAAAGGTTCATCAGATAGTTTTACAGTATAATGTTCATCATTTTATGGGATATTGTTTTGGACTGATAGAATAATGTTCATCATTTATATAATAATGTTCATCAGTTAGTTTTTTTATATAATAATGTTCATTAGTTAGTTTTATAGAATAAGGTTCATCTTGATTTTTGTAGGTTGGTCCTGATCTAGCTAAAGATGAAACTTTTAAACGAAGAATATCAGATATTGTTTGGACTGATAGAATAGAGCCTGAAGAGTTTGAAGCTTTGTGGGAGAAATTATTAGTTGATTTCGATTTGAAAAGTCACAAATGGCTTTCTGATATGTATGATTTGAGGTATAAATGGATTCCAGCCTATTACAGGGATGAGTTGATGTCGGGTTTGATGCGTACTTCTTCTAGGTCTGAGAGTGAAAACAATGCGTACGGTCGCTTGACGAGTATTGATTTGACTTTATGGGAGTTTTATAATCATTTTGAGAGTGTGGTGGGTTGTCAAAGTTTTGCTCAACGTAAAAATGATCATGACAGTCGGTATACTATTCCAGATATGCACACAGAACTTCAAATAGAGAAGGAGGCATCAGAATTATACACTCGGTTCATTTTCTTTGATGTTCAAAATGAGATTTATGCTTCTGTGATTTCTTGTATGTCGGTTAGTGTTTCGGATGTTGATTCTGGCAAAAAATTTGTTATAAAAGATACTGGCGAAGATGAGCAGATTTCTAGGCGACATCGTATAGTGAAAGGGAAACCACAGTATGATGTTTTTTATGAGGTAACATCTTTTTATACAGACAGTTTTGTTTCATTATTTTTTTTAATTAGATAAGAATGAGGTTCATCAGTCATTGTAGATCATAATGAGGTTCATCAGTCATTGTAGATTAGAATGAGGTTCATTGTTGCTTTTTATCATGTTTTTTGTACTCAGATAATGTATGTAGATAATAATGAGGTTCATCATTATTATATATCAGAATTAGGTTCATCAGGTTCATCAATCATTGTATATTAGAGTGAGGTTCATCAGTCATTGTAGATAAGAATGAGGTTCATCATTGCTTTATGTGATTCGGTTTTCAAATGTTAAAAACTTTCCCAAGAAGTACGTGCTTAGGCGTTGGTCAAAAGATTCATTACCACCTCCATCAGTCATTCAAGCCACCGGTGACAGTCCTAATATGATCTTGCGTGAGATATTCAGATCAGTCGAGTATTGTGTGAATCGTTATGCTAATGATCCTGAGCTACTGCAAAAGTTTAGAGATCATCAGGTTCAGTTAATGGCGAAGGCAGATGCTGATGTTCCTATACCTCCAAAGACTAATAAACGGGATAGGATTGCTTCTATTCTTGGTGTGTCGCAACCATATGAGATTATTGTGAATGTTCCAAAGCAGGTTAGACTATTTATTCTCTTTTTTGTTATCTAGGTTAGTTGATGAACATGTTAAATTTTTGCAGTTTAGTTATATTTATAGTTATTATAGGTTCATCAGTTGTTATAGGTTCATCAGTTATCATAGGTTCATCAGATGTTCAACATATTTTTTCATCATTTTTTATTCCTTTATTATGTGTTTTTAGCTGCTATGTTAACATAGGTTCATCAGATTTATGTTATCACAATTTAGGAGTTATCATAGGTTTTGTTGATATAAATAAATGACTAAAAATGTTATTCATATCTTTCGATATCTCTATGTTTTGATAATCACAAAACGAAAACTCATCAAACCAAAGATCATGACATAAACAAGTATTTAGTAGTAAATACTAACCTTTACCATTTAATCACTTAAGGTATGAATAAACGAAGTATCTAATGCATTATAAGATCAAAGGAACACTTTTGTTAATTACTAAATATTTATAAAATGTCTCAAAACATTTTACATATTTTATAAAACATTTATGGCATTAAAAGAATATGTTTAATTCATTACAAATTTATGAATTCAAATTTTCAACCAAAAATGGCAAATCTAATCCAGAAAAATTTCCCTCACAAAAGGACAAGAAAATCCAACGTTCAGGAGGGTGGTCCCCTTAATTATACTAGGCGGCCCCCTTAATCATTAAGGGGACCGCCCACTAATTAAGGGGACCGGCACGCTCCAGAACAGTATTTTCTGGCCCTTTAAATACTGGATCATCCCACATATTTTTCTCACCTTTTTTGCACTAAAAACTTTCTGATCTAAACATCCATTTCCATCCTCTAAAAATCCTTTGATCCATTATACATTGATCTTTGTTTCAAAGTGATTCAAGCCTCAACACTCAAGTGCAAAGAGAAGAATACTTCTATTAGAAGTATTACAACTTAGTATCATCTTGCTATCTAAGTTGTTTGTTTATTTCATCTTGTCAATCCTTCATATTTTGGTGAATAAGGTGTATGTATTAGTTAGCTAGATTGTGTTATAAAATCTAGAATTGTTGTAAGTGTGAAGTGGAACTTGAAGTGAAGAAGTAGTGTTGGATAGTAGTGGTGATAGGAGATAGTAGCAATAGTGACTAGTAGTGAAGAAATTGAAGCTTCCAAGTGGAGAAGACTAGAAGACTTTAGTAGATTGAAGTTGTGAAGACATTAGTGGCTTGAAGTTGTGAAGACATTAGTGACTTGAAGTTGTGAAGACCTTAGTGCCTTAAAGTTGTTAGGTTGCAAGACATTGAAGTTATGAAGTATTTGTGAAGGTGTGAAGATACTTGTGGTGTGAAGAAGTATAGAAGAAGTGAAAAGGTGTGAAGAAGGTGTGGTGTGATATTTGGTGTGAGATTGGTTCTAGCTACGATTAGAACTCGACATTTTGCTTTGTGTCGTAAATTGGTGTAAGCCTTTGGTGTGTACGGTTTTCTCCGCCATAAGGGAGGTTATTAACTTAGTGAAGAAAACTCTCGAGTTCGGTGCTCGGGGAGTGGAGTAAGGCAAGGAAGGTGTCCTTGTAGCCGAACCACTATAAATCCTTTGTCTCTCGGTTTGATCTTTCCATCTCTCACTCTTTGCTTGCTTACTTATTAGCTTTTTGTATATTGTTATAATTGTGTGTTGTGCATATATTGATTTCACATAAAGATCAAACTAGGTTCCATTTACAACATTAATTGTACATTAGTAAAATATAAGTATATACACTTATTAAAACACATATACCTATATAAATACAAACTTATATTTAAGTGAGATATATTCTATTCAACACTTTAAATAAGTAGTGTTTATGTGATGTATGTAAATTAATTTGTATCTATACTTTAGCTTCAAAGGTTTTTACAATTAACATCAATTCTTTAAAAGCAAACTTTTACTAAACGAAAAAGACGCAAAACTATTCAACCCCCCCTTCTAGTTTTCCACGATTAGTATCAGGAGCCACGTCTAGCAAGATTTTTAAAATAGATTGTATTTTAAAACTTGTAACGATCTATGGAATTTGAAAAATATTTAGAAAGGGGAATTTACGCAACAACCACCATTATTTGAAAATGATCATTTTCTTGAATGGAAAAATAAATTTGAAAAGTATGTGAAATCAATAGATCTTGATCTTTGGCATATCATTTCAATTGGTGATCTTAAACCAACCAAAATGGATTTTGAAAATCAATATAATAATCTTCAAACCAAAATTAATAAAAATACTAAAGCCAAATTACTTATCTTCAAAACTCTACCAAGAGTTGAATATGAAAGATTATTTCTTTATAAAACGGCAAATGATATTTGGAAATGTCTTTTAAAGTTTCACCAAGAGAAATGTAAAACCAAAGATGATAAACTTGACATTGCACAAGAAATAGTTACTCTAGAAAATTTAATAGATAAATATTTAGTTGAAATAAATACATGTACTACTAGTTCAAATGTGATCATTGAAGGTATCAATAACGAAGAATACATGAGCCAAATCCGAAGAAAGAATGTTAATAAATCATGGTGCAACAAGTACAAAGAAGACGATGATAATACGGCTTGTGAGAATATTAAAACAAATGGGAATACAAGTATTGATGGCAAGGACTACATGCCTCTCGATCTAAGCGAAACTACAAGTAAAACATGGAGCGACATGGACGATGGAATTGATCAACATATAGCATGTGAAGATTATACAACTACTAATAAGGTACAATCCGAAGCCGAACATTTTTGCTATGATCAATTTATATTAGAATTTTCAAAATTGGAGAACAACTTTAAACATTTTTGCAACATTGACTCAAAAATGATTCCTAAAAATAAATCTTCAATATTCATTGAAAATAATTTTGAAAAGGAAATAATTTTAGAAGATAAAATGTCTAGACTTGAAAGCAATATTGAAATTGATCTTAAATGTAAATATTGTCAAGACTATAAACATGAAATTAAAATGAAAAATGAAAAAGCAAAAATATTAGCAAAATTTGAAAATAGCTCTAGATCTTTAAAATATTTACTTAACATTCAAAAGCTGATAAAACCGGCTTAGGATTTACCGTAAATGATCCTTCAACAAATGTATCAAAACAAATAAAATTTGTTAAACCTAGTGAATAAATTTAGAACTAATACTATTTACACTCATTATTTATTACTCTAGTCAAGAAAGTCATTGTTTGTTGATTAAAACAAACTATTAATGAATTCTTGTACTTCTCGATGACATCCTCATCATGTGCATTTAAATGCAATGGATGTTCTCAACTAACCAACTCGGACCCATGAGAATATGGGTACCAAGCTCTTTATCATGTTTAGGTAATTAACAAACGAAGAGTCTATTACGTTTTTGTTTGCTCACCTCGCTCTATTACTTTTGACGGCTATTGGTTCCTATCACTATGTTTCACTTTCTGCACATGATCTGCCTATGACATTGCTGCGGTCATTTATTGTCTCGGCATTGTGTTCTTCATTTTTGGAGTATTGGTTTCATAGTGTGTCCGTTACTATTTCAAGATGAAGGCTCCCAAGCACAATTATTCTTAGTTTTCACGACTTGTGATGATTGGTGTGATCGATTAAGCATTTTGAATCAAGCTCCCTTGATTTTTATTGCGTTGGAATGTCACTTTGCTACTTCGACATGTTTTGGACATACCTTTAAGACGTCTTCCATTTCTCTTATGCCCACTCTTAAAGAAAAGCTGGACCTGAGGTAAGTTTTCTTTTCAAAAACTTGCCAATATTACATTATATTAAAGTGCACTTTTATTAGTATATGAATATGATTTAAATTTATAAGTTGCCATGTTTTTAGATCATTAATACTAATACATGCATATATGATATTGGATTATTAATCCTCTTGTTGTTAAATCTATTATCATGTTTCTTAGTCTTCATTTATATTCGAGATCTTCTATGATCTATAGTAGAATACTTACCATTTAAAGCCATATGATCTTGCTAGTTGCATTAATAGATAAATTATGATTAAGTCTTGTTAGTAACGTAATATTATAATGCTCTTTGTATACATATATATATATATATATATATATATATATATATATATATATATATATATATATATATATATATATATATAGATTTGGGTTAAAATAAAAAGGGTCTTAAAATAAAAAGAATAAAAAGTTTCTGATGCACTAAATTTATAACTATGATGCAGTGAATTTAAATGTGATGCAGTAACTTAATAACTGCAATGCACTAACTGTGATGTCGTAACTTTTTATAGCTGTGATGCAATAACTGTGATGCACTAAAATTTATAACTGTGATGCAGTGACTTAAAAATGTGATGCAATAACTTTATAACTGTGATGCACCAAAATTCGCCTTCCTAGACTTTTTATTTTAAGAGACTTTTTATTATAACCCTACCCTATATATATATATATATATATATATACATGTCTATCTTGTATTCATAAGATGATTATATGTGACAATGGGCTTAGTTGATTCTCTTGAGTATGATAAGTTTTCATAATCAAATCCTTTACTTGCAATTTCTTGATTATCAATATCAAAAATCTTATGTAAAACCCCTCTCTCTTTGAATAAAATTCTTTCAAATATCTACATTATTTATTTTAAACAACATGTTTAACTATAAGCTACCATAACTTTATTTTAATCAAAATCAGGATTTAAATTTTTTTTATGAAACTAAATTCAATTTATTCCATTGTAATACACACTTGAATTCGTTTCAAAACATTGTTGAATAAAACTAAAAACGTTTTGCTTAAAGCATATTTGATTATCTCTCATATGTCATACACTTCTGTGGAAATGACATTCACAATTTAATCAAATCGTTTCATGAGAATCATGATTTGCCCATATGGATCTTGTTTGTAACAAATCTTGATGTCTATATAATCATATCTTCCTACTTGTTACTTGTAAGCAACTCACAATATATTTGCACTAGCCTATATGTTATCATCTTCATATAGTTGAATATTTAACTAATTTGCTTTATTGCTTCCCTTATTGCATATCTTAATTGGTAAATTAGTAGATAGCATGATTATTATAAATAAATTGTCTAGTTTAATTATTTCTATATCACTCTCTACATTCATGAATAGTATGCCCTATATTGCCTCAAAGAGTTGAACTTACTTGAATCCAAATCCAAAAACACAACCTTTTTGAAAATTTTCTGCCAAAAACCCATTTCTGGCATTCTGGGAATCACCAGATGGGCGGCCCCCTTAATTATATAAGGCGGCCACCTTAATGATTAAGGGGACCGACCATCTGATGGTCGGGGATACTGTTTTCTTTATCACTTTTGACCCATTTCAGCCTATACTTCCCAAAATTCACAAACATATTTTGTCCCATACTATCCCTCAAAATTTACCTTCCTAAACCACATTTCTCATACACTATAAATACCCTCTTCCCATCATTAATGCCATCACACCCAAACATGTCATCTCCCAACAACCAAAAACCAAAGATTTCAAGAACTGCAAGGATCTCCGTCAAACCCGTTTGGAGGAGGAAACTTGATTCTTGTCATAACTCAAGTGATGTTGTTCCAAGTCAACCAACAACTAAACCTCAAACCCACACTAATGAGTCATCTCACAACCTATCATCCACTCATGCCCTCATTAATGCTTCTTCTTATGATGAGCATGCCCAATCCCAAAACAACAATCCCAACCTCTCAACCAATACTTCACATGTTGCTCATTCAACAAAAACACCACTCACTCATGAAGAACCTCTTCCACCCTTTACATGCTTTCATGACTACCCAAGCTCAACCATGTCTCCACCACCAAGAGTACCACCACCACATCCTACAACTTCACATGCCATTCCTATGTTGCATGTTCAAACCTTCACCCAAGACAACTATCATGTTCCACCACCAACACCTTCCTCCGAACACTTGAAGTTCATTGAGGAGCTAAAAGAGGCTCATGAGCTTAGTGCTCTTTTAGCATTACATCTTGCTCAACGCAATTTGGATCCACCCCAATCAAGCTCACCATCATCACCACACAACATCAACCAAATTGAGAAGCATGTTAACAATTGCCCTTGTTGCATCTTCCTTCAACAACAAACCATTGCTTTGAATGAGCACTTTACTTGGATTGAGTATCTTCTTACAAGATCTCAACAAACACCATCACTTGAACAACATCAAAACCCTCAATCAACAAACCCCACTTCAAATCCACCACCTACAAGTTCCATATCTCCAAACTCACCAACATCCATGCAACCAAAAGTTTATCTCCACTAAACCACCAAGCATTTTATATGCTTATGTTTCTCATTTTCAAATAAAACTCCTCAACCATTTTGGGATTCAAGAAAGTTTGGTGACACTCCTTGTTGGCACATTAGAATGCTCTACTTAGTTTAATATTCTATATTTATGGCTTTTGTAACAATGATTATGGGTTGACATAATCATTTTCTATTAATGAATGACTTAATATGTGTTTCTAATTATCTTTTGCCATGCTTATTATTTGTTGGTATTATGATATATGTGCTTGCTTGTGCCATGCTTGTGCTTCTAATATTTTTCTTGCAAGAATTCCAATACTCGAACCCTTGGTGCCCTCAAACGAGGGGGAGCATACATCAAGGGGGAGCTTTCTTTTTATTGGCTTATACCATTTTGATTCTACAAAAAGGGGGAGAAGTGAATATAAAAATTAATTTTTGGATTTAATGAGTTTAGGTTTTGTAATCATCAAAAAGGGGGAGATTGTTGATATAAATAAATGACTAAAAACGTTATTCATATCTTTCGATATCTCTATGTTTTGATAATCACAAAACGAAAACTCATCAAACCAAAGATCATGACATAAATAAGTATTTAGTAGTAAATACTCACCTTTACCATCTAATCACTTATGGTATGAATAAACAAAGTGTCTAATGCATTATAAGATCAAAGGAACACTTTTGTTAATTACTAAATATTTATAAAATGTCTCAAAACATTTTATATATTTTATAAAACATTTTTGGCATTAAAAGAATATGTTTAATTCATTACATATTTATGAATTCAAATTTTCAACCAAAAATGGCAAATCTAATCCAGAAAAATTTTCCTCACAAAAGGACAAGAAAATCCAACGTTCAGGAGGGCGGCCCCCTTAATCATTAAGGGGACCGCCCACTAATTAAGGGGACCGGCACGCTCCAGAACAGTATTTTCTGGCCCTTTAAATACTGGATCATCGCACATATTTTTCTCACCTTTTTTGCACTAAAAACTTTCTGATCTAAACATCCATTTCCATCCTCTAAAAATCCTTTGATCCATTATACATTGATCTTTGTTTCAAAGTGATTCAAGCCTCAACACTCAAGTGCAAAGAGAAGAATACTTCTATTAGAAGTATTACAACTTAGTATCATCTTGCTATCTAAGTTGTTTGTTTATTTCATCTTGTCAATCCTTCATATTTTGGTGAATAAGGTGTATGTATTAGTTAGCTAGATTGTGTTATAAAATCTAGAATTGTTGTAAGTGTGAAGTGGAACTTGAAGTGAAGAAGTAGTGTTGGATAGTAGTGGTGATAGGAGATAGTAGCAATAGTGACTAGTAGTGAAGAAATTGAAGCTTCCAAGTGGAGAAGACTAGAAGACTTTAGTAGATTGAAGTTGTGAAGACATTAGTGGCTTGAAGTTGTGAAGACATTAGTGACTTGAAGTTGTGAAGACCTTAGTGCCTTAAAGTTGTTAGGTTGCAAGACATTGAAGTTATGAAGTATTTGTGAAGGTGTGAAGATACTTGTGGTGTGAAGAAGTATAGAAGAAGTGAAATGGTGTGAAGAAGGTGTGGTGTGATATTTGGTGTGAGATTGGTTCTAGCTACGATTAGAACTCGACATTTTGCTTTGTGTCGTAAATTGGTGTAAGCCTTTGGTGTGTACGGTTTTCTCCGCCATAAGGGAGGTTATTAACTTAGTGAAAAAAACTCTCGAGTTCGGTGCTCGGGGAGTGGAGTAAGGCAAGGAAGGTGTCCTTGTAGCCGAACCACTATAAATCATTTGTCTCTCGGTTTGATCTTTCCATCTCTCACTCTTTGCTTGCTTACTTATTAGCTTTTTATATATTGTTATAATTGTGTGTTGTGCATATATTGATTTCACATAAAGATCAAACTAGGTTCCATTTACAACATTAATTGTACATTAGTAAAATATAAGTATATACACTTATTAAAACACATATACCTATATAAATACAAACTTATATTTAAGTGAGATATATTCTATTCAACACTTTAAATAAGTAGTGTTTATGTGATGTATGTAAATTAATTTGTATCTATACTTTAGCTTCAAAGGTTTTTATAATTAACATCAATTCTTTAAAAGCAAACTTTTACTAAACGAAAAAGACGCAAAACTATTCAACGCCCCTTCTAGTTTTCCACAGGTTTATCAAATATAGGTTCATCAGTTTTTTGTTCTGTGTTATTGTAGGCCCATCAGTTATCATAGTTTTATCAGTTTTTATAGGTTAGACTATTTATTCTCTTTTTTGTTATCTAGGTTAGTTGAGGAACATGTTAAATTTTTGCAGTTTAGTTTTTTTTTCTAGTTATTATAGGTTCATCAGTTATTATAGGTTCATCAGTTATCATAGGTTCATCAGATGTTCAACATATTTTTTTCATCAACATAGGTTCATCAGTTATTATAGGTTCATCAGTTAGTATAGGTTCATCAGTTTTTTGTTCTGTGTTATCCTAGGCCCAACAGTTATCATAGTTTTTCAGTTTTTATAGGTTCATCAGTTGTTCATCAATTGTTCAACATATTTTTTGATCATTTTTATTTTTTGGTCGAAAACAGGTTAGTACTAAGGGTTCGCGAACGAGGATTAAGAGCAGTGTGGAACATTCACTTATTGCTAGTGGGAAGCGTAGAAAGAAGAACTGTACAACCTGCAAATCTAGTATGAACGATCATAACCAGGCGAAATGCAATGCCATCAAAGCTCAAATTGCTGCTAAGAAAGCTAGTGAAAAGGCTGCTGCGAAGGAGATGAAGCAGAAGGCGAGATTGGTTGCCAAGAATGCGAAGTTGGCTGAGAAAACTGCTGCTAGGAAGGCGAATTTGGCTGAGAAGACTGCAGCTAGGAACGCGAAGTTGACTGAGAAGACTGCTTGTGTAGTTACTTAATAAATGTGGTGTTAGTTTGATAAGAGTGCTCAAAGTAACTTTGATTTTTCTATTAGACAAATAAATGTGATGTTTTGTTTGATAAGAATGTTTTTTTTTTAAATAATAATCAAAGTAAATTTGAATTGAGATAAAAGTATTCTATTTTGATGAAATTTATTGTTTAGGTTCATCAGTTTTACTTATAAAGTTGAGATAAAAGTTCTTCAAATTTTAGAGGTTCATCAATTTTAAATTATAACAGGGTCATCATAATTATCAAAGTTTCTAAAAAAAAAGTTCTTCAGGTTTATTAAATTTTACTTATAATATGTTCTTTCTTTTAAGAGATTTTCATCAAATTTTAGAGGTTTATCATTTTTTACATATTAAAGTTTATCAAAATTTACATATTAAAGTTCATCAAAAGTTAATCAAATTTAACAATTTTTTTCAGGTTCATCAACTGTTCTTTCTTTTAAGAGATTTTCATCAAATTTTAGAGGTTTATCATTTTTTACATATTAAAGTTCATCAAAAGTTAATCAAATTTAACAATGTTTTTCAGGTTCATCTATAAATTCAGGTTCATCAACAAACAAGAAATAAATTCAGGTTCATCAATTTTATTTAACATAACAAAATGATAGTTCTATTAAACTAAAATAACTTGTCCATAACAACCAACCAAATAGTAGTATTTATACTAGAACATTCCCTAATTAGATTAGGTTACTACTGCCAAAATTTTAACCATAACAAACTATTAGATCAAATTGTTTTTAGGTCTGTTGAAGAAGAGCACTAGCTTCTCGTTCGAAATATTCGCTGGCACGTTCTGCAATATTCTTTTTTGACATCTGCTGGAGTGTTCGCTTTTCCTTCAGAGGTAAACGATGATATTCTTCTACCTCGCTCTCCACTACATGAATTGTTTTCATTGTACTCGGACAACAGAATCTTTGACATGTACTTCTTTCTCAAGTCTTCAATCTGTTTGTCTTGTTCTACACCTTCTTTTACAAACCCAGTATCAAAGTCTTTTTTCCCTGAATAAGTTTCCATGTGTCTCATGGCAAAAATTCCACAATCAATGAAATTGTTTTTGGTTTGCCACGGCAATTTGATATTTTCCATTTTGTTTTCATTGTAGTCGGACAACAGAATCTTTGACATGTACTTCTTTCTCAAGTCTTCAATCTATTTGTCTTGTTCAGCACCTTCTTTTATAAACCCAGTATCAAAGTCTTTTTTCCCTGAATAAGTTTCCATCTGTCTCATGGCAAAAATTCCACAATCAATGAAATTGTTTTTGGTTTGCCACGGCAATTTGATATTTTCCATTTTGTAGTTGTTCAGTGCTTGATAATTTGGATACCCATTGTCTTTCAAGAACTTTATAAATTGAAATCTCTGTAATAATAAATTAAAAACAATGAGATTCAATTTAACTACGTTGATGAACATACATTTAATATACCTAACATTCTTACCAAATTAACCAGCTTTTTCTGATATCTATCCTTGATTAATTGATTGTGATCCATGTTGTCAAGGATATGGATTTGAGGTTCTTTCAAGTTGAAACAAACGTCGTAGTAGTGATCGTCACCGAGCATCATCGGGAAAAGCGCCTGTTAAACATAGAGGTTCATCAATTATTTACAATTAACTATAGGTTCAGCAGTTTTTTTAAGGTTCATCAGTTATTTATCTTAAAACAAATTAGTAAAATAGAAGTGCTTACCAGGTCAATGTCTCTGATAGATTGATAAACAGGAGACAAAAACAAAAGATTCTTCATGTTTTCATTAAACTTTTGTGTGAGTGCTTTCGAGTTGTGAGACATATTCTCCATTTTTTTTGTCTGTGGTTCATCAATATAAGTCAAGATTTTTGTATATGTACATGATTTCAAATATTGAATCATAGTTGATAAAGATTTTTGTAACTTACAATCATTAATGTGTGGCCATATAGCTTCTTCAATGATCCTACGTTCCTTTTCTCTTCTGCCAAGTTATGTATATACGCCCACATAGCAATCACTCCTGAACTAATTTCATTCCCTTCTTTGAAGCTCTCAAAGTGGATTATTTGACCGTCAACAAAGTATGAATGAAATAACACATCACTGCAATTTCATTTTAAGATAATATTTTAGAAAAATAAAGAAACTACTTATTATAGAAATATGATTTTTAAATTGATGAACCTAATATATATTACTTACTCGAGTTCTCCTCTTGCAGCGAATATTGTTTCAGCCACCTTTCTTTCATTGTCTTGTACTTTGTTCTTCATCACAATGACTCTTTGTAAATACGGAGATTTTAGAGATTCAGCAGGCTTCGTTTTTCTTTTTTCTCTTATATTTTCCAAGTCTTCTTGACCTTCTTCACCTTCTTTGATATTCTTTGCTGTTTGAGGAACTTTAAGCTTTCGAGCAATTGTGTTGAAAGAATTAAGTGGCGTGGATTTTAGAGGCGTGGAAAAACCTTCATCTACTGTTTCACATCTTAATTTTTCTTCTACTGATGGGCGAACATATGACATCGGTGTTATCATCTTTGGGGATTCTTCATATTGTGGAGAAGAGCTTTTACATTCTTGTGATGTTTTTGTAACAACCCCAAAATACCGCAGCGGAAGACTGTGTCACTGGGGTGCTACTTCATAATACAAAGTACAAGTTATAGAAAACGAACTCTAAATGACACGTTTTGAAAAGTTACCATTCGATTAATGAATTCAAAGTTACAAACATGAGATTCCAAAGTATGATACATAAATGTATACAAAATGTTTTGAATGGTAAATGATAAAAGCGTAAGTCTTCAGAATATGCAGCTTGACTCTAAGTTCCACACACTAGGTATCGCCTTACTAACCTGAGATAAACATGCTAAAGTGTCAACACAATGGTTGGTGAGTTCATAGAGTTTGTCTTAAAACAGTTGAAAAGTCTATAAAGAATGTTCACACAACAAAGGCATTGTGAATCCACTCAGTTGCAAGTCCCGCCCATAACAACACTTGCAACCTGTGTGTTCACAACCCAATGCTAAATATATAGTATGAATAAGACATGTATAAGTTCATCAAAACAATTAAGCAATTAGTCGTGAGTCTCTACTTCATCTCCGAAGACCTCACTTGGGAGCCAATTCCCAAAGACAACTGGGAGCCAATTCCCAAAGACAACTGCTAGCCACTAAATAGAATTACGCAATTAAGTATAACACAGTCATGTATGTATGCAATCAAGTATATCACAGTCAAGTATAAACATTTTGAGTATTTGTACAAGTAAGCAAGTAGTTGAGCATGTGTCTCCCCCAAAGAGTTAAAACAAGTATGAAAAGAGTAGGGGCTATGACTCACCTTAAGCTTATGTAATTAGAAATGAAAGTGGTAGTCGAATCGCGAAAGTCTCTAAGAGCAGCCTATAATAGAACGTTGCGACTTAGGTTTGGAGTAACGTCTAAGAATACGAAGAATTGCCAATATATGTCTTGCATAATGTTCATGATGTAGTACTTAGTATATAGTGTAAGTCTTTGAATATAAATGGTTTATGAAACATGTATAGGTTGTATATCTCTTACTACTGTTCGGGTCGACATAATTCAGAAGTCATGGAGTAAACGTTCGAGGAGCCAGGACACTTTAATTCGTAAATCCACAACTCATCTCGACGGCTTACTATTGTAGTATTTGATAAAATATATATAAGTTTTTGATTCGAAAAGTTACATGGTCTTTAGCCGTGGCTTTGCCGTGACCTTGGTCATTGTTACCATGGTCTTGAGACTCAATCTTGGCTTTAGCCATGGTTGTGGTCTTGGCTTTAGGTCATTAGACCTCTTGGTCTTATTAAACCATAACTATTATATAGTAACTTTGGTATATAAAATAGCTGTTAAGAAACTGAAGAAAATCTCATTCGTTATTAGTTTTCTGGAAACGTGCACCTGAGTTTTTGAAGAAAACATGATTCCGGACAACTTTCGTGTTTTAACTTTTTCATGAAACGGACCAGAAGGGCCTCTTTTTGCGTGTTTTATGTTCTGTCACAGAAAGTATTTGGCAGATTTGCCGTAAAGTTTTGGTAATTTCAAATGGTCATAACTTTTGACTAGGGTACTCGTTTTGGGTGATTCAAATTGCTATGTTTTCCTTGTTAAGTCCTCTTTAACAGTAAGTAAGTGTCAAATATCATAGTTATACTATTTTGGTCATGGTTCTCCATAAAAGTCACTAATTTACTTGTTTAAATAACATAAGTTAACATATATATACCATAACTTGTTTTACTAGTTTTTATACATCATGAACATAATACAAAGACCATATATAGCATGAAAGACACATAATAAGCATGAAAATGATATTGAGCAAGAAAGTGTAATAGGGTTTCTTACAACTTTTGGGTTTCTAAAGAAAGGAAGTCAAGTATGAAACTAGGACACTAAACCTATGCTTGCAAACCCTTCACCACAACTCTTGAAACCCTTGCTAGCCTTGATATAGACCTTGTGAAAACCAATTAACTTCAGCCCTTGTAACCTTGTGTAGCTCCTAATTCATCAATGGAATCACCAAATAAACTTAAGAACTAGGTAGAGAATACTAAGACCTTGAACTTTGTAGTGTAACTTGTAGTTTGAAGATCAAAGGATCATGGTGCTAGGGATTTATGTGTGTGGCGTTTGGATTATGAAGAAAGGAAGGAATGAGCTTGTTTTTATAGCATGAATGAGGAGGTTAGGAAGGTGTCTAGGAAGGTGCCTTAAAGAGGTGCAAGTTTAGGATATTTTCCAAGACTTAAGATGAAGTTTTAGTTTACTTAGCTAGGTATATAAACAAGTGTGATCAACTTAATGAATCAAGACTTATCATAAGCCACCAAGGCATGGTGAAGCTTCCTATACACGTTCATATGATGGTTAGGGTGACTAGGTACATAGTTTTGGTATTATCTTGTTTTACGGAGGTCGTTTAGTCCCGGTAATCACTAACGGTAAGTCGTTAAGTCATGAAACTTAAAATCGGGTATCCTAAAAATATGAAACTTAAAAGAATGACTAAACTTGTCAATATACTCCATAATAAAATATAAAATGAGTGGTAGGTTCTATTGGGTTGCTCAAACCATGCTAAAACTGGAAACACGGGTCTAAAACGCGTAATACGTAAAACGTACGAATATTGTGTAAAATTGAGAAAAGTAAAATATTACTTTTCTAAGAGGATAATAATGGATTAAAATGACCTATAATGTCTAGGCTGGGCTTAGTCTAGTGTCGGTTGGTATTTAATGTCTTTAAACTTAAAACCGTAAGCCTAAAAAATCAAGGAATGATTTTTGGTCAAAGGAGAAGGGAAAAATATGTTGACTTATTCCAAAAATGTGAAAACTCAAATTGTCTTAGAAACGCGGTGCAGGTATAGGCTAAGGTTACGGCTAAGTAAAAGTGCTTAAAAACGAAAATTCCTGTTTCTCACGACCGAGGTTTATTTGGTCATATTTTTCTTAGTCATGATTGATTCTCTAATTAATCATGAGAGTACTAAACATTTTTCTGATGCGGGGAAAATTAACGCGGTTGAGTTTCGTTGTGCGTAGGATTTTTAAATGACGTTTTAACCTAAACGTGTATTTCCTTAATAACTTTCGCGAAAATGATCTGATGAGTGTCAAACTTTTATTTTGCCATGAAAATGATTTATCATACGAGAATATGAAATAAAAATCAAATTTCGTAAAAGTGAATAGTAAAAATGAATAGTGAAATTTTCGTGAATAGAAGTTAACCTGAAAATGTGAATTGTTACAGTCTCTACCCCTTAAGGAGAACTTCGTCCCGAAGTTCAGTTGATGTTAACTACTTACGGTGTGTCTAAGAGAATTCGGGATTTCAGGATCTTTAAAGTAGTGGTGTTTACTCTGATTCGTCTAAGGTTGTGGTTAAGGAGTCGTATCGGATGTAAATAAGCCCACTTATTTATAACTCATTACTTACATAAAGAAGCGTCCAAATTTATGTAAGTAAGGGATTATAAACTTATGGTTCGGTGATTCATAATTTCTTTATTTAAATAAAGAGGCATCCTAATCCATTTAAATAAGAAGATTCTAAATCATCCTACTTAAGAATTTCCGACACAAAATCCGCTTTCTGAGGCAGATAGTAAGATAATCAAGTCATCAAATCCCTAAAGCTAAGCAATAATATTATTTAACTCAAATCTTGTGTCTCATCAAACAAGAACTGTCACAAGATCAAGTTAAATAATTAGTTATTACTGAGCTCCATGTTTTTAATGACTCGACTAATCTCTGGGGTTCCTTATAATACTAAAGTCACATCATCTAACAGCGTGGAACTAAACCAACAACTAACAAAAGTATATGCGTATGTAGTGTGCGTAAGGCAAATAAAGAGGAAGGTCTTAACGTATATAGCAGTTATAGTCTAGGCACTAAATGCAACCTAGTTCTCTATAACCAAGGCTCTGATACCAATCTGTAACACCCCCAAAATACCGCAGCGGAAGACTGTGTCACTGGGGTGCTACTTCATAATACAAAGTACAAGTTATAGAAAATGAACTCTAAATGAGACGTTTTGAAAAGTAACCATTCGATTAATGAATTCAAAGTTACAAACATGAGATTCCAAAGTATGATACATAAATGTATACAAAATGTTTTGAATGGTAAATGATAAAAGCGTAAGTCTTCAGAATATGCAGCTTGACTCTAAGTTCCACGCACTAGGTATCGCCTTACTAACCTGAGATAAACATGCTAAAGTGTCAACACAATGGTTGGTGAGTTCATAGAGTTTGTCTTAAAACAGTTGAAAAGTCTATAAAGAATGTTCACACAACAAAGGCATTGTGAATCCACTCAGTTGCAAGTCACGCCCATAACAACACTTGCAACCTGTGTGTTCACAACCCACTGCTAAATATATAGTATGAATAAGACATGTATAAGTTCATCAAAACAATTAAGCAATTAGTCGTGAGTCTCTACTTCATCTCCGAAGACCTCACTTGGGAGCCAATTCCCAAAGACAACTGGGAGCCAATTCCCAAAGACAACTGCTAGCCACTAAATAGAATAACGCAACAAATTTTGATTCGCCTCAAACGGTCAGATAATTATTGGTCAACCACTTGTGAATGGTCAAGTATAATAGTCAAACAGCTGAAGCAAATGCTTCCGTGAAATACAGTGTTTTCCCGGGTCGTAATGTCCCAACGAGGTGTGCGATGTTTTATTATAAACGAATCTGTGATCGAGTGAATCTGAACAGGGAATGGTATAAAAGTGTGTGTGTGTGTGTGATTAGACTAGGGTTTATAACTTAAAATAACTATTAGAATGATTACGTAAAAGCTAGGTATCTAAAACGTTTAAACGTACACCAATTTAAAATCAGACGCGATTGCGTACTGAGAAAAAGGTGAGTTTTAAGGAAAAATAAACTACAAGGGTTAAAAATTAAAATTCTATAAACTTAAACTTAAAATAAAATTAAATTAAAAAGAAAACTATTTTTTTGATTATTTTATTATTTATTATTAATTATTTAATTAAAAACTATTTAACTATTTAATTAAAACTTAATTTAAATCAAACTAAAAATTATAAATACTACAAATTAAACTAAAAACTTATAAAAATAATTTCTAAAACTTAAAATGAACTTGAAGAAAGTATAAAAAATAAAAATAAATCTTTTTGTCTTTTTGTGAGCTTTTTATTAAATAAAAACTATTTATATTAATTAAACTAATTAAACTATTTTAAATTACAAATAATACTAAATTGACTTAGAAAATTATGAAAAAATTTATAAAACTAATTTATAACTTATAGAAGCTATAAAAAATATAAAAATTAGATATTACTATATAAAAATTAATTATGCTATTTATAACTTAATTATTTATTAATTATTAATAAAACTATTTTTAATTCTAATAAATATCAAATGACAATATAAAAATCTAAGAAAATTATTTAAATTACTTTAACCTAATAGGGAATTAATAAAAATATAAAAACACAAATTACTTAATAAAAATATAAAAATGAAAATTAAAATTAAATTAAATTAAATAGAAACTATCACTTATTTTTATATTTTTTTTCTTGAATTTTCTTTTACCAACCTATTTTATACCTAAAAATAACTAACTTTTGTAAAAACAATTAATTTAGAACTTAATAATAAGCTAGTTATAAGCTAATATCCTAGACAGTTGACTTTAGTTGACTTAATGAGCAAATAAGCTCTATTGAGCTGAAGTGGGTCCCACCTTGGTATATTCTGGTTCCAATGAGTTGTTTGAACTATTATGAGTGAGTATCAATCAAATAAGCTCAACAAATAAGCCACACAACAACAATAAGCACTTGCTTATTGTTGTTACTGAGACAGATTTGGGACAACCTTGGGGAGCAAAATTAAGTGGGGTCCACTGGGTTTGGGGTCAAACTAAGGGTCAATGGTTGTTTCCTGGTAGGAGGGGGGTTGGGAGAACCTAAAGCCTAGGTGTGGGGACCATTGTGGTAGCCACAAACCACCACCAAAGTGGTGGTGGTGTGGTGATGTACTGCTGCACAGAGCAGTTGCTCAGCCCTACAGCCTTCTTTTGAGGGTTGTGGGGCCCACAGGTAAAATCTTAAAAATCTAATGACTATGGGACTCAATAGTTGAGGTGGTAGGCTATAAGCAGGAACAATTTTCAAGACCTGAATCAACTTACATAAATCAAAACAATTCCCTGAATTATTGGAAAAATCTGAGATGTGCAAAAGTTGACTTTGAGTAAAACCTTACTAGTTTGACTTATTTGAGTTTCCACTAGATCCTATGAGTTTATTAAGCTATAATAAGCTATGACAAAACTATCCTAAGCTAAAAATGTGAGTTGTGATCAAGTGAGGGGGGTTTGAGGTTCAACTGTCCACACAGTGAACTGTGGGAATGGGGAATGGGTAATTTTGACTTATGGCTTAAAATGGACTTGGATTCTTGGCTATTATTACTTAATTAGACTAGGTAAGTAGGATCAGAATTCAAACAACAATAAAAACCTACTCTACAGTGGTGCTAACCACTGATCCAAACACTACCTTATAACTATGAAAATGAGGTTTTCAAAGCTAATGATTGATTTAAGCCACAACACAGATTCAAAACACTAAATTATGATATTGTAAGATCAAATGACCCTGAATCAACTATTCCACAAGCATTTACCTCAGTTTTGTCAAAAATGAGTTTTCAACTGTGTAATCTTTGATTTTGAGCAACAAGTAAATTCAATGAACAAGTAACTGAGGTTAAACACTAATTATACTAAGTAACATGTAAGTAACATAAAATTACAAAGATCTAACCAACTAGATTACTTAAACAGTAAAATGCCAAATTTAATGAAAATGCTTACACAATGGAAAATGGACTGAGAACAATGAACCAGTGAACCAACTCATAACCTAGTATCCCCCATAGGATTCTAAACCATGAACAATCCAAATGACACCCTGCTCATTCCTTATTCATTGATTTCCACAATTTTTTTTTAATTTAATTTCTATTTTATTGATTTTTCTTGGATTTTTGAGTTTATATTCTAAATGGATTCTGAGGATGTCTAAAAGCTTTTGTAAACTTTGTCAGAGCTTTTATTAGCTTATGAGATTCAATAACAACAACAAATAACAACATACAAGCTTATGGTGATTTTTTGAGAATTTGAGAATTACAAAAACTGAGAATCAACTGAAATCTTAAATTGAGTATGGCAAAAGATGTAAAGTACACTGAGATAACTTAATTGATTACTTAAAAGCTTTAAATTACACTAACAGACTAAAATTACACTAGTCGACACTAAGATTACACTAACTAAACTAATAAATCTCTTCTTCTGCTTCTCTTCCCTTATGTAGAGTTTTTCTGAGTATGTGGGACCCACTGGGGTATTTCCCACCATTCCATAGCCATTGATTAGGTCTGAGTGATCCTGGCCTTTGAAATTACCTTTTTGGCGCCAAAAGTCCAAGGGGTAGCGTGTACGGGTTTTAAGGCAATTAGATAGGTTTGGTGAGGCGTGGAGGACAAGGGGATAGTGGGTAGGACAGCTGGGGTGTGAGGTGGTGGTGAAACCACTGAGGTGGAGGTGGTTTGGGTGATGCAGTTGTGAGGGAGGGAGAGGAACAGTGATGGTGGTTTTTGCCCGGTTTTATTTTTAAAAGGGTAATGGGCTTTGGGGATTTGGGCTTGGGAAGGGATTGGATCAGGTTAGGGAGTGGGCTGGGTAATATAAGTTGGGTTTATTTGTTTGGTTTAGATATAACTTTAGGATCCGTTTGGT
The DNA here is from genome assembly GCA_030686995.1 of Artemisia argyi. Lineage (NCBI taxonomy): Eukaryota > Viridiplantae > Streptophyta > Magnoliopsida > Asterales > Asteraceae > Artemisia > Artemisia argyi. The sequence continues at coordinate 187,737,487 of CM060677.1, forward strand.
TTATTTTTAAAACACAAGGACCAAAAATGTAATATGGTAAAAGTTTGGGGGCTGTGATTGGCAAGTTTCCAAATATACTACAAGGGCTAATTTTGCCATATGTGATAAATCAAAGGACTTTAAATGAAATAATTCCATTTTAAACCACCCGGGGACCTATTCTGTCAATTCCCAAACTTCAGGGACCAAACATGTATTTTCTCCAAACTTTCCACATAAGGACTATTCCTGCAAAAGATTATTAGTACAAGGACCAAAATTGAATTTCTCAAAGTTTTTTACATCCCAGTGACCATTTATGTCAAATTCCAAAGTACAGGGACTAAACTTGTAATTTTGTGAAACTTTGCACCAAAGGACTAAATATGTAACTTTATGATTAAAAAGGACCTTTGGTGACTTTTTCATGTTTTTAGAATAACCAGGGACTAGTTTTGCCAATTTATGAAACTTGAGGGACTGAAACTGCCAATTATGCAAACTTTGTACGTTTTTCATCTGTTTTTGCATATTTTGTATTTGAAACATATAAAACACACCTTTAAGATATTTTAAGTATTTTGATACATATTTGACTGTTTTTGTATGTTTTGGCAGTTCAGATTGGTATAAAATGATGAGTATTTAGACACTCATCAATCCCCCACACTAAACTATTGCTAGTCCCTAGCAATCTATTTGAGAAAAACTTAATGGATTTGAAAAAACTCTTTACCAAAAGTCATCACTTCTGGAGTAGCCAGGTGTAAGAACTGTGGTACACCTGATAACCGTGTGATTTTGAGCAAATCACCAGCTGTCAACGGATTTGATTTGTCTTTACCAAAAGCCGTTTGCTTCTGGACTAGCCAACTCTTGATGGAATAGTCAACATCTTGGTGAGCTGATTACCAATTATGGTTTTTCCACTGCCTTTACCACAAGCCATAATCTTGCGGGCTAGCCAACTCATTATCTTTTGAGGATGATGGGGAGTTGAGGAACCATACAATTTTTGGCAAATTGCAAGCCATCAACGGGTTTGAGTTATCTTTACCAAGAACCGTTTGCTCCTGGATTAGCCAATCCTGTTGTGGGTTAGACATGGAGGATTGATACCATTTATTGCGTTCTAAGTGAGAAAAAATTTTAAAATTTTGGCTAAAATGGGGGTTCTTGATGGAACATGTGTTTAAATTCGTTAAAATAACGAATCTCCCCCCACACTTAGAACTGAATATTGTCCTCAATATTCAAAGTACCGGGTGTTAAACCGAACTTAGAACGTAAGAAGAAAATATTACTAGCCATTATTTAAGATGTATATACATACAATTATTTTTTAGATAAAACTTCTTAAATAGAAGCTATCACTATATGTACATTTTTTTTTTATTTTATTTTTTTTTACAACATGTGGGGCATCTCCCCCACACTAGGGTGTTACACACGGGTGAAAACCCATGTTTTTGCTAATGTTTTTGATTCTCGAGTCACTAGCTTGACTCGACCCCGTATTTGATTCCTTTTCTCCCAAACTGTCAATCACGCAAGCTAACCGCTTGTGAACGGTTAACTGTAATAAAGAGGTCCTGAACAGACCTGGAGAAAAAGCAATTTTAAAAATCTATGGGGAAGTAAGTGGAAGAGACAATCTCAATCGGACTTTCATTCAAGATGTTCGGATAAACATTTGAAGCACGTGAAAGTTCCACACCGATGAGATAAGTAACCGGCTCATAATTTATAAATGAGAATGCCGGGATCAAAGATAATGTCTTCACTCCCGAAAGAGTGAAGAATAGGATAAGCCACGGGATATATGAAGAAAAGAAAGAAAGTCATGATGAAAATCATGATTAACTCCTCATCTTCAATAGGAGAATTCATTGTTACATGAATATCCTCATTTAAGCTCGTTTGATCAAGACATATTATGGGTATGTCTAGATCAAAATAGAAGTTATCATACTCCGGTAGAGATATGATATGAGTGAGTTCACAGGAGAACTCCTCAAAGGTGAATGATTCGTATTCGGGATTGATTTGAGTGAGTTCACTGGGGAACTCATCAATAGCAAATGATTCATAAACGGGAAGAGAATTATAAGAATGAGAAGTGGTGATACCACTTATCTTCTCTCCCGTTTGATCAAAATGGAACGTTTGCAAATCCGGAATAGAATCATTGATCAAAACCTCACTATCCTTGACGGGGATAGGAGATGAAATAGGCTCTTCATTAAAAGCCTCGATTCTAGAAATGAGAAGATTAGCATTTAGTAAAGTAAGACGAAGATCTTCGTCTTGGATTATTTCTTCCTCATTCTCTTCTTCTGAGTTGACAAGCTCAGAAGGTAATTCCCCCACATAACTTATGTCTCCACAAGATAAAGAATAGTTCTCATCAGAATCAGAGAATATCTCAATATGATTATTTGGAAAGACAAGAGGGGGAGGAATATCACACACATGATCAAGAATTCCCTGTGACTCACTTGGGATTGGGACAAGGTTCTCAACACTAGACTTTATGAATTCGTCCGATTCCTTTGCAGGAACAGTGTCAAGATGCTCGTCCCCCATGTTCAGAGAGTGAGTGGGAACCTCGGGTGTGATAACATCATACTCAGGGAGATGAGAAGGACTAGCAGTAATGGAGTCTACAAGTTCCATTATTTCTACTGCTGGTGATTCAGTTATATTCTTTTCTCCCAGTATATGCGTGGAAGGAGTCTCAACTGATGAACATGATGAGGTATCATCACTTTCATCATCCTCATCGAGAAAAACAGCATTTTGAAATTTGGTACGTGTTATAGCTGCTTGTTCTAAGACTAGTAATTCTTCCATGCTTCTTTCGTCTCTAGCAGCATGTTTTTCAGCAAGTAATTCCGTGATAGATTTATCACGAGAATATTGAGTGAGTGGAGACTGTGGGGGTGTGGATGTGTCAAAACCGGAAGGTTGACATTGATCATCATTATGAGGACCCCCACAATATACACAAGAAAAACTTGGTGCATTGCGAGACGACATATTAGCCAACTCCTCCTTAAGATCTTTGAGTTTTTCAAGAACCTCTAGACAAGGATCTTGCTGGTTTTGAGGAGTTGCTTGGTTCATTTGGTACTGTGGAGGTGGGTCTTGAAACGAATAGTCGTAATTGTTACAAGGAAATGGATTCCTTGTTTGACAATCAGAACTAAAGTGTGGACCTCCACAGTACTCACAACAGTTGAACTGATGTGGCTGTGAGTCGTATGTGTTTGAGTCATAATTGTTATTAGGAACCTGCTCATAGACAAGCGTGTCTCCTGATTGACAATCAGAACTGTAGTGTGCACCACCACAATACTCACAACAGTTAAACTGCTGAGTCTGGCTTGGTGTATTTTGATACGAAGCATCATTGAGATTTGGATAATATGATTCTTGCTCGTATGAATGTGATGGGTAGTTGGAAAAATTTGAGGAGTTGTTGAATGAGTTTTGATTAGGATCATAAGCAAATGAATTACTCGATCCACAAAACAAACAACTCCCATCTCGAATATCATTACCACATTGTTCACATGTACACCAACGACATGGAAAACCGAAAAGCGGCTCACCACAACCTACACAAGGAACAAAATCTGGAGGTGGGACAAGTGGTGTGCTCTTAGAGCTAGGAATTTCCACCACTTCCGTTATGGTCTCGGGTTTTGGTTCTTGATAAACGTGAAGATTGGGTAAGTCGTTCTTTTCAGTCACTACCTTAAGCTCTGTACGTTTGTTTGACAAACTTTTAACCGTAAACCGTGAAAGATCAGGATTGATTCTTGAAGGTTTAGGAGCATTTGTGAGCTCAGGTTTTTGGACAACCGTGGTTTGGACGTATTTAGCACCTCCATCGTCAGAGGAAAGTACAAGGTCCTTTGTCACCTCGGTTTCATGATCTCTTTCCCTCACCGGAGAGGGAATAGGAATCGAAGGTCCATCATAATCAACATAACATCTCGACATTTTTGACAAGGCCATAAGTTTTTCAACTTTACTTTTACAGGCCCTTTGTTTAAAGAAATCATCATCAAGAGATGCCATTAGAATCAATTATGAGATAAGTGGAAGAAGGTAGAATCAAAGGGTTTTGGGGATGAGAAATGAAGAATCAAATAGGTAGGGGTGTAAAGGTGAATATTTTTGTGTTTTGTTTTATAAAAATATGGATAAAATATGGTAAATATACAATGGATGTATATCCAGATTCACTAATACGCAAAATCGTTAGAATAAGCGCACAACCTCCCCGGCAGCGGCGCCAAATTTTGATTCGCCTCAAACGGTCAGATAATTATTGGTCAACCACTTGTGAATGGTCAAGTATAATAGTCAAACAGCTGAGGCAAATGCTTTCGTGAAATACAGTGTTTTCCCGGGTCGTAATGTCCCAACGAGGTGTGCGATGTTTTATTATAAACGAATCTGTGATCGAGTGAATCTGAACAGGGAATGGTATAAAAGTGTGTGTGTGTGATTAGACTAGGGTTTATAACTTAAAATAACTATTAGAATGATTACGTAAAAGCTAGGTATCTAAAACGTTTAAACGTACACCAATTTAAAATCAGACGCGATTGCGTACTGAGAAAAAGGTGAGTTTTAAGGAAAAATAAACTACAAGGGTTAAAAATTAAAATTCTATAAACTTAAACTTAAAATAAAATTAAATTAAAAAGAAAACTATTTTTTTGATTATTTTATTATTTATTATTAATTATTTAATTAAAAACTATTTAACTATTTAATTAAAACTTAATTTAAATCAAACTAAAAATTATAAATACTACAAATTAAACTAAAAACTTATAAAAATAATTTCTAAAACTTAAAATGAACTTGAAGAAAGTATAAAAAATAAAAATAAATCTTTTTGTCTTTTTGTGAGCTTTTTATTAAATAAAAACTATTTATATTAATTAAACTAATTAAACTATTTTAAATTACAAATAATACTAAATTGACTTAGAAAATTATGAAAAAATTTATAAAACTAATTTATAACTTATAGAAGCTATAAAAAATATAAAAATTAGATATTACTATATAAAAATTAATTATGCTATTTATAACTTAATTATTTATTAATTATTAATAAAACTATTTTTAATTCTAATAAATATCAAATGACAATATAAAAATCTAAGAAAATTATTTAAATTACTTTAACCTAATAGGGAATTAATAAAAATATAAAAACACAAATTACTTAATAAAAATATAAAAATGAAAATTAAAATTAAATTAAATTAAATAGAAACTATCACTTATTTTTATATTTGTTTTTCTTGAATTTTCTTTTACCAACCTATTTTATACCTAAAAATAACTAACTTGTGTAAAATCAATTAATTTAGAACTTAATAATAAGCTAGTTATAAGCTAATATCCTAGACAGTTGACTTTAGTTGACTTAATGAGCAAATAAGCTCTACTGAGCTGAAGTGGGTCCCACCTTGGTATATTCTGGTTCCAATGAGTTGTTTGAACTATTATGAGTGAGTATCAATCAAATAAGCTCAACAAATAAGCCACACAACAACAATAAGCACTTGCTTATTGTTGTTACTGAGACAGATTTGGGACAACCTTGGGGAGCAAAATTAAGTGGGGTCCACTGGGTTTGGGGTCAAACTAAGGGTCAATGGTTGTTCCCTGGTAGGAGGGGGGTTGGGAGAACCTAAAGCCTAGGTGTGGGGACCACTGTGGTAGCCACAAACCACCACCAAAGTGGTGGTGGTGTGGTGATGTACTGCTGCACAGAGCAGTTGCTCAGCCCTGCAGCCTTCTTTTGAGGGTTGTGGGGCCCACAGGTAAAATCTTAAAAATCTAATGACTATGGGACTCAATAGTTGAGGTGGTAGGCTATAAGTAGGAACAATTTTCAAGACCTGAATCAACTTACATAAATCAAAACAATTCCCTGAATTATTGGAAAAATCTGAGATGTGCAAAAGTTGACTTTGAGTAAAACCTTACTAGTTTGACTTATTTGAGTTTCCACTAGATCCTATGAGTTTATTAAGCTATAATAAGCTATGACAAAACTATCCTAAGCTAAAAATGTGAGTTGTGATCAAGTGAGGGGGGTTTGAGGTTCAACTGTCCACACAGTGAACTGTGGGAATGGGGAATGGGTAATTTTGACTTATGGCTTAAAATGGACTTGGATTCTTGGCTATTATTACTTAATTATACTAGGTAAGTAGGATCAGAATTCAAACAACAATAAAAACCTACTCTACAGTGGTGCTAACCACTGATCCAAACACTACCTTATAACTATGAAAATGAGGTTTTCAAAGCTAATGATTGATTTAAGCCACAACACAGATTCAAAACACTAAATTATGATATTGTAAGATCAAATGACCCTGAATCAACTATTCCACAAGCATTTACCTCAGTTTTGTCAAAAATGAGTTTTCAACTGTGTAATCTTTGATTTTGAGCAACAAGTAAATTCAATGAACAAGTAACTGAGGTTAAACACTAATTATACTAAGTAACATGTAAGTAACATAAAATTACAAAGATCTAACCAACTAGATTACTTAAACAGTAAAATGCCAAATTTAATGAAAATGCTTACACAATGGAAAATGGACTGAGAACAATGAACCAGTGAACCAACTCATAACCTAGTATCCCCCATAGGATTCTAAACCATGAACAATCCAAATGACACCCTGCTCATTCCTTATTCATTGATTTCCACAATTTTTTTTAATTTAATTTCTATTTTATTGATTTTTCTTGGATTTTTGAGTTTATATTCTAAATGGATTCTGAGGATGTCTAAAAGCTTTTGTAAACTTTGTCAGAGCTTTTATTAGCTTATGAGATTCAATAACAACAACAAATAACAACATACAAGCTTATGGTGATTTTTTGAGAATTTGAGAATTACAAAAACTGAGAATCAACTGAAATCTTAAATTGAGTATGGCAAAAGATGTAAAGTACACTGAGATAACTTAATTGATTACTTAAAAGCTTTAAATTACACTAACAGACTAAAATTACACTAGTCGACACTAAGATTACACTAACTAAACTAATAAATCTCTTCTTCTGCTTCTCTTCCCTTATGTAGAGTTTTTCTGAGTATGTGGGACCCACTGGGGTATTTCCCACCATTCCATAGCCATTGATTAGGTCTGAGTGATCCTGGCCTTTGAAATTACCTTTTTGGCGCCAAAAGTCCAAGGGGTAGCGTGTACGGGTTTTAAGGCAATTAGATAGGTTTGGTGAGGCGTGGAGGACAAGGGGATAGTGGGTAGGACAGCTGGGGTGTGAGGTGGTGGTGAAACCACTGAGGTGGAGGTGGTTTGGGTGATGCAGTTGTGAGGGAGGGAGAGGAACAGTGATGGTGGTTTTTGCCCGGTTTTATTTTTAAAAGGGTAATGGGCTTTGGGGATTTGGGCTTGGGAAGGGATTGGATCAGGTTAGGGAGTGGGCTGGGTAATATAAGTTGGGTTTATTTGTTTGGTTTAGATATAACTTTAGGATCCGTTTGGTTTATTTATAAAACACAAGGACCAAAAATGTAATATGGTAAAAGTTTGGGGGCTGTGATTGGCAAGTTTCCAAATATACTACAAGGGCTAATTTTGCCATATGTGATAAATCAAAGGACTTTAAATGAAATAATTCCATTTTAAACCACCCGGGGACCTATTCTGTCAATTCCCAAACTTCAGGGACCAAACATGTATTTTCTCCAAACTTTCCACATAAGGACTATTCCTTCAAAAGATTATTAGTACAAGGACCAAAATTGAATTTCTCAAAGTTTTTTACATCCCAGGGACCATTTATGTCAAATTCCAAAGTACAGGGACTAAACTTGTAATTTTGTGAAACTTTGCACCAAAGGACTAAATATGTAACTTTATGATTAAAAAGGACCTTTGGTGACTTTTTCATGTTTTTAGAATAACCAGGGACTAGTTTTGCCAATTTATGAAACTTGAGGGACTGAAACTGCCAATTATGCAAACTTTGTACGTTTTTCATCTGTTTTTGCATATTTTGTATTTGAAACATATAAAACACACCTTTAAGATATTTTAAGTATTTTGATACATATTTGAGTGTTTTTGTATGTTTTGGCAGTTCAGATTGGTATAAAATGATGAGTATTTAGACACTCATCAATAACACAGTCATGTATGTATGCAATCAAGTATATCACAGTCAAGTATAAACGTTTTGAGTATTTGTACAAGTAAGCAAGTAGTTGAGCATGTGTCTCCCCCAAAGAGTTAAAACAAGTATGAAAAGAGTAGGGGCTATGACTCACCTTAAGCTTATGTAATGAGAAATGAAAGTGGTAGTCGAATCGCGAAAGTCTCTAAGAGCAGCCTATAATAGAACGTTGCGACTTAGGTTTGGAGTAACGTCTAAGAATACGAAGAATTGCCAATATATGTCTTGCATAATGTTCATGATGTAGTACTTAGTATATAGTGTAAGTCTTTGAATATAAATGGTTTATGAAACATGTATAGGTTGTATATCTCTTACTACTGTTCGGGCCGACATAATTCAGAAGTCATGGAGTAAACGTTCGAGGAGCCAGGACACTTTAATTCGTAAATCCACAACTCATCTCGACGGCTTACTATTGTAGTATTTGATAAAATATATATAAGTTTTTGATTCGAAAAGTTACATGGTCTTTAGCCGTGGCTTTGCCGTGACCTTGGTCATTGTTACCATGGTCTTGAGACTCAATCTTGGCTTTAGCCATGGTTGTGGTCTTGGCTTTAGGTCATTAGACCTCTTGGTCTTATTAAACCATAACTATTATATAGTAACTTTGGTATATAAAATAGCTGTTAAGAAACTGAAGAAAATCTCATTCGTTATTGGTTTTCTGGAAACGTGCACCTGAGTTTTTGAAGAAAACATGATTCCGGACAACTTTCGTGTTTTAACTTTTTCATGAAACGGACCAGAAGGGCCTCTTTTTGCGTGTTTTATGTTCTGTCACAGAAAGTATTTGGCAGATTTGCCGTAAAGTTTTGGTAATTTCAAATGGTCATAACTTTTGACTCGGGTACTCGTTTTGGGTGATTCAAATTGCTATGTTTTCCTTGTTAAGTCCTCTTTAATAGTAAGTAAGTGTCAAATATCATAGTTATACTATTTTGGTCGTGGTTCTCCATAAAAGTCACTAGTTTACTTGTTTAAATAACATAAGTTAACATATATATACCATAACTTGTTTTACTAGTTTTTATACATCATGAACATAATACAAAGACCATATATAGCATGAAAGACACATAATAAGCATGAAAATGATATTAAGCAAGAAAGTGTAATAGGGTTTCTTACAACTTTTAGCTTTCTAAAGAAAGGAAGTCAAGTATGAAACTAGGACACTAAACCTATGCTTGCAAACCCTTCACCACAACTCTTGAAACCCTTGCTAGCCTTGATATAGACCTTGTGAAAACCAATTAACTTCAGCCCTAGTAACCTTGTGTAGCTCCTAATTCATCAATGGAATCACCAAATAAACTTAAGAACTAGGTAGAGAATACTAAGACCTTGAACTTTGTAGTGTAACTTGTAGTTTGAAGATCAAAGGATCATGGTGCTAGGGATTTATGTGTGTGGCGTTTGGATTATGAAGAAAGGAAGGAATGAGCTTGTTTTTATAGCATGAATGAGGAGGTTAGGAAGGTGTCTAGGAAGGTGCCTTAAGGAGGTGCAAGTTTAGGATATTTTCCAAGACTTAAGGATGAAGTTTTAGTTTACTTCGCTAGGTATATAAACAAGTGTGATCATCTTAATGAATCAAGACTTATCATAAGCCACCAAGGCATGGTGAAGCTTCCTATACACGTTCATATGATGGTTAGGGTGACTAGGTACATAGTTTTGGTATTATCTTGTTTTACGGAGGTCGTTTAGTCCCGGTAATCGCTAACGGTAAGTCGTTAAGTCATGAAACTTAAAATCGGGCGTCCTAAAAATATGAAACTTAAAAGAATGACTAAACTTGTCAATATACTCCATAATAAAATATAAAATGAGTGGTAGGTTCTATTGGGTTGCTCAAACCCTGCTAAAACTGGAAACACGAGTCTAAAGCGCGTAATACGTAAAACGTACGAATATTGTGTAAAATTGAGAAAAGTAAAATATTACTTTTCTAATAGGATAATAATGGATTAAAATGACCTATAATGTCTAGGCTGGGCTTAGTCTAGTGTCGGTTGGTATTTAATGTCTTTAAACTTAAAACCGTAAGCCTAAAAAATCAAGGAATGATTTTTGGTCAAAGGAGGAGGGAAAAATATGTTGACTTATTCCAAAAATGTGAAAACTCAAATTGTCTTAGAAACGCGGTGCAGGTATAGGCTAAGGTTACGGCTAAGTAAAAGTGCTTAAAAATGAAAATTCCTGTTTCTCACGGCCGAGATTTATTTGGTCATATTTTTCTTAGTCATGATTAATTCTCTAATTAATCATGAGAGTACTAAACATTTTTCTGATGCGGGGAAAATTAACGCGGTTGAGCTTCGTTGTGCGTAGGATTTTTAAATGACGTTTTAACCTAAACGTGTATTTCCTTAATAACTTTCGCGAAAATGATCTGATGAGTGTCAAACTTTTATTTTGCCATGAAAATGATTTATCATACGAGAATATGAAATAAAAATCAAATTTCGGAAAAGTGAATAGTAAAAATGAATAGTAAAAGTGAATAGTAAAAATGAATAGTGAAATTTTCGTGAATAGAAGTTAACCTGAAAATGTGAATTGTTACAGATACCATAATATCCATGCCCTTGCGGCAAGCTGGGCCACCCCGAAGGATGCCATAACTATCATCCATGCCATAAGGCAAGCTGTACAACCATGCCATGAAAGGCAAGCTAAGCTATCCCAAAGGATACTTTCATACATGCCAAGAATATAGGTAAACCATGCCGGCGAAGGCAAGCTAACAACCATGCCATGATGGCAAGCTAGGCCATCTCAAAGGATTCCAAAACACATGCCGCGAAGGCAAGCTAACAACCATGCCATGAAAGGCAAACTAGGCCATCTCGAAGGATGCCGAAAACACATGCCGTAAAGGCAAGCTAACAACCATGCCATGAAAGGCAAACTAGGCCATCTCGAAGGATGCCGAAAACACATGCCATAAAGGCAAGCTAACAACCATGCCGCGAAAGCAAGCTAACAACCATGCCATAAAGGCAAGCTAGGCCATCTCGAAGGATGCCAAAACACATGCCAAAAAGGCAAGCTGGGCTATCCCGAAGGATACCAAAACTAGAGCGTTGGATCCAAGCTATATCTAACTTATCAACTTTACTCACTTTATCCTTCATGTACTTTTATCATTAAGTACACGCTGTCACTTCAACACTTCTCATTGCCTTGAGCAATTTCAACATTCGCTACCACGTTTACATTCATCTAGACAAGTTTCTATATTACACTTGTTAAATTATGTTTGCATTCTCACAATGCTACTTATCATTTATCCGTCAACCCCAAGTTGACTCATATATTCACTACGTGGCATCTCTATTTTAGACAAGTTTTATATGATGCTTGTCCATTTACAGTTTACACATTCTCTATGTGTCCTTACCACACACTTTTACTATTATCCGTCAACCCTTGTTGACCATGTTCACAACTCATACTATCACTTCATTTAGTCTACTCAACTTTACTCATATAAGCCTTACATAGGCTTATTCTATAACATTTCCATTAATCTCATCCCATACTATCCAATATATAAACATGACTATACTCATGTTTTACGATTCTTCTAGCGCACTTCATATTACTTATGAATTCTAGCGCAATCTATGTCTCATTCATCACTTCTACTCATCACGTTTAACCATTTACTTACTAACACATTTTACTTATCATGTTTTATATATAACATGATCTCGTCACATCTTAACCATATACTTTAACTTTTCTTATTTTAATTAAGCGTGTAAGACTTATGCTTCAAGCATCTACTCATTATTACATCTAATCGTTCATGTCTCACGAAATATGCATTCCAATGCATCTATCTCAACTCACTCTTCTGTGAATCGTGCTCTCAAGCACATCACATAAAACTTAGACATATAATAAACTACTACCATAGACTTAAAGTCACATAAACAATAACACTTAACACTTATCTAACAAGTGTTTAAACATTCATAATCATAATCAAATCATATAGTCTATGGCTCATACATCACATTGAACAATCAAACTATGTCTAAGCATCAACATTCTAACTAGCCGCAAGCACTAGTCTACCTTACAACTAAGGCATCATACAACTTCCAATTCACTTGCTAGCCCATCTCTAATACCACTTAACATTTCTATTCACATTCCATTATCATGACTCTATCATACTTTCACATAATCGCAATACAAACGCCGGCACCAACCGAGGTGCACGACCAACTAATCATTTAAACACTTCAAGTCATCACGGACTTACATCTCATATACATCAACACTATATCATACATCCATCACTTATCATCTATAAGTTCAACTAGCATAAAACATAATCCGTCTCACACTTAACAATTACTTTTCTGCATTACTCAAACTTATGGCCATTGCAATCTACGAGTGGTTTAAGACTAGGCAACCTATAGTGGAAACCTAATTCACTTAAACCGAAGCTCTGATACCAAGTTGTAACACCCCATGCCCGCTTAGACCAAAAACTAAAACTTTTTACGCGGAAACGCTTGAACTAAAACTGACCTGCTGTTACTCTTTCATAAACTGACAAAAATCAGTACACAATCAGACCTTGGGGATATTTTTAGATGAAAATAGACTCAATCACCTTCGAAACGATAGGTGCCACGACCTGTGACGACTTATGGATTAAAAGATATGAATTTTTGAAAACTGCCAAAAATCTACACAGTCTGCCTGGAAAATCTGGACAGCTTGTTGTCCCGAAATCACTTTCAAAATCCCCGGCCGGAAACCCAACCTCCCGAACTCGAAACTCAACCAAAATTTCCAGATTTATTTGGTATATGAATGGGCTCGTTTTCATGCAAAAACATTTATCTTACGATACCCCGAAGGGGTACTTTACGACGGGTTATGCAAATAACCCGTTTTGACCCATTTCACAACAAACCACTTATATCACTTTCGTTTTACACCAAACTTTCCAGAAATCAATCATTAACATATCAAATGTGTTCCAATAACACTTGACCCGTTTACACTTAAACCAAACGCCCCTTTAACTTTACTCAAAAACACATAAACCATACTTTGACTTATCAAATGACTACCAAATTGTCATACAACTCTTGACATACACTTTGCCATACGACTGCCCTTTAACAACCCATAAAAGACTAACGGGGGTACAAACTTACACATGAGCCCGGTATTCTAGCTAAGCTCCTAAACACATATTACCTTAAATCTTGCATAACCAAAACCTTAATCCACATATCCAAGCCATCCATAAGAACATGTCAACCTACAAAACGGTTAGACAACTAAACCGTAAGCACAAAGGCTTAGTAAGTAAAACGACTATAACATACTATTATACTTCAATCCACATAATGCATCATATACATAAACACTTACTTCATGGCCTACATACCCAAGTCTCAACTATCACATATCATCAACATATTCTATAGCATCATCTCATCACATAAGTCATAACCATGGCATCACATAAGCATAATCCAAGCTCATCTTCTCAACATAAACATACATAACACATAATGATAGAAATCCATATAACATATGCTATCATCATTTTACTTACCTTAATCCAATCTAAACATATCAAGAACATCATCATCATCACAATGATCCATCATCATCATCGTCGGTCATAACCACAACCTAACAACATAACAATAAGTAACATAACAAGGGTTAACATAACCCATAAAATATACTTATCTTACTTTCTACATCATCATATGATCATATCTTGATCATATGATGAAAACCCACTTAATCCATAATCTATAACTTCAATAACATCAAGAACATACATACTTACTTGAAGGAGAATCATAGCTAGGGTGGCCATAAGCACTACCACAATTCATTCTTAGTACTAGAACAAGTTGGTTCTAGTACTAGTTTAAGGAATTAGCAAGATTAATCCCTGCAGGCTAGAACAAGTTGGTTCTAGTACTATTTTCAGATTCTGTCAACTTAGGTCCCTCAAGTTCTTTTCCTTTATATTGGTGACTAATAATACTTTCTAAACCACATTACACATTATTTGACTATCGGGTTTGACCACATCACGACATTTGTTGACTAACCAACCACGTAAGGCTCTTAGTCCATTACATCTAGGGTGGGGTCCAAGTACCCGGGAAACGTGTCTAACATTATCCCTAGCTAGTAACAAGTGAGCTAAATGGATGGATGACAAACATGCTCTAACGGTGAATGTTTAGTGGCAAATAAAGGTTGATAAAAAGATTAGTGGCAAATAAACTCTTTTGGTATGTTTTTAGTGGCAAAATTGCTCTTTTAACCGATTTATTTTGCATGTCCATTATTTGAGTTGTTTATTTATTTTATTTAATTACTATTTATTTTTATATGTTTGTGACATGATAGTAAGCAAAAGGGTAATTTTATAATAAAATTATAAACCAGACTTAATAATGGTGAAATCTTGTTTTGAGCTTGAAAAATCTTAAACTTTTAATTGATTGATCGCGACTGTATTAAATGGTTGGATGGTGAAGCTAATTTTGACAAACTATAAAGTGGGTATAAGGTGGCTTCGCATTAAATTGTGGCCTTAAAGAGACTCCATTCTATCTTAATGCTCGCCTGTGCGTCAAAATTTAGTTTTACCCAACAACCATTATAAATACGAAGCACTTAAGGCAAAGTTGTAAGTTTCTCAACGCCTCAATTAAAACTTTGTAGATTTAAGCTCGTAAAGAAACTAATGAGTAAAAGTTTTTTACATGAAACATATGATACAAAGTGAATGCATGACATCTTTGTACATATTTTTGATTACACACATCAAATTACTACCCTTAAATTTAAGTTATATGTCATCCAATGAAACGGAAACATCTAAAGCTATGATTTACGTCAGGGTGTAACCTGGCTAGATTACAATGGAAGGGTAAATTACATGATTTCATCACTAGCAGATCAACTGGTGTGGTGGAGTTATGTAAGTTTGCTGTTTCTTAAATTGGTTAACTTAATTGAGTTGATAGTGGGATCTGATCACTCAATGCATAAGATGGGGATAAAACATGCTTACATTGGAAAATATTTTTTTTTTATAAAATATTTTTAGAAAAAATTATTCGAAAAAAAAATTTATTCGATTTTTTTTTATAAAATTTTATTCGATTTTTTTTTATAAAAGTAGAAAAACGAAAGAAAACGGACCAAAACGTGTAAACACGGGCGAAAAAGTAAAAATAAAGTCAAGGACTATAGGTGAAAGTCAACCCAAACGACAAGGACCATTATTGTAACTTTTATAACTGAAATAAAGTTAAAGGATGACTGGTGAAAACAGACGCAAACCACAGAGACCAATAATGTATGTTTTTTTAAATGTTTACCTACAAACCGGTCAAACAGGTAAAAATCCGGTCAACATTACGTATCTTTAGCCAAGTTTGAAAGTTTGTTAGCGATACACGGACTATTTTTAGTAGGTTACGTATTTCGGTACTTTTGAAAAAGTATATTGCGTATCTACAAACTTAGTCCTTACAAATACATCTTCAATTAGAAATCAATCTCTTAAAATAACAATGTATAATTAATTCATTACCACAACCGATGTACTTAATCCATCTATTTGAATGATAAAAACGTGTGGAGACAAAGTAAACGACGATGATGTGGTGGCAACGAAGTGAATGATGGTGGTGCGGCGGTTGTAACGGTGGCTCCGTGAAACGCTAAGCAAAGGTGAGGGTTTGAGAGGGAAAATGTATTGATATCATTCGTTGCCATCGGCAAAGGATATCTGCCACCAATATCAGCTATGGATGATTAGGGCCAAATTCAACAAACCACAAGGATATTTTTTGCAGTTTACTCTATTTATACGTAGTAAATTTACTAGTGACGGCGATTAGCATGTGCAAGTGGTGCAACCGCACAAGGATGCTCGTTGTAAGGGCCTCCAATTTAGTATATATATGTTAATATTTATAATTTTATACATATATAAGTATATAATGTTTTTAATTTTTAGTGTTTTTGTTAAATATTATCAAAGTTGAATTTTTAATGTATTTGCGCGTAGTATCAACTTTTTATTTTTAAAAATGGTTAAACTTTTCGTGATTTATGCGGAACTCATTTGTGATTTCGCACCGGGCCACGAAAATTATTGGGACGGTGTTGATATTTACGGACCAATCTTCTTAATATCATTAAAATAGTATTATGCTCAGGAAAGTGAAAGTTCTTTTTTGAAGACTTTGTGTCTTAAGAATCACCTTTATAATCACCATCATATCGAATAAATGAATAATGATTTGGAGGTATTCACCTGTTTGTTTCATTATTTGTATGCTGTTTAGTTTTTGTTAACTAATTTGTGGATCGGTGAAAGTGATTTGATACAAGATCTAAATATAGAATCAGACAACTTTTATATAGCAGTAAATTTCAGCAATATATTACGTAGTTGATACGTATTAGCAAAACATTTATAATTAAAAATTTTGCTATTCATGATCCTAAAAGGCTATGGTTAATAGAAAAGTTTTGCTAACATATATATTTAACTAATCTTGAAAACTTAAAATTTCATAAACACGAGTAAAATGAAATCCCAAAAAATACCCCTTACTTGAAATAATTAACTTATGAAAACTTTGGAGGGTTTAAACTTTGGACCCAAAATACCCCTTACTTGAAATAATTAACTTATGGAAACTTTGGATTCAATACACGGTTTAAACTTTGGAGACTTAAAATCTCTTAAATGAAAAATTACAAATGAAAACTTTGGAGACAATAATGGAAACGTGTTACAATACACGATTCTTTTTAATATTCAATAGTTTCCTAATAATTAGTTCTAAACACAACTATATCGTAATAAGTTTCTGTTCTATGGAAATGAATAATAAAAACAATGTCTACAAACTAAACTCATAAGTGTTGCATCAAGAGTTATATCGTATGACGCAACAACTTCAAACATTATCGTTGGGCATTTTTTTTATCACCTCTTCCAAATTGCTCGTGCAATTATTTCGGAAAGTTCTTTCATTCGCGGAAACCCATGAACCCTCTTATGTGTTGCATATAAATTTTGAATGTCTTTAAAGTCTGATTTCTTTAAAAACTCAGGCATGTACAAATCATTAATGTACTTAGTAAAATGATCTAGAAAATTGCGTGCACATTGTTCACCCATTTGTAGATATTCATCAAGTGTATCAAGTGTTGTGTCGTATGCCAATTGGCGTATGGCGGAAGTGCATTTCATAAAAACACTATAACTCATTAGACCTGTAGCATCGGGTCGGACTTCAAAGAATTTAAAATGATCAGGAAAGGGATCGGAAGTATAAGTTTCAATACCTTTAACTATTTCTAAAGATAGTTTCCTGCTCATACAATATCGACGTTTAAAATACGCCGCAGGATATTTTGAATCATCACCAAAATGGTCAGCCACAAATATGCTTCGGTAACATCACGTTCACGGTATATCATATTACAGGTATGGGAAATTTGAGCTTGTTGTTGTTGCAATGATTGATGATACTGATACGCTTGTGTTATAAAAAAAATGTCACTTTCATCATCGATATCCGAAAATTTAATACTTTCATTATTCTTCATATTCGGATCCTATAGTTTACAAGAATGTGTATTTAGATAGATAGAATTAAGAAATTTTTGTGAAAATTAGTTAAATAGAGGTTTGATATATATAGAGTGAGATTTATTATTATTTACTTTTTTCTTAACCGTCAGCGTTAGCAGCATCTTCCAAAAATAAACAAACCGACACACATTGCCACATTAACGTGCAAACCAACACCAACCCAACGCCAGTGAACCCGGTGTGATATCGTCAGCAACGCCGGTGCCAACTAAGCATAAAGCCGAGTTGGCGTTACGACACCAAGACCTAAGCAAGTCAAAAAGTCTACCTCATAAAAGTTACAAACTCCGGTACAAATTCCTACAAACAATCCTACCCCACCTCACATCACAAACACAATAACACACAGACAATGACAAAAACCAAAGAGCAAAACCAGTCCATCTTCAACCTCCCACAAGACATAATCTTCGACATCCTATCAAGACTCCCAACAAAATCCTTAATCCAATTCAGATGTGTCAACTCTTCATCTCCAACCTTGATCTCCCACCCATCTTTCACCAAGCTCCACTTCACCACCACCCTAAGAAAACCAGACAAAAACCATCTCATCATATACTATGAAACATTAGATTACATCAACCATATCTACTCTTTAAGATCACCAACCAGCACTTTTCAAGAAACCTTAAAACTTGCTCCACCTTACAAACCACTTCATGGGTATCTCAGAATTGTTGGGTCCCACAAGGGTTTGTTGTGTTTTTTTGATACTAACTTTTATTCTAATGTGGGTCATGTTTTGTTGTGGAATCCTAGTATTTCAAGGTTTAAGAAAATTGGTCATGACCCTTGTCATGATTTGGATAAAGTTTCGCATTTTGTTGTTGGGTTTGGTTTTGTGTTGAGGAATTTGGAGTTTAAGGTTGTTATGATTGTGTATGGTTTAGATAAGGTGGTTAATGTTAATCATGTGTTGGTTTATGAGTTGAGTAGTGATTCTTGGAGGAAATTAGATGGCGTGGTTGCGCCTTGTGGTATGGTCAGGGGTTGGTCTAGTAATGTTGTTGTTAATGGTTTTGTGAATTGGTTAGGGTTTAAGGAAGTGGTTAGGGATGCTAGTCGTGTGCCGGATGTGATTATGGGGTTCGATTTGGAGAATGAGTGTTTTTGTGTACTTGAGTTACCGAAAGATATTGTTCGCAGTTATGATCAAGTGTGTTTGGTTTCTTATGGTGATGAGTCTTTGTTGTTGGCATTGGGTGCTCATTATGCTGAGCTTAATGGTGAAAAATGGGATATGTGGGTGATGGGTGAGTATGGAGTTGTGGATTCTTGGAAGAAGGTTTGTGTGGTTTCGCATCCTGTGTTGCCGATTCCGCCTTTGTTGATGAGGAATGATCACGAGGTTTTGATGGTGATGAATGATGGAAGGCTTGTGTTGTTTGATGCGATTAAGAATGAGATGCTGGATCTTGAGACACATGGGTTGCCTCGTGCTTTTAATGCTATTGGGTATACCGCTAGCTTAGCTTTGCTTCAGGGTTGAGGGTGTGGATGGACTGCGAAGTCAAGGATTTATTTGCTTTTTGTTTTATGGTTTACTTTTTTTTTTTTTTTTTTTTTTTTTTTTTTTTTTTTTTTTTAATTCTAGATGTTTGGTATGTTAAAAAGTGATATGAAGAATTGTGCAAGTTTGTGTGATTAGATACATAGTTAATAAAAACAGAGTTTTTATGTGAAATGATTGTTTTAGATGTTTGGTTACTGTGCCGATTTTTGTCACGTTGGTTATTGTAGATGTTTGGTATGTTCTATCGTGTAAATATATGTGGTTCATGGTTAAGAAAAATAATGCTATCAAGCATTTACCGTGGCGGCAGGGATGAAGTACAAGAGGGTTGGTTTAGTAGCTGTTATCACGCAGTTGAAATTTTGTGGCATTTTATGTTAAGTTGTTCATCTTAATAATGTCTTCCATTGGTTGGTTAAAAAATTGAGATCACTCCTCTCTGTGTTCATTCAAGTTGCCTAAATGACTGGTTGCCCCTATATTACAATTTGGAGGTCAGTTCCATCAAGCCTTTTTATTATGTTCAATAATAAAGCTCATTATTAATTTACTGGAATGATTCGGGCTTGAACACGTAACATAGTTCATAACTTCAAAATTGAATCAAGTGTTGTCTGGTACGATAAGGAATCATTGCGACAGGGGGCACTGCAAGGGTGTCCATAACCTTCCATTCATGGTGATCTAAGCTGAAAGCCTGCAACAACAGATTCGGTATACATGAGCCGCTTCAGTCCTCACTGTACTCGGCTGTATGGAAATGTCTTGTATCATCTTTACTGCACTAAAGCCTCAATCCTGTCATTATGCGATCAAAGCATGCCATAATATTATACTCAACCAACAATTTTTACCTTTTTTGGTTTAAGGACCGTGATTATCGATTGTAAGTTGAAGACTGTCACATTTAGTCTAACAAACAGATAAATCGGTAGCCTATAAACCTTTAGACGAATACTTATCAGATCCGTACATTGCGCTTCTGAATTGTGATAAACTATTTATTCTAGAACTTCAACGACATCCCACAAAATCACCTTGAGAGTGATCACGAGAGTATTGTCATGACGATTACTTAGGATGTCGTAGAAGATCCATAATAAATAGTTTATTGCACATGCTATGTAAGTTCTAACAGTTTAAGAACTCCATTGATATTATTCTTGATCAAGATTCTCTAAAAGACTGGCCTAGATATTATCAGTTGTTTTTCTTTTTGAGAAAAGTGAAGTACTATATACTCTTAAATAGTTAAATGCATTATCACATCCATGAGGATTTTATAGTACATGTGAGCACAAGAACTAGGATGGAAATCGAATTAGGTAACCCATGAATATCAAATCATATTAGGTAACTCATGCAAAACATCGTCCGTGGATTAAAAACATCTTGGCTATGTGGATCAAGCTGGTTCGGAATGCATGATGGATTTGTTCATGTTGATTCTTTCTGAAAATATGTGCAATTTGTGCATTAATATTGCAAAAATTGGTGAGAGCCTCTGTCTTGCTAGAACACTAATAATTTGCTGGATTTTCCCTTTGCAAATTAGCCCAAACTGAAATAAAATTGAGGCCCCAAGGAAAGGGTGATCCTGTCTGTATCACACTGAATTTGCTGAAAATTTGCCTGTGCAGACGTGGAGTACCCAGGAATGTTTGTTTTGTTACATTTACACATTTGTCTGTAAAACTCATAAATTCTGTTCCTTTTGTATGTGAAGATTTATTGTTTCTCTAACATTATAAGCTTATACATTGTACATCTATAAATGTAAATAAAAATTGCATTTCTAGGCATTTACATTACACGTGAAATATTTGTCCACTAAATCTTCTGCACTTATATCTGTAGGGCCTTACGGGACCATGTGAAGAGTTGATCTCCTGATGACGTGCATATATCGATGAAATTTAAACCTAGTCATTATAGTCAATAAGACCACTAGCATGTGAACCACACGCATCTACAATCACGTTTATAAGTCATAGCCACATGAATTTCTTATCAAGTTCAGCTCTTGCATTGTACTTGAGACAACAAAGGAAAAAGAAAACTAGAGAAGTGCCAGTTTTATTTTTTATAAGTTCGGAAATGGAGAATAAAGGCAGCTGCAAGGTTTGTGTCACAGGAGGTGCTGGTTACATTGGTTCATTCCTGGTTCCGTTACTTCTACAAAATGGTTACACTGTCCATGCTACTCTCAGAAACCTGGGTATACTTCTTTATCTTCATAGTTTTATTTGCGTGTATAATTAAATTTCAATGATAAGACTATGTGTCTACCCTCCTATCAATATGTAGGGTATGGCCCTTGTATATGTGTGGAGTTAAGAGTTGTAAGATGTTCGTACCTAGCGTTGTGATAAATCATCCCCTGAAAGATTAGTAAATATGTTTCGCTAATTCTCTATATTATCAGTCTATTTCTGTGTTTTTTGCTTGTAGGTGACGAATCCAAGGTGGGACTTTTGAAAAGATTTCCATTTGCAGAAGAAAGGCTTCATTTGTTTAAAGCAGATATATACAACCCAGTAGAGTTTGAAGAAGCAATACAAGGATGTGTCTATGTGTTCCATGTTGCAACCCCCTTACTTCACACTACTGGCTATAAGGTGTTACGTTCTTGCAAATTACAACCACTTAATCAAGATTCTAATCATAACTGCAAATAATAAATTCCAGTCTCTGATCTTATGAGTTGATGATATTTTGTGCATATTTATAGTGCAACAACACCATTGATGCTACAATTAATGCTCTTAAGGAGATTGCGGATGCTTGCGTACGCTCGGGGACAGTGAAGCGGCTCATCTACACTGCGTCCGTTACAGCAGCTTCACCATTAAAAGAGGACGGAAGTGGTTATAAAACCATCATAGATGAAAGTTGTTGGACACCTCTTCATCTCGATGTTCCTTACACAAATTATTCCTTAAAGGTTTGCATCAGAAATTTAAATTTTTTTGCGATATCTGTGGTGCTTACATGATCGTGTCTCTAAATACTTACAATATTGTTTTATTTATCAAGTAATGTTTGATGCAACTTTGTTGTGGTGTTTACTTTAGGACTACACAGAGGCCAAAACAAAATCAGAGCAAAAAGCTTTAAAAATTGGAGAAGATAAAGCAAATGAACTAGAGGTGGTGACTTTATGTTGTGGGTTGGTGGGTGGTGGTATCGTTAGATCAGGCAGTCCATCGGTTTTCATATCCCAAATTTCCAATGACATGAAGCAATACCAACCAGTGGCGAAGCTTGGATTTTGTAAGTGGGGGGTCGGGATCTAAATTTTTTTTTTCCCTAAGGCTATATTTCAGGTATACCAAAATTTTTGGGGGGTCGAAACCGAATATACCGAAATTTTTCTACACGAAAACTATATACCCCTACATCGCAAAAAAAATTTCGGGGGGTCGGGCGCCCCCCCCCCCCCCCCCCCCCCCCGGCCCCTATGAAGCTTCGCCCCTGATACCAACCACTAATGTATTTAGAAGAATTGCTTGGCAAAGTCCCAATTGTACACATTGATGACGTTTGTCGAGTGCACATCTTTTGTGCAGAAACACCATCAGTTAATGGGAGATTCTTATGCGCTAGCTCGTTTATATCAACTGGAGAAATGGCAAAGTACTATCAGAAAAGCTTTCCACAACTGAAAGAAGAGTAAGATTATTTTGATTAACAACTTTATAATAATATGACAGAGAACTCGAGTACATAATAAGTTTGTTATAATAGGTACTTGGAAGAACGTGGGATAGAAATCAAATGGGGATCAAGAAAGCTCGAAGATAAAGGTTTTGCTTACAAGTATAGTACTGAAATGATATTAGATGATTGTCTTGAATGTGCAAAGAGATCCGGAATTGTTTAGCATTAACTACTTCTAGATTCTATTTGCCTATATATTATATGGTGTGTTAATAACAATTTCTGCAAAAGAATTTAAGGTAAAAAGGGATTTCTGCATATGAATCTAATGAGTTCTTTGAGAAACAAAGACTCACGTTGAAAAAGTTGTCCGGATGGCAAATCCTTAGCTTTGATTTTGGAAAAATAAAGCCTAAAACTATTGAGTATATGCAAATCACAAATGAACAGCGCATGGTACTAGGACTCTCGTAATGTAAAATAGAAAAATCAAAATCAGGACGCTCAATATGGTTCAGACTATGAGTGTGATCAGCCAAGCTAGCTAGTCTATGGCCACACAAGTCACTTTATTATCTCCAACTAATTCTCGGAGAGGTTAGGTGCATCCCAGTTTAGGTTCCCTGAATTTTATCCAAACATACGCCTTAACGGTATCCATTGCTCCAGTTAAATTTTTATGTTTACCCTCGTTTTTCATATTTGACAGCAACAAACCCATAATTCTATTCATTTTGAACCCAAACTTTATTTGTATTTTTTTTTCTTATATTGATTTATTGTGCTGGTACGTTATAACAATTCCGAACCAGTGGTCCAGTGTTCTTCTTTTGACAATTCCATTCACGCTATGGCTGAATATGATGTTTTATCTAGCTAGTTAGCCGTGACCTCTCAATTCTAAGCATCTATTTGATCTATATATATCTTCTTTAATTGGTTCTAAATATTTGACTTCATTAGTTCAAAAATGATATAAATGCGACGACAACCACTGGTTCTTTATAACATCAATATACATCAATGGTCCTTTTTGACAAGTGTTAATTGATACGCAACTGTTCACGTTCACTTAGAGCCAGGTTCCAAGAAAATAAGTCATACATGACTAGCCAACTCGATCATTTGTATGTACCATTAGCCCAAAAAAAAAAAAAAAAAAAAAAAGAAGAAGAAGATAACGAAAACCGGGTCTTTGTTCTCTTGAAGGTGCAAGGTTTGGCTCAGCCTTGGTTCACTCACTTTTACAAAATGTTTATACTGTCCATGCTACTCTAAGAAACTTGGGCACCTCTTCTTTTTCCCTTTCTCTATTGTGTACTAGAAGTGTCAAAATGGGAAGGCCGGGCGGGTTCGACAAGAAGTCAAAATGAGAAACCTTAAAAATGGGTCAACCGGGTTGACAGTGGTGACAACAAGCAACTCCATGACCAAGTGGTGCTAGTATGTAGGTTGGATCAACTGATCTACTTAATGTAATTGTTATTTCTCTTGTTATCTATATCAACATATTTTTGTATGTGTTACGTTTTTGTAGGCAATGAGTCTAAGTTAGGACTTTTGAAAAGTTTTCCATATGCAGAAGAAAGGCTTCATTTGTTTGAAGCTAATATTTACAAACCATAAGAGTTTGAAGATGCAATGCAGGGACGTGTCTTTGTTTTCCATATTTTGCAACACGCTACAGGCAATGGGATCTTACATGAGTAAATTTATGTCCAATAATCAAGATTCTAAAAAACAATAAAGTTTTAAATTTTATTTCAGGTTTTACTTAAAAAAACTAACCCGCAACCCGACCCTATAAGGAATCGGGTTCGGGTAGGATTCGGTCAGGTTATATCAGGTCGGGTGATTCGGATTATAGATATGTCTAAGCAAGTCTACATAAATAAACAGAAAGCCAACTTATATTTTAGTTGTAGAATTTAGTGGGGTAAAAGCCAATAAGATCAGAAATAACATAAGCAGTAAGCAATCTCTATATTTCTTGCTCTTCAACGATACTATGTTGCAATGTTCTATACTTCTATACTTCTATACCAACTGTATTTATATGTCAAGGAAGCTTTCACCTAATTATTTCCGTTCTGTTGAAAACTTGTAATGGGGACTAATGTTAATGAATTGTTACGTTCTTTCAATAAATTGGTATAGTTTCATCATCTTTTAAACAACAACAAAAAAAAAGGATATATACAGTATAAGAACTTCACAAAGAAATGGTAGTAGTTTCGGTCATATATTATTATTTTTCGGGTCTTATTGGGTTGATGAGATAACCCGATAAGATAGATAACTCAACCCTAACCCGACCCTATAACAATATCGGGTTATCGGGTTCGGGTCAAACTAACCCAATAAGCTTTTTTAATTCGATTAAACCCGACCTTATAAGCCTTGTCGGATAACCCGATCCTACTGACACCCCTAGATGTAGGGATGTTTTGAGATGCTCTCTCTTTCTAGCTTATTTATGGTGTCTGAGGTAGCCGGTCAATGTAGTAGAACATGTGGGTTAAATGTGGCTCTGTTCGGTCCAGATGGTCGGGGTTTAGGTGTTAATACAACTTGCTAATGCAGGTTGTTCTTGGAAGATTGGTTATGAGTTCATTCTTGCTGCAGTCATACTTACGTCTATCATCCTAGAAGTCTTGAAGCTGAAAACAACTAGCAAGTTTTCCTTAGATCCCCCATTCCCGATGGGTCCGGTCCATTAGAGGTTTAAAACTGTTATTGTTTGTGTAAAAATGTTTAGATTACCGCAGAATCTCTATATGATTCATATTCGATTTTGAGAAAGTTTGTCCAAGAAGAAGTGTTATAGAAGATTGTAAGTTTGATAAAGAGGGGCGAAAAGCCTTTTTGTTCTTAAAGATTGTACAAGAACAAACTTTCATGGCGGAAAAAGCATCATATGTCTATGTATGCACTTAGGCTGCAATTGTATCAACATAAAACCATAAGCTTCGGCACAATGTTCACGCGGCAACATGAGGGTATCCAAGTCCTTGTTATTAAACTATTAGATAAATATATGTCACACCCACTATTATGTGTCATCTCTGAGGGCTAAATGTTTTGATTCTTTTTCTTGTCACAGCCCTTAGTCACACGGTCACACTTAAGAATTTAGTCCAAAACACATGAATCAGATGAATGCAACCCAAACACCCCCAAATCAGTTTAAGCATATGATGTATCATTTGTGATGTAGTAACTTTGTGACTAATGTCTAATTCATAAATTTATAATGATACTAACATGCCATGTTAAAGTTTGAAATTAACATCATTGACGTGGCTAAAGAGACCAAATGTGGTTTTGCCATAACGTTTTCTTTTCTACTATTGTATAATAGTGATTGATTGATATGCTCGAACGAACCACCAATTTAATATCAACATCATTTAGCGTAAAACTATCTTTGAGAAATTTGGTAATTTCATAACGATGGAGCTACATTTGCAATACAAAGTTCACATGGACGTTCGTTGAAGATAGTGACCAAACATGCAATTTGGCCAAACCACATAGATCAAAAATGCAATATACTCTTTTTAGTCCTTGTAGTGTTTTTAAATGTCTCTTTATTTATTCAAACATAGACTAATAAGATTTGCCATGTTTTATTAAGTGAGAAGAAAATTTGAAATGAGAAAAATGCGAAGAAATTTCAGCCACATATTTCAAATGAAGGTGAGAAATTTAAGGGGAGATGCATCTATATTTGTAGGTGCATCTGAAATGTGCGGTTGTAGTTCTTTCTCACCATTCTCATTTTAATTTTATTTCTCATTTGATCCTAAGTCATCATCAAATATAATAAGGGTGTATATGAGTTTAAAATCTATAACTAAAGACAGAACATTTAATAACACATATTGAACTTTTGTGTAAATGGTTTTGTTCATATATTCCAGATGTGGGTTAAATGTGGCTCTGTTCGGTCCAGATGGTCGGGGTTTAGGTGTTAATACAACTTGCTAATGCAGGTTGTTCTTTGGAAGATTGGTTATGAGTTCATTCTTGCTGCAGTCATACTTACGTCTATCATCCTAGAAGTCTTGAAGCTGAAAACACCTACCAAGTTTCCCTTAGATCCCCCATTCCCGATGGGTCCGGTCCATTAGAGGTTTAAAACTGTTATTGTTTGTGTAAAAATGTTTAGATTACCGCAGAATCTCTATATGATTCATATTCGATTTCGAGAAAGTTTGTCCAAGAAGAAGTGTTATAGAAGATTGTAAGCTTGATAAAGATGGGCGAAAAGCCTTTTTGTTCTTAAAGATTGTACAAGAACAAACTTTCATGGCGGAAAAAGCATCATATATCTATGTATGCACTTAGGCTGCAATTGTATCAACATAAAATCATAAGCTTCGGCACAATGTTCACGCGGCAAGGGTATCCAAGTCCTTGTTATTAAACTATTAGATAAATATATGTCACACCCACGATTATGTGTCATCTCTGAGGGCTAAATGTTTTGATTTTTTTTTCTTGTCACAGCCCTTAGTCACACGGTCACACTTAAGAATTTAGTCCAAAACACATGAATCAGATGAATGCAACCCAAACACCCCCAAATCAGTTTAAGCATATGTATCATTTGTAATGTATTAACTTTGTGACTAATGTCTACTTCATAAATTTATAATGATACTAACATGCCATGTTAAAGTTTGTTGAGATTAACATCATTGACGTGGCTAAAGAGACCAAATGTGGTTTTGCCATAACGTTTTCTTTTCTACTCTTGTATAATAGTGATTGATTGATATGCTCGAACGAACCACCAATTTAATACCAACATCATTTAGCAAAAAACTATGTTTCAAAAATTCAATAAAAGACGTGGAATATATGAACAAAACCATTTACACAAAAGTTCAATATGTGTTACTCCGTATTAAATGTTCTGTCTTTAGTTATAGATTTTAAACACATATAGACCCTTACTATATTTGATTTCAATAGTAAGATATCTTAATTAACATGGAAACTCTTAGAGGGAATTGCAAAAATCGTCCCTAAACTTTGGCCAATTTGCATGTTTCGTCCCAGAACTGTTGAAACTGCAAAAATCATCCCTGTGGCAAACTTTTGGGGCAAATATCATCCTTTTGGGGCATATATCGTCCCAAATTGGTCAAACTTTAGGGACGATACATGCACACGAACCAAACTTTAGGGACGACACATGCACACGGGCGAAACTTTAGGGACGATCCTTGCAGTTTCGAAATTTGTAGGACGAAACATGCAAATTGGTCAAACTTTAGGGACGATTTTTGCAATTTACTCAAACTCTTATTAGTCTATGCTTTCCTCCTAAAGGGTCAGAAGGGCCTACATGTGCATTTAGTTGACTCTCTATGCCTCAAGAAGAGAATTGTCCACTTATGTTAAGAGACATTTAAAAACACTACAAGGACTAAAAAGAGTAAATTGCATTTTTGGTCTATGTGGTTTGGCCAAATTGCATGTTTGGTCACTATCTTCAGCGAACGTCTTTATTTTGGATTTTGTATTGCAAATACAGCCTCCGATCGACGTTAAATGACCAAATTACCTCTGATAGAAAAGGAAGAAGTCAAGGGTCATTTAGTCATTCCACATCAATCGGGAGACTGTATTTGCAATCCAAAGTTCAAAATAGAAACGTTCGTTGCACTTTCAAAAAGATAAGGATCAAACATGCAATTTGACTAAACTACAAGGACCAAAAATGCAATTTACTCGGACTAAAAATATACAAACTTCAATATCTTATTAGTCTATGTCTGAATAAACTAGAAAGGTGCCCGCGCGATGCGGGGGTGGATTGTTGGGGTGAAGAGGAGGGAGGTGGGGTGGTGGAAAGTGGTTGTTAGGGTGGTTGTTGAGGTGATTATAAATTGTTGGGGGTGGTTGTTGGGGTGATTATTGATGCGTAGGGATTGCACCAGGCTTTACCTCTCGAGGGATCTCGAGAAGCTTACAACCCTCAACAGGCAGTGTACCTGATCGATGTAGTATAGTATAATGACAAGTACCGGGGGATTGATCGTTCAGCTAGGAATAGTGTCGCTAGGATTAGAAAACCTAAAGACTAGGTCTAGAGATGAGGGATGATTCTTTTTGTATTTTTAGGTTTTTATAAAAGCAATTAAAAATCTCGGTTTTGAAGGAGTTGGGCGGAATTAGTTGCTAGTCAACTAACCCAATTACTAAGATGTAATCAAAATAAAATACTAAAAATGAAAATAAACTAAATTACACTAGTGGTGTGAGCAATATATGGGAGAATTGTGTTTACTTAGATTTTACTACTCCCTAGATATCTTTTACATGTTAATTACTTGTTACAGTTGCGTGGATGACGGATTGTATTCCTCAATACCATTCATAGGGTGGCGTACTTACTTCCCCAATCCTATAAGCGCCTACTTCACTCCTATGTCGAGCCGGCTAAGAAGCTCCTAACATGGGATCATTAGAATTTGCTCATGCATTAAATACAACCAATAAAACCTAGTACACATCGGTTCATGTTTCCTAAGACGTTCAAGCATGTTACACAATGGAGATCTGCCAGTTTTCTTAAGCCTAACATTGAAATCATTCATCCAATACAACTATAAACAAGTAATTAACATATAATTAACATCTAGGTTTCATTACATCTAAGCAAACACAAGATAGATCTAGCCTAGCATGTTGAAATCAAGACAAGCATAAGATATATTCAAACAACACATAGACATATTGATTGAATTGAAAAAGGACTTATCTTAATTGAACATGAAAGGTTTCAAGGGGTAAAAACCCTTGAAAATACTATAAAATACGACCTAGGGTTTCACAAGTTCGGCCATAGTATTCTCCACACAAGTTCCTCTTTAATGAATGAAAAATAGAAAAGTATATATAGTTTTTCTGAGGTGACGGCGTCAAGAAAAAATATCTGACGCCGTCTTCTCGCCGCCAAATAATTTCTCGGACTGCCTAGATCTGGGTTTGACGCCGTCAGGTGTACTCCTTATGCAGGCCGTCACCAAAAATACTCTTGACGTCCTTCTCTTGACGCCTTCAGGTTTTCACTGGGTCGTCACGGATTTTACTCCTGACGCCGTCAGGATTTTCTTCTTGACACCGTCAGGTACTGTTCTCAGCATGAAAAATTAAGTCTTTGCCGTTTTCTTCACTTTTATGCTCTAAAAACGTCCAAAATGCTTCCTTTCCAGAATTCACCCCCAAAGTACCTAAAATCACAAAAGGAACGATTTATGGCAATATTTGATCAAATAAATTCAATTCCGGGCTTAAATGACCCCTTAAAAGTTGTTCATTTTTCGCCTCATCATATACCCTTACACTTGAGATTTGCTTGTCCTCAAGCAAATGCGCTTTTATTCTAGTCAAAATACAAGTTAGGGGTCATTTAACACTAATATAAAAGTAATTACAACAAATAATCGTTCCACTAAAGACCAAAGACAAGCACGGAGGTCATACACTAGCGCCTCACAAATAGTGTTTAGATACTCACATCTCTCGGGTGTAATAAAGTAATATCACAATATGAAAATGGAAAATATCTCTCACTACCTGTCATAGCAAAATGGATTACCATAGGCTTGGGAAAGGATCAAATCTCTATCACATGGCGTAAGCACCTAGGATAAACTATCAAAGAGGTCTTTTAAAGGACTGTAACGTTAGGTGTAGGGATATGGAATACACGGTTTTGTTGGATATAGGCAGTCTTTACTGGTGGCGAGTTAACAATCTTGGTTAATTACATGTACAATATGGCATTGCTAAGCCAAGACTAGACTCGACTTAAGCTAATAAATGAAAATAACAAAAATATAAAACAAACATAGAATGAAACGGGATGGTAGTCCGTATGTTTTTTTCTCTTTTCTTTTTCTATTTTTTTTCTTTTTCTTGATTTTTCGATTTTTTTTTTTTTTTTTTTTTTTTTTTTTTTTTTGCATACACTCTTACCCTACCATCCAAAATAATACATCATAGGGAATGAAAATTCCCCTTACACTTGAATTTTTACATACTTTACAATAAACTAATCTAATGACTCGAATTAAAAAAATCAAAACACTTGGAGTACTTTTAAGATTAACGCACATATGGTGGTAATAATATGATATTATTCCCCATTACTCCATAAAATAAGTACTTTACCCATGAATCCCAATCGTCCCAAAACAATATGTACAAAGATATGACTCGACTTAGCAACCATGTAATCAATTAGATAATTAACTAAGGGTTTACAAATAACAATAATGCACTAAAGATGAGTGCATACACGGAAGACTAAGGCGATTTGGGTGTACATTTAAGTGGGGTGTAACAAATTCTTCCTTTAAGTAAGATGCTTAAAGTCAGAAACGAAAAGATAGGCTTAGAGGGGTGTACTAGGGGTTTCGTGTACTAAAAATGAGTACAACGCTAAGGGTGTGGGAAAAATTAGTTGACTTAACTAGCCAAGTAATATGACTTAAATGGTCAAGTAATTATGATACGGGTTTAACACAAGGGTGATCCTAATACCTCTTATCATGTAGTAAATCCTACTACACGAATGTAGTCTCACTAGCGGTCTCGGGATGCATCACTAACGTAAGTTCTAGAATCTAAATGCTACCGGTATACTCATAAGCACTAATAGTAAATGCTTTTCCTATCAAATCTAAAGGCGAACCTCACATATTTGGGATCTCCTATCCATGAGACGCTTGCTATGGCTAAAGTTTCACTCCAAAATGTTGTAAAAAATTTTAAATTTGGCGCTAAAATTACACTAACAAATATTTCTCATAGTTTTATTACACATCTACTATTAAACAAACAAACTCAAGTGAAAGTGTATTTGTAAGGTATCATCATTTTACCCTCCCCTTACACTTAGGATGAACATTGTCCCCAATGTTCAAGTAAAGAATGTAAAAGTGAAATAAGTAAAACAAATGAATCAAATACTCCCCTGATTCGCTCGGTATGGATAATAAGGTGGCCAGGTTAGATCTTCCTCCAAGAAAATGAACAATCAAAGCTTCCCTTACAGAATATAAATCATCATC
Source organism: Artemisia argyi (assembly GCA_030686995.1). Lineage (NCBI taxonomy): Eukaryota > Viridiplantae > Streptophyta > Magnoliopsida > Asterales > Asteraceae > Artemisia > Artemisia argyi. Next base: position 187,769,687 of record CM060677.1, read on the forward strand.
TTGTCATACATAACCTGTAAAACCTGAGAAAACAGACAAGGCAACCTTGCATAAAATCGGCAGCAATATATATATGCTAACAAATCCTAAAAAACAAAATAAGATATAATGCTTGTGGAATGATGTTTGCATATTTCCTGGAGATTATAAAACTAATGATTCAACAAAAACTTTAAGACTCCGTTAGAAAAACAAAACTGGTAAAATTTCCAGAATTTTACACGCGACGCCGTCAAGAGTAAACTCGTGACGCCGTCAGAAGTGATCTGCAAAAATTCTTATGTTACGTTTCCGGAAAATTTCTGGAAATACTTCGTCCTACTTCCTGGAAAATCCTGCAAAACATCATTATGACTCGATACAAGCATTTGACTCTAACGAATACTAATACACATGTTCATTTAATATTGTTGTGGTTCATGCTCAATTTCGTTTTTATAAACAAATTTGGATCTCCCTTACAATTATCTTTTGCAAAATACCTTTATATGCAATTAAGACGAAGTTAAAAACAAAATAAAGCATTTTCACAATTTACTTTGAAACATGAGCCTCAAACAATAAAAATAAAGCATGCATACGGAAACAAATAAAATCAAACAAACAAACAAATAAAGCTTGGGTTGCCTCCCAATAAGCGCTTGTTTTTTGTTCGAGTCACGAGCCTGACTCAACCCTTATTTAACGGAAATAGGGGAGGTTTTCCCTACACTTTGAATTAAGTGCGGGTGGAAGTAGCGATACACACCCTTAGGGTGGAAATATGCCACGTGAGGTGAAGGGGGTGAGTGAATGGCTTCCTTCATCCTAAAACTACCCGGATAATATTGGTTGATGGGTGGATCGGTTCCTCTTTTATCTCCTAGAAATATATCTAAGGATGGAAAGGTGTGTAAAGATTGAGGTTCCGGTTCATCAACACTAGGAAATTCCCTAGAATTAGGAGTAAGGTTATCACTACAAGTATTCAAACCTATATCCTCAAGTGGTGCCTGGTCCAAGGGTTCTACCTCCATCGGAATTCCTAAAGTTTCTTCTACTTCTTCCGGGTAAGTCACGGGCGGTGTGTATTCCTCAAGTGATGATGGGAGTTGTGGGGTACTTTGTAGGTTTGTGTTATTTACCTCATCCTTCCTTATCTCAATATAATCTATATCCTCATCATGTATTCCTTGAGATTCCAAGTCATTGATCATAAAACCTAGGTCTTTTTGCTCAATATGATCATGCTCGGCTAAATCCTCCATAATTGTTCTTCAAGTTGTGATGTATACAAACCCATCAATTCATTGAACTCATGGTTTACGGTTAGGAGGCTTTCCTCAAAATTTTTCCAAAGGGTCTTACTAAAAGGAATTGATCCTAACAATGATTGTTTAATATAGGCCACACATGCGCATAACTCATCAAACCTATCAAACTTTACACCCATCTCCTCTTGTATATATCTAAGATCACTTAAAAATTCATTGGAGCAACAGGAAGCAAATCTATCCGAGTAAACTAATTGTTCCTCATTTGTTAATGATCTAAATGGAATTTCATCCGCCATAGTGACAGATGAAAATGGTTTTACAAACAAAGGGCACAAAGAAAAAGATAGACTACAAGAAAGCTAATAAAAAGAAAATAAAAATCTCACTAAAAAGGAATCTAATGAGTAGACCTAATCAAAATAAATTCCAACCTAAGCAATAACTATTCCCCGGGCTGCGGCGCCAAAAACTTGATGCGTAGGGATTGCACCAGGCTTTACCTCTCGAGGGATCTCGAGATGCTTACAACCCCCACCAGGCAGTGTACCTGATCGATGTAGTATAGTATAATGACAAGTACCGGGGGATTGATCGTTCAGCTAGGAATAGTATCGCTAGGATTAGAAAACCTAAAGACTAGGTCTAGAGATGAGGGATGATTCTTTTTATATTTTTAGGTTTTTATAAAAGCAATTAAAAATCTCGGTTTTGAAGGAGTTGGGCGGAATTAGTTGCTAGTCAACTAACCCAATTACTAAGATGCAATCAAAATAAAATACTAAAAATGAAAATAAACTAAATTACACTAGTGGTGTGAGCAATATATGGGAGAATTGTGTTTACTTAGATTTCACTACTCTCTAGATATCTTTTACATGTTAATTACTTGTTACAGTTGCGTGGATGACGGATTGTATTCTGATGCGTGGGAATCGCACCTTGCTTTACCTCTCGAGGGATCTCGAGAAGCTTACAACCCCCACCAGGCAGTGTACCTGATCGTTGTAGTATAGTATAGTGACAAGTACCGGGGGATTGATCGTTCAGCTTAGGAATAGTGTCGCTAGGATTAGAAAACCTAATTAATAGTTCTAAAGGTGAGAGATGATTATTTTTGTATTTTTTTTTATATTTTTATAAAAGCAAGTAAAATCTCGGGTTTTGGAAGAGTGGGCGGAATTAGTTGCTATTCAACTAACCCAAAGCTAAGATGCAATCAAAATAAAATAATAAAAATGAAAATAAACTAATTATACTAAGGTTGTGAGCAGTAATTGGAGAAATTGTGTTTACTTAGACTTCACTACTCCCTAGATATCTTTTACACGTTAATTACTTGTTACACTTGTATGGATGACGGATTGTATTCCTTAATACCATTCGTGGGGTGGCATACATAACTCCCCAACTCTATGAGCTCTTATCTCCTCCTACACCATGACCCAGCACAACTATAGGGATTGTAAACAGTGGCTCATGCATTAAATACAACCAATAAAGACCTAGTACGCCTCGGTTCATGTTTCTTAAGACGTTCAAGCATGTTACCATTTGGAGATCTGCCAGTTTTCTTAAGCCTAACATATAATATCATTCATCCAAAACAAGAATAGACAAGTAATCAACACATAATCAACATCTAGGTTTCATTAGATCTAAGCAAACACAAAAGAGATCTAGCCTAGCATAGTAGAATTGAGACAAGAACAAGATATAAACAACCAACACATAGACATATTGATTGAATTGGAAGAACACTTATCTCAATTACAATGCAAGGTCTCAAGGGTTTAGAACCCTTGAAAAACCTGTAAAAGATACACCAAATTCGTCTTTAGGGTTTCACCAGAACTTCTCTCTTTTTAATGAAAAAACTAGAAAACTATATATAGGAAAAGTAGGCTGACGGCGTCAAGAGTTACTTGTGACGCCGTCACCTCGCCGCCATATACTTCCTCGGACGGCCTTGATCTACTTATGACGGCCTATGTGACGCCGTCACTGACCACGGTATTTTATTCTTGCCACTTTGACGCCGTCATGAAGGCGTTTGACGCCGTCACCACCTTCGGTACTTTAATCTTCATGTCTGACGCCGTCAAGGTATTACTCTTGACGCCGTCACCTTGTATCTTCAGCATGGAAATTTGGTACTTTGCCGTTTTCTTCACTTTTATGCTCCAAAAACGTCCAAAATGGCTTCTTTTCCAGAATTCACTCTCCAAACACCTAAAATCACAAAAGGAACGATTTAGGGCAATATTTGATCAAATAAATTCGGATTCGGGCTTAAATGACCCCCTAAAAACGGATCATTTTTCGCCTCATCATATTCCTTAATACCATTCATGGGGTGGCGTACTTACTTCCCCAATCGTATAAGCGCCTACTTCACTCATATGTCGAGCCGGCTAAGAAGCTCCTAACATGGGATCATTAGAATTTGCTCATGCATTAAATACAACCAATAAAACCTAGTACACATCGGTTCATGTTTCCTAAGACGTTCAAGCATGTTACACAATGGAGATCTGCCAGTTTTCTTAAGCCTAACATTGAAATCATTCATCCAATACAACTATAAACAAGTAATTAATATATAATTAACATCTAGGTTTCATTACATCTAAGCAAACACAAGATAGATCTAGCCTAGCATGTTGAAATCAAGACAAGCATAAGATATATTCAAACAACACATAGACATATTGATTGAATTGAAATAGGACTTATCTTAATTGAACATGAAAGGTTTCAAGGGGTAAAAACCCTTGAAAATACTGTAAAATACGACCTAGGGTTTCACAAGTTCGGCCCTAGTATTCTCCACACAAGTTCCTCTTTAATGAATGAAAAATAGAAAAGTATATATAGTTTTTCTGAGGTGACGGCGTCAATAACAAATATCTGATGCCGTCATCTCGCCGCCAAATAATTTCTCGAACTGCCTAGATCTGGGTTTGACGCCGTCACGTGTACTCCTTATGCAGGTCGTCACAAAAAATACTCTTGACGCCTTCAGGTTTTCACTGGGTCGTCACGGATTTTACTCCTGACGCCATCAGGATTTTCTTCTTGACGCCGCCAGGTACTGTTCTCAGCATGTAAAATTAAGTCTTTGCCGTTTTCTTCACTTTTATGCTCAAAAAACGTTCAAAATGCTTCATTTTCCAGAATTCACTCCCAAAGTTCCTAAAATCACAAAAAGAACGATTTAGGGCAATATTTGATCAAATAAATTTAATTCCGGGCTTAAATGACCCCTTAAAAGTGGTTCATTTTTCGCCTCATTAGTTTTAAATTGTTGGGGTGGTTGTTGAGGTGATTATAAATTGTTGGGGGTGGTTGTTGAGGTGGTTATAAATTGTTGGGGTGGTTGTTGAAGTGGTTATAAATTGTTGGGGGTGATTGTTAGGGGTGGTTGTTTTCATAATTAGTAAGTAAAAGTCTGAATTTTTAAGCCTTTCTAATTATAGAATAGTCCCAAATACATTATATAGTATTATAGATAGAGACATTTATAAACACTAGGAGGATTAAAAATATACGTAGTACAAAACTTCAATACAAAGAAGTAGGCCTCCTATAAATAATAAAACCAAAATCAGATGCTAATACTACTCCTTACGTCTCAAGTCCACAGATAAAAAATACACAATTTAAGAAAACATCAGCATTAATGCCATTTTTTTTTAATTTTTTGCAAAAAAACAGTTTTACCTTTAAACAATTAATTTATAACTTTTTTTTTAAGTTTTTAATAATAACCTCAAGTGAGGTTAATATAACAATCTTCATCTATATTCCCTATTTATTTTTTAAAGTGGACAATTAATTTGAGACAATCCAAAAAGGAAATTTAAAAAATAATATGAGGCGGAAGGAGTACTACACCACGAAGTACTATTTTTTTTAGTTCAATCAAGAACTCTTATTTTAATTTATATCGAGGGACTAATCTTTATTATCTAAATCATTTGATTAAAAAACCCTTATTTAATTTATATTATAATATATTTTAAAAATGAACTTGGTTACTGTAGCAACAGTAAAACGCAAGTTTCAGGTTTACCCCATTTTAGTCTCTGAGGTTAGTGATCAATTGCGAAGTTAGTCCTTAACGGCCGTTATCTAACAAGCGTAGGGACTAACTATGCAACAGGACGCCACGTTATGGGACTAAAATTGAAAATCCAATTGCTACAGTGCAGCACAGTACTGCTACAGTGAAAAACAGTGCCAAATAGTACCGTGCACTGTTACTAACTAATTTACGATTTAAGTCCCTCAGTTAGCTGTAAATTCCACCGTTAGGCCCCTGTTAGCGATCTTTTGCAAATTTAGTCCTTACTAAAAAAAACGATCGTTTTATTTCGAGTTTATATTAAAAACAACAATTCCGAAGCAACGCGCGGGTGCCCGAGCTCATGTGGTATATATTCATGTAGTACAAACACCGTACATCGTTTACTGTTGTTAGTGGTGCATGGGGCGGAATTTTATTGGAAGAAGTACAAACGGGCTACTGTTTTAACTTCCCGTAGGATACTGTTCAAACAACTGTTCACCCGTTATTCTTGGATTACGTCTACTGTAGCTATCCGTAATGTCCTTGTAATACTTCCCTCGAATCCATTTTGTTGGTGCCAGCTTTTCTTTACCTCATAACCATTCACCTTTTTCTTTTCTTAACCAGAAGCTTCCAAAACAATCCTTAGCTACTTTCATCTACCACATCTAAAATCAAGAACAGACAAAAACAAAGGTATCATACGCCAAGAACAAACAAAAAGGTCGAATCTTTGTTTTACTTACCAAGATCAAAAATTGGACAACTGTATTGCTTAAGTGCAGGTAACATATGCAAAAATCCTACTTATCTTTCTAAATTGTAAGATGCATCATGTTAGTTGTTACACTTTATGCATATACATATACATTTACTAACAGTTCTAGCTTGCTTTTATCCATACACAATTATGCATTGCATTTTATTATGCTTAGATATTTGTTTGCTATATTGTTTCATTTTTGGGTATATATTTCATGCTTGCTACAAAATTCCAATTTGCACTTTAAGAGATGCCTAAAAGATCTATAAGAATAGAACCTTCACAATCGTTGGAAAATTATATGTCTCACCTGAATACTGCCCATGCATTACATATGCAAGCTCCGAATAAGTCAAATGTCAGCGGCCCACAAAATTGTGTAACAAAACAGGCAGACTATCGTAGAACGCCAAATTTTTTAACAACAGAACCTGGTCGAAACACTACTAGGCCTGCAAATGAAGAAACATTTGCATTAAATGGATTACAAGCAGGTTTAGAAACTTTTCAGCAACAAGAAAACTTACTACAATATCTGCCACCAAATGCCGCTCAAACCGGCTACTATTCGATGTGTGAAGGGCAAAAGCGTAAACTCGATACAGCAAATGCACCTGAATTCTACAATCAGAAGAAAAAAAAAGGTAACTTTTATTATTTGTTACACGTTATACAGTTACATTTTATGACCATTATGTTTGTTACACGTTATACAGTTACATTTTATGACCATTATGTTTGTTTACTTTTGGTGTAGCCTTAGTTCATCCATATGATGTTTATGATGCACATGATCCTTCTTACAGTTTACCAATTACACTGATGGGTGAAAACTATATTGGTGCACAACAATATGAAACAGGGAACAAGAAAAAATGCGAAACAGATTCCCACTTGCTACACTATTAAAACAGACTCCACAAACCCACACAGTAAGTTACATTCAAATTTCGATTATACTTTGATACGTGGGAATCGCACCAGGCTTTACCTCTCAAGGGATCTTGAGAAGCTTACAACCCCCACCAGGCAGTGTACCTGATCGTTGTATTATAGTATAGTGACAAGTACCGGGGGATTGATCGTTCAGCTAGGAATAGTGTCGCTAGGATTAGAAAACCTAAATACTAGTTCTAAAGGTGAAGGGTGATTCTTTTTGTATTTTTATATTTTTTAGAAAGCAAATAAAAATCTCGGGTTTGAAGGATTTGGGCGGAATTAGTTGCTAGTCAACTAACCCAATACTAAAGATGCAATTAAAATAAAATACTAGAAATGAAAATAAACTAAATTATACTAAGGTTGTGAGCAATAAGTGGAGAAGTTGTGTTTACTTAGATTTCACTACTCCATAGATATCTTTTACACGTTAATTACTTGTTATAGTTGCATGGATGACGGATTGTATTCCTTAATACCATTCATGGGGTGGCACACTTAACTCCCCAATCCTACGAGCTCTTATCTCCTCCTATGCCATGCCCAGCACAACCATAAGGATTATAAACAATGGCTCATGCATTAAATACAACCAATAAAAACCTAGTGCACATCAGTTCATGTTTCCTAAGACGTTCAAGCATGTTACCATTTGGAGATCTGCCAGTTTTCTTAAGCCTAACATCGAATTCATTCATCCAATACAATTATAAACAAGTAATCAACACATAATTAACATCTAGGTTTCATTAGATCCAAGCAAACACAAGATAGATCTAGCCTAGCATGATGGAATTAAGACAAGAACAAGATATAGACAACCAACACATAGACATATTGATTGAATTAAAAGAATACTTATCTCAATTACACATGAAAGGTATCAAGGGCTTAGAACCCTTGAAAAACCTGTAAAATTCACACCAAGTTCGTACTTAGGGTTTTTCCAAAACTTCTCTCTTTTAATGTGAAAATTAGAAAACTATATATAGGAAATAGGGTCTGACGGCGTCAAGACCAAATAGGTGACGCCGTCACCTCGCCGCCAAAATACTTCTCGGACTGCCTTAATCTTCATCTGACGCCGTCATGTGTTATGGTCTTCCAGGCCGTCATGCATTTTCCTCTTGACGCCCTTCCTTGTGACGCCGTCAAATCTGTACTGGGCCGTCATGCAAATTACTCTTGACGCCGTCAGGATGTTGCTCTTGACGCCGTCACCTACTGTTCCCAGCAAGGAAAATTAAGACTTTGGCGTTTTCTTCACTTTTATGCTCCAAAAACGTCCGAATTGCTTCCTTTTCCAGATTTCTCTCCCAAAGTAACTAAAATCACAAAATGAACGATTTAGGGCAATATTTGATCAAATAAATTCAATTCCGGGCTTAAATGACCCCCCAAAAGTGGTTCATTTTTCGCCTCATCATACTTTTACATTAATTACAGAAAAATAAATCTTAACTCCAAATTACTCTGTCTTGAGAAAAAACCAGGGTCTTCGTTTTACTAGCGAAGCAACTATTACAGGGATTAACACATCACGAGAATGGTATTACCCATCATGCACAAGTTGCACTGTTAAAGCCCATGTTAACAAAGGGATGTTCGAATGCAGAGTTCATGGGCCATTGGTATCTCGAAGTTACAGGTAAACGTTAATTATATAAAATTACAACAAAATTAAAACTGCCTAATTTGTTCATTAAATATGCAATTTCAAAGCGTACGTGACAGACAACACATAGACGGTTATGATAACGTTTTTCTCCCCAAAGGCAAACGATATTGTTGGTGTTGACTGTGAATCATTAGTAAATTCACTAGAAAATCCTAACCCTCACGACATCCCATAGAAAATACTAGCAATAATTGGAAAAACCCACATTTTCCAATTTCACTACAATACGGGTTCAAAACAATCACCGGTGGACTTCATTTTTAACGAAATACTAGACAAACCGGAAACACCACCACAGATACAAGATAAGCCATCAGGTCACACCCTTATGATACTACGTATACTTTAACTATAACTGCTTACCTAAATCTATTTTTCAAAAGGCCAAATATTTCTTTTTTCTAGCAGGTTCTGGAACATCAAAAGAAACATATGAAAACATTGGAAGTGATGCACCTGAACATTGGCAACTTTTTGATGCTACTGGACAACATGCACAAGGTAAAAAGCTTGAATTGTTTACATAAATTATTACATATTTAAGCATACTATTAAACTACATAAAAGACATATAACACTAACTATAATTTAACCATAACTGTTCACCTATATCTGCTATTTAAAAAGTAAAACATTCTTTTTTATAACAGTTTCAGTAACAACATGATACATATCTGAAAACATTGAAGCTAACACACCTCATAATGAACAAGTGTCTGCCACCATTGACTCAATTGCGTCAGCACAATAGAAGTAGCACAAGCAGCTGCAACACAGATACATGGAAAAGGTAAGCAAACTTTTGGTAATTACAAAAATAATAAACTATTAAACATAACTTAACATCATAACCAATGTTGTATTATTATTATTATACAAACAGCCTCAACACCAACAAACTTCAGTGGTATTCAAACTAGATAAAAAAACAGATATAATGTTACCTAAACCTGACTATGTTTCTGAAAAAAACCAAGGTGACATTATCGAGTTAGCAGAAGAGAATCCACCAGAAGAATAAACCATTCCAGGTAACACACTTCAACTTTTTTAAAAAATTAGTCACACCTATTAGCCTTCTTCTCTCTCGAAAAAATAATATGCAAAACCCTCTCAATTCGCCTATCCCCGATCTGTTTTGCAATGTTTAAACACCTTGGGAACTTGGGAGCCATGCCTTTTCAATCATCAAAACTTTTCACCACAACCAATTATTATTATCGTACTCCTAATTCAGATTCAGAAAACCCTAATTTTCGTTTCCCGTTTTTCCCCAAATTTTTAGTCCTACAGTATTTGTAGTTTTGTACCAAACACTAACTACCAACGGGAAAAAAAATGAAACAAAAGAAAAGAACTAAAAAACCCAATTGGCCCAATAACAATACCAAAAGCTTTGGCCCAACTGACACCACACAAACTACAATTGGCCCAAAAAACAAATAAACAATTTTTTTTGTATCTTTTAAAAATAAAACAAAAATATTTTCTTAAATTCTTTTACCTTTTAAAAATAACATAAAAAAAAAACAAACAAACATGTAATTATAAACACAATAAAACATACACAACAAATAAATTCTAAAACCAAACGCACATGCTCTGCGACAAACACTGCAAGGAAAAAAACATCCTACAATCCATTCCCGCAGCAACGCGCGGGCAACCCCACTCGTTGAGGGACTAATTTCTAACCCTTCCACCCTCATATTTCTTAATTAGAACATACTTTCACCCTTATTTTTTAAAAATTATATATCTCAAAAACCGCAAACTTTTAATCTTCAAAATTATACCCTCATGACGAGCAATTAATTATCTTTAAATAAATGGGCCACTTTCATATACTTTCGAAAAACATTTTTTTCCCGGTGTAGTATTTTTTTGTTGATATATCACGTGTAATATAACACTAATCTATAAGTTCGTACACTCAACATGCTTTCATAAATGGGTATAAATACTTTTGTACAACTCCAAACGACTCATCGTTTTTGGCATTAAAAAGTATGCATCCTTAGCTTTCCAAGCATGTATCACACATAGTTTTTGAACCTCCAAATCAACACAGTTTATTCATAGAAGTTGAGTGTTCGAACTTACAGATTAGTGTTATATCACAAAATATATATCAACCAAAATATTTGGAGGTTCAAAAACTATGTACGATAAATAAAATAAGTTTCTTTTTTTCTTTTCTTTTTTTTTTATAGTTTTTTCTATCGGTGCGTATAATGAGTTATATCACTTGTGATATTATATTATCGTCATCTCCACCATTAATCATATCAGTTGTGATATTATATCCAGTGGTTAGGGGTTTAGGTTTTATGTATACATCAATTGATATATTACACCTAGTAATTAGGGGTTTAGAGTTTTTGGTATAGGGTTTAGTGGTATAACAATAATATGTAAGTTCGGACTTTTAATTATGTTGTCGTAAAATAAGCATAAGTATTACCATAGAATTCCAAAAGATTCAACATTTTTTGCATTAAAAAATTCACATTCTAAGCTTTCCAACTATATATCACACATAATATTTGAACCTCTAAATCAATAAGGTTAAAAAATTAAATTTATACTTGTTTTTGTACATCAATTGTGATATGACACTAATATGTAAGTTTGAACACTATGAATAAATTATACTGATTTGAAAGTTCAAAATTTTGTGTGATATATGGTCGGAAAGCTAAGAATTTGAACTTTTAAATGCAAAAATGGTGAATCAGTTGGAAATCTACACAAATACTATGCTAATTTTAGAAAAAAAAAATATATTGAGTGTTCGAAATTACAGATCAATGTTATATCATAAGTGATATATCAAGTAAAATATTGCATCAATGAAAAAAATACTAAAAAAGAAAATCGTAAGTATATAAAAATGCTCCTTTATTGAAAAAATAATTAAATGCTCGTCACGATTGTGTATAGGTTGATGGTTTAAGATTTTTGAGATATGTAATATTTAAAAATAAGAGGTGAAAATGGGTTTTAATTAAAGAAAAATAAGGGTGGAAGGGTGAAAGTTAATTTTTTTTTTAATATTTAATCTTATGTCTTAGATTATATGTTTTGTGTGGTTGAGATTTGTCCCTCAGTTTGTAATAGATCATCTATAAAATAACTCGACTCGAAACTAGAAACTAATAGAACCTCACATAAAAATGGTTTTCTTCTTCGTCTTCCAAAGAAAATAAGTTAAATGAAAGGTAATTTACATACTTTCAAAGTTATAACTTTAAAAATGTTATACGGAGTACGATACTGCAAAGCAAAAATGATCCGAATCTTACATAGGATCTTTGAAAGTTTAAGATCTTATAGGATCCCGATCTTAACCATAGGATCTTAAGATCTAATCCGATCCGATCCTACTTTTCTCGGATAACAAATTAAAAAATTACAAATTTCTGGATTATTTTTTGTAGAATTTAAAAAACAATATAGTAATCTTATGAAACATTTCCTAATCATAATTTAGGATAACATTTTGATGGAACATTCATATAATTTTGTGTTTATGATATATAATAATTTGTAAATTTGTATAATATTACAAAAATTATTAAGGAAATGACATTATAGTAGAATCTTAAAATCCCGATCCGATCTTACAATCACGATCTTGTAAAGACGAAAACGATCCTGATCTTGAAAACCTTGGTTTTTAGTCTTCAGTTTTCTTTCTCTTTTCACTTACTGTGTTAAATGTAGTACTAACACACAAAACATGCGCTAGAATAATGGCTAAACCCTTATGCCTGTAAAATTGTCGCCGGGTGTTCATCTAGGCTGGAGAATACGGTTATTTTTTATTGCTTTTGTATCATGCGGGGATATTTTGAGAATTTTGTTTTGGAAGGTAAACTTATTAAAAATTTACTCAAAGTCAATTGTCGCATGTTCGCATATTTGATTGAAACAAACTATTATAAATTTCATTAATATTTTAATAGATTTAAAATATTGCTTTTGTATCTTTTAGAATTGCGGGATGGACTAAGGATCAAATGAGAAGAAAACTTAAAATAAGAAGGATGATAAATAATTATAACTACATATTTGAGGTGCATCGACTTGATTTAGATGCATCTCTAGTCTTTTAGATGCACAATAATACAATTTCTAGCAAAAAATTAGATGCATATACATATATTAGATGCATTTCATCAAGTTAGACGAATCCTATACATTTTTCGTCCTCTGCGGGTCAAATTTGTTGTTAGTACTACTTTGCATCGTTTTCACTTCAAAATCACTTTCGAAATTAATTGGGATGCATCTAAATGAATAGAGATGCATATAAATCAAGTCGATGCATCTCAAATGTGTGGTTATAATTATTTCTCATCCTTCTCATTTTAAGTTTTCTTCTCACTGGATCCTTACCCGTGGGGATGATCATAAATTATTTTTGGTCCTTCTAATTCACAAGATTTCAAAAGATATTTAATATCAAATTGGTGATAAATTGGAACGACAAAATATCCGATTTATTAAAAGATTATTCCAAGAGAAGTTCTTATCTGTATTTAATGAACATTATATCTTTTGAAATAATTGACGGTTGCTGAACTTATTCCAAGAGAAGTTCTTATCTTTTGAAAAGATACAAGGAATTGTTTTATTTAGTTAAGAAATATTTGCTGTTCATTCCTGACCATCCCCCTATACTAAAAGATACAAAAGCAAAATCGAAATAAAACGCTTATATCAGATTGTTAAAACATATCAAGGACGGAGAAAAGTTCATTTGTGAACTAAGTTTTTGTTAAATACTGAGGGACAAATCCCACCATCCATCTAGTTTGATCTAATAATGGAGATTAACCTAAGATTTAATATGGTAACCTAAGTCCATGTTTTTTCTTGTCTTTTTCTCTTTTTTTTTATTCACTTCTTTTTTCTTTTTCTTTTTTTTTTTTTTAATTTCTTTCTTTTTATTTTTTTTGTCTTTCTTAGCCCTTCACGTGGCCTTATTTGTCTTCTTTTTTCGTCTTTTTTGTTTTCTAGTCAAGGTTTTTTTTTTTTTTTTTTTTTTTTTTTTTTTTTTTTTTTTTTTTCTTTTTCTTGGTCCCTCTTTTTTTATTCACATTTTTTTTTCAAGATTTTTTTTAATAAACATTATTTTAATTCATTTTTTTTCTTTGTTTAAAAAAAACCACGTTTTTTTTTTAATTCACGTGTATTTTTTTTAAATTCACGTTTTTTATTTTAATTCAAGTTTTTTTTTTTTTCTTTCTTACGTTTTCGTCCGTTTTCATACGTTTATACATGTTTTTGTCCGTTTTCAGACGTTTTAATTCGTTTTCGTCCGTTTTCATACGTTTATACACGTTTTTGTCCATTTTCAGACTTTTTAATTTGTTTTTATCCGTTTTCGTCCAGTTTTCATCCGTTTTTAGACGTGTTTTTACGCTTTCATGTGTTTTTGTCCGTTTCATCCGTTTTCTTGCGTTTTCGTCCATTTTCATCCGTTTTCTTTCGTTTTCGTCCTATTTTTCATACGTTTTCTTCCTTTTTCATACGTGTCTTTATGCTTTCATATATTTTCTTTCGTTTTCTTATATTCTCGTCGTTTTTATTTGTTTTTGTCCGTTTTTCAACATCTTTGGCCATTTTCAGACGTTTTCATACGTTTCGGAATATCACAAGTGATATTTTGTGATATTCAGAATATCACCCCAGTAATATACTAAATATCACAAGTGAAATTCGGAATATCACAAGTGATTATCTGAATATCACATGCCATATTTTGTGATTTTCTGAATATCACAAGTGATATATTGAGTACTACAATTGATATTCTGTGTTTTTGGCCATTCTCAAACGTTTTCATACGTTTCAGAATATCACAAGTGATATTCTGTGATATTCAGAATATCACTTGTGATATTCACAAGTGATAGATATTCAGAAAATCACAAGTGATATTCAGAATATTATTAGTGATATTCAGAAAATCACAAGTGATATTCTGAATATCAATTGTGATATTCAAAAATGTATGAAAACGAACGAAAACATATAAAAGTGAAAAAAACGTGAATTAAAAAAAATGTGAAAATCACTTGTAATATTCTAAATATCACTTGTAATTTTTTGAATATCACTTGTGATTTTCATGTTACAAAACATTAGTTGAAAATCACTTGTAATATTCAGAATATCACTTGTAATATTCAGAATATCAATTGTGATATTCTAAATATCACAAGTGATATTCAATTAATGCATTGTAACATTAAAATCACAAGTGATATTCAAAATATCACAAATGATATTTAGAAAATTACAAGTGATGTTCATGTTACAAAATATTAGTTGAAAATCACTTGTAATATTTAGAATATCACTTGTGATTTTTATGTTATAAATCATTAGTTGAAAACCACTTGAGATATTTAGAATATCACTTGTGATATTCTGAATATCACTTGTGATTTTCTGAATATCACAAGTGATTTTCATGTTACAAAACATTAGTTGAAAATCACTTATGATATTCAGAATATCACTTGCGATATTCTAAGTATCAAAGAATAATACTTTCGATATTCAGAAATGTATGAAAACATCTAAAAATGGCCGAAAACATTTAGAAATGGACGAAAACATATGAAAATAGATGAAAACGGACGAATACGTATGAAAACGGACGAAAATGTTTGAAAACGGACAATGATGTATAAAAATGGATGAAAACGTTTGAAAACGGATGAAAACATCCGAAAACGAACGAAAACATATGAAAAGGAACGAAAACGTATGAAAACGGGCGAAAATAGATGAAAACGTATGTAAACGGACAAAAACGTGTAAAAAAGGATGGAAACATATAAAAACGGACAAAATCGTATAAAACGGACGAAAACGTATGAAAACGGGAAAAAAAACAAAGGAAGACATATAAAAACAGATGAAAACGTCTGAAAACAGTCGAAAACGTAAAAAAACGAACGAAAACGTATGAAAACGGACAAAAATGCCTGAAAACATACTAAAGTGTATGAAAACGGACGAAAACATATAAAAACGGTCAAAACGTATAAAAGTAGACAAAAACGGATGAAAACGTATATAAACGTACGAAAACGTATAAAAACGGACGAAAACGTTTTAAAATGGACGAAACGTATGAAAACGGGTGAAAACGTAAGAAAACAGACGAAAACGTATGAAAACGAGCGAAAACGTAAGAAAACAGACGAAAACGTATGAAAACGGACGAAAATGTATGAAAACGAACAAAAACGTAAGAAAAGTGACGAAAACGTAAAAAACCGACGAATATGTATGAAAAACGAAAAAATCGTAAAAAAAACGCTAAAAAGAAAAAAGAAAAAAAAGAAGAAGAACTTGAATTAAAGGGAAAAAAACGTGAAGTTAAAAAAAAGAAAAAAAAAAGGAAAGAAAAGGAAAATGGAAAAAAAAAATGAATAATAAGATAGACAAAAAGGACAAGAAAAAAAACATGGACTTAGGTTGTCTTATTAAATCTTAGGTTAATCCCCACCATTAGATCAAACTAGATGAATGGTGAGGATTTGTCCCTCAGTTTATAACAAAAACTTAGTTTATAAAATAACTCACCTCATCAAAGACGAGGAATTTTAAAGTTGAAGTTTCTTATGATAATAGTTGTGTCTTATTTTTTTTCTACTAGATAGAACTTGTAAAACATGGCGACAATAGAAAAGAAGTTTTTTGGACCAATTTGTTCTCCTTACCTAAAATTCAATGCACTTGCATGTTCAATTTTGTATTGCTTCTCATATTCTAGTAGCAACTCTTTTCATCTTCCAAAATATTTTTTTTTTCTTTCTAAAAATACTTTTGATTATATGAAAGAGGTATATACTTTGATTGTTTGCAATTATATAGAAGAATATTTGCTTATAAGCATGATTTAAGTTCATTTAAATATCAAACATTTATTCACATACCAATAGATATATCTCAGCCACTAATTTTTAATAAAATCACTTTCATCAACTTTTTTTCAAATATTAATATCTTTTAAACCGTTAATCGTTAAGTGAAAAAAAATACACAGTCGTGACGAACATTTAATTATCTTTCTATAAATAGGCACTTTGATATACTTTCGACAAACTTATTTTTATTCGTTTTTTTCAACTTTTTTCCATTTCTTTCTCTTCGGTGTTGAAACTTGAATGAGAAATCACATGTGATTTTTCTCACACGTGATCTCAATCACATGTGATTTTTTCCCATGTGATTATAGAAGTTTCATAAATGAACTGCTTTAATCTACAATTTGAATATAGTGTGTGTGATATATGGATGGAAATACCAAGAATGTATTGTTAATACAAAGATCGCGTAAAAACGTTATTTATATTTTACGTCTCTCATGGTTTTGATAATGGCAATTATAAATTTATGTGACGTAAATGTTTACGTAACCAAGTTATTAGTTGTAAGTTTACATTTCGACATATCACTTCAGGTATAAATAATATGATTATAACGCACGTCGAACGATCAAAGAGCCCAAACACACTCTAAATATTTATTAAACACATCTTAATTAAATAGTTACACATAATACATTTTATTTAAAATAACTAGACATTTTAATTGCCTATTTAATTAAATAGGCAAATCATCAAAGTTTCATGAATTATCGAGTCGCGTAAGTCTGCTTTCCGGAAAAATGAAGCAAAACGATACAGAAGGCCTATACGCCCACTACAAAAAATAGTTTATTCAACACACTTTATTTCCACACTTTTTGAAAGTGTGTAGAATTTTATTCGTTTATTAACACTGAATTATGTGTAAAAATTGGTTACATTAATAAGTGTGAAAAAAATGTAAAACAATATATTTTTCACATTTATAGTTGTTTAAAAAAAAGTTCAAACTTTTAAATGTAAAGAAAAATCTAAAAAAATGTCTACAGTTATAGGTGTGGAGGTTAATTGTAACACTTAAATTCTTCACATTTCCTCAAAGTAGTGATAATGAAATTCTTTACACTTTCTCAAAGTGTGGAGAATTTGGATGTTACAAATAAAAGTGTGGAGAAATCTTATAATTCTTCACACTTAAAAGTATAAACTTTTTTTACACAACTATAAATGAGAAAAATCTATTATTTTACAATTTTTTCACACTTATTAGTGTAATCAATTTTTACATATCATCAAGTGTCATCACACTGCACAACGTATATGGCTAGTTTTATTTAAAAAAAAAAAAAAAAAAAAAAAAAAAAAAAAAAAAAAAAAAAGATTTTTGGGGCGTTTAATCCTATATCCACGAATTAACAATTTTCAATAACCTCGTCAGTATTGTCAAGGCCAGTGGCGGATTCAGAATTTTTAAGCGCGTGTAACACAAAATAATTATAGCCTTGGAGCTTTAGTCCGAAAACACCCAAAATCAGGGATGAAAAAACATTTTAATACACTTTTTTTCACTTTGCGTGCTATAATTCAATGTTGTTAAACATGTGAATACACAATTGTCTACAACGGAACAAATAAATTAATAGGAGTTGTGAATAGAATGATGCTAAGGCCTAAACGTCAGTGTTCACAATTTTAGACTTGTAAGTATTAACGAAGCTAAATAAGTAAATATACTCTTTTAATTGTTAACTTGAAAACAAGTATTATAAAAAATCAATAAAAATCAATTAAAAAAAAAGTCATAAGTTTAACTATAAATATGATAAACAAAAATTTTAACGCTGGTGTATTTAGAAATATTAACGTGAGCCTTTATAGTATCAAGGCCTAAAGAAAATAACACTCTATGCCACCGTAACTTATGTCTATTTTCTACTTTAGATAATTTTCATGTGAATTTATTAATCTTTGTTATAGTACAAAAGTTTAAAATAAATAATGTAAAAAATTGGGCAGTTGATGACAGCTAGCACCCATCCGATCCATCTCTTCTATATCTAAACAAAAGTACTATTCTTCTCTATCTCTCCCACTTGATACTGATCTCTCTTGAAAAAACTACCTAGCTATTCATGCATGTCACCGGATCTTACCATACTTGATACTTCACC
The DNA here is from genome assembly GCA_030686995.1 of Artemisia argyi. NCBI lineage: Eukaryota > Viridiplantae > Streptophyta > Magnoliopsida > Asterales > Asteraceae > Artemisia > Artemisia argyi. The sequence continues at coordinate 187,788,458 of CM060677.1, forward strand.
GTCAATTTTCATGTGTAGCACGTGCCACATGTAGCCAATGGGTAGCTCCGCCCTTGGTCAAGGCAATGACTGAATGACGGCTAGCATGTGCATGAACCACACGCAACTACAATCATGTATATATAAGTCATAGCCACATGAATTTCTTATCAAGTTCAGCACTTGCATTGTACTTGGACAATAAGTGAAAAAGAAAACTAGCTAGAGAAGTGCCAGTTTTATTTTTTATAAGTTCGTAAATGGAGAATAAAGGCAGCTGCAAGGTTTGTGTCACAGGAGGTGCTGGTTACATTGGTTCATCCCTGGTTCAGTTACTTCTACAAAATGGTTACACTGTCCATGCTACTCTCAGAAACCTGGGTATAGTATACTTCGTTTTCTTCATATTTTTATTCATGTGTATAATTCAATTTCAAAGATGAGACTATGCGTCCACCCTCCTAATCAACATGCAATGTATGGCCCTTGTATATGTGTGGAGTTATAGTTGTAAACCTAGCGTTGTGATAAAATCATACCCCTGAAAGAATACTAAAAACGTTTTGCTATATATACTCTATATTATCGGTCTGTTTCAGTATTTGTCTGTGTTTTTTGCTTGTAGGTGATGAATCCAAGGTGGGACTTTTGAAAAGTTTTCCATTTGCAAAAGAAAGGCTTCATTTGTTTAAAGCAGATATATACAACCCAGTAGAGTTTGAAGAAGCAATACAAGGATGTGTCTATGTGTTCCATGTTGCAACCCCCTTTTTATACACTACTGGCTATAAGGTGTTACGTTCTTGCAAATTACAACCACTTAATCAAGATTCTAATCATAACCGCATATAATAAATTCCAGTCTCTGATCCGATCCTATGATTTGATGATATTTTTTTGCATATTTATAGAACAACACCACCACCATTGATGCTACAGTTAATGCGCTTAAGGAGATTGCGGATGCTTGCATACGCTCGGGGACAGTGAAGCGGCTCATCTACACTGCATCCGTTTCAGCAGCTTCACCATTAAAAGAGGATGGCAGTGGTTATAAAAGCATCATGGACGAAAGTTGTTGGACACCTCTTCATCTCAATGTTCCTTACACGAATGATTCCTGGAAGGTTTATATCAGAATATATTTAAATTTTCTTGCGATATCTGTGGTTCTTACGTGATCGTGTCTCTAAATACATTACTTGGTTCCTGTCATAGTGTCATTATTTTGACACATTACTTGGACCGCCAAATATTTAAAAAATAGGTCACCGTTAAATAAAAAACTTATTCAAGTACTATGAGTGAAAAATAATATAGAGGTGTATTGCTACACACAACAGGTTTTTTTTATTTATTTATTTATTTTTTTTATTATTATTTTTTTTTTATTATTATTATTATTACTCCATATCAAGTAATGTTTTGTTCGACTTTTTTATGGATTTTACTTTAGGACTACACTGAGGCCAAAACAAAATCAGAGCAAGAAGCTTTAAAAATCGGGGAAGTTAAAGCAAATGAGCTAGAGGTGGTGACTTTATGTTGTGGGATGGTGGGTGGTGGTATTGCTAGATTATCAGCCAGTCCATCGGCTTTCATATCACAAATTACCGATAATGCAACGCAATACCAACCACTGAGGTACTTAGAAGAATTGCTAGGAAAAGTTCCGATCGTACACATTGATGACGTTTGCCGAGCACAAATCTTTTGTGCAGAGACGCCATCAGTTAATGGGAGATTCTTATGTGCTAGCTCGTTTGTATCAAGTGCAGAAATGGCAAAGCACTATCAGAAAAGCTTTCCACAACTGAAACAAGAGTAAGATTATTTTGATTAACAACCTCATAATAATATGACAGAGAACTCGAGTACATAATAAATTTGTTATAATAGGTACTTGGAAGAACGTGGGATAGAAATCGAATGGGGATCAAGAAAGCTCGAAGATAAAGGTTTTGCTTACAAATATAGTACCGAAATGATATTAGATGATTGTCTTGAATGGGCAAAGAGATCGGGAATTGTTTAGCATTAACTACGGCTAAATTGTATTTGCCTATGTATTATATGGTGTGTTAAACTGTTAATAACAATTTCTGCATGTTGAATAATAATCTGACTTCCCTATTTGTGTTTAGTATTAACTACGGCTAAATTAGCATTTTCAGGTTGGGTGTGTCTTTTTTGGAATAAATCAAGATTCAAGGGACTACTACTATGTAACTGCTCAAGTTCGGTGCTAGGGTTGGAGACACTTCAATGTTGAGGGACCATTTTTTGTATAGTTGAAGACTATACATCATCCTAATCGCTCCATTCATTTTCTGTGTCCCTAATCTCTCTTCTCTTAAGCCGCTTGTAGAAACATATCATCTCTTTATCTTGTTAATTACTGTGTTTTTCAATCATTCGTGTATTGATGTGAGTGTTGTCTCATTGATCAACTCTCAAACCCGTGTCAGTATTTCATATATTTAAACTTGCTATCCTGCCAACTTATTCATCAATAAGATTGTGGTTGTTTTGTGTTTTCTGCTGTTGTTCTGCCATCTCACACTACTTTAGAATTCAAGGTAAAAACAATTTTCTGCATATATAAAACTAACTATTTCTTTGAGAAACAAAGACTTTCGTTGAAAATTTTTGTCTTGATAGCAAATCTTTAGCTTTAACTTTGGAAAAATAAGCTTAAAAAAAGACAGACTTTGTATTTAGTATATGTAAACTGCAAATGAACAGCGCACAGTACTTGGACTCTGGGAATATGAAACCGAAAAATTAAATTAAGAACACTAAATATAGTTCAAACTTCAAACTATGATTGTGATCATACTAGCTATTGCCGCACAAGTCACTTTATTATCTCCAACTAATTCTCCCAGAGGTTAGGCCGGTGCATCCCAGTTTAGGTTCTCCAAATTTTAGTTTCATTTTTAGTTAGAGATGGCCGTCATGCACCCTCAGATTCCTGCTCCTTAGTCGTAGGTTGTGCATGACTGCATGAGGCAGCAACATTTCGGAGAAATATGTTGCAACAATTTTTCTGTGACAGCTAGATGAGAATCTCAAAATTCATGCTTCCATTAATAGCCATAGCTCATGACTAAACATTGCAATTACAACTAAAATTCATTATTATTTTATTTATTTATTTATTTATTTTTGACAGCAACAAACCCATAATTCTATGAACCCAAACATTATTTATATTTTTCTTATATTAATTTATGGTGCAAGTACGTTATAACAATTCCTAACCAGTGTTCCAGTGTTCTTCTTTTGACGATTCCATTCACGCTATGGCTAAATATGATGTTTCGTCGAAAAAAATTTGTTAAACAAAGACTTTCATTGAAAAAATTTGTCTTGATAGCAAATCTTTAGCTTTAACTTTGAAAAAATAAGCTAAAAAAAGACAGACTTTGTATTTAGTATATGTAGACTACAAATGAACAGCGCACAGTACTAAATAAGAACACTGGACCACTGGTTAGGAATTGTTATAACGTACAAATGAGCTAATGAAGTAAATAAATAAATAAATATATAAATAAATAAAAAAGATAACGAAAAACTGGGTCTTTGTTCTCTTGAAGTTGCAAGGTTTGGTTCAGCCTTGGTTCACTTTTACAAAATGGTTATACTGTCCATGCTACTCTAAGAAACTTAGGCACCTCTTCTTTTTCCCTTTCTCTATTGTGTGCTAGAAGTGTCAAAATGGGCAGGCCGGGCGGGTTCGATAACAGGTCAAAATGAGAAACCTTAAAAATGGGTCAACTGGGTTGACAGTGGTGACAACAAGCAACTCCATGACTACGTGGTGCTAGTATATATAGGTTGGATCAACTGATCCACTTAATGTAATTGCTTTTTCTCTTGATATCTATATCGACATATTTTTGTATGTCTTACGTTTTTGTAGGCAATGAGTCTAAGATGGGACTTTTGAAAAGTTTTCCATTTGCAGAAGAAAGGCTTCATTTGTTTGAAGCTAATATTTACAAACCATAAGAGTTTGAAGATGCAATGCAGGGACGTGTCTTTGTTTTCCATGTTGCCACCCCTTGCAACACGCTACAGGCAATAGGGTCTTACACGAGTAAATTTATCTCCAATAATCAAGATTCTAAAAAACAATAAAGTTTTAAAATTTATTTCCAAATAACATGTCCAATATTGAATTCCCCGTAGGTTACAAAGTATTATTCAACCATAATATTAGAGAGTAGAGACTATGCATAATAGAAACCCTAACGGACCTAAGCCCATAGACGGGCTCGGGCCTACTAACATATTTATCTAACTCTCTCGCAGTCCGAGAGACGAAATCGCGAAAGCTCGAACCGGAAAGAAAACAAAAAATATTTATACAAAATGTAATTGTTGATGAAGATATCTCACAACAAGCGATAGCAGATCTTTAAGCAACAACAGCGAAAACATAACATAGTAGCAATATCAAATAGTTGATGAAGACGCCCGATAACAAACGGTGATGAGTCTTCATAATCTTCAAATAGCACAAAATATTTAAACTAATGAAAAGAAGGAAAAATCTTTTGTAATATAATCCGAAACAGTGAAACCAAGAAATGGAAAAAAGAAAAAATAAAATCGAAAGCTGTTTTTTTTTTTTTTTTTTTTTTTTTTTTTTTTTTTTTTTTTTTTTTTTAAATGATCTGAGAAGCCAAATTCAAACAATTGTAAGGATAAAAAAAATAGACAATGGATTGGGTTATTGCTTGGTTATAGTTGTCATGGGAAAACAAAACAATGGATTATAGTGGACTGCTTTTCTCTGCAATGGCTATATTGAAACAACAAGGCAAAGGAAGAGGAACAAGCGCCAGGTCGGGTCAGTTGTCGAGTATACGGGGTTTGAATCCACCGCCACACAGGCTCAAACCAAGTAAAGCCCTCCCTTTTCAGGAGGTTGGCGTGACACTTAAGGTTGTTTGCACCTAGCACGAATTGAACTTGAGACCTCACACATTTTAAAGTGATAGTCACAACCCTTTTACCACTAGGCCACCCTTAAGTGGTTAGGTTATACTGGTTTTGATAGAAAGGAATTTTATGTTAAGAAAAAGGGTTTGGTATTTTGTTTGTGGGTCGCAAAAAGCTGTTAAAAATAGTGTTTGGTTGACATTAGTTTTTATAGTAGAGCCCAGGGTCGTCACCCCACGGGGCATCATTCACCCCACGGGGCATCGTCACCCCACGGCTCTACTATAAAAACTAATGTCAACCAAACACTATTTTTAACAGCTTTTTGCGACCCACAAACAAAATACCAAACCCTTTATAGGGAGACTTTTTGCGATAACCATCTTATGTGCGAGAACTGAGAGAACCACCAAAAACATACATGCACGCCCTTTAAAATAAAATAAAAATACATGCAAATCATCAATAATCGTAAGTATCCATCTATGTTCTTCAATATCATCATGAACTCATATTCTTTGCATAGATTGCCCTTCTTTGTAATTTTCAAAATCCATGGATCGTTTCAAGTTTTAAAACACAATATATTTTAAAAGCTTGAGTAACGTAGCTCTGATACCAATTGTGGAAAACTAGAAGGGGGGTTGAATAGTTTACCGTTTAAAATCTTTTTAACTTGTTAAGTTAGCTTTGAAACTTTCCGTTTGATCAAAGATATATGCACAAACACAATATATAACAAGTAAGTAAATGAAAGAAACGATCAAACCACAACACGAGTATTTATCGTGGTTCGGCTACAAGGACTCTTTTTCCTTGCCCTACGTCCACGCCCCGAGTATCCAACTCGAGAGTTTCTTTCACTAGTCAACAAGCTCCTTTTACCGGCGGAGAAAACCTTACACGTCGCTTATACTTTTACCGACACAAAGCTAAATGTCGAGTTCTTTTACAAGGGCACAACCACTCCCGTTAGTTCTTTTACTAGGGTGCAACAACTCCCAACACTCTTTGTATTTTGAGGACTAAAATACTAACCACTCACTACAGAATATACACAAACAAATGAAGTGTAAACAACACGAGTTTACACAATGCTAAGCTACCAAGTCTTGCAACGTTGTGTTGGAAACTTGTAACTTTTCACGACCTTGTGAGCTTCTTTGCTACAAAGAGAAACTTCACATTAACAATGTTAAGAGGTTAGAAGAAAAGATGAGTGTGTGTGTAAAATATGATCTCAAGGGGTTAGCCAAAAATCAAGTTATGGCTTGGTATTTATAGCACATCAAACTACATGCTTGGCGGATCAGGCGGAACCCTCAGATGGGTTCCGCCCGTGTACCCCCAGGGTACCGCCGGGTCTGCAGTAGGTTTTTGCAATAACTCTTCAAAGCAAACAATGTCTTGTCTCATAACTCCTAGCAACCAAACAATGTCACATCACTTAAATCAAGTCAAACATGAAACTTGTAAGCAACAACAAAGTTAGTCAAACACATTTCTTTTCATAAATACATAATGACAAAACTTGCCATAAATGTGATGTGACAATTTCTAATTTAAGAAATAAACTTGTGTTGTGTTTTATGAAATGTAAAATGTAGCAAAAGTCTAGTTTATGCAAGTCTTAAAAACTAAGATTATGTTTTGCTTAGAAACTAAAGTTTACATTTTGTCGTTAACAAAACTTAGCGAAGATCGTAAAATATAAATAACGTTTTTAGGCGATATTTGTATTAACAATCTCCCCCTTTTTGTTGATGACAAAACATAAACTTTGTTTTTAAGTAACACGCAAAATCTTGGTTTTCAAGACTTAAAAAAAAATTATATTAACCTTGTTTTACTTAAGAGACGAAAAAGCATATCAAGTATTTGAAGGTTTAATATATTTCTCCCCCTTTTTGTCGAAACAAAAAGTAGAGTAGCGAAGCGGAATAATGGCCATACTCCCCCTTGATCGATACTCCCTCTAAATGGAGTACCAATATGGGAAACATGGATTTTGAGACCTACAAAAAAATGGTTAGTTGGTAATATATATAGTCAAGCTTGTAGTTACCACACACATTGCAACCACAACACAAACATGATCAACCAACAATGTACAAAAGTGAGTAGGAAGAAATTTCATTTCAAGTAAAATTTTGACTATAAAAGTCAAAAGACAAGAAATGAGAACTATTCTTCTACTTGTACACAAAAACTAAAAAATAACCAAGAAAATAAAATTAAAATCCTACATTCCTAGATTGGGGCAAACGGCCTCCATAGGTTGTCTAGGATTTGTTGGGGTGGGAAAGTGCATCCAAACGTTCTATGACGTGTTGGAATGCAAAACGGGTTTCGTTTTGGAATTGGTTAAGCAATGTTTTGATGGTTTCACCCAGTTGCTCACAATTTGAGCAAGCATGGGGATGAGTGGGTTGAAATGGGTTGGTTTTGGTTTCTTGGTTTGATGGTTGGTTGGTTTTTGGTTCTTGGGTGGAGGATGGATTTGGTATTGAGTCAAGCAAAGTGGTTTGAAATTTCATTGCTTGATGAAGGTGGTTGTCAACCATGCTTTGTATTTCCTCATAAGAGGAAAAGAAAGACTCAAAGGTTTGCGGTTGAAAGGGTGGTGGAGTTGGGTGATCATGGTGTTCAAAATTTGGTTCTCCATAAAGAGGACCATGGATTTCACGGTAGATTGGGTGAAATAACAACGGTTTGGGTTGTTGGTATACTTGTTGTGGTGGTTGGGTAAGTTCAAGATCTTCATCAAGGTCAAGAATTGACCTTGGTGATTGATTTGCAAAAGGTGGTGGTTGGGTATGTCTTGGTGGAAGATCATTTAAATCTTGGACATACGGGTGTGGTGATGTTGGAAGAGACCCGAAAAGCTCCATAGGTTCAATTTTTGGTAATGGTGATGGTGATGGAGTCTTTGATGGTTGTGTTGGATCACTTGGTGGAGTTGGGTCAATAGGTGATTTAGTAGGTGGTGGAGTGTGCTCATTTGGTTGTTTGGGTGATGGAGATGGAGATGCAAGGTTCAAAAAATGTTCATTTTTGATGGGTGATGTGAATTCCTCCGATGATGAGGAGCTAAGGTTGATGGATTGATTGCACCATAGTGGTTTCACACTTATCCGGGCGGTTCTCCGGATGGGTCGTGATGGTTGAGAGGTGTTTGTTGACTTGGTCATGGTTAAAATGGTTTAAAGTTTTAGAAATTTTGATGAAGAAGATGTGGTTTGATAGTGTTTAGGATGGTTTAATTTATAGTGATGAAGATTTATGGGAAGGAGTGTTTGGATTTGATGTTAGTCCATACAAAAATGGTGGTTCCTAATGATTTGGAAAACTTAATTGTGGGTTGTCATGTCATGGAAGTCAATCCAATGAAAATGGTGAAGTGAGAAGACAAGTTTTGCACTAAATGCATAGTGGTTTTGGTGGATTTTTGGTAGTATAAATCTCAGGGATTTCAAGGATCCTTTAAAAGGGTTCCTTCCTTTATGTTTGAGGGGTCCTTGAGGTTGTTATGGTTAAATTTGAATTTTGGCGGGAATTGATTTTGGTTAAGTTCATGGAAGAAGGAGTATCCTATTATGCTAAACACATTGCAAGTAATGGGTTTCTACTTAAAAGGTTTGGATTTTGGTGTTTCAATGTTGAATTGGCGAAAAAGAAAACAAAAATTCTGCAGGCTACTGGCGGCACCTTCAGAATACACAGGCGGAACCCAAATGAGGGTTCCGTCTGGTCCGTTGGGCCAAATATGGGATACCCAGAATTTGTACTGGCGGAACCCATTTTTGGGATCCGCCTGATCCGCCAGTGCTGCAAAAGTATACAGTTCGCGTTTTTGACCCGTGAGACAATTTTCAAAATTTTCGAAAAGTCCTAAAACCAAAAATATAATACATACCTGGTTAGGAAACACAAAAATTAGACATGTAAACACGCACATCATAAGACTTTGACCGGGGGGTAACGACATTCACTATACTTAGTGAAAATTTGATAAGCATGAAAATTTAACAACTTGCCAAAAGTTGTTTTCCTGCAACATTGTTAGTTCAAACATGTTCCAAAGTGTATCAAATGTTGTACTAACACAAAAATACATCACAAATATTGTTTAAACGATCAAATTGTTTCAATAGCACTTTGTGCCAAACACTCCTAACACACCCGCACTCATTGACGGTCCATCTTCTTCTTCATCTTCCCGAGGAATCTCCCGATGTTTTTGAACATCCCCTTTGTTTGCTTGAACTCCTCCGACTCATTTGGAATATCCGGAAGTTGGGAAAGGTATTCTAGAGGTGGGAGCCTAGAGTTTGGCAAATTGTCATCTTCACTCATTGAGGAAGATGAAGATGAGGTAGGAGGATGTGGACGTTTTCCTTGGGCTTTGTAAACTCTCTTATCACTAAGTGGAACAAAGGTGTGTGGAATGAGAGAGTAGTCAAGACGAAGACCATCTGAAGTTGGTGGAATGGGTGAGATGAACCTAAATAGACGGGTCAAGAGCATTCCATATGGCATAGCCGTTGTGCCATGCACGGGAATGTCGGCCATTCTCTTGGCCATGTAGTAGGCAATGTTGAAAGGTTGCCTAACGGACAAGGAGTAGAGCATGTAGCAAAGGCAAAGGTTGATATGGTCACGGTTCCCTATTGTGCTAATGACATTTGCTCTAAGGACTTCCTCCCATTTCTTGAATTGGGGTTTGAGTTCGTTCATTTCCATTCCATATGGGTCCTTATCGACCTCATTCCCCGAACGGGTTCTCCTAGTGGTGGTGGTCCTAACAAAGAGGTGGTCACGGAGTATGTCTTTTGAGACAAGGGGTGTGTCATAAGGATGGATACGGTCTTGGAGGTTGTCAAGAGTTGAGAGGGAGTGCAAGTCGGAATAGAGGCAAGTACCACGGTTTGGAACACCTAGGATTTGAGCAAACTCCTCAAGAGTGAAGGAGTATTGGTGACCGCTAACCCTAAAGTGGATAGACATATGACCATAATCATCCGTTGAGAGGACGCATGATGCATAGAACTCTAGAATGAACCTAGGACAAATAGGCTCGTCGATATTCAAAAGACACTCAAAGTTTATTGTGGCAAAATCGGCGTAAAGGTTTGTGCCTTCTAGGAAAGATGGGTCTATGGTTCTACCCTCATGGACATAGTGTTTTTCTAGGGCTTTGAAAACGTTTACTTGATTTGCGGTAAGACCTTTGGTTTTGTGGTGTTTTGGTAGGTACTTAATGGTGTCCTTGTGGTTGTAGTGGGTTAGAGGAGGCATGATGATTCCTAGAACAACAAAATTTCACATTTTAGTTTACGTAAACCACTATTATAATGTGGAAGTTCTAGTGTGTGCCTATATGAAAACAATGTGGAGGTGCGGTTATCTTGACTCATTTTGATGCTTCAAAATCGTTTTATGCAAGTTTTGTTATAAAACAAAAGATAACCCAAACGCTCCTAGTTCAATGTAGCTTCGTTTGAATGTACCCGAAAATACATATTGGTTATGTATTCCCTTTAGCATTCAAGAGACATTATGCAAGTGATGTTTTAAACATAACGTTTTGATTTTGTATTCTCAATGTGAGACGAACAAATATTTGTCCTACTTGTGAGAAATTTTTTGAAAGGATTTGACATGGGGTGTTTTAGCAAACATGTTTATACTAATTAAAGATGCAATTCCTAACTATTGGAAACATGATTAGTTTTATTAATTACCTAATCTCATGCATGAATTTCTTAAGTTAATGCATAACCCCAAGTTTTTGTTTTTGTGCAAGAAATAGAATTCCTAGACTCAGATCAGGATTGTAATCATGTTTAGAATACTTACAATGATGATTGATTTGCAATGTAAATGAATGGAGGACCAAGAATTCGTAGGTGTGGATGAGTGGTGAAGTGAATAGTATCAGCCTTGAAGTGGTGGTATGAGATAATGGGTGTTTGGTTAAATATAAACAAAGAAAATGATTCTGCAGGTCGACGAACACGGCGGAACCCTGGGTTGGGTTCCGTCCGTTATGGCTGAGGGTTCCGCTGACCCTGCTGAGAAAAATGGTTTTGGATTTGTTTTGATTTTTGTGATTTTTGTCTAATGTCCAGAACTACAATGTAGGTTCCATGAGTCCTAAGCCTATCCTAAGAAGATTAAAAGGTTCACGTTTAAGAGGTTTTGTGAGAATGTCGGCTATGTTATCTTCGGAAGAAACTTTCTCAATTGAGATATTTCCTTTTTGGACGTTGTCACGAAGGAAATGATGACGGATTTCAATATGTTTAGTACGAGCATGTTGAACCGGGTTTTTGCTAAGATCAATGGCACCTTTGTTGTCACAAAGAATTGTGATGTCGTTGAGTTGAATTCCGTAGTCGACAAGAGCTTGCTTCATCCAAAGAGCTTGTTGACATGCCTTTCCGGCTGAAACGTACTCGGCTTCCGTTGTTGAGATAGCAAGAGCCGTTTGCTTCTTAGAGAACCATGAGGTGAGACAATGTCCAACAAAAGTACAAATACCACTTGTGCTTTTTCTATCGACATAGTCACCGGCATGATCCGAGTCGGCATACACTATGGTATCTATTCCCGTTCCTTTGGGATACCATAAACCTAAATGTGTAGTGCCCTTAATATACCTAAAAATCCTTTTAACGGCTTCGAGATGGGTAGTTTTAGGATCTTCTTGAAAACGAGCACATAAACAAACACTAAACATAATGTCGGGTCTACTAGCCGTTAGGTAAAGTAGACTACCAATCATACCTCTATATTTAGTGCTATCTACGGATTCACTTTCCTCATCCTTGGTGAGTTTAGTTTCCGTGGACATGGGAGTTTTGATAGGTTTCGAATCTTCTAGTCCAAATTTCTTAAGCATGTCCTTAATATATTTAGATTGGTTAAAGAAGATACCATCTTCTAGTTGTTTGATTTGGAGTCCTAAGAAAAAGTTGAGTTCTCCCATCATACTCATTTCAAACTCGTCATGCATGATTTTTGAGAAATCCACACATAGTTCTTGACAAGTTGATCCGAATATAATGTCATCAACATAGATTTGGACTATGATAATATGTGAATCTTTCTTCTTAGTGAAGAGAGTATTATCAACTAAGCCCATGGTATACTTATGGTCAACTAGGAATGTTTTAAGTCGATCATACCATGCTTTTGGAGCTTGCTTAAGTCCGTAAAGAGCCTTTTTAAGTTTGTAAACATGATTTGGTTTTTCAAAATCGATGAAGCCCGGTGGTTGAGCAACATACACTTCTTCATTAATGACTCCGTTTAGAAATGCACTTTTGACGTCCATTTGAAAGAGTTTAAAATTATGTGCACACGCATAAGCAAGTAATATTCTAATTGACTCGAGCCTAGCTACCGGAGCAAAAGTTTCATCGTAATCAATGACTTCTTGTTGATTATATCCTTGTGCTACTAGCCTAGCTTTGTTTCTAGACACAATTCCATTTTCATCCATTTTATTACGAAAGACCCATTTCGTTCCAATTATTGTTTGACTCTTTGGTTGAGGAACTAATGTCCATACATCATTCCTAACAAATTGGTTTAATTCTTCTTGCATTGCAATTACCCAAGATTCATCTTTAATGGCTTCATTAATGTTTTTCGGTTTAATGGTTGACACGAAACAAAAGTAGTTACTTTCATTTTGAACTTTTGATCTAAGTGTTCTTTCGTTAATGTTGCCTATGACACCGTCTAATGGATGACTTTTAGATTCTTTGACATTGACAAGTTCTTTGTTTAATAGTTCATCTTCCTTGTCATTACCTAAGATTTCTTGACATTCAATTGCTTGGCTTTCAACTAAGTCATCATCTACCAAAGGTGATGTCTTAGAGGGAGGTGGACTTTCGTCAAATGTTACGTTTAACGATTCCTCGACTCTTAAGGTTTCTTTGTTCAAAACAATGTAAGCTTTACTATTTTGTGAATATCCAAGAAATACACCTTCATAAGACTTTGGGTCAAATTTGGTGAGATAATCCTTGGTGTTAAGAATGAAGCATGTACTCCCAAACACTCTAAAGTATCCTAATGTAGGCTTTTTACCTCTATAAAGTTCATAAGGAGTTTTATTCAAAAATCGTCTAATTAGGACTCGATTAAGAATGTACGTTGATGTGTCAAAGACATTACACCAAAACTTTTGTGGAATAGTTTGTTCATTAAGCATTGTTCTACTCATCTCTTGTAATGTCCGGTTTTTACGTTCTACTACACCATTAGATTGAGGAGTACGTGGAGCCGAAAAGTTATGAGTAATTCCATTTTTATCACAAAAGTTTCCAAATTGAAATTCATTATCAAATTCACGACCGTGATCCGTTCTAATAAACACTATATTAGATCCTACTTGATTTTGAATTTTCTTACTTAGAATCTCAAATTTATCAAAAGCTTCATTTTTCTTTTTCAAAAACTTTGTCCAAGTATAACGTGAGTAATCATCTACTATGACCAAAGTATAGAAGTTACCTCCATAACTTTGTATAGCGGATGGACCAAATAAATCCATATGCAAAAGTTCTAGACACCTAGATGTAGACACCATGTTTTTAGCCTTATGGCTACTATGGACTTGTTTACCGACTTTGCAAGCATCACAAAAGTGTTTGTCATATTTCAACTTAGGTAGGTTTCGAACTAAGTCTTTGGAGGAGAGGTTTCGGATTAGTCTCATGTTAGCGTGCCCTAAACGTCTATGCCATAAAGTTGAAGATTCATCTAATGAGGTAAGACAAAGTTTGTCTCTAGATGTTGAATCCAACTTCATGACGTATACGTTGCTCTTAAGGACACCTTTGGCTACGGTTATACCATCTTTAAGAATTTTACTACCGTTTTCACTAAAAAGGACATTATACTTATTACGACAAAGTTGACTAATACTAAGAAGATTAAATCCTAAGTTATCAACATGAGCAACATCATCTATAGAAAGGGAGTCATGAGAGATTGTACCTTTTCCGATGATTTTGCTCTTAGCATTACTACCAAACGTAACATTACCTCCATCACATTTGTGATATGTTGAAAAGAGGCTTTTATTACCCGTCATGTGCCTTGAACAACCGCTATCTTTAATCCATTCATCCGGTTCCAAACAAACTTTGAGGCACACCTATTTTATGAAAAACACTCAAACATTTGGTCCCCAATTTCTCATGGGTCCATTTTGGTTAAGCATGCCATTAATTTGTTCCAAGTATGAAAATAGAGCATAAGGGTTCCATGGCATGTGGTTTTGAGTTTGGTAATGTCTCGGAGTGTTTTGGTTCAAAACATGTGGGTAGTTTGGTCGAGCGTTGAAGTTGCTCTTTGGAAAGGGACGTTTGGGAATAGGAGTCTTAGGTCTTGATTGAGTAGTTTTAGCTCTAAATACATTTTTACTGAATCCTACTTCAGTTTTAAACACAGGTTTTGTTCCATTTTTGTATGTAACTTTAACAAATTTTGAACGATCCGAAGTGGATGTAGTTACTGCTGCAGCAGACCTGGCGGAACCTTCGGGACCAATGGGCGGAACCCTATTTTGGGTTCCGTCTGATCCGCAGGTTGCTGTAACAGTTTTGTTTGTATCATGTGCATTCTTTTCTTGTTTCGTTTGACCCTTAACGGTTTCTACTTTCCTGAACCCTAGACCTGTTTTATCAAAGGGTGACTTTTGAAGTTTCATAATTTCATCCGCACACGAAATGCTCTTATCGAACTTTTTGAACTTTGTGGTTTGTTTGATTAGATCATTTTGAGTAATTTTAAGTTTCTCAACTTCAAGTTTAAGTTCTTCACATGATTTGCATGATGTGTCAATACCTTTACCCTTTTCTAATCTCTTAGCTTTTTCTTTTAACTCATAAATTTCATTTTCTAAAAACTCCTTTTTAGTTTTCAAAAATTTATTTTTGTTTATGATTTTTAAGCTTAACTCACAAAGTTTGTTATATTCATTTTGTAAAGTATCATCATAAATAGAGGAGTAAGATGAGTCGGAGAGTACCTCATTTGAGTTATGAGCCATGAGAGCAATATCATCATTCTTTGGCTCATCATCATCTCCTTCATAGTCACTCCAAGCACCACCCATAAAAGCTTGTTGAGGTTTGCTCTTGGGTGGTTTTGGACATTCTCCTACAAGATGACTTGTGTCTCCACACCTATAACATTTTCTTTGAACTTTTCCTTTTCGATCATCATGATCTTTCCGGAAGGTTTCTTGTCATCTTTAGGTTGCCTTACAAACTTCCCTCGCCTACGAAAGAACTTCTTGAAGTCTCTCACGGCCATAGCATATTCCTCATCATCACTATCCGAAGTAGATTCTTCATCATCACTTGATTGGACTCTAGCTTTCAAGGCAATGGACTTAACTTTTTCTTTCTTGCCTCTAACTAGTTCCGAATCCTTTTCCATTACCATTTCGTGAACTTTGAGGTTTCCAATTAGCTCATCAAGTGACATGCTTGAAAGATCTTTGGATTCTTCAATTGCCGTCACTTTTGCTCTCCACTTCGGATGGAGTGCTCTAAGAAATTTCCTGACAAAGTTCTTACTACAAAAAGATTCGTCAAGTGCTTTAAGTGAAGTAATAATGATATTAAATCTAGCAAAAGCATTATCAATAATCTCATCTTCGGAAATAACAAATTGTTCATATTGTTGAACAAGAAGATCAATTTTGTTATCTTTAACTTGTGAGTTTCCTTGATGAGTGACAATTAAAGATTGCCAAATATCTTTGGCGGTTTTACACAAAAAGACTCTTTCATATTCTTTCTTAGGCAAAGCATTATAAAGCATCATTTTAGCTTCATTATTTTTACCTATTAATTTCTTTTGATCATCATCTTTGATGTTAGTAACTACGTTATCACCATCAATAATTATATACCACAAATCTATATCTTTAGATTTTACGTAAGTTTCAAAACGGTTTTTCCAATATATAAAACCATTTGCTTCAAAGAGTGGTGGTCTTTGCATAGATTGCCCTTCTTTGTAATTTTCAAAATCCATGGATCGTTTCAAGTTTTAAAACACAATATATTTTAAAAGCTTGAGTAACGTAGCTCTGATACCAATTGTGGAAAACTAGAAGGGGGGTTGAATAGTTTACTGTTTAAAATCTTTTTAATTTGTTAAGTTAGCTTTGAAACTTTCCGTTTGATCAAAGATATATGCACAAACACAATATATAACAAGTAAGTAAATGAAAGAAACGATCAAACCACAACACGAGTATTTATCGTGGTTCGGCTACAAGGACTCTTTTTCCTTGCCCTACGTCCACGCCCCGAGTATCCAACTCGAGAGTTTCTTTCACTAGTCAACAAGCTCCTTTTACCAGCGGAGAAAACCTTACACGTCGCTTATACTTTTACCGACACAAAGCTAAATGTCGAGTTCTTTTACAAGGGCACAACCACTCCCGTTAGTTCTTTTACTAGGGTGCAACAACTCCCAACACTCTTTGTATTTTGAGGACTAAAATACTAACCACTCACTACAGAATATACACAAACAAATGAAGTGTAAACAACACGAGTTTACACAATGCTAAGCTACCAAGTCTTGCAACGTTGTGTTGAAAACTTGTAACTTTTCACGACCTTGTGAGCTTCTTTGCTACAAAGAGAAACTTCACATTAACAATGTTAAGAGGTTAGAAGAAAAGATGAGTGTGTGTGTAAAATATGATCTCAAGGGGTTAGCCAAAAATCAAGTTATGGCTTGGTATTTATAGCACATCAAACTGCTTGCTTAGCGGATCAGGCGGAACCCTCAGATGGGTTCCGCCCGTGTACCCCCAGGGTACCGCCGGGTCTGCAGTAGGTTTTTGCAATAACTCTTCAAACCAAACAAGGTCTTGTCTCATAACTCCTAGCAACCAAACAATGTCACATCACTTAAATCAAGTCAAACATGAAACTTGTAAGCAACAACAAAGTTAGTCAAACACATTTCTTTCCATAAATACATAATGACAAAACTTGCCATAAATGTGATGTGACAATTTCTAATTTAAGAAATAAACTTGTGTTGTATTTTATGAAATGTAAAATGTAGCAAAAGTCTAGTTTATGCAAGTCTTAAAAACTAAGATTATGTTTTGCTTAGAAACTAAAGTTTACATTTTGTCGTTAACAAAACTTAGCGAAGATCGTAAAATATAAATAACATTTTTAGGCGATATTTGTATTAACAGAATTAAATGCTTTTTTTGTAATTATAACTGATACGTTCAACATTTATAAAAAAAAATTAAAAACTGGACAAAAAGGTGTTATTGGGTTAGGCGTCAATTTGACTCGATTGACTGGTTTTAACCTGAACCTATTTGTTACCTCAAAATGTTTTGTACGATGTTCTCTTGATAGAAATCTTCAAGGTTTGCCCGAACCATTTGGCCAAGTACCAAAATTACCTGTTTCAACCTGAACCAATCACACCATTGCAAGAAGCTTGTTAGCTTCACCACATGCAGAAGCCATATGATCCATCACACCACATGGGGCTCCAACAACTGAGTTTTCTACTTGTAGAACAATGTATATAACATCTGAAATAAAGCTTCCACTTTAGTACTCTTAAATGGACATGTTCGATCATTTATACCTTTTGACAGAGCAAAGCAAGCTCCCTTGAATTGATATTTAAGCCTGTGAAACGAAGATAAAACTTTAAAATCCCAATAATTAGCTTTATATAGGTGCATAGTTCTGTACACATGATAATTACCATGAGCAACAACAATTGATGCTAGCAACCTCCACTGAAGCAGAAGATACACCTTTGCCTTCTCGAACAGCTGAAGAAACCTGCATATTTTTAACATTCAACGGATCCAAGTTACCACAAGTTATTATAAAAGACTATAGCTTTTTTTCTATTTTCGGATAGTCAACTAGATAGCTTCCAACTTCTTTCACCTTAAACACATACTTGACAAGTGGATTTTGCAAAATCAAACATGAAAAACGCGCATCAAATATTGTATAAAACCTCAAACAAATGCTTCTTTATGGTTAAGCGGTGTAAACTAATAGCATACCTATTGGTAAGAAACTTTGTATCCAATAATCGTGAGATGTGTTAGAAGATTACCTACTCCATGCATGACATATGATGATAAGAAAATATATAACTTTTGTTTTACCATTTTGACCCGTTCTACCGCTTTTTTACCTATTTGACCCGTTGAAAATATTTAACAATGGTAATAATAGTGACAGTAATAGAAAAAGGCATCGTGCAGCTACTGATGATGTTAAACCCAAGCCTCTACATCGATGCACTAAATATACAACAGATGCACTAAAAAAATCTAACACGTTTCCTATTTAGCTAACTTTTCTTTTACCTGCTAGACCCATTATATAAAAAAAAAGACCAAAATCGAGCCATAGATAAGTTAGTAGCTCGAAAATTGTTCTCACCAATTACCCACACCATACAAAGTTTTAAGATATTAGTTGAACTTGGTTCAACTTTCAGCAGATTGCTCATAAACTAATGGAGATTTTCATCATGTCAGGTACTGAAGTATGATGTTAGTTACAGTAATCAAGTATGGTTATTTGCTAAATTATCAAAATTCATGAAGGAATTCTTATGGTTGCTCCAATTATGATGATTGAGAAATTAAAAAGAAAATAATTGTATAGATGCCCTAATTCAACAAAGAGATGCCCTAACTTATAACTTGATGTTCTTTATCATACTAACATGGTAAGTATCATTGAAGAAAAGCCAAATTAGAGATTTTACATGATGACATGGACTTATCTGGGTCAAAATCAATGTTGCTGCTGTGCAATATATACAAAGTTAACGAATATATTCACCAGCTAAAACATAGAACAGATTGCAAAGAGCTCATAAGGTCATCACTGAAGAGAGGTTATATGCACCTTCGTTGACATATTATGATACTTTGTATCCACATTGTACACCTGAAAGCTGAAAAACAAAAAATGGATAAATTAGAAACTTACTTCATCAATGGGGTCCACCAGAGTGTTGAATAACTAAACAATTTAGCAGAATGCTTACACCAATGGCTAAACAATCTCGAACTGAAATGCCACACTGATTTTCTGAATCCACATAGGATTTAGGTTATTCATGAAACTTCTGTGTGGCCAAGTTCTTCTAGAGTACCAATTTTCTTCTTGGCATATACAACTTCCATAGGGTCACTCTACAATTCAAGGAAAGCATAATATCAAAATAGTAGTAGATCTGTAGCAAAGCAAAGGAAACATCAGGAAATATGTAAATCACTTTGACATGATGCATGGGTTAAGGTGAGAGTTAGAATACTAAGTCCAAACATAATGATACATTGTATTACAAACTTATTAATAATGGGTATTATATAATAAACGTTACGGAAAGCAGTATTTGCTGAGATATCCCACAAAGTGGACAAAGTATGACAAGATACAAAAATTAGAAGAAATATAACATTGGAAGGCATCAAAGATGTGTAACATCAATCCTTCAAAATAATGTATAAATGCAATAACGAGAATAAAGCGTTGAGAGGTGGTTAGAGTACCTTTGACAGGATGTCACGATCATATAGTTTTGAACTTGATAAAGATAACTGCAATTCATTGAAGAATAGAAGCAAAATTGCTTCCAAGACAAACGATAGAATAATTATTATCACCTTGCATAATTCTGGATAGAAAATCAACAAGTGTTTGATATATCACTACGTACAAAGTACAGAGCAAGAACTAATTGATAGATAACATACGATTCTGAAATTTTTGTAGCTTCAAGCATTTATACAAAATTTGAAATGCAGATTCTGGATTAAGATTTTATATGAGAATGCTCAAGCACAATAATGGTTTGTGAGGAATATCTGAAACTTGCAAACTGAATGCACTAAAGTACCTCAAATGGATGTACTAAAAGTGCCTCAAACGGATGCACTAAAGTACCTCCCGATATTAATTACAGTCTATAAGGTTCTTATAGTTCATCATTATTAATGAATGCCTCAAACATTTACTACCATATGCTCGGTCAAACACTGAATTTATGTTAACATAGAAGTGTGAACGTCTAAAGTTGTCTAAATTCAGAAGTGTGAATGTCTAAAGTTGTCAACACAATGCATATAAAAGCATCTTCTAACATGGTTCATATTATATCCCACCAAAAAATATAAATAAGCAAGTAACAAAAAAGTTCCCCCAAAAAATATCCCATCCAACAAAAGATCTACAACCTGTAAAATATATAGATGCATGCGCTCAACATCGTTATACCAATTGAGAGCTGGCAACTTTGCAGCAACATTTGTTTGAATAGATTCTGTATCCATTTCTTCTTCTAAATCAAAGATATCAACCTGGGAGCTCTGATACCAATTGAGAGGATCACTTGATTTGATCACACACTATGAGGTGTTGGACCTTTGCAATGTGTAAATATGATACTTTGAGTGAATATGATTAAGTATGCGGAATCTACTTAACCATACTTAGAATGTTTATTGGAAATGGAACTGTGATGCTTGTGTTTATTTAACAAAGAACAATGAAAGTATTTCACCAAACGATTCAATATTATTCAAAATAATACGAGTGATCTTCACTATCACTAGGGTTACAAAGACCTTGAATCTTGTGTTTTGTTCTAATGTTTTATGTATATCTCTACTCACATATATTGCTATCACACGCACATGCATATATAAATCATATCTAAGATCTTCCTTTTATAGTCCAAGGAAAGATCTTTTACAATCTATATGACTCATCTTAAATACTAGCTTATGACTAATATTCATTCTAGCTAGATGATGACTTATCATGTCAGTCATTAAGATACAACATGTATCTTGGATTACAATTCACTTGGAGTGTTCAATTTGATGACTACAACAAAGATATTTTTCTTGTATATGAGTCAGTAGAATAAGTCGTACTTATCTACACAGCTGTTGTATGAGTCATAGTAGTATCAACAGAATCCATCAGCAGAAACACCTTCAGTAGAAAACGTTCTTCAGCAGAATCCATCAGTGGAAACGTGCTTTGTGCTTTATCAGCAGAAACATACTTGATGTATTTCCTTAAGCCTTTATGCTGATTCTTCTGATTATTTAATTCCCAACAATCCTCCCCTAAACATGTGAATTACATTCAAACATGTTTTTCTGAATTAAATGAGGACTTTGTGAAGATCTTTCAAACACTTCATTGTCAGACTTTTGATCTGAATTTTCTTCTCTTTTGAGTGATTGAATGTCTTTCTCTGTAACTCATCTGCTTTCATTTCTTTGCTCCAATCTTGGACTAAAAGATGGTGCAATATTCAACTTGAAGAATTATAAGAGGCAATGATGCTGTATATCTTGGATGCTTGTTCCAAGAAGTAGAAATCATCTTTCAGCATGTCTTTGGAAGTGATGAACAAACGTAGTGAACTGAAATTGAAACCTTTCATCTTTTGATCTAGATAGAACTTTCTCCTATCAGCTTTGTTCTTGTTCTTTATCAGTAGAAAACATGTCATCATCTTGTATGCTCTTATCTTTTCCTTCTTTTTCTTTGGTTAATCTTCCTTTTAAAGGGCTTTTGTAACCTCCCCTGAGATTTATTTCTCTCTTGAGCAATTTCCTCCCCTGTTTGGAAGATCTCTCACAATCATATCATATCACAATCATCTGATCTAGCAATTTCCATGTTTTCAGATAATTTGTACATGAAGCCATCAATTCCTTAAGAGTTTAAATACTGCCCCCATCACTTCTAGGTGTGTAACCTCCTATGAGTGGTAAATCACTGAGCATTGACTCATAATCCATCGTTAGATGATTTTCTGAGCCTCTGTGAAAATCCTTTTTAAGAAATATTTGACTTAGCAGTATGAACATGATTTTATGATTAAAAATCATACTGCTTCTAACCATTTTGAAGGGATTAAGTGTGGTAACTAACACTTAATCAAAATTTCGGTTTAAAGCAACCTCTGGTTGTGTGAGAACCAATGTTTTCAGTTATAAATAACTGCCTGTGTACAGATAAACCTATTCAAAAGGCTTTCTTTACAGGGTTTCCAGCTCGTGGCATTTGTTACATCTAACACAAGTGTTAGATTCACTGTTGCTCGCTGTTCTTTCTATCAGATATTCATAGATTAGTCACATTATACTTGAGAGTATAAAATGATAGAAAGTGAGTTGTATCAGTTAATAACTGATCAACTAATTTATCAATTCAATGTGAAACATCATAATCAGGTTCCAAGAAAGAAGTTTTAAGGAGTTTTGAAATCCCAAACTCTTTCTATAATGAACCTATTATATTAGCAGCAATGATCAGCATTCAGCAGCAATGATCAGAAATTTGTTGCTTACAGATTTCACTTGAAATAGCCTTTGAGCTCAAACATTCATACCTGAAATTCTTAGTCTAAAACCAAAAGAACAAAGTACAAAGTACTTGTCTTGAATTAGAATAATCATAGAACTAACAGTATGAATAACTTTTAAATTGGTAATAGTAGTTTTAGATGACAAAGTTAGATGCATTAACAAAATCTATATACAAGAACACATTATATTGAAAATTTTAAAGATTAAGCATTCCAATACCTGCTACCAAGTACTGAAATCTTCCAACATCAAAAGCTTTTGTAAGAAGATCTACAAAGTTTTGTTCTGAAGCAATTTTCATTACTTGAATTAACCTATTTTCATTGCAATCTCTAATAAAATAATGTCTTATTTCAATGTGTTTTGTTTTAGAATGTTGCACTGGATTTTTAATAATGCAAATTGTACTACTATTATCAATATGAATAATGGTATGTAAGAAATTATACCCATAGTCAAGAAGTTGGTTTTGAAGCCATAGAACTTGACCACAACAATTTGCAGCAGCTACATATTCAACTTCAGTTGTTGAAGTAGCCACCATTGTCTGCTTCTTACACTGCCATGAGATAAGTCTACACCCAAGGAATTGACATCCTCCAGTTGTTGACTTTCTGTCTAAGCTAGCACCAGCATAATCACTATCTGAGTATGCTACCAAGTCAAAAGATGACTCCTTAGAATACCACAGACCTAACCTAGGTTGACCCTTGAGATATCTAAAAATTCTCTTGACTGCTGTTAAATGAGAAACCTTAGGAGTTACTTGATATCTTGCACAAGCACAAACAGAGACCATGATATCAGGTCTTGATGATGTGAGATACATCAAAGAACCTATCATAGATCTGTATGTGTGTACATCCACATTAGTTCCTTCTACATCTTTAAGAAGTGGCTTCTCAGGATCAATTGGTGTGCTTGCTGTTTTGGAATCAGCAAATTGAAACTTTCTAAGAATCTCTGCAACATATTTGTCTTGACTAATAAAGATTCCTTCTCTTGATTGTTTAACCTGCAGACCCAAAAAGAATGTAAGTTCCCCCATGGAACTCATCTGAAACTTATTGTGCATAAGCTTCTCAAACTCCAAACACATCTCCTTCCTTGTAGATCCAAAGATGATATCATCCACATACACTTGAACTAGCAAAAGATCCTTCTTATGCTTCTTGGTGAAAAGTGTCTGATCTATCTTGCCTCTTTGAAATCCATTTGAAATTAAGTAGGAAGCCAGTGTTTCATACCAAGCTCTTGGTGCCTGATGTAGGCCATATAGAGCTTTAACAACCTTGTACGCTTTGTCTGGATGGTCAGGATCAACAAAACCAGGAGGTTGTGAGACATACACCTCCTCTTCAATAGTACAATATAAGAAAGCACTCTTGACATCCATTTGATAAACTGTGAATCCCATAAATTAAGTAGGAAGCCAGTGTTTCATACCAAGCTCTTGGTGCCTGATGTAGGCCATATAGAGCTTTAACAACCTTGTACGCTTTGTCTGAATGGTCAGGATCAACAAAACCAGGAGGTTGTGAGACATACACCTCCTCTTCAATAGTACTATATAAGAAAGCACTCTTGACATCCATTTGATAAACTGTGAATCCCATAAATGAAGCATAAGCCAAAAAGAGTCTAATGGCTTCAATCCTTGCTACTGGAGCAAAAACTTATTCATAGTCTATCCCTTCTTCTTGTGTGTACCCTTGAGCTACTAATCTAGCTTTATTTCTTATCACTATGCCCCTTTCATCCCTTTTATTCCTAAAAACCCATCTAGTGCCAATTACCCTTACACCACTTGGTAAATCAACTAGCACCCATACCTTTTGAATCTTAAACTGAAGAAGCTCCTCTTGCATAGCCTCCAACCAGCTTGAATTCTCTAGGGCTTTATGAATATTCTTTGGTTCATCTTGTGAGAGAAAACATACAAATAAACAAGAGTTTGAAAACTCATGCTGTTTTGAAGCATAAAGGGCATCAAGAAGCCCTTGTTGATCTGAAGACATCAATTGTTGTCTTGTCTTTACTCCTGATTGTACATCTCCAATCACATTGTCCAGGGAGTAAACTTTGTGAATCCTTGAGTGTGGAGTAGAAAGAACTTGATAATCAGCAGAAACATTTTGCTCATCAGCGGGAACGATTTGCTTATTAGCAGAAACAACAATGTTACTTCTGACTTGAAACTCTTGTTCCTTAGCTCTTTCTTCCTTGTATTCATCTTCAACATCTTCTTTAGAATTTCCAGAAGAAGATTCACCATTTATTGAAGTTGAATCCACACTTGTATTTGTCCATATTGGCATTATCACATAATCTTGATTTGCCTCATTCTCTAATCCTTCACCATTTGTTGCATCAGCAGTTTGTGAACCTGAAAATTCATTAGTTTCTGCAACAAAAGGCACATAATTCATTGATTTGGATAGAGATTCAAGATCAAATAGCCATTTGGGACCTTGATGTAACAACCGTGGTTTTGGCAGGCCAGTTTGACTGATAGTCTTGACTTGGTTGACGTTTGTTTGGTGTGTATTAGGTGTTTGAAGTGATATATGAGTGATATAGGTGAGTTTTAGCACTAAATCCCTTTGCGTAAATGGTTTTATTGTGACTTGGAAGGTTTGGAATTTGGAAAAGTTCATTTTGATCACCTTTGTGGTGTAGAAATGACTTGTGTAGTTTTGGTGTTTTTGTGTTTTTGCGTAACGAGGTTTCGTTCAAGTAATTGAACGTTAGTAAGTTACGTGGGATTTGTTTTTATGAGTTATAAAAGAGTGTGAAATTCTATTTTTAGAAACTTTGTTTTGAAAATGATATTTTTCCGGTTTATCGTAAAATTAAGGTTTATCGCGTAAGACGTTAGGTTTTGTTTTGGGAGTTTATAAAATATGAAAAAGTATGAGGTTTTGAGTGTAATAAATAAATTTAATAAAAAAAATAAAAAAATATATTTTATATATTAAAATTCGGATTTAAGGGATAAGGGGGAAAAAGAAAACCCAATTTGAGTCCAAATATAACTCTTAGGCCCAAAGATTATCCATAATTAATATATATACCAAACCAAACACCCCTAAAACGTTTTTCCTGCAATTTTAGTCGATCCAAGGAGCAAGAGAAGGGATAAAAAAATTAAGGTTTATAATTGTGAAGCAATAATCAAGAATCAAGATAAAATTCTTAAAATACATGTTCAATTATTTGATTAATTAATATAATTCATGTAATAAGTATATGATGGATTAGGGTTTGGGTTAACTTCTGTAAATTATTGAAGTAAAACATGTTAGGATGATTAGATGTTAATATTATGGTTAATGGTTAAGGGAATTGAGTGTTAAACGCGTTAGATTATGTGTTAGGGTTTGGACAGATTTGTAAGGCTGTAAAGATGTGAGTGTACATAACAGATGGTGATGAGTTAAGTCACCAATTTTAAGTCTAAATTGAATTATAATGAAAGAGCTTTCCAAAAAGCCCAGCCACGATCAATTTTGAGGTCGGGAAGTCGGTCTTTTGATTTTTCTTTGATAAGGTGTCAAAGCTGTCAAACCGGGACAGATTTTGGGTAAAAGTTTGAGGGTGGAATGTGGTTGTAAAAGTGGTATTTTGACTTGGTTTCTGGAATAGTTAAGTTTTAGGTTATATTAGACTACCACGAAGAGGATTCGCGATAAAAACTTGTGGAAGTAATTATTAAAAATCAAAACTTTTTGGTGTGCGTTCAGATCCGAATTTGAGTAGTTGACAAGTTTGAATTTTCTATGAGTACTTGTGTGTGTTATTGGTCCATGGCCTTCTGGGATTAGCTTCTATGCTTATGAGAGACCATGGTAAATTTTTGGTGTGAGTTGTTGAGCTTTATTTGTTGTGATTTCATGTGAGTGAATGTACTCAAAAAATTCTGCGTTTTCTGAGTTTTAGAGTGCAAGGGATTTAGTGAGTATTAAGTTATGGTAGTGGTTAGTATGGTGTCTAGGAGATCCATGGTGGGTCATATGAGTCTTAGACATCCATCATATGAGTATTACATGGGTTGTAGCTTTTAGCTTGGCCTTATGTAATGTGGATTATTTTTGTGTGCTATAGATTGTGAATTGTTTTTGTGGAAGCTGCGGAGTTTAAGGTGAGTTCATAGTCCCATATTTTTACTTTGTTTTAAACTTGGGATGGGAATGATGCTTGTCTTAAATGATTTGATTTACTGTGATTATGTGTGTGGTATTAAAGAGCTTGGGCTTATAATGTTATCGTATGCATGCTATGTGTGATATTTGTTGTGTGGATGTTTATGGGATCCAATTAGGAGGATGTTATCCTATTACTCGCACATGCGACCTAATTGATGTTTGATATGTTTGATGGGATCCAATTAGGAGGATGTTATCCTGTTACTCGCGTATGAGTCCTAATTGATGATTATGGGATCGGAGGACACGAGCCGTCCTGTTGTAATGATTATGGGATCGGGGGACACGAGCCGTCCTAATGGTTGCCTTATGAGTGTTGTTGCCTTTATGTGTGATTAATGATTTGAAAATGCATGTAGCTATATGATAACTATAATTATTTTGTCCAGCTATATTTTGTAATCACAGTGAATTCGGTTGCCTTGTGTGTTGAGTCATAAACCTATGAATCTCACCAACATTATGTTGACGTTTTAAGCATCATTTTCAGGTGAGCTTTCTAAGGATAAGATAGAAGGTTGTGGATAGACGAGACCTTAGTTGCATTGGAAGTGGTTTATCATCTATGTTTGGATTTATGTTTTGTTTTGGTTATTTTATTTTGGGGTATTGTTACAACACTTTGTGTTTGTACATTGCTCTATTTATGTGCATGTAGTTGTTCTCTATGTAGACACCAGGTGTTGTGATGATATCCATAAAGTTACACTCGCGCATTTCCACCGTGGCGGGGTGTGACAGATTGGTATAAGAGCCTTGGTTATAGAGAATTAGGCGGTTGGACCTAGACTATAACCTAGGAGTCCCTCATATAGTTGCATTTAAGACCTATGTGTAAGTATAGTATTTTTATATGTCTATTTTCCTATATTTATGAGATGTTTTATTGAGTTTCGGACGTCTATTTTATCCCATATACTTAGTTTTGTATATATCGACTTAATTATATCGTCTTTCACGCGTAAGATACTTCATTGGACTACCGTTGTCACTATCGGATGCGAGAGAAGTGGTAGGATGAAGCGGACTAACCGAAGAATCCGAGTTCCCGATAGCATGTATCCATGTTTGGATAAGGAGAGGACGTTTATGGGAAACGTTGGTGGAGAAGAAGTAGAGAGGTTTGGAACCACGGTAACTTCTGGAGATGGAGCCATTACCAAACACCCTTGGTAGTATCCTCACTTCACATAGGAAGGAGATGTGGTTTAGTCTAAACCTCATGAATTGTATGCGCTTGTGAATCATGTGGAATTGGAAGAAAAGAATGGAGATGGTTTTGCATGTTGTCGACTACCTCAACATGTAGGAAACATGAATGGTTGGTTGAGTAAAGATGAAAGGGAGTTAGGATGAAATGGTGTGGATTCGGATCTAGAATCCACAACGAGTAGTAAGTTGAATTGATCTGAGTGGGGAGATAAGTGCGAGAGTGGAGTTGAGCCATTATGCGACGTCTTTTGTTTTGTGTTATGTTTTGGAATTTGTATATTGTCTTTTGCCGCCTGGAGACATGTTGGAGCGTGATTACTCTTGGATATCAGATCGACCTTATCCAAGTAATTTTGATTATAGGGTTTAAGTGATCGTCGGAATTGTTCCATGCGAGATGATTGTTTGCGACGTCTTTAGTTTTTGTTTGCATGTTTGTTTGCATGATGTGTTGTCATAGGAGGGAGTACACTTATGAAAGGGGGCATAGATAATTATGGTGGCCAACATAATTATACATGCGTCACAACACAAGTGGACTTGCAAGTATGATAGCATGGATTGCATGGTGTATTAGGTGCTATGTGGTATATGTGCATTATCATTGAGATGTGTGGTTTTGGAAGTAAGTATGCGTGTGGAGTAGGCTTATAACTATGGTCGCGAACATAATTATAAGGGTATCACACATGTGGACTTGTGACCAATATTGCATTGATTGATGTTAGTTGTTAACTTGTTATATGTTGTGGTAGATGGTATGTGATATCACGTTGGTGATGGTTGTATGGTTAGAGAAGTATTCTCTTAACCGTTTGGGCAGTTGTTATATGTTGGGGTGTGTAGGTGGTGAGATTCCATCCTAACTATCATATGTTGATACCTCAATTATCGGTGGGTACTTATGTTGTGGTATTTAAGTTGATTCTTTTGCTAGACATTCCGTTTATATACCTAATTCTTTGGTTGGCATTCCTATTCGTACCATGATGGTACAGATGCCATAATCTTTCTATTTGACGTCGTGAAAGGTGTTAGGTAATCGAATTCGTTTCGTTGGATGCTAGTTCGTTTCTTTGGTTATTCCTTGCATTCATTCTGTGAATGAATATTATATTGTTCTTTGAGTATTGTTGGTTCGTGACGAGTTGGTGTGGATATTTGAATCCCTCATTTACACATCAAATGAATTTCGTGACATGTTTTTGTGACCTGTTAGTATCGGTGTTTTTCTATGATTTTGGTTTGATCGTTGTACGAATGAGTCTTTGCGTTCTTCGCTTGGTTTGCAATGTATTTGCGTGAGTGTTCACTGGTATGAGTTCGTTTGAGGATTATTTTGATTACGGAATTCTTCAATGTATTTCGCGTTCGATTAAGAGGTTGTGTTAGAGTCTTTATGGCATTTTACAAATGCGTTTTGGGTATTTGAAGGTTGTTTGATGGAAACTAATATTTTTATGGGAAATGAAGTGTAAAAAAATTGGTTATGTTGATGTCTTACATAAAATGGTTTATATATATATTTTAAAAAAAATGTATAAGTTTAAGGTATGTCTTGTGAAAAACGGTGTTCATTTGTTTTTGGGAAGGTCGAGTACGGGAATAAGAACTGTCTATGGTTCTCATTTACCAAACTTGTTATGTATTTGGTTCATCGAGTGTTTCTTTCGTTGTGGTGCGCTTGTGGATGTTTTATTTGTACGTGTATTTTATATTTTATTTGTATGAGTTTTCATGAAACATTTTATCCGTGTCTATTTTATTGGGGGAAAATTTCTCATTGTGTTTTTCTAGCTTTGATTTTAATGTTCGTTACTTCGTTAGTCGGTAATACGTTTTAGTTCGACCGGTTTCATGGTTCGCATCTTTTACTTAGGATAGATTGTCGTTTTGATTTTCAATTTGTTCGTTGAAGAAGAAGGGGATGTTGCCAAGTTGTTCAAGTGAGAGGTTTAGCTTCAAGATATACGTTCTTCGGATTGCGTGGACATCGTGGAGGTAGAAGATTCATAAGAGGAACTGAGTGATACATGATTTAAAGTTGGGGAGTAGAACTTGGAGATGATATTTGTATGGAGCAGAAAGTGTGGTCTACACAGATCCTAAGAATCTTTAGCATATATTTGACAAGAGGCTAATATATGTTGAAGAGAAGTTGGGTGTGGAATTTCTCAGTGACTACGATTGTCTGATTTGCCACCGTCAAGGAAGGGAGGACATCGTGGTAAGAGCGCCGAACAGGAGTGAACGAGTGAAACTTGGATGTTTGTGAGCAATGGTTATGATAATTCGGTTCGGAGTTAAGAGGATGATACTGGCAGCCTAGAGAGAGAGGCTCAAGGTTGAGAACATGAAAGAAGAATGATTACTTGGTTTAGACCAGTAAATGGAAAGGAACAAAGATAGAGGAATGTACTTTGCATTCCAGCTATTGGTTCCATTGAGAGGAAGCGTAAGGACATCAATCATGAAAGGTATTTGATACATCCGAGAATGGATAAGACGTATTATTACCTTAGCAAGAGATGTATGGAGGAGTAGGCGAGACTTTTCGCTCGGTGAGTTGGTAATGAGCCATGGGGTGTCGCGTTGATCATCAAGAAACATGATGAAATACTTACTTCGCGATAGTGGTAAACGTGTTAAGGAGTCTTGAGAATGCGTATGTAGATGAGTGTGACTTATCATACTCTAATGAGTGAACTAAGTGAGCGTACAAATCAGGCGTTGGATGGTGAGTTGAGAGCATGGGTGTGTTTGATTTTGGAGAAAGCCGGGGTATACATTTATCCTTAGCTGAGTTCTCCTATATCAACAATTATCATTCCAATATTGAGTATGTGTCGTGTGAACAGTTGTATGGAAGGTAATGTAGGTCACATGTTCTGTGGGCAAAGGTTGGAACAAGCCAACTAATTGGTCCTGAACTAGAATGAGAGACTACGAATAAGGTTTTCTGGCTAAGGAAAAGACTTAAGGCAGCAAAAGATCGCCAAAAAGAGTTATGCGAATAATTGCTATAAGCCTTAGAGTTTGGTGTTGGTGATATTGTCTGGTTAAAAGTATCTCCTTGGAAGGGTGTTATGCATTTCGGTAAGAAAGGCAAGCTAGCACCGAGATACGTAGGATCATTTAAGATTTACAGAAAGGATTGGATTTGAGACATATCGGTTGAATTTTCCTGAGAAGTGAAGTAGAGTGTATGATACGTTTCACGTATCTAATGGAAAGAAGTGGTTGGCGGATGCTAGTCTGCATGTGCCATTAGATGAATGTAGGGTTGACAAGACTCTTCGTTTTGTCAAGAAACCTGTGGAGATTATGGATCGACATGTTAAGGGTTTGAAGTGTGGTGAGATAGCGTTGTTAAAGGTATGGTGGGATTCTAAGCGTGGTCCTGAGTTTACTTGGGAACGTGAGGATCAGATGATATTTAAGTACTCAAATTTGTTTGCGGATGTGGTTGCTGAGCAGATCGTTTGTAGTTGGATTTAGATCGTGGAAGTTAGATGCGGAATATTCATAAATGTTTGTTTTATGGGTATTTGTTATTTATGAGTGCGTCTTGCGGTTACCATTCGGGTTTTCATTTGGTTCGAGGGTATCGTACCTACCTGTGAGAAGTCGTTTGGATCATTGGTGTTATTGATCGGTGTAGTCTATCTATTTTCGTGTAACGTTGGAGTATCGGAGTGTTTTCTATCGTGTGAATTCGAGTATTTATTCGGTTCACATTTTTGCGATTCTTTCTCTGTGATTTTATGGGGTGGTATTATTCCGCTTAAATATCCATAAATTTTCTTTTGATGTTGTGAGTGGTGACTATAGTAGTTGAAATCTCGGGACGCGATTTTCCTAAGTGGGGGATGATGTAACAACCGTGGTTTTGGCAGGCCAGTTTGACTGATAGTCTTGACTCGGTTGACGTTTGTTTGATGTGTATTAGGTGTTTGAAGTGATATATGAGTGATATAGGTGAGTTTTAGCACTAAATCCCTTTGCGTAAATGGTTTTATTGTGACTTGGAAGGTTTGGAATTTGGAAAAGTTCATTTTGATCACCTTTGTGGTGTAGAAATGACTTGTGTAGTTTTGGTGTTTTTGTGTTTTTGCGTAACGAGGTTTCGTTCAAGTAATTGAACGTTAGTAAGTTACGTGGGATTTGTTTTTATGAGTTATATTTCAAAAAGAGTGTGAAATTCTATTTTTAGAAACTTTGTTTTGAAAATGATATTTTTCCGGTTTATCGTAAAATTAAGGTTTATCGCGTAAGACGTTAGGTTTTGTTTTGGGAGTTTATAAAATATGAAAAAGTATGAGGTTTTGAGTGTAATAAATAAATTTAATAAAAAAAATAAAAATATATATTTTATATATGTAAAATTCGGATTTAAGGGATAAGGGGGAAAAAGGAAACCCAATATGAGTCCAAATATGACTCTTAGACCCAAGGATTATCCATAATTAATATATATACCAAACCAAACACCCCTAAAACGTTTTTCCTGCAATTTTAGTCGATCCAAGGAGCAAGAGAAGGGAGAAAAAAATTAGGGTTTATAATTGTGAAGCAATAATCAAGAATCAAGATAAAATTCTTAAAATACATGTTCAATTGTTTGATTAATTAATATAATTCATGTAATAAGTATATGATGGATTAGGGTTTGGGTTAACTTCTGTAAATTATTGAAGTAAAACATGTTAGGATGATTAGATGTTAATATTATGGTTAATGGTTAAGGGAATTGAGTGTTAAATGTGTTAGATTATGTGTTAGGGTTTGGACAGATTTGTAAGGCTGTAAAGATGTGAGTGTACATAACAGATGGTGATGAGTTAAGTCACGAATTTTAAGTCTAAATTGAATTATAATGAAAGAGCTTTCCAAAAAGTCTAGCCACGATCAATTTTGAGGTCGGGAAGTCGGTCTTTTGATTTTTCTTTGATAAGGTGTCAAAACTGTCAAACCGGGACAGATTTTGGGTAAAAGTTTTAGGGTGGCATGTGGTTGTAAAAGTGGTATTTTGACTTGGTCTTCTGTAATAGTTAAGTTTTAGGTTATATTAGACTACCACGAAGAGGATTCATGATAAAAACTTGTGGAAGTAATTACTAAAAATCAAAACTTTTTGGTGTGCGTTCAGATCCGAATTTGAGTAGTTGACAAGTTTGATTTTTCTATGAGTACTTGTGTGTGTTATTGGTCCATGGCATTCTGGGATTAGCTTCTATGCTTATGAGAGACCATGGTAAATTTTTGGTGTGAGTTTTTGAGCTTTATTTGTTGTGATTTCATGTGAGTGAATGTACTCAAAAAATTCTGCGTTTTCTGAGTTTTAGAGTGCAAGGGATTTAGTGAGTATTAAGTTATGGTAGTGGTAAGTATGGTGTCTAGGAGATCCATGGTGGGTAATATGAGTCTTAGACATCCATCATATGAGTATTACATGGGTTGTAGCTTTTAGCTTGGCCTTGTGTAATGTGGATTATTTTTGTGTGCTATAAATTGTGAATTGTTTTTGTGGAAGCTGCGGAGTTTAAGGTGAGTTCATAGTCCCATATTTTTACTTTGTTTTAAACTTGGGATGGGAATGATTCTTGTCTTAAATGATTTGATTTACTGTGATTATGTGTGTGGTATTAAAGAGCTTGGGCTTATAATGTTATCGTATGCATGCTATGTGTGATATTTGTTGTGTGGATGTTTATGGGATCCAATTAGGAGGATGTTATCCTATTACTCACACATGCGACCTAATTGATGTTTGATATGTTTGATGGGATCCAATTAGGAGGATGTTATCCTGTTACTCGCGTATGAGTCCTAATTGATGATTATGGGATCGGAGGACACGAGCCGTCCTGTTGTAATGATTATGGGATCGGGGGACACGAGCCGTCCTAATGGTTTCCTTATGAGTGTTGTTGCGTTTATGTGTGATTAATGATTTGCAAATGCATGTAGCTATATGATAACTATAATTATTTTGTCCAGCTATATTTTGTAATCACAGTGAATTCGGTTGCCTTGTGTGTTGAGTCTTAAACCTATGAATCTAAGTATCATTTTCAGGTGAGCTTTCTAAGGATAAGATAGAAGGTTGTGGATAGACGAGACCTTAGTTGCATTGGAAGTGGTTTATCATCTATGTTTGGATTTATGTTTTGTTTTGGTTATTTTATTTTGGGGTATTGTTACAACACTTTGTGTTTGTACATTGTTGATATAAATAAATGACTAAAAATGTTATTCATATCTTTCGATATCTCTATGTTTTGATGATCACAAAACGAAAACACATTAAATCAAAGATAATGACGTAAACAAGTATTTAGTAGTTAATATTCACTTTCACCATCTAATAACTTAATGTATGAATAAATATAGTGATTAAAGCATTATAAGATCAGAGGAAAGTTTAATTAAGTATTACAAAGTTCACTTAATTATATAAACTTTTGAAAAACACTTTTGGTAATAAAGAAAAATGTTTTATTCATACTAAATATATGAATTCAAATTTTTAACCAAAATCAGTTAGTTTTTCACCAAATAAACTTTCCCCACTAAAAGACAAAGAATCTGGCCGTTTCAGCTGGGCGGCCCCCTTAATTACAAAGGGTGGTCCCCTTAATTTTAAGGGGGCCGGCCATGATTTAAGGGGACCGGCCACGCTCCTCTGTCAGAATCTGTTGCCTATAAATACCACCTTAAACCTGGATTTTTTCCTCACCTTTTTGCACTAAAAGTTTCTGATCTAAACATCCCTCTCCATCTTTTAAAATCCTTTGATCTTATATACTTTGATCTTTGTTTCAAAGTGATTCAAGCCTCAACACTCAAGTGCAAAGAGAAGAATACTTCTACTAGGAGTATTACAACTTAGTATCATCTTGCTATCTAAGTTGTTTGTTTAGTTCATCTTGTATATCATTTATTTCTTTGTGAACATTGTGTATACATTGTTTAGATAGATTTAGATATTGGATCTAGATCCATTGAAGGTGTGAAGTAGTACTAGTAGTGAAGAAGTAGAGGTGGATAGGATTTGTGTTAGAAGATATAAGTCGTAATAGCATATTGAAGTGGAGATAGTTATGAAGACAAAGAAGTTGAAGCTTTGAAGTTGAAAAGACCTTGAAGCCTAGAAGTTGTGAAGTAGTATATCTCTTGGGGTAGTGGATAGGACTTAGTAGTGAAGGTGTGAAGAAACAAGTGGTGTGAAGAAAAAGAGTTAGGAAGTATTAAGTTGTGAAGAAGCTAGGAGCAAAGTAGAAAGTTGTGAAGAAATTTGAAGTGTAGAAGATTGGTGTGTAGAAGTTAGGTGTGAAGAAGTTGTGATTGTGGTGTGATATTGTTGTGGTGTGCTAATTGGTGTGTAAGGTTTTCTCCGCCATAAAGGAGGTTTTTGATCTAGTGAAGAAAACTCTCGAGTAGGTGACTCGGGGAGTGGAGTAGGGTAAGGAAGGTGTCCTTGTAGCCGAACCACTATAAATCCTTTGTCTCTCGGTTTGATCTTTCCATCTCTCACTCTTTGATTAATCACTTACTTGCATATCATTCATAGTTACAATTGCTTGTGTGTTGTGCATATATTGGTTTCACATAAAGATCAAACTAGCTTCCATTCAAAACATTAATTATACATTAGTAAATTAAAGTATATACAATCATTAAAACACATATACGCATATAAATACAAACTCATATTTAAGTGAAATATATGAAATTATAATTTCTATTTAACACTTTAAATAAGAAGTATTTATATGACTTATGTGAATTAATTTGTATCTATACTTTAGCTTCAAAGGGTTTTTACAAACTACCATTAATTATTTGAAAGCAAACTTTTATTGAAACGAAAAAGACGCAAAACTATTCAACCCCCCCCCCCCCTTCTAGTTTTCTACAATTGGTATCAAGAGCCACGTCTAGCAAGATTTTTAAAATAGATTGTTGGTGTGTACTAATTTACACACTTTTTCATGGCCAAATACCGACCCAAATAGACTAAATATGCTAACAAATGCCAAAGAAATGTGTGTTTTTATGTTTGTGAACGTGCAGGTACGGATATATAATAAAAAGGCAAAAAAAAATCAAGCAAAAATCGACAAAAACGAGCACGGGATTGGAAAAGGTCAAAAGCCGAAGCCGTGAAAGAAAAGTCAACTCTATTCCTCCAAGTTACTAGGTCGTTACGTTTAATATTAAGTTGTATTAGTTACATTTTATAATGTTTTAGGCTTGAATTTTATGATTTGTAAAGGTCTAGGGGCTAAACATGCAACAATGGCAAAGATTAGAAAAGCCCTAGCCCCTAGCCTATAAATAGCCCCTTAACACCAACATTGAAAGGTTGTTGTTGAGGGTTGGTCCTCATAGTTGTAGGAGTAGTGTAATTTTATCTTTAATGAAGTGTGTGTTTTATTTTACTTTCTCTCTCTAGCTTTATCCCTCTAAAAATCTTTAATTTTTAGTTGTTAAATTTTTGTTTTTATTGGTGGGATTTAAAGTTTATGGTTAAACTAGTTTGTTTAGAAATAAATTTGGTGAAAAACATTAGTTTTTAGGCTTTATTTTGGATCAAAATGGTGTTTTGTTATGTATTTTATCGAGTTTTATTTTTTTACAAAAACTGCCGAGTTAGGATTTTTT
Organism: Artemisia argyi; assembly: GCA_030686995.1. Taxonomy (NCBI): domain Eukaryota; kingdom Viridiplantae; phylum Streptophyta; class Magnoliopsida; order Asterales; family Asteraceae; genus Artemisia; species Artemisia argyi. The sequence goes on from CM060677.1 coordinate 187,824,923, forward strand.
CAAATTTTGCCGAGTTATCTAATTTTGCCGAGTTAGAGTTATTAAATACTGCCGAGTTAGGTTCTTTTAAAAATGCCGAGTTAGAATCTTTTTTATAATTGCCGAGTTAGAAAAGTTCTAAAAATTGCCGAGTTAGCAACTTTAAAAAATTGTCGAGTTACATATTTTTTTTTACTTTGTCGAGTTTGGTATTTTTAGATGCTAAGGACCAATTTGCAATTTATTCGTTTTCGTTTTCGGTCAGGGATTATATTGCAAATATTATTTGAGAAGTAGTGGTAGTAGTTTTTCGAGTTTGGTGCACATAACATTTCGAGTTTGAGACACTATTTATCTTTCGAGTTAGGGGATTTTTTTTAGTTATCGAGTTAGGGGTCATATAAGGTTTATCGAGTTAGGTTAGTAGCATGTGTCTATCGAGTTTGCATTTGTTTCATTTGGCTTTCGAGTTAGGATTTTCAAAAAAAAAAAGTTTTTATCGAGTTACGTTTATTTGTTTATCGAGTTTGAGTTTTTATATTTACCAAGTTTCATTTCCTTTGGCGAGTTAGCCAAGATTATCGAGTTAGATAATCGTTGCCTCATCGTTTTTCGAGTGAGGTTCTCTTATGCTTTATGCTAAGGCGAAACTCTGCCGAATTTTATTTTGGCTTATCAAGTTTGTTTCTTTTATCGAGTCTTTTTATTTTTATTTTATTTTATTTTTTTTAAGTAACTTTATTTTATTAATATGATTTTCGAGTAGTTTTTTAGTGTTTGCTTGGTGGCACGAATTTGTGAGTTAAGTGTGGCCATAAAAGAGGGTCGTGATTAATAATCGTATCGATTATTTAGACTTGTAATTTTATTATTTGAAGGGCAAAAGCCGGAGAATAATCAAATTACAAATCTAGTAATTATTTTCTTTTTAAAGGATTATTTTCAAAATAAACCAACGTTGTGAGAAAATAGTCTTGTCTAAGGAAAATAATTACTAGATTTGTAATTTGATTATTCTCCGGCTTTTGCCCTTCAAATAATAAAATTACAAGTCTAAATAATCGATACGATTATTAATCACGACCCTCTTTTATGGCCACACTTAACTCACAAACTCGTGCCACCAAGCAAACACTAAAAAACTACTCGAAAATCATATTAATAAAATAAAGTTACTTAAAAAAAATAAAATAAAATAAAAATAAAAAGACTCGATAAAAGAAACAAACTTGATAAGCCAAAATAAAATTCGGCAGAGTTTCGCCTTAGCATAAAGCATAAGAGAACCTCACTCGAAAAACGATGAGGCAACGATTATCTAACTCGATAATCTTGGCTAACTCGCCAAAGGAAATGAAACTTGGTAAATATAAAAACTCAAACTCGATAAACAAATAAACGTAACTCGATAAAAACTTTTATGACCCCTAACTCGATAACTAAAAAAAATCCCCTAACTCGAAAGATAAATAGTGTCTCAAACTCGAAATGTTATGTGCACCAAACTCGAAAAACTACTACTACTACTTCTCAAATAATATTTGCAATATAATCCCTGACCGAAAACGAAAACGAATAAATTGCAAATTGGTCCTTAGCATCTAAAAATACCAAACTCGACAAAGTAAAAAAAAATATGTAACTCGACAATTTTTTAAAGTTGCTAACTCGGCAATTTTTAGAACTTTTCTAACTCGGCAATTATAAAAAAGATTCTAACTCGGCATTTTTAAAAGAACCTAACTCGGCAGTATTTAATAACTCTAACTCGGCAAAATTAGATAACTCGGCAAAATTTGAAAAAATCCTAACTCGGCAGTTTTTGTAAAAAAATAAAACTCGATAAAATACATAACAAAACACCATTTTGATCCAAAATAAAGCCTAAAAACTAATGTTTTTCACCAAATTTATTTCTAAACAAACTAGTTTAACCATAAACTTTAAATCCCACCAATAAAAACAAAAATTTAACAGCTAAAAATTAAAGATTTTTAGAGAGATAAAGCTAGAGAGAGAAAGTAAAATAAAACACACACTTCATTAAAGATAAAATTACACTACTCCTACCACTATGAGGACCAACCCTCAACAACAACCTTTCAATGTTGGTGTTAAGGGGCTATTTATAGGCTAGGGGCTAGGGCTTTTCTAATCTTTGCCATTGTTGCATGTTTAGCCCCTAGACCTTTACAAATCATAAAATTCAAGCCTAAAACATTATAAAATGTAACTAATACAACTTAATATTAAACGTAACGACCTAGTAACTTGGAGGAATAGAGTTGACTTTTCTTTCACGGCTTCGGCTTTTGACCTTTTCCAATCCCGTGCTCGTTTTTGTCGATTTTTGCTTGATTTTTTTTTGCCTTTTTATTATATATCCGTACCTGCACGTTCACAAACATAAAAACACACATTTCTTTGGCATTTGTTAGCATATTTAGTCTATTTGGGTCGGTATTTGGCCATGAAAAAGTGTGTAAATTAGTACACACCAATTGTATTTTAAAACTTGCAACGATCAATGGAATTTGAAAAATATGTAGAAGGGATATTTGCACAACAACCACCGTTATTTGAAAATGATCATTTTCTTGAATGGAAAAACAAATTTGAAAACTATGTGAAATCAATAGATCTTGATCTTTGGCATATCATTTCAATTGGTGATCTTAAACCAACCAAAATAGAGTTTAAAAATCAATATAATAATCTTCAAACTAATATTGATAAAAACACTAAAGCCAAATTACTTATTTTCAAAACTCTACCAAAAGTTAAATATGAAAGATTATTTCGTTGTAAAACGGCAAATGATATTTGGAAATGTCTTTTAAAGATTCACCAAGAGAAATGTAAAACCAAAGATGATAAACTTGATATTGCACAAGAAATAGTTAATCTAGAAAATTTAGTAAATAAATATTTAGTTGAAATAAATACATGTACTACTAGTTCAAATGTGATCATTGAAGGTATCTACAACGAAGAATACATGAGCTAAATCCAAAGAAAGAGCGTGAATAAATCATGGAGCAATAAGTGCAAAGAAGACGATGATAATACGGCTTATGAGAATATTCAAACAAATGAGAACACAAGTATTGATGGCAAGAACTACATGTTCCTAGATCCAAGTGATACTATAAACAAAACATGGAGCGACATGGAAAATGAAATTGATCACCGTATAGCATGTGAGGAATGTACAACTACAAAGAAGGTACAATTCAAAACTGAACATTTCTGTTATGATCAATTTATATTAGAATTTTTAAAAATGGAAAACAACTTCAAACATTTTTGCAACATTGACTCAAAAATTATTTTTAAGAACGAATTTTCAACATCCGCTGAAAACAACTTTGAAAAAGAAATCATTTTAGAAGATAAAATGTCTAGACTTAAAAGTAATATTGAAATCGATCTTGTATGTAAAAAATGTCGAGACTAAAAACATGAAATTAAAATGGAAAATGAAAAAGCAAAAACATTGGCAAAATTCGAAAATAGCTCTAAATCTTTAAAATATCTTCTCGACATTCAAAAGTCATTCTATGATAAAACCGGGTTAGGATTTATCGTAAATGATTCTTCAACAAATGCATTAAAACAAATAAAATTTGTTAAATCTAGTGAATAAATTTAGAACTAATACTATTAACATTCATTACTTATTATTTTAGTCAAGAAAGTCATTGTTTGTTAATTAAAACAAACTATTGATGAATTCTTGTACTTATCGACGACATCCACATCATGTGCATTCAAATGCAATGGATGTTGTCATCTAACCAACTAGGACCCATGAGAATCTGGGTACCAAGCTTTTTATCTTGTTTAGGTAATTCACGAATGAAGAGTCTATTACGTGTTGATCTACTCATCTCGCTCTATTACCTTTGACGGATATTGGTCTCTATCATATTGTTTCACTTTCTGCAAATGTTTCGCCTATGACGTTGTTGCGGATCTATTCATGTATCGGCATTTTGTTCTTCACTCTTGGTGTATTGGTATCATGGTATATCCGTTACTTTTTCATGATGAAGCCTCCTAAATCTCTTCTTTCACCGTCATGCCCATCCTTTTTGAAAAGCTGGACCTGAGATAAGTTTTTCTTTTCTAAAACTTGGCAATGTTATATTATACTTTAGAATGTTTTAATTAGTGTGTGAATAAAATTTAACTGATATGTTGCCATGCTTTTAGATTATTAACACTAATATGTGCATACATGATATTAGCATTATTAACCTTCTTGTTGTTTGGTCTAGTATCATTTTTCTTTAATCTTCTATGATCTATAGTAGAACCCTTCCACTTAAGCTATATGATCTTACTAGTTGCTTTAATAGATGCATAATAATTGATATTTGTTTGCAACTTGATATTATGATGTTCTTTGTATACATATATACATATGTCTATCTTGTATCCATGAACTATTTACCTTGCTTCTTCCTGTCCCATTGAATTTAGATCATAAGTATCTATCATTTCACTTTAATATCTTTAGGTGTCATTAAAGATAATTGTATGTGACAATGGGCTTAATTGATTCTCTTAAAAGTGACAAGCTTCCATTTCAAATCCTTTATTTGCAACTTCTTGATTATTATGATCAAAACATTATGTTTAAAACTTCTCTCTTTTTGAAATGAAGTATTTCGTTACTTAACTAAAACTTCCTTATAACCATTATTTTAATCAAAAACAAGATTAAATTTTTTTTTACGTTATTGTAATGCACACTTGAAGTTGCTTCAAAACATTGTTGAATAAAACTAAAAACGTTTTGCTTAAAACATATTTAACCTTCTCACATATGTCATACACCTCTATTGGAAATGACATTCACAATTTAATCAAATCATTTCATGAGAATCATTACTTGCCCATATGGATCTTGTTTGTAACAAGTCTTGAAGTCCATATAATCATATCCACCTATGTGTTACTTGTTAACAATCATCAACATGTTTGCTCTAGGCTAAGTGTTATCATTTTCATATAGTTGCTTATTTAGCCTATTTACTTTATTGCCTCCTTAATTGCATATCCTAAATGTTAAATAAATAGATTGCATGATTATTAGAAATTTATTGCTTATTTCTATTATTTCTATATCATTCTTTACATTCATGAATAGTATGCCCTATATTGCCTCAAAGAGTCAAACTTACTTGAATCCAAATCCAAAAACACAACCTTTTTGAAAATTTTCTGCCAAAAATCCATTTCTGGCATTCTGGGAATCACCAGATGGGCGGCCCCCTTAATTATATAAGGCGGCCCCCTTAAAGATTAAGGGGACCGGCCCCTAATTAAGGGGACCGACCATCTGATGGTCGGGGATACTGTTTTCTTTATCACTTTTTGACCCATTTCAGCCTATACTTCCCAAAATTCACCAACACATTTTGTCCCATGTTATCCCTCAAAATTTACCTTCCTAAACCACATTTCTCATACACTATAAATACCCTCTTCCCATCATTAATGCCATCACACCCAAACATGTCATCTCCTAACAACCAAAAACCTAAGATTTCAATAACCGCAAGGATCTCCGTCAAACCCGTTTGGAGGAGGAAACTTGATTCTTGTCATAACTCAAGTGATGTTGTTCCAAGTCAACCAACTACTAAACCTCAAAACCACAACAATGATTCATCTCACAACCTATCAACCACTCATTCCCTCATTCATGTTTCTTCATATGATGAGCATGCTCAATCCCAAAACAACAACCCCAATCTCTCAATCAATACTTCACATGTTGCTCATTCAACAAAAACATCACCCACTCATGAAGAACCTCTCCCACACATTTCATGTTTTCATGACTATCCAAGCTCAACCATGTCTCCACCACCAAGAGTACCCCCACCACATCCTATAACTTCACATGCCACTCCCATGTTGCATGTTCAAACTTTCACCCAAGACAACTATCAAGTTCCACCACCATCACCTTCCTCCGAACACTTGAAGTTCGTTGAGGAGCTAAAAGAGGCACATGAGCTTAGTGCTCTTTTAGCATTACATCTTGCTCAACGCAATTTGGATCCACCATAATCAAGCTCACCATCATCACCAAATAACAAAAACCAAATCGAGAAGCATGTCAACAATTGCCCTTGTTGCATCTTCCTTCAACAACAAACCATTGCATTGAATGAGCACTTTACTTGGATTGAGTATCTCCTTACTAGATCTCAACAAACACCATCACTTGAACAACATCAAAACCCTCAATCAACAAACCCATCTTCAATTTCACCACCTACAAGCTCCACATCTCCAAACCCAACAACATCCATGCAACCAAATGTTTACCTCCACTAAACCATCAAGCATTTTACATGCTTATGTTTCTCATTTTCAAATAAAACTCCTCAACCATTTTGGGATTCAAGAAAGTTTGGTGACACTTCTTGTTGGCACATTAGGACATTCTACTTAGCTTAGAATTTTATCTTTGTAGCCTATGTAACAATGATTATGGGTTGATGTAATCATTTTCTTTTAATGAACGATTTAATATATGTTTCTAATTCTCTTTTGCCATGCTCATTATTAGTTAGTGCTATGCTATATGTGTTTGCTTGTGCCATGCTTGTGCTTCTAATATTTTTCTTGCAAGAATCCCATTTCTCGAACCCTTGGTGCTCTCAAACGAGGGGGAGCATACATCAAGGGGGAGTTTTTAACTTATTGGCTTAAAACTTTTTGATTCTACAAAAAGGGGGAGAAGTGAATGTAAACTCACTTAATACTTGTCTAAAAATTAATTTTTAGACTTAATGAGTTTAGGTTTTCTAATCATCAAAAAGGGGGAGATTGTTGATATAAATAAATGACTAAAAACGTTATTCATATCTTTCGATATCTCTATGTTTTGATGATCACAAAACGAAAACACATTAAATCAAAGATAATGACGTAAACAAGTATTTAGTAGTTAATATTCACTTTCACCATCTAATCACTTAAGGTATGAATAAACATAGTGATTAAAGCATTATAAGATCAAAGGAAAGTTTAATTAAGTATTACAGTTCACTTAATTATATAAACTTTTGAAAAACACTTTTGGTAATAAAGAAAAATGTTTTATTTATACTAAATATATGAATTCAAATTTTTAACCAAAATCAGTTAGTTTTTCACCAAATAAACTTTCCCCACTAAAAGACAAAGAATCTGGCCGTTTCAGCTGGGCGGCCCCCTTAATTACAAAGGGCGGTCCCCTTAATTTTAAGGGGCCGGCCATGATTTAAGGGGACCGGCCACGCTCCTCTGTCAGAATCTGTTGCCTATAAATACCACCTTAAACCTGGATTTTTTCCTCACCTTTTTGCACTAAAAGTTTCTGATCTAAACATCCCTCTCCATCTTTTAAAATCCTTTGATCTTATATACTTTGATCTTTGTTTCAAAGTGATTCAAGCCTCAACACTCAAGTGCAAAGAGAAGAATACTTCTACTAGGAGTATTACAACTTAGTATCATCTTGCTATCTAAGTTGTTTGTTTAGTTCATTTTGTATATCATTTATTTCTTTGTGAACATTGTGTATACATTGTTTAGATAGATTTAGATATTGGATCTAGATCCATTGAAGGTGTGAAGTAGTACTAGTAGTGAAGAAGTAGAGGTGGATAGGATTTTTGTTAGAAGATATAAGTCGTAATAGCATATTGAAGTGGAGATAGTTGTGAAGACAAAGAAGTTGAAGCTTTGAAGTTGAAAAGACCTTGAAGCCTAGAAGTTGTGAAGTAGTATATATCTTGGGGTAGTGGATAGGACTTAGTAGTGAAGGTGTGAAAAAACAAGTGGTGTGAAGAAAAAGAGTTAGGAAGTATTAAGTTGTGAAGAAGCTAGGAGCAAAGTAGAAAGTTGTGAAGAAATTTGAAGTGTAGAAGATTGGTGTGTGGAAGTTAGGTGTGAAGAAGATTGGTGTGTAGAAGTTAGGTGTGAAGAAGATTGGTGTGAAGAAGTTGTGTTGAAGTTGTGATTGTGGTGTGATATTGTTGTGGTGTGCTAATTGGTGTGTAAGGTTTTCTCCTTCATAAAGGAGGTTTTTGATCTAGTGAAGAAAACTCTCGAGTAGGTGACTCGGGGAGTGGAGTAGGGCAAGGAAGGTGTCCTTGTAGTCGAACCACTATAAATCCTTTGTCTCTCGGTTTGATCTTTCCATCTCTCACTCTTTGATTAATCACTTACTTGCATATCATTCATAGTTACAATTGCTTGTGTGTTGTGCATATATTGGTTTCACATAAAGATCAAACTAGCTTCCATTCAAAACATTAATTATACATTAGTAAATTAAAGTATATACAATCATTAAAACACATATAAATACAAACTCAGATTTAAGTGAAATATATGAAATTATAATTTCTATTTAACACTTTAAATAAGAAGTATTTATATGACTTATGTGAATTAATTTGTATCTATACTTTAGCTTCAAAGGGTTTTTACAAACTACCATTAATTATTTGAAAGCAAACTTTTATTGAAACGAAAAAGACGCAAAACTATTCAACCCCCCCTTCTAGTTTTCTACATACATTGCTCTATTTATGTGCATGTAGTTGTTCTTTATGTAGACACCAGGTGTTGTGATGATATCCATGAAGTTACACTCACGCGTTTCCGCCGTGGCGGGTTGTGACACTTGACCTTCTACATTGGCTTTATTTTCCAAAAACTTCACATGTAGATTTTCCTCTACTCTTCTAGTTCTCATGTTGTATACTCTGAATGCTTTGCTATTGATAGAATATCCAACTAAGAATCTGTAACAATTCGCAATTTCAGGTTAACTTTCATTCCCGAAAATTTCACTATTCACTTTTTACTATTCACTTTTTACTATTCACTTTTCACTATTCATCTCAGAAATTTTTATTTCATATTCTCGTAAGTTAAACTATTTTAACGATAATCCGAGAATTTCACATTCGTCGGATCATTTCTTCAAAAATTACGAAGCCGTGTCCGAGATTTACTTTTAGGTTTAAACGTCATTCCAGCATCCCGATATGTCCATAAAACATTATAAACAATAGAAATATGATTTTCTCTCATTTTAGGACAATTCCAAAGGTTTTGGAAGTTTACATTTTTCAGTTCAGCGTTTTACGCGAATTACGCGTTTTAGACCCGTGTTTCCAGTTTTTAGCAGTGTTTTAGCACCGGATAGAACCTACCACTCATTTTATATTTTATTATGGAGTATATTTATAAGTTTCATATTTTTAGGATACCCGGTTTTACGTTTCGTGACTTAACAACTTACGGTTAGCAATTTACGGAGTCAAAACTAGCTACATACTTAGGATATTATCATCCAAAGACCATGACTACTCATCTAGTCACCCTTATCCTTGGAAAAACGACTTAGGAGGGGGGAGAGTCACCATGTGTGGTTAAATTTTAACCATTGATCTCTAGGATGGTTACAAGTGTCTTTAGGAAGCAAAATTGATAACATCTAGCCTACCAAAGTAACCTCCTCAATGAACCTTCCTAGACACCTTCCTAACCTCCTCTTCATGCTATAAAAGCAAGCTCATACCTTCATCTTTTCATCATAAAAACGCCACACCATTAATCTCTAGCACCATGATCCTTTGATCTTCAAACTATAAGTTACACATAAAAGTTCAAGGTCTTAGTATTCTCTACCTAGTTCTTAAGTTTGTTTGGTGATTCCATGGTTGAATTAGGAGCTACACAAGGTTACTAGGGCTGAAGTTAAATGGTTTTCACAAGGGTTAGATTAAGGCTAGCAAGGGTTACAAGAGTTATGGTGAAGGGTTTACAAGATTAGGTTTAGTGTCCTAGTTCATACTTGACTTCCTTTCTTAAGTGAAAGCCAAAAGTTGTAAGAAACCCTTATACACTTTCTTGCTCAATATCATTTCATGCTTATTATGTTTCTTACATGCTATATATGGTCTTTGTATTGTGTTCATGATGTTTAAAAATGGATAAAACGAGTATTGGTATACATATGTTAACTTATGACAAGTAAACAAGCAAACTAGTGATTTTTATGGAAAACCACGACCACAATAGTATAACTTTGATATTTGACACTTACTTACTGTTAAAGAGGACTTAACAAGGAAAACATAGCAATTTGAATCACCCAAAACGAGTACACGAGTCAAAAGTTATGACCATAAGAAGTTAGCGACACCAAAACGCCGAAACTGCCTAAACCCTACTGTTTGCATTCTGCCAATTTGAAAGTCCCACTTCTGTTCCGATTCATCAAAAAGTTAAAACACGAAAGTTGTCCGGAACGACGTTTTCGTTCAGGAACAAAGAAGCTCGAGCCCTGAAAACGCTTTCTGAGTGATAAATTTCTTCAAAATCTTAACAGCCCATTTTAGACCAAAGTCACTATATTATAGTTATGATTTACTAAGACCAAGAGGTCTAATGACCTAAAGCCGAAACCACAACCATGGCTAAAGCCAAGGTTGAGTCTCAAGACCATGGAAAAATGACCAAGGTCACGGCAAAGCCACGGCTAAAGACCATATAACTATTAAAGATCAAAAAGCTTATATATATATATGTTATCAAATACTACAATAGTAGGGAGCCTCATGTGAGGAGTTCATTGAGTAAGCCGTCGAGAAGAGTTGTGGATTTACGAGTTAAAGTGTCCTGGCTCCTCGAACGTTTACTCCATGACTTCTGAATTATGTCGGCCTGAACGGTAGTAAGAGATTTACAACCTATACATGTTTCATAGACCACTTATATTCAAAGACTTACACTATATACTAAGTACTACATCATGAACATTATGCAAGACATATATATGCAATTCATCGTATTCTTAGACGTTACTCCAAACCTAAGTCGCAACGTTCTATTATAGGCTGCTCTTAGAGACTTTCGCGATTCGACTACCACTTTCATTTCTCATTACATAAGCTTAAGGTGAGTCATAGCCCCTACTTTTTCATACTTGTTTTAACTCTTTGGGGGAGATACATGCACAACTACTTGCTTACTTGTACAAATATTCAAAACATTTATACTTGATTGTTTTATACTTGATTTTCTTATACTTGATTGCATTATACTTGATTTCATACATACATGACTGTCTTATACTTTGGGAAGTGGCTCCTAGTAACCTTTTATCTTTGGGAAGTGGCTCCTAGTAAACTTTTATCTTTGGGAAGTGGCTCCCAGTAAACTTTTATCTTTGGGAAGTGGCTCCCAGTTTTCTTTGGGAAGTGGCTCCCAGTTGTCTTTGGGAATTGGCTCCCAAGTGAGGTCTTCGGAGACGAAGTGTAGACTCACGACTAATTGCTTAATTGTTTTGATGAACTTATACATGTCTTATTCATACTATATATGTAGCAGTGGGTTGTGAACACACAGGTTGCAAGTCTCTTATGGCGGGACTTGCAACTGAGTGGATTCACGATGCCTTTGCTGTGCGAATATTCTTTTAAGGCTTTTTCAACTGTTTTAAGAAAACTCTATGAACTCACCAACCATTGTGTTGACACTTTAGCATGTTTATCTCAGGTTAGTAAGGCGATAGCTAGTGTGTGGAACTTAGAGTCAAGCTGCATATTCTGAAGACTTACGCTTTTATCATTTACCATTCAAAACTTTGTATACATTTATGTATCATACTTTGGAATCTCATGTTTGTAACTTTGAATTCATTAATCGAATGGTAACTTTTCAAAACGTCTCATTTAGAGGTTGTTTTCTATAACTTGTACTTTGTATTATGAAGTGGCACCCCCAGTGACACAGTCTTCCGCTGCGGTATTTTGGGGGTGTTACAGATTGGTACCAGAGCCTTGGTTATAGAGAACTAGGTTGCATTTAGTGCCTAGACTATAACTGCTATATACGTTGGGACCTTCCTCTTTATTTGCCTTACACACAATACATACACATATGCTTTTTGGTTAGAGGTTTGCTTAGTTCCACGCTGTTAGATGGTGTGACTTTAGTATTATAAGGATCCCCATAGATTCGTCGAGTCATTAAAAACATGGAGCTCAGTAATAACTAATTAGTTAACTTGATCTTGTGACAGTTCTTGTTTGATTAGACACAAGATTTGAGTTAAATAATATTATTGCTTAGCTTTAGGGATTTGATGGCTTGATTATCTTACTATCGGCCTCAGAAGGCGGATTTTGTGTCGGAAATTCTTAAGTAGGATGTTTTAAAATCTCCTTATTTAAATGGATTGGGACGCCTCTTCAGTTAAATAAAGAAATTGTAAATCACCGAACCATAAGTTTATGAGACCTTACTTACATAAATTTGGACGCTTCTTTATGTAAGTAATGTGTTATAAATAAGTGGGCTTAATTGTAGCCGATACGACTCCTTAACCAGAATCTTAGACGAATCAGAGTGAACACCACTATATTAGAGATCCCGAATTCTTTTAGACACACCATAAGTAGTTAACATCAACAGAACTTCGGGACGAAGTTCTCCTTAAGGGGTACAGACTGTAACAATTCGCAATTTCAGGTTAACTTTCATTCCCGAAAATTTCACTATTCACTTTTTACTATTCACTTTTTACTATTCACTTTTCACTATTCATCTCAGAAATTTTTATTTCATATTCTCGTAAGTTAAACTATTTTAACGATAATCCGAGAATTTCACATTCGTCGGATCATTTCTGCAAAAATCACGAAGCCGTGTCCGAGATTTACTTTTAGGTTTAAACGTCATTCCAGCATCCCGATATGTCCATAAAACATTATAAACAATAGAAATATGATTTTCTCTCATTTTAGGACAATTCCAAAGGTTTTGGAAGTTTACGTTTTTCAGTTCAGCGTTTTACGCGAATTACGCGTTTTAGACCCGTGTTTCCAGTTTTTAGCAGTGTTTTAGCACCGGATAGAACCTACCACTCATTTTATATTTTATTATGGAGTATATTGATAAGTTCTAGCATATTTATAAGTTTCATATTTTTAGGATACCCGGTTTTACGTTTCGTGACTTAACAACTTACGGTTAGCAATTTACGGAGTCAAAACTAGCTACATACTTAGGATATTATCATCCAAAGACCATGACTACTCATCTAGTCACCCTTATCCTTGGAAAAACGACTTAGGAGGGGGGAGAGTCACCATGTGTGGTTAAATTTTAACCATTGATCTCTAGGATGGTTACAAGTGTCTTTAGGAAGCAAAATTGATAACATCTAGCCTACCAAAGTAACCTCCTCAATGAACCTTCCTAGACACCTTCCTAACCTCCTCTTCATGCTATAAAAGCAAGCTCATACCTTCATCTTTTCATCATAAAAACGCCACACCATTAATCTCTAGCACCATGATCCTTTGATCTTCAAACTATAAGTTACACATAAAAGTTCAAGGTCTTAGTATTCTCTACCTAGTTCTTAAGTTTGTTTGGTGATTCCATGGTTGAATTAGGAGCTACACAAGGTTACTAGGGCTGAAGTTAAATGGTTTTCACAAGGGTTAGATTAAGGCTAGCAAGGGTTACAAGAGTTATGGTGAAGGGTTTACAAGATTAGGTTTAGTGTCCTAGTTCATACTTGACTTCCTTTCTTAAGTGAAAGCCAAAAGTTGTAAGAAACCCTTATACACTTTCTTGCTCAATATCATTTCATGCTTATTATGTTTCTTACATGCTATATATGGTCTTTGTATTGTGTTCATGATGTTTAAAAATGGATAAAACGAGTATTGGTATACATATGTTAACTTATGACAAGTAAACAAGCAAACTAGTGATTTTTATGGAAAACCACGACCACAATAGTATAACTTTGATATTTGACACTTACTTACTGTTAAAGAGGACTTAACAAGGAAAACATAGCAATTTGAATCACCCAAAACGAGTACACGAGTCAAAAGTTATGACCATAAGAAGTTAGCGACACCAAAACGCCGAAACTGCCTAAACCCTACTGTTTGCATTCTGCCAATTTGAAAGTCCCACTTCTGTTCCGATTCATCAAAAAGTTAAAACACGAAAGTTGTCCGGAACGACGTTTTCGTTCAGGAACAAAGAAGCTCGAGCCCTGAAAACGCTTTCTGAGTGATAAATTTCTTCAAAATCTTAACAGCCCATTTTAGACCAAAGTCACTATATTATAGTTATGATTTACTAAGACCAAGAGGTCTAATGACCTAAAGCCGAGACCACAACCATGGCTAAAGCCAAGGTTGAGTCTCAAGACCATGGAAAAATGACCAAGGTCACGGCAAAGCCACGGCTAAAGACCATATAACTATTAAAGATCAAAAAGCTTATATATATATATGTTATCAAATACTACAATAGTAGGGAGCCTCATGTGAGGAGTTCATTGAGTAAGCCGTCGAGAAGAGTTGTGGATTTACGAGTTAAAGTGTCCTGGCTCCTCGAACGTTTACTCCATGACTTCTGAATTATGTCGGCCTGAACGGTAGTAAGAGATTTACAACCTATACATGTTTCATAGACCACTTATATTCAAAGACTTACACTATATACTAAGTACTACATCATGAACATTATGCAAGACATATATATGCAATTCATCGTATTCTTAGACGTTACTCCAAACCTAAGTCGCAACGTTCTATTATAGGCTGCTCTTAGAGACTTTCGCGATTCGACTACCACTTTCATTTCTCATTACATAAGCTTAAGGTGAGTCATAGCCCCTACTTTTTCATACTTGTTTTAACTCTTTGGGGGAGATACATGCACAACTACTTGCTTACTTGTACAAATATTCAAAACATTTATACTTGATTGTTTTATACTTGATTTTCTTATACTTGATTGCATTATACTTGATTTCATACATACATGACTGTCTTATACTTTGGGAAGTGGCTCCTAGTAACCTTTTATCTTTGGGAAGTGGCTCCTAGTAAACTTTTATCTTTGGGAAGTGGCTCCCAGTAAACTTTTATCTTTGGGAAGTGGCTCCCAGTTTTCTTTGGGAAGTGGCTCCCAGTTGTCTTTGGGAATTGGCTCCCAAGTGAGGTCTTCGGAGACGAAGTGTAGACTCACGACTAATTGCTTAATTGTTTTGATGAACTTATACATGTCTTATTCATACTATATATGTAGCAGTGGGTTGTGAACACACAGGTTGCAAGTCTCTTATGGCGGGACTTGCAACTGAGTGGATTCACGATGCCTTTGCTGTGCGAATATTCTTTTAAGGCTTTTTCAACTGTTTTAAGAAAACTCTATGAACTCACCAACCATTGTGTTGACACTTTAGCATGTTTATCTCAGGTTAGTAAGGCGATAGCTAGTGTGTGGAACTTAGAGTCAAGCTGCATATTCTGAAGACTTACGCTTTTATCATTTACCATTCAAAACTTTGTATACATTTATGTATCATACTTTGGAATCTCATGTTTGTAACTTTGAATTCATTAATCGAATGGTAACTTTTCAAAACGTCTCATTTAGAGGTTGTTTTCTATAACTTGTACTTTGTATTATGAAGTGGCACCCCCAGTGACACAGTCTTCCGCTGCGGTATTTTGGGGGTGTTACAGAATCCTTCATCTGCCTTTCCATCAAACTTTCCAAGATGGTCTAAGGTATTCAAAATTGTCACATGACATCCAAAAGGTCTAAGAAATCATATTTCAGGAGTTCTACCTCTAAAAAGTTCATATGATATCTTATTGTGAGGTTTTACAACTAAAACTCTATTTTGAACATAGCAAGCAGTGTTGACTGCTTCTGCCCAAAAAGTTATAGGCAACTTAGAGTCAGCTAACATAGTTCTAGCAGCTTCTATTAGTGTTCTATTTTTCCTTTCAGCAACTCCATTCTGTTGTGGAGTTCTTGCAACACTAAATTCTCTTTTAATACCTTTTTTTTTGCAGAAATCATCCATAACTCTATTCTTAAATTCTGTCCCATTATCACATCTAATGACTTTTACTCTTTTGCTTACTAGGTTTTCTATCTCTGTAATGAAGGTCTTAAGGATGCTAGAAGTCTCATCCTTAGTACTTAAAAAGAATACCCATGTAAATCTACTAAAGTCATCAGTAATAACTAGGCAATATCTCTTATGCAACAAACTTTTAACATTTGTAGGACCAAATAAGTCCATATGCAGCATAAACAATGATTGATTGATAGAGTTAAAAATTTTGGGCTTACAAGTGGCTTTATGTTGTTTGTCTTTAAGACAAGCAATGCATGTTTGATCATTTTCAAATCGTTTTTGAGGTAAACCTCTTACCAAACCATCTTTGACAGTCTTATTTATGGTTTTGAAGTTAATATGACCAAGCCTCCTATGCCATTTCATAGATTCATCCAATGTGGCCTTAGCAATAAGACAAGTAAGAGAATCTTTTGGAACAATTTTCTTCATATCAACACTGTACATGTTGCCTTTTCTTGGAATTCTAAGAAGTGCTTGACTTTCATCAGGCATCTTAAAATCAGAAGAAAATACAAGACATTCAGTGTCAGTAAAGAGAACTTTGTTCTTTTTGTCACACATTTGTAAGACACTAAAAAGATTATACTTAAGCTCTTGCACATAGTACACATCTTCAAAATCTAATTTACCGGTTTTAATAGTACCTTTACCAGTAATTTTTCCTCCAATTCCTCCTCCAAAGGTAACATAGCCTCCATCTACTGATTGAAAATTTGAGAGATAAGACTTGTTGCCTGTCATGTGCCTTGAACATCCACTATCTGAGAATCCTTGATCTTCAGTATCTGCTGATGAATGTCCCTGAACATAAATAAAGGAATTAGTTTTGTTTTGGGATCCAAACCATTTCTGACTTGGATCCACCTCTTGCATCAATGGGATGTAATCTTTTGAGAATTGTTGATGCAACATTGGATTTAAGAATCCAACATGCTGAGGCCTTAACAACGTTTGCCCTGTTTCCCTTAGCAGTGATATGAACTGTTTGGCAATCAGCAGAAACTGATGGCTTTGCAGTTGTATCCTTTGGTCTCCAAACTTATTTTTGGACCACTGCTTTTGTTTGAATGGGCCTTTGAACAATATTAGATGCATGTTTGAAAGTTGTTTTTGCACCCTTAATTGTTGATTTTGGGTAAACAGTCATATATGGTTTTTCAGCAGAAACCATTTTCCTTTCAGCAGGAACAGTTTTTGTGACTGTTTTGGGTTTTGATCTTTTAGAATTAGAGTGAAAATGAGATTTAGGTGTTTGCCTTTTGTAGTTCACTCTATTACTTTCATACCCAGATACCCATTGGTTGCAGAAAGCTGCAAGATGGTCAAAACTACCACATGTGTAACAAACTTTGTTATCTCTTTGTTGGAGAGACTTGAGGCTATACTAATTCCTTTGGTTACCTCTAGGCTTGTTTATGGTTCTATATTGTTCACAATATCTTGCTGGTTGCCTAACATGTTTTTCATTGGTCTTAGGCCTATCAGTATTGTGTTTGACTATCTTAGGAACTCTTGTTCTTGCTTTCTTAACCACTTCAGGTTTAGACATAACCTGTAGTAACTTTTTATCATCAGATGTTGAGTCCTCAATGATTGGACCATCTGACTTTCTACAAGAACACACCTTGTCCTTAGGAAGTGAAGTTTTACTTAAACTTTCACTTTCTTTCAAAGGTTCATTATCAACTACATTAGATTTTGGTTGAACACCATATTTTAATTCAGGTAGTTGAAATTTAGGTAATCCTGTGTGTTCTAGGTCAATTCCTGGGGGTGAAGGAATACCTCTATATGGTGGAGGAACAGATTTGTATCCAACACCAGACTTAGCTTTATTAATTACTTGACATTCAATTAAGTTAGTCACACCCTTAGATGCATAATCTAGTGTTTTTACACTCATTTGAATATTCTCTTTAGCCTTACTAAGCCTATCTACTTCAGCTTTCAAGTTACTAATGCCATTATTTTTAAACATTATTTCTCTTTCAAGAAGAATTTTGACATCAGTAAAGGTAGATTCATTTGTTCGAAAATGTATGACTTGTTCCTCTAGAGTAGCTATACCTCTTTTATGATTTGTTAAGCTATGAGCTGTATCAATTAATTCTTTCCTTTGATTCTCATAACGTTTGGTTAAGGTTTCTAAACTTTTAAGAGCAGAACAATTATTTGAACAAACTTTACCAGGTTGTACCTCTGTTGTGAAAGCCATAAGAGCTGTCTGAGGAGAAGTTTCTTCTTCATCAGCAGTAAAGCTCCAATCAAATCCTAATCCATCAATAGCTACCATAGCCTTTGGATTGGTTGATTCCCTTGTCTTGGACTTGCTTCCAAAACCTCTATTCTTGCTATCTTTGCTGCCTTGGCCTTCTACATTCTCTTGAGAAGTGCCCCAACATATGACAGTTATAGCATTCTATCTTTGACTTGTCAAAACCAGCAGTATCATTGCTGCTGATGGTGAGTTTCTTCCCCGTCCTCTGATAGAATTTCTTAGCCCTCATGCTAAGAAGAGAAATTTGCCATTTTAGGTCCATTTCTTCTAAATCATCATCATTGATTTCTAAGAGATCTTCATGAGTAAGCATGGACCCATTATTCTGGCTTGTGAAAAAGGCACAACAAGTCTTTTCATTCAATATACCAAAGGTACTGCTTGATGAACTAGCAACACCAATTCCATTATCAACCTTTTCATCTTTAACTGGGTTTGAGATACTAGGAGATGACATAAAACCCATGTTCCTAGTATATGAGCTAGAGACACCAGTTTTCTTTACTTCTTGTTCCACAATTTTAAAGTTGCTATACAAATCCATAAGATCCATAGTGTCTATGTCTGGTTTATTCTTCGAGACAACAACATGCATAGCCCACTCTTCTGGTAAGCTTCTCAGAAATTTTGAGTTTAAATCTTCTTGAGGTATATCAACCCCAAGAACAGCAAGTTGGCTCACAATTTTCTGTAGCCTTGTAAACATGTGGTCAAGAGATTCATTCATGGTTGATGAGAAATTTTCAAACTGCTGCTTGAGAAGGGTTTTCTGGGTCTTCTTGGTGGCTTCATTCCCTCCATACCTTGCAATAATTGTCTCAAATAATGACTTGGCATCTTTGAATTTGCTGAAGTTTATAAGTTGATCATTTGGAATGGTCATCATCAGCATACTTCTGGACTTGAGGTCATTCTTCTTCTTTATTCTTTCATCAGCAGTTGTAGGGATAGTTTGAACAATTGAAATTTCCCTACCTTCAACTGTTGATAAAGTGGTTGTGGGTTTGAAAGAGTTTCCATCTTCAATGATTTCCCAAAGAGAGTAATCCTGCACCTGGAAAAACTGTTCTATTCTTAACCTCCACAATTTAAACTCATTCTGTTTGAGAACTGGCAACTTTGCAGCAACATTTGTTTGAATAGATTTTGTATCCATTTCTTCTTCTAAATCAAAGATATCAACCTGGGAGCTCTGATACCAATTGAGAGGATCACTTGATTTGATCACACACTATGAGGTGTTGGACCTTTGTAATGTGTAAATATGATACTTTGAGTGAATATGATTAAGTATGCGGAATCTACTTAACCACACTTAGAATGTTTATTGGAAATGGAACTGTGATGCTTGTGTTTATTTAACAAAGAACAATGAAAGTATTTCCAAATGATTCAATATTATTCAAAATAATACGAGTGATCTTCACTATCACTAGGGTTACAAAGACCTTGAATCTTGTGTTTTGTTCTAATGTTTTATGTATATCTCTACTCACATATATTGCTATCACACGCACATGCATATATAAATCATATCTAAGATCTTCCTTTAGATCTTCCTTTTATAGTCCAAGGAAAGATCTTTTACAATTTATATGACTCATCTTAAATACTAGCTTATAACTAATATTCATTCTAGCTAGATGATGACTTATCATGTCAGTCATTAAGATACAACATGTATCTAGGATTACAATTCACTTGGAGTGTTCAATTTGATGACTACAACAAAGATATTTTTCTTGTATATGAGTCAGTAGAATAAGTCGTACTTATCTACACAGCTGTTGTATGAGTCATACTAGTATCAGCAGAATCCATCAGCAGAAACACCTTCAGTAGAAAACGTTCTTCAGCAGAATCCATCAGTGGAAACATGCTTTGTGCTTTATCAGCAGAAACATACTTGATGTATTTCCTTAAGTCTTTATGCTGATTCTTCTGATTATTTAATTCCCAACAATAACCTACTATGACCAATGATGCACTGAACATACAAACGGATGCACTGAACATACAAACAGATGCACTAAATATACACACTGATGCCCTAATATGTTCATCGATGCACTAAACTTACAAATAGATGCTCAATTAGTTCTAATGATGCACTAAACATACAAATGAATTGCCTATTATAACCAACGGTGCACTAAACATACAAAACGATACACTAGAAATACTCATTGATGCCTTAATACGTCTAACGATGCACTAAACATAGAAACAGATGCCCAAGTAGTTCCAACGATGCTCTAAACATACAAATAGATGCCCTACTACGAGCAATGATGCACTAAACATATACACTGGTGCCTTAATATGTCTGACGATACACTACACTAGTCATACTCACTGATGCCCTAATGTATTAATTGATGCACTACACATACAAACAGATGCTCAATTATTTTCCAATGATGCACTAAACCTACAAATGGATGCCCTACTATGACCAAAGATGCACTAAACATACAAACGGACATACTAAACATACACACTGATTCTTTAATATATCTGATAATGCACTAAACAGACTTACTGATGCTCTAATATGTTCAAAGATGCATAATACAAACATTATGCAGTAATCACAATCACAGATGCACTAATACTAACACTAATATTATATGATGCCCTAACGTGTAATCTGTGCTCCAAATAGACACATAGATGCTCTAAGATGTCATATCATTAAATCTTCAACACATATGCTTCAAATTATTGCATCGCCTATATAAAATCTTATTCAGACATTTTATCAAACACCTAGTGAGCAATTTTAATAAACATATTTTTGATGCATTTTTTTCTCGAATTAGTTTCATATGTGGTAGAAAACATGATTATATGATGACAAACTTTCAACAAAACTTCAAAAATTATTACATCATTGATTTTTTTTAAATGCACTAATTTTACGCATATTCACCTGGTGTATGTACTTTCGGTGGTGTTGATGTCAATGATTTGAAGATTGTAGGTGGCTTCCGTTGGTTAATGATGGTAGCGTTTCGCTGGTGGTGGTGCCCACTGTGGTTGTAATGGTGGTTCCAGGCGATAAATGGTGATGTAGTGATGGTGATTTGAAGGCTGTTGATGGTCATTTGATGGTGGTGGTGGTTCCTGGTGATAATGGTGATAGGCGGCGGTGGTTCCTGGTGGTTGTAATGGTGCTGGTGGTGGAGTTCTTTGATGATCGGTTTGTTTCGATCTAATTGTGTTTTTTTCGTTCTTTTCTTTTTTTGTTATGAAAATGTTAATGAGTTACAAGCTATTTGTTTGCATTGTTTTAAATTTTACCTCAAAGTTTGAAATGTTTTCATAATCTACCCTACAACTTTTTTTCTCACTTTTTTAACGATTTACACTTTTCTCTAGAACCTTACCATATATATATATATATATATATATATATATATATATATATATATATATATATATATATATATATATATATATATATATATATATATATATATATATATATATATATATATATATATATATATGTGTGTGTGTGTGTGTATGTGTGTGTGTGTGTGTGTGTGTGTGTGTGTGTGTAGTAAATTCTCGTCGCAATGATGTATTTTTTGTTGCTTAACAATTTACCGTTTGCAAGAGATTTAATTTTTTTTAAGAAAAAGTGGAAAGTGGTGTTTTTTTAATTTTGATGAAAACATGAACCACTAAGATTGGTTTATTTGGTCTATAGAGAATACACGGTATATATTGATCTCAACTCTATGGTGCTATTGAGTTACCAAATAGTTTGTGGAGTTACCAACTATGTTTCAAAAATTCAATAAAAGACGTGGAATATATTAACAAAACCATTTACACAAAAAGTTCAATATGTGTTATTAAATGTTCTGTCTTTAGTTATTGATTTTAAACTCATATACACCCTTACTATATTTGATTTCGAATAATAAGATATCTTAATTAACATGGCAACTCTTATTAGTCTATGCTTTCCTCCTAAAGGGTCAAAAGGGCCTACCTGTGCATTTAGCTGACTCTCTATGCCTTATGTAAAGAGACATTTAAAAACACTACACGGACTAAAAAGAGTAAATTGCATTTTGGTCTCTGTGGTTTGGCCAAATTGCATGTTTGGTCACTATCTTCAGCGAACGTCCTTATTTTGAATTTTGTATTGTAAATACAGCCCCCGATTGATGTGAAATGACCAAATTACCCTTGATAGAAAAGGAAGAAGTCAAGGGTAATTTACTAATTCCACATCGATCGGGAGACTGTATTTGCAATCCAAAGTTCAAAATAGAGACGTTCACTGCACTTTCGAAAAGATAAAGATCAAACATGCAATTTGACCAAACTACAAGGACCAAAAATGCGATTTACTCGGACTAAAAATATAAAACCTTCAATATCTTATTAGTCTATGTCTGAATAAATAGACACATTTATACGTAGTACAAAACTTCAATACAAAGAAGTAGACCTCCAATAAATAATAAAAACCAAAATCAGATGCTAATACTACTCCTTACGTCTCAAGTTCACAGACGAAAAACACACAATTTAAGAAAACATCGGCATTACAGCTTTTTCTTTTTTACTTTTTGCATAAAAGACAGCTTTACCTTTAACCAATTAATTTATAACTTTTTTAAAGTTTTTAATAAAAACCTCAAGTGAGGTTAATATAGCAATCTTGATTTATATTCCCTAGCTAATTTTTTAAAATAGACAATTAATTTGAGACAACCCAAAAAAGAAATGTAAAAAATAATATGGGGTGGAAAGAGTACTACACTACGGGGTACTAGTTTTTATTTTTTAATAGTTTTTTATTTCAATTAAAAACTCTTATTTTAATTTATATCGAGTGACTAACCATTATCATCTAAATCATTTGATTTAAAAACCCTTATTTTAATTTATATTGAGGGACTAATTTCCAACCCTTCCACCCTTATATTTCTTAATTAGAACATACTTTCACCCTTATTTTTTTAAAATTATATATTTCAAAAACCGTAAACTGTTAATCTTCAAAAATTACACTCTCGTAACGAGCAATTAATTATCTTTCAAGTGAACCTTCTTGGTCCACCCAATACACTATCACAGGAGGTAATGGTTGGCATCATAGAGGGTGTGTGTTTCCAAACAATTGAAGCCTTCCATTGAGAGGGAAATGTAGGTTGTTTGGGAAGAGCCCCCCTATGGATGGGTTATGGGTGCCTAGTGATGCCACTTTTCAATTCTATTTTGTCTAATGTGGTGGCACGATGAGTAGCTTGGTAGATTGAATGGTGGAAATGCAGCTAGATGGTTGGTGCTTAATAAAGGTGAATATGGAATAGATGAATGCATTTAACTGCAAAGAGGAGTGCTTAAAGTTGATTGGTTCTTGAATGATCAGATGAATGCTTTGGTTCTGCAATTTTGACTGAGATTATGCTTGTCACATAAAGTTTTAGTGGTGCCTGATATCGGGTAGTGAGCATTTGTCTGTTTGGTGTTTTCATATAGTATATGTTTAGCTGTATATAAGACTTGGGGATGTCCAAGTCTACTTTCTATTCTTATCTTGTACAGTTTTTTGAAAGTAACATAAGTACTCACCTTTGCACAAAAAAAATAATAAAAATTAAATAATAATAATAATAATAATCTTTCAATAAATGGGCCACTTTCATATACTTTCAAAAAACATTTTTTTTCGGGTGTAGTATTTTTGGTTGATATATCACGTGTAATATAACACTAATCTATAAGTTCGAATACTTAGCATGCTTTCTTAAAATAGGTATAAATACTTTTGTAGAACTCTAAGCGACTCATCGTTTTTGACATTAAAAAGTATGCATCCTTAGCTTTCCAAGCATGTATCACACATAGTTTTTGAACCTCAAAATCAACACAGTTTATTCATAGAAGTTGAGTGTTCGAACTTACAGATTAGTGTTATATCCCAAAATATATAGCACTCAAGAATTTGGAGGTTCAAAAACTATGTACGATAAATAAAATAAGTTTCTTTTTTTCTTTTCTTTATTTTATAGTTTTTTTATCGGTGCGTATAATGAGTTATATCACTTGTGATATTATATTATCGTCATCTCCAGCATTAATCATATCAGTTGTGATATTATATCTAGTGGTTAGGGGTTCAGGGTTTATGTATATATCAATTGTTATATTACACCTAATGGTTAGGGGTTTAGAGTTTTTGGTATAGCGTTTAGTGGTATAACGATAATATCTAAGTTCGGACTCTTAATTACGTTGTCGTAAAATAAGCATAAGTATTAGCATAGAACTCAAAAAGATTTAGAATTTTTTGCATTGAAAAATACACATTCTAAGCTTTCCAACTATATGTCACACATAATATTTGAACATTTAAATCAATAACGTTAATTCATCGAGGTTGGTGAAAATAGAAAAAAATAAAGTTAAACTCGTTTTGATACATCACTTGTGATATGACACTAATATGTAAGTTCGAACACTATGAATAAACTATAATGATTTGAAAGTTCAAAAATTATGTGTGATATATAATCGGAAAGCTAAGAATTTAAACTTTTAAATGCAAAAAATGGCGAATCAGTTGGAAATCTACACAAATACTATGCTAATTTAATATATATATATATATATATATATATATATATATATATATATATATATATATATATATATATATATATATATATATGTTGAGTGTTCGAAATTACAGATGAATGTTATATCATAAGTGATACATCACGTAAAATATTGCATCAATGAAAAAAAAATACTAAATTAAATCGAAAGTATATAAAAATGCTCTTCTATTGAAAAATAACTAAATGTTCGTCACGATTGTGTAATTTTTATAAGAATATAAGCTGACGGTTTAAGATTTTTGAAATATGTACTCCCCCTGTCTCATATTTATTGTCCACATTTCTTTTTATGGATGTCTCAAATTAATTGTCTACCTTCCATTTTAAGTAAAAACAAGATAACTTAGTGGGGGAAGATTCTATTTGATTGGTTGAAAATTATAGAGGTCCCACTTTTATTAAACTTTGTGATTTTTGTCTCCAAACATAATTTTAAAACGAATGGAGTAATATTTAAAAATAAAAGGTGAAAATGGGTTTTAATTATAGAAAGATAAGGGTGGAAGGTTGAAAGTTATTTTTTTTTTTTAATATTTAATCTTATCTCTTAGATTATATGTTTTGTGTGGTTTAGATTTGTCACTCAGTTTGTAATGGATTATCTATAAAATAACTCGACTCGAAACTAGAAACTAATAGAACCTCACATAAAAATTGTTTTCTACTTCGTCTTCCGAAGAAAAGCAGTTAAATGAAAGGTAATTTACATACTTTCAAAGTTATAACTTTAAAAAAATGTTATACGGAGTAATATAATTATTAGATACAAGTACATAATCAATAAAAAGAGCTTTTAGACTAAGAGGAGTGGTCACCACCTCTCATTATTCATATTAGCGTCACCTCAGCTTTTTTTCTCATTTCACTTTTTGTGTTAAATGTAGGACTAACACACAAAACAGGCGCTAGAATAACACCTAAACCCTTATGCCTGTAAAATTGTCGTCGGATTGCTTTTGTATCATGTGAGGATATTTTGAGAATTTTGTTTTGGAAGGTAAACTTATTAAAAACTTAGTCAAAGTCAATTGTCGCATGTTCGCATATTTGATTGAAACAAACTATTATAAATTTAATTAATGTTTTAATAGATTTAAAATATTGCTTTTGTATCTTTTAGAATTTTCGGAGGAGTGATACATCCACTCAAATTTATCCACAAAAGAATCTCACACGCTGAGGTGGCGCTGGATGATTGGTTTTTTGTGAGAGTGAGGTGGCGCTGGATGATTGGTTTTTTGTGAGCCACTCTCACAAAAAACCAATCATCCAGCGCCACCTCAGCGTGTGGGATTCTTTTGTGGACGAATTTGAGTGGATGTAGCAAAATTCTTATTTTCGGTCCTTCTATTCACAAGATTTCAACAAATATTTAATATCAAATTGGTGATAAAGTGGAACGACAAAATATCCAGTTTATTAAAGGATTAACCACTCATGAGACAAATTTCTATCAGTATTTAAGCAACATTATATCTTTTGAAAGAATTGGCCACTGCTGAACTTATTCCAAGAGAAGTTCTTATCTTTTGAAAAGATACAAGGAATAGTTTAATTTAGTAAATAAAGAAATATTTGCTGTTCATTTCTGATCATCCCCCCTTATACTAAAAGATACAAAAGCAAAATCGAAATAAACCACTTATATCAGATTGGTAAAACATATCAAGGACGAGGAATTTTAAAGTTGAAGTTTCTTATGAAAATAGTTGTGTCTTATTTTCTTTTAATCTACTAGATAGAACTTGTAAAACATGGCGACAATAGAAAAGTAGTTTTGGACCAATTTGTTCTCCTTACCTAAAATTCAATGCACTTGCATGTTCAATTTTGTATTGCGTCTCATATTCTAGTTGCAACTTTTTTCATCTTCCAAAAGAAAATCTATTTTTTTCTTTCTAAAAATACTTTTGATTATATGAAAGAGGTATATACTTTGATTGTTTGCAATTAAATTTTGTATTTACATACCAAGAGATATATCGCAGCCACTAATTTTTAACAAAATCACTTTCATCAACTTTTTTCAAATATTAAAATCTTTTAAAACGTTAATCGTTAAGTGAAAAAAATACAAAATCGCGACGAACATTTAATTATCTTTCTACAAAATAGGCACTTTGATATACTTTCGACAAACATATTTTTGTTCGTTTTTTTCACCTTTTTCCAATTTTTTTCCTTCGTTGTTGAAACTTGCATGAGAAATTACATGTGATTTTTCTCACACGTGATCTCAATCACATGCGATTTTTTACCAATTGTGATTTTTTCACATGTGATTATAAAAGTTTCATAAATGAACTGCTTTAATCTACAATTCGAATATAGTGTGTGTGATATATGGTTGGAAATACCAAGAATGTATTGTTAATAAAAAGATGGCGTAAAAACGTTATTTATATTTTACGTCTTTCATGGTTTTTATAATGGCAATTATAAATTTATGTGACGTAAATGTTTACGTGACTAAGTTATTAGTTGTAAGTTTACATTCCGACATATATCACTTCAGGTATAAATAATGTGATTGTAACGCACGTCGAATGATCAAAGAGCCCAAGTAATAAATATTTTCAAACACACTCTAAATATTTAATAGACACATATTAATTAAATAGTTACACATAATACATTTTAATTAAAAAAAAACTAGATATTTTAATTACCTATTTAATTAAATAGGCAAATCATCAAAGTTTCATGAATTATCGAGTCGTGTAAGTCCGGTTTCCGGAAAATGAAGCAAAAAATAGTTTATTCCGCACACTTTATTTCCACACTTTTTAAAAGTGTGTAGAATTTTATTCGTTTATTAACACTGAATGTTGTGTAAAAATTGGTTACATTAATAAGTGTGAAAAATATGTAAAACAATATATTTTTCACACATATAGTTGTTTCAAAAAAAGGTTCAAACTTTTAAATGTAAAGAAAAATCTAAAAAATGTCTACAACTGTAGGTGTGAAGGTTAATTGTAATACTTAAATTCTCCACATTTCCTCAAAGTGGTGATAAAGAAATTCTTCGCACTTTTTCAAAGTATGAAGAATTTGGGTGTTACAAAGAAAAGTGTGGAGAAATCTTATAATTCTTCACACTTAAAAGTGTAGATTTTTTTTTACACAACTATAAATGTAAAAAAAATCTATTGTTAGTCTTAATCAATTTTTACACATAAGTGTCATCACCTTGCACAACGTATATGGGCAAGTTTTATTATTTAAAAAAAAAAAAAAAAAAAAAAAGTTTTTGGGCGTTTAATTCTATATCCAAGAATTAACGATTTTCAATAACCTTAGTCATTATTGTCAAGGCAATGACGGCTAGCATGTGAACCGCACGCAATTACAATCATGTATATATAAGTCATAGCCACATGAATTTCTTATCAAGTTCAGCACTTGCATTGTACATAGACAATAAGTGAAAAAGAAAACTAGAGAATTAAGTGCCGGTTTTTATTTTTTATAAGTTCGGAAATGGAGAATAAAGGCAGCTGCAAGGTTTGTGTCACAGGAGGTGCTAGTTACATTGGTTCATCCCTGGTTCAGTTACTTCTACAAAATGGTTACACTGTGCATGCTACTCTCATAAACCTTGGTATAGTATAGTTCGTTTTCTTCATATTTTTATTTATGTGTATAATTCAATTTCAAAGATGAGACTATACCCTACCCTCCTATCAATATGCAACGTATGGCCCTTGTATATGTGTGGAGTTAGAGTTGTAAACCTAGCGTTGAGATAAATCATACCCCTGAAAGAGTAGTAAAAACGTTTCGCTAATAATCTATATTCAGGGACAGGGGGGGGGGGGGGGGGGGGGGGGGGGGGATTTTTTTCTCAAATGTTAGGGGGGTCATTTGCCTATAGTTGCGTCATTTGCTTAAATTTTATAAGGTAAATAGCAAAGCGATTGGGTGTGTTGGAGGGGGCCGAGCACCCCCTTGGCTCCCCCACTGTCTCCGTCTCTGTCTATATTATCGGTCTATTTCAGTATTTACCTGTGTTTTTTGCTTGTAGGTGATGAATCCGAGGTGGGACTTTTGAAAAGTTTTCCATTTGCAAAAGAAAGGCTTCATCTGTTTAAAGCAGATATATACAACCCAGAAGAGTTTGAAGAAGCAATACAAGGATGTGTCTATGTTTTCCATGTTGCAAACCCCTTTTTTAACACTACTGGCTATAAGGTGTTACGTTCTTGCAAATTACAACCACTTAATCAAGATTCTAATCATAACCGCAAATAATAAATTCCAGTCTCTGATCTTATGAGTTGATGATATTTTTTTTTTACATATTTATAGAGCAACACCACCACCATTGATGCTACAGTTAATGCGCTAAAGGAGATTGCGGATGCTTGCATACGCTCGGGGACAGTGAAGCGGCTCATCTGCACTGCTTCCGTTTCAGCAGTTTCGCCATTAAAAGAGGATGGCAGTGGTTATAAAAGCATCATAGACGAAAGTTGTTGGACACCTCTTCATCTCAATGTTCCTTACACGAATGATTCCTGGAAGGTAATTTATATCAGAATATATTTAAATTTTTCTTGCGATATCTGTGGTTCTTACGTGATCGTGTCTCTAAATACATTACTTGGTTCCTGTCATAGTGTCATTATTTTGACACATTACTTGGACCGCCAAATATTTAAAAAATAGGTCACCGTTAAATAAAAAACTTATTCAAGTACTATGAGTGAAAAATAATATAGAGGTGTATTGCTACACATAACAGTTTTTTTTTTTTTTACTCCATAACAAGTAATGTTTTGTTCGACTTTTTTATGGGTTTTACTTTAGGACTACACAGAGGCCAAAACAAAATCAGAGCAAGAAGCTTTAAAAATCGGGGAAGTTAAAGCAAATGAGCTAGAGGTGGTGACGTTATGTTGTGGGATGGTGGGTGGTGGTACTGCTAGATTATCAGCCAGTCCATCAGTTTTCATATCACAAATTACCAATAATGCGACGCAATACCAACCACTGAGGTACTTAGAAGAATTGCTAGGAAAAGTTCCGATCGTACACATTAATGACGTTTGCCGAGCACAGATCTTTTGTGCAGAGACGCCATCAGTTAATGGGAGATTCTTATGCGCTAGCTCGTTTGTATCAAGTGCAGAAATGGCAAAGCACTATCAGAAAAGCTTTCCACAACTGAAACAAGAGTAAGATTATTTTGATTAACAACTTCATAATAATATGACAGAGAACTTGAGTACATAATAAATTTGTTATAATAGGTACTTGGAAGAACGTGGGATAGAAATTGAATGGGGATCAAGAAAGCTCGAAGATAAAGGTTTTGCTTACAAATATAGTACCGAAATGATATTAGATGATTGTCTTGAATGGGCAAAGAGATCGGGAATTGTTTAGCATTAACTACGGCTAAATTGTACTACGTATTTGCCTATATATTATATGGTGAGTTAATAACAATTTCTGCATGTTGAATAATAATCTGACTTCCCTATTTGTGTTTAGTACTTATTGTATGATTAGCATTTTCAGGTTGGGTTTGTCTTTTTTGAAATAAATCAAGATTCAAGAGACTACTATGTAACTGCTCAAGTTTGGTGCTAGGGTTGGAGACACTTCAAAGTTGAGAGACCATTTTTTGTATTGTTGAAGGCAATAACATCAGCCTAATCTCTCTTCTCTTAAGCCGCTTGTAAAAACATATCATCTCTTGATCTTGTTAGTGTGTTTTTCAATCATTCGCGTATTGGTGTGAGTGTTGTCTCATTGATCAACTCTCAAACCTGTTGTGTTAAAACTTGTAATCCTGCCGACTTATTCATCAATAAGATTGTGGTTGTTTTGTGTTTTCTACTGTTGTTCTGCCATCTCACACTACATTAGAATTCAAGGTAAAAACAATTTTCTGCATATATAATAAAACTAATGATTTCTTTGAGAAACAAAGACTTTCGTTGAAAATAGTTGTCTAGATAGCAAATCTTTAGCTTTGACTTTGGAAAAATAAGCTAAAAAAAGAGAGACTTTGTATTTACTATTTAGTATATGTAAACTACAAATGAACAGCGCACACAGTACTAGGACTCTGGGAATATGAAACCGAAAAATTAAAATTAAGAACACTAAATACAGTTCAAACTTCAAACTTCAAACTATGAGTGTGAAATGGCCGCACAAGTCACTTTATTACCTCCAAGTAATTCTCGTAGAGGTTAGCTGCATCCCGGCCAGTTTAGGTTCCCCAAATTTTAGTTTCATTTTTAGTTAGAGATGGCCCTCATGCATCCTCAGATTGCTGCTGCGGCTTAGTCATAGGTTGTGCATGAGGCAACAACATGTCGCAGAAATATGGTGCAACAATTTTTCTGTGACAGCTACGACAAGAATCTTATAATTCATGCTTCCATTAATAGCCATTGCTAATGACTAAACATTCCAATTACAACTAACAGTAATAGCTACAACAAATTGATCCAAACATACGCCTTAACCGTTTCCCATGCTCCAATAATGTTCAACTTTTTTTTTTCTTCGTTCATTCATATTTGACATCAACAAACCCATAATTCTATTCAATTTTAACAACCCAAAAATTATTTGTCTTATACTAATTTAGAATGCTCGATGGCCATGTTATTCGCCCGCCAAAGACTAAACAACGGACGAATAACACGTTGCACTGGACCTGCTTCACATTAAAGAGGGGGTTTTAGTTCACTACAAGAAAAATCACCTATAGTGACAAAACAGCTTTCGTCACTAACAATATAAAAAATCGTCACTAATCAGTTAGTGACCAAAACTGGAGTCGTCACTAGTCGTCACTAAAGCTCAGTCACTAATACGTTTAGTGACGAATATAGAATTCGTCACAGATTGGTGACTAGATTATTCGTCACTGTTTAACCAGTTAGTGACGAAATATATCGTCACAATGAGGATAATGACGAAAAATTTCGTCACTTGTATTACCATTAGTGACGAGATAGTGGTCACAGACTACTGACTGCTAGTGACCAAACAGGTGGTCACTAATTATGATCATATAACAAAAAAAAAGGATCTAGATTTATGTTACTGCTTACAATTTTTTACAAACTTGAATCTAAATTCTGTAACACCGAAAAGCATATTAACTTCATTCACAAATGTTAATTTATTCACAAAACACAAATCGTATGGTCAAAGCTCGACACAAACTAAACCAATAACCAATCAAATTCATCCACTGTGATTTACACTAATCATCACAAACAAGAAAAGCTCGTCTTGAGGCTTTTAACCTAGCTTCAGTAAAATTAACCAGTAATTCCATCACTTTCCAATGCTAAAGTCGCGATCACGTGTTGTAGTTTTGCACCTAACAATAAAACAAGCTGCTGAACATAAAAGGCGTGATGAGAAATCATAACATAATGTTGAAACAAAGGTCAGCCAAGTAAGGCGAACTACGGTTTTAAGATTTGTGATAGTGTAGGGAAAGGTACTTACAGAAACAGGAACCAAATCAATCTAGAAATAGAGATCCTGCCACAAAAGTATAGAGCCAAATTCGAAGGCATTTCAAGATTCCGCAATTTTCATTTATCCCTATTTACTAGAGGCGGAAATTTTGAACATTTTACTTGTCAAATGGTCGATTTGGGTTATGTTCCGTGTCTGACGGGTCAAGCACGTAAATTTCTAAGATAATTAGCTTACAGAGGACCGTGCAAAATAAGTCAAAACTATAGCTAAATAACTAGATCAATATTGGCACAACTTCTAAAATCATTATGACCCATAGTTCCTTAAGAAAATGAATCCCAGAAAATTAAAATAATATATGTGGCCTGAAAGTAGTCGTACCAGTGAGATCTGCTGCTATGTTCATTTACATTATTTGAAAATAAACGCAATTACTGATCTTTATCTAACTCCAAGCGCGTTAAAAGGGTCAGAATCACATAAAATAATAATGTCAGTTCCATATTTTGGAGTTCAAATGTAGCGGAAGTAATGTGATTCTATTACCTGTACATAACGCCCAACACGTCCAATTTCCTATAAAGGTGAAAACTTCTGAGAGAAACTTATTTAGCGTGTCTTGATCCAGCCCTTCACTCCAAGCTTCCAGGTAAACCGTAGTGAATTACCTGTAACATTCAAATAAGAGGTTTCAACATATTTATATGTCTCAGTTAATAGGAATAGTATATAATTGAGAATTTGTACTTACAGCTTTGACATCACTCTTATCAAGCCCTATACCGAATGCCACAGTTGCAACTATCTTTCATGGAAAACACGTTGAGCTGCAATTAGATTCTAGATGTAAATATACGTTGAGCTGAATCTTACACTTTAAGGTGTGTTACCTTGCAGAAATGGGTGACTCGTGCAATCTCGCCCGCATTAAAAAACCACTTAAATGATTACTAATAAAAAAAGTTTTTTTTAAACAAATGTGTACATCGTATAAAGCCGGATTATAAAAGTTACATTAGAATAGCATACTTTCAACTTAGCCACTCTATCTTATAACCACATACAATACGTACAATACGTAGTATCACTAAATTTGTTGCCACCTAATTAAGCATTTTTCAATTAGTTTAACCAAGTTAGTTGGCTGCTATGAAATCATTATTTATGAACAAACTATATAATATTATCCATCAATCATCAGAATCTATATACTCAACGAAGCATAGTATGCATACTAAACGCTTAAGCATATAGAAATTCTGAAATAACTTGGATAAGTACCTAACCGATAATATAATTAAAAATTGACTATAAAATTGACTAACTAAACCAATGTACACAACTGTTAACCAGCCCCAAACACTTAACGACGATGTTAAAAAACTCCGACCTAATTTCACCTATAACCAGATCTATTCAAACCTAGTTTTCATTGAGGCATTTTATCAAACAGTTTGTGTTCATGCTGAAAATGAAAAAAAGTAAACTAGCAACTATATAATAGATGAACACATCAATCACGATGATAAACATATTATAAAACTTAATCAGCAACATACCAATAAGAAGCTCACCACGCTTCCATAACTGAATTTGATAAACACTAATGAGGAAATCAAATCAACTTTGAATTCAGGCAATTATGAAGGAATTAATGATACCTTTTTGATTGAGAAAGTTGGTTGACTATGCGGCGATTGGTGGTGGATGTTGCCGTGGTGGTTTACCAGTGGCGCGTGGGTTAGGGTTACGCCATCATCTGGTTCGAAATAACCATCAGTGAGATAATGGTGGTAGTAGATGTGGCGAGAATTGAGAGATACTGAGATATGACTTGTTTATATGTATTTGAAATAATGTGACTTTGTATATTAGTAAAAAAATATGTAAAGAACTAATGTTACTTTTTTTTTTTTTTTTTCTTATATAAGTTTGTTTGTTTTTTTTTTTTCTTCATCATCATCATCACAAGTTATACATATTATTTTGACATTTTTACATATAAATGAAAATAATATTGTTTTGAAAGTTTATGTTTCAAATAACATGTTTAGCGGAGGATTGCACCAGAAAAAAGGTAAAATATTTGCAATTTTGCATATTTTTCTATGACAAACTTTGTATCCGTGTCGTTTGATAGTGTTAAAAAGAATTTTTGGATAAACATATGAATATGCTATTTTTAATTTTAGTAAGTATATACATGTAATTGTCTTCTTAATAATTTTATAGAATTTATGAAATAGTGACCAAAATTTTGTTACTAATGCTTAATGACGAAATTTCTCGTCACTATTCATGTATTTAGTGACTAAATAGTGACCACCTATAAGTTTCGTCACTGATTTTCTACCATTGACCAAAAATTATATCGTCACTATTTTCGTCTAAATAGTGACCAAAAAAAAATTCTCGTCACTAAAGCTACTTTTTCTTGTAGTGGTTGTTGGTGTATTATTGGGAGGGGATGAGATGGTGCTGAGATAGTAGACGAATGACGTGTTGTTCGTCTTCCCCACACCTTGCACATGGTGCGAATACGTTATAACAATTCCTAACTAGTGGTCCAATGTTCTTCTTTTGACGAATCTATTCACGCTATGGCTAAAAATGATGTTTCGTCTAGCTAGTTAGATGTAACCCCTCAATTCTAAGCCTCAATTTGATCCATATCTTAACTACTTATAATGGAAAAAGCTCTTTTTAAGAATTAATTACACTGAGAATCTAAGATGGTTGAAAATTAGGGTAAATGGCACAAAAAGATACACAACTTAGGATTTGTTTTCAATCAATACATCTAACTTTTTTCTTGCACATAAAGACGTCCAACTTTTTTTTAGCCGGTTAATGTTTTTTTCTCACTTTCGTTAACGGACTAACGACCATTTCGATAGTAAATTACATGTTTGGTCCTTGAGTTTGTAGAGTCATTTCACGTTTGATCCGTTTTCGTTCGTTTTTATACGTTTGCATACGCTTTCGTCCGTTTTTATACATTTTTGTCCGTTTTATATGTTTTTGTCTGTTTTTATACGTTTTCGTCCGTTTTATACGTTTTTATGAGTTCTTGTCCGTTTTAAACGTGTTCCGACATTTCCATACGTTCTGATTCGTTTGCTTACGTTTTCGTCTATTTTTATACATTTCTTACGTTTTCGTCTGTTTTTATACGTTTTCGTCCGTTTTTAAACGTGTTCGTTTGTTTTCTTACGTTTTCAAACGTTTTTAATAGTTTTCATACGCTTTAATCCATTTTTATACTTGTCTGTTTTTATACATTTTCGTATGTTTTGATAATATATTCTTTTTACTTTTTCGTCCGTTTTTATACGTTTTCATCCATTTTCAACCGTTTATATACATTTTCGTTCATTTTTCTTGCGTTTTCATCACTACAAAAATGTATAATAGTGGATAAAACAGATAAAAACACATGAAAATGTAAGCAAAAACAAACAAAAATGTATAGAAATGTACAGAAATATATAATGTATAAAACGGATGAAAACAGATAAATGGGTATGAAAATGTATGAAAACGGACAAAAACGTATGAAACTAATAAAAACATGAGATTTATGAAGGCGGCCAACAGACAAAAATGTATAAAAACAGACAAAAACGTATAAAACAGACGAAAACGTAAAAAATTGACAAAATGTAAGAAAAATAATAAAAACGGACGAAGATGTATAAAAATAGACGAAAACTTATAAAAACAGAAAAAAACCATATGAAAACTAACAAAAACATACGGAAATGGTTGAAAACGTTTAAAAATGGATGAAGATATATAAAAAGGGACGAAACGTTTAAAAACGGATGAAAATGTATGAAAACAGACAAAAACATATGAAAACCTAAGAAAATGGACGAAAACGTTTAAACATGGAAGAAAACATATGAAAACGGACAAAAACCTATAAAACGGACGAAAAAGTATGAAAGCATAAGAAAACGTATAAAAACAGACGAAAACATATAAAAACGTATAAAAACATATGAAAATTGACGAAAACGTATGCAAATGTATAAAAACAGACGAAGACATATAAAACGGACAACAACGTACCAAACATGAAATGCATATACAAACTCAAAGACCAAACGTGTAATTTACTAAGCAAATGGTCGTTAGTGGGTTAACGGAAGTGAGAAAAAAACTTAAAGCGGCTAAAAAAAAGTTGAACGCCTTTATGTGCAAGAAAAAAATTTGCTTACCTTGATTGGAAACAGACCCTAAGTTGAGTGTCTTTTGTGCCATTTAATGATACTCAACCCCCCCCCCCCCCCCCTTAAAAGAAAAATACAATTAAAAGATCCGTCATACAAACAAATCAAGCTACTAAAAAAACAAAATAATGCAAACTAAGTAAAGCTACACCAAATTTTTGTCATTGCTTATAATCTCTAAACAAACAAATTAGTCGGTAAAAGTATTGTCAAAAAATGTATAATTGAAACAAATTATCGTGCGGGTACCCTGCTAGTTTTCATTAATTAGTTCTAAATATTTGACTTCATTAGCTCAAAAATAATTGCAAAAACTACATGTTTCGTCCCTGTAGTTTATCCAAAATCACACTCGCCATCCGTATTCGATTTTAATTACACAAGTGATATCTAACTTTTAAACTAGTTGCATCGATGGTCCATATTATTAAAAATATGGATCATCCGTGTAATAATCTATAGTTTTTTTGTTACACGAGTAGTCCCTAATAAGTCCCCATTTTTCAAAATAGGTACTATCAAAGCAAATAGTTTAAAAAATAGGGATAATTTATCTGATTAAAATTGAATAGAGACAACAATGTGATTGTGGGTAAACCACATGGACGAAACATATAATTTTTCAAAATAATATAGATTCAACACAACCAATGGTTCTTTATAACATCAATATACATTAATGTTCCTTTTTTGACGAGTGTTAATTGATACGCAATTATGCACGTTCACTTAAAGCTAGGTTTCTAGAAAATAAGTCGTATACAACTAGAAAGCTCGATCATTTGTATGTACTATTAGCCCAAAAGAAAAGAAAAGGAAAAAAGAGATAACGAAAATCGGGTCTTTGTTCTCTTGAAGTGCAAAATTTGGCTCAGCCTTGGTTTACTCACTTTTACAAGATGGTTAAACTGTCCATCATACTCTTAAAAACTTGGGTATTGTAAAGGTAAATAACTGCTCCTTGCCTAGAGCACGTGTTGGTTCCTCCGGACAAGGCAAGTGACATCCTTCGAGTACCTAATATAGATGAAATAAATGCGTTAGCCTCGCCGTGGGTTTGACCCCATGACCAAGCTCCAGCATGAGAGTAAGTATAGGCTTAAGCCATGAGGCAAAGTAATAAATGTGAGTAAATGTGTAGTGAATGAGGTAGCTTAACATTAAATGAGGTTTTTAATACCCTAACTATTGTACCTGACAACATGGGGAAGGAGCTTGCCGAGATATGCCAAGCCTAGGTGTTAAGCGTTATGTCTACGTGAGGGACAATATCCTGTAATATAAGGGTTAGGCGGCTCACACTCGTCTTTGGTATGAAGTGCTAGATAAAAGGATCTTCTGGATAAAATAGTGCTTATCTTCTTTGATCGTCTAGTGATTTGTCTTTCAGACCAATGTCTTCCGAACACATGATGGCATTTGTTTTCCAGCATGTGTCCTTCGGACATATACGCCAACAGGTACATCAGCTCTTCTTTTTCCCTTTCTTCATTGTGTAATAGAAGTGTCAGACGGGGGAGGCTAGACAGGTTCGATAACAGGTCAAAACGAGCAACGTTGAAAATTGGTCAAACGGATTAACAGTGGTGACAACAAATAACACCATGACTAAGTAGTGCTAGTATGTAGGTTTGATCAACTGATCCACTTAATGTAATTGTTATTTATATCGACATATTTTGTATGTGTTTCGTATTTGTAGTTGATGCGCCTAAAGTGGAACTTTTGAAAAGTTTACATATGCAGAAAAAAGGCTTCACTTGTTTGAAGCTAATATTTACAAACTAGAAGAGTTTGAAGATGCAATACAAGGATGTGTCTTTGTTTTCCATGTTGCCACCCCCCTTCAACACACTACAAGCTATAGGGTCGTAAGTTTATGTCCAATAATCAAATTTCTAAAAACCAATAAAGCTTTAAATATTATTTCCAAATAATATGTCCAAAGTTGTTGATTATTGAATTCCCCGTAGGTTACAAATTATTATTCAACCACAATATATAGAGACAGTGCATAATAGAAACCTTAACGGACCTAAGTCCGGCTAAAGCAGTGAAATCACGAAAGCTCAAACCGGAGAGAATATATAAAACCTTTAAACAAAATCTAATTTGTTGTTGAAAATATCCACATCAAGCGGGATCAGATATTCAAGCAACAACAGCAAAAACATAACATGGTAGCAAAATCAAATAGTTGATGAAGACGTCCGATAACAAATGGTGATGAGTCTTCATAATCTTCAAATAGCACAAAATATTTAAACTAATGAAAAGAAGGCAAACATCTTTTTTCAATTATTTCTTTGATATAATCCGAATCTATGAAACATAGAAAGAAAAAAAAAGGAAAAGTAAAATGGAATGCTGCTTTTATGTTTTTGTTTCCTTTTTTTTGGAAAAAGGTTTGAGAAGCCAAATTCAAACAATTATGAGGATAAAAAAAATAGAAGATGAATTGGGATATTACTTGGTTATAGTTGTCGTGGGAAAACAAAACAATGGATTATAGTGGATAAGTCTTTTGTTGGTTTAGCAGCTTTGATCTAACGGCTAGGTTGTTAAGAGAAGTAGAGAAAGGTTGACGGGTAGGCACAGAGACAATGACTCATGGCTGCTGACTAGGTCTCAGGATCATACCTGCTCTAATACCATGGTGAATATTGAATTCCTTGAAGGTTAAAAAGTATTATTCAACCACAATATATTAAAACAATGCATAATAGAACCTTAACGAACCTAAGTTCATAGACGGGCTCGGGCCTACTAACATACCTATCTAATAAAAGTATATTACATGATTGATTTACTGCGGTGAATGAGATTGTAGATGCATAGGCTCAAGGACAATGACTCAAGGACAATGAAACATCTCATCTACACTGCTTCTTCTCAATGTCCCTTACACCAATAATTACCTTAAGGTTCTATTAATTAGTTCATATATTTCTTGACCTAAGCAATGTTTTCTTTAAAAAATTCCCAATATCTTGATCTTTGCGGGGTTTATTTTAGGACTATACATACGCCAAAACAAAATCGGAGCAAGAAATCTTGAAAATTAGGGAAGATAAAGTGAATGAATTGGAGGTAAGGACGTTAGGTTGTGGGATGGTTGGTGGTGGATGTCATCTACCATAACCTAATGGCAGTGTGTTTGGGCTCACATAACAAATTCTCAAAAATGGAACCCTAAGGTACATTGAAGAATTAGGGCCTGTTTGGTAGGGGCTTTTTGTGGCTCTGTTAACTTTTTGTTACAAAAATAATCTTTTTAAAAATAAGTAGCTCTGTTTGGATATATCATCTTCAAGGTTTTATTTTAAACAAATAGAACAAAGATTATCCTTTGAACAAAGAGAGAGTTTTTGAAATAGAACAACTTTTAAAACAATATGACATAGAGAACTTAAGTAGAATGTGGTAATCAGAGGTACAATAGCAGAAGCACAATGTACTCGCCAAACATGCGGACTTTATTTATTGAAGAAACTTACACAAAACTCTAATTTTGTATAATGAGAATCCCTACCCCTCGTGGCATATATAGACTAACCTAGACGCGTTAGACTATAACTAGGATTACATTAAAACCTATCCTAAATCAATGAGGACTACTCCATGTTAGGATAAAATAGGACCAGTTGGACTAGCACTCCAAATAGGACTTCTGATATCTGGCAACACGCATACAGCCATATCTAGAATCAGGAATTCGCCAACAATCACCCCCTGAATTTCTGAGTCGAAGATGATAATTCTTGCACACCAAGTAACGATCTCATCTCCTTGAACCTTATACGCGCCAAGGCCTTCATTAATGTATCTACTCTTTGTTCTTCATTGGATACATGCTCTACTATTACCTGCTCGTTTTCCACACATTCACGAATGAAGTGATATCGAGTGTGGATGTGCTTTCTCACTTCATTTGTATCTTCTTTACCAACTTTTAGTTGAGTCTTATAAAGATGATTTGCACATCGCGGGACCTTTATAAGTAAATCTCCACAACTATCTCGCATGGTTAAGAAATCACCTAATATCCTAATATCACAACCGGATATTGTAGCTTTTCTAAGGCTTATCACATTACTACGAAGAGCGGAAATATAATAGACATCTTTTAACAATTTTTGTTCACCGTTTTTACCTTGGAACAAAATCGAGCCTTTTCCCTTTATGCTCACACACGAACCATTTCCGAACCTAACATGTCCAATAATATCTTCATTTAGTTCAGAAAAGTAAGAGTAATTACCTGTCATGTGATTACTTGCACCATTGTCAAAATACCATACATCGTCTTCATCGCTATTTGGCTCGCATATTGGTGGAGTGTACTTTTCTTCATTCACGAAAATCATTTCTTGAACCAGGTTCATCATAAAGAATGTTCCTTCCTCATGATACACATCTTCCTCTTGCGTCTCATTAAGGTTAACTTCATGGTTTTGGTTTCGTTCGGGGCATCTTGAAGCAAAGTGTCCATACTCATCACAACGGTAACACTGTATATGTGAGAGATCACATTTCTCATGTTGTTTACCCTTTTGTTCATTATCATCATGATTTTTCGAGGAGTCACGTTTACCTTGGTTTTAATTGTTGTCACGTCCAGTGCCTTGTCCAACGACCATGGCCACGATCTCGAGAGTATGAACCACGTCCTCTTACTCCACTTGAGTCATTATTCCTATTGGAATTTTCCGTCCTAGTATAAAGCAACTTTTCTTGAGCATCGTTTGCTTTATCATTTTCTTTCACTCTCTCTTCATAAGCTTTCAATCTACCAACCACATCCTCAAACCCCGTTGTTTTAAGGTCTAAAACTTATTCTAAGGCTGCCAAGATATGGACAAAACGTCTAGGAAGACTTGTGAGAAACTTCTTTACCATCTTGTGTTCCGATATGACTTCTCCAAGCGTGGCTGACTTAGAAGCAATACCCGATAACTTTGCAGCATATTCTTCTATGGTACCATTATCTGACATCTTCAGATTCTCGAACTCCGTAATTAGGATTTGAAGCCTTGCTTCCTTCACACGATCAACCCCTAGGTTACGGGTTTTTATTGCATCCCACACTCCTTCCCGTTTTCAAATTCCCAATTTATAAAATCAAATCTTTATGGAATCGATTGAAACAACAAGCCTTTAACTATATTGTTTTTCTTGGCATCGTCTGAGCCCGGAGCTACCACATCCCATACTCTATGAATTCCAAGAAGAACTTCCATTCACATCCTCCATATGGTATAGTTTGTTGACGTTAACAGCAGACATTGAAATGTCAAAGTAGTATTCTTTACGGGCGGTTGTGAGCTTTCTCCTACCACATCCTTGTTCTTTGTTTGAACCCCGAATAGGTTTGCAACAGGGATTTATCACCTATACCACGGCTTGGATATGTTTGTTCTTAGTTCGTGTTGAATACACGTAGGCCTATCAACGGTTTCCCGGATTACCCTACTAAAACTCAAAAAAAACAAACGAGTCAATCAACAACTTAAAAACTGTTTCCAACTCGTTGTCCAAGAATTTTAAACAAACATAACAACTGATCTTTTAATCTAACTGATTAGCCCACTATCAGCCCACACAAATAAATCAGAAAGCCCGACTTAAAACCAATAGGTTTCACAGGTTTTTTAAGTCGACTATTTTGTAAGGTTTCTATAAACCTAAAATCGGTGATAAGCAGGTTACCAGCCCTTCACGTCTAACCAACAGGATCACAGGTTAGCAACGATTGATTGTGTCACGTATCTATAACCCTTATACGCGGATACAAATTACCAGGAACTATTTCGCAAGCTCTTGATACCAATTGTGGTTATCAGAGTTCGCACCACAGCAAGTATAGGCACAATTCACGACACATCAAACAAAAAATAAGAACAAGAAGAATCTGCCTAACACGCAAATTTTATAGACTAACCTAGACGCGTTAGACTATAACTAGGATTACATTTAAACCTATCCTAAATCAATGAGGAGTACTCCATGTTAGGATAAACTAGGACCAGTTGGACTAGCACTCCAACTAGGACTTCTGATATCTGGCAACACGCATACAGCCATATCCAGAATCAGGAATTCGCCAACATAGAACTCTATCTCATTTCAGATTTACAGAAGAACTTGATAGGAGAGATCAAATGGGGATCCATGAGACTTGAAAATAATGGTTTTGTTTACAAATATAATACTAAGATGATCTTAGATTGTCACGAACGTGCAAAGAGAGCAGGACAAGTTTAACACTTTAGCTTGTGTTAATTTGGACTAATTAAGGCCCAGTTATAGTGAAATCATACTAGCAGCCGTTAAAATCATACTCAATTATTTCGAACATTTAGACTAATTAAGGCCCAGTTCAAGTGAAAGGTTTGGTCAAGGACTCAAGGCCCGGTTAAACTTAATTATTTGGAACATTATAATAAGTGTAGATGAATTGGTGTCTGACTATATGATTAAATGTTATTGTAAATAAATTATTGAATAAAATCAGTAACCTACTGTATAACAATTATATCCTAAAGTTCCCACCGTTAACCGGGTTAGGATCATTATCGAGCCTTTAACCCTACGTACATACCAGACACATGTATATGCAAGACGAGCAACTTCATTTCTAGTGTGGGGATGATGCACACACATCACGCATGGCATGTAAGGTGCGGACATGTAGAAGCCTTGTACATTTCTATTTTCTAGTCACATACAAAGATGTTTATTGTTTGAAGGCGCCATATAAATCCCGTAAGATAAAAGCTCTTATGTGTTATGTACTACTCTTTTCGTCTCAAAATAATTGTCTACGATAAAAAGTGAAAGAAAAACAT
Organism: Artemisia argyi; assembly: GCA_030686995.1. Lineage (NCBI taxonomy): Eukaryota > Viridiplantae > Streptophyta > Magnoliopsida > Asterales > Asteraceae > Artemisia > Artemisia argyi. The sequence continues at coordinate 187,868,362 of CM060677.1, forward strand.
TATTATTACAACTTTATATTATTATTACAACTTTATTTTTAATACTTTTTGCAGAATGATAGTTTTACCCTTAATTAATTAATTTTAAAATTTTTTAGTGTTTCTAATAATAACCTCAAGTAAATAAATATCGGAAGAAGAGGTAGTATCTACTAGTAGTAATTATGTTATAGCTTGCTTATAACTTCATGTGAGAACATTTCAAAGATTCCCATAATTTTACATTAACTATGACAACGATGGATTCAATAATTTCATTTCAAAGCAATATAGGAGACTATCTCTTGATAATCATGGCATTGGCCCGCCAATTTGGATTGATAAAAAACCACCACCTTAAATGTCACCCGTTCACACACATGTGGTCGTGGATTTTGTACTTTGAAAACAAAAATAAAAATAAAAAAATTTAATATAAGACAAATTAAAATAAGATACAAAAACTAGAAACTAATAGAAATTCTCATACAAATTGTTTTCTTCTTCATCCTATTGTAACAGATGCTAGCTACCATTCGAATCGGTTGATTTGATGCTTTATATATGATTGATCCATTTTATAAAGTTGAAGTTTCAACAAATAATTGATCTTATAATAACATTTTTATATTATTTCTTGTCTTCTAGAAAAGAACTAATAAAACAAAAACGACAATGATAAAGAAGTGGTTTTTGGACTATTTTGTCCTCTTTACCTAAAATTCAATGCACATGCACTACAACAAAACAGAGAACGGGCAACCTAAAATTCAATGCATATGCATGCTCAGATTTGTATTGTTTTCTCATATTCTAGGGTAAAAGCTATAAAATACCATCGTATTTTGAAAAATGTATCAAGTCGAACCATGTACTTTTTTATTGCTTACTTGACTAATGAACTTTAAAATTTTTATTCGACTTGAACTATATCTTATTTATTAAAAAAAATAAAAAGAAATTACACGTGGATAATAGAAAAGATATGGTTCAAGTCGAATAAAAATTTAAAAGTTCGTTGGTCAAGTAAGCAATAAAAAAGTACATGGTTCAACTTGGTACATTTTTTAAAGTACGATGGTATTTTATAGCTTTTACCCCATATTCTAGTAGCAACTTTTTTCATCTTCCAAACGAAAATCTAATTGATTTTCTTGTAATCAAATCGATAGAAGAAAAATACTTGCTAATAAGGTATAACACAAGAAATGATACTTAACATGATATATATAAACTAGAACAATAGTTGATGCATGCTCTTAAATAAAATAATTGTGAACGTGCGACTTTAAGCAACCTAACCAACTTTCTAGCTAATTTTTCAGTTTTGTTCATAACCAAAATGAGTAGCTTTTACAAAAATATTCTAAAGTTGCCATCTACTGACCAGTATATACTTTACATAGAACATGAAATCCACAAAAACTAATTTCATACACCAAAAGAAATTCACAAATTAAATTATTACACAAGGCAAATATTTAACATGATTGTTTAAATGCTTGATAAACGTACTAAAGGTTTTTAATCCTTATTTTTCAATTTGGAAGCAACTTCAGCTAAGTTTTTTGTAGAACACCCATCTTTACTAAGAACATTAGCAGCTGCCTCTTTAAGATCTCGCATTCGACTCCTAATCGCTTTGCCTTCTTCTCCCTCCAGTAAACCCTTCACAACCCTCGCAATTTCCACCTGACTCACGATACCATTTTCGCCTATGGTAGGCCTTAAAGCAATTTTCATGCCCTCATTCAAAGAAACCGCATTCATCTTTTGCTCTGCGTAAAGGGGCCAAGCAATCACCGGAACACCATGGACTACTGTCTCGAGAATTGAGTTCCATCCACAATGGGTCAAAAACCCACCCGTTGAGCTATGACTCAGGATCTGGGCTTGTGGGGCCCATGAAGGAACCACAAACCCTGTACCCTTAGTTCTTTCTAAGAACCCTTTTGGTAAAAAACCAAGAGGGTCCTTATGCCCATGAGAATCAAAATATGTAGCATTTGGTTGATCATTTGGACTTCTAACCACCCATATAAACCTCTGTTCACTCAATTCCAAACCCATGGCCAGCTCATTAAGTTGAGCAGAAGAAAGAGTTCCTCCACTCCCAAAAGATATATACAAAACCGAACCACCTGGTTGACCATCTAACCACTTTAAACAATCTGACCCCTCTACATCGCTACTCGAACCACTTTGTACCAAAGGTCCAACCGGGTAAACCTTTGGCTTACCCGGTTCTTCCTTTTGCAAAGCTTCCAAAGCTCCACCTTCTAACTCCTTAAAACTATTTACCACTATACCTTTAGCCATCATATACCTTTTTGCATTATGAAGCACCCATTTGTATGCATCATTCTTTCTATCTTGAACCGGGTCAAGCAAGTCTATTCCCCGAACCGGTATGCATCCAGGGATTTGAACCGGTTCAGGCAAGTCCCTATACTCGCATGACACCATTTGATCAAGTTTTGGCAAATGTAAAAACAAAGACAAAGCCATCGCAGTTGATGGAAAAAACACATAAGGTGCAACACCATATTCAATGGCAACATCAAATGCATCAGTGCCAAAGAGATCAATAAACAAAGCTACCATGTTCTTTTCAACAACTAATGTCTTGAACACTTCACGTAGCGAATCAAGAGAACGCGTAACCATGAGACTTATACGAGTTTCCATTTGAGTATCTTGAGGCAAATCATCAAAACTAACAGGAGGTAGTACGATATAGTTTAAGCCATTAGGGAGTGCATCAAGAAAAACATATTGGGACTTGGATAAAGGTCCATCATTTGGTATGATGAAAGTTGCACCTATGTTGTGGTTATTTTTTAGTTTCTTGGCAAACTCTACTAATGGGATTAAGTGTCCCATTCCTGGACTTGGTACAATGGCTATATGAGGGTTTTTTTCCATTGGAATGTGTTTGTGTGTGTGAAAGAGAGCTTTGGTATGATAAAAGTTGGGAGATGGATGAATGTTAGATGGTGATATATATAACCATTTTTAAGAGGAAGAAGAGGTGCATGTGACACCAAGAAGACTATTTTAAAGCATATTTGGTCCCTTTTCTTGTTATTAAGGCTGATATTAATGGTAGGCGTAAATATTGTGGTCGATCATCTATCAACGTATTAGCGTTATATCAGCTTTCTTTCTTTAAAACTACACTTAATCACAATTTGATAATAAGGCAATCGCAACCACAACAAAAAACATACTTCACAAAAACTAAAAAAAAAAACGAAAAAAAATACACACACAAAAGAGATTTAATCTTACTGTTGGCTAACAAACCATAAGTTTGAAAAAGTTTGGTGAGACTCAGTTGCATCCGGTTAAGCTAATGGGAGGAACTCGGTTTGGGTCGATTGGTTAGAGGCATTCAGTTGTAATTAGCATTGGCCTAACTAATAATATTCATTGGCCTAACTAATAATATTTCTATTTGATTCTTACATAACCAACATAATTGCGAGTACTTGTTATTCATCTTAATCGCATTTATTCCATTTTATTGACATTGATTCCCGAATATAATTTTTTACTATTTCTAAAACATACATGACATCCTTTTACATTTTATGACAAGCAAATACATATATTTTGTCATTTTGTGATTCAATATATAATCGTCGGTTAGCCTTGTTGGGCTTTGCTGAGGTCTTTTTTTTTTTTTTTTTTTTTTAACTTTGTATTCTGTGTTTGGCTATGTATGGCCGGCTTAATAAAAATAATGCCTTTCAAAAACAATTAATCATTGGTTATTTTGCTCAAGATAATAGGACCAAAGGAACCAGAAACTCGTAATTTTGTGAAAAGGCAAGGTTTTGACTCGTACCCCATATATTGGGGATCGGATCAAAAGGGTAAACGCAATATTCGATATTCGATATATTCTATGCATCCTATGATGAAATATTGATTAAAGAAGAGACCTCTAACTATGTACAAAATATGGGACCCAGGATATATCTGTTATATCTATTACAGTACTTTTTTTTCTTTATTGTAAGACACAGTTGGAGCAGAAACAAAGCATATAAAATACAGTTGGAGCGATATTTATATTTAATTGGACCATAAATTTAATTATAAATGAGAGAAATTTTGTCCCATAATTGATGACGCACTTTCACATGTAAGGCTTACGCCATATTTGATGATCCACCATGTGGACAGTTCCTTGGCAACCTTTTTAGAAACATGAGTACTCAATGGAGAAAAATATGTACATGATAATTTATAGCTGTTCAAACTTCAAATACAAGAGGTTCACAAGTTAGTGGATCACAAAATAAAACATTACAAATTATATCTCAGAAATTATAATAAATAAAGAAAATGTTATATTGGATTTTTAGAAGGAAAATACTAGATCCACATTAAGGTTTACAAAATTTCAGCCACTCGCTGATGTGGCAAAGTGCTAATTTGTTGGTTTTCTGTGGGCCACAAAAAATCAACCTATCAGCACTCTGCCACATCAGCGAGTGACTGAAATTTTGTAAACTTTATGTGGGTGTAGCACACCTCCTTTAGAAATGGAGTATTTTGAGAATTTTGTAAGGCAACATTATTTTCTACTTACTGTTAGCTAGATGTTGAATTGATGCGACTCATGCAAGTGAAACAAACGTTACATAATTAAACACTATTGAAATAAATCTTTTCACTCATAGATAATCAAAATTAACATGAAATAACTATGAAAGGTTGCACAATATAGTAAGCGACATACGAAATATAAAACCAAAAACTTCAAAACTTTCATTTATATTACATTTATAAACTTTCATAAAAGGGTTTTTCTAATGTGTGCCCTGGGGGCACACGTTAAGAACACCAAAAGGACAATGGGACCCACGAAAAAGTACATCCGGACCCACACCTTTTATCTGAAAAGTGTACTTTTCTGTGGGTCCGGATGTACTTTTTCGTGGGTCTCATTGTCCTTTTGGTGTTCTTAACGTGTGCCCCCAGGGCACACATTAGAAAAACCCTTCATAAAATTAGGTTAATAGTTAAAGCATCCAATATGATTAAATTTTATAAAGCTTTATAAGAGTTTCACTTCATAAATATCAATAAATTATAAACTTTTTGAGCTTATAAATCTTTTTTTATTATAATAAAAATATGTTGCAACTTTATAAACATTTTTTAAGAGTTACTCCAAGTAAAATATTATCTCTAAAAAAATAATTACAAAACAACGAGTGTGGGTGAACACTCGGCCCAAAAAGACAAATCAAACACACCTTCAGTGCTTAGTACCTAAACTAACATAAGAAAGACAAACCAATCTTATGATCAACAACTATAAAGACATAAGAATAAAACTAACGTTTATTCTAACCATGAAGATTTATATCGATTGAGTCACAAAACGTGAGCTGTTCCGGATTTAAACCTTGAAGGTCATAAGTATCATATAGATCAAAATCTTCATCCTCATGTAAACTAGCATTATACGAACCTTCCTTCGCTATAAAATGAGAAGTCTCATTATAAGCATCTTCAACTTCATCATCACTATTACTATCTGAAAGAACCACATTCCCCACCTTAGAAAACGGATTACCTACCTTTTTACCCTCATTAACCATAGCAGGTTTACAATTAGCCTCCTTTTGCATAGGAAGTGGCTTCCCATCATCACCCATAAGCACAAGCTTCCCCTCAATAATTTGACTTTCAAGCGTATTTATCTTGTCAACAATAGGTGCATTACTTGGACGGTCAACGGCATCAATGGTAACAGTTGCATGCTTACTTACAACAGGCTCCTCATCCAAATCACCAAAGGCGTCAAAAGCATTAGCTGTGTTAATCACTGCAGCAACCTTGCTTGGTTGTTTAGATGCCTCCTTAGTAGCTTTAGGAAGCGAAGTCTTTGAATTCTTAGAAGCAACCGGCCGAAATTCTATATTCTTTGCAACTCCAAAGACCCGCTTATACTGGGAGCCCTTTCGCTTAACAGTAGTTAACCTTTCATTCGACACCCCCTTATTAGCTCCCGAATAGTTAGGAACACGTTTAAGAGGAGCTTTGGGATATTCCTCAAGAAGATGACCATATACCAAGCATTTACTACATCGAGGTGGATCCCTTTCATATTCAACACGAATGGTGTGTTTCGTATAACCAATTTCAATGATTTTAGGGACAGCGACAAACAAAGTATCACGAAGGTCATTAGTTACATTAATTTCAATCAAGGCTCTAGCATAGCTACTTCAACCCAATGATTCCAAGCACATCTAATTAGTATATGATCAAGGAGCATATGATTTACCAATTTTAGAGGTAATAGAGCTCAAACCATCTAAAGAATAAGCAACAATTGGAACATCATGGAACTTTACTCAAACCGGAACACCGGACAAGTCTCAGCAGACCACTTATTGAAAATAATTGGAATTCCTCGAATCATTCATGAACCGTCACGAAGAACAGATTCAGCACCCTGAGTAGTTGAGAATTTAAAAAAGAAATACCCTTTCATGTTCATTTTTACTTTCTCAATACCATACTTTTTCCAGTTATTACGTACAAACTATTCGACAACGGGGAAGACATGCCTTTTACCAATAAATGCCCGTAAAGGGAATTTTTCAACCTCTCATGAATCAACTTTATAAATGTTTTACATTGCACATGCATTAATTGTGTTGAGTTTATGAAAAGATCTAAAAACTAGTACATTTTCATGTCACCTAAATTTAAAATGATTTCTTACTTTGGTTGAAATAAGAAATAAATATTTCAAATTTCATAAAGCTATTTATAAATCTTTAATAATGGATGCTCTTACTCCGCTTCTAAGCACGACTGCTGCGTTTGTCTTACCTATTACTCAATAAATATGTGATGATTCTGCTAATCATCATCATCATGATAGATTGACAAGAAGAAGAAGAAGAAAAAAAAAAAAAATCAAAATCTCTCGATCTTTGCCGTTAGAATCAACGAAGTTATTGAGTGGTTTACTAGCAAATCAAACTTATACTCCATAAACAAAGTAAATATAAAAGAGTGATGGCGGATAGATCTAAAATAAAAATCAATCCAAAATTATATCTACATCATCTTTAATTGACACCTACGGCTACGTGCCATGGTCATTTTCTCCTTATTAAAACCAACAGATCATTTAACAGATTTTCATATCAAAACATTACACAAATCAATTAGCATACTCGTTTAACATTAGACATTTATTAACCTCGTAAATCATTT